>OW387134.1:3668280-5083660 GCA_936440205.1 Lepidonotus clava
GATCCACCCCTGTCTAACATTAAGATCCGGTGTTACTGCATCTTTACCCTTTACCGTTTATTCTTTTCTGTTTAGTAGGGCATCATAATGTCAAATATTGTGTTCCATGGGACTTTAGTGATGAAATTATGACACATATCTAGTTACGTTGGGGGGACCCACAGGTACCAGAAAATGGTTGGTGGCAGTCTAGGAAATTGCTCTGGTTGCCATGGCAACCATTTGAAGCAAAAAAAAATGGGGGGAAATTAGGAAAATGGTATTTTCGTTTTTTTCAGGTATATAAATAAATTAAAGCAGGAATCCAATTTTTGAATCATATAGGGGCACTGGGGCACTAATATCTAACATGGTTTCTGTCTGAATCTGAAGGTCGTTTCAAGGTCAAAACCCAATGTCAAGGTTATTTTGTGGCCTTTTTTTCTCTTAGACTTGATAATGTTCAACTCCACAGGGAGGGATATCAACAGAAAGGGACATATTATAATGAAGATGAAAGCCAAGGTCAAGACCTTTAATTTGATGCCTCACTGATGTCCCTAGCTATAGTAGAAGTATCAGAATCTCTACTGCGAAAGAGGTATGTTCCCCATTTATCTGGACTTTTCATAGGTCAGATGGCCTTGATAACTATACTGAATGGTGTCTTAAAGGGAGCCAAAACCAATAAATTCGATGAAATTTTCCAAAGTCAAATAATCATGGAAATCCATTCCTTGAGCCTATTTCTGGCCCATGTTAAAATCTAAACCATGAAATATGGTAAAAAATCATTGAAAACATGTTTTCCTTGCTCAAATCAATTAATGTGGATCCGCAAAAATAGGGTTTGTTTACAAACAAATGCAAATATTATCATCTTATGTGGCATTCTACTTCAGTTTGAGCTAGATTTCACAGCTAATACTTTACCACTGACCTTAACTGGACTCATCTAACATATTTCTATACTTATCTCAGTTTTAACATTTTTGTCAATTATATTGGTTTTGGCTCCCTTTAATGCACTCATCAATAGCGGGTTTCATGCCATATCTTTGGAAATAAATAAGATAGAAATGCAACCAAGGTATCAAATTGAAGCATTCAATTAGTGCTATTGCCTGAACAAGTTAGATTTGATTTTAGGGTCAGTTGGTTGCCGTGGTAACCAAAATTATTATAAAAAATGCCAATTTTTTCCCCCATTTTTGTTCTGAATGTGCCACATGTTCACTGCTGATTAGGATATAAATGCAACCAAGGTGTCAAATTAAAGTATTTGATATGTGCTATTTCAAGGAAATCTAGTATAGTAGAGCAGATGTGGGCCAAAGATCTCAGATTCAGGTTGCCGAAAAAGTAACAGGCAGAGACATATATCAAAAAATTCCTAACATTCTGAACTTTTCAAAAACCTTCGTAGCCGGATTCAACTCTTATGGGGTTTTTCAAAAAGACATGTTCCTAAAAACTAGGACTTCAAATATCATACCAAAAGCTGTACCTTCACAACTATCGAACTTATCATGTTGAAATTGATGGTAGGATAAGAGGATTATGTGGTGCAAAAATGGCTTCTATTCAGATGACCCTAGTCAAGGTCAAGGTCACATTAATAGAGGTCAAAATTGAAAAAACTGATAATTTTCAAAATTAACTTTTTTCTAAATGCTCTAGTGTATAAGATTTTAACAGCACAAACACATACATATGTTTAAACAATCCCTACATTATGAGCTTTTGAAAAACCCTTGTGGCCGAATACAAATCTTTTGTGTTTTTTCGAAATGGCCACTCGAAGCTTAAAACATGTTACAAAATACTAGGCCTTCAAATATCATACAAATAACTGCAACTTCACAACCATCCATCTTATCATGTTGAAATTGATGGAAGGGTATAAGGATTATATGATGCAAAAAATGGTTTCTATTCTGATGACCCTAGTCAAGGTCAAGGTCACATAAATGCAGGTCAAAGTTGAAAAAACTGATAATTTACAAAATTAACTTTTTTCTTAATGCTCTAGTGTATGAGGTTTAAACAGCACAAGCACATACATATGTTTAAACAATCCCTACATTCTAAGCTTTTGAAAAACCCTCGTAGCCAGATTCAAATCTTTTGAGTTTTTTCAAAATGGCCACTCGAAGCTGAAAACATGTTACTAAATACTAGGCCTTCAAATATCATACCAATAACTGTAACTCACAACTATCTATCTTATCATGTTGAAATTGATGGTGGGGTAAGAGGATTATGTGGTGCAAAAAATGGTTTCTATTCAGATGACCCTAGTCAAGGTCAAGGTCACATGAATACAGGCCAAAGTTGAAAAAAAGATGAAAATTTTCAAAGTTAACTTTTTTCTCCATACTCTAGTGCATGAGATTTTAACAACACAAACACACACACATGTTAAAACGATCCCTACATTATGAGCTTTTGAAAAACCCATTTAGCCAGATTCAAGTCTTTTGGGTTTTTTCAAAATGGACACTCGAAACTGAAAACATGTTCCTAAAATCTAGGATGCAAATACCGATAACAGAAACTTAGCAACTGTCTATGTTATCATGTTGAAATAGGTAAAAAGGTAAGAAAATTTTGTTATAGCGGAAAAAAATATTTCTATTAAGGTGACCTCAGTCAAGGTCAAGGTCACATGAATGCAACCCAAAGTTGCAAAAACAGATGATTTTTAAATTTAACTTATGCCCAAATGTATGAGATTTAAACAACAACAACAACAACAACAACAACAACAGACAAAGACATATCAAATCACTCCCTACAGTCTGAGGTTTTTGTAAACTCATGTAGCCAGATTCAGCTCTTAAGGGTTTTTATTCAAAATGGCTGCTCAATGATGAAAACATGCTCCGAAAAACTGTAACTTCAAAACTATCTATCTTATCATGTTGAAATTGATGGTAGGGTAATAGGATTATCTGGTACAAAAATTAGTTTTTTATAAAGGTGATCCTAGTCAAGGTCAAGGTCACATAAATACAGGCCAAAATTGAAAAACTGATGAATTTCTTAGTAGAGTAAAGTTATCAGAGTGACTTTTGATAATGAAGAATAACAGTATTATTATATAACAGTTCACTGGAGTTGATGGTCATCAGGATCATATTCTCATCATGGCGAGTTTTGTAATTATGACAAGCCTATTTAGTCAAAAAAAATATCTCAGCCAGTTGTGTAACATTCCTTTATCAAAGATAAGTCTATGCTATAACAGTGATATTCCTGGGCATGCAGGATGGGCCATTCCCACCTATGGAATTTAATTCCTGCATTAGGCTAAATCAAGAGGGGCCTTTAACACATTAATTATTTTTAATATATCAGTTAATGTACAAAATGCCAACTAATTTCAGGAAACTGACTCTTGGAATATTGCCAGAGAAGGCGTTTGATACTCAAAATATTTTTCAGTGAAGATCCCTGTATAAAGTGAAAAGAGTTCTGAATAGATAAATTCTATGCTGGACTTCAGACTGTAATATGGACTATGATATAACTATGCTGTAAAATTATAGAAATAGAATTGTGACCCTGGCAAATTAATACATTATTGAGACATATAGTCTCGACCAAAAGTTAAATAAAAAAAGGTTAAATTGTTTAAAAGATTTATTTTTCATTTTTACAAAAAAGGCTTGACATACTCATAAATCCATGGCATATGCTGTGACAACCAAAGCCAATGATCTCTGTCTGTGTTCAAGTAAACTGTTATTTAAATTTACATGTCATAAATAAATCACTCAATTTCCTGAATTTAAGTCTTATGTACAGTTCTCACCTATTTTTAACAATGTTGTCGCATATCAAATGCTATTTTGTTAAAGGTATTATTATCTATTGCTATAAGAAAACAAGGTTTGCCTCACTTGTGAGTGCCCTACTTCAGGAGAAATTATTGTAATCCAAATGCCTCTCTTCATGATAACAAAAATTATGACAATCCATTCAAGTAATAATATATTGATTTCATCACCAATATCAAATTGGATAAATGGATTCCAAAATATATCAGAATAAGTGTGGAATCATCATATACATTGAACAGAAACATTTTCAACAGCTGAAGACCATGACCTTTGCATAACTGCATAATTGCATGACCATAACATCAATTTTGACTCAATATGATATAGCAAATTAATACATGTGTCCTGCACATCATCTGGAGACAAAACATTAAAGGAACAATTAAAGGCTACTATATCCAAGGAATCAGGAAAAAAGGAAACTTTAAAAATTATCTGTTTAGCAAATTTGGCCTGTATTTATTTGACCTTGACCTTGACTGAGATCACCTTAATAGGAACCAGCTTGTGCACCATAATATAAATACTTTCACCAACACCAACATGATAAGAGAATCGGTTGTTAAGCTACAGAAGTTGGTGGAATATTTGAAGACCTAGATTTTAGGAACATGTTTTCAGTTTTGGGTGGCCATTTTGAAAAAACCCAACCAGACTTGGACTTGGCTACATGGGTTTTTCTAAAACTAAGAATATAGGGATCATTTTGACATATGTATATGCTTGTGCTCTTAAAATCTCATATACTAGGGCATTTAGAAAATTAATAACATTAAAAATTGTCAGTTTTTTCAACTTTGGCCTGTACTTATGTGACCTTGACCTTGATCAGGGTCACGTTAATAAAAACTAATTTCTTCACCACATAATCCTCTTACCCCACCATCAATTTCAACATGATAAGATAGATGGTTGTGAAGTTACAGTTATTGGTATGATATTTGGAGGCCTAGTATTTTGTAACATGTTTTCAGCTTTGGGTGGCCATTTTGAAAAAAAACAAAAATTTGAATTCGGCTACGAGGGTTTTTCAAAAGCTTAGAATGTAGGGATTGTTTAAACATATGTTTGTGCTTGTGTTGTTAAAATCTTATATACTAGAGCATTTAGAAAAAAGTTAATTTTGAAAATTATCAGTTTTTTCAACTTTGACCTCTATTTATGTGACCTTGACCTTGACTAGGGTCATCTGAATAGAAACCATTTTTTGCACCACATATTCCTATTACCCTACCATCAATTTCAACATGATAAGATAGACAGTGGTGAAGGTACAGCTATTGGTATGATATTAGAAGGCCTAGCTTTTAGGAACATGTCTTCATGTTTGAGCGGCCATTTTGAAAAACCCCATAAGAGTTGAATCCGGCTACGAAGGTTTTTGAAAAGTTCAGAATGTTAGGAATTTTTTGATATATGTCTCTGCCTGTTACTTTTTCGGCAACCTCAACTCTGGAAATAAGCACTTTTCTGCCTTCCCTCTGCTCTACTATAGTGTCATATACCTTTCTGTCCTGAGGTGAAGAAAATGCCTGGTATTGATTGGTTGAAAGGGCTGAAAAGAAGAATGTCAGATAAGAATGACATTCACAGGGCACCCCAAATCATTTCTGAGTTATTTCATAAAATATATAAAGCAGTTACTTTAAACAATGTCAGTAGGTTTTTGAAATAGGCTCTGTGTTTCATGAATTTGGTCGCTACAAAAGTGACAAATTGAGGGTAGGTCAACATCTGGGGTGCTTGCTCAAAATTTTCATGGTCAACCTTCCCTGATATTTTGATATTTTATGTGCCAAAGAGGACACAATAGGTTCCTGAGTTCTATATTCTATTGGGTTCCAATAAAACCCTCGTCTCTGGCAGTAGTGAGCTGTCGACAGTCGCTCTCACATGCAAAGGTGCTGCCACCTTCCGGAGGTTTCCGGAGCCTGACACAGTAACACAGAAAATTAAATCTAGAGCCTCAATCAACAATTTGTTCCCAGGTTCTGTTTTGGGGGGTGGTGAGGTTCCATAAGTGGAACTTTTGCCTATCTTCAATAAAGTGAACTTGAAAAGGGGGGTGGCGAGCTGTAAAAAATGGAATTTCAACATTTTACTACTAAATTAAGAGGGTTTTACATTAATTTTTCAAAGGAAAGGCCGAACCTTTGGAAACATTTCCTTTGTGGGGGATAGCAAAAAAGTAAAAATTGGAACTTTTCAACATTTTCCTATTAATTTAAGGGGTTTTACATTAAATTGTTTAAGGAAAGGCAGAACTTTGGGAAAAATTTCCTTTGCAACACCCCACTAGTTACGGGCCTGTAATATTAGATTTAAAGACATCAATTACAAAAGTGACAGCAAGTCTTGACAAGGCTGACGCTAAATTCAATGTCCAGCATATGAGGTTTAAAGGCTGGGAAGTTCTTCTCAATAAAGTACAGAATTCTATTGCTTGTTCTTGATCATCATTTTATTACATAACTTACAGGATTTCTTGAAATTTGTTTGTGTTGGAAGAGTCTGCTCCTGCAGTTGGATTCTTGATGATATTGACAAAAATGTATTACTGTGAACTCGAACATGGCTTTTTATACAGTGATTTGTTTTATTGGTTTTCTGCTAAATCAAAGTATTTAGCAATTCAACAGTGAATGCATGTTTTTTCGTTCAAGTTCAAAGTCAACCTTGTTTTTTTTTCAGATTATTTAGATATTTTTGACTCTTCTACTTTGCTCTTGGCGCAACAAGGTAAAATCCTTTGAGGGGTACGTTTGCCCCTGGGCATGGTTCATCGGAATCTGCATGACGTTTCTCCTCGACTGGACAGTCCTCGGGAGGCCTGAATCCCAGAAAAGACACATTTTTATATAGGTTTTCTACTAGTTGAAACTGATGATTTGAATGTAGGGGTGGATTGGGTTCTTCTTGTGTGACCCGAAACTAGAAAAATAGGGGGAAATACTGTATGTATATGTTGTTTGAGTACTAGGATTTGAGCTCAAAGGAAGCACTTCCAGAGATGCCATTTTTTCTACTTTTGTAGGATTTCCTTCTTTTTAGAGATTTAGCTTTTCCTATAGCTAATTCACTTTAATACATGTTTTAGAGTACCTTTGTGTTACTTCCAACCTGTTCTAATGCAAATTCCTTGTCAGGAATTCATACATCAAGGTTATAGTAGCTTTTGGAAAAAAAGTAGGAAAACTTTGAAATAATTTCCCTACTTTCAGGGTCATTTTATACGAGCATGACTTCTGATGTAAACCCACTGTTCAACGAGCTCATAGTATGTATCAGTGGTAACCACTTTGACTGTGCAAGGTTTGTAAAACTCAAAGAGAAAGCGAATGAAAAGAAAGCATTCATATGTAAGTTTTCATTAATACAACACTATGGGGACATACAATTGAATAATACAATGGAATAAATTATGAATACATATTATAATAAATATTCCATAATATATATTCAATATAATATATTGAATTTAACATAATAAAAAATCGCTCTATGCATGTTGATAGGCTGGTGGGCTGCGGGTATCTAGTTAGTAGTCTTGTCCTTTGTGGGTAAGTATGGTATAGGGGATTAGCCACTAGGTGGTGACACTGAACCAAAAACTAGGGCCCCCTATACATTAATATCCATATGAAGGGCTTATATGACACATATATATTCAATATTCAATAATATAATAAATAATTCAATGTATATATAAATAATGATACATAATATAATATTGTATTAATACATAGTGCAACATGTACTTACAAGCAGCACATCCTGGCCTCATTGTCGGAGCATTTTGTGCGGTCACCAGCACAGTTACAATGGGCATCTGCCTCCAGCATACACACTGCCAGGAGAACTGCCATGGCCAGTAGCCTAAGGGGTAGCAATGATAATCATAAACTTTTATTATAAACATTGCTGGGAAAAAATGTTGTCTACAGATAATAGAATAATACCTACTCTATCTACCTCTATCTACTTGGGCATTGTTTGGAGAATGGATAGAGACAGCTATCTCGTGATCTGAGTGATAAATTTCTATTAATCTTAGTTGGGTATTGCTAGGAGAACTGCGCAATATAGCTGTCCATTAACTCAAGTGCTCCTACAGCTAGTAGGCTAAGCTAGAGCTAATATAATCATGAACTTCCACGATCAAAAATACTGAAGTAAAACCACAGTGGTCCGTCGCATAACCAAACGCTCGCAACAGCGAGACCACAGCGAGGGTTTAGATTTAAGTCTCGCAACAGCGATATCCTTATGGTTTTCAATATGCCAACCCTCGCAACAGCGATGGTTTTGTACAAATTTTGAACACAGTTAATTTAGTGACAAATACATTTCCGCCATTTGCCTCTTGCACATTTTAAGAGCTGAGGAACACATCTAACAGTTAGTGAAAACTAAATGTAAAAATTCCAACCCCAAAATGCCCCCCTGGTACATTGAAAATTGGGGTGTGCCAACCCTCGCAACAGCGAGGAAAGTTGAATACACTCGCTGTTGAACAGGGAGAAGTCTCGCTATAGTGGACAACCCTCACAACAGCAAGGGGGCTTATGCGACGGACCACTGGTAATGACAGCAATCTATGCTGCGTCACATAACCAAATGATTGCAACAGCTAGCGTTCTGGGAGAGTTTAAAAATGGGTCTCGCTGTTTTTTATCCTTGATTTTTGCATGCACCAATCCTCGCTGTTGCGATGGCTTGGCACACACACTGAATTTAATTGACTTTTCTGCCACTCGCCTCCTACATATTGCATAAGCTGAAGGACTCTGCTATAATATATTGAAAACAGA
Source organism: Lepidonotus clava (assembly GCA_936440205.1). Taxonomy (NCBI): domain Eukaryota; kingdom Metazoa; phylum Annelida; class Polychaeta; order Phyllodocida; family Polynoidae; genus Lepidonotus; species Lepidonotus clava. The sequence continues at coordinate 3,676,916 of OW387134.1, forward strand.
ATATTAAGATAAATACTCAAAAATATCCCCTGGGACATCAAAAATGGGTGTGCCAACTGTCGCTGGTGTTAAGACAGGTGGATTCATCCCCTGTTGAACAGGGATGGGTCGCACTCTGTGTGCCAATCCTAGACACAGCAAGACTTCTCAGTCCAATGCGTTGGACTTTTAACCCTTTTAACCAAGGGAGGGGACGCTTAGATTCTTGGAACTCAGACATACTTAAAGAAGACACTTTATTTACCAGATTCTGTCCATCAGGGCTCTGTATGTAGGCTGTTAGATTTAGGAAATGGCTCTGTTGCCATATCAAATTTAAGAATAAGCCCTGTCAAATGTCGTTCGTGGTAGATAAGTCTGTGTCAGGCAGCTCATGTCTGACCCTGGCACCAATTCACCCTACCACGGATAGCTGATTTATTGTATTTTAAGCACATGCAAGCTAATTTGGACTAATTTTGTTGGCCAAATCCCTTAAAAAACTATAGGCAATGAACAGAAAATTTTCATATATCCATCTATAATGCATATATATATCCATCTGTAATGCTTGAATTTTTCAGACAAGTCAGGAATATTAAACTTATATGTACTCTTATTTAAGAAATAATGATAGCTAATTTTCTAACAGGGTTAATATACAAAAAAGGGTGCAATTCATGTGCAATTTAAGCCTTCAGTTTTGTCAACATATTACCCAGCATGCAACTGGTTTTAGGCTAACCTGCAGGCAATACTAAAACACTGGCTATCTGTGTTTTGGAGGATTGTGGGATTGATATGTTTGGTCCCAGTGGCGACATGGGGACAGGGGGAGAAGACAAGTGTTGGCTAAGGAGGCTTATGGGGAGGAGGTGGGACTTTGAAATATGTTACTCTCAAATTTCAGGGGTAGATAGACAGAATGTGCATGAATATTCAGCCTGGTACATGAGCACTAAGATGCCCAAGATCTGGCCAAATCTCGCGAGACAATGCACGGAGTGCGATATTCTGAGAGATCCAGGGGAATTCAATATGGTAGTGAGACTTGTTCGTTTGCTTTTTTCTATTCTTAAAGGCAGTGGTGCCTTCGCTGTGCCAATGTATTTTTTATAAGTTAAATGTTAATGTACTCAACTTTTGATGGAAATGTTTAAGGAATCAGAAAGAAATACTCGCCCTATGAAGGAGGATCTCATGCTGATGGTGTGAGTTTTTAGTCTGACCTGTCCGAAAGTTGCCGTGTATGATTTGGTTATGGTTTGAAACTGAATCTGTTGCACAGTTTAGTGTTTCTATCATATGTGGTCATAAATCCAGTAATGTATTAGAGAATTCAATATGGTAACCAATAGAAAACCATATTAAAGTTAGGGAATGTAAAACAGAGGCAAGGTTAATGTCATCTTTATTGAATTTGATGCTGTCAATATTCAACTCTGCCTGACAGACATTAAAGGTAAAAATGAGTTTTCACTGCGGTTCCACCTGCGGTCAATAGTTTTTCATTTCTCAAATTCTTAAAAATCTTACCTTGATTTGATTCGTTTATCATAAACTCAAAATATTTACAATTATTTACCACAGAAATACCTCACTGTTGATTTCTTCAACAAGAATAGGCAATTTTTGTGTGTTTTTAGGGTCAGGTTTTGGTATATTCAGTAATAGGTTTTGATGTTTGTTGGTGATCCCATGTTTTCTTATATGAAAACTGCAAAAATGTGCATCACAGCCCCACCTTCACTGATTGCTGTGCATCCTTCCTTGGGAGCTCAGATCTAACAGAAAAGGTATCATAAATCCATAACCAACCTCAAAGGGAGTACTCGGGCAGTCATCACCCCTCCCTGGGACCCCGATATCAGCCCTCGGCCGGCCCTTCAGACCCTGGCCTCAGGCTGATATAGGGGTCCCAGCTCGGGGTGATAACCGTCATCGTACTCCCTTCTTGGGTAGTTGTATGTATGTTTTATTATACCTAAGGGCGATACAACTTTAGTAGTTAAGAGTTTAACACAGGGCGATACAAACCTGGGTGATAACCAGGCTTGTATCGCCCTGCAGGGCGATATAGAAACTTTTTATTTTTCTAAAATTCATAAAAAAAAGAAATCAGTAAGACATACAAAATCTACATATGCATTATCTGCACAACGTTCCTTACTACATTTTACTTGCTTACTGTTTGTGGATTTGATGGATATCAAAAGAGTTATATGAAAAAACATAAAAAAATGTGCCTGATAGTAGCCTTCGGCCGGCCCTTTGGGCCCTTGGCTCAGGCTGATATCGGGATCCCAGCTTCTAACCGCCCTCGTGCTGAGTCAAACTAGTTACAATGATAAAGAATCAATGTGTTTTTCACTTAAAAAGCACTTTATTAGCAACTAATAAACTAAATGTTAGACCAGACTGCTCTAAAAATCTATTTTCATTTGCTTGTAGATATGGTGATTAGCTGCTTTGCAAATTGCATTTCAAACAACACAGGCAGGATAACCATAGAATCAATTGGTTTGTGATACTAAACACAAACTCCTGAAACTATTATTGATGGTGTAAGTAAAGTTTGAATATTAAAAGAAAAAATATATTATGTCAATTTAACCAATTACCATTTCAATCCAGCCATCCAATAACTAAAGTAATTGATACTTAATTTACTTGATTTACTGTAATACCGTGTCTGTAGCCTATGTTAAAGGTTATGGATTTGTGTATATGTTTGTATAAGGATATCATATTCATGATATTATATCTAATTATATATATCCCACAAAGAAGTGACGTAACTATGAAGTCTTCAAATGGTCATATTTTGGTCGGTTGAGACCTCCCTGAAATATTACGTCATAATCACGTCATCTCAAAGTGTCATCTTAACCTCACACTTTTGAAACATCACAATAACGTCTTATTTAGGTGTAGTCCAAACATCACCAAATTAGAATGTCATAGAGACGTCCTTTTGAAGTGCAGTCCAGACTGTACCCAAACAGTACGTCACTAAAACATCCTATCTAGGTGCAGCCCAGACCTCACCAAACCAGGACGTAACTGACACGTCAAATCTAGGTGCAGCCCGGACCTCACCAAGCCAGGACGTCACTGACACGTCCCATCTAGGTGCAGCCTGGACCTCACCAAACCAGGACGTCGCTGACACGTCCCATCTAGGTGCAGCCCAGACCTCACCAAACCAGGACGTCACTGACATGTCCAATCTAGGTGCAGCCCAGACCTCACCAAACCAGGACGTCGCTGACACGTCCCATCTAGGTGCAGCCCGGACCTCACCAAACCAAGATGTCACTGACATGTCCAATCTAGGTGCAGCCCGGACCTCACCAAACCAGGACGTCGCTGACACGTCCCATCTAGGTGCAGCCCGGACCTCACCAAACCAAGATGTCTTATCCCTTTCAAAATAACCAAATTGAATGATGTCTACTGGAAATATAGAAAAATGTAATCAATATGAAGATGCAATTTGAGTAATAACGACTTTTAACTACATGTCACTCAAGACGTTATGTGATGTCTAGATTGTTCTAGACTGCCTACAATAATAAGAAAGTTATGTACAATTTTGTAAGCATAGCATCTAAGATATAAGGTACAAATCTGAAGAAAATTGAACTCCTTTCTTTAAAATCAATGTACAGATCCAAGAACTGTTTTGATACGTTTAATAGATTCTTGGAATGCATTGAAAAACCCAAACATGGCAACAATCCCCTTTATATTTTGCAGTACAGGGGTTTCTGTAAGATATGTTTCAAAGCATTTTGGCAAAGCAATAAGATCCACAATATTGAACTTTCCTAACGTAAGTTGCTGGCTTTACCTTAGATTGGAGTTAAAGGGAACCTATAGCATGTATCTTTAGGATGGTAATCTTTTAAGGAATTTGAGAAACCCCACCTATCCATAAAAGGGAATGCACCATAGAAAATAATCATATATGATGCTTTAATAGAGGATATGTATGTATTGGCATGACCGGATTTCATCAATTATAACTTATCCATAAACCTAGAAATCTCCAGATTTGATGGGAATTGAAATATACTTTTACTTAAACTTCAAGGTTAACTGGATACTTCTAAGTCGCCTCGTCACCTTAAAAGTTTAAGTTGAATAAAATAATTATATGGTCACCTTTAAGTTTGAGATACCCCTGGAGCTACCTGTAGAATTCATCTCAAAAATCGTTATCTTTAAGGTAAAACGTTATTATAAGTTTCATTAAGTTTACAAATGGTTAAGGTCGGACCTTAAACAAGATTAAACTGCCTAGTGATCACCCCAAATACACCAAGAGTTTAAGATTAAAGGTGTCTGAAATTTGGGCCTAAATTTCGTGAAAAAAACACAAGATTTCAAACTGTTTTTGTTTGAAATATTATTTTTACAATACCAGAGTGAAGTTGAAAACAAACAAGATAGCAATTTGTTAATTTATGTGAATGGATCCTTTCGATGCAAAGTCAAAAAATCAAACACACCTTAGTCTCTATAAATTATGTTAGTTCCTATTTAACCCTTTAGATCCTACAGGTTGCATTTCATAACTTTCTTGATTTCTCAATGATTTCCATGGATTTCCCTCCGAAATTCCTTAAAGTCCTTGTAACTGAGGAAATCCAAAGACTGATATACCCCTAGCTCTCAATGAACGTAATAGAAATGGGGGTTGTACTATAGCATTTGATAGCGAATTAGATAAGCTTTTGAACAATATATTTCTCAATGTTGTTTGTTGAATACTTAGAATACTGTTTGGTTCTTTCATATTTCATTGACATCGCCTTGAAAAGCACATGATTGTATTATGAACGCAAATCATTGCTGGCATCACAGATGTACTGTGCCTATTAAAGTTTTTTTTCCATTTCTCGACACTTTTGACCTGGTGCCCGTCCATATTTAGTATCATGGTTTATGCTAATAAGTATATCAATCAGGGTTTAATGATATTCATGGTAGGGTTTGGATATGTGCAGATAAGGGCAACCAAGGAAAACACCCCTATCATTTATCTTCAGATGAGGAAATTCTGAAATCTTTGGAACATTAACTTAAAAGATATACCATGCCAAGACGTTCTTATGTGGTTCAGGCAATAATCTGTACACATTGGTAGGTATTGGCAATAGCCCATGTGTTGAAGATTTACTTGGGAGAAACACACTGATACGTTCTGGCAAATCTATATTTCCGACTATCCTCATACCAAAATGTAATCAAACGTTTTTAAAGGGAAATACCATTTCAACCATCTTCAAAAACGTAGGAAAACGGTGTTAAACTTATTTAGCATGAGTCCCCCAATACCTGTTATTCTGTTTTTTCTCTAATTATTACATAACGTGTTATTTATGGCTTTACATAGTAATTACTGCATTTTCTTTCTCTGAAATGAAACCTGACTTATTTTTTATATCAAGAATAATTTATTATAGAAATCCATATGTGATGACTAGATTAAAAATTCCTCAGAATTTTACATGTTTTTTCATGACATGTATACTTTTGAAGATTATGCAAATTTACACCTAATAGAGCTAAATAAAAATTGCATATGGAAAAAAGATATTCCTGAAATTAATAGACGTTTTAGGATAGTTTAACGTTTTGGAGAGTTTTATCTCTGTAACTTAGTATTTCGTGCTTAAAAATCAAGTAGAAAAACGGGAAAAAAGGGAAAATTGACGGCGGTCCATGGCTTTCTGATATCCCAAACTTCTGGCATTTGGAGACCCATATTTATGTCACGTTTTGGTACGTTTTGGTTGCTCTTCAGATAAATAGTAATGGCATATATATATTTTTTAAGTGGATTTACATCTATAAAATTTGGCAAGAATTTGGCAACGTAGTAGTTTCTGTGAAATCATGATATCATGTATTTTTCAAATATTTATTCTACTTTTCCAGAAACCTGTGCCCCCCAGTCCAATGTCCTGCCGCCTTTTCCAGGGTCCTGACGCCTTTTCCAGGGACTTGCCGCCTTCTCCAGGGTCCTGCTGCCTTCTCCAGGGTCCTGCCGCCTTCTCCAGGGACTTTCCGCCTTCTCCAGGGTCCTGCTGCCTTCTCCAGGGTCCTGCTGCCTTCTCCAGGGACTTGCCGCCTTCTCCAGGGTCCTGCCGCCTTCTCCAGGGACTTGCCACCTTCTCCAGGGTCCTGCTGCCTTCTCCAGGGACTTGCCACCTTCTCCAGGGACTTGCCGCCTTCTCCAGGGTCCTGCCGCCTTCTCCAGGGACTTGCCGCCTTCTCCAGGGTCCTGCCGCCTTCTCCAGGGACTTGCCGCCTTCTCCAGGGTCCTGCCGCCTTCTCCAGGGACTTGCCACCTTTTCCAGGGTCCTGCCACCTTCTCCAGGGTTCTGCCGCCTTCTCCAGGGACTTGCCGCCTTCTCCAGGGTCCTGCCGCCTTCTCCAGGGTCCTGCCGCCTTCACCAGGGTCCTACGCCTTCTCCAGGGACTTGCCACCTTCTCCAGGGTCCTGCCGCCTTCTCCAGGGACTTGCCGCCTTCTCCAGGGTCCTGCCGCCTTCTCCAGGGACTTGCCGCCTTCTCCAGGGTCCTGCCGCCTTCTCCAGGGACTTGCCGCCTTCTCCAGGGTCCTGCCACCTTCTCCAGGGACTTGCCGCCTTTTCCATGGTCCTGCCGCCTTCTCCAGGGTCATGCCGCCTTCTCCAGGGTCCTGCTGCCTTCTCAAGGGACTTGCCGCCTTCTCCAGGGTCCTGCCGCCTTCTCCAGGGTCCTGCCGCCTTCTCCAGGGTCCTGCTGCCTTCTCAAGGGACTTGCTGCCTTCTCAAGGGACTTGCCGCCTTCTCCAGGGTCCTGCCGCCTTCTCCAGGGTCCTGCTGCCTTCTCCAGGGACTTGCCGCCTTCTCCAGGGACTTGCCGCCTTCTCCAGGGACTTGCCGCCTTCTCCAGGGTCCTGCCACCTTCTCCAGGGACTTGCCGCCTTGACCTAGGTCCTGCAAACCTCTCCTGGGTATTGCAGCCCGACTTCTTGGGTGACTCCTGACCTGTCCAGGTGTCTGACCTCTCTAGGAATCCCCAAATCTAAATGATGATTTCTAAAACTAATAAAGACAATCTTTTCCCAATCCTATTTTCCACACTTTTCTAGTAACTATGACATCACAATGTGATGTTCCAGAGACGTCATTCTGTGAACTCAAAATGACGTCTTTAATAGACGTCACAAACACTCATAAAAGAGACGTCATGATAAGTTACTATGTGACGTCACAAATGACGTCTAAATGGCGTGAAATGGAGTCCTCACTTTTCATGTAATTGTGACATCACAATGTGACGTTCCAGAGACGTCCATCTGTGACATCACATTGACGTCTTTTAGAGACTTCACAAGAAGTCATACAAGAGTCGCATAACAAGTTACTATGTGACGTCACAAATGACGTCTAAATGACGTGAAATGGAGTCCTCACTTTACACGTCATTTAGACTTCACAATGTAATGTAACTTACATGTAACAGGTGACGTGAATATGACATGAATCTGACGTCACATTCTTAGCTGGGATACTAAATATACTTTATACGAAACTGGATGTATTGACCAAATTGCAGTCATAGAACAAAGTATGCTATTATCGCAAAATTCAATGAGACTAGACTGGAGATTACATTGCAGGTGTTTGAACTAAATCTACAATCACATTTTTGCTTGCATGTCTTGAGGAACACAGACATGTTCTTTTTTGTCTAAATTACAAAAGGGACATATATAGAGATATATAGACATATTTAGACATATATAGACATATATAGACATATATAGAGATATATAGACATATTTAGACATATATAGACATATATAGACATATATAGACACATATAGGCACATATAGGCACATAATTAGAGGCATATATAGGCACATATAGGCACATATAGGCACATATAGGCACATATAGGCACATATAGGCACATATAGGCACATATAGGCACATATAGCACATATAGGCACATGTAGGCACATGTAGGCACATGTAGGCACATGTAGGCACATGTAGGCACATGTAGGCACATGTAGGCACATGTAGGCACATGTAGGCACATGTAGGCACATGTAGGCACATGTAGGCACATGTAGGCACATATATGCACACACGCACACACACGCACACACACGCACACACACGCACACACACGCACACACACGCACACACGCACGCACACACACGCACACACACGCACACACACGCACACACACACACGTACACACACGCACACACACGCACACGCATGCACACACACTCACACGCAAACACGCATACACACAACAAACGCACACACACACATACACACACATACACATACATACACACAAATACACACACATACACACAAATACACACACATGCACTATAATGCACTATACGTGCACTATACATGCACTATACATGCACCATACATGCACTATACATGCACCATACATGCACCATACATGCACCATACATGCACTATACATGCACTATGCATGCACTATACATGCACTATACATGCACTATACATGCACTATACATGCACTATACATGCACTATACATGCACTATACATGCACTATACATGCACTATACATGCACTATACATGCACTATACGTGCACTATACATGCACTATACGTGCACTTTACATGCACTATACATATCATATAATATATAATATGTAATATGTGATATGTGATATATGATATATTATATATGATATATGATATATGATATATGATATATGATATATGATATATGATATATGATATATGATATATGATATATGATATATGATATATGATATATGATATATGATATATGATATATGATATATGATATATGATATATGATATATGATATATGATATATGATATATGATATATGATATATGATATATAATATATATATTTCTATAAAGGTGTTGCAATCATATAACAATTAACACAGACCTCTGAGTAGTGACCCATGGACCCCTTCTCCTGGATCCGCCCCTGTCATGAAAAAATCCGCACCAAACAACATAGGACAGATACTTGCCAATTTTTAACTGTCATATCACTCTTGTGTGTGAATTATCTGTTATATTATTGTTTCATTGCCACTTAAATTTTTTTTTTATATCAGTCTCGTATGTGATTTTTCTGTAGAATCATAATATTACACCCCTCACGGCAGCCAAAGTCGTTTATTGTAGCAGGGCCTTAAGGATAGACCCCACTGATGGGCGGCCAATTCAGGAAAGCATGAATGCTTTTCTTACCAATGCTCCAATCATAACATGATATATATCATTAAAAAGCTCTGATTTTTCTCTATCTACTGATATAAATAAAATCATTATGTATCTGGAATCTTAGATTTTATAAAATAAAAACTGATTTTTTTACTTTTATTTTTTGAACATCCATTTCTTGGTTAATATTCAACTGCCATCGATAAAAATTTCCACACAGCTTCATAACGTTTATATGGAGGGAACCGTGTCTCAGATTTGTGATTTAGGTCCTAGATTTCTTTTTATGACAAAAAACGGCAAAAAATGGGAAACTTTTTGAGATTTTCTTCAAATACCTTTTTCTACATATCATAACAAAATAACTAAGGCACATTTCAAGAATCTGAGACACGGTTCCCTCTGTATATTTTTCAAGAAGATGTGTACAAAATTTCAAACCTATAAGTTAAATATTAAGCGAGATATTCATGTTCAAAAATAATATTTGAAAATCATGATTTTCTGGTTTGCAGCCCACGTACAGAGCTTTTGTCCTATGCATTTTTATAAAAGTTATATCAATATATAGCTTTAGGTATTGGCTACCTAATGATGCTTTCTGTTTAATGATACTTTGAGAAACAGATATAATGATTATAATTAAAGGCGGCCACGCCATTCACACTCCCATCACTGGGGTCTATCCTTAAGGCGTCCCACTTCTCCGTCCAGGGACCTAATGGTATGGTGGACGCGTTGTGGGACAGTGATCAGACAACTTTTTAGTCGCTGAATGGGGGTTTGGTAGTGATAACATTAGTGGGAAAAAGGAAGTGAGTACAACACACACGGGTAAGACAGGAGAGTTTAAGTCGTTACACTATTGGTAGGACTTCATGGTATGTTAAAGGGATTGAGACATACTGAAAACAGAGGTGAGTGTTTTGTACTGTGTGTACCCATTTATGTATGTGTGTCTGTCTGCATGTGTGTATGTACATACATATGTGTATCAGTATGTATGTATGTATATTTGTTTATGTATGCATGTATCTATACATATGTTTTTATGTGTTGTATGTATTTGGTGTGTATTTACATATATGTGGCTATGTGTGTAGGAATGCATGTGTGTTTGTATGGAAGTGTGTGCACATGCATGTAATGCATCTATAGATATGTGTCTGTTTGTATGTTTGTATGTTTGTATATATATATATATATATATATATATTTATATATATATGTTTATATGTTTACTGTAGGTGTGTATGTATCCGTGTATCAAATTTTTTTCAGATGTTAGCCTATAACTACTGTCTTTTTCACTTAAAATCAAACAACATTATTGGTCACATCATGAATACAACACAGCAGTTGGCTTTGTTCTCGATGACAAGAACGCTTGTTTTAATAAGGTCACAAGTTGGTCACGACCTAATTGCATCCATTTTCATTGGTCCATTATGTAGGTCACACTACTTTCCTGTATTACCACAGTGTGCCAGGCACAAGCCCACATCATTTCTGAATAAAGATTGATTTTTTAAATGTAAAATTCCTCGAGGACACTTTTTCCATACGCCACAAGCGGGTTCAACTCTCCTGTGTGGGAGGTACAGGGAATTGATTACAGATTCTGTCTGGCTCACTCGCATCATGTTTCATCATTGGTGCTCCGAGGAGAATTGCATCTCCTCCCACACAGTAGAGCTGAACTAATATGCAGCGTATAGCACATCCTCCCTTTTTTTAAATCCTGGATTCACCCCTGAAAAGTATTATAAATAAACAGCTACTGGATTTTTAAAAATATATATGCATCTGTTAAGTTTGTCATATGAAGCAATTGGACATGCAGAAAAAGTGTTTTCCATGCTCTAATTATAAAATAACCATGTAGCATGACATGTTGTTAATGAGAACACAGTTAAGGCTGTATTCCTTTGCCTGATTTTCCTTCCAAATATTATACTGTAAAAAGGAGTAAAACATAAACCTTAGATAAAACCTTTGATTCATGTTTGAATGATACATAGGAAGCATAGGAATGATTATGTAGGGGGCATTTTCCCAGTATTTTATTTCAAAAAGGTACAAATTATCATCAGTCTGAATCACATTGTTGATTATAGGCAATTTGAATGTGAAAATAATTGTTTTGAAGTTGAACCAATGGGATCATATAATGTAATTGCGAAGGTGCACAAAGGTAGAAGTTAACATTTGCTTTGTGCATGCTTATTGAATTAGTGTAAGAGTCACCAGATGAATATACATGATAAGAATTCTTCCAAATTACTTAGGTTATAAAAGTATATATATATATAGTGGCCAGTGCCGCTGGTAAGTGTTGGTATACCTGACGACAATGATCATCGGGACACACTTCCCCGCAAGCACTGAGGCCCTGGGAAAAATCGATATTAGACTGCTTTATAAGCGAGAGTGTAGGAGAGTCAATAGGGAGAGAACAGTAGCACTTGGATCAGACGAATCGGGAGATTCGGAAGGGGTTTAGATAGCCATACAATCAAGGGACATCCGGTGACTTATACTACGTCGTTACGAGACGGCCGGAGGCGAGAGCAAGTGGACTCCACGGAGGAAGCTTACTTTCCTCAAACTGAACTGTAATACCTTGGATTCATTGCCTCCACGAGCAGCTGTACGCATCACTATAACCACCAATAAACTTACCGCACTGCCAGACGTTGTTCATGTTATGGATTGAGCGCCCATACCGTGGACTCGCTCACCACTCGACTAGCTCTCCCAGTAAAGACAATACCAGCCGTACTAGTCATATCTGATAATGCACGGAAATGATAATTAACACCAAAACCTACAGAAGCGTTCAAAGGCATGAGGAACAACAGATCTGTCTTTTCAATCAAGAGTCATCTCGACATTGTAACAGATAAGGAACAGTTTCTACAAAGATCCAGGATTGGGACAGTTTGCTTTGTGTAGTGACCATTAGGGTGTTCCAATATAATCATGAAGCTATTTTGGTTCAATTCCATATTCTTTTTTGTAGTTCTTAAGCTATGACCCACGTGACACCGTGAACAGCATCAAGTACCTTTAATTTTTGCTCCAAAGTTAGACCCCCTAACCAATCCTCAGATACAATAACATTAGTTCCCCATACCCACTGGACAAATTTGACCAAATTGGCTGACTATTCGGCCTCAACATTGGCCTATTCTATAGGTACTAATTGGCTGATTTTTGTACTAATTCAGTATAATGGGTATGTGGCTTAAGATGGCCATCTTAGAGCCAACATATCTAAGAATCTAATAGTGAATCCTCGAATCTCACTGGAACGAGCCCATGGTACCTACACTGTGAGAAGCTCAATACTGTCAAACAACAGACATTTTCTGTCAGTAATGTTAAATTCTCTTTCTCAAACATTGTCTATGAATATGCTTTATGACATGTTTTGGGTTTTACACTAACTGTGGATGACGTATTTCTCAAGGCCAAATACAATTTGTAGGATTTTACTTTTTTTTAGTTCTAGGTGATGGCTGAACATGATGGCAGTGGGAAGAAAATTGCTGATGGGTATCTTTCTGTTACTCCTGTGTCTCATTGTTATCCAATCAAACCTTAGAGGCTTAAACCGCAGCAAAAAAAACATCAATTCTGGAATTGAACTAAGTGTCAATAAACTTCCACCGATTCACATCAAACCAAAAAGAGAGTATGACTGTCTCATCAAAGCAGGAAATGGTAAAGGTATAGTATATAACCCTCCTGCTTGGTACCATGGAGTTAAGAATCTGTTTGATGAACTGTTAAATACAACTCTCAATCGATCTAAATCGTCTTTGGGCGATGGTCATAGTGGTGAAATCACCAACCAGACCTTGTTCTACCTGAGACTGGTCAATACATCAGACTTTATTAAGACTGTTTGTGAAACAGGCTTCAACGCAGGTCACAGTGCTCTTAGCTGGCTTTCTGGAAACCCAAACACTCGTGTCTATTCCTTTGAGCTCGGGACATTTACCTATTCTCGGCGCATGGCGTCCTTTCTCCAAGCTAAGTTTCCTAACAGGCTCAACATCATCTGGGGTGACTCTAAACTCACTGTTCCTGCCTTTGCAAAAGAAAACCCAAATGTGAAGTGTGACCTGATCTATATCGATGGTGGCCATGACTATCGTGAGGCCAAGGCTGACCTGGTGAACTCCCGAATGTTGGCTAATACAGACCATCACCTGCTTCTGGTAGATGATGTGCCGAGGACTGAATACATCAATGTGGCTAAGGTATTGTCAGAGGAGCAAAAAGAGAAGCGTATTGAAGTGTATCTTAAATGTAAATATGCCTACAAGTGTTTCATGCTTGGAAGATATATCAATATATGAGCTGTTGTTGGTGTAAAGACATAAGGGGCCTTCCATTAAGTATGTACGCACCAAGGGGGGGTGGGGGGTCTTAGATTTTGGGAATTTTGCATACGTTCCTATACAAATCCAATGCGTATTTTAGCTTTGGGGGGGGGGTCTAAAAAGAAAAAATAGGGGGTCACCATGAAAAGTTTGGAAATAAAAACATCACAAAATATAGCATAAAACAAACAATTCAGTATTTTCACAAATTAGAACAACTTAGAAAGATTCATTAATCACAAAAACAAAAATCATAAATTATGCTTCTGACTCAATTTGGGGACAAAAAAAATTGAAATTACTACATTTGATTGGGATAAGTGTTGGCTATTATTTAGTGGAAAACATAATTGGGGGTCACCGATCTAACTTTTTCAGAAAATCCACATAACTAGTAGTAGAAGTAGGCACACATTTTTGAAAATTAGGAAAATTAATCAATTATGCCAAATGCTTACCCATTTTGTCCAACACACATGGAACCTACCTTTATCTACCTAAATATTAAAGTTTTTGTGTACATTACTCTGTTTCACTGTGTAATTTGAAGAACACATACCATAAAAACTCAATAAAGGGCAATATAACTGCTGAATTGGGAGGGTAGGGACGAGAAAAATACTTTTATTACAAATAAATTCATAATGAATATACAATGAAGAATTCATGAAATATGATAAAATACATGAATTGATAACGTTTTGGACTACAACTTTGTTGCTTACTGTATGGTTATTGGATGAATATGAACCGAAATATGAGCAAAAACACATTTTCCCTTCATAGACTTCTATAGTTAATCATTTTCACCCTTGTCACGGTCCACTGCACACCCGTACAGCCAGGCTGCGCAGTATGCATGACTGTTGATCAGTATGATTTTTATTTGTATCGGTATTCTGTTTGCTTTTTCTGTGCACCATAACCCTTTTACTAGTGTTATGTATCATTAAATTCCTATAAGAAAAATTAATAATGCATATATACACAGACTTGAATTTTTGAATATGTATACATGATACTCATTCAGAGAGGACCGTGTCTCACAGAAGTGGTAAAATAGCTTTATATTTCACCACACTTTTTTTCTAAGTGTGAAAATAACTTATTAATAGACAGAGAAAATTACAGGCTTTCATTAGATGCATTACATTTTAATGTCAGCTGGGTTGTTATTGAGAAGTCAATAAATAATACGATACATTTGATCCTAGAATGAAGGATCATTCATGGATATTTATCATTATCTTAATACAATTTTCCATTCATAGGTGTTCATGTCCAACAACTTCACTCTCCTTTTGAAGGTTTTCACGTCATCAATATGCTGTATGTCAGATGGTAACTTGTCCCATAGTATACATGCCCTATAATATGGGCTATTCATGATATAGTTTTTTGCAGTAAAAGGTCTATACAATTTTACTTTTGCATTCAGTCTTGCTCAAACAGACTACTATTTATTCGCTGTTTCAGCTAAAACGGTAGTTTTGTAAATCAGTGATTTAGAAATTGAATTAGAAAGCATGAGAACATTAAGGACCATAGTGCATGAGTAAACTACCTGGTAAAGCAAGACTTTAATATCATAGCAGACTGCCATGCACCCTACTACACTAATGTGATATAGAACATCATAGCAAATACAACATGGACACAACGTGGTCATATTGCACCCAATATTGTAGTGTAAATCGTGCAGCGGAATACCGCCTAAATGTTATATCAAGAAAACCAAGAAATAAGATTCTCAAGTCACATTTGACTAGTTCTCCTCTATTTCAAATGCTTCAACACCAACCTGTCTTTCAGGAAGTGAATAAAGTAAGTTATCCCAGAATCTCACAGCATTCCTTTCAATATAGGTTTTCCTATAGAAATAACTTATAGTAGAATCATCTAGTTTTGTAACATCTAGATCAGGATCCTTGATGGTAATCAATCTGCATGTACCTTCACGCACATCCTTGTTTAATGCCTCAGAGAACTCCCACCTGCAGAAGCTGCTCTGCCAAAAGTAGTCTGAGAAATAGACCAAGGTTCTCTTACTGTAATTGATGCATTCTGATATATTTTCAATTATAGATTTTCCTGCATGAAAGTGTACACGGTGGAAACAGACAGTAAAGCCACGTCTCTCAAGCTCAGGTATGAGGTAGTCTAATATATAATCATCATCATCATTAGCATATGATACAAATACATCAAATTTCATATCATCCTCATTAAGGTTTGTTCGTTGCATAACCCTTCTTTCCTCTTTCCATTTTCTTATTCTATACAGTGTTAAAAAAACGATACAGAGAAGTGCAATTACCAAAACAGGTACAATCCCTGTAATAATGGGAATGGGTATTTCAACAGGGCAGAACAGATTGCTGCTTGTAGTAATGATAGATCTGTTAACCATGCCTTGGGGAAAATGGCAGGTTAGGTATTGAAGATCTTTTATAGAATTCGTATAATTAACCATCCAAAGCTTTGTTTTGAATGCTTTGCAATCACAAACCCATGAATTGTTACCTAGTCTCAAATCTATGGCATCATCAAATTTCACCTTTTCCAGACCAATTGGTAACCTCTGCAATTCATTATTATCCAAGTGCAATAAGAATACTTTTTCTAAAGACAATAGAAAATCTATTGATACCTCTGAGATTAAATTGTAACTGAATATTGCTTCTTTGACTTTTTGTAGATAACCTCTGAAAGACAGTTTCTTTAAATTTCCACTATGGAAATGAAGACAATACCAATAACCTTCCTCAGGTAGTTCAGGGAGAGTTTCTGGAAGTGTTCTTTCTTCATAGTTTGTACATGTGATGGTCATATTTCTATAAAATGGGCTGCTGACACACTGACAACCTGTAGGACACATGGCATAGTTGTTACAAATGAACTGATCTAAACTTATATCTAAGGGATTCTTACCTCTCAGTTGGATTGGCTGTTTGCACTTTATATAATCATATTGTCTTTTCATTTTTCGAAGTAACATATAAATGTTATAGTCTATGCAATCACAAGTTAATTCATTCTCATTCATAATGGGAAGGAAAAGGTCAATACACTGTGATACATGTTCAGATGTACTGATATTGAATTTCCAGCCTTTAAAAATATCCATGAAATGTATAATTTTGTTGTATGTCAATGAAAGGAAATGGGGATTTAAGTTACTACAAAACATATCTGATACTCCCAGCTGATCTTTGAAATTGGAAATGTTATTCATGTCTAAGTATATTTTTATGGTGTCAGTTATCTTGAAAAGGGAAATAGGCCATGAGTCAAGAGTTTTAAAAACATTATATCTCAAGTCCAAAGAATTGAGCTGAGTTAGATTTGACAGATCACAATGCACTGACTGTATTTTATTTCCGAAGAGTGTGAGAGTGCTGAGGTAACTAAGGGTTGCCAGTTCACATGAGAATGTATGTAGACTATTATGATTAAGGTCAACAGTACTTAAATGGGTCAATGATGACAGATCACAAGGTATTGATTGAATATGGTTGGCCGAGAGTTTAAGAGTGGCAAGCTTCGTTAAGGTAGTAAGCTCACATGGGAAAATGGTCAAACGATTCTTAGTGAGGTCAACAGTAGTTAGATGTGATAGATTCGATAGATCACAAGGCACTGACTGTATGATGTTCTTTGAAAGCTTCAGACTGGTGAGCTTGGTAAAGGTAGAGAGTGCACATGGGAACATAGAAAGAGAATTATCACTAAGGTCAAAAGTAGTTAGCTGCATATTAGTTGACAGATCACAAAGCATTGATTGAATCCTGTTGTTTTTAAGCTTTAGAGTTTTAAGATTTGTCAGAACAGATAGTTCACATGGGAATGTGTTCAAACTATTATCATTAAGGTCAAGATTGGTTAGATGTTTTAGGGTGGACAGCTCACAAGGAATTGATTGTATTCTGTTCTTCTGAAGATCAAGAGTGATAAGGTTGGTTAAGGTGGAAAGTTCACATGGGAATTTGTCTAAGCTATTGTCATTAATATAAAGAGTATTTAGATGTGTCAAATTTGTTAGATCACAAGGTACAGATTGTATGTTGTTCTCCCTAAGATTCAGATAGTTTAGGTTGGTCAGCGTGGAAAGTTCACAGGGGAAAGAGTGTAGACTATTATCACTAATATGAAGAATAGTAAGTTTGGTCAGATTTGAGAGATTACAAGGCGCTGGCTTTATTTTGTTCCCTGAAAGCCTCAGGTAGGTAAGCGCAGTTAGTGAAGACACTTCACATGGGAATGTATTCAGCCTATTGAGAGAAAGGTCAAGCGAAGATAGATGTGCTAGATTTGACAGATCACAAGGCACTGATTTTATGTTGTTCCTCCAAAGGGCCAGAGTGGTGAGGTTAGTCAGAGTGGACAATTCACATGGAAACATGTTCATATTATTAAAAGAAAGGTAAAGAGTAGATAGGTATTTCAGATTTGACAGATTACAGGGCACTGACTGCATCTTGTTACTTGAAAGCCTCAGATTGGTGAGTTTAGGCAGGGTTGACAGTTCACATGGGAAAGTTTTTAATTCATTGAAAGCAAGGTTCAGAGTGGTTAAATGAGTGAGGTTTGACAGATCGCAAGGCACAGACTGTATTTGGTTCACTTGTAGCTGCAGAGAAGTGAGCTTAGGTATGGTCGAAAGTTTACATGGGAATTGGTCAAATCTGTTTATACGGAGGCTAAGAGTGGTTAGATGAGTCAGATTTGACAGATCACACACCACTGACTTCATGTTGGCCCCTTTAATTGTAAGAGTCGTCAGATTTTTAAAGATGGACAGCTCACATGGCATCGTTGAAAGTTGAGAACGTGAAATAATAATGTTTGTGACCTGGGGATGTAAATTAGTCACATTGTAAAAACCTGTTTTTGGGTCAATATCACAGGACGTGACATTAATGTTTGTACCACCGTCAGATGTACAGGTACAAGTGTTTGAGCAGCCAACCACACTTCTTCTTATTCTGCTTACATTCTTTACTGTAGATCCAATATTGGTTACACCTGTAAATGATCCTTTAAAGTCTGATGCTTGTGAGGAAGGTGAAACAGTTAGAATCACAAACAGAACATGTGGCCAAGTTATGGATAACAATAATTGGGATCCTTTCATCCTGAGTGTGTTCTTCCTCGTGAAATTTGTTCACTCTGAGTCATCCTGGAAAAATCAAAAGGACATAGTTACTATTGATATTGTTGAATATGACAAATGAAGGAATTTATAGTATTCCTTTTATTTATGTTCTTTATTGAAACCTCACAAATAAATTGAGAATTTCCCTTAATTTATTTTGAATACGTGTAGAATACTTCTGTGAATTTATAAAAAAAAAACAGATTTGTGATTTGGAAGATTATCTGCTAGAACATCTTTAAATAAAATGCGAAATCGCAATTTCAAACATCATGAAGCATTCCATATGCATATATGTGTAAAATAAGTTGTGAACTAGAGCTTATCTAAATTTTAAAATAGTTGTTTTAGCCTATTCTTCTAGGTGTAACCAGATTAGTAGAGGGCTGACATTCAACCAGCATGACCCAGATATTATTATGTAATCTAATCATGTTGTTCTTTGGACTAGAGGATGATCACCCAATGCATATGGTTGGCCATCCCCTAGTCTCTGATGATTATCAGAACATAGCCAAGGTACCCCAATTGAATGTATCCTTATTCCGCACGTTGTTATGGAAACTAAATATACATATCCCTCTCCTCTAATAGATCTCTAGGATTCATTCTCAAATTGCTAACTTGTCCCTGTTCCATAGTTTTGAATTAAACAAAGGTGGGGATTACAGCCAGCCCCGCACCTTGTGTACACTCATTTCGTTCTCTCTGTCCGATGACGAGGTCCCTGTTATGACACTACAAAACTATTTTATTATAAGCTGCTTAAATTGTGTTTATTAGTTACCCAACTACTTCTAAAATGATGTCCGTTCGCATGTTACAGTCTACATAATGAACCTACCTCTCAGATCGATACCAGGGTGGTAAGCAAAGGAGATGTGGAATTTGGGGTAGGCCGTGTTGAAATGCCAGCTCGACCTTGTAAGTTGGTTTTCGCGTGGTTATCGTCTTTCTCATTAAGAGTGTGGCACCCCCTGGTGAATTAAATTGAAACAGGGTTTAAGGTTTTTCCTGTAGCTTACCTATATCCTTCACTTATAGGTTAACTGTAGGAAAAGACTTAAAATGTTGTTTCAATTTAATAACTCACCAGGGGGTGCCACACTTTTTAATGAGAAAGGTGTATAAGCGTAAGGAATTACAGAGTCCTACTCCTGGACCAGGGTAAATGATGACGGCTGTTTCTGTAAGGTTCAACTTGCCAACATACTCCTGAATAAATGTCACTCTGCCGTTGCCGGAAACCGCCCCTCAAGTGGTGGTGAAATGCACCAGGTGTCTAGGGTGTATAATTATACCCATTCAGGGGTGGATCCAGGGGGGTGGGTCCAGGCGGTCCTGACCCCCCCTTTTGATGGGCACTTAAACTTGCCACAGAGAAAAAACGTCGCGCGCATGCGTGCATATGTACACACTTTTAGTACTTACCCTATATATAGACCACCCCCCCTTTTTTGAAATCCTGTATCCGCCCCTGCCCATTGCAGACTAGTGGGCTCAGGTCAGTCTGTAATAGGTGTAAGTGATTATGAGTCGCCCCTAGCAAGCCTGAAAGTGGTCAGGAGACATGATTGCCAGATTAGAAAGACTTACTCAGAGAGGACAGTTACCAAAATGGTGTCTTCGTTGGAGCAGGGCACAAGCAGGGCAGTGTGAGATGTCTCTACCATGAGCAGCTCTGATGATCAGGAGGTGGAACAAGAATAAGTAAAGTCTCATAAATCCAGGGCATAGACCAAGACATCCATACATATAAAAACATAATTATATGTACATACAGGGGGCCTGCATATATACACAAACATCATATCTTAGCTTGACATCCCAGCTATCTTATGATAACATCATTATTTACTGTCAGCATCTTGAATAAATATTTACATTCGGTCCCAACAAACAGGACACGTGTAGGGCTACATTCACCCGTCTGACATGTGCTAAATGCTCTCCCCAGCCAAGGAGATGACGTTCTAATAACGTTGCAACAACATTCTGGATTGATTCTTGTTACATCACACTGTTAGGTTACAGCAACGTTCTTTTGATGACTCCCAATTATGTCACTGTAACCAACTGTTGCGACGTTAGATTATGACATTCTGATAAAGTTCTTGTAACGTTATTTATAAGGCTGATACTTAGTTCTGTTTAGGTTTAGTTGAGACCTCACTGAATGAGGATGTCACAATAACGTTCTGTTTAGGTTAGGGTGACACCATAGTTATGGTTTCTGTGTAGTATGAAAAATATGGCCATACTTAGTTCTCAACACTTGGTTATCACCAAATTTAGGAAATTAGCATTAATCATACTCAGTATGACACAGCACAGTAATAAATTACACTTAAATACCCCATACTCAAACAGGAACCACAAGTTGATAAGATCATGGAGTGAATACTAGTTGATATAATCAAAATTACTTCCCCCAGTGGAGAGCTGGATATGACTCTTATTTTGCCAATAACTTTTGAACCATTGTCCCGATTTTGTTTTTTAGACCTCCTATTATCTTTCAAGCAGCTCACATACCATTTTGAAAAAATAAGTTACTGCTATATTTACATGTAGTCATGTATATGATTTTTTTTCTGTGCTTTTGTGTGAAATAATAAGTAACTTCACACATTTAAATGATATAAAAACATTTTGAGAAATATTAGGAGAGGCTTTTCAGTCCTTTTTCCGAATTTAACCTTGAGGCATATCATTTAAACTTGTTGTTTATAATTTGCAACATAACCCTTGATCAAATTTGCATTATCTCTTGGTTTGCAATTTACATTGTCTGAAACCACATTGATTAAAGTCATACACAATTTACCTAAACTACTATTCCAATTGATAAATACACCAAGGGCTGACGTCAGCATTATATTGTATGACATAAGTCATAGGCTATAACTAGATGGTCGGTCAATCACGTTTACTGCTGAATATCATGTATTCAATTATGGAAATCTATTCACAAATAGTTGCACAGCAACCGTAATATTTTTGTTTGTTTTTCCAATGCAGGTCTCACGGAACTAAATGTGGCGCCATCTGCCAGTGTCCTACAACTTTCTGTCCCGAGGTGAAGGGGATGCCAGTCTCTGAGTGACTGAAAATGAGATAAGATAAAATGATAATGCAGAATCAAAATTCACATGATACCCTCTATTATTTCTGAGTTATTCCATAAAAAACGAATCCATGATTAAAGATTTTTGGTAAATGTCAGTAGGGTTTTAAAATGGGCCCTGTGCTCCATGAATTTGGTCACTGCAAAACTGCTAAAATGAGGGTAGGTCAACATCTGGGACGCTTGTGAAAAATTTTCATGGTCAACCTACCCTCAAATTTGGATATTTTGTGTCCCAAAGAGGTCCCAATAGGTCAACGAGTCCCTTTAAGGTGTTGTAATGCTTGGGATATTTTTTTTCAATATGCACTATATTAAACTACACAGGAAAATAATTAGTTCCGTGAGACCCTAAGATAGTTAACTCTCACATACACACAAGATGAAGCCACTGATTTACATATTGATGTCAACCACCAGGTGGCACCACTGTTGGAGGCCCAAACTAACACACTGAGGCCCAAGAAGATAAAACACTAAAGTTATAGTTGCTTTAATCAACTAATTTGTCCCAACCACGGATAGCCTTTTATTTTAATTCTACCTGCAGGTTAGCCCAGAACAGGATGCACACTGAGTAATATGTTGACAAAACTTATGGATTTATCATAGAAATTTGCATAAAATGTACCATTATTTGGAGATTATCATTGAATAAAACTAGCCATCATTCTTTTTTTAGATTAGTAACCACATACATTTATATTTCCTGAGTTGTTTGAAAATTCATTCATTATACTCACAGTATTTAATAATTAAATACTGTGAGTATAATGAATGAATTTTCAAACAACTCAGGAAATATAAATGTATGTGGTTACTAATCTAAAATATTAGGTCAGTATTAATTTTGGCTCATTTTGTCAACAAAACCCTTAGAAAAACTATAGAAAAAGTAAAATAATTGATATCTATCCATCTAATTATTAGATGGATAGATATCAATTATTTTACTTTTTCTATAGTTTTTCTAAGGGTTTTGTTGACAAAATGAGCCAAAATTAACCTGCAGGTGCTCAAAATTCGGTAAATCAGCTATCCATGGTAGGAAGAATTGCAAAGCCATAATAACAAACGATTCCATCATTTTGATAGGTTTCCAAGTACATCACAGATGTGGGAAAAATACATGAGTAATTTTAGCTTTAATGGAATCGTAAATATCAATAGTTCAGTTAAGGAATACATAATTCACTTCAATTCAAGAGATGCAACAACATGAATCTCTGACTTTACCCAGTGAGATCCGGGGACACACATGTGGGAAAGGATGCAAACTTCCCACAACAAGAGCGGACAATTTGAAAAGCCTATTTCTTGTAGTGTCCTCTGCTTTGTACATGTCTACAGTCATGTCTACACTCATGTGATTTATGGAAGTAGACCATCAAAATCGACAGGGCGACATGGCCATTTCTTAGATTCCACATGCGAAAGGAAGCTTATTGACACGAAGAAAAAATAAACAATATGACATAGGCTATAACTTAATTTTGACATGCGACATGAGGACTTTTTAAAATCAGTATGAATATAAAAAAATATAGTGATGTGCGACAAAACCATTTCTTAAATTTGACAGCTGACATGGTTAACCCCCTTCTACATCCCTCAATTTGACATCCTGTTTTGCATTAACATAATTACCCAGAAAATCTAGGTTACCATTAAGCGGTTTGGACTGCACGTTCCAGTCTAAAAGGAAACTGTTGCCTAGGGTGAAGTAATACGGGGTATTACTGTTATTAGATAGTTCGCGCTGATTTAGGCAGAGACATAAAGAGTTATAACATGCCATATATATTGAAATGGAAGACCTCTGTATGACTGTTATGAGGTGTTATAAGAAACACTGATGTACATGTTATAAAAATGCTATAGACCTATGAATATAGAAAGTTCAAACCAGGTGATCTGAATGTTTATATTAATCTGTAGAATAATTAACTCTGGTTTTCATTAGTATTCTAGTCTGAAACACCTGAAATAACTATCTTTGGGTAAGTAGCCACAATCACAAACATGATCATCCTTAAAAGAAACCTTGCACATGAATTTTCATATGCCAATTTCTTTTATTCAATTAACTTTTCTTTGGTATTCTTAAGAAATTTCAATAGAAAAATAATGGGAAAATGTTGAACTAGTATGGAATTATAAAGGAAATAAAATACATTTTGGGAATTCCCTTATTTCTGGGGTTATAGTTCTGTCCATGCTACATCATAATGAAGGGGAATCCCTTTCAAAGTAGCTTGTGAATCTCAGGTAATTGAATGAATTCATGTGAGTAAAGGATACAAGTATCTATAGACTGCACATGGCCTGATATGAATATTTAATACAACAGCTAAAATTCATTCCTATGCACTATTGAGAGTTGGGGATTCCCTTTTTTGAAAGCTTTGGAATCCCAATTACAGTCCTTGCTACGTCACAAATTATAGGATTTCCCTTATAAAAAATATTAAAATAGACCAAACATCAAAGTCCCACAACAGTGGTTTTATTTGGAATATCCTTAAAATATTTTTTAGCATTATCAGTTCTTGATACATACTTCATGCACAAAGAATTTCATTGACAAATATCTATCTCTTGATTATGTGCAAGGTTTCCTTCAACATCCGCTCTGAATTCTCTTTCATCAAACTGTAAAGCTCTGTAAGATCTTAATTCTTTCATTTCTCTCTCCACTTCATTGTATGATTACAATTCTGAAAAAGAAAAACAGACTGAGTTAACATTCCAATTCAACTGATGGGAAGCTATGCATGTCATAACTGCGCTTAGTTATATGATATGATAATAGATATTGATTATAATATTTGAAAAGTTGAAAGTTGAGAGCTGATTTCATGATAAGGGTAGTTCAAAACTAATCAACTTCAATATGTATTTGACCAAAAAAGAATACTAAAGGCATCACACATTTCAACCTGATTACTTAAGGTGCACATTGTTTTATTGAATTAAGTTTTAGGTATAATAGCAATATTCGAGGTGTCATATGAGGCATAATAAGGCTTGGTGAGGGATGTCTTAAATATTCAAGTCACCTGCTCAGGTCAGCAGTTGCTTGACAAGGAAATGTGTCAATAGATTTAAATGTATACAATGAAACCCCTCCAGGTATCCTAGGATTAAAGGAAATAATTACATGATAATATAATCAATTCACGGTCATAATGAGAGCCGGGCAGGGGTCTCTGTATCATCAGTTATTCTAGTGATCCTCTGTTTAGTTGTTTTATTAGGTGACAGTAAAAGTCATGGCAGAGTTAAAAGTGGAGCTTACAAATTCTTACACTTTTCATCAGCATACCAAAGTGCTGATTTGAAAGCCGTTTCTATTTTCACTCCATGCCCACCTAAATTGATAAAATAAAACAGGGGTGGGGGATAGGGGAATGGGCTGGTTCATTCTAAAATGTGCAGGTAAATGTACATTTCACATGAAATATATATTTTAGTAATTTTTAGAGCTGGGAGTTATAGTGTCAGTCATTTAAAGTATGGTATTATCGCTCATGTAGCTGGTTGATCCAAGAATGTGTTTGGAGTCTCGTTGGTATGCTATTAACTGATAAACATTTGAGCGTGTAACTAGAGAGTTCTAATAAGAGCTTTATTGCGGGCATGTGTCTAATCATTGTTCCAAAGTATTAGTTTGTATTAGGTTCTTTCAGATTCCAAAGTTCTGTCAGTTTATGATTTTGTTTATTCATGATCTTGGAAACATGTAACACATTCTGCAATTTCAAAACTTTGAAACATTTGACAAACAATTACCATGATACAACTTTGAAACTGAACATTTTCCCCCAAATCTGCCCAAAATTGTATCCCTTCAAACCTCACTTGGGCACCAGAACCCACAACATGGATATGAAAGATCCCCACCTGACCCCCCACTGACCAATCAGGTGAGCCATACTAGGCAGAGTGCTGTGTTGGAGAGTGAGACACCCCTCACTTCACGGTTGCCATCAGAGGAGGAAGGATCATACGTTTACAACAATACAATGTTTATAATGTTGATCAGGTGCAGATATGCAGTTTAGATGAAACTGACATTGAAAATTTGAACAAATTTGATGACCAGCTGATGACTACTTACTTGAAAGAGAATTTGACGACATTTCTTATCATGATGAAAATTATCATGAACCTGTAGAAATGATAATATCAAAATGACAAAATTTGAAACTATCAAACGAAAGTTTTGATTATACATGTATATTTTGTACAAAATTATGTTTTATGGAACAAGGATCAATCATATCAGATCGTTGCAAACAACAATATTATCAGTATTTAACTGGACGAGAAAACATTTCTCCTTTTTCTGTATGTTCTACATGTAAAGGTCAAACTCAACGAAAAAAATATCCAACATTCAGTTTGAAAAAAAAACTTCAACAATCACTGAAAGGTAACGTTAGAAATGTTCTTTCTGATATTTATGAAACTGGTAATATACTGCCAAGATACATCAATGACAGTTGTACTGTCACAGTAAGATTAAAGAGTAAAACGGAATATACTGAGGTATATAAGGAGTGTAACGTTCAACCTGCCAAAATTTTAACAGCATTAAATTACTTGTTACAAACCAGTTCAAATTACAGTGAAACTGCTGTAAGTTTCGACCCAAACTGCTTAAAATCAACTAATGTTGGATAGAATAATACACAAAATTGAGAAACTGTAGGATCTCAAAATGAGACTATGAACAATACTGAAAATAGTAATGATGAAAATGATGCAGATTATGAACAAGAACCTGATTCCAATCATTTTTCTGAAATTGATTCCACAGAAATTCCTGCTATACACAATATATTAACTGATTTAGTGCCTGATGTAAAACCATTGAACTTTGCTCCAGGACAGGGACAACATCCTCTGTAAATTTATAGGGTGAAAATGCTGAAGAAATGACTTTTCCTTTATTATACCAAGGTCAACATGTTTCAAGTGTTTTTTCCTACAACTGTGAATGAAGTCAAATGTGCACGTTAGGAATTAGTAACACAAGATAGACAGATTGCAGAAAATACTGAAGTTATTTTTTACTAGTAAAAAAAGTACCAACTTGATTATATTAAAAGTCAAAGTGATTTTGCTTTACGTTTCATAAAACAGGGACAGAAATATACAGTTTCAGATGTTAAATAATTAAGATAGGATGAATATTGCTACAGTAGATAATGGAGTTTTCTTTAATAAGAAACTCAGAAATAATCCTCAATTTCTACAACAAAAGAAAAGAGAATTCTTTACAACCATTCAAAAACTTGGAATACCTACTTTTGTGTATCTTTGTAAGCTGCTGATATTAGATGGACACTTTTACTCCAATTTTGTGTAGGATTGTTGATAAAAAGCTAGACACTTTTGAAGGTATTTTCTAAAAGAGTTGTATTAGGTGTCTTTAATATGCAAAGGCTCATAACATTTTTTATTCCTTTTTCCTCAATCTGCAAGCTTTCTGTTTTTTGAATCCACACATTGAGAGAAAGTGCTTGATTGGCTTGAAATATTTTACTAAAGATATGGAGGACCAAACGTTCTATTGGGAAAAGTGCTGAAAATAGCTGTTCTCATTAAAATAGATATTATAATTATGGTAGCTGGAATATGCTGTTTTTTACAATATATTTAAGGGGAGATGTGATTTAATAGTCAAAGGGATATTTTAGAGGACAGTTATGCTTCATTTCTGAAAGATATTCTAATAAAACTAAAGCTTACCAAAATTTGGTAAGCTTTAGTTTTATTATTATAATAATGATTACTATGAAATGCTCCAGGCTAATAAAAGTAGTAAAAACATATCTAGAATCTCAGACTATAATGTTTAGAATCTCAGACTATAATATCTAAAGAAACGGTAATTACTTTGTGATTTTGACAGTTATACCAAAATGGTATTTACGAGAGATTTTGCCTACCTTTTATGCAAATATGAGCACCCAAAAATAAGACTGTTTTTTAACCATTTCAGAAATATATATAGTCCTGCTTTTAAACATTAGTAACTTTGTCAATAACTATCACATTTTAATAAATCTGGTGTCTTTAGAAAGCTAGAACAGCCAATTTCAATGTTAAATTGATGACATTTATATCCCTTCATTCTGGTCAGTATCCTTATAATTCACCTATAAAAGAACTATCAAAGTAGGATTTATCTTTAGTAAGTCACATGTATACTTGCATCTTTGAAGTGTCATATCTTCATGATAAAAGATAAGATCATAATAAAACGAGGTAATGTTTTTCAAAGAGACCAGATTATATCTACACTTTGAGAAAAGATAAACATTGGAACTTAATCTAACATTTAACATTTTTGCCTTTTTACCACCCAAATACAACACTTAATGTAGAATGTGCTGGAAGAGTTAGAATATATTAGTTAAACAAATAAAGGTTGGTAAATGCAGATCCAGTTACCTGTGCCAGATTTTTTAAAAGAAGGTTTCAATATTTCCTTTGACAAATAATTTATTAACATCCATATCCTTTAGGCAAAGTAACAAATCATTTTTACAGGGCAGAATTTCAACACAGAGGAAGTCCTCACGTCCATATGATTCTATTTGTGGTGATGCTCCAAAAAATAAATCAAATGAGAATAATGACGTTGTTGCATGATACATATGCATTTAATTAAAGTTCAGTATGAAGTCAACATATTTTGATATACAGTTTCCATGACAATATTGGTAATGCCTGGAGTGGACAAAAAGTTCCTTGACAATGTTGATCATGTTGACATTCTGTTCCATGACAATATAGGGCAACACCGGCATACATGGGGCCAAATGGACATGCAATTCCTTGACAATGTTGATCAGGTAGACATACCATTCCATGACAATGAAGGGCAACACCGACATAGATAGGGTTGCAAAAATGGTTGTCTTAGCTGCTGCGGCAACTTGCTCCACAAAAGAGATTACGTTGGTAGAGGATCCGGAGGTGGAGGCAAGTTGGACTGCTCCATTTGAGACATGGACTGCTGCACGGGGATGGTATCATTGGAGGGGGCCGAGGCATGTCCGGGGCACATTTGCATACATCCCCAACAATTCATTTACATCAACAAAATTTAACTTTGTTACATATGCCCCATTCTTTAAAATCAAACTTTGGTTACAAAGGTTTAAAACTAGTAATGAATATGTCACATTGTTGGGGCTTCAACTACATTAGTGTCCTTTATATGTGCACTAAATGTCAATTATGTCTTCATATACAGTGCAAGTGTCCTGTAAATGTTGTATAAGACTCCTTCATATATGTTATAAGTGTCATCCCTCATCCGCGGGATGACCAATGTTAGTGCAATGCTTAAGTAGAGTTCAGTGGGAATTCAACATGTTTCCATGACTATGTTGGTAAGCCCTGGAGTGGACAAAAAAATGGCCGGCTCCCAAGGAAAATCAGCAACACAGTAAAACTGAAATAAGGCCAGGGAACTGATTAGGAAAAGAAACAGGTGTCACCTCCCTTGTCGTCCCCAGTCACCAAACCATTTAAGCAGCCAACAAAGCCAGGCTTGCACCACTCACCGGTCCTCAATTTCAAGGGTGCTTCTGTCCAGCTTACACACCTGGTATATCGGTTTGGAAATTATCATATTACCCATAAAATACTATGCTATTTCTGTGTGTTTCTTTAGTTCTATGTAAGACTGTAATAAACCTGTCATATACATAATTGTTAATAATAAATTAGACTTCTCCACTCCTTTAGTGTATCATCATTTATTCAATAATGCAGCTGGAAACAGGAAATGGTTGACATATGATTCTTTGGTATGCTCTTTGGTATGCGCATGAGAAGTGCATGAATGTTATATATTATCATGTAATTATTTCCTATGGCGGGCTCTCATTGTCTACATACAAATTTAATGAGATTCCTCGACAAGCGACGGCTGACGTGAGCACATGACTTGAAATTGTTATGAGATCCCTCACCAAGTGTCATTATGCCTCATATGACACCTTGAATGTTGCCATACAATACTAATTGTAATGATGCATACTAATGAAGTTAGCTCTGTTAGACAAAGAGCCATTCCCTCATCTTATGTTGTTGTATCCTGACTAACTTTTGTAGTCTGTCAATCAACTAATAGGGCATGTCCAGGCAAATAGCAGTGCAAGAGGGACTGACTGGTCTTACTCCAGGCCTGTCGGGGGACAAGCTAGACCCCTTCCCTGGTGATAGGCTACCAAAAACACACTACTTTCAGTTCACTACTGCAAGACAACAATATCTGAACAGAAACTTTATCATTTTATTTCAATAGGTACAATAAAACTCCACACCCCTTTTTGAATATTTTGACAATATCAAATAATAAGGAAGTTATAGATAGGTAAAATGTACCCTTCCAGCTTCCCTCTGAGGGCACCCTAAGTAGGTTGTCTGCAGAGTGTTTAATCTGAAATCAGGTGAGACTGTTGATTTAGGGGTTAAGCCATTAAGTAAGACAATGCCTGAATGGGTGAGCTACCACAACAGAGAGGTGGGAACCCTAGTCTGCTTCCCTTATCATCTCTCTGTTTTCACAGGCCTTATCTGGGGAGGTGTGAGGTCACTGGGGCCAGAGATGGGGATTTGAAAAGTTGTACAAGCCCACAACTCCTGACCACCCTATACCGCGGTCACTGGGACCTGTGATCTGTGCACTCAGGCATAACACCAGTGATCACCACTGGTACCTGTAATTAGCACACTAGGTAGTTTGTATGAAAGGTACAGGTACTCCAAGAACAATAGAATCCAAATTCTGCATTGTGGTTTGTGATCGGCCACCCGTAACTGAACATTTTTAATACTGGTAAATTGTACTTGATATATGTTAAATATTCCATCATTATAACTGTTGTTCCTAGGTGGATTAAACATCACAAATACATTAATGTAGAGTTGAGTACAACTTCAAGCATCTTGTATTTATCTGGTGCAGCTCTACACAGTTCTTCACATATGTTCAGATCCAGCATACACTTCTCTGTTTCCCTGGTTAAAACCTTTTCGCATTCATGTTCATTTTGCAAGTAGAAAAACAGGATTCGGTAACCGTGCTCATCTAATTTCATCACTGCACAATCAAAAGGTGAAACATGAAATTCACTGTTCCATCTTGATGAACTCACATAGAGTGGTCCAATTGTTTGATTGACTGAATGCCATTTTTCACTGATGTTTGTTCCTGGTCCAAAGTTATAAAGGCAGTATGTTGATACCTCGTGCAATACATCTCTAAAATAGCTCAATTCTTCTTGGAAATCCTTGCCTTCCCTATGTACTTGTGCCCACAGGGTTTCATTGAAATAGTTATAAATGTAACAGTCCAATTTGTTGATGTCACACACCTTCGCTTGTAGTTCTTCTTCTCTTTGATCGCTTATCGATAAATGACTGTGGTATTCTTGTTTCCTTAGTGGTAGAAATATCACGTCTCTTAGATCCCAACACATTCTTCGCCTCAGCAGGATGATTGAATGGTCATAGTATTCAGTAATGCCAACAAAGAACCTATGTTCAATTTGTAGAACATGTTTCAATAACTTTAGATAAGTAGTATTAATGCTGATTCTAAATTGTTTTGCTACAGAATTTGTAAACATTTCATCTTGAAGATAAAGGTAAGGCACAAGTGGGTCATGATAAATGTAAGATCCATCCTCAAACTTTGTAACTCCCCTTTTTTCGAAGTAATGCCATGAGCGTATCATTTTGTATGGTCTACGAAGCATAGTCACATATTCAATAGGTTGTTGAACAACCTGTTCAATAGCTGGTTTATCAAAGTATGTGTGGTCAATCAACATGTTGAACCTTTTGCTCTCACCACCAACATATTCAGGTATGATTAAGTTTGTAATAGCCTGTGTATCATTTGCTAACCAGAAAGGCCTATATCCATATGTAACAACCCTCAAATCTAGGTTGAATGACATTCGACTCAAAATGCCATATAATGTTGTTGATCCAGTTTTATGGACTTTCATGAAATATATATTTTTTGTCCTATTGCATGTTGAATGTTGTTTGCTGTTGTCTGACACATTGCTCATATAACTCATTCCTCCGTAAAGTATTGTTGCTGACACTATTAACAGTACCATTCGGCAGAATGTCTTTGTCTGAAAAAAGAAATATTTGGTCATTCATTGTAAACAAACTTAGGTAGCCAGCTAACCATGTCAGAGATCAACATGGAGACGTGCGAATTCTATGAGGAATTTTGATAAATCTTGAGCCATCAGAATGTTGCTGGGCAAAGATCCTGACTGTGAAAATATGATAAACTTTCTACAAACAGGTGTGTTAGATATCAGGAGATTCCAAAACAGCAAGAACAGTTTTATTGACAGAGGATAACATCCTTATTGATAATATACTTTACAGGCATATTACACAGGTTTTCTGGATTGTCCTAAATTTTATGTATGGGTTTTTGCATTGTCATACAGATAAGTCGAATCATTAAGGCAATCTTTCTCTAATTTAGCCCTTTCTGATCCAGGATACCTCTAACAATCATAACTCAAATTCTATAGATGATAGAAACATATTTCTTTCACCATTGTAAAGGTTATGTCACCTTCTCCAAAGATTCACCAAAAAGCCAAAAACTTTTATCTGTGCTTATGCCTCACTATGTGGTGGGGGGTCACATATGTGATAAAGGGATAAAAGTGTAGAAGTGTCTCCAGTGGATGTGTATAAAGGCTAGGCAAGGAGTCAAGGTTAGATTAAACCAGAACAATAGATAGTTTTGTGAAGTGGATTGAAGTTATGTCCTCTGTTCCTACTCTTTTGGATATATTTAGTAACAAGACATTATTATTCTATCTAGACTGCCATTTTCAACATACAAAAAAAAATATTGTTGATGATTTTTACATGAGCAGAAAGGTAGATTGAAACCAAACTTAAGAGTATAACATCCTACAGCAATTGTTGATAGCAGGAATAAGAGTTAATTTTAGTAACAATTTGGGCTTAATTTCACACCCACATATGTGTCCTAATTTCGTGCATAATGAGCCTATCCCAAGCAAGAATATGACGTTATAATAACGTTGCAGCAACATTCTGTTTAGACCTGGTTTGGTTCTTGTTACGTTCTTTTGAGGGCACCCAAAAACGTCTTTAGAACCTAACGTTGCGACCTCACACTAGAACGTTGTTGTGACGATCTTGTAACATTATTTCACATTACAACAACGTTATTATAACACTCTTTATTAGTTTGTTCTCAACTTTACCAAAATAGAATGTTATTATAACGTTCTTTTTCAGTAAGTCTAAACCTTACCTAAAATAGTGTTATTGTTATGTGAAAATTGGCCAGGTCTCAGACCAATTAAAAAAGTACAGTCGCAGAACGTTCTTGTTACGTTGCTGCTTGCATGGGATGTTAACTATTGAAATGCGCAAAATTGGACCACAATAGGCCTAAATTAAAACACATTTTCGTTCACCTTTGATATGCTTTATTCTTTAAGCAGTTTGATATAATATTGCTTGCTCTCCCATGATGTTGACTGAACCTCTCATGCGTCTGACTATGCAAGAATAGTTTAAATATCTCATTTCCTAGTTTTAGAAATTAAAGCTTATTTTGTCATATTTATTATTTTTTATTTTTTATATTTTATATTTCAATATCAATAGTCATGTGTGATTACAAAGTATATGGAAGGATAGGTAGAGTAGTAAGGAATATGACCCTCAAAAACCCTGGAAAATCTATTCATGGGTTAGTTTATAATGAATTTTGTCACTTTCATAGATTTTTGCCGTTGAAACAACAGCCTTCAAAATAAAGAGATATAATTCCTTTCCTTTTGCCGTGCACATCGTCGTTAGTGGCTCCCCATACGAAAGTCCGTGCAACCAGGTATGACGCGGCTGCTGCTATTACCGTTTACCGAAAATCGATATTTTGCATATTGTGATTGGTTGAATAAGTTATAATGGGGCATACACTTTGACTTTCTCATTTTACAATTCATCCGTGAAGACAAATTGTTTAAATGTATGGTTGGTATTCTACTGTCCTAATTTAATGCAATAGGTGCGCAAAAATACCCAAATTACCCCTATTAACTACAATCCCAGCCAGCTTGTGACCTAACAGAAACGTTCTGGAATGATGTTTTTAAGTCAGTCTGTTACTTACCTAGATGGTTTATGACAATTACGTCATTGATGCTGAGGTTGACACTTCACCAAATCAGAATGTTATAATGACATTAGATTCTGGTTAGGCCAAAACCAAAACATAACATTATAGAAATATTCTGTTTAAGTTGAAGAGCATAGCCAGGACATAATAATAGCATCACAGTGCAACGTGACAGCAGTACATTGCAGCAACATTATTGGCAGCCATCAAGTGTTAGATAATGCATGAGTGAGGTGGGTTGCGCGAAATAACTTATGAGGCTACCGCCTCGTGGGTATTTAAGGTAACCCAACTCAACTGTGTTTTAATCGCATATTAGCAGAATGCAAGTAATTGTAGCTAAGAACCTTGTGGGATTAATTTATATGTCAAATATCTGATTCCTGGTATTCAATTTTTTATGATTTAATGAAAATTATAAGTGAATTATTACCATTATTTTTATGTGTCATTAAATCATAGAAAATAGAAATGTTTTTGAAAAAATTTGGTTCACAAGATTACTGGCTACATTTACTCGCATACTGTTCATAGTTTATGATGAATATTAAAAGAGTTAGAAGCAAAAGTGTAACAATAAATTGGTCCGACATTCCTCAGCCAGTCCCATTACAGTGGAAGGGAAGTGTACGCTGTGAGATTATACCGTTCCGCTTCACTGCATTAATCGATACGTGATATATTCATGGCCCAGTTCCTTTGTTCTCTGTGTCCACCTTGGTTTATAATAACATAAACCACGGTGGACGGGGAGAACAAAGGATCTAGGCCGTGAATATAACGCGTCATGGTACCAGTGAAGCAGAACGGTATAATCCCAAGGCACACCTTGGTCGCATTGGACCTGTGGTGCTGCCTTTATTAATACTTTTTCATATAAGTTTCAAGATATTTAGAATAAAAGAATCATCGCCCAGTAAGCGACTCAAATGTAGCTAAAAACCTCCTAGAATTGATTCCTATATCAAGTATTTGATATCGAGAGTTTAGTTTTTTTCTATGATTTGATGAAAAGTAAAAGTAATGCATTACCATAGGCTCCTATGTTAAGCAATTTACTTTAAAAAATATAAAATGTCTTGATATCGTATATTTGACAATAGAATCAATTCCACAAAGATCTTGGCTAAATTCGACTCGCTTAATGTTTGGTGATTCAATTCATATTCAAAAGAGTATGACCCTAAATGAAAAAAGAAGGATCCGTGGTTTATGTTAGATAGCACCCTCGTGTTTTGGCTTACATGAAATAACCCAAAACACTTGTGTACTATCTACCACGTAACAGGAACCAATACAGAACATTGCTGCAACGTTATGATAATGTCACATGTTTGGCTGGGATACTTACTTGTTTAACTCTGCCTGCCAACCCCATGCTCACTGACTTAGTGTGGGAGGAGGGACCAATATCAATCTGCGGCGAACCACCATGCATCTGCACCAGAAATGACACCCTGAGATCTGACTCGCTTTGTAGGTCCTATACTTAACACTGGTGTTATAAGATTACTCCATGCTCCAGGCAATAGTCCGGTGAGTAGCGGCTTCAGTGCAGAGATAACTCCCGTCTATTGAAGGGGGGGGGGGGGGTGTAGACCCTTAAAATCGACACTGCCACACGGCCGTTTATTTAAATTCGACACTGCGACATGGCTATTTCTTAATTTCGACAGGCGACATGGCAATTAACAGTGGCGGATTTAGAGGGGGGGGGGGGGGGGCGCAGGGGCGCCCCCCTTTTTTTGGGGCCAATTTTACATTTTTTTAATGTAAAACTCGTCCACAAGGTAATTAAGAAGAAAAAAAATTCAATAGCGCGCCCCCCCCCCCTTTTCAAAAGCCTGGATCCGCCACTGATTAGGGGACAAATAACATTACTGTTTTCTTAAATTCGACATACGACAGGAGCTTAAAAAAGATAATGATAAGGGACAGGGCCATTTCTTAAATTCGACATGCGACATAGGTCTACATGGAGATTTATTGACAGGCGACGCGGCCGTTTTTTAAATTCAACACGCGACATTGAACCCCCCCCCCCCCCATCCATACCCCCAGGGAGGGGACTCTTATATTTCTCGTGTATAAATGCATGGGGGATGGAAGTGGGGGGGGGGGGGGGGGGGGGTCGTTGGGGGGAGGGGCCTCAGTCAAACTGTACAACTGAGACGTTCTCCATTTGAGTGCATGTTATGCCGTGAAGAACAGAAACCAGGCTGGGGGGGGGGGGGGGGGCGGGGGGGGGGCAGTGCATGCCTGCTATCCTACTTGTTTGTTCAGAAAGGGCCCTTGATGGGGGATCCCCAATGCTGGATAATGCTGCATGTCGAATGTAAGAAAATGCCATGTCACCTGTCCCTTATTCATTAACTCCCCATGTCACATGTCACCTCTATCAGGTTAGGGACGCGATGGTATTTTGGTGTTATTGTCATAAATCAGGTCGACACCATAAATGTGGTCAGTCTATGCAAGTGCGATGTCCAGGCAGAGGTTTTTGGCTATTTGTAGAGTGCAAACAGGATGCACACTGCGACTGGAGATGTGTACATGTAGTGTGTGCACTGGAGCAGAACACTCCCTGTACATTGTATATCTAGATAATCTGCCAGTTCAATATTTCTTAGCAGGATAACTATATTAATTGTTAATATGATGTTAATATAAACAAAATCATCATAAAATAGTTATTTATACTATATTATGATATATATGGCTAAAATAGAAAGCTTATGAAGTTCCAAGTGCATTTCATTATCATTTGAAGAATCCCTTTGTTCTCCTTTTTCAGTGGCATCCCCATCTGAACAACGATGCCATTTAAGAGAACACCAGTGCAACCAGTTTTGACCCCGGCGTCATTTTTGACAATGATACAATTTTGTAGCTTGTCCCGAACCTGTCTAAGATGCTGTCATGTCACGTGTCGATTTTAAGAAACAAGCTATGTCACGTCGTTTATTTTGTTCATTCATGTCACTAAGTCTCATCTTTTAGAACTTTTTAGAAATGGCCATGTTACCGTACGCGTGTTGAATTTAAGGCTCTAGGGCCCCTTAGGAGGGAGAAGGGTAGGGGGAGGGTGTCTGACTGTTGTATTGCCCTATTTATCTGGACCCTGGGTAAATAGGGAAAGAGGGGCAGGGCACGTTGGGATTGGGGGGAGGGTTAAGGGCATATGGGGGACAACGTTTATGCTACAGAATTTGTAGAAACTGAATTTTGAAGCAATATTTTCGCTTATGAAGGATATATTTTGTCACTGACTTAAAACTCACCTGCATACACTGCCCTTGCAATACTTGATTGCATGGTTTACCTTATATGGGCATGTGACATCATTTGGCGAGTAAATTTCATTCTCTCGAGAGCGTCCTGCAAGACATTAGTCCAGTTGGTATAATCACCAGAGTGGATTTGTGTGTGCTCGCAAGTGCGGAACCGTGTAATCGTGTATATATACACTGTTTCCCCGTGGTGGCACACGCTATTGGTAACAGGTACTTTGGTCTATATGACCTTCCACTCGGCAGTTACAACTGACTTTTTTAGTGTGCCGCAAATTACCCTTTTTACATGTTGGACTCATTTGCATATTTGGGACAATTTCCAGGACCAGAAATAGAGATTTGAAACGGATGTAACGTATTATGGAATACATAATTTAGTATCATAATTCTAAGGAACACTTAAATTCTCTTAAAAATTATACCTGTGCACTTAACATTTGGTACACCCGACCCCTTACTTTTAACGATGACATTTCTTCCCAAGGCAATCCCTCAATCTGACACAACTTTATGTAGATCTGTGTGCAGACATAATGCATTTGGTATTTATTCATGCAAAGGTGCAGGGATAATTAATGACACTTTGCTACCAGTTTAAAAGATATGACTTCCCCATATAACACACCCTATAAATATAGTGTTTCTAACAATAAAGTATTTGAATAACATAATCAAGACTTCAAAAACCTAAAGTGGGAACCCCAGGGATTCAAACCTGTGTGCCTTGGCATTAAATCTCAGTGTGCTGACCACTACGCTATAGACTCAGCTGTTATGTCCCTATGGAATGTGATACATGTTCTAGACAGATCAAGCCCTATGACACTAGCCTAGGTATCAGTCTGCCGTAGGCTGCTCTGGCCTGGCACTGAGGTTGATTCACTGCAGAGTGCCGTGCCTGTACAACTCTGGCCAGATCTCTGTACCCAAGAGATTGGCCAATCTAGTGGTAGCGGTGGCGTGTGGAACCAGAGTACCTTTACACACACTGTAGCCAAATAATGGCGGTTTTAGGAGGGATCTGTGACTTAGACAACAGTGGGGAATGCTTCAGGTCATTTCAAAGCACCTCATTAGTGTTCATGAACAGACCAACTCTCCAACCACAGCTTACCAATTCATTCCCATCGCCTAAATCATTTGTACGACATTACCTTATAGGGGCAGACCCAGGATTTTGAAAAAAAAGGGGGGGGGGGGGGGGTTGCTAAAGCACAACTTTTGCTTGGGCCCTCCAGGCACAGGAATTTTACATTAATACAAATAAAATTTGGCCCAAAATAGGGGGGTGCACACCTGGCACACACATCCCCAAGTGCGCGTCTGCCTTAGTAGTCAGCATATTGGTGAAGAAAGGGAAAAAATAAAATAGATTGTTTTATACAACATCTTTAGTTTTGAAATTATTTAATTTAGTAATTCCTGCAAAAACTTTGACCTGCACTACCATCCCATCTTATCTGGGTGTGGATCTGAGCGGAGGGGGAGGGTTGATAAAACGATAATACAATGTATTTTTATATTGTGCAATTCCCACCCATGCACAAACAAACCATGAAGAAAAAAAAAAAAAAGGTAGGGAGCGTCCGAATCCAAAGGCAACTAGATGTGAACTAAGTTGGTGCAAACAAGGTCATGTAATGTGTTTTAATAAGTTAGTGGCCTCAAGACGTTCTCCAGGTATGCATTCCATAAAAATTTGGCGATAATTATCGCGAGTTAAAGCGCTTCCATAAAAGATCTGCGATACTAAAAATATTATCGCCAAGGCCTCAAGTCAGTATTGCGGCGATAATTACAAAATATCGCCGTTTAAAAAAAATATATTTTCACAAATATTAATGTCTCAAAATATATATATGTGACCAAGGAAAAAGCCTGTAAAGTTTGAGTTTGATTGACAAAAAAATTGAACAAAAAAAATTAAAAACAAAAATTTTATGTGGCGATAACAATTGTTGGTATCGTGGTGTTTCTTCAAACGAGATTATCGCGAAATCTTTATGGAATGGCCCCCAGAAATATCTATACACACTGTAACGAAGTGAACTGAGTTTATAATATGAGTACTAACATCAGTAGCGGGAGCCAACGTACAGTGCGCATGGTCCCGCCCCCGTTGGGCAGTACCGGTAACACTGGACTTGGATACTCACAACAATGGAAATTATGAGAATTTTGTACCACAGAAGTATCCAAGGCAAGTAGTGGTGTAACAGGATCGTACTGCGACCATACTTTTTTGGTTAGTGTATGACCTGCCCAATTCTCACGTAACTGTGACATTATTTCAAGTAAGGCTGAGACTTACTAAAAAAGAATGTATTAATAACATATCATTTTAGTGATGTTGAGACC
Source organism: Lepidonotus clava (assembly GCA_936440205.1). Classification (NCBI taxonomy): domain Eukaryota; kingdom Metazoa; phylum Annelida; class Polychaeta; order Phyllodocida; family Polynoidae; genus Lepidonotus; species Lepidonotus clava. The sequence goes on from OW387134.1 coordinate 3,716,710, forward strand.
TCATCAATAAAGAATGTCATAATAATGTTATCATTGAATGAAGGAACATTACAATAATATCACAATAATGTTACAATGCAACTTCGCAATGTTTGGTTTCGCAAGACATTTTTCGGTGCCATCAAAAGAATGTAACAAGAACCAAACCAGAACTAAGCAGAACGTTGCTGCAACATTATAATAACGTCGCTTTTTTCTTGGGATGCTTTTTGTCTCGATAATGAAAGGCATAGTTTCTGGGATTTCCAGCCTTATGGAAATGCCTATTCATGGCTCTAGAGCCTTTATTTAGCTTAGAAATCATGAAAATAGGAAAAAATAACGTTAATTCATTCTATATTATATTGAAGAAAGGGAAACAAAGACAGTAGTGACGCTCTTGCCGATTAAGGATATATGTATTAATTAAAGTCGGCCCTTTTATTAACAATAATTAAATAAATAATAATAATAAAGAAAAAAAATACAAAGTGTGGGGAATGTCTGCTTACAATGGCGACCAGCCTGAGAGTAATTTGGTGGGACTAGTCACATGATCTAATTAACATGGTCATGAATATCAATTAATGTAGTAGTACTGCAGCATTCCCGAATAATATATATCAATATAAATAATAATTTATATATGCAATATATACAAATTTTCATAGTTTTCATAACTGGTGAAAAAAATTGGATTTTTTTAATTGTGTTGCCATGGTAACCGGAATTTTGATAGAACGTCCAAACCAACCGATACTACAGCTATACAAATGAGGGTTTCCATGGTAACCATGGAACAAAATTAAGTTCTCAAAATTTGAAATTCTGAATCAAGAGACTGCTTAGCTATATTCAGCAAAAAACAGATTCTGAATATCTTAAATAGAAAGGAAATGGCAGTATATTTCCTGAAATCATATTTGGGCTTTCAATTTTTGGCCTTAATTATATATAAATTATATTGTCATAAAAACCAAAGACTGGTCTATTTTAGCATATTTAGCATATCCGACCTTTGTGTCTTCAAATCAACATAACTACTTCATTTAACTGCAACCTAAAGCCAGAGGTTCCCATTCAGGGTTTTCTGTAGGGCAAGGATGTTTTGGTAAAAGTAAAATAAAAATGTCTGTAAGAGGTGATAGCTAAACGTACGTGAATCAATTAGGTCAGCCAGCAGCCCTCGTGGCTAACAGGCTGGGTCACCCCTGCCACCTGGTGTCCGTCATTACAAAAGTCTTACCTTTCCCCATTCTCCATTCTCCAATACAATTACCCACTGTTCCATTATTCATTTCCTCTTTATTCACCAGTTCTCCATTTTTACTCAACCATACCATATCTTTCACATAATGTTTTCACCCACCCACCCACCCAATTATGGATGATAAAGTATAATATAGGCAAGCCTGCCTATATCAGTATAGCTAGAGTGTATGGACTCCTCCTATGACTCAGTGCTGCCACCTGGATTATATTAGGACTGCAGCCCTACACCAGGAGGCACTACCAGTAGGACTATACTGTAAGCACCCACTGATCAGACGTCACTACATCTATACTCACCAGCCATGCAGTTGCCTGGTGGTATACTAACTTTTTCTGTTATTAGTTGGGCACCTCAGTTTTGTGCCAATAAATATGCCACTATTACTGCCCATGCTGTTATTGTCATATGTCCATGTTTAGCTTGGGAGGAGCTATGAATACTATAGATATATTCTATTAGCATTTTTTTTAACTCCATGTATTCAAAATTTTAGAATATCGCTACTACGCATCTATTCGATTTTGTTCTAATTGATTTTATTTACATAAGCCTGCCTATCCCTCTTCATTCATCTACACTCAGGGGTCGAGTAATTACCACAGTGCACTAAGGTAGTTAGAAAAACACCTTTTGCATATAATTGGTAGTAATGTATAAATAAAATGAGAAAAAAAAACCAAGACTATAGTCACTGGCACGAAACATAAAACTAAGAACCTGATCCTTCCAAAATTGAATTTGAGTGAAACCCCTTTGGACTATGTTCATTCATATAAATATTTAGGCTTAACTATTGACAATACCTTAACTTTTAATAATCATATCAATAACACCATCAAAATTGTTTCTTATAAAATTTATTTACTTCAGAAAATTAAGAAATATTTAACTGAGGACGCTGCCCTAAGACTTTATAAATCTATGATTCTTCCTTATATTGATTATGGAGATATTTTTCTTACTCGTGCCAGTGTTTTACAATTAAATAAATTACAGCGACTCCAAAATAGGGCATTACGAATCTGTTTCAATGTTAGAATATATACACCTATTGATATTCTACATGTTTCTGCCAAATTAGCAATGTTGGATAAAAGGCGAATTGTGCATGTCTTAAATTTTATGTATAAGCAAAAAGATAATGCAGACATTGTGGATGATAGAACTATCAATACTCGTAGACATCAAGCCTGTACTTTTAAAATGTCTAGACCAACCTGTGAATTATTTAAAAGGAATGTTTTTTACTCCGGCGCACTATTATGGAATGATTTGCCTGTTAATGTTAGGAAAATAGATACATTTACCAAATTTAAATCTTACACCAAGAGGTGGATGCTTAGAAACTAACATGTATATATATTAGGATCTTTATTTATGATCCATATTTCTGATTAATGGGTTGTGAGCTATGACCATTGTATTGTATACTGATACTAGATGCATATGAACAATATGAATTATGTAATAGTTTAAGTTCCGCTGGACCTAGCAGAATACCGACTCAGTCGAGTTAGGCCAGGGTAATAAAAAGTTAAAAAAAATAAATAAAAAACGGTCACCAGACTAGATCAATTCAAGTCTTAAGGATTTGGGGGTTTGGTTAGCTACAAATAGCATCTGGTGACATCTGGTGATTAAAGAAGGAATGAACCAAATTTGTGATGCCATACAGAGATAGGCAGACTTTATAGAGGAAGCTTACCTGCTGGGTAATGACCAACTGTTGTACATAGGAATTAGAACATCTTATTGGCACACTGGCAATTGTGATGCAGTTGACATCCACAATAAACTAACTCTCAACCAAGTGTTGTCTACGATTTGGATATGAGCACCCAGCTCGTGAACTAGTTCTACCGTTTGGCTAGCAAGGATGATAATGATTAAATAACGACGCATATGAAAGACAAAGTGACTTAAGTTCCCCATTCTTACAATTAAACCATAAATAAACACTAGCATTCAAGAGATCTAATGTTGAATGTGTAAATGTCCCAAATTTCCCAGTAATATAAAGTAAGAATGTTGTCTTCAGCAGTGAAAAGACAACCATAGTGCCTTACACGAGCCAGTAGATAGGTACAATTTAAATCATTTGATACTAATGCTTAGGACAATTGACTGACACTCAGTGGGGTTCTGGGTAAGAATAGGCCCCCAGTAGCCCCTGCTGATCATAGAAGGCGATGATAGGGGGGACCGAGCACTGACCAAGTGGTTCTTTGAGGTCAATTCCCAGTTGCTGTGGTTCACTAAGGGATGAGGGACGGCAAAAACGATTTCCAGGTTTTGATCCCCTGCTGTTTGCCCGCCCTGTCACCTTCATCTCTCAGATACAATCACCAAAGACAGAGTTCATTCCAACCTGTTTTTGCCCTAAATATGACCTTACTTGTCAAAACAATCCATAACTCACTCACTCAATTAACTGACAACTTTTGCTAGTCTAGATATTCCTGTGTGCCTGTCTGTTGAATAAATATGTGCCTTCCTCCTCAGCCATTGGCCACCCCCTTTCCTTAGCCGTAGGCAGGGAGTCCCCTACGTTAGGAATGAGTTTTGCAGCTACCTATATATTGGTATCTGCCAATGCAAGCATCCTATAGAAAACTCTCTTAAATCACCTACATGATCATTTGTATTGGCCAAAACAAAAACCAATGCAAAAAGTCCCTATATTCCATATTGTGGTCCCATGATTTGATTTTGTTTTCAGCAAATTCTACAAAGGAAGGGGACTATTTTTGAGAAATATGATTTCAAGGCCAAGTAAACATTCATCTAACATGTTTATTATGCTGATTCAGCATCAGTAAAACCAATTTTCACAAACAACTATTTATCTAAAATTGTACTACAATAATTGAATATATGTGAATTTCTTTGGTGAGAAAATTAGACAATCCTATAATTTTGCTAGAGTCTGATTTGACATTTCTTTATTGTGATAATTGAATCAATTATTTAAATTTGATCTGCTCATTAAATGAAAAAAAGAACATATGCACAGAATATGTGCCATCATCAGGTACATGTTTATATATTCATGTATGCATGTGCTTCTCTGAAAATAAATGATACCAACATTTTGTTGGTATTACGAAAATTGGATATCCTTTCTTACAATGCCCATGAGAACTGCTGTTTTGAGGCAGTGCTCTACATGGTAACGTAGTGTTTCTGCCTTCATCTCCTTACAACTTTTCTCAGGCACCACTCCATAATAAATGTGACCAAGGCTTGCAGCTAAATGCCTGTACATGAGAGGTAAAAAATGGTTGTTGTGGTTAACAACTTTAAAACATATTCCTTCAATGATGCATATGCCTTTCTTAGAAAATATCATATTGGACAGTCCTGCACCATGAGGGCCTACAACCATTACGGCCCGACTGAATATCCTTCTTGTTTCCTGTAAATCAGGTGGTGGGTTATCCCCGAAAACCTCCACTGATAATCCAAATGTTGCTCCTGTAACTTTTAACATTTCAACAATTGAGTCATGATTATTAAACCATCTTTTGGTAGAGCGCTTGATAACAACAATTGAGTCTCTCCTATATCCTTCCACTTTTGCCTGGAGAAACATTGAAAGAACGTTCAATGGGAACACAGACTGTGCATGCTTTAATCGGGCCGGTATATAAGCAGTTCTTGCCCTGACAAGACCTGTTACCAAACGATCACTTGTGATTCCTAACTCCATGAGAAAGTCTCTTACAAAAGGATCGCTTACAAAAACATGAATCTTTATGTTTTTATTGTGTAAGAGGAAAGGAAGAGCTAGTGCAATTCTTGGTAGATTTTGAACTATGAAGTGATAATATGCAAAGCCAGGATATTGTGATATGACAAAGACCCTTTCGTATTTTGGTATGGTTGATTGTAGGTTTGGATGGTAAAAAAAGTCACATATCCAAATAGATTTTCCGCTGATTACATCCCCATTCAACATAACATATGCATCATGAGTTACATGTATATACCCTACAACTGTCTTTGAATGTTGGCTCAGTGATGCAGTTCTTTTTGGTGAGGCAGGTTTGTGCAGCATAGTTTTGAGATCGAAATAGAACTTGGAGACATGAAGTTTTCTTACTTTGGTTTTTGTATAGTTATTTGATGGTAACTCTATGCAGTTTGCATGGAAGAAAATTGAATTTAAGGCATCTGATTTATTTACTAAGGAACAGTTATTGCTATGGATAGAATATACATTTTCACTGACAATGTTGAAAAAAGATATTCTAGGAATCTTTGCAACAACCAACTTGCAATTATCAATATTAGAAACTTTATCAAGGAAGGTTTGAGAACAGGTGTCTACTAGGCGCAGCTTTGCTTTAGGATCTGTAATAACATTTGAAGCATTGAGCCCATTTTCAGCTTCATAGATTCCGTGATGAAATCCCATTAAATCTTGAGCAAACAACTCCGTTCTTTCCTCCATGCCTTTAGTGTAGTTAAAAGGCATGTTCTTTAAGACCAATAGCTTTGGTACGTCATCTGCTTTCCAGTTATATAACATCATGATGAAAGGAAAAATGATAATAACAGTAGAAAACATTGTCCTTTTCTTATGCCACGCCATGCTTTTTTGGTCTCCTAAAAAAAACAACATAGACTCAAAGTAATAAATTTGACAAAGAGTAACATTTCAATGTTTCACTCCTGATGAAGTCCACCCATTGGACGAAACATTGAGTTAATAAAAGTACAACTTGAAAACAACTTGGATGCCAAACATTTCAATTTTTGACAATCTGGTCCTACAAATTTGCAGCACCTTTTTCTCATTAGAAGGCCTATAAGCTGTAATTGGGTCCACTTGGACTTTGTTGTCTAATGTAGTCTTTGCACATGCACATCGGAGCCTTTTGTCATATAGCAAATTATCACAGGGTTTAGGAAATGTTTTTACATCTTTAATTTTGGTTGCCATGGTAACTATTTTGAATGGTAATGACATTTCTGAGAAAAAGGATATTTTCAAGTAAATTTTCAACAAAATGGGACAAAATTTGAAAATATATTGACTTAATGGAAAAATTAAATTAGAAGGTTGTTTGCCAGGTTAATTCATCTGATACCATATTCTTAACATTATCTGTATTTTCGTAGTAACTAATGCAAATGGATGATAAGCTGGCCATGCTCTAAAAATTATTAAATTCCATTATTGACGATCATTCCCACAAATTAATAAATTTCAATTTTTTTTCAATTTCAATGCCCCCATGAACAATGACAATGCCCCCATGATCTATGACAAGGCATTAAATTGCACAAAACATTTAATATAAACATGAATACATCTGAATTGCTATATTATTTCTAGGTTAAAGATGTAGGCATAAGTAGTATTTGATACATTGAAGCATACCATTTGACAATTAATCAAATCTATGAGAAAATTTGACAAAAAAAGCCCCCAACGAATGATGACAGCCCCCATGAAAGATGACAGGACATTAAAACACACAAAAATGTCAATATGTAACAAGATTAGGCTAAATCTTTGTAATCAATAGCAAAATATGTAGCCTTCCGCATTTAATCAATATAATAATTCAATATTATCTACTACCAAAAGTTTTGTATGAGACTATGAAATATATGTCGCCACGAATGATGACAGCCCCCACCAACAATGACAGGACATTAAGATGTCCAGAAACTATGAGAAAATACTTTTAATAATTAATTGTTTGAGACCAGGGGGTCGATCCAGGGTCAATTTACGGAGCATTTGTATTTAAAAACCACCAAATACTAAGCATTTTCTTTAACCAGGGACAATTTACGATGCAAAAAAGTTGGGTGTTATGTGCTTCAGAAATTTTACAAAGCAACATAAACGCTAAAATATATGAACACAAATGTTGTGTTCGTATATTTTAAAGTGTCAAAATTAGACAAAGATACCCTTCCAAAATGATAGAAATATATCATTTTACTAATTTTGTATTGTATATCAAGAGGTACGAGGTCTAAACTGATTGTTTTAATGTTTTCAAATTTTAGAAATCATGACTTGTGAATTTTCAAAGCATTTACAAAGCATATATTAAGCATTTTATTGGTATTTTTACAAATCAAGGGTCTCCCTGGTTGACAAAACATGAAAAATTTGGTTTGTATATTTGAAATACAAAGCATTTCGTAAATTTTCTCTGGATCGCCACCCAGACATGTACACACTAACACACAATTAGCGATAGGAAAAAAAATATGCCCTTATACCCATTCATTCTTGAAGACAAGCATGGACATACTGTTATGAAAAAGTACACCCATGAGTATTTCTGAAAATATTGAATTTTCACAATAATTCTTTAAATTTGATATAAATATATTCTTAAGAAGGTTCCTTAATACATGTTGAGTACGTACATATTGAAATATGGCTAAAAAATGAAATAATGTTTATATTTCAAATCTTGTGACAAAAACATGAAATCCATTAATTGGGCACATTTCATGAGAATTGACCATATGTAAATAATCACAAAGTAATTTGTTAGGCCGATGTGATAGGACTCCAGTGTCCATGCCCGAGTTCAGAGAAGGATTAAACAGTTTCTCTGAATTGGTTAGAAGTTGTAAGAACATGTTTTTACCTACCTTGTACTGATGCAACACTTCAACTACCTCCAAGAAACATGTGAATGAGTGAAGGAAGTGGAAGGTTCTACAGGCTGTTTAAGGTTATATGCTGGTACATCAGCCCACACATTGTACCTCTGAAATAGATGTCAAACACCAGGGATATAAGTACAGCATTGGTGAGCCCCTATCAATACACAACCAGGACGGAGCTAACATGTATGAAGATCAGACATTGTCTACCCTCATCATTTAGCACCCGACTCCAATGTCCCAGCCATTTGTTATTGAAGTGGTCAAAGTGAGAAGGTCACGTCCTTGAGTCTATAGCCCCTGCTTCTCGGGCTCGGGTTCACATGTCAAATTAAAGAAATGGCCTGTCGCCTGTCACTATATATATATTATTGTTTTGAATTTCCATGCAAAAATTATAAGAAACTTCCATGTTCCAATTTAAGATGGAGCCAATATTCCATGTCTTTCATTTTTCTCCTCATGTCACTAAAGCCCATGTCACATGTCCAATTTAAGAAACAGTCACGTTGCCTTGTCCAATTTAGTGGTCTATACCCATCTTCACTACCTTGCCCTTTTCGCCCTCTCCACACTCCTTTTGTTCCTGCCACAGACCCCGATTCACCTGGAGGGGTCATGCAGGGACCCAACACAGTCTCCCTGGGTGAACAGCTCCTGTCACCCCACAACACCCCCCCACCCCCACCCACCCACATACATCTCCTGACCCCTCCTGACCTCTCCCTGACTTACCTTTCTGGTTGAGCGGCCACTATCTTCTATTACCCCTGTCAACCTTCCCCTACCCATCCAAACCAACACATCATTTATACAGCATCAATCGAGCTAGTTTTGATTAAGAACAAGTACACTTTTTCTTTTTTTAGGGTAATTGTTTATTTTGCAACTTCACACAGATACATGATATTCCAGTAACACTTATTATACTTATTATTTTATATATATATATATATATATATATATATATATAATAGCATAACATATATGTAAATGGTCAGGACAATGGTATATGAAGGAAAGCAACCCAGTCAGTATTCATGACTAAAGCAGTCAGTTGGATATCCTAGGCAGTAACAATGGTCAGCATCAAATCGTGGTGCATATCTCTTTTTCTCATAAAGCCTTCAAATTTGACTTTTGTAATGGCCTCTGTACATCTGTGTTGAGCATCTCCAAGATTTATACACATTTCCATAGTGGACTTTTCAGGTACAGTTAATATCCCATTTACTTTGATGTCTAAAAGTCACCTTCTTATTACTACATAAAGTAATTATTGGATGTTTCACCTCTTCTTCATGTGACATTTTGCTAGGCCTGTACATTAAACATGACCTATGCTCCCTCTAGTGTAGTCTGAGTGTTTGTACCTTATATCTAGTGCACAATTCTAAATACCCCTCTCCACAATGTATTACATTATCTATATATTCTTCTACTTTCCCTTGCAACCTTTCTAATTTATTGTAACATGCCATTGCAGAACTTTCCATCATAAAATTGGCATAAACAATAATTGGAAGGATAGTTTGTTTATAAATAATGTTGGCAATATCAGCTTTCATGTACGGGCGAAGTATTCTCAATTGAATAATTCGACCTTCCTATGACTTTCCTATGTTTTGCAGAAACAAAGTTATTAAACATCAGTTTATCATCAACCATAACACCAAAATATTCATGCACACATTATCCAATCTAATTTGATTTTTGAAACCAGCTCTACAGGGGTATCTCTTGAAATAAAAAATGTCTAGTTTTTTTCAGATTTATACTTAGTCTATTTAAATTGCACCAATTATGAATTGCAGTCAGACTTTCCTGATTTGAATGAGCCGCTGAGGTTGGATTTAATTCTGATATATAAACTATGGTGTAATCTGTATATAAAAAGATGTTATTACATTTGTCTGCTAAACTATATACTATGTCATTTATGTACACAATAAACATAAAAGGGTCAATAATCGACCCCTGGGGGACACCCATTTTAACAGTTAAAGGGTATGATATATTGTTACCCGGCTTTATCACCTGTTGCCAATAATTGAGATAGTTTATACACCAGTTTACAGAGGTAACATCAAGTCCACAGTATTCTGATTTCTTTTTTACAAAGTATGGTATGATCTAGAGTGTTGAAAGCCCAACTATAATTGATAAATATTGAACTAGAGGCTTTATGTTCATCATAACCATCATATAAAAACTGGACATAGTCAAAATTAATATAGCAGTCGAAGTACTTATTCCTTGTTGCAAACCATGCTGATTCATATACAGGTAATAATTTGTTTCAAAAAGATAAACAAGTTGCTGATATATAACTCTTTTTTATTAGTTTACTAGGTAAGGGGAGTACAGAGACAGGCCTCCAATCTCCTGGGTTTAGTGAAGACATTTTTTTGGTACTGGTGTTTGCAGCATCATCAACAGTCATAGACATTGAATGATCATATAAGTTGGTTCAGTTAACATCCTAAGTAGAGCATCTCTCATTAACCTTGATGATAACAATTTAAAACTGTATGACTTATCATTTGTGTTGTTCTTTCAATCACAAAGGGAAAAAAAATGCTGTAATTCCTAACCGATCAAAGTAATTACTTGGTTGCCATGGTTTATTAAATTTCTTTGATAATTCCAAGCCTATGTTCTTGTAATAATTGTTCATTATATTTGCATACACAAAAAGATAACTTTCTACAGTGCACTTATGAGGTTGGGAATAGCAGTGCTTATTCGATTAGAAAGCAAAGTAAAGGTAGTAATTTTCAGGAGAACAGAAATTACATTATTAAGTATTCCAGTATGATTTTTGCATCTTAAGTAGAAAAAGAAAACAATGTGTCTTCATCCCCTGCAAATTTGACTACTCAAAGTCACTGTTCACATCTTCTGTTAGTAGAATTATCGCTGACTTATGGCCTTTGCCATTCTGTAGAGGTGGGTCCTTCAGGAGACGATACTCATCCTTGGCCAGAGTTGGAGAGTGATGACGGTAGATGCAGGCGATAATGCTCCCTATGATGATCTGAACGACAAAGACCGCAGTCATATGCCAGGCAAACATGAGGTGAAGTAGCATCATGTGACTGTCGTTGTGCTCATCCCAAATGTGGTCCCCTGGGAATGGGTTGTAGAAAAAGAAACTCACTTGCCAAAGCCATGTGCCTGACAGTAAAGTAAAATAGGACCGCCCTAGCCCAGCCGTGATGCTTGTAGGGAAGTTCATCTCAACAATTGTGGCCACTGCAATGAGTATCATGGAGAAAGCGGCCAACAGGTGCAGGTTGGTGTCTATGCCACCAAGGCCATACACATGGAAAACAAAGAGCATCCCCACTTGGAAGTTAGCCAGAACCAAAGACATATAGTTGATTGACTTGGGAAGGGGGACTTTATGATGTATTAGTATATCAGTGATTCCATTTACTATAAAGAACGAATACATAGTTATGTGCTGGCCATTCATGGCATTGTAAGGCAAAGGGTGTCCTGGTTTCAGCAGTTCAGTCATGATGGCAATAGTAAAAACAAAAATTTTCAACAAGCCTTCACATTCCCAATTAGCTAGACATCTAGGAAGAAAGAAAGCCTTGAAGGTTGGTGAGTTGTGATAAGGTGAGCCGTTTGTCACACGGGACAGATGGAACCTGCGGAACTGACTGATGGTCCACCAGAGGCCGAATATCAGGGTGTAACTGCCTGCAGCAGCATGTGCTAGAGGGCTAGCCATGGCTTGGATATTATCCTTATGCAAACAAATTCTTTGTAAAAGAGATAACAATTAGCACGCAGCTCCTAAGGAGTTGGATCTGTAGACAATATCCTGATGTCTTTCGCTTTCCAGAAAATGTCCTCTCTGAAATGAAAGCAAAATAAGTATACGTGTAGGGATATTATTGGAATGAGGGTACACTGTTATAATATATTGTAATGGTCTCTGTTTGGATTCAAGAGAAAATTAATCAAAAAGTCATATTCCAACCTTCAGAAATGGCAATTACCGTTCCGTGAGTATTTTTCTCCTGTCAAAGAACTGATTAGAGACATTAGTCTGGTTCATTGTAATGCCTATAAGTCACACATTTTTCTAGTGTTAAAACTGCCTCAAAGTCTTTATGATAACCCAAAGGTTGAACACCATCACATTCTTATGTACAGGTAGTGTGGATTCAAGCTTTTTTGGTAGTTATCTTTTGATGTCAGAGGGTAAAGAACCCATATGGCCGATGAAGAACTTCTTCTCTATCCATCTTATGGCAAACATGATTTTCACAATTCTTTTGAATGAATATAAGTTTTTGTTTTGACAAAGACAGTCAGACCAAGAAACACCCTTCCCATGAGATAAGATCTTTTATCCAGCTTTCTGTGCCTCTTACCAGTGTGATGAATTTTCCATTCATCTTTTGTGGTACAAAATGTGAAGCTAGAAATTGGGTATAATCAACTAGTAATGTGAAATGATTGAATAATATGGTAATTGCTGGCTAATAATGAAATGATGTAATAAAACTATAATGTGTATGAAAATAGACCGAAATCTGTAATTCTCCCTACCACGGATATCTGATTTTCTGTATTATTAGGCATCTGTAGGTTAATTTGGACTAATTCTGTCGACAAAAACACAGAGAAACGCATAGAAAATATACAAATATTTGTTCTAATTCCAGCTGTAATGAATGGATTTTCAAGTCAACTTAAAAAATAATTAAAGTATATGGATACAAAATGAAAAAAATAGTCTATATTGATATCTGTCATGTTTAACCATGAATAATGATATGATTAATGAACATGTCTATACTTAAGCCTTGTGATTTGACGACATATTATTATCACTCATGATGCACCATTATTTAGGCTAGCCTGCAGGTAAATCACAGGAAATATGCTATCTGTGGTAGGGAGAATTGAATATGAAAAGCCCGAAAACGGTAGTGATAGGAAATTCACATGATTGACGTGACCAATCAGAGTTGACCTGTAACTATAAAAGAGGGCATTATGGCCCGAAATAAATAGTTCCTTCATAGTACTCCTTGTGTTCACTTGCCTCTTCTTTGGGATGGATTGTCTTCAATTTAGCGTAAGCCAGAAACTGGGCAGAGTAGAAGTTCATAGAAGAGTAAAATGCTAGCGAGGGATTCCAAATTACCTAGAAGTTTAGATGCTTAGCCCGAAAGTCTGAAGATGGCCTGATTTGAGAACCCGCTCTGGCCCAAAAGCCTGGCATGATACGGAAGCCTGAAATAGTAAGCAGTGGGCCTGGGGCTACAGGCTAAGGTGCGACCAGTTTGGTGTTGCCCTACCACCCTTCGAACGCGAGCAATGTCCTGGGTTCCCAGAACTCTGGATCGACCATGGGCAGTCGGAACACCCCAAGAGCGACCCAGTCTGAGATCACACGCCTGGCAGGCTGTACCTCCGACTTTTTGCCTTTGGTTGGACATAGAGATGCTACCCCTCCTACTTCTGCGCTGACACCACAACCCCTCTGTCGGCGCCTCCTGCCGTGCAGAACGAACCCCAGCTTCCTCGTCCTGTCCATTCACCCTCGTGTCTGAGGCATGACTCTCGATCTTACAATCCAATCTCCTGCCCGAGATTAGACTCTGCCCAGGACCTAGAAGCCCGAAGACTACCATTTCATTGCTGAGCATGGAAGCCCCGACTCCCAAAGAAAATATCACCCTCTTGCTGTACCTTTCATCAAGATTTCTGTGCCTTTTACAGGGCTTTCTGAACCCCTTACCAAGCTTTCTGTGCCCCTTACTGAAGTTTCTGTGCATTTTACCAAGCCTATCCTTTTCTCAAGCTTATCATGCCAGTGATAGGACAACTACCCCAGGGACAACTACCTATAGGACAACTCCCCCTGGGACAACTACCCTGGGGACAACTACCCCCTGGGACAACTACCTCTTAGGACTATTACCCCCTAGGACTATTATTCCAATAGGACAACTACCCCTGGGACAACTACCCCTTGGGACAACTACCCCTTAGGACAATTACCCCCATTGGTAGGACAACTACCCCCATTGGTAGGACAACTACCCCAATTGATAGGACAATTACCCCTCTTGGTAGGACAACTGCCCCCATTGATAGAACATGTACACCTATTGGTGTAGCTTATCTTATGAAAAGTTTGCTCTGCGAACCCCGCCGGCCTGCCACCCCACCTCCTCCTCCTCCCCTCCCTCCACACACACACTGTCAAGAAGGTCAGGCATCCTCCTGGCATCGACCCCGGCCTGGGGGTATTGACCACTTCGTGTCTGTGCCGTGCGCTGGGGCCTGCACACTGCACCCTGGAAATGGGCACCCTTGAAACCTGCAGTTTCAACGGGGCCCCTAGATTAAAACCAACACCATTGGCCGATGTTGAGTCCCCACGAAAATCCCAAATCAAATGTGGGTCAACAGGTGATGGGTCTAGACCAATAAGGGAGCCAGAATGAAGGAAGGCCGTTTTGTATAAGGATGTAATAAGATGATTACCCTCCTTCTCTGGATACCAAGGGCAGCTCCCCATGGCCTTCCCCCTCTTTTGCCTGTCCCTGGACACCCAGGGCAGATCCTACCAATGACAGGGGCGGATCCAGACCCTGGCTTCTAGGGGGGGCAAGATACCCACCCCCTACCCCCCTATTTTTGCTTGCAAAATTTCTCCTCGGATTTGTCAAAACTACGAGAGTCCATTTTTTGTCTAGGGGGGGCAATTGCCCCTTTTGCCCCCCCCTGGATCCGCCACTGAATGAGGGTAGTTGTCCTACCAATGGGGGTAATTGTCCTATCAAGGAGGGTAGTTGTCCTACCAATGGGGGTAATTGTCATATCAATGGGGGTAGTTGTCCTATCCTCTTTTCTCAATTTACATCAATGATGTATCAGACATAGTTGAATGTGGCATACAATTGTATGCGGATGATACAGTGCTCTACCATCATAATGAAACTTTTTTACAGAATGAATTAACAAAAGTAGTAGATTGGTGTAACACCAATTTACTGACAATTAATATTAAAAAATCTCAGTGGATGAAACTTGAAGTGGTAAAAAAGGCAGAGGAAGGAGATGTTAATTTTATTGTGAAAGGGCAAAAACTTGAAAGGGTTTCTATATATAGATATTTAGGGTTATTAATTGATAACAAATTAACTTTCCAAAGTCATTATACTGGGATTTTTAAGCTAGTCCAATTAAAATTAAACTATTTTCAAAACAATAAGGAGGTACCTGACTGTGTATGCGGCAAGGATACTTTATATATCAACAATTTTGCCTGTTATGGAATACGCTGATTTCATTTATGACACTGGGGTCAATTACTTGAACGACAGACTTCAGAAACTACAAAATCAAGGATCGCTAATAGTTTTTAATCAATTAACTATGCCTTTTAATGAAAGGGACTCTACTGAACTTTTGCACAATAGATGTAAATTGTTTAGACTATGTCACAGGCAACGTATGCATCTATTACAATATGCCTTTACTTTGAAATGTAATCCAGATCTACATGATAATAGAGACATAGCAACATGCAGAAGAGCAGGGATAGTGTTACAAGTGCCCAAATACTCACATTTTAAAGTGGTTAAAAATCCAATGTATAAAGCAATTATAGAGTGGAACAATATTAGTGTAGATATGTCTCTAATAGTGGAGAAGGAAAAATTTAAAACTTGTATATATAAGTCAATTAGGAATCCGTATGCTAGGATTTAACTGTGAAATGCCTGAAATATCTGAAACTCCTGAAATACCTGAAATACCTGACTTGAGATGAAATTCTGATTCATCAATTTGTGGAAAGTCTCTTTCGTGTGTATCAAAAGTGACTTTCCCAAGCTAAAAGTCTGTTACTAATAAGTTAGGGGTGAGCTAGCTCGTAGTGGTAAAGTTTCTGAATGATTGATAATGTTTCTGAATAATGTCCCTGTGTACTAAAGGTTACCTTAGTGTTGCAGTGTAAGTTGAACAAAGGACCAAAGTCAGGTTCTAGTTGTAAGTGATGTGTACTGCACCAAGCCCAGCCTCCAAGAGAGAGACTGGGTGTGTGTTTAGCCTTTTTATTATCTTTCCTCTCAGAACAGAGGATGGCTCCCATTGGTCAGAAACAAACAATGGCTCCCATTGGTCAGAAACAAAGGGGCTCCACATGGGGGCTACAGGGTTAGTGTTTTACCTGTAACCTAAAACAAAGCTAGAGTGCTATATGTTTTAGTTTGGTATTTGATTATATATATAAAGTATATAAAGTATATGGAGCATAAAAGGCATGTTGTATGACTAGAATATATTATAATAAAGGTAAAGTGGTGTATATTTGGAATTATATATAAAATAATTAAATAGATTTAAAGTATAACATTTTTCTGAATAATAGAATGCCATACCCGTTTTTGGTATGACAAATTCATATCTCACCACATCTCATCTCATTTCACATGCCATTTTAATGGCAGAAATAGGATCTATATGCGAATGTAATTTCTAAGGTTGCCCGCTCCGCTACGTTGAGGTGTAATATTGTACAGTGGGAGCGGGTGGAAGAACAGCTACGCTGAACCCTTATACCCAAATAAAAACAACTAATAAAAAAGAAAATGTTTATAAAACAGGTTGTTGGTGTGCCTTACCTGCCTGCCGGGTCCTGCTCTGCCTCTGATGGCCCACTGAAGGTAGGGGACGGCCCTGAAATCAGTGTGTGTGTGTGTGTGTGTGTTTAGTTGGGGGGGGGGGGGGTACAGGTGTAAACCTCTTTGTGGAGGGGAGGTAGTGAGGTGTGACGAGAACCCAGTCTCCACCCTGCACTGACACCATCAACTTAACCCAAAATGATGGGTATAGACCCCCTACATTGACAGAGCCACATGGCATTTTCTCAAATTTTACATAATATGACATTTTGTTAAGTGACAAACAACATGTCAATGGTCATTAATCTTCCTAAATTAAACGCGTGACATGGGGTTTCTTAAAATTGACATGAAAGATGAAAATATAGGGACATGCAACATGACAATTTCTTAAATTGTACATGCGACACAGGGACCCCCAATCAGTACCCCTCAAATGGGGACAATGGGACCATTTTAAGACCGGAATTCCTCAACCCCAGGATGCTTTGAAGCCGCTGGTTACTGGCAAACAGGCCCACTAAGAGCCAACAAGTCCCTGATCAGCGAAGGGGTTCACCTATTGAAAATCGATGGTCATTTCTAATATTCAGGGGTGGATACAGGATTTTGGAAAGGGGGGTTTGTGTGTGAACATTATAGGCTAAGTACTGAATGGCGCGCATTAGCACATTAGCACATACACGACTTTTTTGTTTTGTTTTATCAAGTTTAAGTGGTCACCAAAAGAGGGGTCAGGACCCCTTGGACCCCCCTGGATCTACCCCTGATAATCGTGCTCTGATGTGTACATTTCACCCATGAAGAGCCATCATTGCTGTAAAGGCCCTTTTACATCTGTGCGACTTGAGCTGCGATATTGACATGATATGAGTATATTGCAGAAAATTCACATGCAGGGACGATATAATTGTTAAAATTGGCAATGTGGAGTATAATGTCAAACCAAGAAGTTTATCTCTAATATGTGCAACCTCACTGTGACATCGTCAAATCACAGCACATATCTCATAGTGTAAAACGGCCCTATGGGTATATGAAACTATAGAAAAACGGGGTGAGGAGGTCGAAAGGTGTAGAATACTCACTGGTAGTAAACAATTTGCCTGCATTCAACCTTCGGACAAGTGCAGACAAATTTCGAACTCCACTGAGTGGCCTATTCTGACCCATACTATACAAATCTAGTTGCGCTTTTCATATACGTCAAATTTGTTTATCTAATGGAAAAAATAAACCATATTATCCCAAAATTCATAGTCAACTGGAATACTCATAGGGCTGCTTGCACTGCTGCAGAATTTTTGAATATGGACACTAAAGCCCCATACCCACTAGTCGATTTTACCGTCGCTGGGCGACGGAAGTCTCGAAGAACGGCTGCTGCGTTGCCGGGCGAGTAGGATTGCCCAGCAACGGCCTGTGTGTATAGTGAGGATTCTTGGCGACGGGCGACGGACAAGAGGATCGCCAGGAAAATCGTCGGGAAAATCACCGGAAAAATATAAAAATTGCTTGATATGGCAGTTGCTCAGCGAAGACGATGCCCAATCTTCAAGTCGCCCATTGCCCGGCGACGGTAAAATCGCCTAGTGGGTATGGGGCTTAATTCTTCTCTATCTTCCTTAATATCGGCTCAATTGGAAATGTGAAAACCGTATATTCAAGCTTGGACCATAGCCATCAAGAAAACCTTTTCATTTCATTGGGAATATTCACATCTATAGGTAAGGGCCAGGGAACCCTCAGGGCCGGAGAGGAAGATAAGGGCTGACAGGTAAGGGGCAGAGAGACCTCAGGGCCAGACGGCAAGGTAAGGGTCGACAGGTATGGGGCAGAGGGACCTTAAGCCCCATTCGCCATGGCCGATGATTGTGTCGGGAGCAGGTCCGACAAAATTATCGTATGGAGAAGACGATCAGTTCAGCACCGATAAAATTATCCCATGCCAACGAAAATGAAGAAAAAGCATTCACACTGAGAAGAGATGCACCTAACGACTGCAAACGATAATTTTCTCAAGTACTTGTGGCCCTTAAAGGGACGTTCTTGTCCGTGAATTCAAAGAGATACACCCGCCGACGTAAGCCTAACGACGCTACAGCCGGCGACGTGTTTTGCACTTTTGGAACGTAATCCGGCGACGTTATTGGTCACGTCACGAATTTGGCGCCTTAATAAGATGGTTACAATGGAGCCAGCGACGTCGACGCCGTCGACGAGAAAGTCCCTTTAATCGGCTGGAATTCAAACGATTCAATCCAACATGTTGGATCTGATCACTTGCAGACTAGTCGTTTGCTTTATCATTTGTACCAAAATTGGAAACGATAAGTGTCGCAAGAGATCGCATGTACCGCATCTGCCACGGCGGATGGGCCTTCAGGACCAGAGGGGAAGGTAAGGGCAGACAGGTAAGGGGGAGAGGGACCGTATGGCAGGAGTGGAAGATAAGTATATTTGCTAATTATAACCCCTTTTCTGTGAGGTCGGGTTCAGCAGGTGGTATCTAGGTTGACGTGTATAATTATTGCCTAGCAGGGGTATAACCTTACCTGACCTTTGCACTAACAAATCTTAGTGGGTGAAGTAGACTATGACAGAGGTGGAGGCTGGTAATGGCCCTAGGATGTATGGTCATATTTTGTCTTCAATATTGTTGAGTTCTGCTGCACACACTATTTTGAACATTTAGATTCATGCACTGATTTTGTCATTGCAATCATATTGAGGATGAATTATTGCAGGTTAGTAAGCTATACGACTACATGCATGATTTTGCCTTGGGTACGTTTATGGATATCCAAGGAACAATGTTAGGAAAATCCAGGCATGTATTTTCCTGGAATAAGCTTGGATTTGTTGTATCCCCTATTAAGATTAATAATTTTTGGGATTATAATTTGCATTTTGATTGATAACATATGATAAAAGGAAATAGTATGGTGGCATCAATCATTATACAAGTTTGGCATCCTATTATAATATCTGCGAAGTATTTTATATCCAAAATGAATCATTAATTTTTATTGTTATCTTTCTCCTTTCTGTTTAAGTTGCCATAGTCTGTTAATGTTCTTCATTACACAGAAATCTCTATTTGAAATGAAGATATAACTGTGCAAAATTCATAGTAGCTATTTAGATTTTGAAGTCTTTCTTACACTGTAAAAATGATGTTTAGAATTTAAACATGTTAAGGGGCTAAACATGTTTAGAATCTAAATACAAGAAGTCTCATGTATTTAAAAGCTAAACACTTGTAATTCCTAAACATGTATGAATTAGATATGTTTAGAATATAAACATGTGAAATTGCAGGTGTTTAAAACCTAAACACTTTTTACTTCTAAACATGTATTGGATTAGATATGCTTAGAAACTGAACACATGAAATTGCAGGTGTTTAAAACCTAAACACTTTCTACTTCTAAACATGTATTGGATTTACCATGTGTGTAGTTAAACTGTACTCCACCAGGTGACACTGTATGCCAATGCTCTGTAGTTCTTAGAGATTTCTTCTAAACGTTTATATAGATTCATTATAAAAAAAGAGAATTTTCTAGGTACTGTAGAGTGTTTGAGAAATGCATATATGTAATACATTAGAAGCATTTTGAGTTTAAGGAAAATTATCTTGTTCAAGGTTTTGAAGATGTACTTTGTTAAGACACCTTTTCCATATGCAGACAGACATAGGGACTAGGGTATAGGTCTGAAGGTTCTGGGACCCACTAGAGGTAGCTAACCCAGAACTAGTTCAGAGGACAATTCTGCATTTCCCTTGCATAATATTGAAAGAGGTCAACTCTAGGCTTGATTTTTACCTCTTTGTTGATCAATTGAGATCAAAAAACATGTTTTCCTCTCTGAATTATAGGTACACAACAATCCAGATTAATATCAGTTAAAAAGTACCAAAGAAATTGGTTTTATTGACTTACATGCCATGTAATCTAAATACTTTGAAGCTAAAAATTATTTGTTAAACATCAAATAAATCCTAAGCATTTAGACTACAAACACATTGAAGACCTAAACACTTCAAGGTAAACACCTAAACATCACACATTTCTAAACACTTAACCCTAAACATCAATAATTTAAACATGTTTAGGGAAATGAAGTGTCCCAAAACTGGATGCGCCGAAGTGTTTAGGAAAGTGTTTATGTTCTAAACACTTGTTTTAACAGTGTACCGGGC
Source organism: Lepidonotus clava (assembly GCA_936440205.1). NCBI lineage: Eukaryota > Metazoa > Annelida > Polychaeta > Phyllodocida > Polynoidae > Lepidonotus > Lepidonotus clava. Next base: position 3,737,474 of record OW387134.1, read on the forward strand.
AATGCAAGTCTAAACTGTCAGTAAACTGGTGAATGCAAAGATATATGACCATTTTCCAGTTTCATGATTTTGACTATGTTTCATATACTGTTCTTTTTGCTTTCACACAGGAGAAGGCTTAGATGTATCTTTCTAGGATCCATACTGATCTCATTTGTAACAACATATTTATTTAATAGAATGCATCTCTGCTGTACAGAGTCAACATTCAGGAAGTACAAAATAGAGGACTTTGCCAATTTCTCAGGATATAGTTTGCCGTCAACCCGAACATGTCCAGTCCTGTGGTGGCCTACACAAATGAGCTATCACCATGCTCATGTCAATACTTCAAAAATATTTGCTGGAAATGAGTGCTTAGATGTGAAGGACTATAAACAGCTTATAACCAACATGGAAGGTCATCTTCAACAATTAAACCGTTCTATTGAAAACTCACCAAAAGACATCTATAGTACTCTGCTACATTACCAGTTACAGCAAAACCATGAAGGAAACTCTTTACCTGACTTTCAGCCTATAGACTTTACAAAAGGTTATGTGATTTCTGCCTTTCATATTAAACATCAAAAATATTTGTATGTTAAAGTCCTTTACACAGCTCCTTTAGATAGTCCTCAGTTATACTGTCAAACAATGTGTAACAAAAGCTACATTTCAATTCCAGGCAGCGTGGAAAAACTTAATTTCTTCAGTAAGGAAAATAGGTATTGTGTTTGGCATCAGTACATTCTCCATTGTAAATTGCCCATAACCTGTAGGACCACTTCTATCTCAATCACATCCCATCCTTGTCTAGTACCGACTAATAACCTGTATGTTACTGACACCATTACCACCACCAGCCCGAAAACTGTTCTTGGCGTTTGTTTAAACCAACTTTTCAATTTGCAAGCTCTAGATTCCAAAAGAGTTGTTAATTTCTTTGAAAAGTTCTTGTTTTATGGAGGTGAGCAAGTTTATTTGTATGGTACTCACAATGTTGATAGTGCATTACTAAAAGTGTTGAGATATTATGAAACAAAGAGAGTGCTCAAAATGTATGATTGGGCTATCCCAAGGGATGTAACCTCTCTTTTCTATTTTGGTCAAAACTTACAAAACATTGACTGTATATACCGACATATGAATGAAGTTCAGTATCTGACTTTCCTAGACTTAGATGAGGTTCTCATTCCAATAGGGTTCAGTGATTACACAACCCTTTTAAGCAATGTATTTAAAAAACAAGATGCTGCACTTACAATAAAAAGATTTACATTGATACCTTCTGATGAAATGTCTAAGGAAAGAAACATGAATCAAGCATGTTTTCAGTTATATGGGAAACCATTAGTGCGACCAAAACGTGTTTCTACAGTGGGTATTCATACAGTGGAGCGCTTCGTGCATCCCTTCAGATCAAATAGGAGACTAGATCCTAATATGGCTGTTATATTTCATCTCAGAGAGCTAAAGTCTTGTGCCAGGAAACCAGCAGACAACTTGAGAATGAAGATCAAGAGTGAAATTTTGAAAATTAATTCACAAGTAAAAAATAATTCTGATAACATATTTTCAAGAATCGTTAGAGACGTTTTTGTAATGTAAAGTCCTAATATGTGTTTATGGCTATAACAATACCTGACATGTACCCAATTATTATTTTCCTGCAGTTTTTGTCAGGGGACTTGTTCTGAATCAGCAAAAAATAGTCGATTTGATTCTCCTGGTTATGCCTAGCTTCTCTATAGTGCTCACTACAATGTCATACTAAGAGTGCCAATGTTTAATGCATGTTATAAATTATTAAGCAAATAATCAAACAAATTAGCTATAGATATGGATGATAATTATTGCGAATCAGGAAATGTGTCTGCGGTCTTTAACTGGATGAAACACATGTTGAAATTGTGGACTTCTGATGTTGTTATAATCTATAAGTAATCTAAGTATTTCAACCAATTTTACTGATAGTTTTCATGCAGTAATGCACCTATGACTTTAAACAACAATATTGATATATGTACAATATTTAGATCGTAAAAACCATAATGTATATGAGTATTTCTATTTTTATATTATTGTGCCATTCTAGTAGCATTCTGGTGTAGTGTTGACCCTCAAGTTAACAAGGACTTTCACACTAGCTTTGATACTTGTTATTAAGAGGTTATATGTACTGGTGTTGTTTAAAATTTTATATATTGCATGGGGAAATCTTCTTTCCATGCCACCAGCTTTGAAAAATGTATATTTATTATACCTTAAGGTGATACGGATTTAGTAGTTTAACGCATGCTGTATCAAACTCAGCTGATAAAGACAAAGCACGCAGTGCGTGAACCCCTGCAAACATAGTCGGTGAAAATGCAATGTTTAATGCATGTTTTACCAAAAAATATGCATTTTCTATTTGTATGTGTAGATCTACGCATGGATCGCATGAAAAAATACATTAACATAGTAAAACACATAATACCTAAGTTCCGACAAGGGCGATAATGTGGGATTTGCAAAATGGGACTGTCGGCAACCACCTCATAATATTATGGACTATAATTTCTGGTGTAGAGAGAGTTGGTGATCTGCCGCAGATTGGTCAGCGATGGGAGAGACATGATAAGGTATCATAAATCCATAACCAACCTCAAAGGGAGTACTCAGAGGGTCAGCACCCCTCGGTGGGACCCTGATATCAGCCTGTGGGCCCTGCCCTTAGCTATAGGCTAATATCTGGGTCCCGCCTTGGTTGGCTAACCCACTTAGTATCTCCTTCTCAGTTGCTTATGTAGTTACCATTCTTATTAATATGGAACTGCAGTTTTGAACTATAGAGAGTTAATTATCCGTTTATATTAGGTGTACTTAGTAAGTCGTGTTAATTATGGATTATAGCTAGCTCCTAATGCAGTCTCCTCCTCGTTCGACTGCTGTCGTCCAATACATAATCATAGTTCCACATCATGTAAGATGTAACACTTGCATGAAAGGATGTTCTTTATTTATTTATCTCCTGTGTATTGTCGTTCCATGACAAGATCTCAATTGACAATGATCAGCTCTAAGGATGGAATTACCCCAAATGTAAAACCTACTAATTACTGTTTGTATACCAATGTTGTACATGATATTTTACTTATGTTTGTTTGTTAAGTTATAAACTCTGAATAATCAAAGGAAATTAAATGTAACTTACGCTGGACCTCTCAGAACACCAACCATGAGAGAGGCCAGGATAATAAAGAAGTAAAAAAAAACTAAAACTACTTAATTCTTCTCTGATAAAATAAAAAGAATTAAAACTAAGAAAGAAATCATTTATCCTCTGTTGTTCATAACTCAGACTTTTGTTTGCTGGGATGCTACTCTAGGACACAAAATGAACAGGCTTAGATGTACTGCATATTTTATTCATGAATAGCTGTAAAATGTTGAGTAGAATGTTAGAAAAATCAATTTTGGGCAGTGTAATTGACCTGTTCGCAATCTGTAACCGATGCACCTCAGAAGACCTCTCCCTACCTGTGCTCCCCTTTATCTCAGGTCCATCCAACTGCCCCCCAACCCCCTTCCAGACCCCCCTTCAGGCCCTATCCTGGCACGCTCCCACCCCCCATTCCAGACTCATCCATGTCCACCCCTGACCCCATACCAGTTGTTATAGTTAACATAAACCATTTCATAGCAGCAACCTACATTCTACATAATAGGTTGGGTATATATAAATCTCAAATAGGTTTTAGAATATAGTCTTTAGAAGGGGGTATACTATGACCTGATATGATCTAAGATACAAACCCACCAGGCTAGAGGTCCTGAGACCATGCCTAATAGCTGAAGGGGTTGAGTCTGATGATCAACCCCCCCCCCCCCCCCCCCCCCCACACACACACACCTCCTGACACATACAAACCTCTAGCCCCACTCGCCCTGGTCGATCTTTCTGTCGCAGAGAGCTACGAAAAGGTATCTTCGCAAATGATTTCAGGTGCGACAAAATGATCGTATAGCATTCACACTGAGAATTGAGGTCCCTTACGATCATTTTTGCAACCAATCTCCCCATAAATCGCAAAATATTCAAAATGTTGAATAATTTCGCAAGATACCAAGTCGTAGAGGGCTACAATAACCCAACGTTTCCAACGTTCTCATATCGCAGAGCTCTACGAAAACCCACGTTCACCACGGCGAGTGGGGCTTCTCCGGTTGGGTGGCCACTGTCATCCCAACATGACCTCGTCCAGTCCCTCCTCACCCACACATGCTGACATAGTTGTAAAGTGAGGTTACAATGAAAAATGGTGTCTTGCCTAATTGTATTTTTCCGTGAAACGAAGAAAGAAAGAAGGGCATTGAAGAGACTACATTAATTTTGTCTACTTACCATTGATCCTCATTGGCCACTGCATACCATTTAGTACTATTTGTTTATTCTAATTATTCAGCGGTGATTATAAGCAAGATTATATCTATACCTTGTCTCCAACAGCACATTTGACATTCAAAATAGCCCCAAGGTTATTGCTGCTCCCCTTAAAGGGAGCCAAAACCAATATAGTTGAGTATTTTCAAAACCAATTTCTTACATCAGACCATAATCACTCCAAAATTGCTTCTTGGATCATCAGCATTAGGGGCATAATAGGCCTACAGTGGGGACAAAATAGCAAATGCAGAAATTCAATAGCCCAGTTTTATTCACATTCTGTACCCGTAAATATAAATAATGAGAAGACCACCTCGGGTTGAGGAAAACAACCCATTGTGTGTCCCTGTCCATGGTCTATCCCTGCCAATGGCATTGAAAACAAAAAATTATAAATAAGAAGATTTTCCCGCGTTGAGAAAATATGCTAGCCTAGGTTTGTCCCCATCCGTGACTAAAAGTAATAGGTCTACGGGAGAAAAAGACTAGAAAAAAGGCTAGCTTTACTGACAGCTAGCCTAGGTTTGTCCCCATCCTTGGCTAATGGTAATAGGTTTGTGGGGGGGGGGGGGGGGGGAAGACTAATAGTCTAGTTTTACTGACAGTTCATCAGTAACTGTACGTAGTCTGCCGCCTGTACATACATGGCTACCTGAACACTATAACTAATTACAATTTTTGATAGTGAGACATTAGGTCATGATGTAAGGATACCCTGTTAGACCACAGACAAAGACAAACCACGGACGGGACAGACCCAAAGTTGATTGCCACGGATGGTTTACTAGTATATATTTTCATTTCTTTTTTCTTCCACCGTTCAGGCCTATTGCTTGGCCACGGACGGGTAAAGACGGGGAAAGGGCGACGGCGCTTACACATAAATTGGCCACAAGAACATAACTACACCTATTGAAAGCCCCATACTTGGACATGAGATTACGAAGGTTTGAGAAACGACAAAACAGTAATATCCTCGATATAGTTTAGATAAATTATTGAGAATTTATCTAAAGTTATTTGCAAGCACATTTATCATGGACCACGCCTGGAAAAAAATGGTGAAAAATACTTCATTGCAGATCAGGCCTATTTGAACCAATATTAGGAGTTAAAATAGTAAATAACAAAACATTTTGTAATGTTTTTTTAACAAACACATTTTAATAATATCTGATGCCAAGAAACATGGAAGCAAAAACAACTATTAATTCTGGAGTATTTTGAGTTAAATTTTGAGTTAAACTTGAAGTTTCCATAGTAACAAATGACCTAAAACATGCAATACCTGTTGAATTTGGTTACTGTTGCAACATTTTTTTTATCACTCAGAACCATTTCATAGAACAATATGATCTTCCATTGGACTATTATGTTTCACAATACAGTGCTCTTCCAACAGAGATTAAAATGTTGGTATATACATATATAAAAAAAGGTGAATGAAAAAAAGTAGTAATGATGAGAATGTATACATGAAATGGTTACCATAGCAACGCATTTTTACATAAACATTTATAATATGATTTGTAACTGTGTTCTACTTGGGGGTAAGCCCTTGAACCCCTTTTCCATTTCATAGTTCTAGGTTTGATCTAGTTCCAACATATATACAATTTTTAGGGTACACTGAACAGTCTATACAAAATTCCAGGTACCTAAGAAATACTATGAGTATGACTTTACCCTATGCCCACGTATCTAAGGAAATATACATAATTATGTGCAGACTTTGTGTCTGTGCGTATAAGTAAATATGTAGACATGGACTTTGTATTCGCGTATATAAGACATACTATATGTGCGATAGTTGAAGCGTGACTGTTGCATGTATGACCACCTACCCGGGAGGAGGGATAGGGGGTGTGAGGAGGTATAGGCATTTTGGGGGAGATGTAGGGGGCAGGTAAAAGGGGTATAGGGCTGGGGGGCTGTATCGAGGGGTTAGGGCCAAGGTGAAGCTGAAGGGGGTATAGGGGATACAAACCCTCAGAGAATAAACCAAAATTAATATTATAGGTTCACAAACTGGATGGAGTTAGATATAAAATATTTTTCAATTTTAGTATATTTATGGTATGCAAAGGGGTTGAATCATCTTCTCATGAATCATCCCCCACTCCCCTTAGTTCTTGCCCCTACTGAACTCCTTTCCTGTCTCGTAGGGTTCAGCAGGTGATAATGAGGGCGACGTGTATAATTATTGCCTATTTATAGTGGTGGTATGACCTTGCCTGCCCTTTGCACAATTAGATTGCGGGTGGCGGGGGAAGTAGACTGTGACAGAGGTGAAGGCTGGTAGTAACCTGAGGACGTATGGCCATATTTTGTCTTTGATATTCTTAGGTTCTACGTCTCCTTGTTCAGAAAATAGTTGGCCTGCTATAAGCACCTGCTGCAGACACTATTATGAATGTTTTGATATAATCACTGCAATTATTTCAAGGATGAGTTCAAGCAGGTTAGTAACCTACATGACTTCATGCATGATCTTGCTTTGTGTATGTATATGGATATCAAAGGAACGGCTATACCATTCAAAAACATCATTGTTTTCATTCTTGAGGTATGAAAAGAGGGAAAATGCAACGAGACCAGTCAGTAATTTCAGAAGTAGGACTGTTAACATTTACTACCTCAAACTATACAAAACAGGCTCTACAACATTGATGAATATTCTAAATATATTTGCCTGGAAATATAACCTCCGTGTTGCAACATTTGATTCTGAACATAAGCATGCACTGTCCTTTAAAGAGCACATTTCACCCACTTTCATAGAAGGGCAGAGCAAAAAGTTCAATGTGATTGTTGACCATACTGTATATAACATCAAGGATATAGCAGCAACAATGTGTCAGCCCGTGTCAAAAATATCAATCATACGCAAACCTTATTTCTACCTCACATCTATTGTTCACTTTTGGAATCTGATTGGACCACTTGGCCTCGATAAAGATGACATTGTTGGTTCTTTTGTGAAAAAGATTGAAACAGACCACAACTGGTACATAAAGCATTCAAGTGTGCTAAACATGATAAGAAATATGAATGCCAATGCCTTCATTGGTAATATACCAACAAAATTAACATCAGCTGTTGTTAACCAGCTAGATGAAGAGTTCTTTGTTGGAATCACTGAGTATTATGATGAATCCTTGGTGCTTTTGAGGAGATTGCTCGATTGGGATCTGGTGGACATCATCTATTATCCTTTGAGAGTTCAGAAGCATTCAAAATTCAATGACATAATCAATGTACAGTTGGAGAAAGCACTTTGTAATTGGATGCCTGACATGTGTTTACTGTACAACTCATTTAACAAGACATTTTGGGAAACATTCCAGAAAGCTGGGGGCAATATTGTAAATGAAGTCACATATTTCAAAGGTGTACTTGAGAAGACAAGGCACTTCTGTCAGCCCTTTTACAATCTTCGGGGACATATGAAAAGGACTCGTAGTATGTTAAACAACCCGAGGCCTCTGTATTTTATTAAGACTGAATGGCATGACTCTTTTAACTACACATTTAAAGACTGTGCAATGAGAAGAGTTCATCCAAAAGTGATTCGGTCTATGTTTTATTATAGACAAAATGAATCTATGCAGTGTGCAAAATGCACAGGTATTATGTGTAAACTATGTCATTTAGCTAAATCCAAGGTTGCTATCAATGGCTTACCTTATACAATTTTATTGGACAAGAGCTTTTATCTTTAAATCAAACATGTTTTGATTGCATTGTAATTCACTTAAAAATATTTATTCATCCACATTTATTTATAACAACTATCTTCCTGTTGGTTTTATGTAGATATCATAGTAATTACATAAACAATAATAGAAAATGGGAGATTGACCAAGCTAAGATTGACCGAGTTAAGCAATTGGTCAATTTGTACAAAAATATTGAATCAGCACTGAGTAAGGCATAACATCATCAGGAGGGATGTTATCCTCCAGTGCACACATATCCACTCGCACTGTGCACACACTTTGCACACCATAAATAGCTCAGAGTCTTATTACGGAGAGTGTACATCAGGAAATGACTGCGATTCCATCAACTTCATCAACCTCATTTAAAATAATAACACCAAAATATCATCATGTCCCAAACCTGGTAAGGCTTATGAACTCTGGTGGTAACCCAGCCAAGGTGCGACGTAACGGTCACGTTTTGTGATGTTCTAATAACATTCTGTGACGTTCTGTGACGATATTAGAACGTTCTTCGACGTCACATCCTTGGCTGGGTAACCTTTGTGAGTTTGAGGGCATGCTTTCAGTGTGGAACATCAATTGATGCTCACCTCCAAATTATCCCAAGCACATAGTCACAAACAAAGGGAAATATGTATCTTAGTGAAACAAGGACTAACAAATTAAATTTTAACCTATTATCATTGGGACTTTGATGGTTGGGACATAGTGTTTATCAATATCATACCATGAATAAATTCCACCAGGTCCCCTGACCACTTACACCACAAACACATTGAATTAACCTGTCTTCATTAGGTGCCTCACAAGATGGAACAGCTTTGATTAACTCCATGTGTTTCCATCATTACCTTTTCCATGAAAAGCATGAAAACAATATTGTTTTTCTGTGTATTGCAGATTCATTGCACGCTTCTATGAATACTAGACAAAGACTGTAAGATACAGACCAGTTTTGTCAATCTTTTCTAGGATGAAATTTGACGGGTTGATAATTTACGTTGCTTCATGTGCGATACTGATTTGTATCTGTCTGTGGATCTCTCAGGGATCACATAATTATTCACAAACTTCAGTTGTTTCACTGCTGGTGCCCAAGAAGGGGAGAAATGCAACAACGGCGCTCAACGATTCAAAAGGAATTGTCAACATTTATTATCTCAAACTACATAAAACAGGCTCCACAACTTTAATGAATATCCTCACTATATATGCCTGGAAATACAATCTGAGTGTTGCAAAAATTGATCCAAAACATCATTTTGCTGTCTCCTTCAAAAAGCATATCTTACCTCCTTTCATAGAAAGAAAGAGCAAGAGGTACAATATGGTGGTTGACCATACTTTATACAACAGCAAGGATATAGCAACAACAATGTATCAGCCCGTGACAAAAATCTCTATCATACGTAGACCTTATTTTTACCTCAGATCTATTATTCAATGGTGGAATTTGATTGGAAGACTTGGTTTAGACAAAGACGACGTTGTTGGTTCTTTTGTGAAAAAGACTGGGGACCGGGTTTGGTGTAGAAAGCATTCAAATACATTAAAAGCAATAAAAGATGTAAATGTCAATGCTTTTATTCACAACATACCAACCAAATTCAACTCAGCTGTCTTGGATCAGTTAAATAAAGATTTCTTTGTTGGAATCACTGAGTACTATGATGAATCCCTTGTGTTGTTAAGGAGAGTCTTTGGTTGGAATCTGGAAGATATCATCTATTTTCCTTTGAGAGTTCAAAACCATTCAAAAAACAATGACATTATCAACCAGCAGTTGGATGAAAAACTTTGTAATTGGATGCCTAAAGTATGTAAACTCTACAACTCCTTCAATGAGTCATTTTGGAAAAGATTCAAAACAGCTGGAAATAATATCAGAAGTGAAGTCATCTATTTCAAAAGCATACTTGAGAATACCAGACGATTTTGTCAGCCCTTTTATAACCTTCATGGACAGAGCAATAGGACCTCAAGTATATTGAACAACACAGGGCCTCTGGTTTTTGGTAAGACTGAGTGGCATGACCCTTTTAACTACACATTCAGAGACTGTGCAATGAGACAAATTGAGCCAAAAGTTATGCGTGCCATGCTTTATTATAGACAAAATACAAACGTAAAGTGTAACCAATGCCAAGGAGTGATTTGTGAATTGTGCAATTTAGCTAAATCTAATATTGCTATTAATCACATACCATACACAATACTATTGAACAAGGGTTTTTATCTTTAGATTGAATAGCTTATAATTGCACAGAATTCATTCGCATCACAGAGAAATTAAAGTCCAAATTCTAAACTTTGAATCATTAATGGATTAATTGTGGAGAGGGAAACAGATCAGATGTATTATTGATGTACTAGCTTTAATATACATTCTATAATATATTCAAGTAATATACTAGTCAGTGCTGGACAGCGAACGATTATCAAATGTCACAGAATTAACAACCAATTATTTTAATATAAGAAATAGTATTATGGTGCAGTTTGATTCACCTGCTGATTGTCTCTTTATATCTTGAAAGTAATGGAACAACATTTTTATTTGGAAATTGGAATGGATTTTCCCTCATATAAAGTGCAACGCAAGACCATTGCATAATTGATACAAATGGGACACATGTCACTAAAGGTCTAGATATTGTTTGATTATCTATTGTATATTGAACTCCCAAATTGAACTCAAACATATAAGATCGAGACAATTGTAATATATTTCTGTTATCCAGGAAAATATCCCCTAGGTAAATGTTACAGTCTACATGTTTCAAGTTGATTTTTTTCAGACCTAACTTCCTTTGAATCTGAATAGAAGTCAAAAGTCAAAGCAAGTTGATTGGAATGTTAGTGTTTTGGCTCTCTGTTCAAGTGGGTAGTTAGAGTTGGCAGGGGTGGTAGACACATCATGACCACCTTGTCACAGTTTACCCTGGTCTCAGTGTAGAAACATGGCCATTTGAATAGCCATCTACTTGAAAGTGACATTCATTGAAACTGTTAGAATTTAAACACAATTTTTTAATGCTAGTTCCCAATGAAAAAGATGTACAGAGGAACAAAACAGTGTTGGCTGAAATAGTACCCAGGCATTGAATGTAAGCAATTGCTTTCACACTTATTTCTTGTCTGAACAAATAAAAAAAGTTATATTCAATTGTAATTTGACGCTTTTGTAAAAATGTTGAGTTGTAAATAAAGAGATTGTAAACAATTTTTGCAATAAATGTTTATTTATAGTAATCAAATGAACAAAAAAGTCAATGTTCATATTAAAAGACACTATTAATGGGGAAAACTTTGGTTTACAAATACACATGGACACAGTATCTTTTATTTGGAAACTTTACTATGGAATTGCTTACCTGCTGATATGCAATATTATAACAGTGAATTTATGTTTTTTTTCGATTTTAATGAAAAACAAATATATTTGAGTAATTTTGTCTGACCACAAAGTGAATGGCCTGACCGCTGAGGGTTGGGCCCAGAATTTGGACTTTCCTTGCTTAAACATGGACTGACAACCAGACTGAGGCATGCTCATTAATTTGTGACACTATGTGCTATATCACAAAAGACATTATTGAAAATATGATCTCAAATTTGGTAGCCTAATGACCTGCTTATAGATCTCCCAATGTTGCCTTAAATGAGCAGTGATACCCATAACACACACATACTGATATTTTAAGAATCAAGAAAAGTTATTCTCCTGATTTTGTCACCTCCTTTATTGTCGCTCAGGCTAGGTTCCTTAGAAAATACATCATTCGATCTATGAAAAAGGTTACCAGGGAATATATATATATGGCGGCCATTGGGGACTGATGCTGGTTAGACACAAGGCTATCACCAAAAATACTATGCCTTTCATATCACATGAACAGAGGACTAGAAGAAATGATGGTCTAACCGTGAGCTTGCCTTTTCCAAATACAACATTTTACCAAAAAACACCGTATTATTATGGTAGCACCCTTTGGAATCAGCTACTCTTTAATGTCCGTTCATTGCCAACCAAATCACTATTTAAAGCAAAACTGGAACAGATGTTCGCAGATGACCAGGTTGACCTGACTTTCCCCTAAAAGGGAAACATGACCAGCATGTGTTTGTTCACTCACACTCTTTTTTTCTTTTGGAACCGGAATTTTCGGTGTTATCACCTGTATATGTAATACCGCTGCTATTGAATACATGTAACCCAAAAAAGAAAATGTAAGTCTCTCATATGTACTGACATCTCATCTCATACCTGCACTAAATCACCCATAATTAGCTGTACAGATTACGCAAATCTTAATACCTACCCACCGCTCAGACCAACAGAATAATGTACCACTGCGTCTGGGTGGAGCGGAAGAACAGATGTTAAATCTGAAATCCGTCCAGCATAAAATAAAATGTTTAAAAAAATATATAAAAAAATGGTGTTTCTCAAAATGTTAAGCTAGTATTCAGAAACCACTTGAAATACGAAACATGGATTTCGTTTTCAAACTATCATAGAAATACAAATCTTAACAAAACTATTTCAATCATTTTTAAGGGTAATGGTTAAAGCCTGCATTCCACGATGCGTTACGCAATTTAGCAATTTAGGGGGAATTCAAGGTATATTCCATGATACATTGTGGTTACGTTCAATTAACACAAGTAAAATGTATTTAGTGGCACTTACGTTGCCTCTAATTAGGAAACACAAGTTTACTTGTGCAATTTTACCAACATGTTTATAGATTTCCGCAATCAAACTCACGTTCCCTAATCAGAGGCAACTTGCGCAAGTGCCATTAAACTCATCATGGGATTTAGCCTTAAGGGTAGAGATACAAGTAAGGAATATATAGCAAATACAAGAAGAACCATAAATACCTATGGGATTGATAGATACCAAAGGACGACCCCAAAAGTATGTTTTTTAAGGTTCATATTCTTTATTTCTGACAATAGTTCATACAGAAGGGTGTGGTTTTTGATTATCACCTGCTATGTACAATGTACAATACAAGGGTTGCTAACTCCCCTTGTATTCCCTGGGTTTTTCTTGCGTTTTTTCCTGCGTTATGTGCCTGCCACTACGGCCTTCCCTTACGCAACACTCACATTATTGCCCAGATTGGGAACGTAGGTATTATCATGCATGTTGCTATGTTTATGCGTTTGTTCATTCGTTTCATGCTTAAATCTACACATACAAATAGAAAATCTCATGTAAAAGATATGATAGATAATGTATTTTCAAGGAATATTTTGTGGTTGTTCGTGCAATACACTCATGTTTGGCACTCCATTTCCATTAAATATCTTCAGTCAGTGGATGTCTTATAAATCTGTTTGGCAATGTGAGCATTTGTATGGCCTGCACGGCATTAACACCTGTTAAGTTATATATTTGATCATGTGTATAAGGAATATTATAATCCAGTTTGATAAATAAAGTATCTAAAAAAAAATAATATAATAGGCAGGGTCACAGACAGTGTCTGTTAAGATTGTCAATTCATCTTTTAAATCTAGCATGTGCAGAAAGATTTCAGTACAATCAATAATATGCTTTATATAATTTCATTATGATTTGCAGATTCAAATACCTTTTGATTTTACCTACACAGTAAAGTTTATGTGCCATCAATCTTATGGTTTCTTCAGCCTGCTTTACAAAGTTACATTCTGTCAATGTGTTTACCTAGATATTTGAAAGAAGGACTAAAGATAAAAATTCAGCAGGTTAAACACATATGGCACATTGTTTAGTTTGTAGTGTGTACCAATAAATACTGTAGTGTAATGTAGATCTGTTTGCATTCGAAGAATTGTAACAATTTCCATGTTGTCATCTAATTTGGAGTATAAGAGAGGCTGTTCTTGCTTTCCTACAGAAGAAGTTAGATACTTGACCACTGGTGCTATGCTATTGTATATAACAATGACATCAATGAAAGGTGCTTGACACTATAAACAGCTCTTACTGATTCTGACTGTGATCTATGTTTCTGGTCTTCATCGTATCTTCGTCTTTGGCAGAGGTCTGTCCTTTTCCTGTAAGAATAGTGGTGATTTCAGAAACACTATATAGCTTAAACTTGAAACATACTGTGAACCAAGCGCATAGATTCTTTTTGATATTTGAATTAGTATGTAAGGAAATGCTTTGATCTTTTTTAGGGACAGGTCTTTTAATAATAAGAAAAATAAAATGCATGCAGAAAACAATTTGTGACTAATTAGGGTGATCAAATATTGATTGAACTATGTAACCAAAGATTCATTGAAGTTTATAACCAATCTACTCACCTGCAGGTCAGCTAAAATCCAACTATATGTTTGTCTTTTCTCCTTCTTTAGTCGTCGATAACTGAGAGAATTTAGACCATCTTTAAACATATATAATTTGGCTTTTCTCAGCAACTGACGTCTGCAACAGTAAAAATAAGGAGAATGCTTTGAAGAAGTCTGATTTAATTTGTTTTCTGATTCTGCCATTGTCAATTTCCTGTGTATTATATATGTTCTTCATATTGCAACAATTATATGAACCAAAAGAAATTATTATTTCCATGTAGCTTTGAAAATAGTCTATGAATGAAACTCTAAAATCCTTTTAAAAAAAGCATAATTATGCAGCCTGTGGTGACTTACTAGTCAGCTGATCTGTCAAAGAGTATAACGTTTCTCTGTTGTATGGACCTGCTATAAGTGATTTCAGAGTGCATAATATTTGCAAGCCTATAGTAATCTATTACCTGTTCATTGTATGTATAAAAGGGTAAACACATAGACCATGTGCACCAATATCCAAGGTGAGTGCAGTTTATACATGTGCGCCATAATAATTATTAGGTACTGTTGATCAAAATTCACTATTTTGCCCCTTAGTATACACATATATGTTGTCCATGATTGTTGTTATACTCTGTAGAAAACACTATGAAGATAAGAGGAGAGCTGTGGGCAAACTTGAATGCTTGAAAATGTTCATGAATGTTCATGGAGGTTTGTAAATGTTTTCTGGACACATCCTAGGTTAGTGAGAGGGAAAAGTCTTATCACAAATATTTGTGAATGTTTTTTGGCCACTATCCCTGGTAATATAATTATGTTTTCAGACATTTTGCTCTTTTAGTTGTGACCCCCTACTTTTATGGTGTTTAAGGCATAGTCAATAATGCCATGAGGAAACTTCTCTTATCTGTCGACATTATATATTATGGATATTCACGTCCAAGTATAACAGGGGGATTTATGACTATTTATGCATCATGCTGAGGTTAATACATATAAAGCAGAAAGTGACTGTATATATACAGTCACTTTCTGCTTTGTTTAGAAGTGACCTTTGTAGTGCCTGCTTGCAAGCTTAGGAAGCCTGAAGTTCCTTGAAGTGTCAGTAGCAACTAATTGATTAAATTTTCCTTCCTTCCTGTTGTTTGAAAAGGAAGAACTAAGATGTTTTTTTCTTACAATGGGTGAGACCCATTATGTTTTATGCTACTTGACCTAACTGAAATATTCGGGAACATATTGAGGAAAAAAGTGTAAAAGTGTAAACAATAATCCGTTTATTTCGCAACATATAAATATACATGTATGCTGTTTAATACATAAGATCTAGGATTATATTGTTAAATGCGACAGAGAATTTGCATTGAAACCTAGCATATAGAGCTGATGTAATGAGGAATTACATTGCCTGTGTTGTCAATGTACAAACTGTAAATGCTTTGTCTTGTTGGACAATTTACGATAAAAATTTGTCTTATGTTCCCAATAACAGATACTATTGAACAGGCAAATAGCAAAGTGTATTAAACTTTAGACAAAGGTAAACCCACCTTTTCTTATTCTTTTTAGCAGCCACATGCTCCCCCGTTTGTATCAACATTGTGTATTTTGCTACCAATGGGGAAGGTCTTTTTACTTTCATTCCGGCAACATGAACCCTGAAATTATAAAATTTCTGCATTTCCATGGTTTCATAGCTCATGACATCATTATTTTAAAGGCATCATAGTATATTTCTGCCACCCTGTTTTAGAGAAATGTATAACTTGCTTGATTGATCATATGACAATGATACACCATTGACTTCTTTGTAGAGTTAATATTATATGAGACACCCCTCTTCCTTCACATCCATGGTAATGAGAAAATATATCTTTCTTTTTGTTGATTCTAATAAGAAACACCAACCAATCCAGGTTAAAGAAACAGCTTCATTTTGTTTATAGGCAAAAATCCTTGTGGTTGGATTGACATAATACTGCCAATAATGTTTTTCTTCATTTCTTGTTATATATTTATACTATTTCTTTCGTGTGAAATATATTCAATTTAAATAGTTGTATTCTTTTTTTTATAAATTTCCCTACGTTAAAAAAATATCCAAAACTAACCTGTGGAAATGAGCAAGATGTAGCCCAGAGATTTGATTGAAAATGTTGGTGCCCCTAGCAAAAATAGATTAAGAGAAGAAAGCAGGTGGATAATGAAAACATCTTTGCTCACCGTCGCCACATGTCATCATCTTCTGATCCCCAGCCCCAGTAGCGATTTGGGAATCCGTTGCAACACTGCATCTGGGACTCAGTTAAAGCAGAAACTCCTCCAAAAGATGTATTGTAGTACAGTCCAAGAAAGAAAATACATTTAACTATATAAATAATGTTCTCAAGTGACTAAAGCAATCAAACCCTAGCGTTTTCAACAGATTGAGGCTAACCTTAGACAATCATGATGACCTGAGCACTCATTTGTCCTGAGTTAATGGGACATCCCAATGACCTGGGTTAATGGGAGTGTCCTAATATTTCAGGCTCATTGATATATCCTGCCTTTGTTTTGTTTTATCACATCCCCCCAGGCTCACCTAGACAACTGTCACAGGGGATTGGTAACTATAACTATCCCTGCTAAGGGAAGGGGGGGGGGCAGCACCCTCAAGGACAGGTTATGTACCGCCAGCCTCCTGACTCTAGTCTGGGCAATATGTTGGCAAAGTATGACCTTATTTGCAGGTTTACAGGAAATAATTCATATAAAATCTAATAGACCTGTCCACTGTGGGATGAATTGCTGGCATGATACACAGGTCGGACATAATTGTAGTTCCTGCCAAGTCAGGCACTGACACAAATCTGAGTGAATGAGTTAGCAAATGTGTTTTCTAAGTCAATAAGGTGTTGATAAATGAGGATGAATGATTATTTTCTCTCAATTCGGTAATTACCTCCATTTTAGGTGAACCAACATAAGGCATGTTTTTGTGATTTTAGGGTTGGACATTGTGAGCAAAGCTAAAGGGCTTTAACACTGTTCCCTATGGGAAAATGTCAATTTTGCTTTCCAGTCCTACAACTACATATTTAACATCATATTGAAAGTAAAAGCTTATAAAGTTTAGTTTTGGGTTATAGTACTAGGAAAATTACTGAGAATCAAGTATAAGGAACCTTTTGCTAAAAATGTTGATATCATAGAAATAAGGGGTGGGCTAGCTGGCAAAGTGGACAGGTCTATTATCTGTTACCTAACAATGATACATCAAGGAAAAAGCATATCTTGAAAATGTGTAAACTAAATCACTCTACTGTGGATTGAAGGTACTTGGTCATGAACAATGACTCTGCTTAATACATTTTACCTTCTATCATGGAAATACTCACTGGTACTTGAATTTGTCAATGGCTACAGACAGATGCAAAGGGTTTGAAACTGAACAAGTGTACGGAAGTTCCAATTCTTCTGGTAATAAATCAATATCATGAAATATAAAACAATCAAATGGTCGGTCCTTCCTCGCCTCTTTATAGCCAATATTGAGTAGTTTGGCTCTGTTAAAAGATCCATTTCCATCCTAGTTAGAAATAAAGTATATGTTAGTATTCATCATACTTATGGTAATCAATCACCCTGCAGCTTTGTTCCAGGCCCATTTGATGAATTTTATAACATAGATGTTATAGTACAGAGTGCAGTGAAAACTGAACAATTGAGTCAAATGCATGAATTAACTGAACCTAGACAAATAATTAGAACACATTTCTGTCATGAAATTATACTGACACATAGAAGTATTAGTTTTAGATTTTACTGGATGTATCATCATCAATCAATATTTTAGGAATAACAGATACATTTTTGAGGAGGATAATCCAACATAAACTTATATTTGATTTAATGTGAAATCGGAAGGCCGTATTCCACACAACAAAGGTGTGCTGCTGGTTTGCAGGTGCTCTATTTTTGCTGTTGCCAATATTTATGCTGATACTGCATTTTGAGCAGCCAATTCTGCGCTTTCGGCAGCCAATTTTGGACTTTGGGTGGCTTGTATAGAACATTACCATAGCTAGGGCCAATATTGGCAGCCCACACTTTGGGTACATGGAATATGGCCTTTACTCAATGCAAAAAGATAACTGATGTGTTGGCTGACCTGTTCGATGATATAGATTTTTGCAGGGTTGTTCTGTTGCATCAGGAAGGTTTTCATATAGTAAGTAAAAATCTTTAGGTGGATTTCTCTATTTCTATATGGTACAATTATTGCTACTTCCATAGATATAATTGGGGCAGATGATGTGGGAATGAAAGATGTTATGTGCTCTGGAAAAAGAAAGAGTATAGACAGTTTTAGTTTGCCTGAAATGAGAACTTTTATAACATAATGACAACCGTAAATTGACATGTCAAAATTAGAATCAGTAAAAGTATGCAAATGATGTTAGGCAAAATAATAATAAAATTCAATGGTTTTTAAAAATCTTTCTTTACTCATTCTTAGGCAATATATTCAACACATTTGGTTTTAACATGACCAGATGCCCTAGCTTTTACAAACAGCTAAGTCCTTTTTCGTATTCCATATAGGCCCTACAGTTTTGTTAAGATCATTTTGTCATGTTTCAAAACATTATCTAAATATTAGGATTATCTGATCTGATATCTTCATCTACTTAAGTAGCTCCTACTAATAAAGTACTTTTGAAATACCATGTGGTCACCATTTTAGATATAGGCTTACCTTTATAATTTTTATATTTTTCTTTATCAATGTTTATTCTGGCTAAAGCATTAGTACAAGTACTAGTTTTCATTACCTGCCAGGGTATAAAATTTACATTCAGTCTATTTCAATTTCTCAATATTATTACAACACATATATCTGGTTCGCTTTTTGTCTTTTTGAATTTGTCTTGTTATAACTGTTATGTGTTAGGTGGTACTGTGGTTTCTATTTGAGATATGTATACTGTACTCGGGTCTCCAAAGATATGTACCTATACTGCATTAGCATGTATTTGCTGCCACATCCAAGAGGTATTACAATGTATTTGTTTACATCTTGTGAGTAAGAAAAAAAAGAAACAGATATTGTACTTGGCTATTTGATTTTTTTAAATATTTACTATTACATAGTTGATGTGAGAATGGACAGTGATTACCTACCTTTTTCAGTCAGTTCTACTGCCCTGTGTTCTACAACATCAGCTATTAAATGATCATTCAACCTTGCAACAGACAGCCAACTTACTGCAAATGCAGTACAAATAGACAAGGTCATTATAACTCTAAATTTTCCAAACATTTTCTGAACAGAAGCTGGTCTCTTATCTGTAAGGAAAGTATCAAGAAAAGACAAAACATGTATAAACTTACTTTATAAGTACAGAAGCTGTTTAAAAGAGCAGCATAAGTCAACTTGTAATTTCAAATTCACATTGATAACTGTCTACTCACAAAATGTTTGCAAATGACTCATGATTGTGCATGATGACCCTGTCTCTTTTCAAGTGGTTAGAAAGCAGTTTCCATTAAATTATATTCAAAGCACTGTACACGCATTTTCTGCTTAAACTGTCAAGTATCAAAAACAATTTGGTAAATACCTAAATGATAATAAGGAAGAAAATGATAAAACCAAAGTTTGAGAACTCAAAACTGTGACATACCTTTTCCTCTGCCTACTGGCAGGCTAAGGGGTGACGTCAGAATTCAGTGGCTGTGAACCTGAGATGCTGCGACATGCTGCAGCAAGATGTTAGTTATGACCCCTATGTGCCATCCCAGCCAAGGATATGACGTTCTAATAACATTCTAATAACGTTCACACTGTTAGGTTACAGTGACGTTCTTTTGATGACTCCCAATTACGTCGCTGCAACCAACTGTTGCGACGTGACATTGTGACATTATTAGAATGTTCTCGTCACACTATTTATAAGACTTAATAAGAATGTCACAATAACATTTTGTTTAACCGTGGTTGAGACCTCACTGAATGAGGATGTCACAATAACATTCTGTTTAGGTTAGGGTGACACATAACCTAATAAGATGGTTACAGTAACCTTCTGTTTAGGTAAGGTTAAGACCTGACATAATCAGAACTTCACAATAACATTCTGTTTAGGTAAGGTTGGGGCCTCCCCTGGTCAGGAGGTGACAATAATGTTCTGTTTAAGTCAAGTCTAGACATCACCTAATCAGAATGTCACAATGACATTCTATTTCAATTTGATCTTGACCTAACCTCCCCAGAACGTTATAATAACATTCTGTTTTGGTTAGGTCACAACCAAACAGAAGAAAAATGTAACAGTTAAGTGACATTTTAGTAAGTAACAGACAAACCAAAAAAGTATGGTCGCATAACGTGACTGACTGCAGCATTCTAAAACCCATTACTTTCTCATAAAAGGTGACAGACTCCACCCCTTATCAGTATGTTATTAAGGAGAAAGATAGAATGGAACTTTTCTTTCATCTTTGTATATGTTACCTACCTTAATCACCTCATTAGGGTTAATTAACTAATTAGTTAATGAGGTCATTAAGAAAGTGTCTCCACCCTCCTTATATCAGGCAGCAGCCCATTGCAGCAGGCTGCGACCCTAAGTACCCCACAGTGGAGGCTAAGTGGTTTCAAGTCACTGACTATTGGCTGCGACCTGCTGTGGTGAATTTTGACGTTTCCCCTAAGACTGTGCCAGAGAGTGTAGGTAGTAGTGGGAGTGACACTGGGGTGCGTTCCAAAGTGACATATCAAGGCAGATATTAGTCGTATCGTGGGTCGTATCCTAGATATGACAGATTCATGATGATTGTGTTCCAAACTATTGCTTTGAGGGGTCTCATTATGTAATCTGGTGGACCCCCTTCTGTAAAATCCAATAAAAAATCGTTGTGGGGTCTCTCAGGGACAATCAAAAAATGGTCGCAGACAGGCCATTTGGGAAAAAAAGATATGACACCTATTTAGGTGGTTGTAAGTGCTGACCAATGCTGACAATATGGCTAAATTTATGATGAAATCTCGGAAATGTATAGATAAAAATAGATGACAATAAAGCTTACATATTTTGCAACCTTTGTATTATTCCATAGTCACATTAACTTTTATGATTTAAGTTTTATGACGTTGTAAACACGTCAGTAAGCATGTCAGTTACTCTATGAATCAGGATCCACCTGCGTTTCTAATTAAGCCAATTATAGATGGTAGACAGAATGGCACCAGGGACTGTGAGGTCCACAGGTGAGGGATCTTAAAATCATTGTTATGCATGAGTGCCCTCGATTCAATTTTTCTAGTGACTCTAATTTCATCAATTTGACATGATTTAGCATTATTTTAGTATGTGTGCAAAGACAATTTAGTAATATAATGTGCTATATAACATTTTATTGACATCATCTTTGGTTCTTGATTTATTTGGATATTTTTGACTTACCAATGATTTTCAACACCATAGTGGGTTTACATATCCTTCAAGAAATAGTAACCAGTAGCAAGTAATTTATCACAAGCGTGATACGACGCGGACCCCCTCCGTAAGTATTCACCTTGCAATGTCCGTATGTAAATTGACACTTTTGTCGCAGGGACTTACGGCCTGAAACGTTGTAGACTTTGGAACGCACCCCTGAATAGTTTTAGATAGGATCTGATCATATCTTACTCACTATTTGTTGCTTAAAGATAAAAGCTTCAATGATATCAAACATATTCACTGTTGCCAAGGATGGGTTATATTGCCATTGAAATAATGAAGCTCTGTGACCCCTTGTGGGAAAGGTAGGGGTTTGCAACAACACCATATTGAATGTCCTGTACATACCCCTAAAGGCTGTTTTCCATATACCGATAGTGCGTTGCCGATTTGACACCGATACATTTTCTCTACTGAAATTTACAAACATATTGGTCAATTTTTCTGGCCAATTTTGGGCTGGCCACTGATATGGCACTTTTTGCTGCTGATTTTGCACTTTCGGCTGCCGATTTTGCACTTTCGGCCGCCGATTTTACATTTTTGGCCGCCGATTTTGCACTTTCAACTGCCGATATTGCGACGAAAGTACGGGCTGCTGGTATAGAATGTTGCCAAAGAGAGGCTCAGTATGGCGGCCTGCACTTTTGGTATGTGGAATACGGCCTTAAAACTCTAACTACAAAACAGCACAGCTATTTGGCAGAATAATTACATTTAAAGGGAGGGGCCAGTGAAATTTCATTTTTTCTAATTTAATATTTTATCAGTTCATATAGTAAACGAGGGGTCTGCAGTATTTCTATGTTGGTCAATGAAATATTTCTATATAAAATTTCCTGTTTGACTATGAAACGTCTCAAACTCCTCACACACAGGAAAAACACATGTCTGTGTGTGACATCATAGAAAATAGAGAAATTCTGAAATACTAAATGATAGTTATTGATATTCTGAAATACAAAAAGAATCTGAGTATTTTAATTTTTCGCATGAAAGAAAATACCATAAGCTGGATATGGCCCTTTTTTTTGAGTATCGACAACATATGGATATATTGCTAGCTTTTGAGAATCTGAAATGAAAAACATCACTGACATTTCTTAACATAACTCAACAAGGACATGCAATATTAGCTCCTCTCTAATTGACGAACACCCACCTACAATTTGAAGTTACTCCCTTGCCGCAATCACCAGGACTGCCTCCTGCCTAATCCCAAACACTCCACCCCAAAGGAAGTTTGAGATAAAAGGGTTGTCGGTTTGAGTGCAGTCGACAGTGACAGTTTTCGGTAGACCTGTGATGACTCCTTTCTAGGGTTAGGTGCTCTGAACTGTGACGGCGACCTTAAATAACTTTGATTAGCATACCTTTGGCAATGTATGTTAGACCTAAATGTAACATAAAATCTTGAAAAAGCCTCAAGGGTTTTAGGAAGAGCTGATATGCATAAAAGTTTGATTCAAAGTGAAATTACCTACATGAGGGATTGACTGAATGAAATGTTGCACCCTATTAATCAAAGCTAAACAAGCATAAGGAGACAAAGAAAACTTGCTTTGCTCATTATGATACCAAAATAGGATTTTGTTATTATATGATTTATGCGGAAATAAGTTATAATGAGGGTTCGTTATCTCAATAAACTTCAATTACCTCCTTCCAAAATTCTCATTCTCTGACTTCATGAACCATAATTATAGACAATTTGAAATTTCTCAATTTGAACTTTCTTTGAAAGGTTATCATAAAAAAATTTCATAAGTGAGTATGCAAATGTTGAATACGCACTGGCTGCAAGGGCAGAGGTGCATGGGAGCTCATACAATTCAAACCTGTATAACTAAGCATTTCAATGGAAAAGGTGTTTAGACATGCCATGCACCAGATACAGAGAAAATTGCAGTAAATATTTAATTAGTTCATAAGGGTTAGATATTTGATTGGTAAACTCAGTCTTCAGTAAAAATTATTGCAATTGGAATATATATATAAAAATTACTCTGATGCATGTATTATATCAGACATCTTACATTACTTGGGTCTGTGGTTAATATACTTATACAAATAATCAACAGATATGTCCCATGGGGTTCTAAATAAAAAACAAACAAATGGGAGATGCCTTTCAAAAGCTGAGTAACAGGCAATTTCAGGGTTTATACAATTAAATGGCTGTTAAATCCCCTATTTACCCTAAAAATAGTTTTTACTGCATTACCCATTTACACCTGATTAATTGCAGTTTTGTAGTGTTATTTGTGCAATGAGTCTAGGGCTGTTGCAATCAGTCCTTCCAAGTGGTGTGATTAGTCCAAAAAGGTGGTGCACTCTTTGGGTGGTACCAATTTTGTTTACTTGGTTTATGTTAGGAGGCATTCTATTAGTTAATGTTTACCTCCTTTCACTCAGGTGAGACTTTTTTTTATCTAATTAAGTAAACTTTATCTTTAGAACGCACATAAAGTCTTTTTCATCTGTGGTTTTGATCACAGGATCTAATCAGTTGTGTTACAGGATATTTATGCAACATTTGTAGTTATTTAATTTTGTGATCTAGGTCACAGTGACGCATATGTGACATTTTTCCAATTTCACCACCAGGTGGTGTGTGTGTCTGCAGCATTTTACTTGATGTAGGTCAGAGGGATAACAGTGTTATAGGTCATTTAGAGGTCGGTAGGATAACAGTCCTAGTGTATACATTTTGAATAATTTCTTTCTGTTGGTGGGATTAAATGAGTATAGATTACGAGTGTCTTTTTATCCCAATTTAGGGAAAATATTTTTTACCTGGGCACCACTGCTATAGATCACACCCAATGAAAGTGCCTTAGTGGAAGTCTGCGACAGTTTTATGTAGCATCTCGGGTACAGGGCAGTCATTTGTCAAAGTAATGGGGCCTTGTGTGTACAGATACAGGCCGTTCGAGAAGGAGCCTTCCTTACAATATGCAGAGAAAATATTGATAGACATTTACAAAAAATATAAACTTGTGTCTCATGGTCTGAGGGTAAAGCCCAAGGGACAGTCTTTCCCTATGGGTCATACAGCCACTCAAGGATGAAGCAAACAATTCTTCTGTATTTATTTACATGCTGTGTATAGATAGACAGGTTCCTCTATACACAATGATTCTATGCCATGCAGGTGACAAAGATAGCTAACCTCAGTAGTGACAAGGAATGCTAGATTTGTTCCCAACTGAGTGTAAGTATCAAACAATTATATTTCTTTTTACTTGTGAGCAATCCCAATAAAAATGATTTATGTATAATCAATGAATTGTGTTCATCAATGAATTATGGCTACACTGAAATGAAACATAGACATAATGCCAATGGTGGACTTGTTGTTCATTCAAAAGGTTGTAAGTTGGCAAACCAATTACTTTAGGTTTTCAAGGTGGTTTTCACTCAGGATAATTTATGGTATTTGAAAAGCTTATTGTACAGGCATATGTACATTTGCAATGCAAGGCCTAGAACCCTATTTTCCCCAATCAAGGTAGATTACTTTTGAACAGGTAAACTAAAATGTGTAACAGTCTGGATTGTGAGGAAATGAAACATATCCTGTGATTCTTGCAAGGCTTTTGTGGTTGTTGGTAGATGCAGGACAAACTGACACAGTTTGCTCAACCTCATCACTGCATGGCATCTACATATTTATGTCATTAGTTTGCACTTCATAACCCTTTAAGCGCGGGAAGCCACAAAAGTTGCTCTATAGTAAATTCCTGTAGAAAGAACAGTTATAGGGGAGGAATTAAGCTTTCAGAATCTGAAAGAATTTTCCAAATATTCCTATTAGAACCAGAGATATGGTCATTTGAACATGCTAGCATCAATTCATTAGAAAATAGTAGAATTGCAATTGCACAAACTTGTAATGACATACATAAAGATGATTTTGCCATGTTGTTTCAAATTGATAGAAATTTTTTTTTTTTTTTTTTAAAATGATATGATTTGCAAAATGCCATAACTTTGGTTTCGTTTATGATAATCACAAACTGTTTTTTTTGTTTAAACACAATATAACTTCAGCCCCCCTATCGTTTTCTTTGAAACAAATAAAAACAATATTTCAGCAATTAATGGTTACCATGGAAACCAATAATTGGAATATAATGCAGATATTACCGACATGGTAAAGTTTCGTGAATTGGCCAGGTGCCAACATTTGGAATGTTTTTATCCAACTTACATAAAAACTAATTGTACCAGGAGAATCTAGAGAAAATTTGAATTTTAGGCCTTTTTAAGACTAATTTTCATATTTTGGCCAATATCTTTGTAATTATGAACTGTAAAATGACATATTCAGCAGTGAAAGGGTTAATGGTGCTTGTTCTTTCCCTATCCATATCAGCACATGTATTACTTCTCTAGCCAGCATAACCTTTATACAGTAAGAAATGTTGAAAAACAGCAGACTATAGACCTTGTGCAGATTGTGGGCACATGACCATATTTATGTGATCCCTACATGCTCATCACGTCAACATGGCTAGTAAATAAATCTAGATTAGAATTGAAAAATCCTAGATAAAAAGAATTGCTTATTTTGACTTATCATGATTATATAAGATGAATTCATCACATATATTTGTTCTAGCCATTTTTGAATTGTGCAAAAATCACACTCTCAAGATGATCATTAATATGACACCCATACCCTTCCTGGGTATGATGCATGATCCATATGCTCCCGGACCCCCAGTGCCCCGTCGCATAACGGGTCTCGCTGTAGCGAACATTGGCACATTTCAAAAGACCTCTCCCTGTTCAACAGGGAGCAAATGCACTTTTCATCCTTACAGGGATGGTTTGCACTCCCGATTTTTCAATTTATCAGGGGGACATTTTGGGGTTAACATTTTAAGATTTTGTTTTCAGTAAATGTTAGATGTGTCCTTTAGCTTATAATTTGTATAGGAGGCAAGTGGCGGAAATGATTTATTAGCCAATTAAATTAAATTCAAAGTGTGTACAAAACCATCGCAACAGGGAGGATTGGCACATCCCCAAAACAAGGAGAGAAAAAAACAGCGAGAAAAAA
The DNA here is from genome assembly GCA_936440205.1 of Lepidonotus clava. NCBI lineage: Eukaryota > Metazoa > Annelida > Polychaeta > Phyllodocida > Polynoidae > Lepidonotus > Lepidonotus clava. The sequence goes on from OW387134.1 coordinate 3,764,465, forward strand.
ACAAATCCATCCTTAATCGCTCCCTCTTGCGAGAGTTTGGTTATGCGACGGGCCACAGTGGCGCGTCGCATAACCAAACCGTCGCAACAAGGACGTCCTTAAACAAGGACGTCCCTGTAGCGATGGGTCCCCCTGTTGATTTGTGGCTGTTCTAATGAACCGATTTTAATTCTGTAAACGGTTATGAAAACTAGATATTCAGATCTAAAATCCCTGAAATTTTCAGCCTGGAGAAATTATTAGAAACTGGTGAAAATCGATGCTGAATCTTGGCACAACAGGGAGAGTTTGACCATGTGCCAAAAATTGTTCCTTATTTTTGTTATGCGACGGGGCACAAGGGTCATATTGATCCAAACATAATTATATCACTCTCTGTCTGATGCTGGTTACTACTAACCTTTATACTCCCTATTATCAAATTTGCTGACCTTTGCAGTGCTGCCGCTGCTAGACCAGACCATCTGCGATCATCAGATCTAGGATCGCCCTACCTACCATTGACACTGCCTATATCTCTTTAATCAGCTTTCCTTTGAATTTCGTTCCTTTATCAACTTTTCAATAATTATACTTCACAATCTGGTGACCTTACATTTCCTTCAATCATTTCCAACTTTCCAACAGACATCCTACTCTAATCATATGCACAAGGTTATAATTGCTACCTCAGTGCAAGGCTAAGCGGTCTTCAGTTACATTGTTACGTATCATATTCACAGACTTTAAATTTCACAATTCAAGTATTGTAACCATAATTCATAATATTATAGTAAGAAATATATTGTTTTTATTTTCTGTATGCAAACATAGAAGTCAATTGCACATGTATTGTCAATAGCCACGATATACATAATGAATTCTTGGTTAAGTGCATTATACAGAGATGTTTTACTACAGCCATAACAAAATATTACTTGGTTATTGACTTTCACCCATTTTAAGGTGCTGCCTCATCTAACAGTAATCCTTTGTTCCTTAAATCATGCTATATCATTTAGGGGACATTCATTATGTACTCATGCATCAAGACGAGTCTGAAATTCTGGAATATATTATGTGAACATTTCTTCATAAACTAAATGTGTACATCAGTCCAACAAGGGTCTGAAATTTCGAACTTCTTGCGTAAATACTTAATCAAGGGCCCCTCACATGATTGTATTTACAATATATATCAGACATTTTGTCATATGTATGGATTCCATATCGCGCCATGTTTGACAAATTGCATCCAGATATTATGCAGCAAAAAACTAAATTATAATAATCTTATTACAGTTATTGTCTATTGACATCATGTACTCTGTCTTGAGTATCATACACTTTGTCTTGAGTATCATACACGATGTCTTGAGTACCCATGAAATGATTCATATATACGAGGGTATTGGAAAAATTATATCATCGTTAGTTGAATCAGAGTATGGTACTTCCATAGAAATTAATCCGTCAAACACTTCCACATATATGATAAGTGTCCATATATTTTTAGTTTTGTCCCACTACCAGTAACATGGCAGGTTTAGTTCTGTTCCGCCATGGTGATGCAGAGCTCAGTATCATGTTTAATATTTCTCACAAAGGGTTATATATACTGTGTACCATTGAGTAGACACTTTAATGCTATCTTAACATTCAAGTAGTTTACGTAAGAGTAAAAACTTAACCATTTCAATGGTTAGAAAATTGAAAAAAAATTATTTGTTTAATGCACACATTATTTATCAATTCTTTATCTCTGGCCTAGTTTAAATTTTATGAAATATAAAAAATATGTGCATTGAGTCTCAATGTCCTAAATACAATGCTTATCAAGAAATCATAGAAAATTAGAATGAAAGTTTAGTTAAAGCATCAACAAAAACAAATTTAGCTTTCATTTAATGAATTAAAAGTTTGAATCCTTACAAAAATACCTAAAATTTCATTTGTAGTCATATTCGATATCATTTCACTATTTTGGCCATTTCCTATGTATTTATGGACTGAAACCCTAAGGAATGGTATGTTAATAAGCCCCCATTTTGCAGAGTTAGTCACAAATGCAAAGAACTGATCATCCACCTCTAAAGCCCCATACCCACTAGGCGACTTTTGCCGAATCGGCGTCGGCATCGGCGTCGGCGTCGGCGTCCTCGTCGGCGTCCTCGTCGGCCGACTCTAATAAACACCCCATACCCACACACAATCGGCAGTCCCGTCGGCGTTCTCGTCGGCGGTCGGCCTTATTAAGCATGTTTGATAATTTTACGCCGACGGGGACGCCGACGAGGACGCTGACGGGGACACCGACGCTGATTGACGTCGGCCGACGCAAAATCGCCTAGTGGGTATGGCCCTTAAGGTTCATTGAACTCAGAACACTTCAAATGTCCCCAAATGCCAAAAATTAATAGGACCACTAATAATTAATAGGACCACTATTAGTGAAACCTCCAGGGCAACCACAGTTTCTCTTTCCCATGGGCAATAGTTACTATTGCCGATGGGTAAGAGAAACAGTATTGAAGATCAACCCGGAGGTTACACTGATAGTGGATGATATAATGATGGCAATGGTTTTCTGCAGCGTACTGTTGGACCCATGTCTCTTGGCTTTAACACATCAAATACGATTTCCTCTTCAGCACAAACAGGTCTTCATAGTAAGTGATTATGTACATTTAAAGTATGTAGGATTATTCCCTAAAGTAACTGCATAATAATGTCTATACTTCCTGAATTGTTTCCACTAAAATTCAATCTGACAGACCCTATGTTTGCTAAGACAAGGTCAACTAAACATCAGAGCATGGCTCAACTCATAGGCATACACTGTGCTAGACCAACAGCCTCATTCATTATATATGTTGCATTTCAAATTTATTATTGTTAAGGTGATGCTGGGTAAAAACTTAGATAAGAGAAATACATGTAACGCCAATGTTTTTAAGTCGGATAAAACAAAGGGATGTGAACTTAATGTGAAGGAGTTGTCTATGACATTGACAAGGTCACAGTGAGATACTCGCTCTCTATAGCATTGACATAGTCCACAACTGGAGTTCCTGAAACCAAATGTTAAAATAAAAATGTAAGTATCCAGCTCATTTTTATTAAGGCAACTCAGGCTGTCTAAATATATGTTTAATCAAAGGAATGGTCCTGAGAAGAATTCCAGCATGAATGTACAAACATAATTTCAAGCTTTTATATACATTTTCGTTTATGTTATATATTAAACAGTAAGGGATGTACCCACTGCATAATTCAACTAACATTCTGTGCCAGTTAAGTTTTCCAAAACAACATGGTAGCATGTTCTCATTGAGTGATCTGATCATAAATCTATCTACAAATGTTCAAGCGGTTGAAAAATAACCAACAATGTCAGATATTGTTTGCTCTCCTGTTTGACCAGAATGCTGGTTAATCTTACAATGGGCTCCCCTTTGTAGGCAAATGGTGTTTAGATACACTTTTGGCTGGACCAGTGGTTTCCTTAGTTCTTCATATTGGTGCTCTTTGCTGGATTCAGAGCTCTCAGACTTTCCATTCTTCCTGTTGATCTGTAACATCTCACTTGTTTCATGAAAGACAGGACCTAGAATCATTGGTATAATCAGGAATCAGTTACTCATAGACAATTTTAAACATGTAAAAGAGGAATTTCATTTAAGGATGAGTATGAGTTAATACATAGCAAGAAATGGCTTGGCAGCAATGATTTACATTGAGGAAAATGTATCTCACGTATCAACAAGCTTTTGAAATTAACATTATGGAACACACCAGGACTAAGATGCAAAAAACATGCTGGTCATTATCCTTGATCTGTGGGCTGCTGCATAATAAATGTCCTTAGGTACGAAGGTTTATGAATGCTTACTGAAACTGTACGAGAGTTTGGAAAAGCTGTTGCATAATAAAGTCTCATAAATGCACCCCAAACTCTTGGAAATCAACCCCAAACTCATGTGAACAAGAACCGAACTCATGTAGCTACGATGAGGTAAAAGGCGATCATAAGTTTACGAAACCCAAACTCACGCAGCCTTTATGAAGGTTCATTATGCAAGTAGCCCCTGTTGATTGGCAGACAAGTGGTGCTCTACCATTAGGATCATACTTATAATTCTATACCATCTGAACCTACCAGCATCAGATCGATCTTTTGCTCAATTTTTGTTTCTGAAGTTTTGTCATTTTTAAACTACAAGCAGGATCTACATCCTACTTGAACTGGTTTGCCCATTTTCGTTCTGCAAGAAACAAGAAGGCAATTTTGACATAGAGATTGATATTGTTTACATTATGTAGTAAACAGTGAGTATCTTAATTGTAGTTTTATTATTGAAACAATAGGCTCTACCTCCATATTGATGGGGAAGATTTTCTATGGGTAAAGGTATGAAGGCAAAATTGTTGACATAAACTGTTAGGTCATAGCCTCCATGTAGAGCCTATTGTATCATATAGAAACCTATATCTTATCAAGTCTCATGGACAAGATTCACAATTGCTGCTAGATTTTTGAAGATTTTCCCAAATTTTCCACTCCACGCTCTAACCAGACTCTTGTGTAGCCTGCTTAGAGATTGAAGGACCATTGTCTGTGGCCGACGGTTCTGTCACTCGCAGGTTCGACAAATCTATTAGAAGGAGAAGACAACAATATCAAGGCTGATAAAATTATCGCATGCCAGTTTTAGGAAATGAATTGAAGTACCTACCTCATAGCAAAGAATGTGATAAGGTTGGTGAGAATGCCAAGTATGATAGCCACTACAACTATCACAGCTATAATGATCATATTCAAAGATGTTGTATTGCCGTAAGCCTTCACATTTTCATCAGTTGAAAATTGTGAAGGAGAAGGTGGTGTAGTGGAAGCATCATATGTTGGTGCAGTATCTGAAAGAATTAATCATGATGTTGAGTTTTTTTGGGTTTCATGATGCAAGGATTATGTTTAGAAGGAAAAAAAGACAACAGTTTACTATTTGAAAAATTGAAATGTGGCAAAGCTTAGCTTGTTTTTAGATTTTTGGGAACCAGATCTTTAACAGAAATATTGATAAAACCTCAGTTTCCAGACCTACACCAATGGAACCTTTATGATAGCACATACATTTGCATGGAATCAGTCATATATTCATGTCACAATATGTGTTTTATTCAACATGTAAATATGATATTATGTTAATAGGATGGATGGGGTTTGAGTCAACAGTTAGTGGTTGTAGGTTAGGGGTGGTGGTAGGTGTCAGTCTTTTTGCAGACTTAGGTCGGGGGTGGACATGACACTGTGACATGTTGTAACATGACTGACCATGACATGATACTTTGACCATTTGCCATTGTGGTCTCAGCTGTAAAACCATGTTTCACGGGGCAGTTTATGGTGTTCGATTTTGCCACCAATAATAATGTTGATGTCTCCCGCCACAAGCATCCAATAGGAAACCTATGTGAAACCATTTGTTACGGTACTTTTATTATACTTTTCCGGAATCGGTAAATAGGCATACAGTGAACGAGTGAAGTGTGCTGATATGGATTCCATATCAGTATACTCTACTGATACGGAAAAGTAGTCCGACCTACTTAAATCAATGACAATGCGCTGACATGCATAGAGTTTGACATCTGACCTATGCTGACCTATTAGATGGGCCAATGAAAACCTACCTCAGGTCGGGCACACTATCACGCATGGCGGGAAGCAGATCTGTACGAGTGCCTCCTGTATCTCCATACTCGTCCAGTTTTGTTTATGTATTGACCCAATGTAAGTAACAATGCAAGAAAATCCCTACATTCCACCTTGCGGGGGTTAATACTGCTAGTCAATGCCCACCACTATCAAACCACACAGTGGAATATGGTCTTTACTTTCCTCTCATGTCATAGGTACGAGGGGGTCTGTCATGGAGTCTGTCATAGGGTTGGGAGGGGAGAGGGTTGTTGTTCTAGAGTCAATAGGTTGGTTGGTTGGTTATTGGGGTTTAATGCCATAGCAACATCTAAGGTCATATCACGACGAGAACAGTGTTTGACAATTCTGTCTGGGATGATCGTATCTATGGAATGATCGAATCTATGAGAAGATAGAGACCATACCCCTACACATTTACCGAGGCAGCTGTTCTTTAATGTGCCTGGTCCCATAGACAGGGCCATACACACAACAGCCGGTGGTCTACCTGAGACCTTTGATAACCCAGTTGTTGCCACTGGGAGACACGTAGAGGGGTGTAGTAGCCAGCTCACCCCAGCCCAGGATTGAACCCGGGCCGCCCGCGCAACAGGCGGATACTCTAACCACTTCACCACCCCACACGTCTAGAGTCAATAGGTCTCTCTTTTTTATGCTAGCTATGAGGCCTGAGACAGAGAAGGGTTCAAGGATTGGTAAAAGTGAGAGAGGAAGTGAGAGTGCTACTGTGATATAGTGCTATGTACAGCCCTTACTGTACAGAGCATATATATATATATATACATATATATATATTTATATATATATATATATTTATATATATATATCATGTATATCCAATAATTTTTCTTGGTTTACATATATAAGTATACCCTAGGGGTCTTCTATATCTTATCACCCAAATAAAAGTCAAATAACCACAGATTTTGCAAAAAAACAATCCACTGATTTGGCCCAAGTAGTGCGACGTCAGGTGTGACGCACCAAGCTTCATGGAGTAGGATCCATATTCATAAGTGCTTGAAAAAAAAAAATCTAAAATGTTTTTGAATATGCCATAATTTTCCTTTGATATTTTAGGTCTTCTCAGTTTGAATTTCAGAATTTGTTATCCAATGTTAAAGATTTGCCATCAAAATGATTTCTTTTTATTGTGCCGGAATTACTTTTTCAGAACTGATGAGCGGTTCGTACAGTATGGCCATACACTAACTCCTTGTACAGACCACTGCTCAGCCTTTCAGGTGACAAATGTCTACACATGTCTGTGCTCTTAAGGCGGTGATCCACGTTGCGACAAAATTGAACCGATTTCCAACCGATCCAAAATCGGCTGGGAATCGGCTGGGAATCGGCTGGAAATCGGTTGGAAATCGGTTCACTTTGGAAAATATCGCAACGTGGATCATGTCAACCGATATTTTCCAGCCGATTTCCAACCGACACCAGTCAGACTAAATTATTCCAGCCGATTTCCAGCCGATTTCCAGCCGACGACGGCCCGACAAAATTATTAAACCTGTTTAATAATTTTGGACCGATTCTGGGCCGATTCTGAACCGATTTTATTATGCCTAAAGCTGGTGATCCACGTTGCGACATTTCCTGAACCGATAAAAAAAAGTAGTAGCAAACCGATTTTAGGACCGATTTTTTTTTGTCGGTCCTGAATCGGTTTTGCAATTAAGCTGTTGGTCCTAGAATCGGTCCAGAATCGGTCCAGAATTGGTCCTACACCCATGATCCACAGTGGAGATGAGAATTGGCAATTTCCTTGAATCCTAGATCACAAATTAATAGGAAAACAGTGTAAAAAAAATCGGTTCATTAAATTATGAATATTTTGGAAATATTTTAATATTTTATGTCTAAATATGGTCAGGAGGACCACATATATATATTATTTAATCTTTTTGATTGATAATAAGTAAAAAAGTAAAATACTCATCTTACAGCATTAAAAAAGATATCCCACGAAAGAATATTCATTTTTATACATATTAGTAATATTTTCGTTCTAATAATAGTCAAAAATTAATGAAATAACACTGAAAATGCTTAGACATAATAAAATCGGTTCACAATCCGTTCATATCGGTTCAAAATCGGTCCAGAATTACTAAACAGGTTTAATAATTTTGTCGGGCCGTCGTCGGGTGGAAATCGGTTGGAAATCGGTTGGAAAAAATTATGTCGGTTGGAAATCGGTTGGAAAAAATCGGTTGACATGATCCACGTTGCGATATTTTTCAAAGTGGACCGATTCTGGACCGATTCTGGACTGATTTTGGACCGATTCTGGACCGATTTTGGACATAGAAAATATTTTGCAAATCGGTCCAAAATCGGTTCAATTTTGTCGCAACGTGGATCACTGCCTTAAGTATTCCTCATATTATTTCAATCATTTTTGAGTATTTTAGAACGAAAATGATACCAAAATACATTACAATGAATTTTCTTTCATATCATATATTTTTTAATGCTTTTCAATAAGTATTTTACTCTTTCACTTTTTATTAATCCAGTTGGTTAAATATAATATATATCTGATTGTATTGAACATATTTAGACACAAAATATAAAAATATTTGCACAATTTTGATAATTAACCTGACCGATTTTTTTCTATGGTATTTCTATTAATTTATAGTCTAAAATACAGGCAAACAATCGGTTTTCAACTTCACAGTGGATCATGGATGTAGGACCGATTCTGGACCGATTCTGGACCGATTTTAGGACCTACAGGTTTAATTACTAAACCGATTCAGGACCGACAAAAAGAATCGGTCTTGAAATCGGTTTGCCTCTAGTACTTTTCATCGCTTTGGAAAATGTCGCAACGTGGATCACCAGCTTCAGGTGGTGCTGCATGCATGATAAAAAGTGTATTCAGCACTTTGAACACCTATTACCATGTTCAATAATGTTTACCTCTGTGCTACTATTGACCTACATGATATAGAATCAAAGACTCCTACACAACCAAGATATATGGTAATGGAATATCTGAATTGATCATAATTGAGTGGGATGTGATTATTCATGTATGATCATGAACTGTTGTGAATTCATCTTTGATAAATATTTGGTATGCATAATTAGGCTGCTGATTTGTCTCTACATTTGCAAAGATAGGGGCACGGGGTGGTGAAGTGGTTAGAGCATTCGCTTGGCATGCGGGAGAGCCGGGTTCGATTCTCGGCTGGGCCAGACAGGGCTGCTACACCCCTCTGTGTTTCTCCCAGTGACAACGACTGGGATATCAAAGGCCTTGTGCCACCGGCTGTTGTGTGTATGGCCCTGTCTATGGGACCAGGCACATTAAAGAACACCTACTTTGGTAAATGTGTAGGGGTATGGTCTCTACCTTCTCATAGATTCTATCACCACCACCGCCCTTGATATGACCCTGGCAGTTGATTAGGGCGTAAAGCAACCAATAACCAACCAACCAACCATTTGCAAAATCAACCACTATGTCATGTATGGTTCATACTAACCTAGATACAGATAGCCATTTACGATAACTTCACATAGATAGAAGCCCGGATAGTTTGTATTAATGATGGTCAGGTAGCGGACAGGTTTGTCTGGGCTGCATTGAACAGTATTTGTTGAGGCTCGTCTTGTAATACGACCACACTCAGTTTGAATTTGCCAGCCTGCCTCAACTCCAGCATATACCACAAGAGATTTGGTGACTGAAAACAGGTTGAAGAACTATGAACAAGTGTTTGAAGACGATTCTAAACCATGGATATTTGCTAAGCTCTGTAATGCTTCAAAAAAAATCTATTGTTCTTTATACTATTTGATATCAATTTTACAAAAATGTAAAATCCCTTCTAACACTTTTTTTCCATAGAGTAACAGTTTCATTAGTAAGTGGAAAGGCATTTTGCATACTTGTTAAATTGATAACCTGTTCATTAGCTGACATTTTGATCAAATACACACCACATTCAGAACAGGAGTAGATTGTCACATTTTCTATGACAAATCTCTGTGAAGGGTTGTTACTGGCCAGGTCCACAGACCACCAGGTGGGCTGTCCCTTGTCGGCAGGAGAAGCACCTATGCCTTCATTAAGGCGGTGATCCACGTTGCGACACTTTCCAAACCGACAAAAAAAATTGTGACTGAACCGATTTCTGAACCGACGGTATTTTGTCGGTTAATATATCAATAAAAATATATCCCACGAAAGAATATTCATTTTTATACATATTGATAGCACGGGAAGATTTTGATCAAATACATTAGACAGACTCGGCCGTGTCTGAATCCACTTGCTCTAAACCGTGTCAAGAAGTGTAAGGGATGTGTTCACACTCTTGCAGTGTCAATGGTATGGCCCATTACATAAGTGTCTCACAGGGGGTCCCCCACCCACCCACCCCCGTCCAGCTGGGGACATCTATAATTAGCACTATGTTTGGTTGTCTCATTTTAGTTATTTCCCAGCCCTTTCTATGTCTGACCAGAGGTGTTGGTAAAGGCCTAGACTGCAGAGCAACCCACGGGGAGACCTGCAGGGCTATCCCCCTGACCTCTTCCCGGCCCCCTACCCATCCTAATCCCGTCAGTCCCACAGAGTAATGCACAGGGGCTGATGACTTGTGGAAGAAAAGAAGCTTTTGATAGGGTTTTCATGCCGATTTGAGCACTTTGAAAAAAATCCAAATTTAAAACATTTATGACTCCCAGTAGAAGTCAACTATGGGTCAAATGTGACTCTTAGGTTGTAGCCCCGAGTGAGAAGGACAATTCTATACATGCCAGAAAATTCTGTGATGATTACAAAATTATCTAGAAATTTAGAAAGATTTTTCACCTTATTTTTATACTGAAAGACTAAACCAATGGATTTTGCTAAAATCTTTCATAAATGATAATAAGGCCCATCTTATGCCAAAACTGTCCCCTAATTGATGGAAATCCTTTTACATATTTCCCAGCCTTTACTCCATGTCCCTGACCATCCCTCTATGAATAGCCACCTCTAGCCTCCTGATATTCTCAGGTTGCAAAGAGCTGATGACTTGTGGAAGAAAAGAACCTTTTGATAGGGTTTTCATGCCGATTTGAGCACTTTGAAAAAAATCCAAATTTAAAACATTTATGACTCCCAGTAGGAGTCAACTATGGGTCAAATGTGACTCTTAGGTTGTAGCCCCGAGTGAGAAGGACAATTCTATACATGCCAGAAAATTCTGTGATGATTACAAAATTATCTAGAAATTTAGAAAGATTTTTCACCTTATTTTTATACTGAAAGACTCAACCAATGGATTTTGCTAAAATTTTTCATAAATGATAATTAGGCCCATCTTATGCCAAAAATGTCCCCTAATTGATGGAAATCCTTTTACATATTTCCCAGCCTTTACTCCATGTCCCTGACCATCCCTCTATGAATAGCCACCTCTAGCCTCCTGATATTCTCAGGTTGCAAAGAGCTGATGACTTGTGGAAGAAAAGAACCTTTTGATAGGGTTTTCATGCCGATTTGAGCACTTTGAAAAATTTCCAAATTTGAAACATTTTTGACTCCCAGTATGAGTCAACTATGAGTCAAAACTGACTCTGAGCTTGTAGCCCCGACTAAGAATGACCATTATAAACTAGTCAGGAAACTGTGAGACTAATAAAACATTTTCTAGAAATTTAGACAGATTTTTACCTTAATTCTTACAGTGAAAACCCCAATCAATGGATTTTGCTAAAAACTTGCATAAATGATATCTAGGCCTATCTCATGCCAACAATATTGTCGGATATATGGGCAGCAAATTTTCTCAGGGACAACTCATGGGTTAAGGATGGGTGCAGGTGGCCAGCCTAATACATCATAGTGGGATTGGATGTGTCCTTCTGGTAGGCCTGAGCCTCAAATCAAGATAGAAACAATACAGGAGGGGGGACGGTTGGTAACCAACCACCACTATAATGTAATGGGCCAGGTACCTGCACCTATCCTTGGTCCCTGAGGTGGGCCCCTGATAATTCAATGCCTGTAAATTCAACAACATTTTTGGCATGAGATAGGCCTAATTATTATTCCTGGAAGGTTTTAGCAAAATCTACTGGTTGAGTTTTCCTGTGTGAAAAAAACAGTAAAAATCGTTGTGATTTTCTAGATAATGTTGTAATCGTCACAGAATTTCCTGACATGTATAGAATGGACCCTCTCACTTGGGGCTACAATCTCAAAGTCAGTTTTTACCCATAGTTCACTTTTTAGGGGAGCCATGAATATTTCAAATTTGAATTTTTTTCAAATTGCTCAAATCGGCCTAAAAACCCTATCAAATGATTCTTTTCCTCCACAAGTCATCTGCTCCTTTCATCCTAAGATTATCAAGGAGCTAGGGCCGGGAAATGAGTAAAGTGACTTCAGCCTGGCCTCTGAGGGCTTGGTCCCTGAGGTGCCCCCTGATAATTTGATGCCCATGAATTCAACAACATTTTTGGTATTAGAAAGGCCTAATTATCATTCCTGGAAGGTTTTAGCAAAATCTACTGGTTGAGTTTTCCTGTGTGAAAAAAACAGTAAAAATCGTTGTGATTTTCTAGATAATGTTGTAATCGTCACAGAATTTTCTGACATGTATAGAATGGACCCTCTCACTTGGGGCTACAATCTCAAAGTCAGTTTTTACCCATAGTTCACTTTTTAGGGGAGCCATGAATATTTCAAATTTGAATTTTTTTCAAATTGCTCAAATCGGCCTAAAAACCCTATCAAATGATTCATTTCCTCCACAAGTCATCTGCTCCTTTCATCCTAAGATTATCAAGGAGCTACTCCCCCTAACCCCGTCAGCATGACAGAGCAACGCACGGGGGGACCAGGGCCGTCCCCCTGTCCTCTTCCCGGCCCCCTACCCCTCCTAACCCCGTCAGCATCACAGAGCAACGCACGGGGAGACCAGGGCTATCCCCCTGATATCTTCCCGGCCCCCTACCCCTCCTAACCCCGTCAGCATCACAGAGCAACGCACGGGGAGACCAGGGCCATTCCCCTGAGCCCTCCCCGGCCCCCTACCCATCCTAATCCCGTCAGCATCACAGAGCAACGCACGGGGAGACCAGGGCTATCCCCCTGATCTCTTCCCGGCCCCCTACCCCTCCTAACCCCGTCAGCATCACAGAGCAACCCACGGGGAGACCAGGGCTATCCCCCTGACCTCTTCCCGGCCCCCTACCCCTCCTAACCCCGTCAGCATCACAGAGCAACGCACGGGGAGACCAGGGCCATTCCCCTGAGCCCTCCCCGGCCCCCTACCCATCCTAATCCTGTCAGCATCACAGAGCAACGCACGGGGAGACCAGGGCTATCCCCCTGATCTCTTCCCGGCCCCCTACCCCTCCTAACCCCGTCAGCATCACAGAGCAACGCACTGGGAGACCAGGGCTATCCCCCTGACCTCCTCCCGGCCCCCTACCCCTCCTAACCCCGTCAGCATCACAGAGCAACCCTTGGGGAGACCAGGGCTATCCCCCTGACCTCTTCCCGGCCCCCTACCCCTCCTAACCCCGTCAGCATCACAGAGCAACGCACTGGGAGACCAGGGCTATCCCCCTGACCTCTAAATATTGATTATATTTGATTCTTGATTTCTTGTTTGTTTTGCTATATTATCTAGGTCATTGGGTCAACTTAAGGAGGTGAAAGTTTAGTGGCAGCTCCAGGGTTACAGGCAAGGTGGGGGGGGACCCCCTGTGAGACACTTATGTAATGGGCCATACCATTGACACTGCAAGAGCCCTTACACATCCCTTACACTCCTTGACACGTTTTAGAGCAAGTGGATTCAGACACGGCCGAGCCTGTCTAATGTATGAGTTCAAAAATTTGCCGTGTAGTATTTTCGTTCTAATAATAGTCAAAAATTAATGAAATAACACTGAAAATGCTTAGACATAATAAAATCGGTTCAAAATCAGTTCATATCGGTTCAAAATCGGTCCAAAATTATTAAACAGGTTTAATAATTTTGTCGGACCGTCGTCGGGTGGATATCGGTTGGAAATCGGTTGGAAATAATTATGTCGGTTGAGCATCGGTTGGAAAAAATCGGCTGACATGATCCACGTTGCGATATTTTCCAAAGTGAACCGATTTCCAGCTGATTTCCAGCCGATTTCCAGCCGATTTCCAGCCGATTTTTGAGATAGAAAATATTTTGGAAATCGGTTGGAAATCGGTTCAGTTTTGTCGCAACGTGGATCACCGCCTTGAGAAGGTGCAGCACAATCCCGACCATATCGCTCCTGGTTGTGATTTCCATCCACGGCTAGCTCTGGCCCATACCCATATCTTGTCCCAATCTGTGTAGCACGCTTTTTGAGGGCAATGTTTCCTGAAAACAGAAATAATATAATAAAGAGGTATCATAATTATGCCATGATTTGAGATTACTACTTACCTAAAGTATTTTGTTAATCATCATGATGCAACAAACTTTCAGGTAGCCATAATGTTTGTGAACTTGTCTTTTACCATGATTTTATTAGAAACTGGAAACATAAAATGATTTCTTCCAGACATGATGCACTTTATAATGCCTTTTACTAACTGTACACTTTCAAGAAGTAGTGGTTATCTTTTCCGTATAAGGTGATTACTCCAATGGATAAATAATAACAAAGTTCACTTCATCACAACCCTTGCAAAGGCTGTGGAGGAGGAACCTGTATGCCCTGTCCCTACACTTGCCAATCAAGTAGGTTGTGGTAAGACTGCGATTCACCAATTTAAGTTATGATCGCTTTGCCACTGCAATTGGAATACTCTTACTCAATTTCCATGTATTGCCTTCAATCTCCAAGCTGATGTGTAGTGTCAACCCTAATTTCAGGGATGAATTATAATGTATTTCACAAAAATAGTTTTATAATATTTGCATTACACTGTTGTCTCTAGATAAATGCAAATCACCTTTCCCCACCCTGTTTTAGCATTAGTTGGATCGGCACCCATGTCTAATAAAGGTGTGGTACCATAGTAATATAAAAAGAATTCTTCTTGGCAATAGCAGTGGCCCGTTGCACAATAGAATTTCGTTGTTAGGATTAAACAAAGATATCTTTGTTAAAGATATCTTTGTTACGATTTTACAAACATAGTAATATCTCTGGTTCTAATGAATGAAATTGAATTCTGTAAATTGATGTAAAAAGGAAAAAAATTAAGGACAAATCAGTAAAAGTTACAGCTCTCTGGCTGCATTTTAAATATAGAAAAACAATGTGTATAAACCATCCTTGTTACGAAAATATTATTTTTTTTCAAAAAAATTATTTTCGTTGTTATGAACCCATTGTGCAACGGGCCACAGAAGCCTTATGTCTAGAGGCTGGGGTGGCTAGTGTATTCTGAGATGGGATGGCTATTTGTAGATTACCTGCATAAACATGCAAGCCGAGATAAGTAAAGCAGATGGTAAGGGAGAATGCTGTGAATCGTCCATACATATTGGTGTCCTTTCAGATGCTCCTGTATAGGTGAACTGTTTTCTGAAAAGTAATAAAGGAAAAGATTCATAATTTTTTCACATCGTTCATACCCAAAGTAAATTAATTTTCTTGAACCATTCCGATTTTCTAAACTGCACATACATACATGCACAATGTTAACTACATTGCCTTATAATTATATATTGTGTATGAAACCATTTCTGATTTTGCACTATGTGACATCAGATATGTTATAATTAACAGAGAAAATACAGTAACTTGTTCACAGTTTTCACACAGGTAGGGGGAAAATGGAGTGTCTAAGGGTGGCCATACTACTCAAAGGATTTGTCATGGCCTGAGCGTAAAACAAAAGGGACAGTCTTTCCCCATGGGTCATACAGTCACTCAAGGACAAACCAAACAGTTCTTCTGTATTCTATCACACATGCAATATCTTAAATCTTCTGACAATACTGAAAACAAAGAGCCTTACATACTGTGTATAGATACACTGGTTCCTCTGTACACAATGCTTCAATGCCATGCAGGTAACAGAAATAGCTGATAAGTGTATCATACATGTACATTTGCAATGATTGGCTTAGAACCCTATTTTCCCCAATCAAGGTAGGTTACTTTTGAACAGGTAAACTAGATCTTGTAGTCTGGATTGGGAGGAAATGCAACATATTCTGTGATTCTTGCAAAGCTTTTGTGGTTGTTGACAGATGCAGGACATACTGACACAGCTTGCTCAACTTTTGCGAATCATCACTGCATGGCATCTACATATTGTAAGACATAGGCACTATGTCTTGGTGCATAGACCTATGCACCAAGAAAAGGGTGACTTTAAAAGTTATGGAAAAAGGCATTTTTTTCAAACAACCATGACCATTTCTAGGTAAATGAGCTACATTATTACTTCATATACCATAGGATACAGAATGAATTGGACAATCCAGTCTTGTTTTACAAAATATATCATAGAATGAAAATGTTTTATTTAGAAGCAAAGTCAGAAAAAGAAACAAAGAACTTTTGTGATATGAAAGGTTTTTTGCACATCAAATCATTAAGAATTGGACTATAATATTGTATAACCACTTAAATGGAAAGACAAAAATACCTTCTACATCCCCAGGTATCCAATAAATGAATCTATAGTTCATATGGTGTCATTTACATGCTTCATAAATGGCTGTAAAATGATGAAAAAGTCAACCTTTCTTAGAGCATGGGTCTATAGTTTACACTTCCTAAAGGTCCTTGTTGTTTGCCCATCCATATCAGCACATGTGTTACTTCTCTAGCCAGCAACGTGTTGACTTACTTCTCGATATTGGCCCACTATCCTACTTTTCTCTTGTGTATACCAAAGTTAGTTTTTGCTTAAAATATCTATGAAAACAGTTTAGTTTTTTATTAGCAGAACCGTACGTCGGCACGACTTCGTGGTGAGGGGTAAATGTGTCATATGACACGGTTAACTGCTTGTTCTCCCACCACCCCAAATCAACATATATAATGCATGATATTCACCTACATGACTGTTGGGATGAGGTAATTTCATATTGACATTAAGTACAAATATAAGATAATGCTTGTCATGTAAGCATTAACAGAACCAAGATTTCTTATATAGATTGTTGACTAATGTGGCCTAGAGTGCAGACACTCAGAATACATTAACATATCCCACTAATAAATGAAAACACTCACCTTGAAGTTTAATGTCTATCGTCTATCCTAGATAGATAATCCCTTGATTCAGGTTGTTAGAGCCAAATCAGTTCAAATAACCTTGATAGCTTCACGACCTTTGCTCACGGAAGTCTGCCTCCATTACATCCAAGTCAGCTCTAGTCTATCAGCCAATCAGAGTGCACCTTTCATAGCAAGCTGTCCGTCCCTTCCCCTCTGCGAGAGAGGGAGCAGTTCTTTAACCTAGGTTTAGGATGCTAGCCAGAAGGCAATACCACACAATATCAGAAAGTTAGAGAATGATTTCTTATATAATTTATATATGTAGAGTGTTGATGAACATCCAACTCGACGACAGTATAAATTGAAAAGTTGACTTTTATTTAATGGTTGATAGGCTGATTCGACATGTTTCGACAGGTTAGTGTCTTCATCAGGATTGAATCGGAAAGCGTTCGTTCGGCTTTTATATGTGATGATCTAAAGTGTAGATTTCTAGAGTGTGGAAAATTTTCAACGGTTAATTTCAAACTACAGTGTTAAATTGTACGGTTGAAAGCGATGAAAACTTGAAAAAGTTTTACAAGTGGAAAAATTTACTGGATGAATAAAAAAGGTTATACACATGATAGTTGTTAATGATTTGAAAGTGTTATTTATAATTATTTATGAATTATATAGTCAACACATCTCCAACAGCTAATAGAGGCTAAACTTGCCCCAAGAAAGTCCGAACTCCGAAGAATTTTTTTATATTTTTTTATATATAATTTATATATATATATATATATATAATTCTGCAAAGTAATTTGTACAGTACACAGCTGGGGTGCATTACAGGTCCATTTACCCACAGATGTTGCAAAGGCATGGGTCTATCATTGGGACCACATCGTATCTAGTTAGGCGCAAGAATACACTTGGGTACAATATATCACAAAGGGAATACCAACCACTTATAATGAATTATCTGGAAGGTATCACTTTCACGCCTTATTTTTGACATTTTTTCTAACCTGAATAATTTGTCTTTCTTGAGCTTATGGCAAGGTTTGATTTTCCCAACCAGTTCTGCCAATTTTGCTGCCAAATTTTAAAAATTGGCGATGAAAATTAAGGTCAAATATTGACATATTAAACATCACCAGAAAGGTCTCACAATTCTCTTTCAATTAGTATACAGCTGCAGAATGTTAAGTTTTATAGGTGAAAACTACCCGATATTGGTACATTGGTTGTCTAAATAAATAGTGCAGTGGCCAACATTGTATATATAACTGACTTGGGAAGGAGGAATAAGATAGCAAATTACAGATGCAATACAAATGAAATGATTACAACAAAACATAAAGTGACTTTAAATTTCATATTTTATTTCATACTGATACTTTCGATTTAACATCAATGTTATAGAATTAAAAAAATGCAGAAAATGGGAAAATTCCCCTCCAAACTTTATGTTTTTGCTGGATATATATATATATATATATATATATATATATATATATATATATATAAATATGGATATATATATATAAATATATATATATATATTTATATATAATATAGAGAAACTGCATATTTTCTGGATATTTCCGCACCTACCCATAATGTAGATTATTGAGAAAAGTGATTACCTATTTCGACAATTTAGTAAATACCCTTCAAATAGTCTCAAAATATATCTTTTCGCCCATACTTCATTTCTTCAGTTAGTGTTACTTGAATTTACTCCACATCCCGTTAACACAAACTGTTTTTCCCTGACCTCAAACACTGCTTTTTCCTAGCTGCTAAATAGGACATCAGAAAAGGGCTGAATTACCACAATATGTCAACGTTACATCTTCCCATCTTACATCACCCATGAAATTATGATATGTTTTATGCTATCAGAAATCTTTTTTATGATTAGAGCTTTGATATTTTCTATTACGTGCTGCACATGTCCTCTACATCAAAATCCTTATTAAGTAAGATATCAGTGTATGTATTATAATTCTTTCATTTTAAAGGTCTCCTTACACTTGGACGTGTCATGGTTGACCTAGAATCCTGCTTACTTCTAATGTGTTTGCCAAAGTTAGATACTTTATGGTGTTAGAATATCTAGTTTTTTCAGTAGTACTGTACAATCCTCAGACCTGATGGTGAATGTAAAATCGGGCACCCATTGAGTGATTAAACTAAAATTCTGGTTGATTCTCATTGTCGAAGTAATTATGAATAGTCAAAAAGTACCTAAAATGGTCCAAAACAACTAGAAATGGAATACCCATTGAGTGATTTGACCAGAAATCTATAGAAAATGACCAATCGCTTGGAAAATGTCTGACAATGTTAGATATTTGTTGCTAGTGATCTCTAATTTGACCAGAATCTTAGTTGACTATTCATAATGATAATTCAAGGATATATGATGCATCTCCCCAAATGTTAAATGCTGATACCCAACACAAACATGTATAGTTCAGGTCAACATGTAGCTGGAGATAACATTAAGATTTATCGGAAAATAGTTTTATCCCCTTTTAGATAAGTCGTTGATTTTGTTAACTTTGTAAGCAATGACTGTACCTTATGCTAATTTACTAGTTGAATGGTTTACGAGGCAGTTGCGTATTGTTAACCCCTGGTACGATGTTTGTATGTACTTGAGAAATGTGGTGTTCGGACGGGATTTAGGGGCCCCAATCATATTTGTGGGACTAGAGAGTTTTTTGTGAATTGGGGGTTAGGGGAGTATCTATTTGAATGTCTCCACTAGAAAACTGGGGGAAGAGTGTCATGGGTTGAGGTCTATCATATTGTTGTGTCATCTTTCTTGTTTACTGTTCCATATCCATGTTAACTTAGAGGATTGGGTCATCTTATAGCTGCCCTTTAGGCACCTTCCTTGGGCCCAAATTCCATCTGCGCCATCCTACAGGTGCTTGAGTCACCTTGGGATCTCCATGTCCAAGTTGGCATCCATCGTTAGTATAAGTCATGGCCATAATGATCTACTTCTCAAGCATAAGACAAAACTGGATCAGATGTTCACGCTTGAGCACCTTGAAGGACACTTATTTATTTTTAGTAAACAATCAGTCTTTTATAAGATACATGTGCATGCTGATTGGCTAAAACATATTGCTTGACATATCCTCGATGAATCCTGTGCTAACCCCATAAACCTTGGTTTTTCATGTTATACCTAACCATTTTCTTTACTTCTTTGGAAAGTTAGCATTCCAAGTTACTTTTTCAAATATTTGGGATCTACATAATTCAGTTATTTACATTTTTGCAGTATGTTGAGACACTTTCCATGATACTTACACAATTATTACAGTATAAAGGCATATTTCAAATGATTGAATGTTCACTAATATAATTATATATCTCATTCAGTATTATTTTCCTTTACAGTATGTAATATCATGAACATCCATAGGTGATCCTTAGATATTGATTCAGCTGTAATTCATAGTTTCCAATGAGTTTGCTTAAATTGAGCCTGGGATGGTACTTTCATGAACATCCAAAGGTAATCCTTGAATACCTTGAAGAACACTGGTTGATTTTCAGGTAATCCTCAGATATTGATTCTGTTGTAATTCATAGTTTCAAATGAGCTTAAATTGAGCCTGGAATGGTAAAATAGAGTAGGATTATAAATTGATTACAATCATAACCACATCTAAGTGTATTCAGGTACAACTGTTGAAATAAATTTTGACAATGCATAATAAGTACAAAATAATGTTGTATTCACTTCATATTTCATAAATATCAAGAATATTCTTACTTTCTTCAGGAGCAATCTTGCTGTTTGACTGAAGTCCACCAGTTGAAGTAACCTGAATTCAACATTAAAATGGCATTAATCGGTAATGTTAACAATTCTTTTATCAAAAAAAAAATCAAATAATGAAAGGACAGTTAATTCAAATAGTTTTTACATTAAATTGACGTACGCTTTAATCTGTAAGAGTGAATCGATTCAGTGTAACAAAAATGCCAGCGATTTGCATTAGAATCTCTGTCATATACTATATCTAATGTATATCTGTAACTTCACCTTTCCAAAATTGATATCTTGGTTTGTTGGAAGACTAAGATACTCTCCAGCATTATTCTTTTCATCATTAAGGATGTGGTTTACGTATGCTGGACTGACTTCCTGGTAAATGTTCTCAGGTCCATGTTTGTCGTAAATCCTTGTATCAGGTTCAGCAGTTCTTGATATCCCACGATTTCTATTTATCCTCTCAATGTCCCTCATGAAATTAGGAACAGGGCCTAGAAATAGGATAGTATAAGAAAATGGTGTATATAACAGAGACAATAACCTATATCTTGCTTAGTGAATAAATAATTTTGATCAGCCTGTTCAGTAGGCATGGCGTTTCTTACTCTGGTTCAAACACACACACACACACACACACAAACACACACAAACACACACACACACACACACACACCACACACACACACACACACACACACACACACACACACACACACACACAAACACACACACACACACACACATATATATATACCTCAAGTGGTATTGGTAATTTATCAATCCTGCTGAAGGCCTTCAAAAGCCGAAATATGTTGATTTGGTGAATTATTCTACATGTTTATCAATAAACAACAAGTCCACCACACTTCGTCGTTGAGTTTGTGCAGTTTAGACACTTTTACTGCTGATCTTAGTTCAATATAGGAACTACTTACTTTGACAAAAACAAACAGAATTGTTACTTATAAAATATCCATAGGTAACTGACACAAAAGGTAATTGCGAGTGACCATAATCTCACCTTGGTTGGTAGAGAATGGAATAGATGATTTTATCCCAACCTCTATACCATCAACATTGTTCTACCATCTCATAAGTGAATGAAATATCTATTCAATTGACTCAGAGTGCAATAATGGTTCTTTGTGAATGGTTTTACCAATTTGTTTGTTTTTATCGGTAAAGATTTTCAACATTTCATGAATAATTTATATAGAATAAATCAAGTACAGACCATAAGTGCCCTAAGTAATAATTGTCATTGCCCCAGTTTGCAGACGCCTATGTCTAAGGCTAAGGCCATTGGTGCTTGGTGCTATGTGCAAACCAGCTCAATAGCGATTGCTTTGTACCTCTTGTACTATGTACTAGCTTACCGTTCTTAGATTGACGAGCTACATCATTATTAACATCAGGTGTGTCGGTATCCTCAAAATACAAGTATGGGCTGTTTTCTTCTTCGCTGAGTTGTGCCATCCGTGACCTATACAAAACATTTAACAGTGTTCAGCGACAGATCAGTATTTTTCTCACATTCAGTTAAACTCGGGTGACCATTGGGATGCCACATGCAGTCTATCGCATGACCAAACCTTCGCAACAGCAAGACCACAGTGCGACCATGGGTCTCGCAACAGAGCAAACCGTAATGCAGGGTTTGGTCAAAGTTTCGCTGTTATACACAAAATTCAGCATCAATTTTCATCCACTAATATTTTTTCCAAAATGAAAATTTCAGCATTTATAGACCTAAGTGTGTATTTTTCAAAACCATGTTCAGAATTAAAATCTGTCCATTAGAACAGCCACAATTTAACAGCAGGCCCATGGAAACCCTGAATAGTTGTAAACACTATGTAAATATGTAAATATGTGTATATAGTTGGAATGTTGTAATATCATGCAAAGCACTGCATGTGCCCCGTCGCATAACAGAAATAAGGAACAATTTTTGGCACATGGTCAAACTCTCCCTGTTGTGCCAAAATTCAGCATCAATTTTCACCCATTTCTAATCATTTTTCTGGGCTGAAATTCAGGAATTTTAGATCTAATGTCTAGTTTCCAAAACTTTTTACAGAATTAAAATCGGTTGAGCAGAACAGCCGCAAATCAACAGCGGAACCCATCGCTACAGGGACGTCCTTGTTTAAGGACGTCCTTGTTGCGATGGTTTCGTTATGCGACGGGCCAATGGTGATGATATTTAAGTTAAAAAAAAACCAAAAAAAAAACAGCGACGTTCTTGTGGAATGATGTCCTTGTTACAAGGGTTTGGTCATGTGACGGATCACTGTGCCTAGTTGCATAATACTTATCGTAAAAACAAACAGCTGCTACACAATGAAAACATTCTTTGTCCGAACCAATAAATGCCTTAATGGAGCATTAAGACATCTCCCCGCCCCCCACAAAAAAAAAACAAGAAGAAGAAGAAGAAAAAACAAGAAGAAAAGAACCTATTAAGTTGTTCGCTGTACATTTTGATATCAGTTGGATCATATAACCATTTAAAGTCTCTAAATTTATCCCATAGAAGAGCAGTCATCCTTATCTAGAAAACACCAGTAATATCCCTCCTAGTCACTGCTGTTATCTTAAAACTGTTGTATCATTGATTATGTAACACAGAGTTGGACCTTGTCTCAAATCTGAGGCGGTTCCTCAAAAGGATCAGGAGGGGCTTCTTGAAAATCTAAATTGGGTTCCAGCAATTCTGAAAAAGATTACCGTGCTGCTAGTCATGCAACCTAAACTTTTCAGACTATGAGGGAGTTCTAGACACAGTCTGAATGTTCCCCCCTCAATCACTGTATTCCACATACCAATTTTGATGCCAATTTTAAAAATCGGCAGTGGGAATAAAGGTCAAATGCAATGTAATGCATCATTAGAAAGTTCTTGAAATTCATATCCAAAAGGTATAAGGTAGGATGTAAGCTTCGATGCTATATTCTCAAAGAAAATCAATGAAATGCTTTTATAGTTTCGATGCTATATTCTCAAAGAAAATCAATGAAATGCAATATCGGCAGCATCAAAATTGGTATGTGGAATATGGCCGTTACAAATTTAAAAGATCTAGCTCGGGGCGTATTGACATATTGAATATTATCAATTCAATACATCATCAAAGGATAAATTAAGTTTATCATCTATTGATCAACTATTCTACATACCTTCAAACTCTCATTATTACTCACCTTGTAAAAATATATGTGATGACATTGGACACAATTATCAATATTATAGCCACCGTGACAATGGCAGCTACAATATTCCCATAGCCACAAACTTTCGGTTTACCATAGAAGAGGAACTGTCCTACACTGTCACTGGATGTAAAGGAGCGAAGGGAAGGATGTGTTGTTTTGGACAAGAATTCTGAAAGTGCAGGTATCGTGGATTTGGGAGTAGGTACTGAAATAAAAGCAAGCAGAAACTTAATGTCATTATTTTCATGAGTTGAATACCTTCCTTAACTATTATTGATAGAAGACACAAATTAATATCATTGTTGGTTTCAAATGTGAGAGTGAAACAGTTATAGATATCTTTAAATTACAAAGGCAGGACTCATAATAATGAAATGAAATATCTATGATTCATATGAGGAGGAGAAGAAGTATTTTTCTGATCATCATATACACCATATTATATAGGTAGTTCATATCAGAAAATATCCTTGTTTGCATGAATCCAATACCTTGTGAACGAATATCAATAGAAGCATGAGAGAAGCATGTGTATGTTTCTGATTATCATATGATACACAGATACTTCATTAGAGGAACTATTGTTCTTTCCATGGATTCAATACCCTTCAGAGTATGTTCGATAACTGTAGAAAAAGTATTATATTTGTTTTTTATTAGGATGTGAGAGTGTAACAGCTATGAGTACTTCAAAGAAGAAGCCCTATGATAATCTCTTCATATTCTTCAAAATATAACTTACAAGGAGGAAGGGAAGCATTTGTTGTTTTCACTGAAGTTACTGGAGGCGCTGTGGTTGTTGTTGCTCTTGTTGTTGTTGCTGTTGTTGTTGTTGTTGTTGTTGTTGTTGTTTTAGGTGTTGGTGTTATTGCTGTAAGAAATACATATGTTTTACTAACATTAGATAAACCATGACTTCTTTGGTTGATATGTTTCTGAAACATATACAGAATCCATAAACATGATTAAAAGGACAGGAAATGGCACACAGTTGATGAGGAAATGTATTATATATGTTAGATATTGCTGTGGGGGCTGTTTGGTGAATAAGGCCATGGTGGTGTCTAATTATGAGATAATTAGAATTTTTAAATTTCTAACTTTCCAAGAGGTTGGGAAGGGTTGGTAGTGATTTAATCTGAGACAAAGCATTTGTATTTTGATTTCTGTTTGTTTAGCAGATCAATAAGACAGTTTCAACAGGGCATAATGCATAGCTATAGTTGTCGCAAATTATTTCTGATCTGCAGCTGTTAACCCATTGGGTAGGGATTTGCATAGGTATTAAAAATATATAACTTCTCGAGCCCGAAAATTAGAAAACAATTTTGATGTGGGTAGATAAAAAAGAAATATATATATACGAGAAATAATATCATGATGTACGTTACATTGCTGAAGTAAGGATGTATAATTTCAGTATGGAATTTATATCATTTAAACTGAAATGTAGTAAGAAATATAGAAACAAATAATGTGACGAACAGACTCAAATGACATAACAGGACAATGTGATCTTAAAGAAAATAACATTTAGGACATTCTGAGAATTATCATACGTGTGGTCTAATCATTTATTACACCTTAGTGTGATACAAGTTTAGTAGTTAAGAGTTTAACACAGGGTGATACAAACCTGGGTGATAACCAGCCTTGTATCACACTGCAGTGTGATACAGAAACTTTTTATTTTTCTAAAATTCATGAAAAAATGAAATAATTAAGAAATAAAAAATCTAACATATGCATTATCTGTACAACGTTCATAGCTACATTTTACTGCTTACTATTTGTGGATTTGATGGATATCAAAAGAGTTATATGAAAAAAACATAAAAAAATGTGCAGCATCACAGTCCCACCATCAGTGATTGCTGTATATCCTTCCTTCGGAGCTCAGATCTAACAGAAAAGGTATAATAAATCCATAACCAACCTCAAAGGGAGTACTCGGGCAGTTATCACCCCTCGCCGGACCCCAATATCAGCCCTCGGCCGGCCCTTCGGGCCCTGGCCTCGGGCTGATATCAGGGTCCCGGCTCGGGGTGATAACCACCCTCGTACTCCCTTCTTGGTTGGTTATATGTATATACCTGCAGGGGTACAGCTAAACTTGTACAAATAAAATCTACATCATATTCTACACAACTATCTGACCGTTCTTCATCAATGAAATTACCTATCATAATGGATACTCCTTTTTCTTTATTTTATTTTGTTATCACTTTATTTCAACTGGTTCAATATCAGCGCACCCTGTTTGTTTGTTGAATCACCAGAGCAGTACCATGTAGTACATAGTGTTTACATAGGGAAAGCCTTGACTAGGGTAAATGATTACAGGAGTATTGATCAAACAGGTATGCCATAAGACCAGTCGTTGACTCGTCTATGGTACACATTAAGCATTAAGCATAACATTAAGTAGAAGATTATAAAGATCAGTCATAGACTAATCAGGCGCCTGATTCCTTAATCTTTGTTGATCAATCTAATCAATCAGTGTCGATGATGGATATGATTGGAATACAAAGCGGGTTGGCCATGAAGGATAATACAAGATAATAAATGTAAAATGGGTTAAATGTAAAATATAAGCATAAACTAAAATAGGGGAGGGGATTGAGTCAAGATCAGCACATGTGACTGTCATCAAGCAAGTTGGTCAATAGTTTGTTTTAACCACGTTTTCTGAGCTAGCTATTTATAAATAAGTCATTGTTTGCACTAATTCCAAACCTAATTTTAGTATTATTGATAACAGGGATATCGTTGTTGTATTGAAATGTTGTGTGGAACATATATGAATTATTCTAAATCACAAAACAGCATGATAGTTCTATACATTGAAACATTACTTACAAGTATCAGGAAGAGCTTCCGTTGTTTTGAGTGATGTGACTGGAAGTGTGGGAGTCGTTGATTTGGGAGTTGGTGATGTTACTGAAAGAAGGAATTTCAGTGCTTCAATTACTGTTTCCTTGCAGACAGTGAACTGATAGTCTATCAAAAACTATCTAGATTTACATGAATTGTGGGTAAAATCAGTTGGGAAGAGTTTGTGATTTTGTCTGCATTCAAAATATTTTGGTTAAACCAAAGGAAAACCCTATTTTCTCACAAATGTTATTTGAAAAGTAAGAGAACTTCATAACTCGATTGCACAATGCAGCATCATATTCTAGACGCACAGTATGGTACTGGTCATAGGCATGGAAGTTAGATAGAGACATAAATGTGTGCAAATATGATCCCCTGTCAAGAATTTTAGCACCAATCATAGCAATCGCACAAATCATATTCAACAATCACACCAGTGAACACCAGAATCATCGCATGCAGGTAATTAGCATCCCAGAGAAAACAATCTGTAATCTTTGGGAACATGTGAGGCTAATGGTGACTGTTATGAGAATAGTTGCTGCCAAATATAATATGTGACATCTATGATGCTCATGACTATTAATTGGATTGCCTCCGATACAATTTGTACATGTTCCCAAAAATATATAACACTATGATAATAATTTGGATAATTAAATTATACATAAACATGTGCATACATACACATACTTACCTACACACATATGCACACATACATACATACATGTATACATACATACAAACGCACATACAAGCATACATACATACATACATACACATACATAAATGCATATATTCACATACATACACACATACATACATACGAACATACATACTAACATATGTACATATACATACACACATACATACAAACATACATACTAACATACGTACATACATACACACATACATACATATATACATACACATACATACACACATATACATGTATACTTACATACATACAGGTATTGTTTTTATTTCACCTCCTTTCACATTATTGTGCATTTTTTTGTGCGTTTCATTGTTATTTTACTCAAGTTGTTTACATTTGTTTATATTTGTTCACAATGCAACCTACTGTTTCACAAACAAACTAAAGTAACACAACTTTCCGTCAATGTGAAGAGTGTAAACATTGAAAATAAACAAAAACATTTTGTCAATCTATTGGTACTTCATCTCCTGATACATATTTGTTTACTTATTATGCGTTTTGGACAGGAGTTATGCATTTTATTGTGCAAATTCCATGTGTGGTTGTTTACATTTGTTTACCTTTTTGTTTAGCTTGCCCTCATAGGGCCTGGATTGCCCGGGCGTGACGTCACGCCAGGGCTATACAACAGTTGTATAGCTTTGGGCTGGCTAGCAGGTGTTCCTCAGTGTTAAACGATAGCCTAGGACACTACATATCGGGGTGAAATAAACACAAACATATACGTACATACATACATACTTATATGTACATATATACACACATACATACAAACATACAAGCATGCATGCATACATACATACATACATACATACATGCATACATACATACATACATACATACATACATATATACACACATACTTACAAACATACATACAAATATACATACATACATACATTAAAACATACCTACTAATATACGAAGACCTGAGGGGGTTGTCAAAGGGGTTCCGGACGAACTGTCATCTGGCACCCCGAGGAAAACCCCTATGGTCTTCTATATTTAATCACCCAAACAATTCTTTAGATATATGTTAAATATTGTAAACAAGGAGCAGTACTTACAACCTATCATTGCACACCATCCCTTGTACACATCGCTCGGTCGCCATATGGGTGATAATGTATGGTACACAGGCCTAAACCTTACCTTGATGTAGATGACCGTTTACGATGACCTCACACAGGTACAGACTGGACAGCTCGTCTGCCCTGATGGTGAGGTACCTGACCGGTCTGTCAGGTCTACAGGTTATCGTCTGTATCGTGTTGATGCACATTATCCACCCACACTCTGTTTGCTGCTCCCACCCGGCCTCCTCGCCAGCGTAAATCACCGTCCGCAATAGATTTTCTAAAATAAAGGAATACTTTGTGCATGTTTTTAATCATATTGTGTTAGAAAAAGCTGAAGGGATATGATAGCTTATGTTATAGGTTCTTATTGATAGACACATATCCCCGATATTCAACAATTAAAACATTTAGACATTTAACCTGGCCAAGATTGATACTATTATTTAGTTATATTACTAGGGTTTTATTGGTTATGAATTCACAAGCAATCTTGCAAAAAATCACACAGGTTCTGGTACAAAATATTAAATATATTGAATAATTTTTCCAGGGTCCAGGTCTCAGAGGGCTATGAGTTTCCAATGTTCAAAGGTCGCAGAGACCTATCACAAACCATAGTCACTAGGGCGAACATGGCTTCAGCGAGACAAATGAAGCCCCATTCATCCTATACAATTTTCACAATAAGATTTGTTGTGATCTAGGCTTCTTTCTCTCTTTCCAATCTTTCACACTTAAATTCAATGTTTTTGCATACTACCTTAGTCACTTTTTATGAACTTGTCAATGACAATAATTATTACAGTTAATTTCCAATTCAAAATGATAATTTGCTCGTCATCTTTTACACTTGAAATGAAAATGTTGGAAAAATGTCTTTGGCATTTGGCATGAACTTTTCAATACATGTCCAATTCAAAATACTGCTTTGTCATGATTTTAGGGTGCTGTGAATCTTCAAGGAGAAAATTGCCAATGGCAAATAGGGCTTAACAACCACGACACATACCATCGCCACAGTCGGAACAGAAGTACACAGTGAGGTCCTGTATGACGTATCGCTGTGCCGGGTCGTGGCTGGCAAGGTCCACTGACCACCACTCGGCCTGTCCCAGCTGGTCAGGGTCCACGTCACTGCCGAAGTTGTGGGGAGAGGCGCAGGTGGCGAGTACCTGGCTGAGGTTACCGTCGACTGCCAGCTCCGGGCCCCGCCCTCTGAACGTCCCGAACTGTGTGACAGTCTTATTGAAGGCAAGGTTATCTAGGGACCAAACAGAAAGAGAGAGACATGATGATTGAGGATGGGTCTATTACTTATTATATTATTTCATATAGCTGAGATTCCCGTCCATTGCAAGCCCCGGGCCCTGCACTCTGAACACACCACGGCCAGCTCCGGGCCCCGCCCTCTGAACGTCCCGAACTGTGTAACAGTCTTATTGAGGGCTATGTTATCTACGAACCAAAGAGAGATAGAGGCATGATCATTAAAATAAGACCATTACTTATTATATTGTTTCATATTGCTGAGGTTACCGTCCACGGCCAGCTCTGGGCCGCGCCCTCTGAACGTCCCGAACTGTGTGACACTCTTATTGAGGGCAATATTGTCTATAAACAAACAGAGAGAGACAATGATCACTAAAATAAGACCATTACTTATTATATCATTTCATATTGCTGAGGTTCCCGTCCATTGCCAGATTGGGGCTGCCACCTCTGAACACACCGAACTGGGCCAAAGTCTTATTGAGGGCTATGTTATCTAGGAAACAAACAGAGAGAGGCATGATGATTGAAGTAAAGACTATCTATTACTTATTATATTGTTTAATGTTGCTGAGGTTCCCGTCCACGACCAGCTCTGGGCCGCGCCCTCTGAACGTCCCGAACTGAGCCAGTCTTATTTCGGTCAGTATTATGCAGTAATGTGATCTAGGAACCAAACAGAGAGGCATGATTATTAAAGATGGAGCTATTACTTATTATATCATTTCATATTGCTGAGGTCCTCGACCAGCTCCAGGTCCCGCCCTCTGAATAAACTTATTTGTGTGACTGTCTTATTGGGGCCTATGTTTTCTAGGATCCAAACAGAAAGAAAGGCATGATCAATAGGATGATACCATTACTTATCATATTGTTTCATATTGCTGAGGTTCCCGTCCATGGCCAGCTCAAGGCCTCGCCCTCTGAACATCCGGAACTGGGCCGCAGTCTTATTGTGGCCAATATCATCTAGCAATGTTATCTAGGAACCAAACGGAGAGGCATGAATATTTAAGATGGAACTATTACTTATCATATTGATTCATATTGCTGAATTTCTGTCCACGGCTAGCTTAGGGCCGCGTCCTCTGAACACACCGAACTGTGTGACAATCCTATTCAGGGCAATGTTTTCTAGGGAAGAAACAGGAGGAGAGGCATGATCATTAAAATAAGACCATTACTTATCATATTGTTTAATATGGCTGAGATTACCCTCCATGGCCAGCTCTAGGCCGCGCCCCCGGAACATCCGAAACTGGGTGATAGTCTTATTAAGTGCTGTGTTATCTAGGAAACAAACAGGTAGAGAGGCATGATGATTGAGGATGGGACTGTTACATATTATACTATTTCATATTGCTGAGGTTCCCATCCACGACCAGCTCTGTGCCCTATCCCCTGAACACACTGAACTGTAAGACAGTCTTATTGAGGGCAATATTTTCTAGAAACCAAATAGATTTAGAAAGAGAGGCATGGGTTATTGAGGATTGGACTATTACTTTCTTTTTTCTCATTTTGTGGATTCTACTTTTGTTTGGAAAAAATTGAATTTGATATATGAAACATTGAGAGCTATATCTGGTGTGAATGTATGCCCTTGTAACCATACAAGATTTGAAGAGAGGTGGAACAGTGATCTACTCAATGTACTAAGTCTTAGACTATGCTGTGTTGGACCATTTACGGTGGTCTTATTTGCCATGACAAGCAGTTTATGTTTCCGATATCAACATGTTGGTATCCCCCATCCCCTCACAACAAGCATTCCATAGAAAGCGTAAAACCATGAAGTATTTTGCTGTGGTACTTGTGTTGACCCAACACAATTACCAGCGTAAGTGGCATCACAAGCATATCACAATATTCCACCTTGCGGTACCTAGTTTTAAGGCAATATTCCACTATCCGGTCGGGGGCCACTAGCGGTGTTCCTTTTAGCTACCGCAAGCAATTTTCGTTTTAGAAACGAACATGTTCGTTTCTGCCACCGCAAGCATTGAATATAAAATTATATAAAATCATTGTAAATTATTAATATAAAATTATAAAAGAGTCATACAAATTATTAAAAAAACCATACAAAAGTTTTTAAAACGTTTTATAGTGATATAAAAGAATATGATATAATTTTCGGTGGCACTAACGTTGGGGCACTGCACGTGCCACCGCTAGTAGCACCACAAGCGATTTCTATATTCCACCTTGCGGTGCCTTCATTTACTAGCAGTGATGCCAAACACCGCTAGCAAATTGCCCACCGTGAGCAAAACGCCGTATAGTGGAATATGGCCTTTACTTGCGACGGTGATGAATATCGTGAATCAAATGCCCACAGCAAAACACAAGATAAAGTAATACGGGCTTTAAAGGGAGCCAGAAGCAATGCAATGTCAAAATTGTGCAAGTCTATAAACTATTTAAATGCATTCTAGGCCCATAGTAAAATATTGACTGTGAAAAAAAGGTTAAACTTCATTAAAATGCTAGTCCCTGGTCCCTTCTGGTGACCCACCAACATGGGTTTGTTTACAAATATTGTTGTTCTGGAATTCAAGTAACGTTACAGCTGGTTTCCATGGTTTAACCTGCACCACTTTCCAGAGTAGGAATGATAGAGTTTGTGTTGTTGTTTGAGTTTGCAAAAGAAATTGCCAGATTTTAAGACAGCCTTGGTTTTGGCTCCCTTTAAGCTTGTAGCACCTGAGAATCCTACCTGCATGAACACACGGCTGCAGACAGATGATGCAGGTCAGGGTAAGGAAGAGAACATTGGGGATCCCGGTCTTCATCTTGACTGCACCTAGGATGATGTCAGTGTGAACTGGAGTTACCTGTGGGTAAAAATAGGAAGGGGTTAACTTCAGTCTAGGTTGATATCACAAAACCCCATACCAACTAGGTGATTTTACTTTCGACGGGCCACAGGTGACTGGGAGAATAAGTGGCAAAGTCGCCGGGCAACTGGGTTATCATGGAATTGCCAGGCGACTCCCTTTGGGTTTGGTTCGCATTTTGGGCGACCGACGACGTACAATGGGATTGTTGGGAAAATCTCTTGGAAAATCGTCAGGAGAATATCAAAATTGCTTGACATTACAGTCGCCAGTGACGACAACAACGATTCTCCCAGTCGCCCATCGCCCATTGGGTATGGCCTTTAAGTGACTTCCTTTAGAATGCTAATCTATATCGTAGCCTAGGGGGCCTTTATGGATGAGTACTTAAAATAAGTTGTTAAAAAAGGGTATTTTTCTTAAGATATTTCAAAAAGGTCTATATATGAATGGTAGTCCCGTAGGGTATTACACTTTTGCACATACTTTAGACTTGTTTGATAAATTTGGAGCATGTGCTATTTCTTTATGAATACCATATATTTCAACAAATTTACAAAAGTTGTCTTTAAAAAGAAAGAGCAAAGGATTGTCATACTCATAAGTACATACATATCAAAGGGGCTGGCATGTACAAACCACAGGGGTTGGTCACATCCCGATGGTGTATGGGTCTTATGGCGACCAGAGGACAATCCCAAAGGTTCCTCTCTATTTGATCACCATCAAATCCAAAAGCTATTGAAAACGCTGAAAACAAGTAGCGGTACATACAGCTCGTAGCAGTACATATCAAAACCCCCTGCCCCTTAAAGCCTGGTCCCCACTTGGGCAACTAGATTTCAAAAATCGGCGGCAACCAACGTCATTAGTTGCCTGGCGACCAACTATACACAGGCGCCGTGATGTCTGGCGATTAAACCACTAGTCGCCGTGGTTTTCTAGCAAAATATTTGACATGTTTAATATTTTCCCATAGCCACAGGCAATAAGTTGATCGCTGGGCGCCGTACTGAGGGTCCTCTAGTCACCCACCGATTAACTACAAGAGCGTTCCAACCTGGATATTAACTTTTTCGTCGGCTGGCGGGTAGTTTTTGGCCTTGGTCGCCGGTGAAAGCTACTAATATCCACTTACCCACTAATCGCCATCGTTGGTCGTCCAAGTGGGGACGTGGCATAACACATATCGCTCTTCAGCTGTACTGAAGATATCGTCTTTTAATATATACCATCCCTGTGCTTGCAACCGAGGGACTATTTAAGAATATTGGGTTTGTACTTTTTTAATTGTCAAAATCATACACAGGGACTCGTCCAAAATTATAGAAACATATAATTTCAATGATTTGAGAAGTGAACATAAAGACTTAAGAGGTTTAAAAACATTGTTTTAATTAACATTTTTAAATCTACAAATTTTGATTCGTAAATTACCAAAGCATTTACAAAGCATTTTCTTCTACGCTTGAACAAATTTTGGCTCTCCCTGGTTGAATACACATAAAATATTTGCTTTGTATAAGTGAAACACTAGGTATTATGTGAATTGTCCTTAAATTACCGCCCCGGGTAAAATAAATCCCTGTGAAAATCCAATGGTTCGGGCAGTCTAAGTCTGTTTAAAACGTGTATACACATGTGCATGCTTAATTACAGCCCTCTGGCCGGCTGTGCGTGATAGGTTTTAGACGGAAAGGCAGGACAGAGTCATTAAGTACACTTCCCACGTCTTTTAGGGTTCATGTCCAGTCACCCAGGGTAGAACTCATGTTGGTGAACAAACATGTATATATTGGTATCTCCATGTATATAAGTATACCTGTATCCTTATACATGAATATCTGCATTGAAAGACTTGGAAATAATTACTTATATATCATTTAGAATAATGTGTTACTCTATCGAACCGAACTCCAGAAATAGCGAACTCTAATATTGTTTATTTGGTAATCATAGGTTTTACAGCAGCGTGTTTTGAACAGTTAATTTCTTCTCCAAGATTCATATTTAATTTCATTTGTATCCCTGTACATACAGAAAAATGGAAACGCAATTGCCTTTTTAGTTTGACATTGAGATTAAGTTTTATCCCAAAAGTAGTGCAACCATGCATGGCCATCCTAGACCATTTCTTCCCATGATGGAGCTTAAAACAACCAGAAATAGTGTTCTCTCAATATCACTCAGTGGTCTCTCCCCATCAAATTAAATATCACTGTACTTACATTTGAATCTACTGGCCCAATTATGTGTAAATCTGTAAAGTTTCCTGATGTATTTCCCACTGTTCTATAAAAAAGGTCCTTCTCCCCTAACTGGGGTACATAGTGTTCCTCTCCCAACTCTGTAGCCCAACTAGTCATGAACCGAATCTTTAGTCCAAGCTTGGTGCAACGATCCATGCGATGGGCTTTAGCTAACCCTCCAACCATGGAAAAGTGTGAGCGCTCTAGATAGGTTTGGTATGGGGGGGGGACACTCAAATTTAAATGCTGGCGATCAGACTTCAGGCCCGTAGCCAGGGGGATTTGAGGGAAGAACACCCTTCTAATATATCTTACCCCCCCCCCCCAATAGGGCGAAATTAATTATGTAAAGGTGTTTAATATTTCTGTGATTTTTATTCTACAATACATTTTTTTGAATATAGTGTATGTTTCCAATCCAAAAGAATATTTGAGCCCTAGCTATTACTTTTTTAATTACTATTAAATACGAAACCCCCTATGAAAATATGTAGCTACGGGCCCGTGACTTGTTGCATGTTACTTTTTCCTTCACTGACTAACCCTCCCTGTCAGATAAGCATTGATCAGGTTGAGTGGAGAGCATAAAAGGTTCCTTGCACCCTCATTCATATAAGTCTAGTTTTTGTGTCACTTACTTCATTTTTGATTATTTTCAAAATATTTCAAAAGATGAAAAAGCAAAATATTGAGGTTTAAGTGAATTATTCATGAAAGAAAACACATTTCTGGAATATCCAAAATTCTGTGAATTTCCCTAACCCCTGCCTACGTCATAAAGTTAGAGACATTTATCTGAAAATAATGTTTTCTTATTCAACAATCTCCACAAAGTTTTAAAGCGAACCTGATCTTCAAAACTATTTAATAACATGCCTAGTTTCGGGCCGCAAGTGCTTGACATATATATGAAAATGATAGATATAAACATTGTTCTAATGAAATAGATATTGTGGTGGGCGATTTGATGGTATATGGTATTTATAACCAAACAACTTGGGATTCCTAGGTATTTCAATATGTATAGATATGAAAAAAGTAACAATGAATCATAGCCTGTATGAGGCGAAATAATTATTTTCTGTGATAAAGCACATATTCCGTACTATGATATAGTGTGTAGGCCTATTATGTTTCTTGGGGCTGAAAATTCCCTGTATGGATATGGACATAGGGGCTTCCCCAAATACTCCCTGTTTGACGTCATAAACCTAGGGATTGCCCTCAAATACATAAATGATAATGAAACATTTTAATGTACCATAATTGTGCCCAAATATGGAATTTTCCTATCATTTCGCTTGCACTATTAGTGTGTGAACAACATAGTCATTCCTTTTCATTGACAAATAATCATTCTAAAATCATGTGCTTGGTTCCCTTTGAGAAATAGCCATATCGAGCTATAATATTTATGAGTCTACATATGTACAGTTGTAAGGTGAAGTCAAACGAGGCCGCCCCTCCCTCAGTGACCTCTCTATGGTTCACTGAAAGCCATAACAGACCGAGTAGACTAGAAGCGCCACACACACACTATGCAATTCTGACCAAGTCGGCCAACTGATTGGCACTAAAATTGGCCGATTCTAGCAGAGGAATCAGTCAATTCTAGCATGAAATCATATCAATCATGTACATTACAATATTGGCTACTCATTGGTGATTTGATCTGGTTCAAAAACAGACCGATTATCCTGGTATAATCAACCAATTATAGCGCCGATCAGTCAGCTGATTTGGTTGAAAACGCGAGTGGGTAAGGGGCTTTAATTTGTCGATCCCACCTACTTCCCTCACAGTTTTTGCACCATTCATGTTACTTGATCCCTATAGGGGGAGGGGAGTCCACATGTATACTGGGGGTCTGGTTGTGGGGGGGGGGAGGGTTGGACCGTAAAATTTAAATCTGACGTAAAACGTAAATCAACGTAAAATGTAAATGAAATTAACGTAAAATGTAAATATAACGTAAATTGTAATCCATGTTAACCTAAATTGTAATTATGAGCACCTGTAAAATGTAATGATTTAACGTAAAATGTAACTGAAAATGACCAACATAAAATGTAATTTCAGTCATGCTTAGGGTAGATAAAGGCATATTTTTCCTCATTCCGGCTATTTCATTATATTGAAATCTGTCTTATAATTATGACTAAGTTACAGTGAATTTGACGGTGTGATTGTCCTTGTTTAGTATAAAAATCTCTAGGTATATCCTAGGTATCCGAGGGGCACTGTTTATTTTTAAGGACCAAATTCTAAGTATATCTTGTAGAATATGCCTATGCATCCTCATTTTGGGTCAGTGTATACAGCGGCCAAATCATCATTTTGGGGGCCTGCTGTGCCAGTCACCTGTACATTTCATTTATTTATTGATTTGGATACTTCTCACGTTTTCTTAATACAGTAAAAGAGTACAGTTGAATTTTAGAAAATATTTAGATGAGACCTTTGATCTCTAATCTGTACACTTTTATTTTGATACATAACTAGGTATTTGGAGATACGTATGTTGATGTATCAAGATGCGTTATGGTATCTGAAACTCCCTTATACCTATACTTGGTGTGTTTTCACATCTTATTCATTCGGATATTATAATCTTATGGTATATAAGAGATGGAGGTCATTCATTGATTTACAAATTACGTTCATGACTGTATTACATTTTAACAATTTAAGGCAGGAGGTTAAGATTACTTTTCACGTCAATTTGGGTTACATTTTGCATCAGATTTACATTTTATGTCAATTTTGATTACATTTTATGTCATATTACATTTTAGGGCAGATATACATTTTACGGTCTAACAGGAGGTCCTGATGTAATGCATCAAATTTAAAAAAAAGCAATGTCGCATGTCTTTGTCACATATATTTCTCAATGTCACATGGTGAAATTAATAAATGTCCATGTCACATGTCACTAAAGCCCTATACCCATTAAGCGACTTTTGCAGCGACGTGCGATGGACAACTGGGAGAATTGATGGTGAAGTTGTCAGGTGACGGTGATTTGTGGGTATGGTGTGTTTTTTGGACAATTAGCGACAGACGACTGGATTGCTTGGAAAATTGTCTGGAAAATAGCTGGAGAAATACAAAACTTGCCTGATATTCCAGTTACTTGGTGACGATGATGGCGATTCCCCCAGATGCCCATTGCCATTCGCCACTAAAGTCTTTTAGTGGGTATGGCCCTTAAGGCACCATGTCGCATGTTGACTTAAAGAAAGGGCCGTATTGTCATGTTGAATTTTGTGATCCAGACCCATTATACTGTATGATACTAGAGCACTCAATTGGTTTTTCACATTTGGGAAGTCAAAAGGGAGCCAGGGGGGGGGGGGGGGTCAGGACTGCCTGCAACCCCCACTCCATCCCTGGATAATCCCCTGAACCCTTCCCTGTCATGTTGTTCAGGCCTTATGTCAGGTGGTGATATTAAGAAATAGCCATGTCATGCCATCATATTTAGGAGTCTACAGTCATAAAGCGATGTCAAATAAATCTCCAGTCCCTCAGTCGGCCCTCTCACGATGGTCGAAGCAGTCTGTCAATCCAGTCTACTTCTCTCACAGTAGGTGAGTTCGATTGTATGCGCTGGCATGCACCGCTATCCCATACTTATACCAATAATGCAACACAATAAACCACATTGCAATGCAGCAGATACAGAAATTATAATCTTTAAGCATTGATTTCCGGATCCACCTTATTGCATTATTCATATTATTATGGGATAGTGGCACGCACTGGTGCATCCAATCGAACCCACCTCGTCATTGCCCTGTCCCTATACAGACCTCGGGGCTCTGTACCAGAGATATTTACAACCTTTGTTTGTTTAATGATAGCCTCTATTAAAAGTAGATATTTATATGGTTTAAATCATAATTTTTGGACAAAAGTTATGCTGTGAGTTTTTATAGGTTGTGGTGCATATGTATGCTTGATTTTTTAAATCATTCAACTTATATGTGTTAGATAGCATCAGATCAATATTGGAATTTGGGAAGTAGACAAACCTTTCTATTGTTATAAAAGGTACATATCCCTACTGCAGTGACTGCATCCCTCGGTGGGCCTACCCACCTGCAGAAGTCTAAAGGCAGGGGTGGATACAGGATTTCGAAAGGGGGGCTAAGTATGAGGGCTAAGTACTTAAACCGCATACATTAACGCATACAGAGGCGGCATTTCCCCCCTCTTTTTGTAGTCTAGGGGTCCACCAAAAGGATGGGCCCCCAGGACCCCCCAACTCTAGATCTGTCCCTGTTTAGGGGGTCATGGTCCACTGCCCCTCACCCCTACCCACTCTTGCCATGTGCACATACACTACATCACTACATACATTACATATTCATAAAACCAAACTAGGCCAACCACAGGCCGGTCACCTAAATCACTAAGTAGGGGAGGAAAGCAACTGTAAAGTCACTCAAGTGAAAAAAAACAACCTTAGCCAGGCGATGTAGGTATGTCACTGGGCGTCAGAAGCGAAAAGGGACACCAGGTGACAGACAACTGGCTCTCGTCAACGGAAAAACGTAGCCAGGTGTTGGAAGTTTATCGGGCCCCCTGGACCTCCCCTCACCACCCAAGATCCATCCCTGGCTGGCTCGCCTTACCTTGTATATATATATATATGTGTGTGTGTGTGTGTGTGTGTGTGTGTGTGTGTGTGTGTGTGTGTGTGTGTGAGTCTCAAAAAAGCGCATCACGTTTCGAAATCGTGATTATTATACCACTTTATGGAGGTTATTTCTCTCTAACCTTTTAAATACTGACCCAATCTTGATACACTGAAGCGAGAAAAGGCATTGACCTGACAACTGTCCTAATGCCTCTGAAATTTGGGTGAAATATAGGATTTGTGAGAGTTCCAAGAGATTCCCCTTTTCCCCATAGGCCCCAGTGCTAAAGGACACCAGCATTTCCTATTGCCATCTTCACTGCGCGATGCGACTATGAGGACTTATGCCTTGTCCCCACTTGGGCGATTAAAATTATGAAAATCGACGGCTACTAACTTAGTCAATCGCCCGGCGACA
Source organism: Lepidonotus clava (assembly GCA_936440205.1). NCBI lineage: Eukaryota > Metazoa > Annelida > Polychaeta > Phyllodocida > Polynoidae > Lepidonotus > Lepidonotus clava. The sequence continues at coordinate 3,804,450 of OW387134.1, forward strand.
TACTAAAAAGTGGTGGTGTCATGTCTGGTGATTAAACCACTAGTCGCTGTGGATTCCTTGCAAAATATTTGACACGTTTAATGTTTTTCCCTAGTCGTCGATAATTAGTGCAGTTAGTAGACGGGTGATGTACTAAAGTGTCCTCTAGTCACGCGGCGATTAACTGCAAGAACGTCCCAACGTGGCGATTAACTTTTTTTCCACCGGCCACTTAATTAGTCACCCGACGATGTACCAACATTAGTTGCCGCCGTTGGTCTCCCAAGTGGGGACACGGCTTAAGTCATGCAGGTAAATGATACACACGGCATGACCCAGTCAGGTAGCTAGGTCATAACAGGCAAAATATGCATGACATCACTAAGTCTGGTGACTATCCTCGAAAGAAATACATAAGTTAACACATGTTTTCAGGAGGTGGAACACAATTCACAAAACTCTAAAAATGGGGGAATAAAAAAATCCAGTTTGCACTGCTTGCCACCCCTCCTTCTTAAGATCAATTTAGAGGCAAAAGTTCCACATTCCCACAGCAGAACCTGTATACGAGCCTGCTGTAAAAGTGGAAGAAAATACACACCCTGTTTGCTGGGTGTGTCATACAAGCACAATATATATGTATATTGTAATTATTGTTGCTGCAGTCTCACCTCGAAAAGGTGACATGGATTATATTAATCTAATATAGGAAATGCAGACCATCCATCGTCTTGCCACCATCTCCCTGAATAGATATGGCATGATGGAAGCATCGTTACTGGTAAATATCAATTCAAGGAAGACTGAATTTAAAACCCACCTTTTTTCACTTTTATTTTTATATCCAAGATTATAATCTTTACATGATAGTCACCTTTTGGAGAGAATTGTGTCTAAGGGTTTTTCTAATTGGGTTCCAGTTTTGATTGTATGAGTTTACTCCTGATCATTTTAGACAGAAAAGTTTAAAGATTCAATCAAATAAAACTAGTTATTCAAACAACAAATCAGGAACTGAACATGAATAAATATAACTTGAATGTTTAAGAATGTTATGAGAGGTCTCCGAATGATCTTTCATTCATTGATGCATACTTAGAGTATGACAGTAATAGGATATATATATATATATATATATATATTGCAAAATAATCACTATCATCATTACCTCATCAACTTATATACTAACATTATGTACTACTAATATTCTACTATCTGAAAAGCTTTGCTCAATAAAAAAAAAACTACAATTAAGTGGTATTGACCAATGAATTGCACAGAAATTACAATTAATTCTCATTATCCTGATCACATAGATAAGCCTGTACATGGTATACAAATAAAATAACTTTCCAATAAGTTGACTGCAATTAAATGGCCTTATGTGCCACAGCAGGTCTTGGAGCAACTCTTCCAAATGTTTTGCATGTGATCTTCGGTTGCTCAAGCAATTGATCCCTATCATAGTAATAAAACAATGACAACTGGAATGCTATATACTTAGAATTGATATATGTTTTATTATGCAGACCCATATTACATTAGGTTGCAATGGCACTGTCAATAGCCAACAAAAAGTAGCAAAAAGTACAAATTTGACATTGACAGGGTTCAAAACATCATCATTTTCATCTCACATGTAAAGCCTAGGCATAATCATCATTATTTAATAATTATGAATCAAACATACTAATGGGAAGCTTCTAGTCCCATATATCCCACAGCTTGAGCTAACTATAATGATATGTAATCTTAAAATACGTGTATAAGCACAATTCTTTCAAAGTAGCACTGAATATCGTAATTAGATATCGAAATCCAAATCATGATATGTTGGGTTATAATTTTTGTGAGTGTTTCAGATTAAGGGCAATTTCATGGTTCCATTCAATCAATTGAGAGTGCAAATAGCTAAGCGGCTATAGGAATCTAAGATAAGATGCAAACATGTATTCATATGTATGCATATGTATTCATATATATGCATGTATACATATATCTTACCTTAAAGATATCGCTACGTTGGATATCACATACATTTTGATTACTAGTGAAATGTAAATAATGTTGGTATTTCAGGGCAGGTAGTTTGCTGCACTTGTGTCCTTTCGATGGTACCAATAATTATGATGGGAATAAACCAGCAGGTGTGGAGCTTGGCATTTAAGTATTTCTTTCATACTTCAATATACTTATTATCATGTTTTCATTATTGGACCAATTACTTATCTCTATTTCTCTATATACCTTGTTTATGGGGTTTAATTAAGACATGAAAACAACAAACATAATATAATGAATACATACAGCTAGGGAATTTGGAATTCCAATTTTTGATGTCGGTATATTTAGTGGATACTCCTGGCCACCAAAGACAAGAAATTACTAGCTCATCGTAATTATACGTGTACAAAAATATCAAATTGCCAATCTATATGTATACTCACCTAACCGAGGGTAACATAATAACATTATTGGTTCTCTCAAAATTAAAGCCAACAAGTGGCAACATGGAAGCAGCACACAAACTCCCATTCCTATAGATGATATTACATATTGCTAGTGAAATATACATTTACACACAAAGATATAAACAAAAGTTGTATATAAAGGGGTTCTGATACCTTGGATATAATGATACCTTGGATATGATGATATCTTGGATGTTGTATTATGCACATACATTAAGCTCATGTTAAGCTCATGTTACAAATAACTGAAGTGTGACTGTGCTGATAAGCATGATCTTGAGATAATAGAGAAACTATGCTCTTGGCATGCATACAAAATTGGCAAGCAGTTTCAAAGATGCAAAGGTATGATACATACATTACAACATACATAGTGTGTATAGAAACCTCAGAGAGCTGTATCTAGATCTAGTGTAATTATGTTACTTCTGATTACATACTGATTGGAAGCACTGCATTATTGATTTGATAATTTTGATGCATGACTATTTTCTACAATAACAATAGAGCATGCAAAAACTCATTAGAATTTGCTGTATTAAATGATATCCAATGTTCATCTCTTCTATATAGTGTATATAGCCAAACTTTAGCGATTATACCTATGATACATTGTTATGCAATGTTTCAGCTTTTGTTTGGTGTACACTGCTCTTATTTGCCTGATATACCTGACTTCTCTTCTATTTGTAATCAAATCAAAAGGTAGCATTTGGCCAATATGGACCTATTAAAACATGCATTAAATACTGTTTCACACTGACATTTGCCTTGAAAAATGGACTGGAATTTACATAATTATCTTCATAGACCAAAATGTGACAGGTCATACCCACTAGACAATTTTACCAGCACCTTGAGACTGCACAAAAGACATTTTACCTGACACAATCCGCCAGCAATTAGTGTTGCTGGGTGATTTCCCACTGGTATGGTATACGTTCTGAGTGACAGGTGACAGTGATCAGTAAAGCTGAGATTCCACATGGCGACAAATTCACAGAGTTTCATGGGCAACACTGGGAAACATAGGTGAATTGCACAATCACCCAAGTAACATAGACATTGTTGCTGTGCTGAAGTGATTCAAATAGGTGTACCATGTTTGATTTCTTTGTTGCCCTCAGCAACAGCTAGGCAACCAATTAAAAAAGTTGTTGCCATTTTTTTGCTGGGCTGTTGCTGTGTTTTTGTTATCTTAACACTCTAAATAACAATATGTCAGGGCTTGCCCCGGTTGCCTTCAATCACAAAGAGTATCAGTTTTGAGGAAGGGGATATCCATCCATGAAATCAAGTAGTACGTCGTATATGAGGGTGTATTGATCCTGGATAATCAAACATTATTTTAGAGCATTTTGATTATATCCCATGCATATGAGAGGGTTATAATAACAATTGTAGATCATGAAATCACTCATCATGATTAGAAATCTAAGCAATATTTTTAAACAAACTGGATGGAGAACTGAATGATGAAAGCCAATGATGACATCTTATATAATTAAAGACTTAGCACTATTTTGAATTGTGATAAACTCTTATCGACTTATATTGTTATATTATTTTAAGAGGAAATATAGTAGTATTGCTGATACTGCGTTGCAAAGTTCATGAGATGGGGACTTCCTATCATTTTTGTCAACCCAAGTGTGCTTTATTAATTTACTTATTATTGTGTCATTACCCTTATTTCTTGTATACTATATTAGTGATAATCTTACCAATGTTTCCACCATATTTATCCTCTCAGTCCTCATCTTGTAGACCGTGCCCCACACATTTACTGCTCCTCTCTCCTCCACTTGTTGCAGGCAAGAGTCAACAGCGATGAAGGCTCCTGTCCTTCCTATGCCGTTACTATGGTTTAGTAATAAGGTGCAAATGATTCCAATTATTCAACCAACTATTCAAATATTGTTTAATCAACACATGTTCATTATGATTCTGTGGAACCCTAAAAGCCTGCTTCTGAAGGTGACAATTATACAAAGTAAGCAGAGCTGGTCATTGTCTGAGGCTGACTAAATTATGTTTTGTCATGTTTGGATGCTATGAATACTTATCTTTTCAATCATTGAAGGTTTCAATTATTGGCAGAGAAGATTTACTTCATAGTGCCCATCTTAGATGATAAAACTAGTCAAATGCTTCTTCAAATATAATGCTGACAAGCTAGTTTACTGGCTGCCAATCAAGCCAGGAGCCAGAATGTTGAAATTAATTGATATGCTGAACCTACCTTTAAAGATATAGATATTGAACAAAATGTATTACCCCTCTGAACTTTCAAACACAGACTATTTAAAAGAATTCTATATGTGACCACTAGGCATTGTAAATGTGAACAGCAGTAGCATTTTCTGCTTTTGCTAATCTCCTACCTGCAATGCACTATCATGGAGCCTGTTGCATCCTTATCATAGGATTTGATCTTCCTCCAGAAGTTTATTAAAGCAGATACTCTAGGCCTCCTACCATTTTCAGGCCAGCTTGTGAAGTGGAACTGGTGGACCATCCTAGAGTCCTCCTATAGAATTGGATTAGAATGACTTTGTAAGTTTTGTTTCATGTATAACAGTATTTCTAGGAGAAATGCCAATGATGGGACATCCCAGAACATTCTTATAATGTGGGCTAACATAAGAGAATACTATCAGAATATCATCAGAATAATATAGAACGTCACTGTTCACTTTTCTTTAGCTATACCTAATTATGTAGAGTTTATGTAGGCTAGGTCACATGAGTACATATAAGATCAAAACAATATAATCTAATATGAACAAGTGAAATGCTTTTTAACAGGAAGTGAGGAGAATGCAGCTAAAATCTGCTAACCATAACCATAATTTAGTACTTTTGTATGTGTAAGAAATAAACTTGACTTTTGGTACTATCAAGTACAATCACAAAATCATGAGTATCTGAATAATTCTAAGGATTACAGAATGGGATTTCTTACAGTTAAAATAGTATTCTTTTTCAAGAGTAAATTGCAAGTATGGAATTAGAAAATACAGCTACACTTACTTGTAATTTGATTACCAAAGTCCTTATGACAAAGGAGGCATATTTTACAGCATCAACAAAATGCACCTTCAGGTTTCCATACCTTGTTGAGCCTTCCTCTGGCCAGTAGGGACCAAACTGTTATGGGAGGAATAGTTGGAATAATGCTCCACAGTCTAGGATCAATTCATTATACTAATAAAAGATAATACTAGAGGCCAGATCATTTCTAGCATTAAGTTGCCATAAGGAGGTGAACTGATTTAGGGATTCAAATGGAATGTGGGTAAAAGTAGATATTTGTAACAACATTTTGAAATGTTGTTCAATACTTTCCAAGCTATTTACCTTAATAAAACAATCTCTGATAAGATTGCTCAATGAGGAAACTACTTCTTGTTGTTTTTGACCATTTTTCATCAATAGATAAGAATCAAGCAGCACACATAACTTTGTGTGGCTTGGTCTTAGAACATGCTTATAATTAGCTACATTAAGACTGTTATAGTGTAAAATATGCCTAAACTGTTTTGTGAGGAATGATTGGAATAATGATCCACAGATAAATATTATTCCCCTTGAATAAATAGCTTGATTAATGGATTTCGTGTCATATGGAATTCATTTCGATAAACAGAGACAATTATTGTTACCTTTCCAGCTTCTTCCATATCTGCAATCATCACAATTTTGTTACTGTTTGTTTGCCAAACCATCTGCCACATATCCTCTACAGTGCTCCTCATCGGAGCTGAAATTGATTATAATGTACTACTTTTTAAAATACTTGAAATTAAAGTTTTGGCCTTCTACTTGAAAACAATAATAAGTCATAGGTAAATGTTCTTTTAAAGAATCAAAATGAAAATTGTGAGAATTACCATCTTGAAAGATAAGTTTCATTTGGAGAGGCTTGGCCAGGTTTTCAGATTGTATAGAATGTTAAAGAGTATCAATACAGCCCAATATGAATTCTAGTCTAAGCATTATAGGATTACTGAATGAAATTAAGTTTTCATTGACAACATTTCTTTATCTCAGAAGTTTAACATATATTTTCTGATATAAAAAGCTTGACCTCAATTAATTTGTAATAAACTGTAAAGACAGAAGTGTCAAGTAAAATTTATGGTTTAAAATCTTTTTTTACAAGATCTGAACTCTTTTTCAAAGCAATTTAATTCTGACATGAAATGCTTTAAAGTAATTTTAGCTGATTTCTACCTTACCTTGTGCAGCAATATAGGCCTTCTCCCCACTAAATCCCTGAAAGACAATCATGTCTGTTCAGAAAGGTTTTTATGTAACAGACTCTGTGGTATCATACTAAAAAGTGTGAATCGGGGTTGTTGAAGCTATAAGATTTGAGTATGAGTAAGGAATTACATTTTAATCATTAATTGATAGTCAGAGAGTAGTTGCTGAACAAGGAGACTAAAATCAACTAACATAATTCTAACGAAAATGTTTGAATGACAACGTCAAGGAATCAAACTGAATGAGCCAATAACAGTTGTGATGACATCACAGGGTGATAACATCTCTTTCAATAGGGCCACCACCTGGGATTAGCTGTTATCTTGGAGATATCCCTAAAAGTATGTAAATCCTTATTATACACTGCTTTTTTAATACCAAGGGGATATTAAAAGAAGTCATTAACTTACAGAGATGTAGTTGGCATTGATGTAGTCTGATTTGGGGCTCAATGACTTGTTTGCATTGATGTAGTCTGGCTCTGGGCCCATTGGTGCTGAAAGCTTCTCAATACAAAGCACAACACGGGTATGGTCATCTGAAATAGATGGATTTTCATTACAAGAGCAGAGGTTCTTTGAGAATTGATAACTTCAATGGAGTTATCACTTCTTAAATTCTACCCTCACAGATGTTCTATATGCTGTTTCCCCACATAATTAGAGAAATAAACCTACATAGTATATCCACAACATTCGGAGCGGAAGGCATAATGATTGTCTGCAACTATGTATTCAGGTATCATCTTGATACTGTTCTATTTACTCCAATAATTCTTTAGAAAGGCAACAACATCAACCTGATGTCCACCTATTTAAAACAGGATTTTCTTTATCTTCACAATATCCGTATCTCACATATGGATCACTTGTTTTTATAATCTCATAGTTATTAGAACTTACATGCTCTGAATTTCAAGGCACAGTTTTTGTTTTTATTTTCTGGTCTGTTTCCAATATCCCATTCAGCCATTGGACCAGGGGGAAGTTTCTATGTGAAGAAAACGCGTAGATCTTTTATATAAAGGGAAGTCAAAGAATAAGCAAAACAACTGACTTTGGTTATCAGTCCTAGTTCAGTAATTCATATATATTTAATTCAATATAGCAGCTTACTAAAGGTGTCATACATGTAATTATTATCAATATTAACCTAATTGTCCTTATGACTTACAACAACATTGATATAAACAAGTGTATTTCACCTTGAATTCCTCTTCAAATGCATTTTCCTTGTTATTCATTCCCTGGATGTACCCAGAAAGCTCATTAACTCTGATATCAGGTACAATACTGTTACTTTTGGTGACAGCGGTTGGGAAGGAGGTCTTCAAGAGGGGTTGATACCAATGGCCTGCCTCACTTTGTTTAATATTCACTTCAGGGACAGCAGGGGACTTTGTATTTTGTGGAACAAAGGCAAGATAAGGCTCCATGCTTATTGTTTCCATGTTAGAGGCATTTTGCCCCTCATGTAAGTCAGCTACTATGTGCCTCTCATCTATTTCAGCATACACTGAAGCTATAATCAAATCAGATAAAACATCATGACATACATACTATTATTAATATGTATAAACTATTATAATTGATTTTTGGTTCTTGAAACTTGCTTATCTAGATCAAATGCAATATTATCAATTTCATTGTCTGGACTTGACATGCAGTAACTAAGTACTAATATCCCTATCACCATCAGATTTTTTGTTTGTCTGGACAGAATATTCAATATCTAAGGAATAATATCCTTACTGTCATCAGTGATAACATCTGTATTTGTTTCTGCAGGTACAGGTCCAGTTGGTCTATTGACATTAGACTCTGTTTCAATCTGTTTTCTTTGCTTATGTCTTCAACAAATATCAATAGAATAAACAAACAAAGTTAAGCTGCTTCATATAAAGTGTTCAGTAAGATTAAGATCAAATTAATTTATTTTATCATAAAACAGAATATGCTGTGGTTCAACAGTTAACACATCATTTGTTTTGTTAATATGTCAAAATCAACCTTAAAACCCTATGATTATTGCAGAACAAATACCAAGAATCATGCGTACAGCTCAAAACCGTTGTAAAATGTAAATATTTCTCTATGGCAAACAGCAATTAAATATTGTTATAAATAAGAAAAGAGATATTGTTTCAGGCATTTCTTATATTAATAGCACAACACAATTAGCCTCATAAATTAACATGATATTTTAAAACTGAACATATTTATCATAATTTTACCTACCGTCTTATAAAAACAGCAATGCTGATGGCAAGAATGACCAAAACAATAACTGCCACAGCTATTCCAACTATGTATTTTGGTGGAGGTTTATGTGTTTCTGGTGTTTCTGGTGTTTGCACTGTTCAATGAAATAGAATACATATATTTATATATGTTTAGCTTGTTTTTCTTTATTACATCTTTTAAAATTAATCCTTCATAATCCCATTAAAAGCTTGAAGAACATTTCTGGCTAACAAACTTTAGGCTATGGTGAGAGGAACATTCTTTTTGGATCCTAGGACCCACTTCAGCATCCTAGATTATTTGGTAGACTATCTTAAAATGAAATAAGAGGCCAGCGTAACTTTGGAATAGAATGAACCGGTGAACATAGAGTATTGTACATGTGTCTGTGTGTGACACCTTGTGTATAGCCCCTACAATTCCCTAAAAAATACAGTTTGATTTAGCCTTACCACATACACCTACATAATATCTCAATGATATACAGTGTTATTTTCTATAATGATACCTCACCGATTCTGTAAACTTTAGGCTTGTTATCATAGACTTTGGTACAAACAACGTATTGCATAAGAGGACATAGTTTAATAATTTGAAACTGAGCTAAAATGAAATTTTGTCAAGTTGTATAGGAAAGGTGAAACTTCAAAGAATATGGATATTATCAACAAGATAAATAGGATTTTGATTTTGATTTGGTCAAAATTACATTCATTTGAAGATGTTCATGTCAACTAGTCCAAATATGGTAAAATGGGCCAACCTTTGATATTCATCAATTTAAGATAACCTGGGCCAAAAATTGAAATACCTAATTCAATTTCATGGAGTACACTGCCATCTCTTTTCTATTTTAGATGTTTAAGATCTGCAGATCTTTGCCAAGGAAGCCCATAATTCTGAATTCCTGTTTTCAGAAATCTGGTTTTATTCCATGGTTACCATGGAAACCCTTATCTACATGTCATTGGGTGATGAAACATAGAAGACCCTTTTGGAGATATGGATGGAAGGGCCTTGGCCCATCCCCTTTGCCTGTACATTCATGTTTGTTGGCCCCCTCACCCTTACATTCATGTTTGTGGCCCCTCCCTCTACTAATTCCTTGATTCGCCTCTGTATGGGATCGTGCGTACCCCTTGCTTCACCCTTGGTATGTAACAAACTTCTCAGGGTTGTACAGACATCATCAGTTACCCCCGGCAGGTCTTAATATTAATATCTTTAATGACTTTTGTCACTTTAACGGGGCCAATACTCATAACTAAGCCCACACATGAACACGCCCATCCGCATTTGAGATCAGTTGTTAGGCATAGGCTTGAGTCAGAGAATGATAAGGCATAATGCATGTGCGACTCCACTTCAGACTGACCAGAATCACTCTCTTGTGATACTCCCCTATCATGGCCTTGCCCTTGTGCACACCCTTTTCCTGTCTGTGTGTCTACCTCCCCCTCCCCACAACCCCTAGGCCTAGCAACTTCTTTTTGTGATTCATTCCTTATCTTTGCGGGTTCAGTTGGAATCTTGTGTGCTGTGGGTTTGGGGCACAATGTGTCCTTTGCGTCATCCATGCAGAATCCCTTATATTTTTTGAAAGGTACCACTGATGCTGGAGGCTGAGTCCAGGGATAGGGTAAGATGTAGTTCCTCCCTCAGGACATGGACCTTCTCTTTGGTGCTGATACTGAACTGCTCTGGTTGGAGTCACATTACTGCCAATGATCTACCCTGGAGAGTAAACACAACTTGGTGGTAATGTTTTTCCCTTTGACTTGCCAGATAAGGGACTGCAAGTCCTAGCAAGGGAAATACACCTTCCTGGTCTCTGATGCCCAAGGATAAGGCATATGTTGACCTGGGATTGGGTGTTCTCACATACGTTGTATAGTTCCTACTTCCACAGCCTCATGAACATTGGCCTTAGAAGTGCTGGAAGGAAGGAGTTGAATATCTTCCTGTTTGTGTGTGTGGGCATTCTATATCTGTTAGGAAAGACAAGGGTATTCGATTTGTTGTATGTGCTCTAACCCTCTACAGACATCCTCCAGGATTAGGACATTACAGGAAACCTTGCACAAGATGATCAATTCAACATGTTATTTGCTTCATTATGTATACTAATGAAGTCATGGAATTGAAAAGTACATCCAATGTTTAAATCCAGTAACTGGCAGTAAATATATTGCATTAATTCATGAATTCATTGGAAATCCGAAAGATTAATTTATGATGTCACATGGGGACTTATTGGGAAACCTCATATATTCATAAAAAGGAATCTCCAGTCCCACAATATATTGTGTGAGGACGTAGTATCAAAGATATACACTAGTCCTTATATATCTCATCTTAACCTAAATTCACTCAATTACAATATACTTTGTAATCCCAGATTATTTCTCTATAATTGATAAATTTTAACTGCATTTCAATCTGCAGAATAGCTACTTCTCTGTATGGCATATCTCTAGTACTATCATTTGAGTATAAGAGGTTCTGAAAATGTCCCTGCAACTTGCAATTGACTGTGCAGTGGCTGTGCTGCCGTTACTGCTACAGGCCTGCCACCTGGCCTGTGGTTGGACTAGGTTTAGATTAACCATTATGCCTATAGTTAAAATTACCTGTGTAATGCCACTTGCTGATCTCAAAATACTATGGTAATGATCAGACCCTGGTCATGGTTGACTGGTTGACCCTTAAGGTTCCATCCAGCCACTAGAGGAATGAGGACATAGGCCCATAGAGGAGTTTTCCAGTCTCTACATATATATACATATAAGGTTTCTGGCTTAGGCCTTGGCTTTAGCTGGAAGAGTATAATAGGCCCAAAGGGAAGGGGTCTGCCCTTTTGTTTATTCAGCAGATAATTATTGCCCCCATTTCAAGAAAATGAAGTGAATAGTCTACTTATATAAAGTTGTTCCAGAGGTTGATCTCATATATCATTTCCTCTGTGGGACATATGATGACTAGGGACTCATCCATAGGCTCCTCAGGCCCTTCTGACTCTCCAACTGTACCTTAATCCCTGGAATATTTACGTTTAGGCTCTCAGATGTCCTTTTTGCCTCAGCAAGAGGAGAATACTCATCTACAAGATGCCGCCATGATACATCTTTTGTGCCACCTCTGAGACTTGCGCAGTTAATGTTCAGGTGTTCAGTGCTACTGTTTCTGGGGTTGTGGTGCATTCTGTCACCTGATGGCCCCTAGCACCATTTTTTTTCCTGGAGAATATTTGAAATCCACTTTGTGATTCATCAATCACAACTTGTATTGTAAATCCAATGATATCGTTGGCTAGATGAGATCCCGGGCTTTCTGTCAACACAACAAAATCTGGGGTTCTTATCTCCTAATATCAATACCCAAGTTTGGAAAAAAGACAATTAATAGGAAGAGGCCGGCCCTTTTGTCCAAAAACACTAGAGCATTGAATGCATATCAGGGGCATTTAAGATACTTAGAGATCACCAATGGCCTTGATATTTTGGGAAATGATAACTCAAAAAAGTATTTTCAAACAACTTGGTGAAATTCTGAATTCCAACCCACATTTCAGTTCAACTCACTGAATCTAAATAAGGTAGGAGGGCCATTTGTCTCACCCATAGGCTGGAGGCAGTTTTGACCCATTATACTATACATTCTCTAACAATTAACATTCATCCTTTATTCATTTGGGAGATGTTTGTTAAAAACATGTGAACATGACCTTGACCCCTCATTTCTACTTTACATTGTGTACTTTTATGTGATGCACATTGGCTCCACCTGCAAACGAAACATGTGTGTGCTCACTATCCAACTTGAACCGTTGTCAAGACAGCATGGCAGTAAGTTATCTGCATTCTGTGTCAAAGGCCTGAGTTAAATCCCTAGTAGATGTAACATTTATAAAGATGGATCTACCACTCGTAATTGAATTTTACGGCATATTCATGGAGATAGCAGCCATCAACAAGGTAGGAGAGCTACTTTTAACTACATAAAAATGATGAATTCCATATCCAATAATTGGCTATGATACATCTAAGGTTTCTAATGTGGTTAATTAGGGAAGACTTGCTAAAGAAATATAATCGAGTCACTTTAGGGACTTGAACCCTAGACCTTTCACATTTGAGTCAAACATCTTGACCACTAGGCCACAGAGACCACTATTCAGCTCCAACATCTATTCATTGGATACTGGGGTATTCAAGGAACTTGAATATAGTAGAGTGGTACAGTTTTCTTATTATCATTGAGTTAAGGGCCAAAGGGACACTCATTAAATATTTACCCTCTTAAGGACTCAATGTTGAATCAGTGTCATGAGGACTTCTGATCAAAGAAGCTATTTATGACACTGTCTCTGAAACACAGTGTTGTATGTGTTAAAGTTAATATATCGTAAGTTATGAAACCATGGAACTGGGGGTCAATTTACCTAATTTGACAAAATGAACAAAATATTGTATGTGTCTATCAAGAAGATAGCGTTTCTACAAATTGCTATTACAACCTAAGAGACAAGGTAAGGGTGTTTGACACATATATTTCAAAAGTCAACTATGACAGGTATACTCTAAGAAACTGTGTATCAATATAGGTTAAAGAAGAAAAGCTTTATTTTGTGCAAAGGAGAACAAGTTTTATGACATAAGTAGAAACACCCGCGTAATAAGTACATAATAAGTGGTAAATTAATGAAGGTATGACACACTTATGAAACCATGGGATGGGGAAACTTGGCTCATCAGGTCTTAAGCACTGGCGATACAAAGGATGACTAATATACTTACAAACAACCAAGCTGCAGTTCAGACCTGTGAACCCTTCCAGACAACCACTTGTGCAGGATCCATTGACATATGAACAAATCTCTGTCGTATGTTTACAGTTGCAGGTGGCATTACAACCAAAACCGAAATATCCATCATCACACCCTGGATTAAAAGGTATATCTTTGTTCTTAAACAGATATTTATACAGAGATATTATAATTATTGTTTTTGATGATGTTGTTATCCATCGCAACCCATTAAGGAATACAAAGAGCCATCACCTTCAAAATTAATGAGCTTTCCAGCTTTCATCAAAATGCGCATAAGTTATGGACACATAATTAGAACATTCTATTTTGATTCTTCGGCCTCCTAGGATGCAAGCTAGGAATGACAAAACAGTTTAATAGATGAAAGAGAGATTTTATTACACTAAACACCATTAATTTTGCTGGCCAAAAATATAAGATGACACATTCAGTATTCAAGTAACATACCATAAGATTTCAAATTATTTCACACCAACCAAGCTCCTCCACCCTGACAATACCCTGGCATCGGATGGTGTAAATTTTGATATTGAATAGGATATCAATTTACTCAGAAGGGGATCCCCCATAGTTATGTCATTACAAGGAGAGTACTGAAAATGCCAGAATTAAGGGAATTACCAGATTTAATTTTCTTTCTTTAATAAATTAATGATTCACAACACTTTCCATTTTATCTTAATTGTATAATACTTAAGTGAAATTGAAAGACAAAGATATGATATATAAGGTTAAAATTGTAAACCCTGGTCCTCACTTGAGTAACTAGTTTTAGAAAAAATCATCCGTGATCAACGTGGTTAGTAGCCCGGCTACCAAATAGACACTGGTGCCGTCATGTCTGGCGACTAAACCACTAATCGCTGTGGTTTCTGGGCAGAATATTTGACATGTTTAATATATTTTTTCTAGTCGCTGCGATTAGTGGAGCTAAGAGACGAGGTGGGGGACCAATGTGTCCTCTAGTCGCCAGCAGTTTCATAGCAAGAGTGTCCCAATGTGGCAATTAACTTTAATTTCTCACCGGCATCTAGTTAGTCACCCAACGACATACTGATGTATTAGTGGTTGGGTGACTAACATTGGTCGCCTTTGTTGATCGCCCAATTGGGGATGCGGCTTGAATCTTTTATCAGTAGAATAGTCTTAGAACTTGGAAAATATACATAATGCATTTGAGATAGTGTGTTCCAAGTTTTTTAAGTTTTTATATCTAAGTCCTTTTCCTGAATCACAATGAAGAAATAACACTCACCTTGACATACTTGACTAATATCATTGCAGGAGAATGGGCAATTGCAGTCAGATGTACATCCTTGACCCCATTTTCTTCGTGGACATGCTAATAAAAACACTAAACAGACTTGAAGCAGAGAATATAAACTTTATTCTTAAAAGGAAAGTTGTGTCAATGTCTCACTTTAACTTGCTATATAATTTATTGCAATTTGATTTTTTATCAACATTTCATCCACATGAAATAAGAAAATTGATTTGAAATTTCATTAACATCGGTCTACTCACAGGGTTATAAGTGATAAAGACTGAAAAGATACTAACGTTCATACTCATATCCATTGACAATGACCTCACAGAAAGTTAAATCTGTCCAATAGGCATGCCGTATGGTCAGATATCTGACTGGTGTATCTGGTGTACAGGCTATAGTCTGATAGAAATCTCTGCTAGTGATAAATGCACACTGTGTTTGTTTCCTCCAGTCTGGGTCAACCCCCACAAGTATGCTGTTATTGGAATTTCTGGATCTGTCTAAAATTTGAAAGATTTTTAATTTGATATCTTAACATAAGAATGATGGGCATGATTGGGATACATGTAAATATCCATGTTATGAAACACCACTAAAAAATGCGGTATTATCAATAATTCTTTTGTAGCACTGTCTGTTATCTGTTTATTCAATGTAATTCAATTCCCTAGTGGTTTTAGTCTTTGTACTGATATGGCATTCTCAATTTCAGGGATATTCTAATGACTTTCTGTAATATTCTAATTAAGATCCAATACTTCACATCTGGATATCATAAATGTATATTTCTAGAAAAACTCTATGCCAACATTCAAGGTCAGTTTTATATGATGTAAGAGTTTGTGTACTCCTGTGGCCCGTTGCACAATGGACTTTATGATCGTTTTCGTAACAACAATAAGTTTTGTAGCAGCAACAGTTTTATATCTCTGTTTCTACTTGAAATTAAATTCTGTAAACTGATATACAAAGGGAGAAAATCAGAAACAGAAACAGCTCATTGAAGACATTCTAAATACTATTTTTTAATCGTCAAACTGGTTGCTGTTACAATAAAAGTAACAACGAAATGTTTCATTGTTTAATTGATTTTCATTATTACGAAATTCATTGTGCAGTGGGCCACAATTGTTTTAAAAGTCTGCTTCTTATTCAATAATGCTTTTTACAGAGATCAGTTTAAACCTCTTTATAGAGATCAGCACTATTCATTCTATTGAGAATATATTTTTCGAGTGACAGTTCATATCTATTCATATTTTATGGGAAATAGATGATGAGTTATATTATATATATATGTTTTTTTGTTTTTGTTTTTTTTATTTATTTTTATACAGGTATACATAATTTGTACAGCATTGGCAAAACCTCAGTGTATGGTGTACACTGGTCTACCGGTTTGATGCTGTGCCTAGTAGTACGGCACTGTGCATGTAGATTTATGGAGGTAACATAGACATTATTATTCAGTACAGGGAAAACAGAATACAAAAATATACCACTATTACAGCATGGTAAAGTAAAGATAATTAACAATCTTAACTTTTAACAATTGGTTTCAGACATAAGTCTTGTTGATAGCATGGAAATGAAAAAGGGTAGGGGGATGGGGTAAAGGATAGGGGGAAATTATTAAAAGTAATGAATTTGTATGATTAAATGGGGATGAATTAATGAATAAAACATATGGAATGAGAATATGCGCATGTAAGATGGTAGCTGATTTTCGGGTAGGGCTGAGTCTTCATACACATATATTTTCTTACTAATCTCTAATAAAATGAGCCATCCTTTATATGTTTCTTGACTGCTTTGGTGAATTCACATGGGGTATCTGAGGTCTGTGTGCTTAATGGTTGTTTATCCCATAGGAAGGCACCCAGATACGAGGATGATTTGAGTGCTTTGGAGATTTTAGGACGAGGAATTCTAAATTTAATCTTGTCGAAATTTCTTACCAGTATTTTTCTATCATCAAGGAGCTCCTGACTTTTTGATCTCTGATACATGATCTTGAGCAGGTGTAATGTTCGCCTTTCAGAAAGCAAATTAATTCCAGCTTCAGCATGCAATTCAGCTTCATTACATCCCTTGTTAAGGAATACAGTTCTAATGCCCCAATTTTGTTGTTTTTGCAATTTCAATAGTTTTTCAGCAGTCCAAAGAAATTGAAAATGGTCATGATAATCAAAAAGGGGTAAGATCATGGATTTATAAACTGTAAGAGCTCCCTTCAAAGACATAAATCCTCTTATTCTACTGAATGTATTGATCTTATAACCTAGTGTACCCATAAGCTTACTATATTGATGTTCCCCTGTAAGCCTATTGTCAATAATGGTACCCCGGTATTTATAGCTTTCAACTTCTTGAATTCGAGATTTTGTACATGGTTGAGCTCCCGCTGTAGTTGTTTACAAACTCCCTTATGACTTTTGCCATTACAATACAGAATTGTGTCATCCGCAAACATAAGGGTTTTGACTCCATTTTCAATACTTGGCAAATCATTTATGTATAAAAGGAACATAAGTGGACCAATGGTTGAGCCTTGAGGGACACCAATATTTATGGTTTTTAGGCTAGAAGTAAAACCATGTAACTTAGTTTTTTGTTTCCTATTAAATAAATAGTTTCTAACAAATACTAAAAGCTTTTCCCCTAAACCCATAGCTTTAAGTTTCATGAGAAGAATTTGATGGTTTATGGTATCAAAAGCCTTCTGGAAATCCAGCCGATATATTTGATGAATTTAGAGAGAGTATTATATTGTCAAGAAAATTAGAGACAGCATTCTTTGTGGATTTACCTTTTCTGAAGCCAAATTGATTATCTACAAGCAAATTATTTAATTTCAAGTGATTTTCAATTTTTTTGGCAATGTGCTTCTCTGATAGTTTACATGGTAGAGGTAGTAGGGATATGGGTCTAAGATCACTGGGGTTATATACATTGTTTACCTTTGGTATTGGGGTAACAGATGCTATTTTCCATTTATCAGAAAAAATACCAGTTTGCCTCCAGAATTTGTAATTTTTTAATATATACTGCCTTCGCACTTTTGATTGCATTATTTGTCCAATTTCTTACTTGCTTATCTAGTTTCCAATCATCAGCATCTTTTGATTGTTTGGCTACATCCCATAGTTTGTCTCTGCCTTTAGTCAGCACAATTGAATCATGATTTACCCAGGCAGGCACATTAGATTGAATTCTGAAATCCTTGATTGGACAGTATTTATCTAGGAATTTATTTAGGAATGTTTCCATAAGATCCCATCATTTATTTGGGTTGGATTCCACCCTAATTTTTTGTTTAATATCATTAGTGAGACTATCACTAAGTAGCTCCGCATTGGACGTGACATATGTTCTGCCTTTGAAATTTATTTTGGCCGTGATGTCTTTACATTTCTTTTTGACCAGAAATATTGGTTGATGGTCGCTTATGTTGATATCAATGACACCTGACTGAGAAATATGATCCATTTTTACAAAAAGAAGATCAATGACCGATTTTTTATTTTATGTGGACCTAGTGGTTTTTTTGATCTTATGGTCAAGCCCATACTTTTTCTGCCAAGCATTCAATTTTTTAGTATCAGGATTTTTCTTGTTACTAAGGTTAACATTGAAGTCTCCCAAAATCAGCAGTTCTTTTTTATGTAGGTCCTTTTCATTTTCAAGAACATTATCTAATTGTTCTATTGCTTCAGTAACTGACCAACTTGGGGGACTGTATATATTCAGAATTAAGATGTTCTTCTGCACATTGCTTTGTAGTTCTATTTTCTGCAATTCTATGTTTGAGGTTGAGATATGATCTTCCATTTTATTGAGCACACAGACATTTAGACTTCTATTTATATATGTGAGAAATCCTCCCCCTATTTTAATACTTTTACCTCCAATAGAATTCACTTTTCTGCTAAGACGGAGACATTGGTATACATCTAACTCGAGAATCTTATTGCTGATGTCAGCCATCAACCATGTCTCTGAGAGTGTTATAATATCCATTCCTGAATTTTCTAAATATAGTCTGAATTGATCAAGTTTGCAAGCAAGGCAACAAAATTAATATTGAGATGGCTTACTTTGAACCCCTTAGAGTTCTTAATTTCCTTCATTTCAATCATTTAGTATAGGGTTTGAGGAAATGCACCATAAAATAGGTAAGTGAACAGAGGCCCCAGTTTATAGGTTTACGAATGTGAGGGATGAGATGAAAGCCATATGGTAGTGATTGGGAAAGGGTATGAATAAATGAATAAAAATGTAATAGGGGAATGAAAATACGACCTCATTTATAATATTTGAACGAAGTGACATATAAAGCTGCTAGCACAGTTGCCAATAATTGATGTAATCAATTGTATAGCAATAGAATGAAGAAACGTCACCAGCCTTAACATTATGTGAATTACTACGTCATATAGTGTAAATATAGTATGGACTGCCGGTAGGTGTTAATATACCTGTTTGGCAGTAGCAGACAGGGTGCATCTCCATGCGAGTACCAATGCTCGGGTAAAATCAATAACCAGACTGATATATATATATATATATAGGGTAGAACCAATGGTTACAGCAGAGAACACTATTAGATACTTTTATGATAGTACGAGTCTTGAGGATTCAACGGATTTGAATAGCTATATGTAGAAGGACATCTGGTGACTAATAAGAGAACTGCTGTGTTGCATTTGCATGTGAGACCAGGTTGACTCTAAGGAGGAAACTTCCTCTCAGGCAACAGGAATTGTGAACCTAGGACTTATAGACTATCATCACACTGTCAAATTGTATGCATTCAAGATATCCACGAATAAACCTGACTTTCAGCCAAGCGTTGTTTGTGTTATGGATATGAACACCTCGTGAAACTATCTACTACTTGACTAGCATTTATAGAAGAAGTTGAATAAAACAATTCGACCGAATATCATAAGCACAGTTCCCCAATCATCAAATAACAGCATAACAACAACTAGCGTTCAATATAAAAGATACATTACACTAGTCCTTAAGTGAAATCCAATTATTATGTGTTTTCATCTTTGGGCAGCCATTGTTAAAAAAAACCATAAGAGTTTAATCCAGCTACATGGGTTTTTCATAAGTTCAGAATGTTAGGCATTTTTTCATTCAGGTCTCTGCCTGTTACTTTTTCGGCAACCCCAACTCTGGAAATAAGCAGTTTTCTGCCTTTCCTCTGCTCAACTCGAACCAAAGCACTAGTAAGAGACATTACTAAAACCGATGAATTCCTTACACAAATGTACCCTCATACCAAGATTGCATATACGCCATTATAGCATGATCTTAGCAAAATTTACTGATGATCATCCTACTCATCCAAACACTATGACTGAAGGGATCATTTAATGATATACTTTTTGAAATAAACAATTTCTCGAAAATTACAAAAATGGTACATACTGACAACATGATGGTTTAAAACTATGTAAAAGCATCACAGGAGATTAATCTTTAATTCTACCAGAGAAATTATATAGACAAATTAATAAGAGCCAAGCAGATGTCAAAAATCAACATGGGTGCCTCTCGTTGTAAATAAGAGTTATATCTCATCTACTAGAATGCATAGAAAGATATGGTTAGTGTCTTTATTGGAGGTTTAGAGTACTAGTCAGGGAATCTAAATTTGCATGTGTTAAATCTGTGCCAGAATCAGAAACCCAAGATGGCTGACCAAGTTTAAATATCACCACCAACTTGAACATGTCAAGTGTATGAATGAGAATAGTTTCAGTATCTGTAGGAATCTTAATGAATAAGGTCCCAATTATTTAGACCCTGCAGTTGATCTTATGTTAGTTTACAAAGCCAAAGATGGCAGCATAAGTGTCCTTAGGATAGTTGTTATAGGTCTCATAGATTCATGATTTTGATACAAAAAATATTTAAGTTTATTTATTTATTAATTCAGGTCATATTAATAGTATCCAAATTTGAAAGGAGAAACACCCTGATTTACGAAATTCAAACTTCAGTCGATACTTACGATGCAAATCAAAGTGAACTCGGCTGTTTCTGAATATATACTTTTAGACATAATTATACCCAAGTTGGGCAGCAAAAAGGTCTATTTATGGATGTTCAAATATTACAAAAATAATCCTGCAAGTAAAGTATATTACACCTCTTATGGTTTCACCACAAAATTCACCACAGCAGGCCGCAGCCACTAATCAGTGACTTTACAGCTTGTAGCCACCACTCAGGGTACTGAAGGTCGCGACCTGCAGCCAATTGGCTTCAGCCTGGTAGGGATGGGGATCAGACACTATCCTAATGACCCTAAATGACCGCATTAACCCATTAATTAATTAACTAACTAATTAATAATAATGAGGTGATTAGGGTATGTAATGTATACACACATAAAAGAAAAGTTCCATTATATCTTTTGTCCTAAATAATATACTGATAAAAGGCCACAGCTGGCTCCCTAATGAGATTGAAATGGGGTGTTGGATGGCTGCAGCTACCTAGTAGCACATACAGCTTTTCACTACCATCCAGCTGCAGCCTGCCGCAGCATCTCAGGTTCGCAGCCTGTGAATTTTGACGTCATCCCTTACCGATCAAGAGAATGTTTAAGATACCTATAGTTCACACACAAGAATTAGCAGAGTAAAGTATAAGGAGAATGCAATAGGTGACTTCTGAGTTCCTTAACCACCCACCCAAACATCTCAGAATGTCTGAGGGCAGTACGTGAGGGCAGATTTTGGTCTGGTTTGTGGGGACAGATCTTGGGTTCCCTGTGTCAAGGAGGGGAGAATAAGGGGGACAGGGTTTATTTGTCATAGCTCCTGACACCATAGAATCTAGATGGCCTGTGGTTGGACATTGATTAGTAAGACATGCATGAAGGTAAATAATGCAAAATTGATATTACCACCCCCTTCAGAAGATTGGGGGCCCAAAAAAATATCAATATATAAAATATGCAACGATAGAATGTGAAAATGCAATGACCATTCTAATACAAAATATGTGTACCTTCATTGCAAATAGTTTTTGAATTTAGCAAACTCTTCATTTTCTGACCATTTTTATTTATGTAAAAATATTAATTGTGAAATTCTTATTTATGAAATTTCAAAATTGAAAATGTTATCAAATTTATGTTAAATACAGAATTTCATAATTTGTGCAGTTTACATATATTACACACAAACCATCATCTATTTAGGGTGAAATTTGACAACAATTATTGAATATCTGTAATACCTTTTAATATCATTCTTTAAAAAATGAAATTCAAAGCTCTTTCAGTAATGACTCTGGAATATAAGGGAGACCAGGAAAATAACTCTTTTCAAGTGTAAAGAGAATAAACAGTCATGAATTTAAAGAAAAAAAAGCTCATTTAAGAGAAAACCACATGTTAGTGAAAAACAGAAGCATGGATTAATCATGAGTTAATAACAGAAATTGTAAATAGAGATTAAGCTATTAAGATTGCTAAAAGGAATTGATAAATATTAGGGTAAACTTTTTGCTCACAGATAGAGGAATATATAACATGTACCATGGTCGAAAAAGCAAAGTCAGATTCTTTAAACAAAATACTTGAAAATAGTAGGGGAGATAAAAAAAAAATTCGGCAAACTAAACAGCGAGTGATACCTAACAATAATAAGTATACTGGGTGATATCCAAATTTAATTGTACAGAAGTGCTCTTGCAATTAGAAACCCTAGGGAAATACCTAACGATGAAATGCGTATGTTAATAAATGTACCTATGTTAGCACTATTGTTCAAGAAACAGTTGTTAACATGTAATTATAAATGTATTAAGAATAACAAAGTCATACTTAAAGAAAACAATAATAATGTAAACTTACGTAGATCTGGTTGTTCTGTAGTAAAATTGAATCACATAATATTGGAGAATAAGAAATTTCCAAATAGGCAATCATAAGTACCTGTAATGCCTGTTAATTTATGAACTTAAATGTATTAATACTGTCCTCTCAAAGATATTTCATTCCATTACTATTTCATTATTCGTATATCATTCTTTAAGAAATGAAACTGAAATCTTTTTCTGTAATGACGCTGGAATGCAAGGGAGATCAGGAAGTAACTCCTTTCCGAGTGTAAGCATTATAAATAATTCTGAATTTCAAATAAAAGTTCATTTTAGAAAAAAACACAAATATAAGACCATTTGAATAAGAATTCTATCTATTTCTAAAAAGGCTACTTTCTATCCCTGTTCATAACTTTGTTACTTCTAAGGGTACTTCAAATCCACGTTGTTTTTTGTTTGTTTTAGGGCATCATACTTATTTGTCACTGGATTGTACATGGAAATTAATAGCCATCATGACAGAATTCATACCCATTTTTATCCTCATTTTCCAAAATAATATATCTGCTTCTAAGTTAGATAGAATAGTTTGGTTTGAAGTTCTGAACCCA
Source organism: Lepidonotus clava (assembly GCA_936440205.1). Taxonomy (NCBI): domain Eukaryota; kingdom Metazoa; phylum Annelida; class Polychaeta; order Phyllodocida; family Polynoidae; genus Lepidonotus; species Lepidonotus clava. The sequence goes on from OW387134.1 coordinate 3,827,972, forward strand.
TCAAGTAAGGTTAACCCAAACACCCCATACTCCTACTTTCTGCTTATTTAAGAGGAAGAGGAAGAGGAAGGTATAGCCTCTTCCTCTTTAAGAGCAAAGATTCTCCCTGTTATGTCTCACATGGGTCTTACGAGGTGAGGTTTTCTTCTTGAGACATAAAGGTTTAGTATTGGTGTATATCACCAGGGGGTGCATGTATGTCCTGTTTTTCTTGAAGCGAAATCCCTCACCAAATGAGCCAAAACATAAGTATAATAGGGAGTGAAAGGTGTGCTTGAAGAGGATGACTAAATTCACTGAACATGACTTCGCAATTGACATTGGTTGAGTAAAAAACAGAAAAACAAACTTACGATGTGTAATTCGGAAGTATATTTCAACACTTGTTATCACAAATGTCATGTTTCCGTTACCAGCTGCCAAGTCCACAGACCACCAGGCAGGAGTGTTTTTTACTTCATCAGGTAAGGTCCAATTTCTACTGTACGGGTGAGCACAGGATCTATCATCAATGTCTTGTCTGGTGTCCCCGTCCACAGCCCGCCCAGCCACATGGTCTCTCAATGTACCCAGCTGTGTAGCAGGCTTACCCAGGGCAATGTTATCTGGAAGAGTTCATTAACAATTCAACTGATTTTTAATGTGAGCACTTTTATTCCTCATTCATAAAACATGGGGAATAATGTTATCAATTACTTGCCCCCCCCCCCCCACCTTAATTCATGCATTGTGTTTATATTGGCTGAAGTTAACATTGGTGTGATTGGTCCATGCTCAGTTATTCCTAAAACATAACTCCTGCTGGCACAAGCATAGAAAATAGTTATAAGAATACCTTTTAATCAATCACTGGGGAAATGAAATAATAAACATCCTCTTGGGAATTATGTCTGAAGGTATATTCCCCGACATCAGAATATCACCACTTCTTAAATATCCCCAGGGCTAGTGTTCTTTCTATAGTTTATACCTCCACAGGAATATATTGAAGAGCAAATTTATGTTAAATAAAGTAGATCAATAAACTAAACGATAAACCAGATAAACCATAAATTGCCTCCTCTTCAAGTCCTCATTTATCACTGAGAACTTAATTACTTTTGTCACTTAACTCTAGCTTGATTCATACAACAAAGTAATTGTGATACAAATAAGGAAACATAACTTTTTGATATAATTATATTCTGTCAAAGAGCATCAGCAGAAGGGGAAAAAAAGAACTCACCTGCATGTGCCACAATCTGTAGGCCAATAATAATAAGGTATATCTCAATAGGGCCCTTTTTCCATTTCACTTCCATTATATTGTGATGCAAGTGTATCCTTAATTGAATCAATTAATGCTATAGGCAATTCTATAAAAAAAAGTATATGAGAAATGATTTAGCATTGTTTCAAAATTATATTCTAATTGAAAAAGGCTTAGATGCAACGCCAAGTAAGTCATCTAAATAATGTTTTTGAAAAAAGAAGGAAGAGACACAGTAGATCAGACAAGACATTCAAAACCATCAAACTGTAAAAATACTCAAACCAGTTGAATAGCCAAAGGTGTCAGGGAGGATTTATTATCAAACCTATATCAAGATTGATGTCTCCCCCTCCTGACTGGATCAGTTATACATAATCACTTTTGCAGAAATGTAAATGGGTCTACCAGAGGTAGATGACATTTCCATTTTTAATGCAATGATTTTCATGTGAATATTACTTTGGCCCTACAAGGTTAGGGACCAGTCAGTCATTCATATTACACAAGGCTAAAACTGGCTTATCTAATACTAGATACTGCAGGCCCATATCTATCATATTTGAGTATGTCCTGATTACTGGGACTTTATATAATTTCCCTCCATGTTAATAATTATTCTTTATTGATTATATCTTAATCATGTACTGTGCATTGAGGTATGGTTTTAGTAATTTATTAATATATATTTCATTAATTGTATAGCTATAAGGTAGATTGCAGTGAATTCACAAGGCCAGGGATAGGAGGTGGGTGGGTGTAGACACAGATAACACTTAGTCAGAGAGGATAAAGGAGATATGGACTTTGGACATCCCACCCACACCTGACCAAATGTGCTTGTGTCGGGTATTACGTACGGGTCCCGAAGTGGCATTTTGTATTTTAGAAATTGTAATGATGCACGTATATTATCGCTGATATTTTACGAGATCGCATGTACTAATCAAGAAATGTCTGTACCGAATGTCACCGCGATGTTAACTTTGTATCTTTTGTAATTAAGGCATAATGCCGTTTTTCAAATATTATCATGTAGAGGTTTATAATTTTAGGAGTGGCTATCAATCCCGTTGCTAGGTTCGTTCATGCATTGTTTTTTGACCGTTGCTATGTACCGCCCCTAGGATCCTCCTCACCTCCCCTGGGAGTGTAGGAGCGGGAGTGATAACCACTGATTTTGTTCGATATAAAAGGCTGGGCTGTCCTCCAACAGTCATCATTCTGATCACCACCACTGACTTGTGTCCTTCATTGCTGCTACTTACCTACCAGCACCCTACCTCTCACCCTTCCCCTACCATACCATACCATACTACCCAGACCCTACCTGAACTAGCTGCTCATTGGCAGAGTGTCCTCTCCTACCTGAACTAGCTGCTCATTGGCAGAGTGATCCCCCCTACCGGAACTAGCTGCTCATTGGCAGAGTGACCCCTCCTGTTGTAACTTAAGATTTCCCAACCTCCTTAGAACCCAATAAGGACCCTGAAATCTTATATTGGTGACCACTGACCTGATCTATTTCTGAAAAAGAAAGGCACACACCTTCTTTTACTATCTTAGAAATTGTAAGACTCTTGAACATGACTACCCCTGCCGACCAAGACCTTTTCCTTGCCACCAATAATACACTGAGGATCTGCGGCTTACACAGAGGGTCTACAGCGTCCATAGAGTCAGAGAGATTCGGCAATGTTAAGGTAAAATACAGGAGATCTTGATTTCTATCAGATTCTTAGATATTATGGGTATTACTGATGGGAATTGGATATTATTAGTTTGTTAGGTCAGTGATACTCTCCTAGGCCACTTCCCGCTGTTAATGTTTTGGTATCTGTATTTTACAGTGTCATTTTGGATAAGGGGATGTTATGTAATGTTCTTATTAATTATAATCATGTTTATCTACATTATGGTAGGAAGTATGCATATACTGAGCACCAAGAGTGGCCTCAGAGGGCCGACATGGGCCTCTAAGGTCCTATCTCATATTGGCCAAATGTTAAAGAGAGGTGGTAGTTAGTGTCTCCCTTAACATGATGGGTAGGAATTGTGCCAATCAGGGCCCCTCCCCCATTCATATTATTTTATTGGTGCCAGGAACTAGTCAGTGTATAGTTTGATGAGATGACTATTATAGGGTGGTAGTTAGAATGAAACTCCCCTATACTGGTATATGGTCAGTTATTGACCTTAAGGGTAGAAGTTGGGTAAACTCCCCTTGTTGTTAGTTTATTTATATTCAAAGGTTAGAGCAAGGGCTCCCTTTGGGTATGGTTTCCTTCAGGGTTATAAGGGTAGTAGAAAGGACCCCCTTATATGGAAAATTGCCAAGTTATGGTGTTTGGATATGGATGTATTATCCAGGGTATTATTAGTCAGTGAAGGTGACTAGGGCAAATATGGATGCAGTTCCAGGATTTTAAGGCCAGGGTAAATTTTGTTGTGTTGGGTAGGAAAGTTGTAACACTCCACTCAATTATTATGATGACCTATTCTTAACAAGTAGTTAGAGATCTGCTCATAATGTTTTGACGTGTGAGGTTCAATTTTTTGGCACTACCCGGGTTATATTTTTGAAGTATTGGCCAGGAACGTTTTAAATATTGTTTTGTAAGCACTTAAGAGGTGCAGTCCAGATTTAGGAAACTTCCATGAACTTGTTGATGCCCCCCTCCCCCCATTTTTAAAGTTAAGAGACTGATCCCTTCTTCACCCCCCTCCCCCTCTGTGGTCAGTAATGAACCAACCGGTCATGGTGGCCAGCACGTGAGTGATGAGTCACCTGGTAATCCTGCTGATAACCAGGCGGACATGAGTGACGGTCTTGTTACAGGCCACACTGATAATGATGTGGTCATGGACGATAACCCACGTGAGGTGTGGCGTGATCAGACCACGGATCAGACCACTGACAATGGGTCTGGCCACATTGATGTCACACGTTCCCAGGCTACAGGGGGCGTGGTGACCCGCGCCCAGGCGAGGCGGCTGCTACAAAGGGAGACGAGCCACCCGTACCATGGTCACTTGCGGCACCACTTCCAGAAGAGGCCAGCGTACTACATTCCTGAACTCAGCGCATCCTCTCCCACCCCCGACGAGGCTCGAGACGGACGGAGAAAATGTATCCAGTTGGTTATGTCCTTCTGTGCATCTGGGCCATAGGGTCCCCATGTGCCGAGGGAAACCTCTTTGCTGACGAGGGCGTCCTGGTTCGGAAAGGCGGCGAGGCACGGGGCATCTCTGGGCTGTGGACTGTCGTGGTGGTGATCCATCCACCACCCCGCCCAGACTTCGATGAGTGGCTCACCCATATTGGGCGGGATGTGCATTCTCTTCACACCAAGGGCCAAGTGGGCGCGCATGACTTTCAGGTATGGAATGAGAGACTTGACTCAATGAAAGGGAGTTTAGAGGAGTTTAATAATATACAGTTAGTAGGGGCAAACCCGTCGAGGTCAAGGAGGGCTCCTTTGGACATAATAGGGTCCCTCTCGCATTCACTTTTTGGTTTGGTGACCGATGGGCAGATTGACACTCTTAATAATGCCATTAGGGAATCCCAAGGACAAATTAATGCCCTCTATCATGACGGTACTAAAATGATCTCCATTATGAACCAGACCCGTCGCTATGTGAAAGAAAACCGGATGGACATTGCTGATTTACAAGATGCCTCAAAGGTATTATCTCAGCGGGTGCTTCTTAACATGCGGAGGGTAGAAGGGATAGATAAGACCATCGATAAACTCCATATCCGCCATCTTATGACTGGTATACTTGAGCGGGTGGAGAGGGCTATCCATCTTTACCTTCACCAGGTAGGCCTATTCCATCGCCAGCGTCTACAATTAGAGCGGGGTTACTTGACTGACGATATACTCCCCCCTGCTTATTTACGCGAAGTGCTGACACAGCTGGGCAAGAGAAAGCACGAGACGGCCCCGCTCCGCTGGCACTACCATTACATTATGGTTACCCCTCTAACTGACTCCTCTGACGAACTATCCTTTCGGGCCATCATACCTGGCCTAGCCCGAGAAAGGTATGCTATGTATCATCTCCAGTACTTCCCGGTGGCCCTGGGATCGGACCTGCTGCGTCAAGTGAAAGGGAAAGCTACAGTGGCCCTTGACGGCGTGTCAAGTGCCTCCTTCACCCCTGCTTCCTGTACCGGTTCCAAACCCACTGTCTGCCGAATTAATCAAGAACACCTCGAACCAACATGTGAGGCTAATCTCCTCACAAGCCGCCACCCCGATAATTGTGTCATAACAGTAACTCCCCATGGTAATCGGACCAGCATAATATACCGTGGGGATGACCAAATTTCTACTATTGTGTTAGCCGCATTCTCTCCCGTAGAAGCTACATTATATTGCCGTGATCGTGCACCGACTGCACAGACATATTCTGGACTGGTTCACATTGAATTAGGGCCGTCTTGTGTCCTACAAAGTAAAGACTGGAGGGTGTGTGGCATCGATTTAGGACAATCAACAATTGAACTTTCGAGACCGACTTATATAGACTTGCCAGCTATTAACTTAACTTTTCCAAAACATAAACAAGAAGAACTTTTTAAGGAAATAAAATTTATAAATAGATTGGATATCCCTATGATTTCTAATCATGATATTGAACCTTATAAATCTATCTTTGGTGAATGGACCCCTATTCAGACAGGTGCAGTTACTGGGCTTCCCAGTGTTCTCTTTATTGTTTTCATAATTGTAGTAGGATGTGTATCCTATAAGTTTGTTGGATGCAGCATTTGTAGAAAGAAGGAAGTTGCCAAGGTCCTGCCTCTGGGAGTATCAGCTCCATTACTTCCCCCTCCTGTTAACCCCACCTACAACCAAGCAAATTATCATTTTAATCAAGAGCTAGCAACCCCTACGCTGGACGTAGAGGAACTCGATTCATTCCCTTCATCGCCCCCCATGTTGCCTGTTCCCTCTACCAGTACCCCCCCATTACGGGCTATCATGCCACCCCAGATTGCCCTTCCCCCCACTCACCCAAAGGCAACTACTATCCCAATGACTACCATGAATGTCAACCCCCCAAGAATCCCGGAGACCGGACCAAGGATGCAATTTGCTGCCAAAAATGGGAAGTCTAAATATCATGGCCTTGCGACTGCTATATATGGCCCGCAAGGTTATGATGTGAGTGGTAAAGCACAGAGGCGTAAGGAGAGCTCTTTGCTTTAACCATTCTATGGGTTACTACCAGTTGCGTGTACCAACCGGTCAGTGAAAAAGATCCCTTATTATTCAAAAGTTATTTTTGCAATTGTTATGCAATCATAGACAGTAGTACAGGCCCTGAAGAGCACAACCTGAATTCCAAATTTCCAAAATTAATTAATTATTTTGTAGAGTACTTATGAAATAATAATAGCTTTTATTGCTCTTCAGGAACCCTTAGTGTAATGCTGTTATCACACTTTATATTCCACATGTATCTTAATATCTTCTACTTGAGGTGATGGCAGGGCAACTTGCCTAGATATTTTAATATTGATGGGTGTTGCAAAATCGGATTATAGGCATAGCTAAACATGTACAGGCGCAAGACATGTCTTAGATAACAAACAATTTGGCCATCTCTTTAAGCATCCATTTGTACTGCCACCTACCCCAAAAATAGTGTATCTTTATATATTTATGTAAGCTTAGTTTAGTACTGTATTTACATCGGCTGCCTCCACTTATAATTCGAAAATAACAATGACATGCCTCGTTATGTATATCAAATCCAAATATTTTCTTATCAACTATACCTCATATGCAAGTGTCATCATGCAACTGTTTTGACTATGTTTTTATTCTTTTGGTTTGGATCAAAGAAAATTTAACTCAAAATTTTGTAAATTGTCTTTTGATCCTTGAAATATGGGCTTCTGTAAAAATACTCAAACCAGTTGAATAGCCAAAGGTGTCAGGGAGGATTTATTATCAAACCTATATCAAGGTTGATGTCTCCCCCTCCTGACTGGATCAGTTATACATAATCACTTTTGCAGAAATGTAAATGGGTCTACCAGAGGTAGATGACATTTCCATTTTTAATGCAATGATTTTCATGTGAATATTACTTTGGCCCTACAAGGTTAGGGACCAGTCAGTCATTCATATTACACAAGGCTAAAACTGGCTTATCTAATACTAGATACTGCAGGCCCATATCTATCATATTTGAGTATGTCCTGATTACTGGGACTTTATATAATTTCCCTCCATGTTAATAATTATTCTTTATTGATTATATCTTAATCATGCACTGTGCATTGAGGTATGGTTTTAGTAATTTATTAATATATATTTCATTAATTGTATAGCTATAAGGTAGATTGCAGTGAATTCACAAGGCCAGGGATAGGAGGTGGGTGGGTGTAGACACAGATAACACTTAGTCAGAGAGGATAAAGGAGATATGGACTTTGGACATCCCACCCACACCTGACCAAATGTGCTTGTGTCGGGTATTGCGTACGGGTCCCGAAGTGGCATTTTGTATTTTAGAAATTGTAATGATGCACGTATATTATCGCTGATATTTTACGAGATCGCATGTACTAATCAAGAAATGTCTGTACCGAATGTCACCGCGATGTTAACTTTGTATCTTTTGTAATTAAGGCATAATGCCGTTTTTCAAATATTATCATGTAGAGGTTTATAATTTTAGGAGTGGCTATCAATCCCGTTGCTAGGTTCGTTCATGCATTGTTTGTTGACCGTTGCTATGTACCGCCCCTAGGATCCTCCTCACCTCCCCTGGGAGTGTAGGAGTGGGAGTGATAACCACTGATTTTGTTCGATATAAAAGGCTGGGCTGTCCTCCAACAGTCATCATTCTGATCACCACCACTGACTTGTGTCCTTCATTGCTGCTACTTACCTACCAGCACCCTACCTCTCACCCTTCCCCTACCATACCATACCATACTACCCAGACCCTACCTGAACTAGCTGCTCATTGGCAGAGTGTCCTCTCCTACCTGAACTAGCTGCTCATTGGCAGAGTGATCCCCCCTACCGGAACTAGCTGCTCATTGGCAGAGTGACCCCTCCTGTTGTAACTTAAGATTTCCCAACCTCCTTAGAACCCAATAAGGACCCTGAAATCTTATAAAACGTTCAAATATTATCAAAATATTAACGCATGAGCATATACTTACTCTAACCCAGTGCCAAACAGATTACTATGGACTAATAGACTACAAGAACAAGGGTGAGGATGTGGTATTATGAGGGGCAAGAGGTGGAGGTAAAGGCTGAGTGTAGGATATCTTTCTACCTCCAGTGAGTATCCTACCTAATACCATCATCCAAACCGAGTTGTCTAAATTAGCATTTAAATGTCAATATTCATAGGCTGTGAATCTCAGATGCTGTGGCAGGCTGTGTCAAGATGTTGGTTATAAACCCTATGTGCCATGACTGGCTGCAGTCTCATTGCAATCACATAAGGGGTGCCAGACATGAGTCTATGTCACCTTTTAATTGAGGAGTATGATAAAAGGGCACTTATCTCTGACGTTTGTATACATTACATACCCTAATTACCTCATTAAGGCTAAGTAATTGATTACTTGATTAATTAATGTGATTATTTAGGGTCATTAAGATAGTATCACTACCCCTTTTCCTACAAGGCTGCAACCACATAGCAGCCGGCTGCAAACCCCTGGTACCCCTGGTACCCCTGGTACCCCTGGTACCCCTGGTACCCCTGGTACCCCTGGTACCCCTGGTACCCCTGGTACCCCTGGTACCCCTGGTACCCCTGGTACCCCTGGTACCCCTGGTACCCCTGGTACCCCTGGTACCCCTGGTACCCCTGGTACCCCTGGTACCCCTGGTACCCCTGGTACCCCTGGTACCCCTGGTACCCCTGGTACCCCTGGTACCCCTGGTACCCCTGGTACCCCTGGTACCCCTGGTACCCCTGGTACCCCTGGTACCCCTGGTACCCCTGGTACCCCTGGTACCCCTGGTACCCCTGGTACCCCTGGTACCCCTGGTACCCCTGGTACCCCTGGTACCCCTGGTACCCCTGGTACCCCTGGTACCCCTGGTACCCCTGGTACCCCTGGGTGGGGGATACAAGCTGTAAAGTCACTGACAACTGGCTGTGGCCTGCTGTGGGGAATTTTGATGTCTCCCCTAATAAAGCCCCCAGTCATGTCCGAAAAGTCCTGGTTATGATGGGCAGGAATTTATTTTTACCAGTCACCCAGCAAACTTTATACTATTGTGTCTGGGCCAACTGTTAAAACTACAAGCATTTTGATTGGCTACTGTGATGAATGTGTATTCATCAGGTGTCAAAGCAAGAATTTGAATGTAAAATGATGTGGCAGATTTTTAAGTATATTGTTATGTAACGGGAACGAAACCCGAAACCTGAAGCCCGAAACCCGAAACCCGAAACCTGAAACCTGAAACCCGAGAAAAACGGTTAAACGGTAAAACGGAAATGACGTCAGTATGACTGCATGACGTCACTGTGATCATGTGACATGAAATAGCCAATCAGAGCTGACCACTATGGTATAAAAGGGGCGGTGAGGCCCGAAAATAAAGAGTTCCTTCATAGTACTCCTGGTGTTCACACGTGTCTTCTGCCTCTGATAGCTCTTTAGGAGGACTCCAATCGATAAGATGATCTAATATGGACTAGATAAATAGGAAATAGATGTAAGATTGGTAAAGTTATAGAAAACTAAGGCTTAAAATAGTGCAGTGTCCGAAGGCCGCGAAGGACCGAAAATCATGGCCCGAAGGCCCGAAACTGCCCGACCCACGGCACAAGGAAGGAAGAGTGGTCAGATGAAGAAGCCCTAAAAAGCCAGCGGCAACCCCCTGACCGGAGGCATTAAGGCGCAACCGGCTCGGCCCCACGCTACCATGTGTTTTAATTCTTATGATCTAAAGCCTATAGGGCTTTAGAAAGGTTGTGAAACCAACAAACACTCACAATTATGCTGAAATGTATCTTATTCTCACCTAGTGCAGGATGGTTCTCAAACAAACTGAACTCATGATAATGTTGCTTTAGTTCTTTAGTTCTTTAGTTCTTTTTTGAAAGGTAAATGTGACCTGTTCAGGCAAGTTGTGAGGGATGTTGCACTGAGGTGAAATTCTGTTAGGTTTTCCATGAGGAAATGCAATTTCTTACCCTTCAAACTACATATAGGACATCTATATATAGTTGCTGAGTTCCATTGAAGTTAAAAAAGAAACACACCGTTACACAGACTAGAAACTTAATAAATTGACTTCAAAGTTTTTCTAACCTACCACTATCAGTCTTCCAGAAAGGCCCTAGCAACATTCACTTCTAATCTCTTGATGGTTCAGAAACTTGCTATAATTATTCTACACAATTTTAGCTTACAAATACCATAAACATAACTTTTATTCCTGGCTGGCCTTTGAAAAAGTGACAAAAATCTGGATCTGTACTAAAAACTTAACCTAAAATGGCAAGCATAAATGATCCTAATTCCTCACCTTAGCAGATTGAAATGAACTATGTAATAAACCTGCACATCTATAAAGTGTATATAAAAGTCCTTGATTGTACCAGGGTCATTTAAAAGTCAACATCCACTCAAGTAACTGCATAACTCAAAACATAACTCTAAACATGGAGTACAGTTTAAAAAGTGAAAAGCGGAAGGTACTTCCCATTTCCCTAGCTGGGATTTAGGGGCCTTCCTTACCAAGGTCTGATGAATGTGATCATCTCTATGTCTAAACACCTCCTCCTCCTCCTCTTCCTCTGATGATCATGATGATGAGTTTGGGGTCTGTTATCTCTCCAGTCCACACCCTCGCACCCTTTATCTGCCTCTGCCTCTCCCCCTACCCCTTGTCGGCCTACCCATCTAACAATTTTATGTTGCTACATTGTCCCAACATTATTTTGTAATGTTTATAATACATTGCGATGTAATGTTGTATATTTGTTTTAGCAATATTTTAGCAATATCCTTCCTAAAATGTTGTAGAAAGGTTATGTTGCACAACGTTGCCTGTTTGTTTGCTGGGTATCTCCCTAACCAGCAGGACCTGTCTCTGGTTCTGACTCGGCATCAGGTTCTGATGACAGATCACAGTCGTGGTGGGTGGGGCTGTCTGGCACAGAGGACATCGGACACAATGATGTCCTTCATCTCCCCAAAACTAAAGTCAATGATGTTTTTGAAGAGATACCACTGTCTTTCAGGGACGGGGGGGGAGGGGAGAAGTCAGGGGATGGGCATCCCAGTCTCTTTACTAGACCAGCCCAAAGACCATATATTCTGAACCGCAATGATTCCACTAGTTCTATTTTAAAGATTCAGATTAAGACCCATAAACAGCAACTGTCCTTACAGTTGCATATGCCAAGTCAGCAAATCTTACCAATAGGAGACATGGATACACTCAGGACCCTAAGCAAATATATGCAAATAGGGTCACAGGCTACAAACAGGTTGTGGGGGGAGGGGGGTGAGGACAGCAGATCATAATCACAATACAATAATAAGAGAGTCGAATTGCTCTCCCTCTAACTATGGGTTCCCACCTTTATATATTAGTTTGGTTATTGATTTTCTCCCAAGCAGTACTGCTTACTAGGAGATGTAGCTTGTCTGCCGTAGTTTATCAGGTTCACCTACCAGAAGCTACTGCCATGTTTACATTACAATAATTTGTATAATTTCGAATACCTTTTATGATTATCTTCTACAAATTGGTGACTGATTCCTTCACTCTCTTTATACATTACTAATTATGTGCACAAGGTGTTTTACTAACTACCTTTGTGCATTTTCAATAAAACTAAGATTTCCAAGGTTCATATACCAGTTTGACTTCTTGAAATATCTGAGTCATTTCTCTAAAACGGGTCACCAATTGATGTGAAGGACTATTGTTTCTGTACAATGAAATAAGACTTACCATCAAATGCGATAAACTCCAGGATGACGATTGGTCCCCTTTAACATGCCTCACCATTAAAGATGTTATATGTTGCTCTAGTGCTTTAGAAATAAACAAATGTCCTGCACACATGCATTGAGGTCTATATCAATTTCTAAACAGATCGTTTGGTAGACTGTGGTAACCTGTTGTTTATGTGCATGTGATGTCCTTACCCTACGGTGAAGATAACACTGACCTATATCAAACAAGACAGCCTAGCCTAGTTCATGTTTCACACTCATACACATTTGACCTACATGTTTATATACCTCTTACACTATACTAGAGAAGGCAAGGACTTTTTATATAAATTGCTGAATTTTGTCTACACTCAAAGGAAAAGTAATTATGGGAAGTGTTAATTAGAAGAGAACATCCAGTTGTAGGAGATACCGAGCTGACTTGATTATTCGTTAGTATGGCAAAATGGTTAGCAGAGTGGGATACTCTTTGATATTCACCAATGTGGTATTTCAGTAAAGAGGGACTTATGTCTGTCATAACCATTTGGTACATCAAGTAGGCCTTCCATGCGCTTTTCATCTTTCTGACTTCTTTTATAGTAAAATGGCGTGTCCATTTATTTCTCACAATACGATCAAGGTTTCCTAATTAACTTTAACAATATCTCAAAATCGCACTTAACACCCAGATTAGCCTTTGCATACAAATATTTGCATTGTAGTATAGTGTCGGACACACCCTTTTGTACATTTCAGATTAATATGCTTGTATGATATGCTCTGTGGTGAGACATTTTGACTAGAGGAATAGGTTTCATGTCTCAGAAAAGACAATTATATTATGATAGTGTGAAGATGGTATAACACTCCTTGTGTAAGTGGGCTGAAGAAACAGCATTAGGTCATCCAAGACCATCTTGTACAAATTAGTACTCTGTATATTGGTGAAGGTTTTTCATATGTATACTTTAACTGCTTCGTGATCTAGGTTGTTGATAAAGGTCAACGTCGTGAGTAAAACATAATCAAGGAAGTCATGATCAGAGAAATATCCTTCCTTTTCAAAATAATTTCATGAGACATATTATTTTTGTTCTATCAATGTAGATATATTTCAAACCATCTTTGTTTTGCAGCCAAGGTCAGAGCCATTTACAACACAGGTTGGCTAAAAGAAATAAAATCTTTAAAAAAATGACATATCATACTCTAACAAGCTAGCTAACAATTTCATGTTTCAATAATGTTGCTACTATGTTGCACTTTGGTTGTTACAATGTAGTAAATTTCCATTGTTACAATGTAAAAATGTTGACTCCCAGAAAAGCTGTAGCAATGTTGTTTACAATGTTGTAATGTTACATTTTTACAACCTTTTCACAAACTTACATAATTAAAACAACATTCTTTCCACTTGATAATTGATTCATCTTAATTGACAGAGAACTGATATTTAATAGGAGTCTAAAGCTACACATAAGCAGACATATCATATGTTTAAAAAAGTTGCCATATAACCTGATAAAAAAAGGCAAGAATTGATGTCGTGAAGACAGTTATATTACTCTATTTCTACTGCTGTAAATTATTCTATCATACAGTTTGGCTATGGTTGGTGCTACAGGCAGGCCTGTAAAACTGTTCGGTTATGGCAGACAGACCTTGTCTACCAGTGGCAGCACTACCTGGGAGAAAATCAATAACTAACAAATATAAAAGGATGATGACAGTCAGTATAGGGTGAGAGTTAGCTGATACACATTTGGATCAATTCGAGTCTTAAGGATTCGTGGGTTTGGTTAGCCTCAAATAGCATCTGGTGACATCTGGTGACTAAAGGAGAAACTAATACTGTTTTTGAAGCCATACGGAGATAGGTGGACTTTATTGAGGAAGCTTACCTCCTGGGCGATGACCAACCATTGTACATAGGAAATGTAACACTTTTATTGGCTCACTGTTGATTAGTTCTGCCACTTGACTGGCAGAGAATAAGAGCTATTAAATAATGATGAGTATGAAGACAAAGTGAGTTAAGTTCCCCATATTTAACGTTAAACTCTAGCGTTCAGTACCTTTAGCAACAACTTTCACAATATCATCAGCTTTAAGATATGCAAAAAAAACTATGGATTTCTGCTTACTTTGCCCAAGTCTACATATTTCATTCGTATGCGATATGTGTGTCATACCCTAATAATTGCTTGCACTTTCTCATTATATATTTACCTTTAGGGAAGATCACATGTATGTGAGTATGGTTCAATAATAATAATTTAAAAAAAGTAGAAATATTACCTGCAATACGTAATCATGTGTTCATAGATTCATTTACGTCCATTGTGTAAGTACATAGCAATCAAGCATAATCACAATATCATCAACGTTAAGTGACAACTCTGATTCAATATTAAATTTTAACATTGAAATATCATTTATAAACATTAAGAAAAGCATTGGGCCACTTATCCACCCTTTTGGTACCCCAAATATTCACTCAGCAATATCCGACATATACCAATTTTCTGGTGCACATTGCTGTCAGGTAATTTGTAATCCTATTGTTGTAGTGTTCTATGACATTAAAGGTGTAAGTTCTATGACATTAAAGGCATAGTTTTGATTGCAGTAGAGTCATGTGAATAAATGTCATCAACATCAACCTAGTCCACAACAAGTTGAGTAATGTCATAGTGGTAAAATATAAATGTCTTGAATTGCAATCCACCAATACTTCTCATTTATTATACCTTAGTTTGGTAAACGTTTAGTAGTTAACAGCTTAACACATGAATTATCATGCTTGTGTGATAACCTGCCTTTTATCACACAGGAGTGTGATACAAGAAATAGTCCCAGCAGACGCATGCATACAATACGTCGCATTAGAGAATTGCCGGACATCTCTGCGAATCGCCGTGAACGCATCAACATGGACCTGCCTGACTGGATTTTTGAAGATATATCAGGCGATGTGGTGTTTGGGTTTGTTCAAGAAGTATTCAGAGGATATACCAGAGATTATCTGATGGCCAAATCATGCGGTTATGCGTCAGAAGAGGCACAACGCATGGCGATAGGCGAAAACACCCCATTATCGCCCACCATCGCCGAGAAAGCAGACGATTTTGCGGACCTTCCCGCCACTGAGAATGCGGCCAAAGTGGCTGAAGAACAAGCCTCAAACACCAGGGAAACAATGAATAATGCGGCAGAATGCAGTGAAAATGCGTCTGCATGCATTACTAATGCGGATTTTGTCCCGGACAATCCTTTTCAAGGCGTTTCAGACCCAGATGCTGAGGAGGCCTATGCTGAGATGATGGCAGAAGAGGCGGCAGCTAAAGCTAGGTGTAGGGCAAGGAAAGTGTCAGAAGATATCAATATGATGCTCAAGCGAACGCATGATACACATGAAAATGCGTCTGACAACCAACCTAACCCAGATACAGAGGCTGACAACCCCCCTGACAACCCTGACAATGAAGATTTCGACATAGAGTGCTCAGACTCTGAGCCCAAAGAAGGGGAGCAAGGCCTAGATGATTCAGAAGTTAGAGACTATGTGCCCCAGCAGAGGAACCCATATACTGAAAGGAAAACTAAGCAGGTACTAAAAACAATACCCCCAAATATTCCCCATCACCCCTACAAATGCCCCAAAAAACCCTCAAAATGTGTGCATTTGTAGGAAAAGAATCCCTAAAAAATGAATGGTAGAACTGTAGACTAAAAATCCTGAGCTGTAGAATAAAATGTACCAAAAATGTAAAAAAATTTGATGAAGAGGTTCAACAGCTGGCTTGTTGATGTCCATGGTGAACTGCGTGAACTGGAGGAGATCGAACCGGAAAGCTTGAACAGCAGAATAATTTTAAAAGCCAAGTACATGGTAGGAAATAGTTAGAGAATGCTTGTAAATCAAGATATTTAATTTCTATATGCAGAATAATTCTAAAAGCCAAGTACATGGCAAGAAATAATTACAGAATACTTGTAAAAGCCAAGTACATGGCAGGAAATAAATATTAATGATAAAAAACTTTTTTTCCCCAAACCCATCCAGGCACCTCCGAGATGTAGGATATCCACACAGCATCCTGAGTTCTCCCCACTTTGACTCATCCAGGGCTGCCTTGTCTGCCAGAAGAAAGGAACTTGACTAGGCAACGAGCCAAATAGATCAGAATTGATTACAAAAGAAATGTTAGATTGTATATGGAAATCTGGGGAACTAGGCTACACATCCCCCAGGATTTTGCAAAATACTGTATTATTTTTATCTAACCATAGGCTTTGGGTGGAGGGCCGACATGAGTCTAAGCAGTTGAAATGGCAGGATATGACCATAGAAAAAGACCATGATGGGAAGGAATACCTACAATTCAGGGAAAGGCTCAGTAAGACAAGACAGAGTGATGGGAACAGGCCCTTTGCCCCTAAAATCTTTGCCCAAGAAGGGGCCAGGTGCCTCTTGGCCTACTATAAAAAATACAGGGATCTCAGACCAGCCAGCATGTCTCACCCTGACAGCCTCTTTTTTCTCACCCCTAAACCTGACAAAATTGCCCTGAAATATCCAAAAAGGTCCTGGTATGCTGCAACAGCCATGGGGATGAACAAGATTGGCCATATTGTCCCTGAAATGGCTGAAAAGTCATGGGTTCACAGCAAAAATCACAAACCATTCTCTGAGAAGAACCCTCTGCCAGCTCCTCCTCTCAAAAAGGGTCCCCCTTACTACCATCATCCAGTTGACAGGACACAACAACCTGAAATCCCTGAATGAATATTCAGCTGCTGATATGGATCAGCAGAAAGGAATGAGGAATGTCCACCATAATTGTAGGCACAGCTACCCAGAAAAAAAAAGGGGGGGGGGGTCAAGCCATTCCAACCACCTAAGGATCCCTGGGAAGAGGTCATAGAGGTCGATGTAGGGGCTCCCCCTCCTCAGAAAGCCCTGAAAAGTTCCCTGAAATTAGGCCCCAAAAAGTCTGAAGATTCCTAATTCAACAAGGTGATGAAAAGTGCCACTGGTATGTTGTCAAATGCAGTTGTTCATGGAAATGTCACCATAAACATCAACTACAATGTGTGTACTAGCTCCCAAGTTAGTTCAAATGTCAATGTAAGCCCTAAAGTGCCTGTGAATTAAGAAGATCCAGGGCCTTCCCCCTTCGATCAGGGGCTGACAGGGACCTTCTCCATGTTGAATTCAGATTTTGTATTTTTTGAAAATTGTTCACGCGTTGTAGTTTTTTAAAATATGAGTTGACATTTGAATATCTATGCGTCTCGACTTACCTGAGATATTTGTCTAAGTACCCGCATACTTAGATTCATGTAGTTATTCTGTATTAGTGCTTAAAATCCTATTTCAAATTTTATATAGAAAAATATTGCATAAAAACAGTAGAAAATGCATAAACAAAGTTCTTACCGAAGATGACTGGAAAGGGCCGAATGGCGGAGAGGCGACTTGCGCCCCCTCTAGCGTTAACTCTGCAAAAACGAAGCCCCTGAAAAGAGTCCTCAAGATGGCGACAACTACATCCATCTTCTTCAGCCAGATTTCCCGAATAATGTTTTCTAATTTGTCCAGTTTATCGGGCGCTAAGGAATAATAAATCCATAACCAACTGAAAAGGGGGTACGAGGGCGGTTACCACCCCGAGCCCGGGCCCTGGTATCAGCCCGAGACCAGGGCCTGCAGGGCCGGTCGAGGGCCCTCGTACCCCCTTTTCGGTTGGTTATATGTATGTCACAGAGAATAATATTTCACATGAATAAAATCCTAAAAATCATATCAGTGTAGTGTGATATCCTGAAGGTCTAAGCTACAACATGGCCACGTCATGACCACAACGTGCACTTGTAAAGTCATATCATACCACATCATGTCGTTAGCCATGTAACAGACATATCATGCAGCACATGTTGAATAGTGTAATAAGGGCTTTAGCAACTGTGCTGAGAAAAGTCACATATTGTTGCTGTGAATCACCTAATGCAGGTGACGCTATCTTGCCAATTGCTGTCAAAATCATAGACTGGGGGTATCACAGTCTTATCCAGACAGAATAAGACTGGGCTTTGGCATATGGCGACCTTCACCTTCAGCCTGTCAACTAGTCCATCTTGAACCCATTAGTTACGTGTCTTCATCATGTAAGAGTAACGAGAGTGACTACAGTCTACCTATCAACATGGTGGCAGTGGAAAATGGGCACAACCCAGCCAAGAGCGTGACATTATTAAAACATTGCAGCAATGTTCTGGTTGGTTCTGTATTTGGTTCATTCTTTTGATGACTCCCAATCCATCACTACGACGTAATGCTGTGATGTTGCACTGTGACATTATTACAATTTTCTGGTTAAATTCTTCAACCCAAACAGAATGTTCCTATAATGTTCTGGTTTGGTTTTGTCCTTACCTCACCAAAAATTAATGCTATGATAACAGTCTGATTTGGTGAGGTTTCAACCTCACCATCAATAACGTAAGTGTTAGGTGCTAAACATACTGTAACAAACTGACTAAAACAGTCTAGTTGCAGAATGTTTCTGTTACATCACAAGCTGTCTGGGAAGCCGCTTTTAAGCTGCCTCCACACTGTATTTTGCATTGCATCAATTCAGTGAAATCTTCACATGGATCACCCCAAAAGCAAAGAAATGATACACTTTTTTCTAGGCTCTTGTCTATAGGAAGTACTTCTTTATCACATGAGATATATGACATGGACAGCAATTACATCTTTTCCTCAGACATTATTCTACATGTCAAATAGTTATTGTGGTTTCAATTACAACCCATGACATTGTCCCCGTGACTTTACTTCCATAACAATCGTATTGTACGACTTTAAGGTTGTAAACAAATGGGACTGACCCTATTACACTATATTGGAACTTAGGCCTCAATATTGTCATGTAACAGAAATATCATGCTCACATCGCAGGTTGTTGTGTGGAGTGCAATAGGGCTCTTATTGATTCATGCGACACTGGGCCAATTAATCTAAAGCCCCATTCGCCCTGGCCGATGATTGTGTCGCTCACAGGTCCGACAAAATTATCGTATGGAGAAGAGGATCATCTCACAGCCGATAAAATTATCGGATGCAAACGAAATTTAAGAAATGGCATTCGCCCTGAGAACAGAGGTACCAACCGATTGCAAACGATAATTTTATCAAGTACTTATCCCCTGCAATCGGCTGGAATTCAAACGATTTGATCCAACATGTTGGATCAGTTCGTTTGCAGAACCGTCGTTTGCATTATCGTTTGCAAAGGATCTGGGAACGACAATCTAATGTTTCCAACATTAGCACGTCGTTCACACACCCGTCGACCAGGGCGAATGGGCCTTGGGGCACCAACTAACATCCTGAGTTCATCCGGCTGAGTTCGTCAATGACCGGAGTTCTCCAGTGGCCCGTTGCACAATGATTTTCTTAGCAAAGAAAATAATATCATTAATGTTTTGCAACAATTGTTTCTATATTTAGAATGCCCTCAAAGAGCTGTAACTTTTACTGAATTTTCTCCCTTTTTATATCAATTTACAGAACTCAATTTCACTCATTAGAACCAGAGATTTTACTATTTTCGTAAAAACAAAAATCTTCGTAACAATATCTTAACTTGATCCTCACAACGAAATTCTATTGTGCAATGGGCCACAGTAGCGTTGACTTTTGCATTCTAACATTTGAGACTTACAATCTTTTGTTCCATGAATTTTATGGTAAACTACTGGCAAGTGTGCTGCCCTTATGATACCATAAACGTTACGGCTGTTGATAAACACTACAACCATTTTTATTCAATTATATTCTACCATGAAATATAAACTTAACTGTTATCATTAAAGACAAACCCCACCAATTTTTATATGCTGTAAATATTCATAGTCTAACACTATTGTTTAAAATGAGTTTACATGCAAAGTAAAATCTTTATCTCATGCAAAGTAAGATCTAAATTTCTTTAGGTACAGTCAATGGGGTCGGGGAAAGTGTGATTTATCTTTATCCAAAGCTTGTACTGACACCTTTGAAACTGGTGAGATGCCTAAAAAAAGGGGGCAAACATGATAAGCATAAATTTTATCAATAATCAGTAATCCAGATTTCATTTACTTATCCTAATTTGCAGCTATTATATACATCACTTTACTTCATAATTTTGTGTTGCTTACATTACTCCATGTCAACAAATGATATTAGAATTAGCATTTTTCATCAAATAATTGAACACTAAAATGCATAAAAGTCTCTAAATACTTTATATGGTAATATATACAGCCTGAAAAACAGTAATTTTCATAACCCCTACAGCGCCAGATTACTAGTTGTAGCAATTACCTATACTTTACTAAATTATCAGACCTCTTGCACTAGCAGACAAGAATTCATCCAGTCAAAATAAGTTGTCATTGTCCTTCCTTTTTCTAAATGCGACTTATCTTGTTATTCAATACTTCCCATTAGAGCCTAATTCTTTAGTACACTGTGAAAACCATAAACGCAGTGCAGACGGGAACACTCTTGCTAAGTTGTTAGTCTTGTACTGTGTGTCACCCAATACAATCACGTAAACATCAGGATATTGTAAAATGCAAATTCTAGTTCAGATTGTCAAGTGTCCTAAATTGGATGTCCCAATAATACAGCCATAATTTAAAACTATATAAACACTGGTTTTATTCATGGTATTCAGACTAAACACTATTGATTATCTATTTTTCATACAATTAGATATTTCAACACTTTAAAATGATAATGGAATGCAACCTAATATGATTTGAAATAGAACATGCACTAAAAAAAACATGTGTTGATTTCCCATGATAGTCTTCCTAGTGACTGCTTGCTTGTCTCATTAATTTGATGGATTTGAACTCACAAATACAGGGCCCTAGAAGAGGTGGTCCCAATGTTGCATCTTGAGGTTAAGAAATTGCCCCCTGTCATGATAGTCTATCATTATACCCAAATATGTAAAAGATCTACTTAGTATAAGATACCTTGACTATCAAAAGAACTAAAATGAAATAACCTATGTGAATATGGACCACTGTATGTAATTCATGATATGTCTAAGATGATAATTCTCCCATCTCATTTCATTTCTCATTCATCTAACTTGTCAGCAACGGTATAATGTTGGCTTTATATAGCAAGTCATGCTTTTTGCATTTGACAAAATACATTATTGTTTAATAATTGGATGATTATAAGGAAAGGTTTCTTGAGGTACTCAAATTGTATAAAGAAAAAAACCTTAGTTTTGTGAATATACAAAATACTTGGAGTATTTCAAATTATGTAATATCAGGAAAAGTACGAGAATGTTAACGTTTGGGATAACACAAAACTCAGGGTTTAGTTTAGTGGGTAAAGCATCAGATTTATAGGGTATGTCACATAATATATCTGTAGCCAATAAAAGGTGGATCGGTACATAAAATAAACCAGTGTCCTTTAAGGCACTCAACTGTGAACATCTGATCTGTTGTTGTCTTAAGCTTGAGAAATCAATTAATATGGCTAGCCTGAGTACTTGAGGACGGGTCTTGACCTGGACACAGAGGACCTAAGGTGACTCAAGCACCTGCTGACCCAAGGGCAAAGCATAGCGAACTTGGGAGTTTCGCGAAAGTGCTTCGAGTGTGGTCACAAGACGACCTGGACCTCAATTATGACCACAATATATACCTTTTAAAGCACAAGCTAGCATAGATCTTGACAAGATGCCAATTTTCAATCCGCGAGATGAACACTTTCCCTGATTCCCCCCCCCCCCCCCAATACATGAAACCTCGGGGCACTGCTGAATCCTTTCTATAACACAAAATTTCATGGGCACATCCAAACATCAAACCAGGCATTAACATTTACTTTGTGTGATAGGATTGAATAAGACCAATGTAATACATTAAGTTGTAGCTGGTTGGGGAGGAATACTGGAGATATCCAATTCCCGATGAAGGTAAATAAAATCAAAAAAGCTATATTTCTTAAGGATCCCTAGCAATTTATGATGAGGATACCGGATGGGTTCCCATTTTATGTAATTGTTTCCTTGCCCTCCAGACAAGACTGGACATTTTCAAAGGATGACATTAATTCAAAATGAAATCAAATTACATCCTGTCATACCTCTATATCATCATATATTTACAGTCCTACTGAATCTCATTAAACTAATGATATTATGATGTCATTCTTTGCTAAGTTCATCATTTTAATCTGGTAATAACATGTTTATGTTCCTTGTATAGCTCACGGGTTCTCATTAAACTCATATGATTTTGATGACACTCCTGGTCAAGCTACTGCTCCTAAAGCTGGCCACAGACTAGCTGACTTGGTATGATCCAATTGTTTGGTTTTAAGGTCAGAGTGTGGGGCCACCTTTAGAGTATGTGATATGATATTGATCAACATCCCTCACAAGGCCTCATTATGCCTCATATGACACTCTGAATGTTACATTGCAATGCTACTAAAGATCCCCTTTAGGTATACCTTCCACCAGGTGTTACCAGTTCAAATGTTTAACCTTTGATCCTTTCCAGTTTTTTTGTTATTTCTCATTGCCATTATTAATGAGAATAGAAAGAAATATTTACAAATATATATGTACATACATACATTCTCCAGGAAAAGTCTAAATGCCTGGAATATTAAATAGGTGAGAAGTCAGGGATAGGGAGGCAATACTCACCGAATAATTTGATAATTTGTGCAAGGAAACAACTTACATCAATTTGAAGATAAGGTCAGATAAGTAATTCTTTAATTAGGATGTAGATCAGACAAAATGGCATGCTACTAAATAAGCTCTCAGTTTATTCCCCATAAGCAAAACATGATATAATATAAATCAATACTTGTTCACTATGATCCAGTCTGTAGACCTGCTTCATCACTTGTAGAGTCAGAAGATTTCCTTTTTCAAGACATCAAGATTAAAGTTTTCAGTGATGATATCCAAATCCAAATTACCTTGATGAGTCTCACAGCTGCACACATTGCAATGTTATGAGTGTACCATGCAGCAAAACGGTGTCTAAGGTTCCCTACATGGAATAACGTTAATACATGTCTAGCACTCAATACAAAAGGGATTTTCCCTCCTCACTGAAATATACTGAACAATCGTGTCAACTCTCATTGGTACATTTGTACATGCTACTTGTGTGACATTACTTTACTTAGAAAATTTGGAACACAATTTTCCGATTTATTCCAAAATGATCCAAAGTTGCGATTTCTTCGTTTATTTGTCATAGAGGTGTTGTGTATTGCATTGCAGACTTCACAATAATTTTTTCTTTTTTCAATCTCATATCCACTCCTCCATTTATGGTATGACATGTAGGCTGTTTCATTTCTGTCTAAATATTTTATATACATTGCTAAATGTTCTGGAGACGTAAAGTTCCTTACATCAATAAATGAATTTGGAGGAAGTCTACCAACATAGTCTTTGTGTTTTAGACCACCATATACAATAGGCACCAGACCAAACATCAGCGGACGCTGAACTTTCTCTGTTATGTAGTCTCTGCAAACAGCATTTTCAAAAGATAGATAGAACTTATATTTGCCAGTATTTGCTAAGGCCTTTAGGCATGCAGGACCCAGTAGTCTTTTGGGCTTCAAGCAAGGTTTTCCACATCTTCCAAAGACATCTACTTTTAAGTACAATTTCAAGTTTCTTACATATTCCTCACGTTTTCCAGCTGTTCTGCAGTGACTAACAACCCAGACTACTGTAGTATCTTCCAAGCTATTCTTGAATTGTATATGTGGTAGATGGGTCTCATCTGTCTTTTGAGTCAATATTTTCTTTTTAGTGTTCATGAGTGGTGTCCATATATCAGACCTACGATCATAGGTGGATGTCCAGTTATAAAAATCATCCCCTTTAATGTAAGGTGGATTGGTTGCAGGTGACTCATTGATGTATATAATATATATCTGGCTTGAATGACGTTTTTCTGGTGGAGCTTGTTTAGTGCGGCCGTTGAATAGCACTGCATCATAAAGCAAAGTATTGTTTTTCCAAGGGTACCGGTGCACTGTGCAAGGTTTTGAACAGTTTAGATATGCTATAGATTTTCCTCTCATTAAATTCTGCCATAAACCATGCCCATTCCATCTGTTCCAAAGAAGAATATTCTTAACTGTTCTTTTAATTGTGATATTGTTTATATGGTATAATTTTGTAACCGCATACTTAACTTTGATGTGCTGTGCACTGTGAAGAAGAATTCCAACTGACAATATGAAGAGACCTGCAGCCAGTAGAAAACCTTTGGTTCCTTTGCATATTTCCATACTGATACTTTTTAATATTGATTGTTCTGCTTTCTGGGTAATCAGAGAAATGTGTACGGCCTGTGTGTCATGTACTTCATTATTTCGATTCAATATAGGTTAATGACATGTGACCCATAGAGCCAAATGGTACTCCAAGGTTTCAGTATAAACTATCCTAAACCTATCCTAATACATTTCTGATTAATTTCCTCATAAATATCATGAAGCACATTTCCTCTCATTGGTCACTCTTATTCAATATAGGTTACCAAGACGACTAACAATAGAACCTAGTTGATTATAAAGGTTTCTTTAATCAAGGCTTTCATACACAGACTCACTTTTCTTAATGAACATTTATAATGTATTTGAAACAGCTCTATGTTTTAAGTCATCGACTTCAGTTTTGAAGTTTTAGTTTAAGTTTAATTTTGTATAAAGATTTAGTTTAAGTTTCAACTTGTTAAGAAGTATCAAAGATAGAGAGTTGTGATTTTGGTGTCTTTTGCAGTAGCTGCATATTTGAACTTTCAATGATTCAATTAAGACATTTCTGCCTAATATTTCTTATATCTTCCCTTGGATTAGCCCTCTACATATAAGGCTAAATTAAATAGGATTGTTTCTTGAAAATTGATAGAGTGAATCAATGATAGAAAAGTTAAATAATGCTGAACTTTGCAATTCAATCAAGGTGTAGTATATTATGGCTTGACTTTAAATGATAGTTGAATCATTTTTGTTGTTCACCTGGGTAAATTATGTGATGTTTAAATAGCAATATACATAAATAATTACCCTACTCACAATATGCATATGTTTAGTATAAATTGGGTTCATATAATTATACACTTTAACTAATTATAAGTGGTCCATCTAACCACTGTCTTTGGTTCTAGTCTACTGCCTGTACCAGGCCTATCCCATTGTAAGAACACACACAGATGCATGGGAACCAATGCCACTGACCTATCATGTGTCCTTTACCAGGCTTACCAATCAGAGGGAAGCTCTTATACCACAGGTGACTTCATAAAGACCTCACCATCCCCTGTGCCCTGTCGCATAACGGGTTTGACAACAGCGAGGGTTGGCACCTGCTCCCTGTTGCGAGGGATGTCCCTGTTGCGATGGGTCCCCCTGTTGATTTGCAGCTGTTCTACTGAATCGATTTTAATTCTGTAAACAGTTCTAAAGACTAAATATTCAGATCTAAAATCCCTGAAATTTTCAGCCTGGGAAAATTATTAGGAATGGGTGAAAATCAATGGTGAATTTCGTGTATAACAGGGAGACTTTGCCAAACCCCCGCTGTTTTAAAGAACGACATCGCTCCTTCCGTTATGAGACGGGGCACTGTCTCATTCTTGGTGTTACAGTTGGACAGGTATATGCCTCCATATGTGAGGTGGAAATTGCTTCGTTTGTTTAAAAATTCTTGTTTTATTGAAAGTAAAATGCTCTCAATACGGTGAAGTCAAGTGGCATCACTTGTTTGTTTAATAGTATATATTACCTCTGAATAGTGAGACGAAGCTTTGGTGTGATCCCAACTGCAATACCGCTCTGAGCTGTGGAGGTTCAATTTTCCTTCCCTCGAGGGGAAAATACCCAGAATCCTATATATTGTGGAATATTAAGTAGAATCTAACCAGGCTGGGATGCTGGGCGCTGTATTTGGTCGACGGGTCTCGTTATGATGTGTCCCACCAGAGGGTGGGACACATCATAACGAGACCCCGAGACGAAATACAAGGCTCAGGATTCCAGACAAGGTTAGTATCAAATTTATTTCACCTCCTTACACATCAATATGCCTTTATTTTGCATTTTTGATGGGTATTTTCCATATATTTTGCGAGTTTGTTTATGTTTGTTTACTTTCGTTTACGGCACTACCTACCGTATTACAGACAAACAAACACAAAACAACATCTGGTCAAGGCGAAGAGTGTAAACATCGAAAATAAACAAAAATATTTGTCAAACTGTTGGCATTCAATCTCCTGATACACATTTGTTTACTGATAATACGTTTTGAACAGCAAAAATGCGTTTACTGTGCGAATTTCGTGCATAGTTGTTCACATTTGTTTACGTTTTGTTTACCTCGCACTCACGGGATCTGGATTTCCCGGGCTTGACGTCACGCCCGGCCTATACAACTTTTGTATTGCCCGGGCCGGCTGTCAGGTGGCCGTGCGTGTTAAAAGATAGGCGACTTTGTATCGGGGGTGAAATAATAGTATATATTACCTCTACCCAATTAAATTGAAATTTAGAATTCCTCTTAACGTATTTTCTGACCACTAATTATGGGAGATGTATCTGTAAGGACACAGGTGTGTTGAGCCCTCTTCAAGGCCACCCTGCTCCTACTTATATTATGAATATGGGAAGCTACACTTGCTTGGCTATGTGTTACTTAGTGCTAAGTAACACATAGCCAAGCAAGTGTAGCTTCCCATGATTACATGCCATGATTCCCATGATTACAGCTTTCCCATGATTACAGCTTTAATGATTACATTAACTTGGCTGAGGGTCATTGTGACAGAGGGACATTGCAACAGGGTCAATGTACACATCATCAGTTCACTCTGTTTTTGTACATTTTATTCATTCTACTCAGAACTTATCACTATTGCAGTGTTGGTTACATCTCCTGCCTGAGTGTGGCCACTCCAACTTATCCTGTTTTCTGTAAGGCCAAATCAACGAATTCTTGTTACATCTGAGTAGACCGGATGTCCCAGGCAAGTCCCCCTGACATGTCTCCCAAACATATATTTACTTAGCCCTACTAAGGACTGACCTACCCCAATGCCTGCCTTGCCGCCTTTCTCAGCGATAGGTATGGGATAGGGTCCTGGGGGAAGTTTCTATGACAATTTACTAAGGGTCTTCTATGTGTTGCAAAACTCGCTGAGTTCTTAAGTTCCTGCATGAGTACTGTCAATAATATACTTATATGAATGACATTGCGAGCTTAAGTAGATATTTACGATGTTATATAGTCTTCAGTTAATCAGACTTATTTGCCGACATCGGACTGCATTTGCTGTTGCCATGTTGTTCATCATCCTTATTTAAATGTCTGTTAATAATAAAACAGGGAGATCCATCTTAATTAGTTGTTGTTATTTGTTGAGATTGGTGTTAAGTTCTTATGAAATCAGATATTGTACAATATTGTTAACTCTTAAGTGGCAGATATTCTAAGTATGGGGGCTCATTTCAACACGAAGGACACTTGCTTGGCAAGAGGTAAGTTTATTCACATCCACTGAAGATTCATATTAGTAGTTTCTCTCATCCATACATGACCATCCTTCAACATGTATCGGTACATCATCAGTGACTTTTCAGCAAGTTGTAATTCACTATGATGCACTTTAACTTCAGTGCAATTGTTCATATAACCCTTTTTATCAAATAATATGAATCTATCACCTTACCACAAGCCTTATTTGGGAAAGTACAAAATTGAGTATTTTGCACCCAATGATGCACTCACACCATATATGCCTGAAGTTAGTAGAGACCTCAGTGCATCATCGATCATTTTACGAATTTGTTCCTATATACATTTAATATTTTCGAAGTGTTTTGAAAATTCACTCATGATAGATTGATATATAACAAAAATATGTTAATTTTCTTTAGTTTCTTTAGGATTTTGTTAACCCTTTAGACCCCACTAATAACCAGGATGAATTGCTGGATTTCCCCAGGATTTCCCCTAGAAATCCCTTATATTTGTTTCAATTGAAAACGTTAATAGGTTTCCCCACCCTTATATATTAAAATCATAGAAATTTGTTTTGAAGTGTGTAATAAGGAATTAAATCAGCTTTCAAACGATATATTTGCCGTTTTTGTATGTTGATTGGTTACTACATTGTTGTCTTTGGAAAAATATGGAAAAATAATGGAAAATTTCCGTTTTTCCGGGCGGCCACGGCCGGATCGGGGAGCACACCCTCGGGCGGCCATGGCCAGATTGGGGGCTAAAGGGTTAACAGAATAACTCTCTATGCTAAGAAAAACTGTCTTGTTTGATTAGCTCCTGATATGTTCTTAGGGAATTTGTTGTCCCTCAGAGATTAGACCATTTCAATTCAACAATGGATTTAACATGATTTAGGTAATTCTGATTATAGAACCTCCTTAACGTTTGTGCTTATAAATGTACCTATTAAGATAGCTTTTAAATTTCTGTATCTTGAATGAGGATCCCCTCATAAAACACAAATCAGAGTTACAGACTTAACACCAGTGACACATTAGTGGAACTATTTGCTATCGGATAGATTTTGACTTTCATAGTTATGCCTCAGAGGTGCCTTATACTTAATTTGGTGCTTTTGTCTGCTCTGTAACAAAGGTTTTGTTAATATATGATTAAACAGATTGACCAACTAGGGCAAGTAGTGTGCAACACTTGTGTTCTTTTTCAGCATATAATTTATTATGTTTGGAGTACACAAAGGATAGAGAGTGGCATTTCAGTAAGTTTAATTTTACACCTTAATGACAAGAAAATGGGGTAATCACCCCTGAAAAAAATAATCACCCCAGAAGATAATTTAGGAAATAACAAATTTTATCATGTGCAGGCGTTATAAGGACAACTATCCATGTAATGTTCAAAATTCTGCACCTATAGTCCACAATTTGGCTACTTGGTGCTCGAATTTTGCAAAAGTGTGCACCCGGTGCAAGGGTTTACCTAATTCTAAATACCCTTATATAAATTCAGGTTAACTATGAATAGCATCCACAAACATTGTTACAAGTTTCTTTTTACACTTTCTAATATACTTTTGATATTGCATGGTGTGAATTGGTTTTACCTTATCATTATCATAATACAGAAAAGACAAAATGCTGATATCATCAGAGTTCTCTATGTGGTGTGATCAACCATGGGAAGTAACTATGGCATAATCCCCTGGCACTTGGCCCATGACCAGGTGGTCATTGCGTGGCAGGGTGAACATATATTTTCATTATTATATTTGATTTAAAACCAGAAAGATTCAAGATGAACCCCCTAAAATGAAACTCAACACATATCACATTAAGGCTGTTAATGATCTTGATTACAATGAATTAATGGTAAGAGAATTATATGAGTCTTACCTAGAAGAATATCCAGCAAAGGTGTGGTACAACAGTTACGTTCTGTGATAATTTTTTTTAAAAAAAATTTAGCTTCTTTCTCTGCTATTGTGTAGAACCAAGTACCACAGGGACGAAGGTGCGATCTGTTTGGCCCAACGTCACCAATCACTAGGCAAGCAGCGACCCCCCACAGAAGACCGGAAGACTGGAAAGCCAACATCCATCCCTCCCCCTAACCAAAAACTCATCTACCTCTGCCAGATGTCCGGAACAACCGGCACACACACCACCATCTGAGAATACAGATTCCCCGACCGTCCCGCTTCTTCCTCCTCATGCCCGAGGCAGTTATCTGCTCGAACTCTACACTCGACTGAAGATTGCAATAACTCCCACGCCTTTTTGCCGTAGGACCCAGAAATCCTGACCTACCAAGAAGCGTCAGAATATTATTGATAGTAATTTGCAAAATTTTCAAGATGTGTTCTGTCATAACATATGAGGAAGACCAGGGCCTTGTCTCCTACGGTAAGTCTAGAAACAACAGTTGCATGACTTTTACTTGTGATTTTCTGTATTTTCTGTTACTGAAACAGCTGATTTTCTGTTACTGAAACAGCTGAACCATGTCATAATGATATAAACAAAAACAACTGGAATGCTAAATTCATTTAAAATTTTAAAAGGTTTAATTTTGCAAGTGAATGTTACAATAGATTACAAAGAGACAGTCAATAGGTAACACAGACAGCAAATAGCACTAATTTGACATTCACTGGATTGAAATAAATCACCATTTTCATCTCTGCTATTGTCATCTCACATCTTGAGCCAATGCTTACACCTCATAAAATAACATCAGTTCTGGGAAGCTTGTGGTCCTATATGTCCCACAGGTTAAGATGTATTGATATAATTTATGTGTTTAAGCGCAATAATTTCAAAGTAGTACTGAATGAGTAATTGAGTAATTGCATATTGAAGTCCAGAATCATGATATATTAGGTTATACTTGTAATGTATCTTATTGAAATGGCTTTGATACCTTGGATATGTTCCTTTTTACGGAACAATTTTCCTGAGTTTTGCCGATCAGGTTGGCCTAGATCAGGATGCATGTTGGGTAACATGTAGACAAAACACAAGGCATAGGAATATTCACTTTTCTTTGTGAATTCGTATCCATATACATTCAATATTTTCCAAGTATTTTGAACATTTATTTATCACATTTAGATATAGAATAGTTATTTGTTTATTTTCTAAAGTTTTTCCACGAGTTTTTCTACAAATTTAGTCGAAATTAGCCTGCATGTGCTCAAAATACTGAAAGCTAGCTACCTGTGGTAGGGAGACTTAATTTATTATGTTTGGAGTAAACCATTAGGTGTACTGAATGACATTCAGTATTTGGCATAACACCATAAAGATATGTTCATATTTCCTATAGTTTGATTTCCTTACAGCCCAGACAGAATACTGCATTATTAGACCAATTATCATCCTCCTGATCTCTATTTCTCTATATACCTTGTTTATGGAGTTTAATTAAAACATGAAAACAACAAATATATAACCAATACATGTGGCTGGGGAGTTTTATTTGTTAGAATAATCTTTTTGATGTTGGTATATTTAGTGGATACTCCATGGGCACCAAAGACAAGAAATTACAAGCTCATCAAATATGTCCGAAATCACAAAGTGCCAATCTATATATATATATATATATATATATATATGCTAACCTAACCCATGGTAATATAACAATGTTAACACTAGTGGTTCACTCAAAAGCCAACAGGTGGCAGTAAGAAAGCAGCACACAAGCTTCCATACTTAAGAGTCAGTATTACATAGTGCTAGTGAAATAAACATTTACACACAAAAACGTAAACAGGTATTGTATATAAAGGGGGTATGACACCTTGGATATAATGATACCTTGGATATAATATCTTGGCTATTGTGTCATTATGATAACAAAATACTTCACAAACAGTATTAAGTTCATGGCATGCATAAGTGAAGTGAGATTGTATTTATTTGTTTGCTCTTGCAATAATAGAGAAATTATACTCTTTGCATACATACAAAATTGGCTAGCAGTTTTAAATTACATAGGTATGATACATACATTGCCACATACATATATAGATAAACTGCAGAGAGTTATATCTACTGTAAAATATGTAACTTCTGATTATATACTGATTGCAAGTATTGCATGCTCTGCAAGGCAATGCTCATGTTTTTTATGTGTGACAATTTTTTACAATGACAATAGGGCTTGCAGAGATGTATTAGAATGAGCTGTATCCAGTGATATCCAAATGTACATCTTATTTTGCATTTCATATCATTCTACAAACCTTGAAACCAAACCAAACTTTAGACATTCAGAAATTGCAACTGTTAACACCATACATTGTTATACGAACTTTCAGCTGTTGTTTGGTCTTAATGTACCCTGCTCTTACATGTCTAATATATCTGACTTTTCATATTTGTTATGATTCAAAAAGTACCATTTGCATGAAATGTTTGTTATAGATTGTTGAATATCAGGTTCGAAACATGATTTGCACACCTCGCCCTACTTTGTTTTGTATTTAAATGATGTATGTATACCCAATTTCCTTGTATCTTGCTTTAAATGCGACTTGAGATATACTTTGTGATAACACTCTATTCTTTGAGTATGTATGTACATATATGAAAATATAACGTAGTTAACAGTTTGTGTAAAAATGATTTTTGATAATATGAAAGAAAGGATGGTATACTTTACGCTGGTCCTCTCAGAAAACCGACATATGTCGAGAGAGGCCAGGTTAATAAACAAATAAGAAAAAGAAAAAAAACAAAAACATTTGACTGATATGAAACATACATTTTAGACACGCATGAAGGGTTTTGTTACACTAAGCATTTGCAAAATGCCCTGAAACATGGACTGACACTGACCTATCTTTATGAACCAAAAGTGATTCATTTGTCATTTTGCACAAAAAACACTTATAATGAAATATCACACCATATGTTTTCACTATTGTCACATTTACATATCATCCAAACACAAATAATTACCATTAATTTCACACACATATTAACCAAACTATTTTAATTGAAATGTAAATCAAGGAGCAAATGAAAATCTAACAAGAATGATGAATAATAATTTTACATTTGTTTTAAAAGCAAGAAGAACCCAACATGAACTCCCCTTACATGAAACAAGCAACACACATTATGCTAAGGCTGTTGGTAATCTCGATTACAATAATTTCATAGTAAGAAAGTTAAATTAATTGAACCTTACTAAAAACTTAGTAGAATACCCCACCAAGGTATGAAATAATGGTTACATTTAGTTTTTGAAAGATCTCATCCTTTTTTGTTGTCTATCGTGTAGAACCAAGGATGCCTAGTATTCAACGTTTTCCCTCTAAAGATGCCCTTCTCTGAGTGCATAAAACACCTTGGAATTCCAGCCTTATCTAGCCAGCTTAGACAAATAGATTCAATTTGTAATACACTCACAAATCCTTTCCAAGTCAAATATGTGATGTCACAGAATATTTCTATGACATGACAGAATTTCACAGAATGTTCGTAGAATACGACTGGAGGTGACTTTTACATCATTAATTGGATTGGGATCAAATAATAAAAATCAAATTTTTAAAACATTTTTAAATATCTTTGCATAGAATGGTGTTATGTTTTTTGGAGGCACCTACTTAATTTAAACAATCATCATGAATGTTGCCTCAGTTCTCTCGACCACATTATAGCATATTTCCTGTGGTTTACCTGCAGGCTAGCCTAGATCAAGGTGCCTCATGGGTAATAATTATGTTGACAAGCCACAAGGCTTAAGTATAGGAATTTTCAAAAAACATGGCAGTATCAATTTTATATATGTTTATCATTCTTTACGCTGGTTTCTAAATTCATTCTTTACATATAGATGTACAGCGAATATTGCTATATTTTCTATAGATTTTCATATGTTTTAGTCAACCAAATTAGTCAAAATTACCTGCAGGTACTTATGGTGCTAAAATACTGAAAAATAAGCTGCTGAACATTTCCAACACCGACCAACATGTAGGACAGTGTGGCGCTTGCCACTTGTACCCATTCTGAGCCCCCATACCCCAAGTCATGAATATTGATAAGCCCCCAATGGACCAATCAGGTGAGCCGTACTAGGCAGAGCGCTGTGTTGGAAAGTGGACTACCACCCACTTAAGGAGGATGCAGGAGCTATTTCGTTTTCAACATGAAAATCAGCTATTTGTGGTAGGGAAAATTACAAGCACTGTCTTTAACATCATAGACAACGATTTTCCATGATTTTGAACTATAAAATTCTATTTTAGACTTTACTCATCCAAGCTTCTTTTTAAATTATGTTGTTGACAGCTGATAAATCTCTGAAACCTTTTGTTACACATGCTAAGCTACTATTGTAACACTCTGTCTTTCTCTAAGAGATGCTATTATAACATTCTGTATTAGTAAGATCTCTACTTCACTAGTACATAACATCATCATAACACTCTAAATAACAATATGTCACAGCTTGTCTGGGTTGCCTTCTGATCTAGAAGTATCATTTGGATGCCAGGGGATATCCATCCATGAAATCAAGTAGTATGTTGTATATGAGGGTGTACTGATCCTGGATAAATTTACCAAATTTACTAAACATAATTATTAAACAAATTGGATGGAGAACTGAATAATGAAAGTTGTCAGAGCTTAATCTGATTCGAAAGATGACATCTAAAATAAGTATGGACTTCACACTTTGATAAACTCTTATTGACTTTTATTATACACATACCATTTTGAGAGCAAGCATATTAGTATTACTGATACTGCATTGCAATGTTTGTAAGATTGGGACATCCAATCATTTGAATACTTTACTAACAAGTGTGTCATTACCAATATTCTTTGATACTACATTGCTGATAATCTTACCAATGTTTCCACCATGTTTATTCTCTCAGTCCTCATCTGGTAGACAGTGCCCCACACATTTACTGCTCCTCTCTCCTCCACTTGTTGCAGGCAAGAGTCAACAGCGATGAAGGCTCCTGTCCTTCCTATGCCATTACTATACAGTTTGATAGAAAGATACAAATGACTCCAATTATTCAAACAACTATTCAAATTACTCTAATCAGTGCATGTTCTTGTAAGGCTATGGCACATACAAATCTACTTCTGAAGGTGAGTCCACATTTTCTTGACTAATGCAAGTGTTGTCAAACAACAATAATACAAATTCACATACGTGGTCTTTGCAAAAGACACTGATAATTCTCAACCAGTACAATCAATTTTATACACCTTAGTAGCATTATGTACCTAGGAATCTGTAGGTTAGAAATATTAAGATTTTACACTCAAAAAATAGGTTCCAAATTATTTGGAATGTTTGGAATGGCCCTGAAAGTTTTTGTTGAAATCTTTTGTAGTATAAACATTGCACATAAATATTAAATATTCTTCTTTTTGGAATTTAATCATAGTTACTCATTCAAATCCTGCAATCCTGCTCAGAACACGAACTTGTAGTATTGATATGACCAGATTTGACCATCTGGGCAGGTAATAACACAAGAACATACGAATGCAAGCTGTGAAGTTTAGGTGCCTTACATTTATCTAAAAAATATATATAAAACTCTTTAAAACCAACTAGGCCTCTACTAGATATTTAGATGATTCTCCTCCTCAAAACATGGAAATGTAAAAATACCTCAAGTCAATTAACTCTTTAACCTGATGTGAAAATCATAACCTAGGCTACTCTTTATTTAGTGACTGGATCTATAACGCTTAGTTTTTTTTTGCTAATCTCCTACCTGCAATGCACTATCATAGAGCCTGTTGCATCCTTATCATAGGATTTGATCTTCCTCCAGAAGCTTAATAATGCAGATGCTCTAGGCCTCCTACCATTTTCAGGCCAGCTGGTGAAGTGGAACTGACGGACCATCCTAGTTTCCTCCTATATAATAGGATGAGAACTTATTTTGTTAATTCATTTTCATGCTCATCTGTATCTCTAGAAGCCAAGCAAAGGATGTAACAACCCAGAAGATTCAGTCTTATGATGTGGGAGAACATAACAGAATGTTATTAGAACATCATAGACTGTTACCTTGGCTATACATGTAGCATGTGTGTAGACTAAGTTCCTTGAGCACATATAACATCAAAACAATGTAGTCTGATCTGAACAAGATATTAAACAGTCAAAATGATATTGAATATAGCAAGATGCATATGATGTAACAGCACCATCTATATTATCATAAAACATTTGAAAGAAAATAAAAACATCTTCAAGTACGCAGTTATGAAAAAGGGTACACTTACTTGTAATTTGATGACCAGAGTCCTTACGACAAAAGAGGCATATGTTACTGCATCAGCAAAATGTACCTTCAGATTTCCATACATTTTTGAGCCCTCCTCTGGCCAGTAAGGACCAAACTGTTGTGAGAGGAATAATTGGAATCACATACCATAAGCTAGGGTCAATTTTTTATACTGTTAACAGGTAGCAGACACTGGGGGCCACATCATTCCTTTGGCGCTGGTATAATTTAACATTTTGTTACCATAAGGAGGTGAACCAAATTAGGGATATCGATGCAAATGAAATTTGGGGTAAATTAGAGATTTCTAGCAACCATATTATGTAATGTCATTAAATATTTTTCAAATGATTTACTTTTGTAAATGGATTTCTGATTGGATTGCTCAATGGGTGAACAGCTAAAACATTTCTTCAGGTCTTTAAGTCAATCATAACACAGAACTAACACAGTACCATATTGTGAGTGAATTGGACAAGGCAAATATTTTTGCCTTTAAAAGTAAGCTCTTATACTTCCTCAATAGATTTTTTTTATAGATATTGTGTGGTATAGAATTCATTTGAACAAACACAAATAATTATTGTTACCTTTCCAGCTTCTTCCATATCTGCAAACATCACAATTCTGTTACTGTTTGTTTTCCAAACCATCCTCCACATGTCCTCCACAGTGCTCCTCATTGGAGCTGAAACTGATCATAACATACTATATTCCCTAAAATATCTGAACTACAATTTTTGGCCTTCTAAAGTCTTTATCAGGATTAGTAGTCATAAGTAAATCTTTAGCAGAGTTTCAAAGCTCTAGAGTACAATTGTGAGAATTATCATCTTGAAAAATGAGGGAAAGGGTTAAGATGGCCCAATATGAATTAGTATCTTAGTAATAGAAGAGCTTGAATGGATGCCATTGACAGAGGAAATGTTTTCATTGACAACATAAACTTTATCTAAATCTAACTAGATATTTTCATAACTGAATTTTATGATTCGGCTAATTAGGTGCAATTTGATTAGTGTCTCATAATACCTGATTCTGTCTCGTCACCAAAAATATTGATAGCATTTAAAAATAACATTGAAAAGAAAAGTTTAATGTAGCTACTTTGATAAACAAAAACAATAAATATGAATGTAACACTTTATCAAATTTCACCTAATTAGCCTAATCATAGAAAACACTAATGCAGATATGGCCCCTGAACCCTTTTTCAAAGCAATTTAACTCCCAAATGAAACGCTTTACAGTAATTTTAGCTGATTTCAACCTTACCTTGTGCGGCGATGTAGGCCTTCTCCCCACCATATCCCTGAAATACAATCATGTCTTATCAGAAAGGTTTCCTTTAGCAGACTAGGAATAAGATATGAAGAATTACCGTACTTTCAGAAATAAAACATTTTTCATGAGGTTAATCAAAGACTGTGGTACCAGAACAAGAAATGTGAAACAGGGCTATTGAAACTATAAGATTAAAGCCCTATATAATTTGATAAGTATGATAAGGTAAGGAAATATATTGATAATTGGCATTGCTTGATATTCAGAGAGTAGTAGCTGAACCAGAGAGACTAAGAGATTGTTTAAACAGCATCATCCGATATCAAACTAAATGGGCTGGTATCAGTTGCGCTGACATCAAAGGGTGATGTCATCACTGTCAATAGACCTTTTGCAGATAAGGTCACGTGATCAGGTTTTGGTGATCACCACGTGGTGATCTTGCCATGTGGCTTTGGAATTAATTCAAAGTTCAAAATTCTATGGCTTGAGGATTGTTGAATGGCCTGGTTAGGATCAAATATAGCAGAAATATTTGTTCAAAGTGTTCAATAATTGATAATAGTAATGGAAATAAATAGATCACCAATATGGCGGCCAGCACATTTTGATCAGTGTGACGTCATCTGCACAACGTCTATAGGGGCACCACCTGGCATCTAGGGAATTAGCTGTTATCTTGGATACATCAATAATGCCATAGAATTATGTAAATCCTCATTATTTACTGCTGGCTTTGCTTTAGCAAATACCAAGGTGATATGAAAAGAAGTGACTAACTTACAGAGATGTAGTTGGCATTGATGTAGTCTGATTTTGGGCTCAATGACCTGTCTGCATTGATGTAGTCTGGCTCTGGGCCCATTGGTGCAGAACGCTTCTCCGTACTAAGCACAACACGGGTATGGTCATCTGAAATAGATGGATTTTTATTATGAGAGCAAAGGTTATTTGAGAAGTGATAACCTCAATGGAGTTATCACTTCTTAAATTCTACCCTCACAGATGTTCTATATGCTGTTTCCCCACATAATTAGAGAAATAAACCTACATGGTATATCCACAACATTGGGAGCGGAAGGCATAATGATTGTCTGCAACTATGTATTCAGGTATCATCTTGATACTGTTCTATTTGCTCTAATAAATTCCTTAGAAAGGCAACAACATCAACCTAATGTCCACCTATTTAAAACAGGATTTTCTTTATCTTCACAATATCCATATCTCACATATGGATCAAACGCTGTTCTTATTATGAAATTACATCACTTGTTTTTATAATCTCATAGTTATTGGAACTTACATGCTCTGAATTTCAAGGCACAGTTCTTGTTTTTATTTTCTGGTCTGTTTCCAATATCCCATTCAGCCATTGGACCAGGGGGAAGTTTCTGTGTGAAGAAAACGCGTAGATTTTTTATATAAAGGGAAGTCAAAGAATAAGCAAAACAACTGACTTCTTTGGTTATCAGTCCTAGTTCAGTAATTCATATATATTTAATTCAATATAACAGCTTACTAAAGGTGTCATACATGTAATTATTATCAACATTAACCTAATTGTCCTTATGACTTACAACAACATTGATATAAACAAGTGTATTTCACCTTGAATTCCTCTTCAAATGCATTTTCCTTGTTCTTCATTCCCTGGATGTACCCAGAAAGCTCATTAACTCTGATATCAGGTACAATACTGTTACTTTTGGTGACAGCGGCTGGGAAGGAGGTCTTCAGGAGGGGTTGATACCAATGGCCTGACTCACTTTGCTTAATATTCACTTCAGGGACAGCAGGGGACTTTGTAATTTTTGGCACAAAGGCCAGGTAGGGCTCCATGCTTATTGTATCAGCTCTAGAGGCATTTTGCCCCTCATGTAACTCAGCTGCTACATGCCTCTCATCTATTTCAGCATACACTGAAACTATATTAAAAAACATATGCATACTCATATTCATTCATAATAACTTTTACAATTAATGTTTAGTTCATAAGAGTTGTTAATCTAGATCAAAATGCAACGTAGTTAGATTTTCTGGATTCAATGTTCAGTACTATAGTATCTAAGGACTAAAAATCCTATCATCAACTGATATTTTGTTTGAGTTGACTGAATGTCCAGTATTTAAGGAATGATATCCTTACCTTCATCAGTGATAACATCTGTGTTTCTTTCTGCGGGTACATGCCCAACTGGTCTATTTAAATTTGCATTAGACTCTGTTTCAATCTGTTTCTTTTGTTTATGCCTGGAACAAATATTGATAGAATAAACATAGTTCAGCTGCTTTATATAAAGTGTTTAGTAAGATTAAGATCAAACCTTATGATTATTGCAGAACAAATACCTAGAATCATGGAAAGAGCTCAAAACTGATGTAAAATGTAAATATTTCTGAAAGGTAAAGAGTAATAAGATATTATGATAAAAAAGGATAAGAGATATTGTTTCAGGCATTTCTTATAATAAGAGCACAACAAAATTAACCTCATAGATTAACATGGTATTCTAAAACTTATTGAAATTTGACCTACCGTCTTATAAAAACAGAAATGCTGATGGCAAGAATGACCAAAACAATAACTGCCAAGACTATTCCAGCGATGTATTTTGGTGGAGGTTTATGTGGTACTTGTGTTTGCACTGTTCAATGAAATAGAAAGCATATATTTGTATACGTTTAGCATGCTTTTCTTGTTTACATCTTTTAACATTAATGTTTCATAATCCCACTAGAAGCTTGAAGAACATTTCTGGCTAACAATTTTTAGGCTATGGTCAGAGGAACATTCTTTTTGGGTCCTAGGACCCACTCCACCATCCTAAGATAATTTGGTACACTATCTTAAAATGAAATAAGAGGCCAGGGTAACTTTGGAACAGAATGAACCGGTGAACATAAAGTATTGTGCATGTGTCTGTGTGTGACACCTTACATATAGCCCCTACATTTCCCTAGAAAAAACATTTGGGAAAATTGTAATTGCCCAGTGAAAACTGCGAAGCCATGTTATTTTTTTGCTTAGCTATATCTTAATACTTTGTTGATT
This sequence comes from Lepidonotus clava, assembly GCA_936440205.1. Classification (NCBI taxonomy): domain Eukaryota; kingdom Metazoa; phylum Annelida; class Polychaeta; order Phyllodocida; family Polynoidae; genus Lepidonotus; species Lepidonotus clava. The sequence goes on from OW387134.1 coordinate 3,868,391, forward strand.
CAGCCTTGCCACATACACCTACATAATATCTCAATGTTATACAGTGTTATTTCTAGAATAATACCTTACCGATTCTGTAAACTTTAGGCTTGTTATCATAGACTTTGATACAAACAATTAATTACATAAGAGGACAGTTAAATAAGTTGAAATTGAGCTAAAATGAATTTTTGTCAAGTTGTCAAGTTGTCTAGGAAAGGCCAAGGTTACATTTATTTGAAGATGATTATGTCAATTAGTCCAAATATGGTAAAGTGGGCCAACCTTTGATATTCATCAATATAAGATAATCTAGGCCAAAATTGAAATGCCTAATACAATTTCATAAAACACACTGCCATTTCTTTCTATTTTAGATATTCAAGATCTGCTTTTGCAGAACATAGCCAAGGAAGCCTATCATTCTGAATTCCCATTTTCACAAATCTGGTTTTATTCCATGGTTACCATGGAAACCATTATTTGCATAACAGGGGGTTCGTGCATTCTATTAACATTCTGGTTAACATGGTAACCAAATGCTAAAAATCTAGAATTTGTCACCTTGATGCAAACTATGGAAAATTTTATTCATAGCATTAATCAAATTTATTTCCTTGTTTTTATTATTCCAAAGCTACATAAAGGCTCTAGAGCTATAAATATGCATAATGATGGGACTGGAAAGCTGAGAAACAATAGCATATATATTGTTTATTATTTTTCTGATGAAGCTAGGGAATTGATAAGTACATCTGATGTTTAAATGCAGTTACTGGCAGTAAAGATATTGCCTTAGTTCATGAATTCATGGGAAATCACAAAGATTTATGATGTCACAGGGGGACTTAGTGGGAAACCTCATCTATTCATAAAAAGGAATCCCCAGTCCTCTGATATATTGTGTCAGGACATAGGATTAAAGCTATTTATCCTGATATATCTCATCTTAACCTAAATTCACTCAATATACTTTGTAATCCTAATCGTTCCTAGAGAGAATTTTCATGTTTATGACGTAGCAAGTGGACAAGTAAAGACCATGATGTAGGGAATTCTCAAATCTATTTTCTTTCCTTGGTAAATAACTGTTATATTGATTGGTTCTGCTATTTTCTATCTGTACTATGATACAAAGGATGATTAATATACTTACAACTAACCACGCTGCAGTTCAGACCTGTGAACCCATACTGACATCCACTTGTGCAGGATCCATTGATATATGAACAAACCTCTGTGGTATTTTTACAGCGGCAGGTAGCATTACAACCAAGACCGAAATATCCATCACCGCACCCTGGATTAAAAGGTACACTTTTGTTTTTCAACAGTTATTGAAACAGAAATGTTATATTGTGGTTGATGATGTTGTGATGCATCTCAACCCTGTCAAGGGATTCAAAGAGCCATCACCTTCACATTAGCTTTCCAGCTTTCACCAAAATGCACATGAGTCATGGATATGTCATTAGAACATTCTATTTTGATTCTTCTGCCTCCTAGGATTCAAGCTAGGAATGGTAAAATAATTTCAGAAGTCAAAGGGAGATTTTATTACACCAAACTCCATTTGCTGGCCAAAATAATTCAGTATTCAAGTGACATACCATAAGATATCAAATTATTTCACACCAACCAAGGTCCTCTACCCTGAGGATATCCTGGCATTGGAGTATAAAAACCTTAAAATTGAATAGGATATCAAGTTATTCACTAGGGAATTCCCCATGGTTATGTGGTAACAAGGTAAGTACTGAAAATGCCAGAATTAAGGGAATTATCAGATTCTGCAAGAGACGGATTTGCATGTCTGGGTTGCCATGCCTAGCTTGACTAAGGGCTTTAGCTTTTCGGTCCTCTCCTTCATTTCCTCTCCCCCTGACTCTACTAAAGCTCAGTCTGAGAGAGACAGAGAAGAAAGACAATGGATGCAACGCTTGTCATCCCTCATCCCACTAGGTCTAAATCCAATGGATTAATTCCAGGAAAATACCATATGGTCTCACTCTGTTCCAAGGAATTACCAGATTTATTTTTCTTCACAACATTTTCAATTAAGAATATATATATATATATATGATACTTTAGTGAAGTTGAAAGATAAAGATCAGTGATTAGAACATCCTTTAATTCAGATATCACATGAGATATGACATATAATGTGAAATTGTTAATCTTTTTTAAGTAGCCTAGTCTTAGAACTGTGAAAATAAACTTAATGCATTTAAGATAGAGTATTATTTCAACTGTATTATTCCAGCTGTTTTTGGAATCATGATGAAAAAATAAAGTCCAAATACTCACCTTGACAAACTTGACTGATATCGTTGCAGGAGTATGGGCAATTGCAGTCAGATGTACAACCTTGTCCTGATTTTCCTTGTGGACATGCTGATAAATTTAACAAGACACTAATCAAACTTGAACTTAAGGATACCAAATAAAAACTATATTCTTAAAAGAAAGGTTGTATCAATGTCTCAAGTCAACTTATATGTATTGCAAGTCTATTTTGTATCAACATTACATCCACATGAGATGGGAAAAGTGATTTGGGATTTCATTTACTTTGAACATTCTACTTACTGCGTTACAAGTGATAAAGACTGAAGAATACTAACGTTCATATTTGTATCCATCAACAATGACCTCACAGAAAGTTAAATCTGTTTCATAGTCATGCCGTATGGTCAGGTATCTGACTGGTATGTCTGGTGTACAGGCTATGGTCTGATGTATGTCTGTGCTAGTGATATATGCACACTCGGTTTGATTCCACCAGTCTGGGTCAACCCCCACAAGTATGTGATTATTAGCATTTCTGGATAAAACTTAAATGTGAAGAGTCTTAGATATGACAACATTTGAATGTTGGGCATGATTTGGATACATGTAAATATCCATGTAAAGACACATTACTGAAAAACTTGGCGTTATCAAGCATTCTTTTGTAGCACAAAATGACTTCTAATCCATCCTTTTTTTTCATGATTTAGGGTAGCATGTGACAGAATTTATTATCTATTTTAACCCTCAATTTCCACAATATATCTGGTTTTAAGTAAGATAGAATTAGTTGGTTTGAAGTTTCAAATTCCAAAAGTAAGGCTCTTTGCAGACATATTACATTTAACCAAAATGTGGCCAATTCATTGTTGTGTTGGTAATACCTATTTTGAGGAAAACACCTTTGTATCAAATTCACTAAGCTTTACTTCATCATTCACCTTGGCGGAGAAAGGAACAGAAAATGATACTTACGATAAGAATTTCTGAAATATATTTCAACACTTATTATCACAAATGTCATGTTTGGGGCACCATTTCCAAGGTCCACAGACCACCAGGCAGGTGTTCCCCGTATACCATCAGGTAAAGTCTGATTTCTACTAAATGGGGAAGCACAGGATCCATCTGCCAGGTATTGATTGGTATTCCCATCGACAGCCCGACCAGCCACATGGTCTCTCCATGTACCCAACTGTATAGCAGGCTTACCTAGGGCAATGTTGTCTGAAAATGTTACTGTATCGGTGAGCACAGGTTATATTTCTGAGATTCTTTACTTGTTTCCAATCTATAGCCCACCCAGTCTTATCACCTTCCTAGATTCCCACATATGTAGCAAGCTTGCCAAGGGCAATGTTATTAATTTATTTGAAGGGGTTGAAGGTGAACACCTTTGTCCCTTGCAATTACTTATGAATAACCCTGGATAACAATTTAAATTTCTTTTGATGCCACAACATGGACGAGCTTGGTGTTATGAAGGTTATGAAGGTATATTAACTGAAACAATTAGTCTGCTGAAATACCCCCCACTCTACCTCATGAAGTTCTGGTTCAGTTTGTATCACATTGCATTTTGCACCCATAATCGTATTAAATGAAATAACCTATACACAGTTTCCCTGGTTAACCTTTCAAGCTAGTCATGGAAAAATGTGAAGGATGATACAATTATCAGTGTAATTATCAGTAAAAATACAACAGATCGTAGTAACAATATGCACAGAATAATATACATAAATCACAGTAGATCGTATATATATATATATATATATGTATATATATATATATGTCTGGTGGCTTGGTGACCCCTCTACTGATACACATACACACACACACACACACACACACAAATACACACATATAACTAACAACAATAGCTTGCTACTGTAGCATTCCTATAATGAGATATTTCTATGACTGAAAAATGTCTTAGGGATAGACAACAGTAAGCAGAGGGTTATGTGCACCTTCTTCTGTCATTTTCTTAAATCATAAGATACAATAACTTTTTATATATTGAATAAAAGGTAATAATTTCATCTATCTTATGATATAAGTAAAGTTGTAGTTAGATGAATATTTTTAACATAATAATGTGGAAACCAATTTCTTGACTTATTTTTTGAACATGAATTTCTTCTTTAATATTAAACTTATACATTTCACACTTTGTATGACACCTTTTAAGGTTCTAATGCAGGGAAATTCGTCTCAGATTTTTCGTTTAGGTCCTAGTTTTTGTTTTATTACAAAAAAGGGAAACTTTTTGTATCTTAATTTTCTAGATTTCATAAAACAAAAACTGGGACCTTCATTAAAAACTGAGACATGCTTCCCTCCAAATGGTTATTGTGTATGTCTGTTTAGAACTTTAAACCTATAGGTTAAATATTAACTGAGATATCCATGTTCAAAAAAATGTTGTAGAAATTGGCCTTTTTAACTTTGTGGAACTGGTACAAAGGTGGTCATCAGGCTATACCTTTATAATCTATATCAACAGATAGGGTGCTTTATTGTCTTTTTGATGTTATATGATATAAATATAAGATATTGTGATTGCAGAAATAGTAATAAGATCACTGCAAGCATAGCAAAACACGCCCTATCACCTGTTCATGTCTATCCTTAAGTTGACTTTGATAAAACGTACATATTAATGTCATTATTTCCTAGGTAACAATAACATCAAGAAAACAGCCATGAATGGGAAAACATAACTCACCTGCCTTGGCCGTAATCTGTAGGCCAATTGTAACGAGATACATCTGAATTGCAACTTTTTCCCATTTCTCTTCCATTATGTTTTAATCTGTGTGTGGACTTGATGTGTGTATCAAATAATGTAGGTAATTCTACAAAATGAAAGATAGTCTGCAGCATAGTATCTCATTTTCATCCAGTGCAGGGAGGGATTCTTAAGATGAACATGTTTTGGGAATTTTAGGTCTACTCAACAATTTTTCAACGATATCAAGACCAACTCTGGTTGAACAGACAAGCCACGTCTCACACGCCAACTCTGGTTCTTGACCACGTTGCTATAGTTGTGATGACTAAAGCCTGGACCCCACTTGAGCGATTAGATTTCCTTGGTCGTCGGGCAACTAATGTTGTTAGTCGCCCGGTGACCAACTAGACACTGGTGCGGTGATGTCTGGCAAGTAAGCAACTAGTTGCCATGGTCTCCTAATATTTATTAATCACCAGGCGACCGATGTTGGTCACCAGTGTTACTCGCCCAAATAGTAGTGGGGATGCAGGATATAAATCTATGGTGATTTTTAAGAAGATATAAATGTTTCTACCCAATTTTCTAAATGCAACGAATAGTTTTTAAATCTCTTAATACAGTGGACATTCGAATTTTTTGGATTTAAAAAAAACCCCAGTAATTATCAAAGCAGAGAATATTGCATTAATTATGTTTGGCCACCATTCACTGATATCTATGTCACTGTAAAAGCATGTACCCTACTGGTATTGCTCCAATTCATTTGGTGCAATAAATGTGTTTTAAAGACAGACTTACCATCAAATGGAACTAGTTCCAGGGCAAAGATTCTTCTCCTGTAAACAAATATCCTGGAAACATGCATTGACTTGACCAACTTCTATACAGATTATTTGCTACATTGTTATTTGTTCAGGTAAAGTCTGCACTCTACCATTGATATTATACTGACCTACATTAGCCAAGACAGCATGGTTTGGTTGAAGTTTCACACTGTTTTTAACACTCTCTACTCATACACTTTTGACCTACAAATGTATATATGCTTCTTACACTATACTAGAGAAGGCAAGGACATTTTCTTCCTTAAAAATTGCTGATTATTTATTAGAATGGCAAAACAGCTAGCATAGTTTAATGCTTTTTGATATTCACCAATGTGGTGTTCCAGTAAAAAGGGACTTGTGTCTGTCACAACCACTCGATACATCAAGTAGGCATTCCCTGTGCTTTTCATCTTTCTGATTTATAGTAAAATGGTGTGTTCCATTATTTCTCACCATAAGATCAACCTAACATAGGTTTCCTAATTAACTTTAACAATATCTCACAATCACACTTAACACCATGATTAACCTTTGTATACAAATATTTGTGTTGTAGTAACAGTGCCGGACACACCATAGGCCTTTTATACTTTTCAGATTAATATGCTTGCAACTATGATATGCTCTATGGTGAGACATTTTGACTATAGGAATAGGTTTTGTGTCTCAAAAAAGACAATCATATCTATGATAGTGTGAAGATGGTATAGCACTCCTTGTGTAAGTGGGCTGAAGAAACAGCACTAGGTCATCCATGACCATCTTATATAAACTAGTACTCTGTATATTGGTGAAGGTTTTTCATATTCTGTTTCATGATCTAGGCTTTTGCTAAAGGTCAACATCGTGAGAAAACCATAATCAAGGAAGTAAAAGAAATATCATCCATTTTCTAAATAATTCTATGAGACATATTATTTTTGTTCTATCATTGTAGATATATTTCAAACCATCTTTGTTTTGCAGCCAAGGTCAGAGCCATTTACAAGACAAGTTTGCCAAAAGAAATAAAATCTTGTTAAAAAAAGACGTATCATAATCAGCTAACAATTTCATGTTTCAAAAATGTTGCTACAATGTTGCACTTTAGTTGTTACAACGTAGTAAATTTCCATTGTAACAATGTAAAAATGTTGACTCCCAGAAAAGCTGCAGCAATGTTGTTTACAATGTTGTAATGTTACATTTTTACAAACTTACAGAATTAAAACAACATTCTTTCCACTTGATAATTCATTCATCTTAATTGATAGAGACTGAAATTTAATAGGGGTCTAAAGCTACACAAAAGCAGAAATATCATATGTTTAAACAGTTGCCATATAACATGATAAATAAGGCAAGAATTGATGTCATGAACACAGTGTTATTACCCTATTTCTACTGCTGTAATTCATTTTATAACATCTGGTCATTGCAAGATAACGAACATTATTTGAATATTTCATATCACCACCAAGATCTGCGCCTGCTGTAGCTCCCCCTGGGCTTGTACCAATTAAGGCTTCCACGCTCACCCAAGGGTCCTCCTACTTGTTGTGTCCTTCCTTTACCTCCTATTTGTAGGAAGTGTTTGTTGTCAAACTCAATGTTATTGAGATTTTAAACTAGTAGAAGCAATTTACACTTATATTTACCTTTAGCAACAACCTTCACAATATCATCAGCTTTAAGTTATGCAAAAAAAGATGGATTTCTGCATACTTTACACAGGTGTACAAAATCCAATATTATCTGCAATAGGTAATCATGTGTCCATAGATCATTTTGATTTCTGTCATCTATTTCATCAAAAGAGTGTGATGCTGGCAGTACATGTGATTATTCTTGGAAACATGGAACCTGAAGGTAAAACCCAAATGAAAATTGATTTAAAACTTAGAGAGCAATCAAAGAAAAATGAACTGATTATCTAGTAAGAAATACTAATTTATCTATGTCCATTTTGTAACTACTTAGAAATCGATCATGATCACAATATCATTAGCGTTAAGTGACACCTCCGATTCAATATCAAATTTTAACATTAACATCACATTCATGTCTATCCTAAATTTTAATTGCCAGTTTATTAAATAGTCTTTATTACCTATCTCTTTCATAAGCTGACTATCTATCCATGGATATACGTATTTGTACCTTATATAAGGTGCCATTAATGCTATCTGTAATTATGGTTACCATAGTCTTCCACAGTGCATCTGGATTCATTACTCATTTTCAATATCAATTATATATTCTTGGGATCGTATCCATCTGAATTCCTTTATGATAATAGCATCAGCATGCGGGAGTAATGGGACACGCATTGAGAGACGTTTTGTCGCATTAGAAGATAACAAAGAGAGGGAGGTTTGAAAATTTACAGGCTTGTTAAATTCTCAATCCATACTTTGAATCAGTTGGAATCTAGGTTTATCAGTATCGTTCTCATCACCACCATCTGGTGTCAGGGGACCCGCAGATAATTGTTGTTATAATAGATTTAATAAAGTTCAACAAGGTAACAGGGGTTACACTGTGTATGCAGTTCAAAACATAGGGTAACATGGTTCATGAGTTGGCATGGCAGGTAACAGGGGTTACACTATTGCCATATGTTATATGTAGCAGCAGAGCATTCGATGAGGGTTATATATATACAAATCAATTTTTGGTCACAGACAATTTATCATACCCATACAGGTGGCAGGGGTCACTCGTGTATAAATAGATAGTATTAATGTGGAATCCCAAGTGATTCAAATGTTCATTTTACCGGTGATCGCAGTCGCACAAAAGTAAATCTTAACTAACAGTTTAGAGTTATACATATACATTCACTCATCTGCAGGTGGAGGGTGTTGAGGGTCACGTATAATCCAATTTAGTCTAATGCATTCCTATAGCATTCATCCTTATTCAGTATGATCACATGGTCGAGGCTCCTTGCCTAGTTATGTAGTGTGGGGCTATATAATTTCCGATACCTGTCGGGCAAGCGCATGTAAGTGTGAACTGCTTTATGAAATAGTGGAGTGTGATACCCACATGCAGAGTTTAACGTTATGACATCTAGGTTGATCAATCGTACTGCAATATCAATCACGGATTGTTGACCGTATTTGATGATGGTGCCATTATATTTTATTAGATGGATGCTAACTAATGTGACTGATATCACATGTTCGATGCCTCATTCAATATGACCACGCCATAAGATCTAATGTCCTGCTGCCGGACTAGGGTGGCTTAGCAATCACACTCTCAGATCAAAAACACTCCCACCTCAGATCAGAACTGGTTTTGTGACATGTAGATTTTACTAAAAGTTCAGAAATGATTATATATGCATTATTGTAATACTACTGCAGATTACACATATTATGCTTCTGGAATATCAGGGAACGATAATTTCATTTGTATATGCTCTCTGAATACTGCAGGAAGTGCACAAAAACAATCTGAGGTGGGTATTTATTTTTCAGAACTGCCACTTTTATACTCTATAGCACTCTTGACACGGAAGATAACATTATGATTTATCTTTCAAGTAGTGCGTAATTTTCAATAGAATTATAATATTAGGTCTTTGGTCATGTGCCTTGTTTGATTTTAATGAAAATTTAATATTTATGCCTTTGACAGCTCGGTGACGGCTGGCAGTATGAGATAAAAGGCACCCTAGTCCGGCAGCGGGATATTAGATCTTACAGCATGGTGACAGAGGAGGATCAGGTCAAGGTTCTTATCCATCATCATATTGCGGAGATCTTATGGGTTTCCCTGACTCGGGTAACATTCACAGGTGTAATGGTCACGGTGTGTCAGTTCGTTCATGCCTGCTCCAATATATACAACGTACCCAGATTTTGTGAGTGGGTATAGTTATATTGCAAGCCGCTGCGAGGAAAATAGAGGGAGTCACCGCGACTATAAAAGGATCAGGTCTAGTTATTGACGGCATTGTGTACACACGTGAACAATTTAAAGACCTACCTCACGGACTCACGAAGGAGAAAGCGTCCACAGTAAAAACACCAGACGGTGTAGCATTCCAGGGGCACATGAGTCCTCATAGCAATCTCTATCCCTGTGATATAAATGCAGAAGACGATGACAATCTGACAGCTACCAGTGTCGAACATATGCTGGCCAAGGTCAAGGCCGACCTATGCAAAGCAGAAGCTAGCCTCTGAAAACAAATAGACGAAACAACAAATCCGTACACACTGAAGAGGTTGATGAAGAAAATCAAATCGACAAAAGAGTGGAATGAAAACTCACGAAAAATTCTTGCCAAAATTGTTGAACGGAAATACATTCTCCACCCAGCCCTACTCGAAAAACTACTCTCGTGTGAAGGGTATACGTACGAGGCAACCCGAGATCCAACCTACGGTACTGGTTTTACGTTATCACAGGCCACTGAGATGATACAGGAAAACATGAAAAAGGACAACAATGTGATGGGAAAGATATTGGATGACATTAAGCAAAAATACGGTCCTAAGTAATTTTGGAACTTAAAACTAGGTCGATGAAATCAATTTTCCTGGAGATATTACGACAGTACGATAGAACCGGATGAAGGCACCTCCACAAAATGGCGAAATTTCAAATCCTTGTAGGTGGCGATTCGAGAATCAGAGACCTAGGCAGACGTATGGAAAGGATAATCATTAAGAATGACATGTCAGACGTGAACATTACGGTCAAACCATTCCCTGGATTAATTATCTCAGAAGTAGTTAATGAAACAATAACCTTTGCAGGACAGAAGAAGTATGATCTGATCTATCTCAATGCAGGTATCAATGACTTGTCAACAAAGCGTGGATGGCGTAAGATCACCCCAAACTTTGAAGTAGGTGTAGATATTTCCAATATTATGATCCCTAAATTTGAAGCAGCCAAAGAAAAATTGTCTGTAGTTGCAAAAAAGATAATAGTATGCCAAATGGTTGGCCTGTCATACAACGCCTACAATGTGGATAAAACTGACTATCCAGACCACCAAAATACATTAAATCAGGGTATTCTTAGTATTAATACCCAACTCGATCAACTAAATGACAATGACAATCTTACTGGCCCTCAAATAGGGAACCATGTACATAAATTCCGACATGGTCGAGTCAGTCATCGATACCTGGCTAATCTCACGGATGGCATCCATTATAAGGATGAACTTAAAGACAGACTGTCCAGGGACATTGGACTAACGATTTATCATAACATTCATCAAACCTGTAACTAGGAAAACCAAGTCGTGTTCTCATGCTTGGTAACCAATACGGTTAAATTAAAAGCTACCTACACAGTAAGAGTCGTGGTCACATGCTCAATATACTGTGAGAAACATCAGGTTGAAAAGAGTGGCTAAGTCGTGTGGTACATGCTGGCCCCTATATTTATTTATTTATTTATTTGCCGATAAAAAACCCCAATATCACTTACAACAATATCTAGAAATGGTATCTCAGCTACCTGTGGAGATCTGAGTCGTGTGGCACATGCTTGGAAAATTGTTAGGCAAGTCGTGTAAACCATGCTTGTCCTGGTAGTAAATTATTTCAAATATTAAAAATATTAACAGATCACTACTGTGTCGTGTTCACATGCTCAGAGTGAAATAAAATATAAAAAAGTATCTAAAGTACAACTTCAGGACCACATCCCCTTTTAACAATTTTCACAACTTCTTAACGACCAAGTAAAAGTAACAAATTTTACACCAAAATACAAACGGTGATCCATTTATTTGATTGTTAACTGAGCACGAGCAGCTAATCATGGGCCTGCAAATTCTGCAAGTGATAGCCTGTAGCTGCAATTGTATATATGCACCAAACTACTACACAATTAGGTTAGGATCTAATTCATATAGAGTGAGATTTCTTGTAGTCCAAGTAGACATGACCTAAGGGACTATTGATTACGCATCTAAACTGCCAGAGTTTATTTAATAAATTTGATTTACTTAAATTAGAACTACAAAATTTAAATATTGATATTTTAACTCTATCTGAAACATGGCTAAATACTCTTATTCCTGACAATATGCTACATTTCAATAATTATCATTTAGAGAGACTGGACCGTGCATGGATGGATCAAGGACAGAGCATGGTAAAAAGAGGAGGTGGCCTAGCTGTATTCATTAAACAATCACTAAAGTATACTTGTGATTTGTCACATTTAAATACTAGTTCGAAAGACATAGAAACTATTTGGCTCACTATTGAAATTCCAAATCAACGAAAAATTGTAATAGGGAATACATACAGGCCACCTCAGGGCTCTGTAAAAAACTTTTCAGCTAAGTTAGAGGAACATATAAGCACTATACGAGACTTTTATCGGACAAATATTGATATTTTTGTATTGGGTGACATAAATATTGATTATAGTGACTTCAGAGCCCTAGGGAGAAAGGAAATGAAAGATTTTGAACAATTAACAGGCTTAAAACAATTGATAACTGAACCAACTAGACTATCAGTAAATAAAAAATCAATTATAGACCTGATTTTTACCAACTCAGATTTTATAATTGAAAAAGGAGTCCATCCTGACATACATATTGGTGATCATGAAATGGTCTATGTTTGTCGTAAAAAACTGAAAGAAAAGTTCAATATTATCAATACATATGGCAGATCTTATAAGAATTATGACAAAGAAATCTTTCAAACAAATTTGTTAAATCATGATTGGTCCAGTCTAGATAACATAGTTGACGATCCAAGTAGCTATTGGAACCATTTTATTAATGGTATAGAATATGAGATTGAATTACTATGCCCACTCAAAAGGATGATAGTAAAGGAAAATAACGAGCCATGGATCAGTAGAGATCTTATTGAATTCATATTGGACAAGCGTCGTTTGCATAATATAGCTAAAAAGAAAAATACCATAGAAACAATAAATGCGGCTAGACAAGCTAGGAACAGCTGTATATCACTGGTTAGGAGGGCAAAATCAGACTATATTAGAGATAAATTAAAACAGAACTACAATGATTCCAGAAAATTCTGGCAACACATTAACCATTTGTTACCAAATAATAGTATTTCATCAACCATCAACTTGATAGATAGTGATGACCACCATGTACCCCCTACTGAAACTGCTGAATTTATTAACAATTACTTTGTGAACATTGGATCTAACTTTGCAAATCTACAAACAAGTCCTCAAGAAATATTGAAACTATGTCATCAAATAGAAATTTATAAATCCTCAGCCATTGAAAATCTAGCCTCAAGAGTGTTGAAAGATGCTTTTATAGTGCTACCCCATTTGCTATGTCGGTGTATCAATATGTCCTTTGAAACTGGTTTATACCCTGAAACATGGAAAGTAGCTAAAGTAACCCCGCTTTTTAAAGGAGGAGATAGAAACCAAATAAATAATTATCGTCCAATATCTGTCTTACCATTACCGAGTAAATTAATAGGGAAAATAGTACACAACAAATTAATTACTTATTTAGATGGACATAATTTATTGAACATAAATCAACATGGCTTCCGCCCTAAACATTCAACCCTAGAAACAGTTGCCCAGTTTACAGATGACATAGCCCTTGCAGCCAATCAACATGAATGTACAATAGCTACTTTTATAGATCTACGCAAGGCTTTCGACACAGTTAATCATGAAATTCTATTAAATAAATTGAAAACACTAGGAATTAATAATTTAAATCTAAACTGGTTCACTTCATATTTGGAAAATAGACAACAGATGGTATGTGCAAATGGGAAAAGTTCGTCATTGGCTATGATACCCTGTGGAGTACCTCAGGGATCAATCCTAGGTCCGCTTCTCTTTTTAATATACATTAATGACATAAATAGGAATATTCAGAATTCTAAGATCAAACTCTTTGCAGATGACACTGTTTTATATGTATCAGCACCAACTCCTTTACAAGCCATTGTTTTATTGCAGGAAGACTTAAATATATTATCGGACTGGTGCTTGCATAATAAATTATCAGTTAATATAGGTAAAACAAAAACCATGGTGATGGGTACTAAGCATTTTACAACTATGTACTAGATAATTTAGTCTTGAATAGGGAACCTATAGGTTTTGTTAAGGAATATAAATACTTAGGTATTATCCTGGATTGTAATCTTAACTATAGAAATCATGTGAAATATATTTGTAATTTAATTGCACACAAAATCTTTCTCTTATCTAAGATCAGACAATATATGGATATGAAATCAGCTGTGAAATTGTATAAAACCAAGATTTTACCATATTTTGACCAAGGTGATATTTTATATGCTGGTTGTAATTGTAAGGACTTGGATAAATTGCAAAAACTCCAAAACAGGGCCCTCAGAATATGCACGGGTTTACAATATAGAACTCATATCCCGGTTCTACATGAAATGGCTAAATTGCCACTATTGGAATATATAAGAAGTATTCATATTGAAAACTCTGCTTACAAAAGGGCCCAAATTGAAAACTATATAGTGCAACCCACTAGACAAACTAGACAGTTTAATGCACCCATTCTGAAAACTTTGAAATCTAATAATAGGGTTTTTGAGTGCAGTGCATATTCAAAAACCTCAAGTTATTGGAATAACTTGGATGCTGATATAAGAAACCTAGGAACTTATGAATTATTTAAGGCAAATCGTAAAAAGTGGTTAAAATCAATGGTTCCACGAACCATAAAGAATTATTGTTCTTGTTGCTGTCTGCCCTCAACTTTCCTATGTGACTACTATGTTTTAGTTTACACCTCCCGTACTGGTATACATTTTTACTTAAGCTTAGGAATACTTATATTGTACCTTTAAATAAATTCAAATAACCTGGTGGTTTTTAAATAGATGCCCAATTATTTTGATGTATGTATTTATTATGCTTGGCAGCAATAGAAATCCAATGTTTACTTAACAAGTTATCCTATAAACCTATTGTGTTGTACATTGTAAATAAGGATTTTATATATTGTAAATATAATTGGAAATACGTTGAGAGTAATGCTCATTCCATACGTAATCTTGATTGTAATGACATAGAATTGCTTGATGTAACTGGAAAGCATTGAAAATCAGCTGTGTGCCGAATGTAAACTTTTTCCAGTATAAATAAAGGAATAAAAAAAAAAAAAAAAAAATCTTATACTGCAGTTCGTGTAGGTCAATGTCCGGGCAGTAACAGACAGGTAAACTCCGTCAAGTGATTTTATACAGTTCTCCCTGCAGATGTCGTCGACGAGAATCGCAGAAAATGACAGTGGCCACAATAGTATAATATATTCCTAGAAGGTAGTGATAAGTTATGTTGCTACCGCCTGGTTTGGTTGGGAGATCTGCGTTGGAGACAGCGGTACTGGCTGCGGTGCTGGCTTGGGCGAGTCTGATGGCAGTGACCTCAGTGTTAGTGTCTCACCAGCGGTGGTCGTCGGCAGGGTTGGGTTGTTTACTTTATTTAGTTTTGGTATTTGTGTTTTCAATTGTGCATGGTCGGTCATTATTGTAGTAGTATCCTGGCCATTTGATATTGGTATGGGTGGGTGTGTACTTTCTGAGGATTTAACGGACACATCCATTTCTTCTACTGCTGGTGTCTTGGTATTTTCGCGCATGGTTGGGGTTTCATGTAGGGGATGTCGTATAGTGGGGGGGCACTTCTTCATTACTCTGCTGTTTTTTCGTTTGTTTTAAGATTTCACTTTCCCTTTCCCAAATTATGTCGTCTAGGACTCCTTCCGCCCAGTTCATTTCAGAGGTTCCAGTTTCCATTGGCCAGTTCTGTACTATGTAACGGGACTCCTGCACCCCAGAAACTATCTGTCCTTCTCTCTATTAGGCCTTTGCCTTTTTGGGAGCATAGGTAGTCACCGAGCTCCTCGTTTTGTGTGAATTAGAGTAACCCCCTTATTCTATCTCTTTTGATATTCTTCCACCGGACACTTTCTGCTATTTTGCTGCCTGTTTGGCTTTTGGCGGTGGTAGGTGCCAATGGCTGCTAATCTCTGGTGATCTTTGGCACAAATGGCCTTTTCTGCCTGGTATCCATACACAGCCATTTCGTATTGCCGCCTGTTTTATATCAGCCTGCTGGGGTAGAAATATTACTCAGTCAACAGCAGATTTTGCAAAATGCGATACCAAGTGGAACATCTAGCATGCACAGATCTTCTGCATATTTGATGTATGGCTTGTCTGGGGATGGGGGGCAGGGATCATACCGGTTTGTCATTACAGGGGAGGTTTCTGCTGGTTTTCTCTCTTCATCTATCACCTTTACTATCCTGGATAACCAGCAGGTTGAATAATTTTCCATCAGTTTCGATCATGTCCAGCCAAATCACACATGTCTTCCTTCGTTCCTAGCTTTTTGGGTGGCCTGCTTCAGCATTGCTTTACACGCACAGATTTGCTTTGGTTCATCATGATTGATTTGGACATTGTATTAGCGCTCTGTATTGCGAAGGTGACTACTGGTAGTCAGGATTTTCCTCTTTTTGTGCATAGTAATTAGCTCCACGTTGAATGGTGGTGGCCATTTCTTGGAGAGTTCCAGGACCATATTCTCTCGATCTTATTGTAGTCACAGTCTGTGATGTGGATACCAATTTCTTTGAGCAGGACTGTTACCCTTCCCTCGAGATTTTCAAGAGGACTTTCTATCAGGCCTTCGATTATGTTTTTATTGTCAACAGGAGTATACCCCACCAGAGTCTCTTCTTTTTTGCACGGTGACTGCGTATGATAGTAGTCGTTTTAAGACATCCGTGTCAGCAATGTGTACTTCAATACCATCAAGCCACATACTGACATCATCCATGTCAACTTGGATATCTTTCTCTAACCCAGTGATGCGCACATCATGAACTTCTAGTGTTGTTTCTGTACCATTGAGTCATTGCGTGACACCCTTAAGATTGGCCGCATTTGCATGTAACATTTTCTCTTGGTCTGACATTTTACTGTTGATCTGATTGCGAAGGTTGTTAGAAGTCCATCAAGTACGGATCTTGTCATTGTCTCACCTCTTAGTTTTGAAAGTCTATTTCCATCAATCTTTCGTGCCTGGATGCATTTTGTATCTCGGTCAGTGTAGTTAGGATGACTGTTTGTTCTTGGTTCTGAAACACCTTCGCCCAAATTGTGAGGGGATGTGTTTTGATTGGTATTTTCCTGGCATAAGCCAGGGGTCTCAGTCTGCTGATTTAGATGATCGCCTTTCCTTGTGTTGGGGGGATAATTGGACATGTTGAAGTATGGTTGCTTTGTTGTGGGTCGGTATTTGTGAAACCTGACAAAGGCAGCTAGACAGCTGTGTTGTAGTCGTCATCATTGTCAATTTCCAGGCACTTGTTCGAGTCATGTACCTGGATTGATTGTTTACTATGCTGTTTACCCGCCTTTTTTGAGTAAGTAAGTGAGTTTTGGTGAAGCCGTTGCATTAATTAAATGTTCACTGACCTTCGAGTGGATGGTGTTATTGTTATCTGGGCTGATCGCCTACCTAAGTTTCCTTTTATAACAACTTACTTCGTTCGATGTTGTACTGGTTGTATTAGTTTCATCATTGGCGCCTGCCATAGTGGTCACCATGTTGCGTTAGAAAGTTCTGAGCTATGAGTTCATCTGTATTAGTGTCTCTGTATGGTATAATCCAGTGTTATTTAGTCCTTGGTCTATGTAACTTTAGATATCGTCTGAGTCAAGTTTTAGGTCCAGTGGGGCCATTGTTCATGGTAGATTGAGGGGTATTGTCTTACTCTTCAAGCGCCATACAAACATACTATGATTATATATTGATACGACTTATGTGTTTAAGCGCAATACTTCCAAAGTCATTGTATGTCAATGTCCAGAATCATGGTACATGGGCTTATAAATGTAATGTATCTTATTGAAATGGTTTTGATACCTTGGATGTCCTATATGTTTTCATAAGTAAAATAAATGTTGGTATTTTAGGGCAAACAGTGTGCTGAACAGTGTGCTGCACTTGTGATGTAACAATTTTCCTGAGTTTTGCCTGCAGATTGGCCTACATCAGGATGCTAGCTGGGTTGCATTTAGAAAAAACACAGTGCATAGGAATCTTTATGAATCATTTTATTATAGGAATTTTAACATGATGTACAACTAGAAATGAATTTGTATCCATATATATTCAACATTTTCAAAGTATTTTAAAATTCATTCATTACAGATAGATATATTACAATTATTTGTTTATTTTCAATAGTTTTTCCATGGGTTTTGTCTACAAATTCATTCCAAATTAGCCTACAAGTGCTTAAAATACTGCAAACCAGCTTTCTATGGTAGGGACAGTTGATTATCTTTGGAGTAAACCAGAAAGCAATGCTGCATTATTGGACCGATTACTATCCTTCTGATCTATATTTTCATACATAGCTTGTGTGACGTTCTCTGGTAAGTCGGGGTTGCCGATTCTTACAACAGAGGAACGTGGGGGTTGTTCGGGTCTCGGGGCGGACGGGGAATCCGGGCCAAGAACCGAGATGTGTTTCTAGAGTCGTGCCTCGCGCACGAGGGGGGGCTGAGCGAATCGGTCGGGAATCGGCACTCGATGTCAACGGAGGACTGCGGGGAAGGGAAATTATGGTAGGGGTACGGGTCGGCCGGGGTTCGTCTCGCTCTATCTCCCAGACCAGCATTCACCCCGACCGGGTGGTCCACCCCTCAGTTCCGGTCCGCGGGGGCGACGGGCCGACGGTCGCCTATTGTTTGGTAGCGTGGGGCCGAGCATGCCGCGCCCTCGTCCCCGCGGACTTCGTTCCTTCGTTCCGTTCCCCATGTCTTCGTGCCATACTACACCTCGGTTTCCGGGACTACTTCGGGCCTTCGTGCCTTACTCCGTTCCCTCGTTCCTCGTTCTTCGGGCCGTCGGGCCCCTTACCCTGTGTTCCTACTACCTATCTCGAGCTTCGACTGTTTTGTCCTAACTTCTGGTTAATTACTCTAATCGGCTCATCTTTAGCGGTTGTTTCAGGAAAGAGGACACGTCTGGACACCAGGAGAACTGTTAAAGAACTCTGTTTATTCGGGCCTCACCGCCCCTTTATATACTATAGAGGTCAGCCCTGATTGGCTGCTTTCGGTCACGTGACCTACAACTGACGTCACTTCCGGTTTATATTTTCCGTTTCCGGTTTACATTTCACTTCCGGTTTACATATTTCCGGGTTTCGTTCCTTTACATTTTCGTTCCTTACATATTCGTTCCTTACATATTCGTTCTTTACGTATTCGTTCTTTTACATATTCGTGCCTCTTTTTCAGGCTTTCTATACTTTCGTTCATTATTACATATTCGTTCCTTTACATCTATTTCGTTCTCTTACATATATTTCGTTCTCTTACATATATTTCTACTATTACCTTATTTCTATTATTTTGACCTCTATGTATTTTGGATGAATAGCCGTTCATCACACTTGTTTATGGGGTTTAGTTAACACATGAAAACATCAAACATATAATTAATACATATAGCTGGGGAGTTATATTTGTTTGAATGATATTTTTCAATGTTTGTGTATTTAGTGGATACTCCATGGGCACCAAAGACAAGAAATTACAAGCTCATCAAATATGTCCGAAATGACAAAGTGGCAATATATATATATATATATATATATATATATATACTGACCTAACCCATGGTAATATAACAAGACTAGTGGTTCACTCAAAAGCTAACAGGTGGCAGCAAGGAATTCGAAGCAGCACATAAGCTTCCATACTTGGAGTCAGTATTACATGGTGCCAGTGAAATAAACTTTTACACACAAAAACGTAAACAGATATTGTATATAAATATCTGACATCTTGGATATAATGATACCTTGGATATGGTAATTTCTTGAATGTTGTATCCTTATGATAAAAAAATACTTCACAAACAGTATTAAGTTCATGGTATGCATAACTGAAGTGAGATTTATTGATTTGTATGCTCTTGCAATAATAGAGAAATTATACTCTTTGCATACATACAAAATTGGCTAGCAGTTTTAAATTACATAGGTATGATACATACATTGCCACATACATATATAGATAAACTGCAGAGAGTTATATCTACTGTAAAATATGTAACTTCTGATTACATACTGATTGCAAGTATTGCATGTTCTGCAGGGCAATACTCTTGTGCTTTTTATGTGTGGCCATTTTTTACAATGGCAATAGGGCATGCAGAGATGCATTAGAATGAGCTGTATCCAGTGATATCCAAAGGTACATCTTACTTTGCATTTCATATCATTCTACAACCCTTGAAACTAAACCAAACTTTAGACATTCAGAAATTGCAACTGTTAACACCATACATTGTTATGTGAACTTTCAGCTGTTGTTTGGTTTTTAATGTACCCTGCTCTTACATGTCTAATATATCTGACTTTTCATATTTGTTATTGTTATGATTGTTGTGAAATGTTTGTTATAGTTTGTTGAATATAAGGTTTCCGAAACATGATTTTGCACACCGCGCCCCACTATTGTTTTGTATTTAAATGATGTATGAACACCCAATTTCCTTGTATCTTGCTTTGAATGCGACTTGAGATATACTTTGTGATAACACTCTATTCTTTGAGTATGTATGTACATATATGAAAAAATATCGTAGTTCACAGTTTGTGTAAAAAGGATTTTTGATAATATGAAAGAAAGGATTGTATACTTTACGCTGGACCTCTCAGAAAACCGACATATGTCGAGAGAGGCCAGGTTAATAAACAAATAAGAAAAAGAAAAAAAAAACAAACATTTGACTGATATGAAACATACATTTAAGACACGCATGAAGGGTTTTGTTACACTAAGCATTTGCAAAATGCCCTGAAACATGGACTGACACTGACCTATCTTTATGAACCAAAAGTGATTCATTTGTCATTTTGCACAAAAAACACTTATAATGAAATATCACACCATATGTTTTCACTATTGTCACATTTACATATCATCCAAACACAAATAATTACCATTAATTTCACACACATATTAACCAAACTATTTTAATTGAAATGTAAATCAAGGAGCAAATGAAAAGCTAACAAGAATAATGAATAATAATTTTACATTTGTTTTAAAAGCAAGAAGAACCCAACATGAACTCCCCTTACATGAAACAAGCAACACACATTATGCTAAGGCTGTTGGTAATCTTGATTACAATAAATTCATAGTAAGAAAATTAAATTAATTGAAACTTACTAAAAACTTAGTAGAATACCCCACCAAGGTATGAAATAATGGTTACATTTAGTTTTTGAAAGATCTCATCCTTTTTTGTTGTCTATCGTGTAGAACCAAGGATGCCTAGTATTCAACGTTTTCCCTCTAAAGATGCCCTTCTCTGAGTGCATAAAACACCTTGGAATTCCAGCCTTATCTAGCCAGCTTAGACAAATAGGTTCAATTTGTAATACACTCACAAATCCTTTCCAAGTCAAATATGTGATGTCACAGAATATTTCTATGACATGACAGAATTTCACAGAATGTTTGTAGAATACGACTGGAGGTGACTTTTACATCATTAATTGGATTGGGATCAAATAATAAAAATCAAATTTTTAAAACATTTTTAAATATATTTGCATAGAATGGTGTTATGTTTTTTGGAGGCACCTACTTAATTTAAACAATCATCATGAATGTTGCCTCAGTTCTTCCGACCACATTATAGCATATTTCCTGTGGTTTACCTGCAGGCTAGCCTAGATCAAGGTGCCTCATGGGTAATAATTATGTTGACAAGCCACAAGGCTTAAGTATAGGAATTTTCAAAAAACATGGCAGTATCAATTTTATATATGTTTATCATTCTTTACGCTGGTTTCTAAATTCATTCTTTACATATAGATGTACAGCGAATATTGCTATATTTTCTATAGATTTTCATATGTTTTAGTCAACCAAATTAGTCAAAATTACCTGCAGGTACTTATGGTGCTAAAATACTGAAAAATAAGCTGCTGAACATTTCCAACACCGACCAACATGTAGGACAGTGTGGCGCTTGCCACTTGTACCCATTCTGAGCCCCCATACCCCAAGTCATGAATATTGATAAGCCCCCAATGGACCAATCAGGTGAGCCGTACTAGGCAGAGCGCTGTGTTGTAAAGTGGACTACCCCCCACTTAAGGAGGATGCAGGAGCTATTTCGTTTTCAACATGAAAATCAGCTATTTGTGGTAGGGAAAATTACAAGCACTGTCTTTAACATCATAGACAACGATTTTCCATGATTTTGAACTATAAAATTCTATTTTAGACTTAACTCATCCAAGCTTCTTTTTAAATTATGTTGTTGACAGCTGATAAATCTCTGAAACCTTTTGTTACACATGCTAAGCTACTATTGTAACACTCTGTCTTTCTCTAAGAGATGCTATTATAACATTCTGTATTAGTAAGATCTCTACTTCACTAGTACATAACATCATCATAACACTCTAAATAACAATATGTCACAGCTTGTCTGGGTTGCCTTCTGATCTAGAAGTATCATTTGGATGCCAGGGGATATCCATCCATGAAATCAAGTAGTATGTTGTATATGAGGATGTATTGATCCTGGATAAATAGTTGAACATATATATTTAGAGCATTTTGATTAAATCCCATGCGGATGAGAGGGTTGTAATATCAATTACAGATCATGAAATCACTCATCATGATTAGAAAACTAAACGTAATCATTAAACAAATTGGATGGAGAACTGAATAATGAAAGTCATCAGAGCCTAATCTGATTTGAAAGATGACATCCAATATAAATATGGACTTTACACTATTTTGAATTTCCATAAACTCTTATTGACTCTTATTATACATATTCTAGTTTTAGAGCAAACATATTAGTATTACTGATACTGCATTGCAATGGTTGTAAGATTGGGACATCCAATTGTTTTTCTAATCCCAAGTGTGTTTGAATACTTTACTAACAATTGGGTCATTACCAGTACTCCTTTGATACTAAATTGCTGATAATCTTACCAATGTTTCCACCATGTTTATTCTCTCCATCCTCATCTGGTAGACAGTGCCCCACACATTTACTGCTCCTCTCTCCTCCACTTGTTGCAGGCAAGAGTCAATAGCGATGAAGGCTCCTGTCCTTCCTATGCCATTACTATATAGTTTGGTAGAAAGATACAAATGACTTAAATTAGTCAAACAACTATTCAAGTTACTCTGAACAACATATGTTCTTGTAAGGCTCTGGCACATACAAATCTACTTCTGAAGGTGAGTCCACATTTTCTTGACTAATGCAAGTGGTGTCAGACTTCAATAATACAAAATCACACAGGAGGTCCTCACAAAAAGCACTGATAATTTTCAACCAGTACAATCAATTTTACACACCTTGATAGTATTATGTTAGAAATATGAAGATTTTAGACTCAAACAATAGCTTCTGAATAATTTGGAATGTTTGGAATAGCCCTGAAATTTTGCTGAAATCTTTTGGAGTATAAACATTTTCATTCAGAAATTATGAATTGTACAAAGATATTAATGATTCTTCTCTTAATGGACTTTAATAATATTTTCTCATTCAAATCCTGCAATCCTGCTCAGAACAAGAACTTGTAGTATTGATGTGCCCAGAAAATATGAATGCAAGCTGTGAGAGTTTTGGTTCCTTACATATATATATGTACAAATATATATATAACTCTTTAAAACCAACTAGGCTTCTAGATCTTTAGATGCTTCTCCCCCCCAATACATGGAAAATATACAAATATCTTTAGTCAATTAAAGCTTAAACTGATGTGAAAATCTAGGCTACTCTTTATTTACTGACTGGATCTACATTTTGTCTTTTTGCAAAATTCATACCTGCAATGGACTATCATAGAACCTGTTGCATCCTTATCATAAGCTTTGATCTTCCTCCAGAAGCTTAACAATGCAGATGCTCTAGGCCTCCTAACATTTTCAGGCCAGCTGGTGAAGTGGAACAGACGAACCATCCTAGTTTCCTCCTATATAATAGGATGAGAATAATTTTGTTAATTCATTTTTCATTCTCATCTGTATCTCTAGAAGCTCAGCAAAGGATGTAAGATTCCAGAAGATTCTTATTATACGGGAGAACATAACAGAATGTTGCATTGTTAGAACATCATTGAATGTTACCTTGGCTGTACATGTAGACTATGTTACATGAGCACATATAACATCAAAACAATGTAGACTGATCTGAACAATATATTAAACAGTCAGAATGATATTGAATATAGCAACATATGTACAATGTAACAGCACCAACTGCATTACCATAAAACACTTGAAAGAAAATATTATCTGCAAGTATGCAGTTATGAAATAAGGTACACTTACTTGTAATTTGATGACCAAAGTCCTTACAACAAAAGAGGCATATGCTACAGAATCAGCAAAATGTACCTTCAGATTTCCATACATTATTGAGCCTTCCTCTGGCCAGTAAGGACCAAACTGTTATGAGAGGAATAAGTGGAATCACATACCATAAGTCAATTATTTATACTGTAAACAGATAGCAAACACTGGGGGCCACATAAGTTCTTTGGACCTGGTGTAATTTATCATTTTGTTACCATAAGGAGGTGAGCCGAATTAGGGATTAAACTGAAAATGGGGCAAATTAGAGATTTATAACAACCTTATGTAATGCCATTAGATATTTTCAAATGATTTACTTTTACAAAGGGATTTATCATTTGATTGCTCAATGGGGAAACAGCTTTTGGTTGTTTTTGACCCTTTAATTCTTATCAATTCAGATTAGTTGTGATTCAGGCAGCACAACCAACTTCATGTGGCTTGTGGTTAGAACACAATCTTAGATTTTTCAAGTTTGTTATGTTGTAAAATATGCATTGAAATATTTCTTCAAATATTTCATCCAATCTAAAAAATAGTGCTTATGCAGTGGCACATTGTGGGTCAACTAGATGAGACAAGCAGTTTGCCGTATAAAGAATAAGCTCTCATAATACCTCAATAGATTGTTTTATAGATGATGTGTGGGACAGAATTCATTTGGACAAACACAAATGATTATTGTTACCTTTCCAGCTTCCTCTATGTCTGCAAACATCACAATTCTGTTACTGTTTGTTTCCCAAACCATCCTCCACATGTCCTCTACATTGCTCTTCATGGGAGCTGAAATTGATCATAATGATTTATACTCTTTTTTATAACAATTGGACTTCAAAGTTTGGCCTTCTGATATCTTTATCAGAATTCAATGAAAGCAATGATCAGCCATATGTTAATCTCTTTTTAGAGTTCTGTTGAAAATTAAAATGGTAAGAATTAGGACCTTGAAAGATATGTTTCATCGTGAGAGGGTTAGCCAGAATTTGGACAAGACAGTATAATCAAGTAACATGTTTGTTGTAAATAATACTTACTTATAGATCTGAACATTTTATCAAAGCATTGTCCCAATCACATGAAAGGCTTTAAATGAACTGTGGTTAATCTGTCTTACCTTGTGCAGCAACATATGTCTTTTCACCACCATATCCCTAAAAGAAAATCATGTCTGTTCAGAAAGGTTTCCTGCAGTAGACTTGGTATGATACGAATCATTACTGTACTTTGGAAACAAAATATTTTTGTAAAATTCATCACAACTTTATGAAACAAACTCTGTGGTACCACAAGAAGAAGTGTGTGAATCAGGGTTGTAGAAAGTATTAGTTTGATATCAAATGATAAGTTAAAAAAAAAAGAGGTATTACATTTCATTCATAGAATAACAGCAAGTAGGCGTTGAACAAGGGAGACCAAAATAAATTAGCTATGGGTACATGTTTTGAACAGTGAACTCCAGGAACCAAACTGAATGAGTTTGTAACAGTTGAGATTACGCCACAGGTTGATGACATCAATGTCAATTGGGCACCATGTGGTAAGTGTTGAAATTTTTTCAGTCAATGCCAAGCTGGTGAGAAAAGAAGTAACTCACAGAGATGTAGTTGGCATTGATGTAGTCTGCGCTTGATGACTTGGCTGTATTGATGTAGACTGGCTCCACAAGGGTATCGTCATCTGAAATAAATTGTAATAAGAATGTCAGCCAAGGGTCATTTGAGAAGTGATTAATGCACTAAACTTATCACCTATCACTCCTCAAATACTACTCTGAAGGGTGTTCTGTATGCTATTTTCCCACATATTTGGAAAAATAAACCTACATGGTATATCCCACAGCATGTAGTGTTTTTGGTGTGAAGTAGAACTAGGGAGAGCTAGGCATAATGATAGTTTGCAACTATGAATTCAAGAATTATTCTTATGGTGCTATATTTGCCTTAATAGATTCTTAGAAAAACAACCATATCAAAGTGATGTGTGCTTATTTCTTTGTCTTCGCAATATCCATATCTCACGTATGGGTCAAACGCTGAAATTCCATCACTGGTTTTAATAATCTCACATTTATTGGATCTTACATGCTCTAGATTTCAAGGCACAGATCTTATTTCTATTTTCTGGTCTGTTTCCATTATCCCATTCAGCCACTGGACCAAGAGGAAGTGTCTATGTAAAGAAAACACGAATTAAATATCTTTTTTATCAAGTGAAAGATTGGTAAAACAACTACTGTAGCCGTATTACTTGTCATGCCATATATATTTTCGTGCAATTCGCACACCAAATTCATTGCACAATTTTATTAACAATATTATAGAGCAAATAGAATTAATTGTCAAATGGGTAAAATCATAGATGCTAAAATGTGTTGGTAGATTCACAAAAGATTTAGCAGTGAGAAAATATATACATTCCCAGTATATTTTTTGCTATATGTCCTTATTTAAAATTCATATAGTTTAAATATATTTTATTTAATATTGCAGCTTAATAACCACTAAATAACTGCTCCTAAGTTATATCGGGTGCAGGATGGTATTTTAAGGTATTTTGGTAAAATTAGATCATTATTCATGATAATTTAGGAAAATCAAAGATTATCAAAATACTCAAGTATTATGTATCATTCGAAAGCTCATCCCTTTAGCTTCATAGTTCTCATGTCTTTTTCTTCCAAAAACCATCCATTCTGTATGGTAACCATCACAATACTTTCCTTAGCAACACTTTTTAAAAATCACAAAAAAAAAAATCAGAAAAAAATGTCCAAAATTGGCCCAAAATTACAAAACCAATTGACTGATAAACTTCTTGAGCTGTTTCGAATTCATTCCGGCAGTTGCTATGGAAATGTAAAAGAATATTCCTAATTTTAGGGCAAAAGGTCAAATAAATTGAAGAAATGTCCTAAATGGTATGGTTACCATGGTAGCGGTGTTCTTAAAACCTTGTCACGGCTTAAAATTATTGAACAATCCATAAAAAACTAAAAAAGAATTATAGATAATTATTTAGAAATACTTGTTGCTATGGAAACGATTGTTACATGCCGAAAACCCTAATATTGTGCATATCTTTGCATTATTCTAGAAAAATATATGCATTATTCCATTTGTTATATGTTTTGTTTTGATATAAATACTTCTTGTATCAAAATTTAAAGAATTATATTGAGCTCTTGTACTCATGATGCTTTTATTACAATTTTGAAAAATGATTGGTTTAAGAATTTAATGTAATATAAAGAAAAATCTACAAAATGCTTACCCTGGCAATCAAAAATTCAAATTATAGTTTCCTAAAATTTCAGGTCATAAGCTAAAGAAAGGTATACCATAACATGCCTATCATGTCTGTGAAAAGTTAAAAACACATCCATTTTGCCTCAAATAACCCCCAGGAGTATGGCAGTTAAGTAGCTAAAGGAGTTTTATATGTATCGTTGTCCACATCAACCTAAATCTCATGGCAACAACATATATGTAAATTCCTGCTGTTTCTCACCTTGAATTCCTCTTTGAATGCATTTCCCTTGTTCTTCATAGAGAGAATGTATCCAGAAAGCTCATTAACTCTGATATCAGGTACAATGCTGTTATTTTTTGTGACAGTGGCTAGGAACGAGGTCTGCCGGATTGGTTGATACCAATGGCCTGCCTCACTTTCTTTTGCATTCATTTCAGGGCCAGGAGGGGCACTTTTTGGAACATAGGCAAGGTAGGGCTCCACACTTATTGCATCAATTTTAGAGGCATTTTGACCTTCATTTGCTACATCCCTCTCAACTATGTCAGCATAGTCTGAAACTAAATCCAAATCAGAGAAAACAGCTTGATATACATACTAGAATTATTCCATATAATAATAGATTTTTAGGATATAAGAGTTCTAATCAAGATCAAAATAGAAAGTATTTGGATTGTCTGATGTTAATTAGTCAACAACTTCTATTCCTATCATCATCTGATATTGTGTTTGTCTGGACTTAATGTGCACCAATATTCAGTATTTAAGGAATGATATCCTTACCATCTTCAGCAATAACAGCTCTGTTTGTTTCTGCAGTCATATGTCTAGTTGTTCTATTTGCATTAGACTCTGTATCAATCTGTTTCTTTTGCTGATGCCTGGAACAAATATTGAGAACACTACTGACAAGTTTTAGCTGGTCTGGACCCTTACCATTCACATCAACTATTGCCACCAATTATGCCTCCAACACGTGTAAGGATGGGGAGGGATAATACCAACTAAAGTTTATCTGTCTATTCCCAGGCTAAGTGGGTTTAACAAGAGACTACCTGCTTAATACAGATTGTGGAGTTAAGATAGCAACACATCCAAATCTGGGATCAGAAAACCAATGTAATTCACTCTGCTTATACATTTCAAACAATGATATTTAGGTCATTACATCAGTAACATCCTTGAACCAGCTGCAGGCCCATAACCAGAAGGGAGGCAGGGGAGGGGGGCACCCTCTCACAAAGAATTTTTTTCAAAAAGTTCCACCTTTCCTTGCACAATTTGATTGAAAACCCCCTATAATAATAGGAAAATATTGAAAAGTTCCACTTTTTAATGTTCAGCACACCTGAAATGATTGAAAATATAAGCAAAAATTCCACTTGTGGAACCTCGCCACCCCCCAAAAGCAGAACCTGGATAAGGGCCTGTGAACCATTTAGTTAATGATAATATTACCTACCATCTTACAAAAATTGAAATGCCGATAGCAAGAGTAACCAAAACAACAACTGCCACAACTATACCAGCAATGTATTTTGGAGGAGATTTATCAGGTGGGTGCCCTGCTAAATAAAACAGAACACGTGTATTTAGCTTGTTTTTTTTGTTTTACTTTTTGAGGATTCATGGAACACAATCCTTCTAACAGCTTCAAGGATATGACATAGTTAACATGTAGCCTATGATTTTAGGCTAGATGCAAACTATTTATGTTGGTGTAAGAAGGATCACTACTAATATAAGAAGACCCGTGGGGTTGTCAGAGGGTGGCTGTATGACCAAGAGGGGTTCGTGATGACCCGAAGGCGAAACCTGAGGGTGGTACGATCCCTTGGGTCGTACGGCAATCCAAGGACAACCCCTAAAGGTTTTCTATATTTTATCACCCAATCAAAGCTCCAAATATGTTAAAAATACTGAGAATGAGGAGGGGTACGTACAGCCAGTCAGTACTCATAGTATGGCAGATGTGGGTCAAAGATCTCAGATTCAGGTTGCCGAAAAAGTAACAGGCAGATACATATATCAAAAAATTCCTAACATTCTAAACTTTTCAAAAACCTTCATAGCTGGATTCAACTCTTATGGGTTTTTTTCAAAATGGCCGCCTAAACATGAAGACATGTTCCTAAAAACTAGGCCTTCAAATATCATAATAGCTGTAACTTCACTACTATCTATCTTATCATGTTGAAATTGATGGTAGGTTAGGACGAGTATGTGGTGCAAAAAATGGTTTCTATTCAGATGACCCTAGACAAGGTCAAGGTCACATAAATAAAGGTTAAAATTGAAAAAAACTGATAATTTTCAAAATTAACTTTTTTCTAAATGCTCTAGTGTATAAGATTTTAACAGCACACACACATACATATATTTAAACAATCCCTACATGCTAAGCTTTTGAAAAAAAACCTGTAACCGGATTCAAATCTTTTGGGTTTTATCAAAATGGCCACTCAAAGCTGAAAACATGTTACTAAATACTAGGCCTTCAAATATCATACAAATCACTGCAACTTCACAACCATCTATCTTATCATATTGAAATAGATGGTGGGGTAAGAGGATTATGTGGTGCAACAAATGGTTTCTATTCAGATGACCCTAGTCAAGGTCAAGTTCACATAAATACAGGTCAAAGTTGAAAAAACTGAAAATTTTCAAATTAACTTTTTTCTAAACCCTCTAGTGTGTGAGATTTTAACTTCAAAAACACACACATATGTTAAAACAATCCCTACATTATGAGCTTTTGAAAAATCTATGTAGCCAGATTCAAGTCTTTTGGGTTTTTTCAAAATGGACACTGAAAACTGAAAACATGTTCCTAAAATCTAGGCTGCAAATATCATGCCGATAACAGTAACTTAACAACTGTCTATGTTATCATGCATATGTTGAAATAGGTAAAAAGGTAAGAAAATTATAATTATGGTGAAAAAATTTATTTCTATTGAGGTGACCTCAGTCAAGGTCAAGGTCACATGAATGCAACCCAAAGTTGCAAACAAGGTGATTTTTAAAGTTAACTTATGGCCAAATGTATGAGATTAAACAACAACAACAAGCAAAACAGTATATCAAATCATCCCCTATATTCTAAGCTTTTCACAAACCTATGTAGCCAGTTTCAACTCTTAAGGGTTTTTATTGAAAATGGCTGCTCAATGATGAAAACATGCTCCTAAAAACTGTACCTTCAAAACTATCTATCTTATCATGTTGAAATTGATGATAGGGTAATAGGATTATCTGGTGCAAAAATGAATTTCTATAAAGGTGATCCTGGTCAAGGTCAAGGTCACATAAATACAGGCCAAAATTGAAAAACTGATGAATAAGTTATTTTAGTAAAGTTACTAGAGTGACTGTTGATAATGAAGAATGACAGTAACATTAGATAACAGTTCACCGGAGTTGATGGTCATCAGGATCATATTCTTATCATGGCGAGTTTTGTAATTATGACAAGCCTCTTTTGTAAAAACAAATATCTCAGCCAGTTGTGTAACATTCCTTTATCAAAGATAAGTCTATGCTATAACAGTGGTATTCCTAGGCATGCAGGATGGGCCATTCCCACTTGATGATTTATTTTTTCTTCTTAATTTATTTAACCACATTCACATATGGTCAATTCTCATGAAACATACCCAATTGGCGAATTTCATGTTTTTGTGATATAACTGACAAAATATAAAAGCAATTTCATTTTTTTGGCCATATTTGCATTTATCTATATTTTATCTTATATATTGACCACACTTTTGCCTATATTCTCTGTATTTTTAAAAAATATGATAGATAATGTGATATTTTCTGGAATTCAAATGTGGTGTACTTTTTGTGTAATAGTGTTTCCATACCCTTATAAAAAAATTATCAGGAATAAGTGAATAATATTTCACCAATTATCAATCTGTGTTTGTGCGCTCATGTCTAGCCAAAAATAATTAATATTTTAACATATTTTTGATCATTTTTGTTAGCTGTAATGTCCTGTCATAGTTCGTGGGGGCAGTCATAGTCCGTGGGGGCATTGTCATAGTCCGTGGGGGCATATATTTCATAGTCCTATACAAAAAATTTGGTAGTAGATAATGTTGAATTATTATACTGATTAGATATGGAAGGCTACATATTTTGCTATTGATCATAAAGATTTAGCCTAATCTTATTACATATTGACATCTCTTAGTGTTTTAATAGACTGTCATAGTTCGTGGGGGCTGTCAAAGTCTGTTGGGGCATTGTCATAGTCCGTGGGGACATATATTTCATAGTCCTATACAAAAAATTTGGTAGTAGATAATGTTGAATTATTATACTGATTAAATATGGAAGGCTACATATTTTGCTATTGATCATAAATATTTAGCCTGATCTTATTACATATTGACATCTCTTAGTGTTTAATAGTCTGTCATAGTTCGTGGGGGCTGTCATAGTCTGTGGGGGCATTGTCATAGTCTGTGGGGGCATTGTCATAGTCAGTGGGGGCATTGTCATAGTCCGTGGGGTCATTGTCATCGTCCGTTGGGGCATTATCATCGTCCGTGGGGGCGTTGTCATTGTCCGTGGGATTCCTGATATTTATATGTGCATAGATTAAAAAATTATTAATATCAACGTTCCCAATTACATATATAGATACTCCAATACACTAAGAATATATTGACCAAAAATTATTTCAGTCTGAAAAAATTATGTT
Organism: Lepidonotus clava; assembly: GCA_936440205.1. Classification (NCBI taxonomy): domain Eukaryota; kingdom Metazoa; phylum Annelida; class Polychaeta; order Phyllodocida; family Polynoidae; genus Lepidonotus; species Lepidonotus clava. Next base: position 3,900,602 of record OW387134.1, read on the forward strand.
TTTCCCCCTATTTTGTCGTGAATTGGGCACTTTTCGTGAGAATGGACCATATACATGTGATCTTCCATGTAGGTACTACAGTTATACTATACAAGTAGTTCATAAAGATATATACACACATCAATAGTAGGTTTAACAGCCGAGTGCTACATACATGGTTACATCAACATTACTTTTTTCAGTAAAGATATGGATATGCATCAAACATGTATGACGATTGTCACATACAAGCATATTGGTGATTTATACACACTTGACCATATAGCTTGTATTGTGACTCCTAACTGTGAGCCTATTGGGTGTCATTAGAGAGTTCAATGACATAAGTCTAACCATCATGTATTGTGACCGTCATATACAAGTATTAGGGTCACCACACCAGCATATAAGACTAACTATTTATTTAATTAGGTTAACAAATTTCAGAAATTTGTGTACAGTATTAATGACGCTAAGTTAAGCGTTATGATAAATCATTATAATTTACAATATTTAAAATTAAGCTAATATAATGTAATATGCTATGTTGTCTTGTGGGTGCTTAGTTAAGCACTATGTCGAGAAAAGTTTAGGTTTCATAGCAATGTCCGACATAAGTCATGAACCAATATCAAACGATTATATATCAATTAGATGTTATTATAACCAACAAATTTAGCCATTCAAGCATAAGGTGTTACCAATAGACTGCGTCTCCCCATCAACCCACATCAAATTTCCTGTTTTCTAACCAAGCTTTTGTTGTCCTTTTGAAGCTACTGATATCAGTTATATTTTTGATATCATTAGGCAGTGCATCCCATAACATCGATCCAGGATAATAAGGACCACATTGATAAGGACGTTTCTTTGGGATCATAGTTTTGAAACTGCATACTTCAGGCTGTCGTGTATTACGACCAGACTTATCTGACATCATTTACCATTGTCTTTATTTAAAAAAAAATAAAGTAAGTAAATGAAGGTCTCTGCACTCATCTAGTGGGCTAAGCCCAGCCATGTGGTGTAATTCAGTGATTGATATGTCTCGTGGGCTGAATATATTACAACAAATTCGGAGTGATTTATTCGGCATGGTTTGTAATTTTTAAATTGCGTGCTTCGGGCACAGAGTCAAGATGATATCTGCATATTCTATAATTGGAAGCATGGTTTGCTTGTAAACAAGCAAACGTGTGCGTGAATTTATTTCCTGAACTAGGCTAAATCAATGTATTTCTAATATACCAGTTAATGTACAAAATGACCACTAATTTCAAGAAACAGGCCCTTAGAATATTGCCAGAGAAGGCTTTTGATACTCAAAATATTTTTCAGTGAAGATCCCTGTATATAGTGAAAAGAGTTCTCAATAGATACATTCTATGCTGGACTTCAGACTGTAATAGGGACTATGATATTACTGTGCTGTAAAATTATAGAAATAGAAGTGTAACTGTTGCAAATTAATACATTATTGAGACAGAAAGTTTGGACAGAAAGTTAAATAAAAAAGGTCTTTTCATTAAGTTGCTTAAAAGATTTATTTTTCATTTTTACAAAAAAGGCTTGGCATACTCATAAATCCATGTCATATGCTGTATCAACTTAAGCCAATGATCTCTGTCTGTGTTCAAGTGAACTGCTATTTAGATTTAGATTTGTCATGAATAAATCACTCTCTGAACCTATGAACTCAATTTTTTTAATATTAGTCTTATGTATCGCTCTCAATTATTTTGAACAATGTTGGCGCATATCAAATGCTATTTTGTTAAAGGTATTTTTATCTATTGCTATAAGAATACAAAGTTTGCCTTCACTTGTGAGTGCCCTACTTCAGGAGAAATGATTGTAATCCAAATGCCTCTCTTCATGATTACAAGAAATATGGCAATCCATTCAAGTAATAATAAATATTATATTGCTTTCATCACCATATCAAATTGGATAAATGGATTCCAAAATATATAGGAATAAGTGTTGAATCATCATATACATTGAACAGAAATATTTTTAACAGCTGAAGACCATAACCTTTGCATAACTGCATCATTACACCCCCCACCGGCGACGGAAGAATAATAGAGGCGTGGCTGGGGTTAAAGTGATATTTATTTATAATGAATTGTAATATGTTGGATATAATAGTATTTGATATATTGTATATTATAAGATAATAACCGCCTATTTTGCGGAAATATAATAAAAAATATTATAAGGTGATAAAGGAGTGGGTGGGTGGGAAATGGATAAATTTGAGGAGTTGTATTGATTTAGGTTGTATGTTGGAGGGTTGTAAGGGTGAAGAAGGAAGTTATGAAGAAGGGGTTGATGGGATATGTGGAGGTGTGGATTTTTGATAATAGGTGGAGTAAATGTAGTGGGATAATAGTGTGGAGAAGTAGCACCAGGTGGGGGTGCAATGATCACACCTGCCCAGCCCTTGCTGGCATGTGTTCACCGTTACACCCCCCACCGGCGACGGAAGAATAATAGAGGCGTGGCTGGGGTTAAAGTGATATTTATTTATAATAAATTGTAATATGTTGGATATAATAGTATTTGATATATTGTATATTATAAGATAATAACCGCCAAGCCAGCCAAAATTATTATGGGGAATTTTGATTAAATTATGTAGTTGTGGGATAAGGGAGGGTGGGAAGTGATAGAGTTAAAAATAATAATTATATAGTAAAAATTTGATAAAATAAAAGATTGTTCTAGATTGTCATTTGGTGATCGACTGGACCAATGCCCTCGTGACTGTGCCAGTTTGGGTGGCGATATACTTTTTGAATGCGCCTGATCGCCACCCCCCGTGCCGCTGTATCGCCAACTCGGTACACCCCGACTGGTGTGCCTGTGTGGCCGCTGTTTTTCTGATACTGTGCAGGGATGTTGTTTCTGCCCCCGCGCCCACATCCCTCAATGCCGCTGCCCACACCTTCTTGATGTAAGTCACTGGTATGGGTTTCCTGTCGGCCGGGAACATCAACATTGGTTCGTGTGGGGCACGTGTTGGGACCACCGCAAAGTTGTGCTGCAATGCACTGACCGGGCACATGGTGCGATCTTTGACCGCGGGCAGGCGCACCACCTTCACCTGGCCCACCTTTTGGAGATTCTTTGCCCATTTTACTGTCATGTCCGCTCCTTTCCGAGTGAACTGAATGTCCGCTCGCGTGGGGTGTCGGAACCTGTCGAACTGGGCGACAGCCATTGGGGCCACCTCGGATTGTCGTAGAGCGCCGTAGTATATCAGAAGCACGGCCGCTCGTACGGCGGTGCCCTCCGCAGTGTTCGGGATCGCGGCCAGTGCTGCAGCCAACACCTTCACTGGCAGTGGGGGCTTTATTCGCGGGACATAGGCTTTGTCGCGCAGCATAGCGTCCACCGCCATTTTCACCCTGGGGTGATTCACTTGGTCCATGCTCGCTCCGGATAACCTCAGGAACATCCTGATGTGTGACAGTTTGTTGTTCACCGTGGCCGGCGCCGGGACATGTTCTGCGAGATACTCGAGGAAGGCGCATATGTCCTGATGTGTGGGGTCCATTGGTGGACGACCCACTCGCACCATGAACGCCGTGTACGTCCGTGCCGTCGACATGTAGTTGGCGCGTGTTCCAGGCGCGCGTGCCGCTTCCTGCCGCTGTGCCGCCCGCCGGAGGAGCTGCGCTAGCGCCGGATCTGGAATACACGGGGTGTTGGATAGTGAGGGGAAAATACATACACGGTGGCACACACTCCAATGAATAATAAGACACAAAATTATCTGCAGCTATCTTATCCTTTCCCCCTTTATGTGCCCTACTAAGGGCATCTGCCACATCATTGTCGGCCCCGGGGATATGGTCGTATGTGATCCTTATGTCCATGACGGCCTCAATCATCCAGACCGCCCGGGCACAACTTTGTAGAACCTTATTTTGAGCCCTTCCCGAAGTGAAAACCGACACCGCGGCCTTATGATCACATCTGACCATAACGTGTGTTCCTCTATCCTTCTCTGTCACCAATGTGTGTAATGCTACGACCACATTGAGCGCCTCAGCCTCGGTGATATTGGCAACTGGGTCAGCCCCTATGCCGCTGAGGCATGCGTCTACCAGGATGACCTTGTCTGGCACCGCTGGGGGGATGACCGAGGTCCCATTCCAGTGTTCACAAAATTCAGCAAACCACTCGAGGTCGGCCCTGACCTCCTCATCAATATGTATCCTGTCCCCCTTGCTTTCGCGAAGTGCGTTGAGGAGTCTAGAGATGAAGGTACGCGCCGGCCGAACGCACTTAGCCACAAATAAAAGGTGGCCAAGAAGTGACTGCATTTGACGCTTTGTGATATATGATTTTGCTTTTGTCTCCGCTACCTTGACCAGGACCTCATCAATCTTCTGCTGGGAGATGGACAGGGTCATGGCCGGGGCGTCCACCGTGACGCCGAGCCACTTTATCCTGGAACTTGGGGGCTGGGCCTTATCCTGGGCCTCAGGTAGTCCCAAACTGACGAAGAGGTTCCTGGCTATGCCATAGTCCCTGACGGCCTTCTCCTTATTTGGGGAGATGATCACCAGATCATCCAGGTACATAAAACAGGATATACCCTCGCCGGCCAGTGTGTGCGTTATGCAGTCAGCCACAGACTGCATGTGGTAGGAGGAGGCCCTGGCCCCGAAGGGCATGGATAGATCACAGAAGAAGGCCTCCTCCCACGCGAAACACAACAGTGGCCAGTCGAGGGGATCAGAAGTAAAATTCTTGTAGGCCCTAGAGACATCCAGAGTACTCAAGAATGCCCCATGGCCCACCGTAGAGAGCTCATCAGCCAGCGCATCCACGGTTGGGAGACTATGTGGACACTCCACTCCATATACGCTATTTTTTACTACATATGCGTTTATGGACGCGCCAGAGGGGTACGTCATGTCCGTGATGACCCTCCTATCCCCCCCCCGCTGCCTTTTCCCTGGTCATCAGGGGGGATACATGGCACCACGGACTGAACGGGGGGCGAGGGAATGGGCCAACCACCCCACTGAGGGCCCTTTCCTTTTCGATGAACCTCTCGATGTCTCTCGGGTAATCCACCGCACTTGGGTGGTTGGGTATGTCCACCGTATCCAAGACCGGTCCCGCATACCCAATCGGGAACCCGTACTTAATGAAGTCTATCACGTGGCCCTTGCCCGGTATGTCTCTAACCATGTCCTCCCATGCTGGCACGTTAAGTTTCGTAGGTAAGGGTATGCGCGCCGCCATGGCATTGGGCAGGCCGGTGCCACGGACAACATTGTATATCTGCACCAACTGCCCATCCCACTCCCGGCCTGAAATGTCTGGCCAATTGTCTCTACGATGAGCTGCTACCACCTGTGGCCGTGTATCCGCCACTTGTTTAAACGGGAGCTTTCCCTCGCAGCTACGTCTTATCCTATCGAAGTCAGGGCTGACCGAGTCTGGATTCCTCGCGTCGAGGCCGGCCACGCCGCTTCGGTCGGGGTCGGTACTATATCCCTCGTCCGTCGCCTGTTCAACGTGGGTTGCCTGCTTCGCGGCCCCCCGGTCCATCCCATCATCGCTGTGCCCTTGCTCCAGGGCCCAGTTGGCGCACGCTGCTGTCGTCGTTCCCTCTGTTGGTCGCACCTGGGGCGCGCTCGGACCTCCATGTCCCAGCACGCCCACTAGGTTTTTTTTGGCTGGTACGGGTGCATCTGCGCGGCTGCCCTCCAGTGGGCCGGCTCCTGTGGGCGTGGGAGGTACTGCATGTTCCCTGATGACTGGACCTGCGCCTGTCCCTGCTGCCTTCCTCCAGTTGCCCGTAGCTTATTCTCACAGTCGTACACGTTATGGCCGGTACATTGTCTATTTAAAGAATCACAAAAGGCACAATAATGCATAAAGCGTATCTGGCCCTCATCATGGTGAGAGCGCTGTCTGCACCCTGCCCTTGTATTGAAGCTACGACATATCACCTCACGCTTTGTACTCTGACCTGCCTGGGCCTGTTGTACTGGGGCCGAGACCTTGCCCCCCCCGGTCATAGCAATGCGGATGCGGTGGTTCTGTATGATCTGGTGGTCTTGCCAAGTGAACTCCCCAAGCTCCACTCCATCCCAGACATACTGAGACCACCACCTCACCCCTTCCCAGGGCATCTCCATGGCATCATGTGTCACATCCTGGATGTGACCCAGTATGTCATCTCTATCCAGTGGGTCGCATGCCCTTTCATCCCGTACCAGTTTGATGGCTGCATTTATATACTCGAGTGGGGTTAGGGCACACCTGTTATCCAATTTCTGCTTAACTGTGTGACACCCTTCCCTCACCACATACATGTATGGCTTGGGGAGGATACGGTCATTGAACACATCTGCACAAAGGTTGGTCTTACCCTCCGCCGGAGGCATCTGGAACCTTTCTCGCTGCATGATTTGCTCCACATAATGGTGCCCGTCGCGGTCCTGCCTAAGGGCCCTCGGGGGGGGGGGGGGAGAGATGTGTCCAGCCGGCGGCGTGCGTCCTGCGGTCGCTGTTGTCCATCCCTGCTTGTATGCCCGCCCGGGGCCGGTGTGCTGGCCGCGAACTGTGAACGGGAAACAGATGCCGTCAACAACATATCAAGTTTTTCGTTTATCCCCTTCACATCCCCTTTTACCTGCTCCATGTCCGATTCAAGGGATCTGACCTTCCCCATATACACTGAATTGGCGGACGTGTCACTGTCCCCCTGTGCCTTATTTGTCGTCGACCCGACTTCGGATACATTGTCCCCCAGTTCCCCTTCATATTGTGGGTGGAAAGATACTTTGTCATCATTGCCACTGAGGGTTTCACTGATCCGGGCCTGAGCGTCGGTCTTCGCCCAGCGGGCTCGACCCCTCGTCTTAGGCGGCATGGCGGCCGGTGGTCGCGGCTGAGGGGGTACGGTATGAAAAGCTATAATAGTTCGTGAAATACCGACTTTTGGTGCCCCTGTCCGCGTGCGTGTGTCCGCCCGTTGTAGCCGCTGGCGTTGTTGCCCTCGGGTCGTGGTGTTGTCGATGGTGACAGATAGAAATGGATAAATTTGAGGAGTTGTATTGATTTAGGTTGTATGTTGGAGGGTTGTAAGGGTGAAGAAGGAAGTTATGAAGAAGGGGTTGATGGGATATGTGGAGGTGTGGATTTTTGATAATAGGTGGAGTAAATGTAGTGGGATAATAGTGTGGAGAAGTTGCACCAGGTGGGGGTGCAATGATCACACCTGCCCAGCCCTTGCTGGCATGTGTTCACAATTGCATGACCATAACATCAATTTTGACTCAATATGATATATCAAATTAATACAATTATGTGTCCTGCACAGCATCTAGAGACAAAATATTGAAGGAACAATTAAAGGCTATTACATCAAATGATTTAGGGAAAAAGGAAAATTATCTGTTTAGCAAATTTGGCCTGTATTTATATGACCTTGACCTTGACAAAGGTCACCTTAATATTAACCAGCTTGTGCACCATACTATAAACACTTTTACAAATACCAACATGAGACGAGAATTGGTTGTTAAGCCACAGTAGTTGGTGTAATATTTGAAGACCTAGGTTTTAGGAACATGTTTTCAGTTTCGGGTGGCCATATTGAAAAAAACAAAAAAGACTTGGACTCGGCTACATGGGTTTTTCAAATGCTTAGAATGTAGGGATCATTTTGACATATGTATATGCTTGTGCTCTTAAAATCTCATATACTAGGGCATTTAGAAAAATAATAACTTTGAAAATTATCAGTTTTTTCAACGTTGGCCTGTACTTATGTGACCTTGACCTTGATCAGGGTCATGTTAGTAGAAACTAATCTCTTCACCAGATAATCCTCTGACCCTATCATCAATTTCAATATGATGAGATAGATAGTTGTAAAGTTACAGTCATCGGTGTGACATTTGCAGCCTAGATTTTAGGAACATATATGCATGTTTTCAGTTTTCAGTGTCCATTTTGAAAAAAAATCAAAAGACTTGAAGCTGGCTACATTTGTTTTTCAAAAGCTCATAATGTAGGGATTGTTGTAACATATGTGTGTGTTTTTGATGTTGAAATCTCACACACAAGAGGATTTAGAAAAAAGTTAATTTTGAAAATTTTCAGTTTTTTCAACTTTGGCCTGTATCTATGTGACCTTGACCTTGACTAGGGTCATCTGAATATAAACCATTTGTTGCACCACATAATCATCTTACCCCACCATCAATTTTCAGTTTCGAGTGGCCAATTTGAAAAAACCCAAAAGATTTGAATCCGGCTACGAGGGTTTTTCAAAAGTTTAGAATGCAGGGATTGTTTAAACATATGTATGTGCTTGTGCTGCTAAAATCTCATACACTAGAGCATTTAGAAAAAAGTTAATTTTGAAAATTATCATTTTTTTCAACTTTGACCCCTTTTAATGTGACCTTGACCTTGACTGGGATCATCTGAATAGAAACCATTTTTTATACCACATAATCCTCTTACCCTACCATCAATTTCAACATGATAAGATAGATAGTACTGAAGTTATAATTAGAGCTATCGGTATGATATTTGAAGGCCTAGTTTTTAGGAACATGTCTTCATGTTTGGACGGCCATTTTGAAAAAAAACATAAGAGTTGAATCCGGCTACGAAGGTTTCTGGAAAGTTCAGAATATTAGGAATTTTTTGATATATGTCTCTGCCTGTTACTTTTTCGGCAACCTCAACTCTGGAAATAAGCACTTTTCTGCCTTCCCTCTGCTCTACTATCACTGCCCCTTGTATGTACCACTCCTCAGCTGTGCGGGTGATAAAATGTCCTAAGATGATATCATTCCAAGTGGACATCCTGGGGTTATGATATCTTACGACTTAATCAAGAGTGAATGTAAGAGAAAAAAGCTGACATTGTCTAAATAAATTAGATATCAAAAATGCTTAAGCAAATATACTTTTTCCAATACATTGTAATCATAATCTATCAATTTGCCAGAGGAGGTTGGTAAAGTAAAGGTAATGGCCAGAGCCATACATTCGTAACTAATTTTAGTTATTGGACTAATCTGGCAAAATCAGTGTCTCAAGGTCCCTGATTTTGTCTCTCACCAAAAGAAGCGATGTAATTTCAAAATACCATAGAATATGGTTTGTAAGGTGTAGATACTTTGAGTGACAGACAAGATAAAAACGAATGAGACACTAATCAAATTTCACCTGATTGACCTGATCACTGAAATCAGGTACAAAAATATGGCCCCAGGATGAACTGCAAGTGAGGAAATTAATCATTTCGTTTTTACCTGCGCTCAGGTCTTTATTCCTGACTCAACCTGATGTTGTAAAGGGATGCTTTGTTTACTTACAAATTTCCAGGCTACAGTTCAGACCAGTCAACCCATCCTGACATCCACTAAAACAGGATCCATCAACTGATGAGCAAGGCTCTGAGATATCAAGACAGTTACATTCCTCTGTACATCCAATTCCAAAGTAGCCTGGATGACAATCTGAAATATAGGCAAATCTTATGTATATAAGGAATGGGAAGAATACCATCCCAAGTTGTCACTATGATCCTGAATATGAGGTGGGTGTTTAAAATATTCTGCCAAAACAGGTTACGCTAAGAGCAGTAATTTTGATACACTTATAGTAATTTCTCCATCCCTATTTTACACACCACCATTGGCCCTCTAACAATACATACATGACTACATTTATTATAGCGTCATGGTCAGAAAGAGTAGACCAGCTCATTCTGACACTGACAGGGGGTGGGGATTTTTGATAAATGCAGTGCTTGGTGAAAAAAAAATCAATCGGTTGAGTTGATACTGTTAGTTTTTGATAATTTCCAGCAAAGCAAATTATTTATCTTTTCCAAACAAGATGTGCAGTTTAGAAATCATTAAAATATTAAAGAGAGGGGCCAATACTAATTCATAATTTCCTAAATTATCACGGGTTCCCTGTACACCTGAAAATATATGCTTGTGTCTGAGGTCACACATTGAGGATGTTGAGGATCATTTAAGTGTTTCAGTTCCAATACAATAGAACTGATTGCAAAGTTTTTAGAAAACAAGATCCTGTTATTTCATCCTCCTTATAATTTTTCCTCATATTCCGCTTGTGATGTCTCACACAGATAAGTGTATTCTGCAAGATGCCCCTAGTTCATATGGGACATTCATTATTATTTATACAAGTTTAAATAAAATCAAAACTATTTTAGATAAAAGTATAAAACTTGGCATTGTCGCTACTTGCGTGGTAAGGATCTTGTACCTATATATGATTTACATATGCTGACCCCTCCTCTTTAAAGGATAAGGTCTCACTGTTTGTAATCAGACTACCTTGCTATGTTATAAGTGGCTTCCCTCAAGCAAAGAGTCAGAACAAACATCCATCATAAACAATCTGGTTTTGTCATTTCCCAAGTATCATTTAAGAGAAGACAATTCTTGTGATTAATTAAGGAAGGGTTCATTATAAGTTGTGCATTCATTTTATAAAGTCTGCAAACTCTATGAGTCATTGTAAACTTTACGCTAATTTAAAAACTCCAGCATTAGAAGATTAACCCTCAAAATTTTCAAAATATGTTTCAAATATTCAAAGGTTATTAATACAACAACAATTCTGTTGACATGTTGGAAGCATGGTAACTAGTTTTATAGATTCAATCTATGCTACTTTAGTGGATAGTTTACACAAATTGCTTTCCTTACTATGATGTCTAAAAGCAGTTAACGTCATACCTTGACATACGGAGCTAATGGCATTGCAGGAATACGGGCAACTACAATTTGACTCACAGCCTTGACCCCAAAGTCCTTGTGGACATTCTAAAAATATGAAAGATATACAAAAATTAATGGTTATGTAAAGAAATTTAGTTACATGAATATTATCACGTCATATTAATTTTCATCAGCATTTCAGCAAAAATTTCATTTAATACCTACTGGATTAGCATGTAGTTACATGAACTATCTATGCCTATATTCATGCCTCAAGTCAAACAAAATTACGTTGGTACTATGTTGTTACAATGTTGTGTCTTTTTTGTGGCCACGTTCCATTTTTCTGTTGTGACTACTTAAAAATGTAGACTCCCAGACACGTTTCTACAACATTGTACAAAACATTGTACTGAGACCATTTCACAACCAAAACAGAACGTTATAGATGCATTGTATTGTTACTGATTTACAACCTTTTCATAACCTAAATATTTCAGCGTGGGTTGACTTGGAATTTTCAATTTATCTACATTCATTGTTCATTAAAGCTTACCTAGCCCATCTTGTCCCATTAAAATCTTTTCTTGACATCATTTTCAAACTTTTATAGATAGGTATTGCTATAGATAAATGATTAAATCTGAATGCATATGTATAGAAATATGTGCGACCACATGCGAAAATGAAAATCTGTATTCATGATCATGTAATTATCATACCTGTGTGCAATTAACAGAGAAGATTCACCATTTAGATTAAATCATACCTGGTTAATGAACTGTTGCATTTTAAAGTTTCTCAAGGATAGAGAGGGCAAGTAATGTAAAGGAGCAACGAAAAAGATGTTTTTGCTGGAATTTCACCCTTAATATAAGTATTTTGTTTTGTTTTCTACAGAAACTGTATTTCCTTATCCAACAAACCTCTTTAATTCATTTTGGATTAAAATTGAATTTAAAATTCCTTTTTAGTGTCTCATTTAGATTTTTTTTTTCAAATGTTACTTTTAAAACATTGGTGGCACCTGTAGGTGGTTTTTCAGTCATTCCACAATGTTGCTACAAGGTGTCATATACAACATGTAAACAACATGTCACATCTAATGTTTATACAATGTGTCCAATGCTATATAATTTTTACAACGTGTATGCAACATGATATTTGGACGTAGTGGTTTTTATGTGGTGTGTTCAGTTAATCACATCTACCAACATTTACATTTCAGTTTTAGTTTGATCTAAGGCCAAACATTTTCGACATTATATTATTCTGCAAAATATGAGCTTTCTCCCAGCTTTTGGAATTGTTTCAAAAGCGAGCAATAATTGAACTGTCGATTATCACCTAAATTAACACTAACACAATCAACACTCATACATGCACTTTTCACAGTACAACATGAACAACAGGAACAACATAAAGAGGCTATTTACCTTGATATCTGTATCCATTGACAATGACCTCACAGAAGGTTAAATCTCTTTCATGTTTATGCCGTATGGTCAGGTATCTGACTGGTCTGTCTGGTGTACAGGCTATGCTCTGATGTGTGTTATTGCTGGTGATATATGCACACTGTGTTTGTTTCCTCCAGTCTGGGTCGACCCCCACAAGTATGCCGTTATTCCTAATTCTGACTGAACCTGAAATATGAAAAACAACTTGAAATTAGATATTAAAGCTTTGTGAAGGCTAGGCATAATTTGTTAAAATCCATGTTAAAATACATCACTGAAAAATACCCTTTTTTCACACTGATATTAATTATTATCAAGCATTCTGTTGTAGCGTTGTTTGTATATGATGTGATTTTGATATATTTTGGTAAATTCACAAGCAGTTTTAATTTTTGCACTTGTAAACTGAGGTTGGATTTAAACCTCTTGCATATTATTAGACTATAAATAAGACGCAATAATTGAATGTAAATTAGAATGCTTATTGTAAAACTAAGGATTTTGGAAGAAAGTAAAAGGTTACCAGACTGTTAAAATAAAACATAATAATTGAAAGGATTATAAAAAGGTTTGGAATTAATAGGAAAGTTCATTGATAGCTATAACGGCAGGTGAGACAACCCTAAACCCAGTGATCACAGGGAGCATGGTCTGCAAGCAGCAGTACTGCTATGGGATGTAGAGGTGTACAAAATAGGAAGTATAAAAGGAATGGTACTAATCAAGCAGAGAGCGAGATACATTTGGATCAATATGAACCTTGTGTGTTTGGGAGCATGGTGGTAAAGACCTACTGTGTCTGTGGTGACATCTGGTGGCCAGTATGAGAACTGCACTACTTTGCAGGACTACTCTGAGCAGGTGGACTAGCGATAGGTAAGCCTGCCTCTGTTGTATGGTTGAACTGTTGTACGGACGGAACGCACGGTACTTGTGATTTAAACTTGCATACTTGTAACATTGCAATCTTACTCCTCAATAAACTTGATCTCTGCAAAGTGCTGTCTGTATTTAGATCTGAACAACCCAATTGGAGATGAGCTCTACCCTTGACTAGCAACAATAAACAACAGTCGGAAATAATGGGCATGTATAAAAAGTTACTTTTTATTCAGAGATGACAATGGAGTAGTGAACGAGCGCTTGAATTTGCTCCCATGTGTATTGGTTCTATCAAGGGTTTTCGAGGATAGATATGCTATTAAATCGCTGTACAACTCTATGAAGAAGTTGGGAATCCAATGACTGAATAGATTATGTCAGATGGAGTACAAACAAGAAGTAGTACATATAAATTCATAGGCTCAATATCGTCCCCTAGTGAAAACACCGATATGGCGGACAAAGATTATACAACAGCTGATGTAATGATTAAACTCACGGAAATCCAAAAAGAAAACCACAAAACCCACAAGGCAGTTAAAGATTTGGAAACCAAAGTTGAATTGCTAAAATCTGAGCAATTAGATGCCAACACCAACTCAAGTACAGAAATTACGAAACTCCAACAGAAAATTGACAACAAAAAACTGGAAATGCTTACTCCTCTGACGGCAGAGCCTATTTCAAGAGCCTATTTCACAGTCAAGTAACTTCTCTTTGATATTGAAGAAATATTGCAAAAGAAAAAATGAAAACTGTTGGGGTATAAGTGAATTAGAAAGGAAATGAAATCAAATTTGGGAAGTCCCTTATTTCTGGGCTTACAGTTCTGTCCTTGCTACGTCCCTTTCAAAATAACTTAGGAATCTCAGTTTATAGAAAAAATTTAGGATGTTGCAGCTAAAATTTATTTCTATTCACTTTTGAGGGTTGGGGATTCCCAACATGCTCGTTAGCAGGTGTATGTCTTGTCTTTTCTGTAGGTTTTTTTTTTTCAAAAGTTATCCTAGTAATGGTTGTATGGCTATTGGCCTCCAATTATTACTGTCTGTAATATTACCAGTTTTTCGTATTGGAGTGATTGCTGCTGTACTCAAGTCTGTCGGGAAAACCCCTGTAGCTAAAGAACAGTAAAATAAATCGGTCAACTGATTTACATTTACTATAAATGCATCTTTCAGAATAAAACTGGCAACATCATCCAATCCAGAGCTTTTGTATGGGCTTATATTCAAAACCAACTTACGAATCTCTTATTCCTGAATCTCAATTTGATCACTATTCTCTTCTAAAGATCGATTAAAGTAATCAGATGATTGATAATTTATATTGCAATTCATTGCCAGTTTGCGGCCTACAGTGGCAAAATGATTGTTAAGATAACTTGCACAATCATTGTCATTTATATGATTACCATCTTGATCAATGAGTGAAACACTTTGTGATCCACCCTGATTTGGTTTCAACAAACTATTTAGCGTTCTCCAAAACTTTTTGGGATCACTGCATTGTTCCAAAGTTTCTTCTATATATATGTTTGCTTAGCATTATTTATTAGTTTGTTAACCTTATTACGCAATTGCCAGACAATTTTGATGTTATATTCACTGTTATCTAAAGCGCATTCTCCTATTGCAGCATTTTGATCATTTATCGTTTCATTTATTTCATGAGACCACCACACAGGTCTTTATGTCTGGCACCATAATTATGACCTTTAATGGACACATAATCCCAAGGATACTTGTAATGCAAGATAACATTACTTGCCATTTTAACACTGTGTCAGTAATACTACAAAAATAATTCCAGTCGTACTTCTGTATCAACTGTTGGAATAGTTCCCTGTCATAATTCTTATGCGTGCGTCCATACTTTTTAGTATACTGATGTGTTTCCCTATGTTTTTTCTTAATAGCATAAACACCCATGTGGTCTCTTAGCTGTGTATCTAATACCCTACTAGTAGACACATAGTCAGAGTTGGTCACTATCAAGTCTAAACATGATTTTTTTATGTAATGAGATTCTAGTGGGATTTTCGATCAACTGTAAAAGTCCAGTATCTCGTAGAAATTCAGTCAATAGTTTTTTGGGGGGATCATTTCTGCGAAGAAAATCTATATTAAAATCTCCCAATATCCATATCTCCTTATCTATAATAAGAGGATCACTGAATATTTTACTAAGATATTCAAAAAACATTGCGATGTTACCATTGGATGGTCGATACACGCCAATCACAATCATACTTCTATGCATTGACCAATTATCGATTTTTAGTGCAAGTATTTCAATGTCAGGATACACAGCAGTAAGGGTAGGTATTACTGTTACATGGGGAGTTATTTTATCATCTACATAGCATACAATACCCCCACCCCGTTTTTTTACTCACTCTATTTATATGTCCTTTGTCCCTATCAATTCTAAATGAAGCCTTACCTCTAAAATAAAATAATGCATCCTTATATAACGAGTGTAACCATGTTTCACTGAGCATAATAAAGTCGAATTGTTGGTATATCTCACGAATTTGATTTAGTTTATTGTATAGTCCACATATGTTATTATGTACAAATTGTAATCCTTTAATTCCTTCACAATCCTGAACAGAGTTCATCATTTTTAAGGATTTGTTTATAAAAGTAAAGTATAATCTGTTTCAACTTTTTATTACACTCAGCATGGTTTATAAGGAAATACACAAATAAACAATATATATATATATTGGTGAACTTCGAGATGTGTGCATTATCAGATCTGGAGCAGACATGACATATCAATATACATTACTGACAATTCAGTCATATCTATGCCATAGACAGTGTGATCAAACAATAAACAAACAAAAAAGAATACTTATACTATCACATGATAAACGCCAGATAATAGTTGGGGGGCTCCATGCAAACAATTCAGTATAGTAAGTTCAAGTGCCTCATCATCTAGAATAATGATACATTATCACAGTAGCTATCATTAATTGGTAAGTAAGCTCAGATAAGCGTTACATTACCATGATTCATTCAGGAAAAGAAATGTTTATATAGTTCGTCAGTAAGTAAGCTCAGTCAAGTGTTACTTAGCCATGAATACAGTCTTATCTTGGTACCAGTAGTAGGATTTGTAGTAATATGTTACTTCCCTGTTTCGTTGCATTATTCTCCACCTTGTGGCAACAATTCTGCTTTGTGTTTCATAATTAGGGTGGAGCCCGTCCACAAGTCGTCGATACAGATGGTCAGTACGTTACGTCCTTGGGCGGTGTCCGTGTATCACATTCGAAATCCGAGGTGTCAGGAGGAGATTGGCAATGTTAATACTGTTTATCAAGGCATTATTGTGGGCAATAGCCATGTTGACAAGCCACTGATACAGATATTGGTGTGAATCATCATTATACTTGGCTATTGTGCCGGAAAGGTATTTTGGGAGACTATCAATAGATTTAGGTTAATAGTCGCTTGTCGCTTGATCTTCAGATGTTGCGTGGTGATATGCGAATAAGAAACCTATCCGACTTGAAAGCTAGTTAAAGAGTATTTGTTGAGCACAGAGGTACTCCTTGGCCTTAATACAAGTATTAAGTCCAATGATAAGCCACACAGATCCAAATACTGTTTCAAACCTTTTAATGATCTAGACGGTACAAACAAATCAACAAGGCCCCAGCCGGTACAGACAAAACACAATCAGGGATGACACAGAATACAGAATCGCCTACCTTGTGGCACAGAGTTCACTTCGGTATATAACGGTTGTAGTTGGTTTCCTGTGGAAGGCGATCCCTGGTAGTTAGGTCTGCAGGTGGGCTTGTTGAAGGTGGTGAGGTGAGCCTGATCTCCTGATCAGACTGCCTGAGCTCCGGTGGAGCTCAGTCTTTATACTCAGTGGGTGACCTATGACCTTGACCTGAAGGCGTTGAGACCTCGAAGGCCATGCCCCCAATCTAACCTGGTCATCTCAGGAGCGGTCTCTGGCCTTGAACCTCGGGTGTCCTTTACCCTGGGTTTTCCCATGTGACAGCAGGTGACCCATGACCCTGACCCGAAGGCATTGGGTCCTTGAGGGTCATGTTGTTGATCTGACCCAGTCACCTTGGGGCCTTGAACTGGCCTTGAACTGTCCTCTACCTTGGGTTTTCATCAAGGTCTCACCTAGGCCAAGGCCACTAAGGCCACCCACCATTATAAAAGGACCAACTCTGACCCCATAAAGCCAGAGTTGGCCTGGGAGCCGGCCGGTATACCCAAGCAGGGTTACCCACCCGGGTTGTGTGGGCCGGCCCCCACACACTATGTCTAGGCCATATAGAGTAGAGAAGACTACGGGGATATCACCAAAATAATACCTGCAGGCATTCTCAATTGATCTAAGCTCACAAACAATATTTCCTACGAGTCTGGATAGGTCCAATGTTCAGTTGTTTTAGAAGACGGCAATGTCCGGCATGTGTATGTCTCGACGTCGCAGCCCCTTGTGGCGTCAGTTCTATACCTGGTTGACCATCGGTGGTCGCAGCATAACTTTTAATAGATCCGATTCTTACTGCGCATAGTGTCATCTCCGGTCCTGATATACTCTCTTGTGACTTCTACTATATAACCTCCTTTATTTTGTCCTGTCCATTCTCCTCGTTCATAGATGTTTGACTCGACAGGATGTCCTCCTCCCCAGTGATTACTGTTTTGCTCATAGCTTTTTATTTTTATTTCCATCAATACATTTTCTCTCATTGCCAACCATTCAGGAGAATCTGCTACTTGTGCTCCAATCCGCATCATTACAAAGGGATCTGTTTCCTCCATGATTTGTTTTACCAAGTCATATCTCCTTGCTTTCGCACATTTGGTGCTTTGATAGGCTTGTTCATTGCATGAATAGTTTTTTCCCTTATAGTGTACTTTTCGTTTATACAGGTTTGAGTTAACAGCCTTAGACCCACAGAAGAAAACTGCATTCGACGTCTCACGTACCTTAGGCGGAGTTGTCTTTTTTGCACCTGTTTGAAACGAGCCTATGGTTTCTGCCCACTTGGTCGCGGTCGCCGATACTTGTGCCTATTTTTAGCTCACTTGGGGGTACTAGGTGCTGCAGTATTTCGTGGAGCTGATCAAGGCCATATTCCTTAGATTCTATTTTAACAATATTATCGCTTAAAAAAGCAATATATCCATTTTCCGGGCATACGACACGATAAGACGTTCTCTGCTTTTTGCTCGTCACACCTCCCACTCTTCATCTGAATGTATCCATGTGCCTTGTGTATTTGGGTTGTGTCTAAGTCGGCCTTTAATCTTCAATACCTCGTTTTTTCCCTTATGTCATAAAAACCGACTCTGATGGCACTGGGCCTGTCACTCTTGATTTTACAGTGAATACGTCTTGTAAAGGCAATATCATCTTCATTCATTTCAATGCCGATACTCATGAGTAGGCTCAATATCTTTGCTGTTGTATTTTCATTCGGCTCCTCAGCAACCCTTCAATCATCACGTTGTTTGCCCTCCTATTTTCATTGTACCAGTTTGGCGTTTCTTTTACATTTCCTGCATTTGGGGGTGTTTTGGCAACTACCTCAGCATAGGATGTTTGATTTCCAGGTCGTTTCTTTGTGTTATCACTGCTGTTGTTCTGAGTGGGGTTTGATTTAAGTGCGTTTATTTCCACCTGTTATTTCTCAACCTTCTATGTAAGTTGCTGTAGTAATGACCTAGTGTTTTTATCGTTGGCCTTTGCTGTTTTTGTCATCCCTTCGATTCTGTTACCAGTATTTACCTTTAATAGTTTCAGATCACTTGCCGTCACATCTAGTTTCATACTTAATGTGTCGACATCAGATTTTGTTTACATGTTCATGGCCATGTTGTTTACGTTGGACGTCAATGCCTGAAGTGATTGTGTTAAGACTAACAGTGTACTTTGTATAGTTGTTAGTTCATGGGGTTTATCTAGTTCAGGTGTCGACAGGGTGTGTTGTTCTTTGTCCAATGTGAGTTTATCAGAATCATCGACATTGAGATCCGTCATACTTTTGGCCTTCTTTTGTAAAGGGGATCTCATCGTCGGTGACACTGTTTGATCGTTCTCAATACTTAAGGAGCCATCTAGAAGCAATGTTGGGACCTCCACGTGAGTGGTTGCACGAGTTTCATTCTGTTCAGGCGTATTACAGTCATTGTTCATGGTACATACCTGTGGTACTGAGGTTTTCCTTGTTGACAGGCATCGTTTACGTTTCCGTTTCGCACCACTTGTCTTTGCCGATATTTTGAGTTAGGAAAGATTGTCTTTGATCCTTTATGCAGCCATATACAGTAAAGTTCCAATGTTGCACTGATGGTTCTCACGCGTATTTCACCTGTTGTTAGGTCAGTCCACTCATTTTAACATAGTAGATTTGAAGTTGAAACACGGAGCCCCCTGCAGTCCACGAGTCCACTTACTCCGCCATGTTTTTTCTATCTCTAATTAGTTCCGGCTCTCCGGCCTCAGCACCTTGCGATGATTTAGCTGTTTTTTCAGTAGATCTTGTCCTTTTGGCTATTACAGAAATCAGTATATTCTCAGGTAACGTTCATTAATAATTCTCCATTGATTTCAGCAAATTATAAGTACTCAGTCCCCCATAAAATGCAGAAACCTCCGGAGCGTTACAAACATGCGTCTGAGTCAGCCAGCCATACCTATTCATATCAATATTTTAGATGAAAGAAAACAATAAGTCACTTTGGAAAATCACAAACTATTTATGAAAGTATGGAAAATATGGGGAAAATCTGCCTTGTGAGCTATGTTTTCCTTCTTTTTTTTTTGTGCAAGAAAAGTATTTTTTTTTCATGCACATTTGCAGATATGTTACTTCTAAAGATTTCACTTGCTTAACTGAAATTTAAAGCAAATCCTACAATAAGAAGAAAAGCACACCAGGTGGCGCTGCAGTGGTCACCAGTGTTTACCTTTAAATTAATTTAAAGAGATAGGCACTACTCATAGATAGATGATATAACTTAGATTTCTATTCTATATAGTTTGAGTCCCAGTTTGTATTCATTCACATACATTGTTCTTACTTTATGGTAAATTAATTAGGAGCTACATAAAAATATCTATGAAACCTTTCCTGAAAGTGAAATCAAAGTGCAATATATGTGCATCTGCAATATTCTAATCTTTGACGTTAGCAGTAAGCAGCATATAAATTTTCAATAAGTGACGATTACAAACCACACCAATGTATTTAGCCTACACTAAGCTCCACTACATTATTATCAAATGTCCAAATGTCTTCAACTCTAGATAAACAAGATATCAAATATAGAAATAAACTTACAGTCTGAAACCCGGAAATATATTGCAACCCCTTCTTATCACAAATTTTGATCACAGTTTCCTAAACCCACAGCCCATCGGGCATATATGCAAAGTTTCCAATGTTTGTCTTGGGCAGTAAGCTGTTTATACACATTCAATGGATGCATATTTGAATAGGTAATACCACAGCACTATCACTGAAAACACAGAGTTGTCAAAATGGTGCCAAAAACGACAACTCAATGTTGTCTGTGTCTTTTATACAAAAAATCTTATTTATGAATAGTTTCATGTTGTAGATATCATAGTCAATAATAATGGCCTCCTATTATCTTATTACTAATTATTAGGTATGGCCATTACACATAGGAGGCCTATGAGTTGTTTGTTTATTTACACCATTCACTTACAATACTTTATCATAGACAAAGGCCATGACAACCTTGGGCTGTCATTTTAGGCACCATTCACTTACAACCCTAGGGTTGTCAGGCAGCACTTTTGACTTTCATTTTGTTTTGTGACAACCCTATGACAATCCAATTCTCAGTTTTTGCTTCTCTAACAACCTTTTTGGCCCAAAGTAGTCGGGAGAAAATGACAACCTTTTGGTTGTCATCCAGCTTCAAAATTCACAATGACAACCCTCTGACCACCCCCAAATTGTCAAAGGATTGTCACAAGGTTGTCACACAGCATCAATGGCCTGAAATGAGCCCTGCTCTGCCCCGACAAGCCACCTATGACAACCCAAAAGTCACCTATGACAACCCTCTGACAACTTTACAGTGGCTCTCTGACGACTTTGTGTTTTCAGTGTAGGTGTCAATTCTAGGCAATTTTAGCACTGTATTTTGTGACTGACGGTGTTTTCTTATTGATGTATCTAAGTATGCAATGGGAATGCCTTTTATCTGGTATCACTGGAAAGCTTAGGTCAATATCATCGCAACCTAGAAATATCTTTTTGGGAAAAAATAATCTTTGGTATGTTTTGGGCCCCCAAAAAGGACAAAATATAGAACATAAGTATTAAGTAACAGTATGCATCACCAAATGCAAAAAATGTACCATTCCAATTCGTTCCTTGGCAACTTTTGAGAAAGAAAATATCTACTTTGTGATAAGCTTTCAAGCAATTCTATATTCTGCACCATTTTATTTTGACAAAAATTAAGTCGTCTCTGCAGGTTACTATTTTAATGATGTACCTCTATTTTCAGCCTACATTGAAATTCAATAGACTGTTAGCTTTTTATTATGCGTTTTGTATGCCATTTGTCACAAGTTCAAGTTAGGGATAAACACAAAGATAGGACTTTTGGAATAACAATTTTATCTATTTCTAAATGTGATCATTCTATCCCTGTTCCGAACTTGGTTATTTCCTATCCATTTTTTCTGAATATCTAGGGCACCATGCTCATTCTTCAAAAGATTGTATATCAAAATCAAAGGTTGTGAGTTCATACCCATTAACTCATTTTCCAAAATATCTCTAGTTCAAATAGTTTTAAGTGAGATTGAATTATTTGGTATGAAGTTTCAAACCAAAAAGAGTAAGGCTCTTTGCAGACATGTTTAGTTAAATGAAAAAAGGAGCCAATTCATGTTTGGGTCAGCAGTACCTATTTTGAAGAAAACCATTCTTTATTAAATTCACTAAGCCTTATTACATGGTTCACCTTGGAGGAGTAAGGGACAGAAAATGATACTTACGATCTTTGCCATATCGGAAATATATTTCAACACCTGTAACCACAAATGTCATGTTTTCATCCCCAGCTGCCAGGTCCACAGACCACCAGGCAGGTGTGCCTCTTACATCATCAGGTAAGGACTCATCTCTACTAAATGGGTGGGCACAGGATCCATTCTCCAGGTATTGTCTGGTGTTCCCATCCACAGCCCGCCCAGCCACATGGTCTTTCCACATACCCAGCTGTGTAGCAGGCTTACCCAGGGCAATGTTATCTGAAAATCAAAGTATATGGGTAATATAACCTTTGATAAATTTGTAATCTTAAAACTTAATAAAAGTTCTAGAATCTCTAGAAGTTCCGTTCCTGATTTTTCAATGCTCTACCTATCGTATTGGAATGGCCCTACTCTGCAAGCACCAAATGTCTGTCATTCTCCATGCGACACTTGTGTCAGGATTAGGAATTTAACAAAGGTTTGTACAAAATTCACCTAGGAAGTGTAATTGTTTATGCCACTGCTCATGCTAAATCATTCTCCCCAACACATTGACAACCCCTTGAAGTTCTGGTTTTACATCACAATTTGTCTTTGATGTAAGGACTGACAACTGCTGATTAGGGGTGTTTTGGCACGGTTGTAGTAAAATGCTCAGTATTCATTGAACCTTCTAGCTGTACCTATAAAATATTCTATATGAAGTCATTGGAAAGTTCTATCTATTGATATAAATCATTCAAATATGTATCGATAAGCACCTGTGACACAGTGCTTGATAATAAAAAAACTCAGTTTTGATGACATATTTTAGGAACTAATGGAGGTTTAGACCAGAAATTCAGAACACATGTATGTCATAGTCACTGAGAGGCAACCTTGCCTCTCAATTTTGATTAAGGTCCTATATTTTATGTTATCATGTCTAAAAGATTTAGTTACAAAAATAGTTGAAAGGGTTTTTTTTGACAGAAAATAAAAAGTAAGCTATAAATAAAAACTGAGACGTGGTGTTCTCTGATTCAATGTCTATGACGACTGTGCAAAATGAGTAATGAAGTTAGAAATTTGTCATTTTGAAACGTGATTGGTCACGTCACAAATTTAGCAAACAGTGATGTCGTTGGTGATTGGGGCTTTAAGTCAAAATACAACACATATATACCACAATCACAACAGAGTACTAATGCTACCCTTTTTGTATACGATTATATATATATGATTATATATATATGATTATATATATATATATATAACAATATTGGATTACATAATATCTACAAAGGAGGTAGACACAACTCACCTGCCTTGGCTACAATCGTTAGACCAATTGCGATGAAACATATCTCAATCACAACCTTTTCCCATTTCTGTTGCATTGCTTTGCAGTGCACGGTTTTGAACTCAAAAGATTTGTCGGTAATTCTACAAAAATAGATATAACAGGCACTATGTAACATTGTAACAAAAGTATTATCAACTCAAACTAAGTAAGGCATACAAAGGGCTTTGATACATATACAAAAACATAAATCAGAGAATGGATTGGACTAGAAGACATTTAAGAGTGGTACTGTCTGCTGGTATGGATAATTAAACATTGAAAAAGTTCGACTGCACTGAACATAAATTATCTGGCCAATAGTTCCATTAACGCAATGTTGTACAGATGACTAACTTGAACATAATGAATGATCAAACGAGGGACTATAATTATATGTCAATTGAATGTATGGTGTGTAAATAGTACTGATGTTTTGATTATACTCGTGTAAGATGTTAAATTGCTGATGCTTCAGGTCTGTAACTAGGGGGGTGGCGGGGGTTGCAGGCCAACCCCCACAAAGGATTTTTTTCCCAAAAGTTCCACCATTCCTTTCAAAATTTATTGTAAAACCCCGTTAAATCAAAAGGAAATGTTGAAAAGGTTCCACTTTTTACTTCTCACCACCCCTCCACAAGGGAAATTTTCCCAAAAGTTCTGCCTTTCCTTAAGAAATTAATGTAAACCCCACTTAAATTAGTAGGATAATGATGAAATGTTCCACTTTTTACTGCTCGCCACCCCCCTTTTCATGTTCACATTTTTGAAAATATAGGCAGAAGTTCCACTAATGGAACCTCGCCACCCCCCCCCCCCCCCACAACAGAACCTGGGAACGGGCCTGTGCTTTATGATTATTTTATCATAAACTGATGCTGTTAATGAAATTTCTAACTCCGTATCACACGGGAAGGAGTAATCTATTTACCAAATACATAAATATTTACCAGTTCGGTATGCTCAACTTCAGACATAGAAATTGATACTAACTATACAACAACAAGATTTCAACCCACTTTGATTGTATCTTATTTTCTCTTAAACAAACATGGCCTCATTCATGTAACTTTTACTAAAATCTGTCCATATCTGAAGTAAGTGTTCAAACAATTTACTCAAAATTTTTCTATGAACTATATACTACTCCATATACTTTTGAAGAATACAGACGTAGACCAGAACTGTAGAATATGGTGAACTTATGTGTTCTTATATATTAATGTGTATAATGGGGGAACCATTAAAGGCTATTGTAGTTCATATTGTGAGTCATTATTCGTCTATATTCTTCATTCATTGCTAGCTGAGGATAGAGGTAGTTCTCCACTTGGGTAGTTCAAATCTAAATGCAGACATTCACTTTGCAGAGGCTCATTTTAATAAATCCAAAACAGGTAGGATATATGCGTTGTCGTTCACAATACAGTCCAGCTATACTGAGCGGAGTATGCCCTTAACTGTCCCATGAGTTCACAATGCACAGTCTATAGGTTTCCTTATCGCTATGTTTGCCTATGTTAATCCTATGCCTCTCAAGGTATCAGTCGTTCACTGTATGGTCACCACAGAACGCCACCAAACCAAGACCAACCCAAAAGGGGAGAGTGAGAAACAAATTGGAACTTGGATGAACCTAAAGCCCCATACCCACTAGGCGATTTTTACTGGCGACTGGAGATTGGCAACTGCCAGAATAGTGGTAAAATTGTTACCAATTCAGATCATACGTTAGTATGTAACCACTACAGTGCTGCCACCAGTAGGTGAGACTGCTGTATAGACAATGTTCTTATGTCTGTCTCATCTCCTTTTGACACTGCCATGAACAACCAATAGGCCTCTACTATTATATAAATTCTTTTCTTCCTTTGTTAAAGTTTTATTCTTATTTATCGTAGTCTGGTGGCCATTCTCCTTTATCATATTTATGTAGCCTTTACTGTAAGTGTCCTACTTCTAGTAGTGATTAAAGTATGTAACACCCTCTGCTATTAATTAAGCTTTTCTAATTTTCACTAGGCACGAGGTGTTGACCTTAGTGCAATGGTTTTCTTTGCTTCCCAGGCAAGAGTATGACATTATTTTAACGTTATTGTAATGTTCTGGTTTGGTTCTTGTTGTGTTATTTTGATGGCACACAAAAACAACTTTAGAACCTCACGTTGTGAAGTCGCACTGTGACATAATTGTGATAATTTTGTAACATTCTTTCACATTATAATAACATTACCATAACGTTCTTAATTAGTGAGGTGTCAACTTTACCATATATTGTTATTATAACATTCTTTTTTAATAAGTCTTAACTTGCACTTCTGAAGGATTGATAATGTTCTTATTTGTGGTTTGATCGGTAGGATCTCATCAGGACCGTGTGGAGATTAACATATATTGACTGTGTAGGCACAAACATTATATTCTATTAGATAGGACTGTCATTCATGTCAGGCTGGCGCCACTCAGAGGAAAGTGACATGGATATACCATCAACTAACAAGCCCAGACATTCCTACACCCTCCTCTCCCAATCCTCTCCCCATTTCTGGCCATCTGAAATATTTACTTTCATAATCATAATTCATTTTGAATCACTCGTTCTAGAATGCATTTTAAGTCACAGGGGTTCACGTCAGTTCACTTGCCTTCACTTTGCATTGCCTTGTAGTTGAAAGGGGTATAACATAGTGTTCAGACAACTGTGGCCCATTGCACAATAACAATTGTAACAGCAATCGATTTCTAAATCTATTGCTGTTATGCACAAAATCGATTGCTATTATGCACGTCTTCACTCTCAAAATAAAATTATCTACAATGCTGTAAATAATCTGTGGCCCGTTGCACAATGGATTTTCGTAACAAGGATCAAACAATGAAAGCACAACGAACTTTTGCTTAACAACGAAATGTTTCGTTGAAATGAAAACACAATATCTTGGGTTCTAATGAATGAAATTAAATTCTGTAAATTGTTGTAAACTAGGAACAATTTATAAAAAAATCAGTGAAAGTTACAGCTCTCTGAGGCCATTCTAAATATAGAAAAAAAATTGTTGCAAAACCATCGTTGTTACGACAAAAGTAACAACGAAATGTTTCGTTGTTTTTTTATTTTTGTGGTTAAGAAACCCATTGTGCAACGGGCCACTGTAATATTTACAGGAACTAGTCCTACAGTGATATAGGCCTTTCTCAACAAGGATTATTCGAAACAAAGTTGTCCTTTTTAGGACAATGATCTTAAAGTTGTCTCAAAGTTAACATTGTTGCAATCGATAATTGTGCAACAGGCCACTGATCTGTTTTTGTAGGCTCGATAGATCCTGTTAGTGCAGGAAGTTTTAACTTCAAGTTTTCCACCTTTTTTTAAACTCATTCTATGTTTGCACTTTTAATCTGCAGGCATACATCCGTCTCATACTAAACTTAACTAAGCAAGAAAATTTCCATTTGGAAAATGTACTTAAATATAATTATGGGCTCAGAGGAAAGGAAACCATTTATCAAGGGATGTTTAGAAGCCTCTGTTATAACGTGTGTTACAGTGTGATCATATGATAGGATATGGGGTAGATAGAGGGAAAAGGGAGGGAGGGAGGCTGTCTGTGGATGAGAGCGTAGCCCAGAATGATAATTTCTTTGACAAAGTCACACCAGTTATCAGTTAAACCCAGGAATTAACCTGACCAAATGACTCAAAATCATGGATATGGTCATTTTCTTTACTTTACAAAGAATAAGTCTTTTCCTATAATTTTGTACACCTTGCTAGGCAGATTAAATCTGTATGACTTTTAAGAGCAAAATCACCTAATGTTTCATAATGTCACCTTGTGCACAGCAATCAAGAACTAGTTTTTTGGTTTGTGGTTGGGTAACACAATGTAGAGAGAGTCCTTGTATGTAGCAACCCCTTGCGATTTTAGAAAAAAACGCAAGACACAGAGGCAGCTTGTAAGATACGCTCATTAGTAAGACATTTCCAATGAAATAGTATGAAAGAGGTATAACTGACTAAGTCGGCTAAAAATACAGTACTAGGTCAACCATTACTCAAATGCAGTGGTACTTTTCAACTTGGTGCAACTTTTCTATATCTATATTGTAACCAAATGTTGATTAAGATGGCAGGGTACTTTTCTAGGTTGTAAGAAAAATAATGGTAAACTTAAGGGATATGTACTATAATGTAAAGATCTAATAAAGACAGTCTTAAACACATCCAACATTTTCTAAGTGTTCCTGTAAAAATCTGTCTTCTATCCATATTTATACATTAACGAGACACATAACACATGGCCTACTATTCGATAGGGAAACTGCAGTTGGTTGAAAATAAATATAATTTTGAAAAATCGTTTGCAATAAGGTAAAGTTGATCATGATATGTAGAACAAAAACGAGGAATTTTGTGAAAATATGCGAGACACACGTCTTCATTATTAGTCCAGGAGCCAAATCTGAAAATCCTGATTTACCCTCCGCGGTGAGCCGATCAGGGTACAAAGTGTCAGTTCCTTTTCACTGTAACACTGTAACACTGTTTGCCTTTTTTTTACCCCTCTTTTGCCTGTTTTCTCCTCTTAAATGTACTATATAATGCATAATTCTGTTCAAGAATAACCTTTAAACCATTCCAAATACTTCTTAACCCCGTATTCACCTCTGGTTCTCTAAAAGGCAAACAGTGTTACAGTGAAAAGGCAAACAGGCTGTGTAAATACAAATCATTTCATGCAAATCTCCCTGTGATCTCATTTACATATCTTATCACTTCAGTGGCAAAAGACAACTAATGTTATGCAATTCCACATGTTTCCCCTCATAAACCCAACCAAAGAGGTGAAAATCCACCCCCTGTTATGAAAGGTTATGTAATCCCCCATGCCTGCACCAGGGGGAGGTGGAAGAGAAATTTGCATGAAATGATTTGTATTTACACAGCCTGTATGCCTTTTCACTGTAACACTGTTTGCCTTTTAGGCGAATACGGGGTTAAAAAATAATTGAACTGGTTTAAAGGTTATTCTTGAACAGAATTATGCATTATACACTACATTTAAGAGGAAAAAATAGGGAAAAAAAGGGTAAAAAAGGCAAACAGGGATACAGGAATACAGTGAAAAGGAACTGACGCTTTGTACCCTGATCTGAGCCCCCTGGATTTTTTTTATTTTTTTCATCTTATAGCATCCTAGGGACCATGAATCAAGACGGTTCCGAAGAATTTAGGTATGCGAACACTGTCTAATTACGCAATTTCTGCTTAATTAGCAAAAATTGGAAAACGCGTTATTTCTAAATTTCTCTGGAACTATGTAAGATATGATAACATGCTATATGTCATCTGAAAGGTAATTTTTTTCCTGATTTTTTGGTATATTGTTTGTTATTGTCATCAATCATGGCAATGAGTAATTAAAGAAAAACCGTTGTTTCAGTCAAAATCATTAGGACTTAAGGATCCAAAGTTAAACTCTGGAATTGATAAACCAAGTGCTAGGTATACTTAAAGGGGATCTTTAGGCAGTTTTTAAAGAAGGTTGCATCTGATTTCATTGAAAATATAATGTAGAAATCATTTTTTGCTGATTAAATTCTAACCGACTACAGGCTCATTTTGCACTTATATTTCAAAAGGAGAGATGATATCATGAAAATAACATAATATATCTTAAAGAGATGGGAAAATTATTATCACCATCTCCCTAAGCTGGTGTTTCAATGCTTTCTGAGCCATTTAGTCCATTGCATACAACATTGGAGCTGTAAAATAAGTATACATTAGCAAGAAATATGTGTCCATGTAATTTGCAGACAAGCTCCTCTTTGTTGCCTGATCAAACTAGTATAGTCATTGATTTATTTACTCAAAAGGATATGGATGGTTCTTTATGTTGCCAAAGATTCACACATTGACAATATGCATCAAACAATATGCAGCAAACTTCTATTTATATACCCCTGTACCCACTCATCTTTTTTTTATTTATTTTTTATTTTTATTGAAAATCAACTTCAGGGTTACCCCTGTTCTTCCAGAAGATAGTATAAATATAATAATAATATACACAAATCATAGTCAATATCAGGAATACATTCAAATCAACAAGTCACGATATGTCCGATTATTCTGGCGAATGAATGATTTAAACAGAAAAATATCATCAGCAAATTGAACATTTTTGGACAATTCATTCCAATAAACAGTACCAACATAAAAAGGACTATGATCATATTTTGGACACCTATTTGTCTCAACCTTGAAAATGAATTTATCTACAGATCGAGTTTGTCTAGTTTGAATTTTACGTGTATTGTCTGATTTACTATGTTTATACATTAACATCAGTAGTTGCATATGTCGTCGTTGTTCTAGACTAATCAGATTAACTGATTTATGTAAATCTGTTATATTTACACGATCATACCATTGAATATTTTTACAAATTCTGAGACAGTCATTCTCCAATATCTGCAGTTCCAATTTATATTTAGTTGGCATGGTTACCAAGACAAAACCAGCATAGTCAAACAGCGGTAATATAGTCTGTTTATAAACAAGAACAGCAGCTTTTTCAGCAATGTAATGGCGAATTTTCATTAAACTAAACATCCGATTTGTAACCAAACGTTTAACTTTTTTAAACAACGGAATAAAAGATAAATCCTGGTCTAATAATATACCAAGGTAGATGTATGTACACACAAACTCAACATTGACAGGACCAACACATAATTTAATAGGATCATCTAATCTTTTTAACTTAGCGGCAGAGCCAAATATAGTCGATTTAGTCTTACCAATATTAACCAATAACCTATTGGCCCTTCCCCATGATACAAAAAGATCCAAGTCTCGTTGTACAGTATCCCTAATTCTATCCAAAGTATTACCAGAAAAATATAATATACAATCATCCGCAAACATACTTATCTTACAATTTTGCAAATATTGAACTAGGTCATTGATGTACAATAAAAAGATTGTTGGCCCGAGTATCGTACCCTGGGGAATACCGCTCTTAACACGAATACTTCCAGATACAATATCATTATATCTAGTTATTTGGTAACGATTAAGATAACTTCTAAACCAATCTATCAAAAAGGGTGGAAAGCCCATTTTAGTCAACTTAACAAACAGACGATCATGATCAATACAATCAAACGCTTTAGAAATATCGAGGTATACTAAACCAACAAGTTTATTATGATTAATACCCGAATAAATATATTTCATAACATCAAAAACAGCCATCTGAGGAGAACGCCCTGGTACAAAACCATATTGATATTTACTAAGAACATTATTATTAATACAATGTCGCATTATTCTGGATTGTATTATTTTTTCAAGTAATTTTGAAAAAATACATGTTTGGGTAATCGGCCTCCAATTAGCAGGATTTGATTTGTCGCCTTCTTTAGGAATTATATTTATAAAACCCTTCGACCATGCGCGTGGAAAAATACCATATTGTATAGAAGTAGTAAACAGTTTCAGAAATTTATCACAAAGTATTTCGAGCATATCCTTACAAATCCTAGAGTTTATACCAGTGACACAACTTGACTTAGATATGTCTATATCCTTAATATATGTCAATAGCTCATCAGTATCAGGCATTTCAAAGTCAAATTCAACATCATTATTATAAATATAATCAGAGAAGTCCACCGAAGGAAGAGAATCACATAGTCTCGTTCCAATATTATTAAAATAAGAATTTAGAAAATCAGAACTATGTTCAATATCTACCAATACATCTGAGTCAGGATCCCTAAATAAAACATTTTCGCCCGCACCAGTTTTTTTATTTAACATAGAGTTAATCACTCGCCAAAATTTTCTAGGGTTAGACTCAGATTGATTCAGGGTCCTACAAATGTAATCTGACTTTGCCTTATCTATTTTAGAGTTAATCTTATTACGTAAAAAATGTACTATTTTCAAAATACCTGCATTTCTACTCCTACGATATAAGCGTAGATAATAAGAACGCTCCCGAATCAAAGTATGCAGTTCATGCATAAACCAAGGGTCTGAGTTTTCTCGCGTTGTAACAGTCTTAAAGGGACACATAATAGATAAAATGTTATTACTGGTATCAAATATAATATTCCACATTTCATCTGGGTCGTGAGTGTCATTAAAATTCCGCCAATCGCTATTATTCAACAGGTTGAAGAAAGATTCCCTATCATACTTACTATAATCACGTACAATTCTACTTTTCCTTACAACATTCTCACGAATCTTTTTACGAGCAATACAAACAGCAAAATGGTCGGATATCATATGAGCATCAGTCCCCGAAGAACGAACATAATCACAGTTTGTGGCAATCAGATCAATACAGCTACCACCATACAAATTTGGACGAGTTACCTCATTAATATATTGTAGAAGACCCTGACGTTTAAAGAAATTCTTTAATTTTACAGCAGGAGAAAGGTTACATTTTAACATGTCCACATTGAAATCACCTAAAATCCATTTATCATATTTTCTAAAACGATGGTGTTGAAACACATCTGACAAAAAACTAATACAATTGTCAAGGTTACCCTTTGGTGGTCGATAGATAGTCGAGATAACACTTTTCTTAAAACCTGGCTTCTCTAGTAGTAAGGTAAGTATTTCAATATCTACTGTAGTAGCAGTACCAGGTTGATACTCACTGACATAGGGACTAAAATTGGTCGAGACATACATACATACACCACCACCTTTAGAAAAGGTTTTATAGTTATCCATGGTTTTTGCTCTATCCTGTCGAAAAAGTACTTTAGAGTCCATATTAAGAATTCCATCAAGATATCGATTGTCTAACCAAGTCTCCGAACAACATATGAAATCAAATTTGGAATATATTTGCTCTATTTGAGATAATTTTCTGTATAGACTTCGAACATTGAGATGGACAAAATTTACCCCGTTCATAACATAGTTGCACATTGGTATATGTATAGATATATAAAGTAAGGTTCTGATTACTAAACCCTACGACACGAGTAGATATAATTTGGTGACGTAAACGTCTTAATTATCAGCTCATGGAGAACAAATAATATAGGAGGATGGCAAAAAACACAAGATGTTCTTGGAGCTCCCAAGAAACTAATTAACCCTTAATTCGGAAGAATTTGTCCATCAATGTCTGCCTTTGATCGGATTTCGCATATTTTTCTGTCACGATAGTCAGTAACCATGTCGCCGAAGACATTGTCCCCTGGAAAATTACCTTCATCATATTCTTTAGCCCCAAAAGGTAAGCCCCCACCCCACTTTCCGTCCCGACTTGCCTCAATTAGACGATGAGGAGCAGTGTTCATGAGTTTCTCAAGTAACTCGGGGTTTTGTCCATATTTTGCTTCCAGGAGATGCCATAATTTAGGTTTACAAATACGATTCCATTCAGGTGAAGTTGTGATTTGTCGTGCCAGTTCTTTGATAGCAAATGGGTCTTCAAGCTCAAGGATCTGCTTCGCAATCCCCAAACAGTCATGAAAAATAGCCTTGATGTATTGAAACCCCTGTTCAAGACTGGAGAATTTAAGGCCATCAAAGATAAATACAATAAGGAACATGTTCGATAAAAAACTCGTCGGACCAGAAAAACAGATGCTGGCTTTGGTCTTCTTTGTCTTCTCATATGTCTTAGGTGATTCATCACTCTTCTTTCGTGGTTCACGATCATCTTGAGATTCCATCGATTCAGAAGTCTTCACTCCCTCAGGGTCCGGTTTGAACTTGTCCGGCAATGAATGAAGTTGGTCAGGACCATACTCAATGCCATCAATAACAACCTTATCGTGACGATAGCTTGCATCACATCCAGCTGACTTTGCCTTCTTCACGATATGTCGGAAGGTGGATTTCCTCCTTCTGATCTCTATCGGTTCATCCGCATTCACAAAAACACGATCATAGCCAGGAATATCTCGGAGATTTCTTTTTTTACGCAGCATTGAGTCCCTGATATACTGATGAGTGAAGGATACAATAATAGGACCCAGGGACTGATCACGTCGTTTAATTCTACGGATGTTGGTGATATCAGCTCTGAAGATGATTACCCCAAGTCTGGCTGCCAAATCTATGACCGATTGACACATCTCCTTTTCAGAATCACCAGCTAGGCCATCTATAACTACATTCTGACGTCTAGGATCGTACCTCCAGCTGTCTCGTTGAGTCGTCTCCTCAGATGAACGAATTGGTTGATTTCTTGGATTGTTTATGTTCCGAGTATCAGTGTCAACTGCCGCCCGCAGTTTGTTTATCTCGGCTTGTTGACGCTGTAGCCCATCCTGGAGTTCTTTCATCTGCGCCCCCATATGAATCTCATGATCCCTCATTTCTGCTTTACTGACATATTTATCCAAATCTTCGTGTTTGACATATGATTTCATTTGTATTTGGATATTGGCAATGCCTTCCCTGATTTCCGAGAGAGCCGAGTGGAAGGGTGATAATACAGGATCGGTAGATACTACGGAGTTATCCTTAAAACGCTTCTCCAGTTGCGCCAACTCAAATTCAGGTGAACTAAGAACTAATCCACGTTTCTGACCTTGGTCTTGTACTGGAACTGCAAAGGTTGGAGTTTGTGCTGGAGCTGAAGCTGGACAATATATATATACGGCACTTGCCCTTGAACAGGTGAAAACGTTTGGGTCGGGTACATCGCCATGTTGGACAGTTGCCAAGTTCAAAACATCAACAAACCAGCCGTAGTTGTAACACAAATATCCTCTTTAGCTATAAAGTTTATGTTTGTGAGCGTTCACAGAGGTGTAATGCACCAACTTACAGTTCAATTCAGTAGATTTACTCACGAAAACCTCACATTAGAAGATAATTCATCGGGAGCTCCGTTGACTTCTCTACATACTACGGTGGCGCCATCTGCCTTTAAAAAGTATGTTCTTATAGAGAGAGTGGGAGTTGTAGGCTGTAATACTCTTTCAAATCCCCCCATTGCTGGCCCTAATATCTAATGTTTACCTCACCTGGCAACAGGCCTGAGGCCTGGAGAGACAGAGGAATGATAAAGATGGCAGACTAGGGTTCTTATCTCCCTGGTGTGTGAGTTAACCCATTGGTAACCCACTGTGCTTACAACCTAGTAAAGGTTCCCTCAGAGAGAGGGGCAGGCTTAAATTTTGGCTACTTATAACTGTCTTATTATTCAATTTTATCACATAATTCCACAAAGAGCATGGGGTTCATCACTACAGCTGGTAAGATAAAATGATAAAGTTAACTGTTTAGACAATGTTGCCTTCCAGCCGTAAAATGAAGGTAGTGGATCTTCAGAACCTTCTCAGTGGTGGAGAGGTCTAGCCTTTCCCCTGAGTGACCTGAACTGGGGGATAAGGGCAGCCTCCCATGGTGCAACCATGGGAGGCTGCAGGCCTATATACAGGGTGTCATAAACTGTGGGATTGCTGACCACCTGCTGTACTTTTGTTAACATCCTTCCACCAATCTGCCAAATTAAACTTTGTTACCCTTTTGCTTCTACTCGAGGGTTCACAGTTCCAGGCTCTATGGGTTCATTGCTCAGTTAGCTTTATACCCTTTTGTATTATAGACTAAGTATTCAGTGTTGTATTATAAAAACTGATCATAGACTAGAGGATTATTTATATATTTGATTAATGACTCCCTTAGTTTTGGGTCTCTGAGTATTTACCATATTGACCTTTCCCTTAGTATCTAACTATAAGCTGTCTCTTGCTGTTGGTTAGGGATATTGGATCCTTGTTCATAGCAGTCTAGAAATGAAAATGGTCAGTTATATTTTGATAAGGGAATACTGTTGTTTCTGAGGTTTGTGGAACAGAAAGTTTGAGGTTACAGCCAGAATCACAGCAATTTGTTGCTCTTGTACATTCTCCTAATACCGTACTGCCTTGGTTATGGTCTCACAGCAAGGGTGCTGTGCACATGCTGCTCAATGTGGTAATGCTACTAGATAGAATTGGGAAACCAGTAATGGCTATACCAAAAATTTGTAATTTTGAAATAGAAAGATATATCAGGTACTTCTGTATTGTTTCAGGTTTTGATATTTGTTTGAGGTCTTGCCAATGATATTGGTTGTATATACACATACAGAGGTCTCAGTTCCCCTGGTACACCTCCTGATAAAATAGGATATATGGCAGAATCTTGTTAGTTGATATGATGAATCTCAGTGAAGCATGACCAAAGGCTGGTCATAACTTGTATTGGTAATTTGGGAGGATTTGAAGTTTGGCTCTCAGGAAATGAACTGTGACCATGATCATAATTTAATATCAAATTACTAATACCAGTAACCTATATATAGAATAGAATATAAGATGTCCATTTTGTGTATGGTCAAGCCAAGTTACTCATTTATATAAGCACATGGGTCTAGAATCCAAGAGTGCAATCTAGTAATTTGTTAAAACCAACAATTTGACAGAGGTAACACACCTATCAAGTTTACAAGTTTAACAAATAGCATGCTTGGTCTTTTTGCAGTTGACATATTGATACAAGGACTCTTTTCTAAATTCAGAAGCTTTGATATATGACAGCATACTTTTTGAGATTCATCTCTTCTTTAAAGTAGTATACTCTCACAAATCTGGATTGGGGTCAGGTAATGGATATGTCTGCTACGAGCTATTCTTTTCTTTATATAAACAAGAAGTAGAGGGAACTATAAGGGGCCTTCCATTTAATAAGTACACACATTTTCAAAAATCTCAGATCCCCACCCCTCTTTGGTAAAAAATATGCATTGGATTTGTACTAGAAAGTACACACATTTTCAAAGATTTCATACCTCCCTCCCCCCCTTGATGCATACAAACTTAATGCAATGGCCCTAATAAGATGGTTTGTAATCAAACTGAACCATTATCATGGTATTTTGCTGAGGAAAGAAATCTTACTCAAACCATAGTTTTATTGTAACATATCTTTTACTGTGATCCAAAATGCTCTCCAAACCGCTACCATATTATATACATATGCCCAAATGGCTCAGAAAGCACTGAAATACCATGGCCAGCTTAGGGAGATAGTGATTATCATTTCCATGTCTCTTAAGTATTTATTGCGTTATTTTCACGATATCATCTCTCCTTTTAGAATATAAGTGCAAAATGAGCCTGTAGTCGGTTAGAATTTAATCAGCAAAAAATGATTTCTACCTTACATTTCCAATGAAATCAGATGCAACCATGTTTAAAAATCTGCCTAAAGATCCCTTTTAAGTATACCTAGCACTTGGTTTATCAATTCCAGAGTTTAACCTTGGATCCTTAAGTTCTAATGATTTTGACTGAAACAACGGTTTTTCTTTAATTACTCATTGCCATGATTGATGACAATAACAAACAATATACCAAAAAATCAGGAAAAAAAATACCTTTCAGATGACATATAGCATGTTATCATATCTTACATAGTTCCAGAGAAATTTAGAAATAACGCGTTTTCCAATTTTTGCTAATTAAGCACAAATCGCGTAATTAGACAGTGTTCGCATACCTAAATTCTTCGGAACCATCTTGATTCATGGTCCCTAGGATGCTATAAGATGAAAAAAAATCAAGAAAATCCAGGGGGCTCACCGCGGAGGGTAAATCCTTATTTTGACTGATTTCAGGATTTGGCTCCTGGACTATATTTGTCTATGCCAGATATAGCGATTTTGGAATGTAGATATTAAATCACTCTTTTTTATTTCCCAGTTTTGTTGTGGTATTCTTTCTAGTCCAACCATTGTATGAATACTCAGAAAGCACTTACAATACTATCTTAAATGGTATTATGATTATTTGCTTATCCTCAGTGACCGATCACAAGAGTGATATTTAAGGTCTACCTATCAAGAGAAAATTATGATATAATTGTTTCTGAGATATAGACTTGAGATTGAAAAGGGCATAAATAAAACGTAACAAGGCAAATAGAGTGGATTTGAAATAAAATGTTCAATAGCTGTGACAGCAACAAATACTTCAAAACCTAAGTACTTCGGTTGCCGTCAGAGGAGAAAGCATCATACGTACTCAACATTAAAAACCTAAGTACGTAACAGAGAATAATTTGGAATCTCCCATTCCAAGTACCTATACTGATATAAGCCTGAATCTTACCTCGTAGTATGGATGACTGCTCCCTTGCGCTGCCTTTCACCGATTGCCAATTTCATTGCTACCCATGCCCCTCTCCCGGTTGATTGTGGGAGGGGGCCTCTGGCACCACTCATCCATGACTAAGGGAGGGGGATTGATTGTAGAGGGAAAAGTTGAGATATAACCGTAAAATGTCCCTCTTGTAAATCCCAAATTAAAGTGTTCCTATTAGCAAAACATAAAGGCTAAATATGTTCCAGTTAATATGGTGGTAATAACAACAATTATTACTGTATAACTATCAGAACCTCCATAACCAGGTAGGTTGCCATAGTATTGTTAGTGCCGCGTCGCATAACGGGTCTCACGGTTGCGAGCGTTGTCCACCACCTCTCGCAACAAGGATGTCGCTGTTGCGATGGATCCCCCCATTGATTTGTGGCTGTTCTACTGAACCGATTTTATTTCTGTAAACAGTTCTAAAACTAGACATTTCGATCTAAAATCCCTGATATTTTCAGTATGGAGGAATGATTAAAAATGGGTGAAAATCGATGCCAAATTTCGCGTATAACAGCGAGACTTTGCTAAACTGCCCCTGTTTCTCTCGCTGTTGTGAGTGTTTGGTTATGCGACGTGGCACAGGTGATGTCGTGCCCATTGATCCATTCTGACATCACAGAGAGTGTTCATGTCACTGAAAGACTAGCTGGCCAAAGGACTAGAGAAAACCTACCTGTTGTACTTTTTGTATGTTGTTACTTGCCTATGGTAACTTGCCTATTCTGAACCATATCAGAAATAAAGATGTGTTTTCATTGGATATTTACTCAAACCCGCCTTGACTGTCTTTTCTTGTGGAGGGGGCTGGGAAGTTATACACACAACTCTGGTATCAAATAGAGAGACCAGTGATGGTAAGATAATACATAGTTTGATCCTCACTGCCAAGGGAGTTTTATTTAAATTTTCATATCTGTCCCTATAATATCTTCTTTAGGGATGTACTTAAAATAAGTACGAAAACGAAACAGAAAAATACTTGTAAGTCTCTGCCCTAGTATATACATAATTATTATTTTATACATGAATCAGCTTTTGTATATAACATGTCTAAGTTCAATCCTAGATGATATTTGCCCCTAAAGGTTTTTCTTGATACTGACACCACACTGTCCTTGTTCCTTGTTACGGAGGTGACTCATGACAGCAAAATTTCTTTTCCTTGCTTTTCAAAGTATATGTGGTAATATCCACCAGGGATTGCCCAGGAAGTATTACATATGCATATTTGATATGAAGTTTAAGACATAAATAAAGGTAAAATTGCTAAAATGGTTAAGGCTGAAATAATGCGTTTATACAATTTGTCACACCGTACTGTTGTGATGCTGTAAGTTTTAACCTAATTGTCAAACTACTCATTAAAGCTATGAACCTTATTATTTGATATGAAAAAAAATAAATTGTAAGACTCTGTCCTAATGAATGCCTGCTATCTTATAATTGAAGAGATACAATCGTATATATTTTGTATGTAAAATGTCTAGGTTTAGCCCTAGATTATATTTGTCCATATACGTTTCCTTTGATACTAACGCCACACTCTCCTAGTTCCTTGTAATAGAGATGAGTCATGACTGCGACAGTATTTTTATCATTTGTCAAAGTATATTTGGTAATATCCATCACGGATTCCCCTCGTGTCCAGGTCCAGATCAGGAGGTATAACATATATTCATAATGGATATGAAGTTGAAGACACATATAGCGCATTGAAACATTTACGAGCTCATACTAAATTGACACATACACACGTGCAAATATAAACACATTGTTGCTGGACTCACGATAATACAGTTTGAATCACTGACTTTCATTTAGAGTCTGTCAGGATAAAGAAAATACAAGGTTAAGTTGTTATTTATTCTGTTGGCAGTAATTATTGTATAAGGTGAATTTTGTATTTGACAACCTAGGCCCTATATCTATATCTAGAATTTTTCTTGACATGCAAAATAAGAGTCAAATAAGGCATTCCTATATATATCATAATTCAAATTAGGAAATGTGTACTATCTGTCTAAATATCTTAAAGGGGAGTTTCACTGACTGCTCATCAGATGCCTTAAAATGGTTTTGTTTGGAAATATAAATTAGGAGATCTGATAGATTCGTGCAAGGTTTGATTCTTCGCTGTGCAATATCTAGATATTCCACGGATTTGAAATCAGGTACTCAGTCATAGAAAAAATTACCTCCTCAAAAAGTTTTACCAGCTAAACCTCCTCTACTTACTAAATAAATCTCTTCTAAAGGTTAAATAAGGAAACGTCTGGTCGAACTCTCAGACATCATTATTAAAGTTACACTGAGAGGCCTTCTTGAAGGATAAAAAATGTTGCAGAACAGGAATAGTATAGTAAGGTAAATAAGTTTGTTTTCCAGGGCACAATACGGTATATTTATTTGAAAATCACAAGTGAAACGTTAAATATTGGTCAAATTCAGTCCTCCAACAGATTCGGGACAAGCTCCACAATTGTATCATTGTCAAAAGTAACGTCCAGGCCAAACCTAGTTGCACTAATGTACTCTTAAATGGCATCGCTGTTAAAATTAGGGTTCCACTGGAACAGGGGAACAAAGGAATTCATAAAATGCACTTGCGAACATTATAAGCTCTTCA
Source organism: Lepidonotus clava (assembly GCA_936440205.1). NCBI lineage: Eukaryota > Metazoa > Annelida > Polychaeta > Phyllodocida > Polynoidae > Lepidonotus > Lepidonotus clava. The sequence continues at coordinate 3,940,832 of OW387134.1, forward strand.
TTTCAACCTAAGATTTCATAATACTGTACAAATAAACAGTTTATGATGATTGTCCGATGGGATTGTGTGTAAACATGAAACTTATAAAGTTATCCTACTAAGAAATCATGAAGTGGCAGACTGTAAGACTGTAAGGCTATACAGTGTTATAAGGGACGTTCCGCTCCAGGGCACTGCGCATACGTGGTGCACAGTATAAATAGCTCAGAACGTCAGCCTGGAGAGTGTACATGCATAGACTGACCACGTTGTCATTTATGGTACCAACCTGGTTTATAACAATAATACCAAAATAATGCCATGTCCCTAACCTGTCCAAATCTTATTCAATAGCATTTATCAATTAAGTGATGATCGAACCAATTACATTAATGTGTAAATGACTTTCGGGCTGTATCCATGCTTGATTTTGGAAATATCCCTCACGTGAATACTTCTGTGGTGACACGATAACCTATTTTTCTTGACTGCTAACATATGGAGAAAACAGGATGACGTGTCGTATCCTGTTTCTGGTTTTTTCCTTCTCTTACAAAAAAATCTTACTTAACTGTGAAACGTGTAAAGTCGTTTACGACTGCACAACATAAATTGTCTTAATCTTTATGATTTCATATATTAAGTTGTAGTACATGATATGATATTTATTAAACATATTAAGTCATCACAAATGAAAGCAAGAGAGTTGTTGTGTTTCAGAAAAATCGTTGCCTTCTTTTACAAACTTATTCATATGAGGATTTGTTAGGATATGCCATTGGATCCATTCATACTTTAGATGCAGCTGACATCTTCCCCATGTGTGTCTCCATTGGTTTCATCCAAAAATCCATAATTGTTCTGATGTGTTTTGGTTGGAAAGGAGAACACATGGACAGCAATTAACCTGTTCTATGTGGCCATGCATTTCTTTCCTGCGCTAGAGGCGAGGATCATGGCCGTGTTTCTAACTTTGTGGATAACTTTTCCGTATCTCCTACGGCACTCTAATTCCGTCCACTTTCCACAAGTAAACCCGTTTCTAATCTACATGGGTTGCATTCCCAACTCAGATTTGTGGACTCATAAGTATTCCATAAATGGTTTTGTGGGTTAGTTATCATGAAGATGAGGTAGAACTGTGACTTTGTAAGGTTACCCTTTCTAACTTATGGTGTAAGTGAATGCTAGTTGTTGTTACGGGTATTTAATTATTACCTGGGGAATTGCTATCACTTATTGGTGAAATCATCTTAGTTAAACTTCCTCTATGTTTGCTAGCAAAGTGGTAGACAGTTCCGCGACATGGGGGCTCATATCCATGACCCAGTCAATATTTGGTTGAGAATCACGTTTATTAGCGGATATATAAGTTGCACACAATTGCCAGTGTAGTTGACGCCTACAAAGGTAAGTTTCCTCGTAGAGTCCGCCCGGCTTTGTGCATTCATGCAACAGTGTGGTTATATCACTAGTCACCAGATGTCCGTATACGTGGCTATCCAAAACCCCAAATCCTCAAGACTCATACAGTTCCAAACAATATCGAATAGTGTTCTCTGTCTTTAACCATAGGTTACCGCACCTATATATCAGTCTGATTATTGATTTTATCCCAAGCAGTGGTGCTCGCTAGGAGATGCAACCTGTCTGCTATAGCTAAACAGGTATATTACATCTACCAGAAGCCCATGCTTTATTTACATTATGTAATGTAGTAACTAAGGTACTCAGAGCATCTGTAAGTGTTACACAAGTCAACAAAATTAAACAAAGTAAGTGTCTCATATGGTAAATTTACATGTGGATTCTACTGGTCGTGATTTTATTCTTACAAGGATATAACATTGAAAATTAGATATATTTCCTATATTGTTGTAATTTGAATGAATTGTGATGGACTATCATTGAAAAGTAGTGCAATAAACAGACTTAAATTTTAGTTTTGCCAGAATGATGCAGGCGTTTGGTGGTGTTTATATGGAATACTTACAGGCCACATCTAAGTGTGCAGACGGGTGGGATAGTCCCCAATAGGCATGTTGACTTTAAGAAAAGTCTGTGTCAGATGGCATATATCTTGTTTTTTTATGTTCATGTTGGCATCTCCATATAAATTTCTTATGTCTTATTTTTGTTGAATATTGTTGAAATGTGGACCACTAACTGATTTTGATTCGTATATTAATGGTTTTGGAAAATATTATGAGACAGGAAAATATCATGAGACAGGTGGAAGGCCATAGTGGCCCATTGCACAATATAGATATTATAAATGAATGTGTTTGTAATAACAAATGGTTTCCCCATCAAAAAACCTATTTGATTACTATACAAATGCTGTAATTTTTACATCACATAGAAATATGTTGCTTCTTAATATCAATTCACCCCAGCAATTGACCGAATTCAATTTAATACAGTAGACAACAATTTATGACAATTTCACAACAAAGATATTGAAACATTGACGTCATTGTTAACTACATGTGCTAAAAATGATCTGAAAGGTGGTTGTTGTTGTTGTTGTTGTTAAAAATGTTTATGGAGCAATGAATCACAGAGATAGTATGAACGTGGTAAGAGAGAGAGAGTTCCTAAGCTGGCTGAAAATGCAGTACTGGGTCAACCATAACCATCTTTACACAGCAGTATGTTTTATCTTGGTAAGCCTTTTCCTGTATATTCTCCTTGATGATAACTTCATTTGTCTTGACACGTTTCTCTAGTTCGTGAGCAAAACCAAGGGGAAATTAAGGTATGACGTGTATTGTGGAATCCTTGTAAGGATACAACTTAATCTCCTCATACATTTCCTATTAGATCCCCTTGGATATATCATGGTTTGTGTTCTATCATCATTAGTCTACGCCAAGTGGAGTATAAGGAGACAATTGTGAACGCAGGAATTGGCCGATAATATTTATTATAAAATAATAATATTATTAAAATGATAAAATGTATTATAAAATGTTGTATAAGGTAATATAAAATTGTAGTGTAAGATAGGTTAAGAATATTTAAATGACAAGAGGATATAAAATATGAGATGAGAATAAATATTAAAAGAGGTGTGGGTGGGTGGGTTGAAGCGTGTGAAGGGTCCAGAGGGTGGCGAGGCAGTGACCAGGGCCGGTGGCCGAGGGGGGTAGGAGGCGCCGGGCATGCGCTGAATGAGGTGTTACAGTACAAGGTAGAAGCGCCAGGTGGGGTATTTCTAATGACCTGAAGGATCCACCAGGCGGTCTAATGAACGCGCATAGCTTAAACAGCGATGCACACCCCATTAGTCTACGCCAAGTGGAGTATAAGGAGACAATTGTGAACGCAGGAATTGGCCGATAATATTTATTATAAAATAATAATATTATTAAAATGATAAAATGTATTATAAAATGTTGTATAAGGTAATATAAAATTGTAGTGTAAGATAGGTTAAGAATAAGAGTTTTAAATGGCCAAACCCGCATAGTTGGAAGAATTTTGAATAGGGATGGGTGGGACGGAGAAGAAGAGAATTATACATAAGGTTCATCTAAGCGAGTCTGTAAGAACTTGTGCTATCCTCTTCGATGCACGGGTCTTTATATATGCCCGATGTGCCGTCGAGGACCAGCCTCCGTGGCGCTGGACCTCCAGTTCCGTGCAGCCAGCGTGGTATGCAGTTGTGGCTGAAGCCTTCCTGAGGCTGTGTAATGAGTAAGTTCTGGCATCGATTCCGAGTTTCTTGAGTGTTGCCGCCCATACTGCCCGTATGTGTGATGTTGGCATCTGGCGGCCCGTGTCTGTGAACACTAAGAGTGGTCCCTGTGGGCCCAGTGCCGGTATGGCTGACAGTACCCAGTTGACTGCGGACACTGGGCACGTCACTGGGTCCCCGGTAGGATCCAGGGTGACGGACTTCTTCTGATAGTACAGCTGTAGGTTTTTCGCCCATTTTATGTTCACTGATAGGTGGTCGCCACCCGATATGTCGGCCCTCGTTAGGTGGCGTAGAGGGTCGAAAGCAGCCATGGTTGGTGGGGCGACCTCGGACTGACGGAGCGCTCCAAAGAACATGAGGAGCAACGCCGCCCTCACCATTCGCCCATTGTCCGTATCCGGGAGGTGTAAGAGTACCTGCCTCAGCATTGTTGGGGGAAGCGGTTGCTTTGGGTTCGGCACATGATCCTTTGTCCGCTGCACGGCGTCGAGTGCCCTGGAGACCCTTACGTGGTTGAAGCCCATCATGGATCCTCCGGCCAGGCGGACGAACGTCCTTGCGTTTGAGACCTTGTTCCTCACGGTCCCCGGTGTAGCCCCGTCGGCGACGATCCTCTCTATCCACAGGCATATGTGGACCTCGGTGAGCGCCATGAGGTCCAAGTGGTGCCTGTACGCGAACGCTGCCAGGTGACGGACGGCCGACCGATGTGCCACCTGTGTGCCCGGTGCCCTGGCGCGCGTCTGCCTCTCCTCGGCCCGGGATGCTAGCCAGTCCCACTCCTGATCTGGATTTGACAGTGGGAGTGAGAAATGAAAGTACATAAGTACAGGGTGAAATGACACTCAAGTCATACCGGTGGATAAAGTCCGCTGCCAAGGCATGGTACGCGGGTGTGGTGTGTGCGCGACTGAGGGCATCCGCGACCGGGTTGTCCACCCCTGGCAAATGGAGGAAGCACAATTTAATGTCAAAGAGGGCTTCTATCATCCACGCGGCTCGGGCGCAATCAGCTAGGACCCTGTTGTGCGCCCTGCCATGTGTGAGAGCCTGTACAGTGGGCATATTATCACATTGTACCGCTATATATGTACCCCTGTCGGCCTCTGAAATGAAGGTATGTAAGGCAATGACGAGATTAGCCGCCTCAATTTCTGATATGTTGTCAACTGGATCATCATCAGGTGCCACCCTAGCCACGTAGGCTAGGTGGCCGTCGGTTGCTCCTATCCCCGTGAGGCAGGCGTCTACCTGTATGGTTCTGCGAGGGGGACCCATTGGGATCATGGACCGGCCGTTCCATCCCTCTGCAAACTCAAGGAACCACCTAAGGTCAGCTCTAACATGTTCGTTAATACGGATGTACCACTTTTCGCCCATGGCCCTGAGCGTATCAAGTAGTCGTGCCATGAACGTCCTGGCTGGTTCAACACACTTGGCCAGGTGCATGAGCTTTCCTATCAACGACTGGAGCTGGCGCCTGTTTATTGAGCGTGCCGCATAGCAGCGTTGGACAGAGGTGAGTATTTCAGTGACCTTATCAGGGGGGATGGACAGTTCCATGATGCTGGCATTTATAGTAATGCCGAGCCAGGTGACCACCGGGGAGGGGGGTTGGGTCTTCCCCTCTGCCTCGGGTAGCCCAAGCTCCTTGAGGAATGCGCGGGTCCTGTCAAATTGAAGAAGTGCTGTGGGAAGATCGGGGGCAACAACTATCAAGTCATCAAGGTACATGGCTCCCACAATGCCCTCCCTTGCCAATGCGCGCACCATAAAATTGGCGACTCTCTGCATGTGACAAGAGGAGGCACGTGCGCCGAACGGCATAGACAGGTCTATATAGTGGTGGTCATCCCAGCGGACACAGAGGAGTGGCCAGTCGAGTGGATCCGTATGGAAATTTCTGTAAGCTCTAGAAATGTCGATGGTGAACATATGTGCAGTCGGGGGAAATTGTCTCAGGGTCGTGACAACATTATTTACTGTAGGGAGGGTGTGGTCCATGATGTAACCAAGGGCACTATTCTTCATAATGTATGCATTGACCGACGACGGACGGGGGAAAGTGAGGTCAGTAATTACCCTGCGATGATCCGAATCATTTTTGGGGCGGGTCATTATAGGTGATATGTGTGCCCATGAGAAAGGGCTGCCGGGGAAGGGACCCACGAAAGCAGCATGCTCCAACTCGTCCTTAATGAATCTAGAAACGTGATCAGGGAAATTAGTAGCAGAGTCATGGTTTGGGATATGGGATGTATCAGAGACAGGCCCTAGGTATCCGAGGGGGAACCCAAAGCGTACAAAATCAATGATCTGTGTATCCTTGTTTGACTGTGTGGCGTATCTGGTCCAAGCTGGTACATTCAGGCCCGAGGGAAGATCAAGTCGTGCCCCGATACAATTCGGTATGCCAGTTTCTTTAACTACGTTATATATGTGAATGAGGCCAGGCGCCATGCCAGCACAAGGGGTTACGTCCGGCCAATTACGACGTCGATGGTCTGCGAATGCCATAGGGGAAGCGTCGAGGACCTGGTCATAATTGTCATTCTCACACATGTAACGTATCAAGTCAAAGGGAGGGTCACCGCGGCCCTTACAAGCCGAAGCCAAGCCTACCTGGTGACCGGTGAGCGTGCCTGGCACGCTGGCTATGTCGGCCTGGGTATACTCCGGTTCCCTCCCTAAGACTGGTTGTTGTCGGAGCCCGTCATCCTCGGGAGTTGTTGACAGGCCCCCCCGGCGTTTTTTGGCGGGAACTTCGGTAGCGACGCAGGAATCTGGTGGTGTCTGGGCGCAGGCATGTTGGCAGGGGCAAACCTTTGTGTACGCGGGCAAACCGTTGCTGGGTGGGGGGCCTTCTCGCCAACCTGGTTGAAACATAGTGAACAAACATGTACAAAGTTAACATTCCTGCCAGGGTGAACCTTTGGGTGAGCACAACCGGTGGCAGCATTAAAGTCGCGACAAGGCAGGTCCCTCCTGTCCTGCTTCTCGTGCTGGGCGGTGGCAGTCCTAGGAGCAGGAATGGAGAAACGAAGTGTGAAGGGTCCAGAGGGTGGCGAGGCAGTGACCAGGGCCGGCGGCCGAGGGGGGTAGGAGGCGCCGGGCATGCGCTGAATGAGGTGTTACAGTACAAGGTAGAAGCGCCAGGTGGGGTATTTCTAATGACCTGAAGGATCCACCAGGCGGCCTAATGAACGCGCATAGCTTAAACAGCGATGCACACCCAATGGATGATATCATGTTTCAAGTTATAGATATTCTAAAATGCTCTGTGTGATAAATCATGCAGAGGATAAAAAGGGATTTTTGAATAGATTCATGAAGTTGTGTAGTTGTATATATCAGTCCAATACATGATTAATCTGAAGGAAAAGATCCCTTCTTACATTATTGACAGCGACGCAAGACAACAACCGTGTCAGTGCTGTGTCGCATAATAAACACACCGATGGTTTTGTTTGGAAGTTTCATTTTTCCATAGTGAAAATTTCAGGACTTCTAGATCTAAATGTCTATTTTTCAGAACCGTTTACAGAATTAGAACCGTCTCAGTAGAACAGCCACAATTCAACAGCGAGACCCATCACAACAGCGACGTCTTCGCAAAAAATTGGAATCATGCAACAGGACACAGGCGCCACTTGGTGCTGTAGGAAAATGGCACCACCTGGAGTCCATCCACACATCCATAATACTATAATTCTCTCCACCACAGATAGCTGATTTTCAGTATTTTAAGCACCTGCAGGTTAATTTGGACTAATTCTGTCGACAAACACATAGAAGAATCTATAGAAAATATACCAATAATTGCTGTACATCCATAAGTAATTAGTGAATCTTTAAACCAACTTCAAAAATAATAGATGATTTATAGGAGTACAAAATGAAAAAAAAGTTGATATTGATTTTTATCATGTTTAACAACAAATAACTTATTTAAATAGCGTTAACTTAGAAAATATTGTTTATGGAGGTTTAAAGAGAGGGGCCAGTGAAATTTTAATTTTGTAAAATTCTCATATCATACTCTAGATATGATGCTTAAATATGAGTACAAAACAATTCTATAATTATAAATTGATATCTTGCACAGAAAACCTGGGCTCTATATCAGATCACACACTGAATCCCCTGCCCAACTGACAGAGGGCATCTGTGTGTGACGTCACACAAAATGACAGTTATATTCAAAATTCTAAATTCCATAAAAACTATATTTTTTAATATTTTCTTTCATAAATAATTTAATTTGGTGTTTTTAATCTCTTTTAGTCTCATAAAGAACATTTACTCAATGTCTTATTACATTATTTTTCAATCTTTTAATTTGTCAACTGTTCTGCTTGTGACGTCACACACAGATAAATGTCCTGTGGAGGCTGCACAAGGTGCAGGCAGGCAAGTTTAATTTCATTTAGAAAAACTTAAATAAAATGAGAACTGGCAGAGATAGATTTATAAAATTTGGCATAGCTACTCATTTGATGATGAAGATCACGACAGTACACTTATTTACAGACACTGGCCCCTCCCTTTAAGAAATACACAATGAATGAGTCATTTGAAAATAAGCTCAAAACTCAATTAATTGAAAAAATACAAGATTTTAATATCATCTGCGTAACATCTATCAAAATACAATTCGTATTTGTAATATATTTGTATTTGAGTGATTTTAGTAGAGCAATTTGGATATAAATAGATATCGTTTCCGCTGATATCTTGATGACAGTGTGTCATTTATATATGTGTATGACTTATCAGATTTTGTAAATAAGATGTTTTCTTTATCCAAAGAATACACATTTGTAAGTTATATTTGTGACTAGTAATGTCTGTGATTGGTATGAAGCTATGCTATGCTTCATATAACTCAGATTTTAAAAGAATACAAGTGTAAGAGCTTATTTTATGTCCGAATAAATAATTGAATAATAGTAAAAGTGGATGCATAATAATTGAATCAAAATACTACACTGTAAAAAAAAACGTAGATTTTACAGTAAACTACTGGCAACTGTGGCTCCAGTAGAGTACCGTCAATTTGACGGTTGACCGTATTTATTACATGACTGTAGTTGGTACAGACCAAACCGTTTTATTTTCACACTGTTATACCGTAGAAAATTATGGTTAACCTTCATTATGACAGGCCAATACCGTTATTATTGACAATCTTTTACCATTATATATACCTTTAAAATAGTTCAAATTACACACCAATAGGCTAATGATCCTGTAAAAGACTGTACATGTGACATACAGTGACATCCATTATTTCTTTTATGCCTTATATTTCAAACAATTTAGACAAAAGAAAGAGACAAAACTCTTTCAACATCATGCATATACAAATGCAGAGTTGACCTCTGAAGCAGGGAAGAACTAGGCTACCTCTTGCGAGTCCCAGAAACCTGAGACCCATACCCTAGTCCCTATGTCTGTCCACATGTGAAAAAGGTGTTTCAACAAAGTACATTTTCAAACTCATGTAAGACAATTTTCCTTATACTCAAAATACATTTTAATACATTCCATATACATTTTTTAGATGCTCTACTGTACATAGACAATTCTCTGAATTCCGTAATAAATTTACATTAACATTTAGAAGAAAAGAGCTACATAGAATTGGCATATACTGTCACCTGGTGGAGACATGTTGAACTACATATAAGGATAATGAGGGTGGCTCTGGCCATGTACTTGGTTAGCCTAATTTTTACATTCTCCCCTCCTAGTCTGGCAGAGTGACCTAATGTTGTACTATTTAGGTTAGGTATTGCAATCCAGTAATGGTAGACTTGACCTCTGAAGCAGACTTGACCAAACCACAACTTTGAATGCCCATGTGCCTCACCCATTATTCTGTTGGCAGCCATTACCTATACCCAATCTCATGCCCCTATTATTTTAGTTGAGTAAAACTGCTTGCCTTTGTCTGACCACAAGCCTCCATAGCTCAGTGGTAGAGCACATGATTTGTATGTGAGAGATTCCTGGTTCAAGTCTTAGCAGTTCCAAGTTGTACAACTACAAATACTCTCTAATAGTAAGAGCATACACTGAGCAATCTTTTGTTCATGAAATTAATATAAACATATGGAAATTATTGGATTAAGCTAGTTATTTGATGTTGTATAGGGAATGCTAAATCTATGTATGAACAATATAAATGCTGGAGATGTAAATGGGGACTCCCTTTAGGCTGTGATACTGAAATTTTTTTGAAACCTACCAGGGTATAGTTGACAAGGTTATTGTACTAAAAATGTGTGCACCTGTAAACCTACAGAAAAGATGTTTACAACATGTTGCAAATGTTGTAACACCCACTCAGATCAAAAGACCTGACTCAGTACATTAACAGGGCAGTAACGTTAAGGCCATATTCCACTATGCGGTGGGCAGCCACTAGCGGTGGTCTTTTTGCCCACCGCAAGCAATTTGCCCTTCAGAAACGAACATGTTCGTTTCTGCCACCGCAAGCACTCAAAAGAAAAGTCTATGAAATAATTATAGATTAAGGATAAAAAATCATAAAAAAATCATAAAAATCATAATAACATTTTTAAAAAGTCAAAAAAAAAAGTTTTTATCATATAAAAGAAGATCAAATCATTTGCGGTGGTGCTTACTGTGACTCACCGCAAGTACCACCGCAAGTGCCACCGCAAGTAATGTCTATATTCCACCTTGCGGTGACCAGATTTTATTAGCGCTGGGGCCAAACGCCGCTAGGTAATTGCCCACCGCGAGCATATCACCGCGTAGTGGAATATGGCCTTTAGTCTAAGATAAGTTGGTTTAGTAGTATCATTTCACCCCAATAGCTGGTCTTTTATTTCCATTGCTGATTAACTTCTCCAAGAAAACCTTGGGGATGCAACTTTTGTATTGCTTTGTTATGACATCGAGAAATCTATATCGCATGCGCTCTGCTATAAACAGTCTGAGATAAACAGACTTACAAATTGTCAACGACTTCACACGATATTCTCACAAGGCACACACAGTACGTGTTCAAAATGCACAATTTGTTTTTCTTATTGATGAACTAATATGTAAGAGGGGGTGCATTGACAAATATTTAAACCTATTTTTAAGTATATTTACCAGAAGTTTCTTGGCAGTCTGGTTTGAAACAAAAGTGAAACATTTTGCGAAATAGTGGCACAACCCCTCTTTTAAATGCACAATACAATTATTAATCATGCCAATCAAACATGTCAGTTAATCAAATTTTACAAATCATAACTTGTTAGTAGTTCTCGGGGATATGGGTTAACAAAAATTTGAAAGATGATAGGGATATTGATATTTCAGCTAGTTTTTTAAAATTTAATGACAAGAATTAGTAAGGTAATCCCAAATTGTCCGATTTAATATGTTATACATGATTGTTCGGATAAGATGATATCAAAAGTAGAAAAAAACATGAATAATAAAAGAGGTAAATGATAACTATGTTGATCTGGGTGAAATATAAAACATGAAATAGTTCACCAAGGGGCATCTCCTTGTGGATGATTATCTATTTATTGCATATATATATGTGCATTTTAAACGGAAGTGACCGATGAAATATTTCTGATAACAAGAAACTATTACTCAGGTTGTTTTGATGTTAAAGGCATGAGAGATTTCTCCTGAGGCTGACTGGGAAATTGGGATGAGTATAATTATTATTTTTGGGAAAACCATTATCCTGGTGACAAAAATTAGCGTGGAGACAGGGTTTTAGAAAGGGGTGTGGGGGTCAGCATAAAGGTTAGATACTAAATACAGGTTTCCCAGTGCCCCCACATCCAAACCCAAATCGCTCAAGGTTGAGTACGTAGAATGGTTCAGCGTTGATTGTTCACCCAGTCTTTGGCGTCTGCAGAATTATAACTGGCTTCCGAGGCCCCAGGGCTACTCCAGATTTTGCCTGTCTTGCCACCCAGATGCCCCCACCAACAGTGACAAGAAGGAGAACAGCGGACAATCCTACTATGGTGAACTATGTGCTGCTATTGTTACCTAGAATAAGAAAAAAACATGTTATGAATGGGTGGCACAACTTGAAATTACAGCGACACATACAGACACAGAATGAGATTCTAAAGTATTGGACGGTTCTTTCATCTGGTAAAGTTAAGTGCCACACTGTGATTATATTGCCTAGCTCAAACTTTTTGCGTTATTGTCTGTCATGGTAAATTTGGGGTATTGTTCATGCTATTTCATATCAATATGACTGATTTACGAGCATGATGAATTGTCTTGAAAAAGTTCTGTTTCTTTTCATGAATTGGTTATCTCAATGCTTATTGTAAAACACCCATCTTATTCTCGGATAATTTAGTTTTGTACTAAGAAGAAAGAAAGTATGATTCTAAGGTATCTGTGTCATTGATCACATGCAATGTTAATATTATCAGAAAGTATTTGAGGCAGCATTTAACACTAGGTAGTAACACTGTGATATCTGTGTGCATCCATGACTATAGCACTGCAGCAAACCAGTCTAAATTCAAGAACTCAACCTTAAAGACAATCGCTCTATTATAGTTCTAACATTGACACTTCCTTTAAACTTTGGGAAATAACAGTTGAGGGCCTATGGATTCCAGAAATTAAGAAAAAATAGGGGGTCACCGTGCTTTTGAATTAAAAACATTACAAAATTAGCAAAAAATGAAAATTTCAGTATTTTCACAAATTAAAATAACTTTAAGCAATTCCTTAATCACATTAATGAAAATCATTGATTATGTTTTTAACTCATTTGGATATGAAGTTAATATGTTTATCTTTATATATAATGCATTATTTGCCAAAAATTGGAAAATAAAGTTATTTTTTTTGAATTTGATTGGGTGAATCTGTTGATAAAAAAGAATAAATTCTTATTAAATTGGTAATAAAAACATAATCAATGTTGAAATTACTTGAAATACCTACATCTGATTGGGATAACTGTTGGCTATCATTTAATGAAAAAAAAATAGGGGGTCACCGTTCTAACTTTTTCAGAAAACCCAAATAACTCATATAAGATTTAGACACAAATTTATGAAAATTAGAAAAATCAATCAATTATCCTTTATGCTTATCAATTATTTCCAACACACATGAAACCTACCATTATGTACCTAAACATATAATTCTTTATACACATTAGTCTAATTAATGATGCACAGTGCAGAACCCATGCAACAGAAGCTCAAGGACAGGCATTATTATTTCCAAAATGGGGGGGTACTGTTGAAATAATACTTTTATTACAAATAAATTCATAATAAATTAACAATAACGAATTTATAAATATGATAAAACATATGAATTGATAACTTTTGGGCTACAACTTTGTCACTTACTGTATAATAATTGGTTGACAATTTATAGAGCTATGACCAAAAGCACATTTTCCCTCCACAGACTTCTATAGTTAAGCATTTTCATCTTGGTCATGGTCCACTGCACACCCATCCAGCTGGGCTGCCCATTGAGCATGCTTAATAACAAATGGCGCGATTGCCCTTAATAAAGGTTGACATATATCATCTCATTCGGGTCTTAAGCTTTTCAAAATTGCCTGATGCCAGACCGAACACAAATTACAAACTTCAAGGTCACAGGTCAATAATCATAGGTCACCAAAATAAGTTAAAGGGGCACTCCAGTGAAAAAACACATTTATTGTGCATAGAGAATATGAAATTCCCAAACTGATGGTTTTTGTTTTTATCACCCAGCATGCACTTCACCAACTTATCCAATAGAGGTTCCTGTTTGGTTTTGTGATATATAAGTGTCATTTATTACTTTGTTGTGTCATATTGAGTGTAATATACCAAATTACCCATTTTGTTATAATCAAAATGATGAAAACTGAGTATGGCCATAAATTTTAAACTACATAGAAACCGTAACTATGGGTAGTTTTTCCCTAGCAACCATTTCTAAGATTTGGTATTACCATAGCAACCAGCCATTTAAACATCACTAATGGTACCAGAATGCTGAAAACCTTTCACACTAAACTAATACAATGCACCCAGGTTGCTAAGCAAATAATACTGATGTTGTGTTGCTAAGCAACAGGCTGTTGCTAGGCAGAACCAATGGTTACTATACTACTCCATATGAAAACTGTGGGTTTCTAGGCAACCAGTAACAATTGATTGACTCTTAACCATTGAATTGATACTATTGTATCCTCTTTTTCATGATATATATGGTTTTGGTAAGATTAAATACCTTATAAATAGCTTTATAGGGGCTGTTATTCTTATGGTGGGGTTGCTATACATACTAATGTTGCCATGGCAACTTAACTATATTAGGATGTAAATTCCTATGAAATTCCTATTACAAAATGTGCCTCAAAGTATTTCCACTAAGGATATGAAGTTTTATGATGTTTCGATGAATAGCATTTTCATAACAGCATTCTAAAAACAAACGAAATACTATAGCTAAGCCTTCAGGAATCTAAACAGGAACCACAATCTGGTTTAATGTTGAGGTGCATGCTGGGAAATCTATTCAAAATGGCCGCCCCCAGTGGAGAGCTCAGGAGAATCTTATTTCCTCAATAACTTTTGAACCGCTCATCCAATCTTGATGCTCTTCTGAAAGAAAACTACAAATGTTCTCTCCTGAAACATTTAAGACGATGTAAAGTGGTATGAAATATATTACAAGAAATTCAGAAAAGGAGTAATTTGGCATTCAAAGCAATTCCTTAATCAAAGGATACTCAACTTCAGGAAAATTAAGTTTTGTGGTCTTTTCCCCATTAGCATTAGGTCAAGTCGTAATATTTTATAGAGGTGTTTGTAAATCCAACATGAATACCCAGTGCGAACTACATGTCCAATGCAAATTGACCACAATGCAAGGATGCATACAGGTATTGTAATAATTATTGCCTTAGGGAGTCTAATAAAACAGACATGTATTTCCCCTTAGGGTTTGAATATTCAGACCAAGTTTATAATATGAAATGTAGAATATCTGACAAAAGGGTCTACCTCTGTATACCAGGTGAATTGCTGCATGGTGGGGAGAATTGATAATTTATAGATCAACATGATAGGACATATTTATGTGAAGGAGGTCATATTGTTTCTTCTCAAATATGATGCACAGACGAGACATGACTCTCTATCAATTGATGATTACTGCATACATATCCTTCATTCTTACACTATGATATTGGAACAGATTTAGAAAGAATAATTTTCTTGGACCACCACTTGCCTGTGGTCCTTTACATAACCAAACCCTCACAACAGCGAAACAACAGCGAGGCCTAGGACTTAGATATGGGTCATGCAACAGTGCAAACAGAAAGGAGGGTTCGGTCAAAATCCCGTTGTTATACACAAAATTTAGCATCAATTTCCACCCACTTCTTATAATTTTTTCAGGCTCAAAAGTTCAGAAATTTTAGATCTAAATATCTGTTTTTCTGTACCGTTTACAAAATTGAAATTAGTCCAGTAGAACAGCCATAAATCAACAGCAGGACCCGTCGAAACAGCTACATCCTTGTTGTGAGATTTTGTATTGTTTAAATTTTAAAACAGGGAGTGGTCTCGCTGTGCGTGTCAACGCTCACAAAGTGAGATTATGTGACGCACCACAGGGGCAATACACACTATAAACATGGCTGGATAATGACACATGATACATTATTTCTAATACATATATGTGTTACTAGTTTAATGAATTATGTATCATAAGGAAAGAAGTTGGTGCTACCACCTGTTGTTAGTCCAGGGCCAGAGTGCCTTTGTGTCCCCTTACACAATGAGAAAATAACGACAATTCGAAGAAGAACCAGGGACAACACTTTAAGAATGTTTACAAAACATGGACATCTTTCTAACAGATCCTTGCTTTTGAAATATCCCCTAAATCTTTTATACCAAATCATATTTAATTATGTAAATTGGTATAATAGGATGGGACAGTTCATGTTATATGGACTGCAATCATTACAGTTCATACCACAATTCTAATAAGGTTTTTAATTTTGGTTAAACTTGCCCAACAGCAATCATTTTGGAGAGTGATTCTGTTTGTCACTGCCCAACAGCTGATTGTTGTTCTAGTGGTCATTGTGCAATGGGCCAATCAGGTTGAAACAAAGCTCTGACGTTTTATCATTGTCAAAAACGACGCTAGGGCCAAACCTGATCGCACTGGTGAACTCACAGGCCTGTATTAATGGGGCAGGGGGGTGCCAGGCTATATAGAGGGCCACCTCCAACACAAACAAAATTTCCAAAAAGTTCAGAAATTTTCAATAAAAACCCTAAAAAATGTAAGAAAATACTGAAAAGTCCCACTTGTTGAACATCGCCAACCCCCTTTATTGCCTGAACTTCTTAAAATTATAAGCACAAGTTCTACTTAGGGAACCTTGCCTACACCTCACAGCAGAACTGTATACCTGTATACTAGCCTCTACTCATGAATGGCATCAGCGTTTGAATTAGGGTTCTGCCGGAACAGGGGAACAAAGGAATTCATGAAAATTATTAACTTTATAAGCTTTCTTTTTTAGCCTAAGATATGACATTGTATAAATAACTATTTTATGAAGATTGTTTGTCGGGATTTTATAACCACATCAAATTGATAAAATAAAGCTGTTAAGAAATGTATAAACAGCACATTGTGTTTCCACACTATAAATAGTTCAGAAGGTCAGCCTGAAGAGTGGATATACACAGAGTAACCACAATGTCATTTATGGTATCAACCTGATTTATCACAATATTACCAATATACGATTGTGTCTCTAACCTGCCAATGGTTTCAAAGTCCTGGCGCCTATCACCTGATAATCACGCACTGCACAAAGAGACCTGCTGCTATTTTTTTTCATTTAAGTCTTTATTGATATTTGAGATAACGTCAGTTAGAACATCAAGGTTAACGTTCAACATAGATGCATTTCAAAAGTAATTGAAAACACCTTTAAGAGACTTCAACAAAATTACTTCTAATAATCTGTATGATGTACGTGATATGTATCAAATTTGAAACAAATGCTCCGACCTGAATGAATTAATTAGCAAAACGTCTTTTTAGATAATTTCAAGCCCAGTCATTGGGCCATTACTTTCATAGGAGTATATAGGAGTGGCAAGAGGGCATGATTAATGTGAAGGGAAACTTTGCAATTAATTACAAAGTGAATATTCATTATTTTTAGAATGAAATTCATTGAGCATTGCGTTTGCATCTAGAACTAAAAAATGTCAGAGATATCTGAAGGAAATTCTGAGGATAGACATAGTCATTGGAATTTCAATGAAATTTCCCAAATTTCCCAAAATCAATATTCCCAAATTTGTGACGCCACGCACAGCGATTAATTTGGAATCCCCAGTTTAAAAAAAAAAAGATTCTCCGGCTTTCCAAGATTTATAGAAAGGAATTTTGACTTTAGTATGAAATAAAGATTTTAGCCCCATACATTCAATTATTAATTATATTTTTCACTAACATAAATTCATTCAATAACATGGGATTCCCAAGTTATTTTGAACCGAATACCAACGTATGAAGGGGAATAATGAAATGTCGAGAATTCAGGGAATTCCCAAGTTTAATTTTATTTCCTTAATAACTATCTAATATGTTAACTTTTTTCATTTTTCTCAATGGAAATATTTTTAGAAAAGAGAGTGAAGTGAAATACAGAAAAAAATGACATATTGTTGTTCAATCTATTCAGATCAGATTCGCCTGAACAAAGTATCCAAGACTAGTTTGATGTTTGTCATGACCTCAGGACATTTTTATTATGATTTACCATACAGTCCTACCTCAAACTCTGAAGACAGTTGTTGTTTAATTTCATTTTCTGCAATTTTTTACACATTCTGTACACTGTTAATAATCCACAAAATTGCATTGTGAAAAGTAAAAAAGAATATATATGATATATTGATACAACCAGCAACTTTGTCCATTATTTTCATCAATCATATTCATTCACTTTATTATTATGAATTTTCTAATTATACTGGTGGTCCTGAAATTAGGAACAGTATGCAACAGCTTGGAAGATCGAGCCCAGGCTTGAGAGCTTTGTGGGAAATAAAGACTTAAAAAAAAAAATAAAAAGCAGCATTTTAAAAAGGTGAAAATGGGAATGGGCCAGCATATGACAACATTTTTCAGCTCAAAATGGGTATGTTTATAATATGCTACCCTGGCGTCTCTAGCCCCTCCTAGAGGTTACTCTAATAAATGAATAAATGAATGCCACCATGTTTTTTCCTTGCCAAATTTCAATTTTGTAATAAGACTGTTTCACAAATCCTCGATGAAAATACAAATGGAGTCAAAGTAAGCCAATTAGATTAGATTTTGCAAGTGCACTTAGATTGTAATTCATAAAACATCACATATAGTTTAAGTCGTTCTGTGAAGCCTGGCTTTACCAACACTGTCCCCTATCGCTGATAGACAGGCACTTGGTCAAACAACATCCATGCTAATTAAAATCTGATATTTTAGGGGTTTGTCGGCAGCCTAAACTCCTAATAAATGACTATTAAAAGTAAAAATGATTGTGATTTCCTGTATTTTACCTATTTGTGTCATATAGTATCACTATTGATAACGTAAGTAATGAGAGTTGTTATCTTGTTCAAAGACGTCAAATAAGATCAATCCCTTGAACAGTGTGTACTGAAAGACAGACTAAGATGTCTTCTCTGGAAGAGAACGTCTCAAGTGTGAGTAAAACTTATGTTGGCTTTTTTCATATATTGTGTGTCATGCTAAGTGATAAAAAAATGTAAGCATTGAATAAGTTTGTGTCTCATAGGCTAACAATTACTTCTTCCTTCGTTTAAAGGAATGCTAGTTTGGTTACTTAAGCAGTTTTGGTTTGACTAGCAAATCGCCATTTAATCTAACTGGCGATCAAAGTAGAATTCAATCGATATGGTCCAAAGTCTTCTAATGGTATGGGGCTTTACCGTCAATTCCTGAAGAAATCCTCATATTCCTTTTAAGGTCGCTGTGCATTGCAGAGTTTTCCTAATGATTTTATATGATCTAAATGGGGCCTGTTACATAACAAAATGAGAAAAGAGATACATGAGTGTTCCATTACCTACAATCACCTTTTCCCATATCGTAGCTACTGAGGTTTCAGTGAGCTTCAGAATACATTTACAGAATTTGTGGGTATATTGTAAGTAAAGATAAGCTTGGATTTCTCAAGGTATTTCACTTTTACAGAGGTTTTAGATACAATTACAGATGTCTTTATGCACATACATGAGTTTCAGGATGATTTACATGAGTTTTATTGTACAGCAGCATTTTAAACTCATGTAGAGCTTGGGGGTGTTCCAATGTGATCCTAAGATTCCCTCTGAGATCCTAAAATATGTTGGTTCCAAGGTGGCCATCTCAGTGTTATATACATCTTATAATATACATCTTAAGATGTGACAGGTGGGACATTATTGATTAGGAGCAAAAATTAAACTAGATTTAGAGGAATTCGTATCATAGAACAAAGGAAGGATGGCTTTCTAAAAAACAAAAAGGTCCTTAAGGATAGAGAGTGGTGATTAACGGGCATTTCAGTAAAATTGCAACAGTTTCGCCAATATTGCTAACTGATTGATGTTTTATGCATCAAATGAAAGGGCAGATTCTTCTCTATCTAATGGTATAGATAGATCTTTCATGAAATGGGGATTAGAAAAAAATATATATGAAAAAGTGATTTTTTCACTTTTATTTTTTGAATGTCGATATCTTCATCAACAGTTTCTCTGGAATTCTGAGACTTTACAGGTAATGCACAAACATGACTCTGGAGGGAACTGTGTCTCAGATTTTTGTTTTAGGTCCTACTTTTTATTTTATTGAAAAAAACGGGTAACTTTTAAATAATTTTTTCACATTTATTTTCAATATTTTCTAAAAATTTAACTAGGACCTGAATAAAAAATCTGAGACACAGTTCCCTGCATACAAATGTTTTAAATATATATCCAAAGTTTCCAATAAGTACCTTCAATATTAAGTCAGATATCGACCTTCAAAAAATATAAGTTAAAAATCAAATTCCCATTTTTATCGTTCATTTACTCAGTCAATTTTCAGTGAACAATCTTATTTCATATAATTTTATGTAGAGGACATATTCAAGTGTAGATATGAGAAATATTAAGAAGATATTTCAAAAATTGAATCATTGATAGTTCAAAGATGCCACTACTGAAAAAAAACGCCAAAACCACCACTCTCTATCCTTAAATGGCAACCACTATTCAACGCTGCACTCTGCCTAGTGGCTCACCTGATTGATCAGTTCTGGTCGTGTCGGGTCATCAACATTCATATCCAGTCCAACTGCTTTCGGGGTTGGTTGGGAGTGTTGGGACATGGAACTTGGAGTTTGCCAAGTGGGTGGTGGAGGTGGCAGGGGTCACACTATATCCACTGAAAAGAAAATAGCAGCGGCAGGGGCCATACTGCTACCTGCTACTGTTCATGGCTGTATGAGCAGTGTGGTTTATACCTCCAGATTAATATATTTTATTATAGAATGGCCGCTTATATACTATGTTGATAGAGGTCCATCCTACACGGTCCAGGCTCCATCCTGGATATGATTCAAAGAAGGAAGCTAGTCCCAAAGTGTCCTAAACAATCCACTTATGGGGTAGTCGCAATAGAGGCAACTAAAACTAAGCCAGAGCAAAAGCTAATTGCACTGGTGTACTCACAGGCCTGTACCCAGGGGGCAGGGGGGTGGAAGGGCTATGTAGAGGGCCATCCCCAACACAAAGAAAATTTACAAAAAGTTCCAAAATATTCAATATAGAACCTTAAAAAAATGTGAGGACATGTTGAATGTCCCACTTTGTGAGCTTCACCGCCCCCATATTTTGTTTGAAATTATCATAATTATGAGCAAAAGTTCCACTTAAGGAGCCTTGCCTACACCTCACAGCCGAACCTCTGAATACGAGCCTCTACTCATGAATGGTGTCAGTGTTTGAATTAGGGTTCTGCTGGAACAGGGAAACGAAGAAAGTCATGAAAATTGCGAACTTCATAATCTTTCTGTTTTAGCGTAAGATATCATGACATTGTACAAATAACTATTTTATAAAGATTGTTTGTTGGGATTTTATATACACATCAAATTTATAAAGTAAATCTGCCAAATGTATGAATGACAGATAGTTACGTTATACAGTGTATTTCTTTACAGACATTGCTGTCTTCAGGCGTAAATGACATGAGTTTTATGGACAAGTGAAGTTACAGTTAAAGTAACAGTTAGTTACTCTTAGAATGTATATTCATAGTTATTTGAGGTTATCGTTTCAATATACACATTTCCATAAGTAATGGAAAGTCACCTTAATCTGAATGATGCATGTGATCGTAACTTTTCTATTGATTTACCCAAATTTAAAACAACTGCTCCAACTTGAAAGAATTACTTAGCGAAACTTATTCTTAGTAAGTACAGGTCGAGACATAGGGCCATTACTTACGTAGGAGTATACAGGAGTGGCAAGAAGGCATAATCAGTGTTAAAGCAAACCTTGCAAGTAATTAAAGAGTCAATACTTTAGAATGAAATTCGCTGAGCATTGTTTTTGCATCTAGAACTAAAAGTGCCAGAGATATATTAAGAAAATTCTGAGGGTAGACATAGTTAAGATACCTAAAGATTTGGTCTTGTTTTTGTATTTCCAATGAAAATTTGTGACGTCACACACAGTGACTAATCGGGAATCCCCAGCTTTTAAAAAAGAGTATTTTCTGCCTTATCAAGATTCATAAAAAGGAATTTTGACTTTAGCAAAAAATATAAATTGTATACCCCATACAGGCAATTATTAATTGTATTTTCAACTAACATGAATTCATTCAATAACCTCACATTCCAAAGTTACTTTGAAGGGAATTTCCCATCATAATGATGCACCAAGGGGAGTAACTAAATGTCCCGAATTTGAGGAATTCCCAAATTTAATTTAATTTCATATTTTTAACTGTTTAATATCTTAACATTTTTTAAATTTTTCTCAATGGAAATATTTGTAGAATACAAAAGTGAAGTGAGAAACACAAAAATTGGCAATTTGATGATTTGTGTGAAAGGAACCCTTTAAGTATGTCACTAGGTCACGCTAAGTGAGTTCCTAGTTCAATCTGTAGTTCTAAAAATTGGTTCTTTATTATCTACTTTCAGACTACAACATATGATACTCATTTTAGACCTCTTGCACTTTATATTATTCGCTTCAATAAACTGAAATAAAACAAAACAAACATATTGTTGCTCAATCTATTCCTACCAAATTCTCCTGAGCAGAGTATTGTAGACCAGTTTGACTTCTGTCATGAGCTTTGGACGTACTTTTTATTATTTGCTGTGCAATCCTACCTCAAACCCTGAAGACTAGTACTGTTGTCGTTGAACGCTATTGTATTGTTTATGGTTAATTATAATTATAGTACATTGTCCGAGATAATTACTGTCATTGATATTATTCCTAATGGGTGCTAGTCGAGTGGTAAGTAAGTCCATGAGATGGGCGCTCAATCCATAACATGAACAACGCTTGGCAGTATGGTAAGTTTATTGGTGGATATGGCGGTGCGTACAATTGCCAGTGATGGTGATAAGTTCCAAGGTATTACAGTTCCAATTTAGGGTAGAATAAGCTTCCTCCTCAGAGTCCGCCTAGCCTCACCTCCAGCCATAGTGCGATAGTACCGTGTAAGTCACCAGATGTCCCTGTGGTTGCGTAGCTATCTAAACCCCTCGAATCTCTCGATCCGTATTATCTAAATGCTAATGATCTCTCCCTCTCCCTTACTCTGTGTTCCCGCTCTTATAGCAGTCTGATATTGATTTTACCCCAGGCATCGACGGCTGTTGGGAGGTGTACCCCGGTGAGCATTGTCATCAGGTATATTTACACCTACCAGCGGCACCCGCCATATTTATACTAGGTATTCTCATAAGCTAAGTAATTTGGAAGAATTCTTATTATCTTCTTCGGCTGCTGACCTTTACACTATTTCAATTATCATGCACAAAGTAAATGATTTAATCTCTACCTTTGTGCATCGTCTTATTAGTTAATCTATCAAATTTGATCTAGTTCATATTTTTACGCTATCCTTTAACTGCCAATAGTGCATAAAATTGCAATGAGAAAATTAAAATGATCATCTGTATGATATATCAATACAATCAGCATAAGTATGATCATTTTAAAGTAAGAAAAGGGGAACCATGCCAGCACATGCCAACATTTGTTAGCATAAAATAGTTTTGTTCAGATACTACCCTGGAGTCTCATGGTTGGCTAGTATCTAAGGGACTTTGGTAGGGTGACTAAACCCTCCTATATGTTTTCCAATTAATGAATGCCACCGTTTTATGAATCCACACAGAGGATTATGTTATGGGATAAATGGTCTTTTTCCCGTCCCCAATTTTGATTTTGTAAGAAGAATGATTTTAGAATTCTTAATGACCATACAAATGGAATTCAGTGTGAGCCAATAAAAGTAGACTTTGCAAGTATCGATAACGTGAGTAAAGAGAGTTGTTATCTTGTTCAAATAAGTTAAATAAGATAAAGCCCTTGAACATTGAACTGAAAGTGTGTACTAAAAGACAGACTAAGATGTCTTCTCCGGAAGAGAATGTCTTAAGTGTGAGTAAAACTTATGCTAGCTTCTTTGTATATTGTGTGTCATGCTAAGTGATAAACCATTGTCAACATTGAATAACTTTGTGTCTCATAGGCTAACAATTTCTTTTTCCTTCATTTGAAGGAATGCTAGTTTGATTACTTAAGGAGTTTTGGTTTGACTTGCAAATCCCCCATTTTATCTAGCTGGCAATCAAAGTAGAATTCAATCGATATGGTCCAAAGTCTTCTAATGGTATGGGGCTTTACCGTCAATTGCTGAAGAAGTCCTCGCATTCCTTTTAAGATCGCCGTACATTGCACAGTTTCCTAATGATTTTATATGATCTATCTGGGGCCTGTTTCATAACAAAATGAGAAAAAAGATACATGAGTGTTTCTTTACCTACAATCACCTTTTTCCATATCGTAGCTACTGGAGTTTCAGTTAGCTTATTGGAATTTCAGAATACATTTATAGAAGTTTTGGGTATATTTGTGACACTCTAAGGAAAACCAAGCTCATTGTAGGTAAAAGTAAGCTTGGATTTTCCACGGAACTTCACTTTTTACAGAGGTTTTAGATACAATGATTTTAGATACATATGTCTTTATGCACATACACGAGTTTCAGGGTGATTTACATGAGTTTATTATACAGCAGCATTTTAAACTCATGTAGAGCTTGGGGCGTTCCAATGTGATCCTAATATTCCCTCTTAGATCCTAAGATATGTTGGTTCCAAGGTGGCCATCTCAGTTTTATAATATCTTAAGATGTGACAGGAGGGACATCATTGATTAGGAGCAAATATTGAATTAGATTTAGAGGAATTCTTATCGTAGAACAAAGGAAGGATGGCATTCTGAAAAACGAAAAGGTCCTAGTCCCAAAGTGTCCTACACGATCCACTTATGGGGTAGTCTCAACAGAGGCAACAAGCTCATAACTAGTAGATTTGACCAGCAAATTCTTTTGTGACCCCTGTTCATCTTACACAGTCAAAAATAATGATGGCAGGGTTATCAGGTGGTGTGCACGGTTTTGGTAAACACCTCATCAGGTCATTTTTAAGGTAGAATTAACACAATGTCCACACAGGGTCTTTGAAGGAAGGATGACATTGCAACCAAAATATCTTAGAATCATTTTTTGACTAAATGTAAGACAATGTCTTAACTTTGTGATGTGACGTAATGCTGGTTACGTTCAAATAATATCACAACGTCCTAAAAGTGTCTGTAAGTACAAATTAAGTTCTTACTCAGCTGTGGAATTTGTTATGAAACAGCCACCAGTTCTTATTGGTTTCCAATGTTTAAAGGTTAACATGGAGTTGATTTACCTCAGCTGCTCAGTTATGTACATTGAAACAACAAGTGAGAAAATTTTAGTGGATAATACTCTTAAAGCTGCTTATAGTAAGGGAAAGTTTATACATAAAAGAAATATCACGTTTTTCAGCGTGGTACATGAAATATAGAAAATATCATAATCAACAAAGTAGGAAGTAGGAAAAAAAAAAAAAAGATAAGATATATGGACCTAAACTACTGTGTGCTATCAATAGTTGACTTACCTTAGGCCAAATATCCTCCCTCCCCCCTCCCCCCCCAAAAAAAAGAAAAAGAAATAAAGACAAAACAAGGTTACACAAAGTTTCCTTTTAAGTCGTGAGTTCTCAAAGTATATACAATTTCAAAGCATTTTAATCCTCTGCGAAAAGCAGTCTTATGGCCTGGAATCTTAAATTAAGATGGCGACTTGGGGAATCTAATACTGAAAAAATTAGGTAAATATTCTTATTAGATAAAAGTCATGTTAATGTGAAAACACAAAGGTTGGATATGCTAAGATAGACCAGTCTTTGGTATCTATAAAGATATAACTTATATATAATCTAGACCAAAAATTGAAATCCCAAATATGATTTCAGGAAATATACTGACATTTCCTATCTATTTAAGATATTCAGAATCTGTTTTTTACTATTATTGTTATTTCTAGCATGAAATTACTTATTTTTATGATTGTTATTATTTCTAAGGTAAACAAAGGCTCTAGAGCCATGAATAGGCATTTCCAGAAGGCTGGAATTTCCAGAAACTGTCATTATGTGCATGCTATCACTGCCAAATGTTTTCATGTTGTTAAGATGCTCCTATGTTGAACATTCTCCTTTTCAAATCTAACTAGACTATGCATTCTAAAACATATCGTTACATCATAACAGTATTGTTTTCTTTTGAAAAATGAATCTTTCTAAATTGTGAAACTCTAAAACAGGGCACTGATGTGGTTCAACCTTCTCCAAAAGGCGAAGAAGCTACTACATCTCAGCAATTGTTAGACGAAGAAAGTAGTGAGCAGGTAAGTACATCACTTTTTGCACCATTACAGCAAAGTGTCTTTCAATACGTATGTATGCATAAAGGAGTAAAGGGGGTTCAATATTTGTGAAAATGTACATACATCCAATATGTACTTTCCCCCAAGGGGTATCAGGATGGGGATCTGAGATCTTCATAAATGTTTGTACATGCATAATGGAAGGCCCCTCATCTAACTAATGCGTTCAAAGAAACACTTACGGTGTAACACAAATATTAATTACAATGAATGAAACAAGCCCATACTGAATATACTTTTGTTTCCAAGGTAATCTTGTGATGAATCTTTCTTAATTATGTAACTCTTAAACAGGTCACTGATGTGGTCCAACCTTCTCCAGAAGGCGAAGAATCTACTCCATCTCAGCAATTGTTAGACGACGAAAGTATTGAGCTGGTAAGTACATCACTTTTTGCACCATTACAGCAAAGTGTCTTTCAATACGTATGTATGCATAAAGGAGTAAAGGGGGTTCAATATTTGTGAAAACGTACATACATCCAATAGGTACTTTCCCCCAAGGGGTATCAGGATGGGGATCTGAGATTTTCATAAATGTTTGTACATGCATAATGGAAGGCCCCTCATCTAACTAATGCGTTCAAAGAAACACATACAGTGTAACACAAATATTAATTACAATGAATGAAACAAGCCAATATTTAATATACTTTTTTTCCAAGGTAATCTTGTGATGAATCATTCTTAATTATGTAACTCTTAAACAGGTCACTGATGTGGTCCAACCTTCTCCAAAAGGCCAAGAAGCCACTCCATCTCAGCAAACGCTAGACCACCAAGGTACTGAGGAGGTAAGTACATCACTTTTTGCACCTTTACAGTAAGGGTCTTTCAATAAGTATGTATGCATAAAGGAGGAAACGGTGTTTAAAATTTGTGAAAATGTACATACATCCAATGCGTATTTACCCCAAAGGGGTGACAGGATGGGGATCTTAGATTTTCATAAATGTTTGTACATATTTGATGGAAGGCCCCTTATCTAACTAATGCGTTCAAAGAGATACATACAGTGTAACACAAATATTAATTACAATGAATGAAAGAAGCCCATACTTAATATACTTTTGTTATCAAGGTAATCTTGTAATGAACCTTTATTAATTGTAAAACTTTCAAACAGGGCATTGATGTTGTCCAACCTTCTCCAAGAGGCCAAGAAGCTACTCCATCTCAACAAACCCTAGACCCCCAAAGCAGTGAGCAAGTAAGTACATCACTTTTTACACCTTTACAGTAAGGGTCTTTCAATAAATATGTATGCATAAAGGAGGAAACAGTGTTCAAAATTTGTGAAGCTGTGCATATATCCAAGTGTACTTTACCCAAAGGGGTGACAGGATGGGGATCTGAGATTTTCATAAATGTTTGTACATACTTAATGGAAGGCCCCTAATCGAACCAATGGATTCAAAGAGATATATAATAGTGTAACACAAATTTTAATCAGAATGAATGAAACGAGCCCTTACTTAATATACTTTTGCTTCAAAGGTAATCTTGTAATGAATCTTTCTTAATTGTGAAACTCTTTAACAGGGCACCGATGTGGTTCAACCTTCTCCAAGAGGCCAAGAAGCTACTCCATCTCAGCAAACGCTAGACCACCAAGGTACTGAGGAGGTAAGTACATCACTTTTTGCACCTTTACAGTAAGGGTCTTTAAATAAGTATGTATGCATAAAGGAGGAAAAGGTGTTTAAAACTTGTGAAAATGTACATACATCCAATGCGTATTTACCCCAAAGGGGTGACAGGATGGGGATCTGAGATTTTCATAAATTTTTGTACATACTTAGTGGAAGGCCCCTAATCTAACTAATGGGTTCAAAGAGATACATACAGTGTGACACAAATGTAAATTACAATGAATGAAACAAGCCCATACTTAATATACTTTTGTTTCCAAGGTAATCTTGTAATGAATCTTTCTTAATTGTGAAACTCTCAAACAGGGCACTGATGTGGTCCAACCTTCTCCAAGAGGCCAAGAAGCTACTCCATCTCAGCAAACCCTAGACCCCCAAAGTATTCAGCTGGTAAGTACATCACTTTTTGCACCTTTACAGCAAAGTGTCTTTCAATAAGTATGTACGCATAAAGGAGGAAACGGTGTTCAAAATTTGTGAAAATGTACATATATCCAATGCGTACATTCCCCAAAGGGGTGACAGGATGGGAATGGAAGGCCCCTAATCTAACTAATGGGTTCAAAGAGATACATAATGGTGTAACACAAATATTAAATACAGTGAATGAAATAAGTCCATACTTAACCCTTTCAAGACGCCACTCATTGAAGCATGTCTAAAGTTATATATGCAAAGAAAGAGTGAAAATTGTGCTTTTCATTGATGCTATGATTTTTCAAAAAGAGTGATTAGAACTTGACTTATGTCTGTATGAATTACCCTACCTCAGTTTCAATTTAAGTTAGCCATTTCACCTTTTCCTTTAAATAACCGAATTACAAGCAATTACATCTGTATATGTGTTTTTATATGCAAATGCTATAAAATCGATAGACATCTATAACTTAGACCCAAATAAATATATTTTAATTCTGTTTTTAATTCATCATAGCCATTGAGATTTTCCAAATCTTGGTTATGAAAAATAGAGTTTCCCTTGTAACCTGGTTTCCATGGAAACACAAGTACTTGGATACCTTGGTTACCAGCCTAAAAATGTTCCAAAAGCTTTCGGATTGGAATTATTTGAAAAATTATACTTTTATCTGAATCAGTGGGGAAAATTGTCCAAACAAAATGTTCACCGTAATTTGACCATTTAATTTTTATTTCATCATTTCCCCACTAAATATCCGTGCTAGATGGCCATAATCATGTAAAATGTTGTCTCGTTGAACATCCATGCAATGTAAAAGGTCTGGTATAGAGAATAAAGGGCATGACATTGCATGATAGATAATCCTATGTACAATAATTCTTAAAACAACAAAATTGAATGATTTTAAGCTATAATTCTCTAGGAAAGCCCTGTTAGGGCATATCAAACCCCCCTCAAATGTATCTCTGAGGCAACTGGCGTCCTTAAAGGGTAAATATACTTTCTTTCAAAGGTATTCTTGTACTCACAATAATCTTGTAATCACAATGGAACTGGTAGCCTGAAATATTAAAGCTGTGTCTCCGTTTGAATAATATCATTTAGAATTTCGCTGGCGACAAATTTCGTTTTGAAGCCAGGGCACAGTAAACAGGCTAGCACAAAGTAATTATGGAAGCCACATGTTGCCCAGCAATAAACCTTAGGTACACTTGCAAACAAGTCAATGTCAGCGATAAACATGCTTGGCACCCAAATTGACAGTGAAAAATGGGATTTGTTGCCAGACAAAAAGGTGCCAACATACTAGGTGATAAGCATGTTTTTACACACTTGTCACCGTTACTTTTATTGCTGAAAGTGTCTCAACCTGGCAATACATTTTTACTGCATCAGGTGACGGTATTCCATCACTTGGTTGCGGTTTTTGTCACCAAGCATCTGTATTTCTATCACCCAACTATTTAGCTTTAGTGCCAGGGTTTATCGCCAAAGTGGGGACACGGCTTAGTCAGCTAAATGCATGATAAAGTGATATCTCAAGGCAATAAACTATATTCCAGGTGATACATGATTTAGATCAGTGTTTGAATGGCTGTATTTTCTCGCTTAATTCCTTAGAATTTTCTTGCATATATAATATTTTCTAATTAAATTATCTAAGATCATCGAAGTTCTACTCAGGATATCGATGCTATACACTAGGGAATTTGCGCGTCCTGAATGGAGGGAGAACCACATGCTCAGACAGGACAAGAGTGAAGTAAGTATAAAAACATTTACATTATTCATCACAAGATTCCTCTGCTCCCCTATGTCCCTAGAATGTATCGCAAGTCCCAAGGCCAGTCCCCCTCACCTCTCCCCCCCATCCCCACGGGCACCATGCGGAGAACACACCATATGGTGCCAGTTCCTGGACACTGTACCCTTTTCATTGCATGTAGCTCTGAACAAGAGTGTTGTTTATATCATTGTTTGTGTATGAGGAGTAGAATAGAAATCTATTGTTTTTTTATTTCTTTTATTTCAAGAGACAAAAATTAAGTTATTACAAATTGTTTCACTTTTCTGTCTGACAATGGGTCCATGGTAAATTAAAACCACTTTAGAAACACTTTCTAGTAATAAAGTGTTGAGATCAGATTTTACATCATTCATATATGGTCGATAGTACAAAATATATAAAAGAAGGAAATACATTGTATGGTTATAGAAGTGGTTATACATCCTCAATGAAAATAAAATTAGACCCTAAGTTCGTACAAGTTGTAGCAAACCTACTAAAGGAAACTTACTATTATATTCTTATGACTACAACGAATAATTCATTTATCTTATCAGCAAAGTAGCATCAGCAAATATTTATCAGGGTTTTTAACAACTTTGTTTGCTCATAGCTTTAAAGTCTTCTTTAGTCACAATATTTCGGATATCACTAGTTTGACTATTCCACAATATTGCTTCTTATACTTTTATTTACTAAATAGGCTCATAGTTACTAAAAACTAGGGCTACAGGTAGTGGATTATTCCTAAATGGGAATTTTCTAAAACGTTCATCTTCAAGAAACCTGTACATAAAATACAGCACATGAATATTGCATCTTTCAGTCACTTGCGCAATGTTGCGCATTTTACAGAGTTCATTTCTATAAGATCAAAGCAGCAAATTGGGAACTTTTGACTAGCCACTCTCACTTCCATCTTTAATCAAATCAATTCATATATTTTAAACCAAACAGTTTTTAAAAGTTAATTATAATCCTTAAATTTGATACCAAGAGTAAAAACCTAAATCAAAAATGTTTTTTGGTCAAATTGTCAGTATGATAGCAAATATCTGTGTAAAGGCCAAAAATGTTGGTCCTTCCCAGCACAATGATATGATAAAGGTCATATAAGTCTGTTGGATACATTTCATAAACATTATCCAGGACTCTTATTAATGCTCATATGTCTTGTAAATGATAGCATATCTTGAGAAACAGTTTAAGTAAAACATTTGAATCAACAGAAATATAAAAGATAGATTTAATTACATTTTCAAGCCATTTAAAAACATTGAGGTAGTGCTAACAGTGGAGCCTCCTGGTCTAAAACCTCCCTGTTTATCATTTAATTGATTACCATGACTAAAATGGGCCATAAGTCAATCGTGTACAACTTTTTCAATCAGTTTGGCAACAATTGATGAATTTGAAACTGGTCTTGGATTAGTAACTGACAATTTGTCAGTTGATTTAGGTAATGGGGCCACCTTTGCTGATTTCCAGTATTTACTTCATTCCATTGGTTAATCGTTGTTTTTTAAATATAGTCATAGTCATCTGCTAGCCACGGGTAGAGTTATCTTCTCACACAGGGTGTTTAGACCTGAATGAAGGACTCACTTGCAGAGGTAAAAAATTTATTGAAATCAACTGTAGAGACTAGATGCACAGGTGATGATTGTACAAAGTCCTCTGAGTTAGTCCAACCGTAGATCCTAATGGTAACAATGATCACATAGATAAGCCAGATCTTATCCATAGGTAGACTCCCAGTCCTTTAGGTATCTCAGTCTAACTGTACATAGCATGCAGTAGCTCTAGATCTTACTCCAAACTATCACTTGCACGGGAAATTTTTGAACTCATACAGTAAGTACACTTGGCCGTGTCTGAATCAATTTGCTCTAAACCGTGTCAAGGAGTGTAAGTCTTACTCCACCATTAACCCTGAAAAAGCAAAGTATCATTATACCACCCATAGCAGTGGGCGTGTTAGGTAATATTTTTGTGCCTACCTCATAGTTTCCCTTCCCCTTCTGGCATGTATATAAGTGTAAGTCAGGGGGTGTTAACTATATTGTGTCACAAGAGTCCCGTCCGCTCATAGTTCTGTTTACACGCCCAACCTTGTTGGCATGTTAATGTACCTACCCTCCATTCAGGCACCAATTTAATGGCCAGCAGTGGCGTACCCAGGCCCCCTCGGGGGGGGGGGGGGGAGAGGGGGGGGCGGGGGGGGGGGGGGGAGGGGGGGGGCGGGGGGGGGGGGGGTAGTTCCCATGGTGTCTGGACCCCCCTCAGATTTCTCAAATTTTACACAATTAAACTACCAATAAAGGGAATTATCCAAATAAGGGGTCTCTGGAACCCCCTCAGATTTATCAAAGTTTGTATGCCAAAAGGGGAATGTGGGTTGTATTTGATGGCCGCGCTTTACCAGAGTTCTACTCTCACTGTACTTAGAAGTTAGAGATTAAAAGACTGTGTTTCACTCTGATCTAATATATTTCTAAATTTAGATGAAAGATATATTTATGACTCACATTTTCTTTTCAATACTCTGTACAATCGGCCGTAGACTGCCAGGTACACACAAAACATAGTTCAGCGTGAAGCTGTGATTTAAGGTAAATTATAACCTATAGCTATCATGCTCCCGAGGTTAACGAGTGTTACTATATAAGAATAAAATAAAAGGACATTTGACACAAAGTGTACTTATAATTCTAGTGTAGTATTTTATTGCTGAATCGATTAATCTTTATCCTCGGCGCACCACTCGCACAACACCTCAGAGCACATGATGCTGGCAGGCTCGCCCCCCTCACAGTCGGCGTGGTAGCACCGGCCGCAGTAATTGCAGACCAAGTACATTCTGAAATATTAAGGAGGCATGTTTAAAATACACATTTGTTAAAATTTTGTGCACAAACTAATCGGACCATCACCAATCACAATCTTTAGTAACTGTACGAAATTAGGCGTTTACTTCAACGTCAACATTATAATTCTATGCCCTCGTTATTTTTTGCCTGGTAGTATCATCGAAAATCATTGCCGCTATATGATATTATTTGTTATGAAAAAAAATAAAATGGCGTACCTGTAGTTGCCATCCAAGAATATGGCCTGCTGTCGTGTGGCGTGTTCATCTTTGGCAAACGTTTCCATCGCCTTCCACCTTTGGTCGGTCAAGTACTCCTCCTGCTCCTGAGAAAAATTGTGTGGTTATAGTTAAATGTAGCAAAAGTCAATTTTGCAATTACTACATACCAGTGTGTCCCTCATAATATTGGCAAATTTCAGAACAATGGTACTCGTGAAATCGCCCCACTCATCATTTTTTTTTGTTTACACATATTTCCCTTCATACGCTTACATGTTTTATTTCCCCCTCAGCTTCACCGTGTAAATCCAAATGTACCAACCTGGGTCGGTGCCTCCGAACAGTAGACGCACATCCACTCTGATGGGCCGTCCGGGAGCTGCTGTTGGTCGTGCGTCCTGGAAAAAATTTCAAAAATCATCACACCGTCAATCATTTCAACATAGGTGGTCGAAACTACCAAATCTTCGGCATGTCAATTTTTCTCACCAAATCTCTGTTTCATGTTATTGTGCGAGTCTGATCAATTTGCAATTTTTAAATTGTCAAAAAAACGAGCCTGTTCTTTCAGCATGTTACATGAATTCGAGCGACGACAACTATGTCCGGGTCTGTCATCGGGTTTTAGACAGTGTGCATTATTTTGCATGAAGATAGTCACCTCTACCAGATAGTAAGTTAACAATTTTCTTTCCATGCTTCTCTTCTATCCCTGTCTATCAACAGTGTTTAACAATTTAAACCTACTTAGGGGTGAACTGGGGCGCCCACTCGGTCCATTTGGGTTCGGTCCAGATCGTTTCGTCCTCTTCAATATTCTCCTCCTTTAGCTCTTCCTCACGCGGTGTCCATGCCTGGGATTCCTCTTCCTCCTCCGACAGCACATGGTCGCTTGAATGAGCCAAAAATCAACCTTTAAGTGTTTCGAATTGGTTATCTACGTGTATGTGTAGAAAACGAAAAAAAATGGAAAATATGTATCCAACGTAACAGCTGTTATCCACACCCTTATAGATTTGTTGACAAAAACTCTATATATGGAAGCATAACCCCCAAGTCATTCTCCTGCAAAGCCTGAAAAAACACTACTTCTCTATAGGCAAGTTATCTCATCAAAATATAGGCAAGTTATCTGATTCACCTACCGGGTTTTCTGCGCGGTCGCCATTGTTCAAAATGTGGCGCTTGGGTTTAATGTCAGTAATCTGCTGCGTACGTCTTTTATGGTCCTGAGGCTGGCGCGGGACTGTGTGTGTGCACGTGGTGGGCACAGCCTTATAAAGCTGGTGCCCCCCCCCCCCCGTTATACAAGGGGCAGGTAATGAGGGGCGATCTAGGTCAGCCGAGCAGCCTGAGCGACCAGTGTCAGGTGTTACATAAGGTGTCGCTCGCGCAGCCCTGGCAGGAGGTGTCCTGACACCTGACTCAAGAAACCACCCGTAAATGCACACAGCCTCACACCCCCAGCCTGTGAAATAACTTCAGAAAACGTACCTCAAAGTCGCACATCCTGTCACCGTAACCTTGTGAAGTAATTTCCTACCTTTTATTTTGAAAGTAGTCACATTCTAAGGTTTAGGGCGTAATATAATTATTCCTCCCATGAATACACTATTTCAAGACGAATTTTTATTAAAAAAATGTTGCTTTTCTTGGCAAAAGCATCTAAAACACATAATCCTAACAATGCATATATATATACAACACCGGACAGTGTCCGAAATTAAGCTGCTGTGCCCTATAGGCCGGGCCTATAGGCCTGCACCCGGCATGCACACCCCACGGCCAGGTGCGCTATTTTTAAGTTGTGCACCCTTTTTATACATGTGCACACTTCTCATGGAATTTTTTCATTCCCATATATATATCAGGGGGTCCATAGACAAAATTTGTGGTGCACAATCTCAGTAATTATGTATACGTTTTCAGCTTAATTTCGGACACCGCGAGTTTGATGTCTATAGGTCCTCTAGATCTACAAGAAGTCGTGGTGCCGAAGGGGACAGATGATCATATTTTCTTTTTCAACCACATATCCAAAATATCCGCATAACTTATCCGCATAACAGGCAGGAACGATGCCCATGAAGGTTGCTCGAACTTTGCCTTGTGCCACATTGTATAAGGACTTATGTATTTGGATGCGACAGTGCTGTGTAGGTACCACTTCACAGCTGCAAACAGATGTTGCCTCTTCTTCCCGGTTGTCTGACATTGTATGTAATGTTTGATGTAGTGGGTGGCGATGCACGGGCGCTCCTGGGGGTCATTCTGTTCGTCTTCGTACCAATTGGCCATTAGTCTAGACAACTTTTTACCACTGCTGGACATTTTGCTGGAATAAGTCATGGGGCCATATTTTACGACTTTAGACTGCACGTAACATGAAGGCATAAATGACTTTTCTACGATCTCCTGTTCTGTGGGGTACATCTTTTGGTATGTTTCTTTGAGCAGCTCAAGATCGGCCGAGTCAAGCCACCCCTTTTGTTCTCCAGATGTCTCGAAGCCGTCGGGGAGACTCCATAGGCTCTCGCACTGCGCCAAATCTCACTCATTGGGTACATCGAGTGTTTGCGGGACCGTTGTTGCTTTCTTCTCTCCTTCTCCCAGCTGGCAGTGTTTGCCAAATTTCCCCTCGTGTTTGGACGGCATTTTCGGCGCACGCCTGACTGACACGACTCATCTGGTGAAACCTCTCAAACAATTGTTTCTCTATCTGGCGATTGTTAGTCGGCACATCCCCCAAGTAACCATTATACCGCTCAAAACTGAACAGCCAAGTACTGGGAGCTGGACCATACTCCCGGAGACACTGCCTTAAATGGAGATGTAGATGCATGTTTGGGGTAATGAATTCAGAACCGAACTGGACCTCTGTGCGCTTGCAAAAGTACAATAGTTTCTTGTGTGCCAGTTCTATCTCGTAGTATGTAATACAAGGCTTGCACAGAAGTCGAGTGGCCTCTACGAAACGCTGCCAGGTTTGAAGCATATTTTCCGGCAAAAGGCCCTGGAGGCAGTATCCAGACGAGACTGTAACCCAATTCTTCCACTCCTTTGCCGTCCACATCCCAGCATTCGATTTGATGTTAGTTACCACGCAGTCATCCGGTAGTCCCTCTTTAAACTGATTCAGACGAGCATCAATAGTCAACACCTGATTAGCGCTTAGTACAACCCCCAACGCCAACCCTTCCTCATCTCTTGATTTCTTCTTCTTCTTTGACCACTCTGCGTCGGTCCACCTCCTCCACATTCGCTTGGCGGTCCCTGAATCCCAATAATAAAAGCACATATGTGAAATCGGTATTGAAACCCCAATGAACTTAATAGTCCAAATTAAAGACAAATGCAAGTTCCATTTTAAACACATCATCTGTGCTAAACATTACATAACGTTAGGTCAAGCTTCAACACTTACCCAACAGTACATTATGCATCACATCGATCGAGAGGGACCTGAAAAAATGAATGTCAAGCGTCTAAGTAAAAACATATAATATAGTTACTGCTAATGGAAACATTTTTATTAATGTTTATTCAAATGTCAAATTAAAATTTTTAATATTTTGGTATAATTCTGTGTAAGTTTGGCCTTTAAATTTGTTCGGCCTGGAGATTGAACTTACTTGATGGGATTGAAGTAGGGCAATTCCAGGAGGACACAGGAACGAGCTCCATACTGTTTCTCAAGTGCACTTCTCTCTCTCGGGGTGGATGCAGCTCTAATCTCCCTCACTCTCTCCTTGTGTTGGTCCAGAGTACGAGGAGTCCAATTCGCCACAGTGAATCCTCCACGGTTTGACTTCTTGAATTCCTTCAGACATTTTGAACAACCCATGATAGCATTAGGTAGCAGGAAACCGCAGGTCTTCCTTCCTGCAGGGAGGTCTGCAGCAACGTTCAAAAGCGCCAACTTAACGGTCTTGCCCCTTGGGTAATCCTTGGTTATAAGCCTTTTTCCCAGATTCCAGAATTCCTTGAGTTCGTCGACTAGGGGCCGCAGAAAACTGGTAAGGTCGGCGGGTTCTTTACTTAAGTTTGGATTGATACAGCATAGTATGACGTTCTCAAGTCTGTACCGCTCATTTCTGGGTAGGTTAAGTATTGTTAGGTAAATGCCCCCTACTGACATCGAAGCTTTCCGAGAGAATGGTTGAAACCAATCGATATTCATCTGAAGAGCCAAGTTGTTTTCATTATCAAGAAAACCCTCGTTGTTCCTGTTAAAGTCTTGCCATACCGAACCGTCATAGATGTCAGCAAACACTCCGTTGGGTATCCTCCTACCCTTCCATTCTCTACATTTCAGCTCAAAACCTGAACGTTTCATCATAACCTGCAAACTCTTCTCGAGCGACTGGTAACAGAATGTCTTGACTGGAAGGAAGGTAATTTCCCCACTAATCTTGGCCTCATAAAACAATTTCCAGTTGCAACGTTTGAAATCATCACCGACGGTTGTGCACCGCATGGGTTGCTGAATACCACGAATATCCGTGTAAAAGCCTCGAGCTCGCACATGCTCAGTGGTGGACAACGCAGAATGCGACAACATATAACAGCTCGGGCAGCATACACTCGTAGAGTAATTAGTCAACGTTAGGTCTGTACCCAACCATTTGTACATCATCAGCATCGTTTTGGGGAATACTGCCTCCGCTGCTTGTGAAACCTGGTCATTACCTGCTACCGTCAATAATTCACAAATGAAGCACATGACTTTAGCCATTTGCGTATCACTGGTGAAGGTGTGGATCTGCCACTGCAAAAGAAAGAACAGAACCCATGAAAATAGGCTTTGGATATTCTTATTAGTGGCACCAAGAACAACCCTTGACAATGGGCTAGGAAGACCCGTCCCATCACCGAAAACCACTTTTAAGTGACGGATGGCCTTGTTGCGAATCTTGTCTGCCTCTGGATCAAGGTTATCATTTTTATCCGATTCTTGGAAATCTTCCATCATGCCGTAATAGTCTTCCGTATCATCACCTGACTCCTCATCGGCTTCCATGGGTACCGCCTCTTCAACAGGCTGATTGCGACCCACAGGCTGATTGTCTGCTTCTACCGGATTCCCGACTTCAGCCTGCCGCTGATTAGAAGCTGCAGCTTCCGCCCGAATACCAGCTCCAACCTGGATACCAACCTGGATACCACCTTCAGCCCGAATACCCGCTTCAACCTGGATACCACCTTCAGCCTCAATACCCGCTTCAGCCTGGTTACCTGCCTCAGCCTGTATGCCCGCTTCAGCCTGGTTACCTGCCTCAGCCTGTGTACCCGCTTCACCCTGGTTACCTGCCTCAGCCTGAAAACCTGCTTCAGCCTGGTTACCTGCCTCAGCCTGAAAACCTGCTTCAGCCTGGTTACCTGCCTCAGCCTGAAAACCTGCTTCAGCCTGGTTACCTGCCTCAGCCTGAAAACCTGCTTCAGCCTGGTTACCTGCCTCTGCCTGAACACCCGCTTCAGCCTGGTTACCCGTCTCAGCCTGAATACCTGCTTCGGCCTCAAGACCCACTTCTGCCTGATTGGCAGCGTGTTGAGGTAAACCAAATTCGGGTGGTTCTGCAAGACACATGTATAAGAATAGATTAAATGTACAGTAGGGTTGCAGAGTACAGACTATCCCACCCAATGTTGTTTCTCTGACTGAAAAGTTATGAGAGAAAGATGCATGGAGGGATATATATATATAACGTCCATTGTTTAAGTCATTCATTATTTGAACAATTGTTTAATTGTTAAGAAAAGATTTAGGCTGCCGATAATTTTCTAAACACTAACTGATCATTAAGATTATACGAGGTATTGGAAAATAATATCTATGCGCGCAAGCTAGCTAGGAAGGTTTTGAAGGATATCGATTTCAGGTGCATGTGCCTGTATCCTAGTTATACTATTCATCTGGTACTCACCATGCTCCGTACGATGATTCCTGTTATATGTACTTTTTGAAACTGGACGTTTACATGTGTCGCACCATCGGTTTCGGCTAGTGTCCATATTTCTTCTGGCTTCTGCCTGGTCACTGGTCAGACCCTTGAAACCCCACGAGGCCATGGCGAACTTGAGTTAGACAGCAGCACTTGAGGGCGATGAACCTTCCCCAATCGCGACCACGACCCAAGTATTTATATATGGTACAGACCGACGCCTATGGTCCCACCAGCTGAAAGACGCGAATTGCCGCGACATGCCACAGCCCCGACCCAGGGGAAGCTGCACTCGAGCTCCTAACCTCAGCTACCCGCGTGAAATTAAAGCCGAGAACAGCTGCCACAGTATTACCAGGAGATTACTGTAGGCGCCAGCCTGGCCGTCACAGTAGCACGTTGTCGTGATTTGTCGGGCGCGTGAAGCTTCTTCAGCTTCCGAAACGCATCGTCCGCCATCAGGTAGACTGGTGAGGGCATGTCACCTGCCATTAAAACCTAGGGTCTACCCATTAAAGGGCGGTGAAGTTTCCTCAGCTTCTGAAAAGCATCGTCCGCCGTCAGGTCGACTGGTGATAGGATTTCATCTGCCTTGAAAACCGAGCTCGAGGGTCTAACCTTGCCGCTACTACTTAGGGCCAGCTTATTTCGTTATAGTGCGTTTGGTGTACGGCTACGTCAATATCATGAGTGTCAAAATCATGAGTGCCACCCTTGGTGAGAATCTTCTTAATTACTTTGGTTATACAAGTCATACGAGTCCATGGCCGACTTTCCAAATTCTTAAAAATACGTAAAACATATGTATTCATTCTGGTGGTCCCCCTTCCTGATTAATTAGTATGGCCAGTTTTCTGAATTCTAGGGTGTGGCCATATGGCAGTTATAGTCTATTCTGTCTGTTTGAATTGCCTGGCCATGGTAATTTGGAAGGAAGGTGTTTGTTTAAAGTTGAGATGACAACCTTCATGTTCTCTCTTTTTTTTCTTTTTCAATATTAGCTGCCGCGTACTTGGTTCTTGTATCATGCGTGGAATTTGTTCGAGCTGCCAGTGGCGGATACAGGCCTAGGGTTGTTCACAATAAGCCTGGAGTAACCCGTACCCGGTTGGTCAACCTCACTGCTCCAATTACCGGTCACCCTCCACCAAAACACGATGCCATGACCGGCCTCACCTTTCATGACACCCTGCAAGCCTTGTTGGACCAGGACCATACCGTAACTGACACTGGATCTGAAGCCAACCCAGGAGACGAAAACATTGAAGAATTCACAACTGTGGTACTTCTCTCTTCGTACACTCTTCTTGTTATCCTCGCCGTAGCCATAATTATTAGCATATTGTTTGTTTGCTCCGGAATTACTCGCATCTTCGCAGACGCTCGTTTTCGTGTAGACTTGCTTGTCTCGGGCAATCACAGTGTATGGCTTAAAATTGGCACGTTCCCTGGACATTTCGGCGATTATATCTTCCAAACAGACGATCCTATCACACTGACTAAAGCCGAAAATATATGCCTAGGCGCACGACACACATTTAACTGTGTCATCCAAATGACCGACTGCTATACCGGCACATCGACACGACTGCCCACACATTTAAAGGTTAATAAACTGAAGGACATCATGTTGACAAGATTGATGACTAAGGACATTATACGCTACCAGTTGGTTACCATGGGTATAGGCATAGGAGAGCCTGTTCTTTTGGGGAAATACCGGCCCGGTGAGCTTGCAATTAGTACTTCTACTTCAGTCGACTTAAGCCGTGTTGACCTTGATTAAGTCTTGTGTGAAAAATGTTGTATTTTTGTGTGTTTACTAGCAATATGCTGCCGAACGTGCGTGCAATCGATACAAGTGTTATGGTCATAAATTGAATTTGTAGCTAAATAAAATGTGGGTGTTGGAAAGAGCAGTATGACGCTGACAAGAGCGCTTTTATTCTGGCTCGGGATAGGGTCAACCCCTTATGTAATCTGTGAGACAGGCCCCTAAGTTAGGGGCCTGAGGCTAAACTAGGTCTGCAACCTAAACTAGTAGTGGAATTAAATGTGGTGAACGCCATAATCTCGCTATCGGGCTCTAACCGAGATTATGGCTATAGCTAATTAAGCTATCGTCCCTTAATAAATCTCGACACCTAAATCGACTTGTTCGTTTTATAAATTATTAATTTTGCAATGACACAGAAGCTCCAAGTTACCAATACAGAAATCCAGGAGAACTCCCACTTTAAAGGGTTACAATATGCGGGAGTTTTTTTTTATCCTCTCACAGAAAGAATATAGGTGTGATAGAAATACTAGAAAGTATTTCGGGTTCATCAGGAGACTATATGGTCACATGTAAATTTTTATAGGTGCTACTGGCAGAGATGTATTTGATCATAATAAAATTTCAGAAAAATTACTTTTGCAACTTACTGCATGAAATCTAACTAAAAAGGATCCAGTAGAAAAGAAGTCACAGTTCTTAAAACCGGCTTCATGTCAACATTATTATCACTGCGAAATAAGTACGAAGAGATGATAGATGCCGCATCATTTAAAAAATCTTGTATTGAGCTTATGTTTGTTTAAAATACACTTTTTATGAGTGTTTTATGCTATGATTGATGACAGGTGTCATTCCATTGCTCTTCTAATGGTAGAGACGTTGTACCATAAAACTCATCAAAAAAGTGTTGTATTGTAATCGATTTCAAGTTCAAGGTCTATCTTTAAGAAATAGCACATTCGGGTTTTCAACAAAATGACACGTCATTATAGTTAAATGCGTTTCGTATTCGTAAATAAAAAGTATTCATAAATTTAAGATTCACTAATTAGAAGGAACTGGATAACGCGTACGGTTTTAGACTAATATAAGGCGAGTTTTAGGCAACCAACATATCTATATAAATACTTCCCTGCTTAGCGATGCCGCAATGAAAACAAGAAGTGCAAAGTTCTTTGATAAAAGTTTATAAAACGACTATACAATTTAAGAAAGTACAAAGACATAACATACAGCGTGACACAGACTATACAATTAAACATAGTGTAAAGATAACATAAAGATGATAAACTAGGAATGAGATGATTTCTAAACAAACCGAGAACTATATTAAACGGTAACGTTTTAAAGGTGACATTATTAGTTAATTATAAGCTGTAAAAACAAACTTTAGAACTTACACATATATCCTTGCGGGGGTGCAGTTTGGGTCGTTTGGCAGCTGGCTTCGCTTGGTTCACGAGCAGCTCCACCTGGGCCTTTGCTGCAGCCGCTTCAGCCTCCGCCCTTCGGCACTTGTTCTCCAGCTGCTCCATCCTGGCCAGCAAATTGGCCATGGACGGTTCAGCTGCAGACGTGGAGGGGTCGGACGGGGACGACTTTTCGGACGTGGAGGGCCCAGGCGTGAACGACCTTTGGGACGTGGTTGACGTGAACGACGTTTGAGACGTCAAGGGCCCGGGCGTGGACGACGTTTGGGACGTGGAGGTCGGGAACCATGGATACGTTTGAGACGTGGAGGGCGTCATCCCCCAGGGCGTGGATCCTGAGGGCGTGGAGGGCATGGAGGGCGTGGACGAGGATGCGGATGCAGTACCGCCTTGGGAACCACCAAGGCTAAGGTCCACGTCATTGAGGGTGGATCCTTCATCCGCGAACAGGGAGTCATGATGAGACAGATCCTGAGACAGATCCTGAGACACATCCTGAGACACATCCTGAGACAGATTCTGAGACAGATCAATAGTCGCCTCCGTCTGATCCTGAGACAAATCCATCATCAGGGTACCTGCGCCTGCTGATGAATCATGATCTGTTATTTCCGCGCAACCCGATTTTGGGCTGCTGGTCATCATCCTGCACAAGCTCGTACACGGGTTTGACAGGACAGAGTCACGATAGTCAGTTGATCCGTTCATGGTGGCAGCAAGTTTTCAAGTGATCTATAGCCATATGCCACGCCGTATTTATACATCCCCGGCTGGCCCCCCTGTGGACACATGATCTGGCGAAAGCGATCTTTTATCGATGAGGCAAGACTTTGAACATAAGTTACGTCGTAGATGTGACGGGGTGTAGACGGGGTAAGATAGACTTTTACCATAAGTTACGTGCTAGCCGTGACGGGGTGTACATTGGGTATCAGCGACACCATCACCGCCACCCCTTTTGAGGCCTGTTACGTGTCAAGAAGTGTTAAGACTACCCCGCGGGCCGCGGGCCGCGGTACTCCTGTGAGGGACCTGATACGGAAGCTAGTTGACTTGCGCCGCCTCAGATGGCCAACAGCTGGACGCGGTCATCATAGACGCGTGTCCCCGTGTCAAACCCGACAGAAGTCATTTCAGATGAACCCGCTGTCGATCGGCTCTCTGAAGAAAATAGCGGCCTATTAGCCGTGCTTCGCGCTACCCAGTGTAAAAACTTGTGAAGCCACCGACTAGAAGAAGTCGTTTTAGTTTTACCTTACGTAGCGTTTAAGTTGTCGACCGAGGGTTAACTTTTCGCTAAAGACTAGACGAAGCCCTTACAGTACCTGGGGGGTTGTGAGGTCGTGGGGGGTGGGGGGTATAAGTATGTGCCTGTACTAGACACTGGTTCAGAACAGCCACATGATGGCCATGGACATCGAGCGACTGTTAAACGCAAGTCTGCGTCTGCGTCTTGTTCGGGAGGAAACGCCAGTGGTGAGACCTAGTCACCTCCCACCCGCGGACCAATCCGACCATCAGTGGCTGCTTCTGTTGTTAGTGATATACCTGGGGTGGAAATTTATTGGTATATGCTCGAAATTGGCAGCAGGCTGTCGCTCGTTGGCACAGGGTCAACGTCGGAGGGCTACAGTGCAGTGCTGTCTGAGGATCTACTGCCGATGGGAAACGCTCCTATTTCCACTGGCTCCCATTCCTGCCGAAATGGAAGCCGTAGGAAGTGCTGCCTGCCCACGAATGATCATTCAAAGACCGAGCATCCTGTCCAAGGCCCTGACCGTCACCTGGTCGGGCCCACTCACGGTCCATCTGAATGGCAGTGACGAACCCTTGACGTTTGAACTCCCGCAAGAAGTCAAGATTCCTCGTACGGAGCGCGTGCGCCTGAACAAATTTTTCAGGCACAGACTTTGTAGAGCGAGCGTTTGCCTGATAAACAACAGGAACAACATGGCCCAAGAACTACTCCCAGCCGAAAAAACTGGGCTGCATGCCTGACGTAGAATCTTGGGTGTGATGAACAGTTATACATAAGTGTACGATATGTTTGAAGTATATATGGGAAAATGTTAATTGTGAAAGGTTCACGAAGCTTTCGAGTTACATATATACATTAGTGTATGTTCAGTAAATACAATTATGGGAAAATTTGCGAAATGTTCACACGTGGACATCCTAAAACCTATTCCGCATGCATAACAATAAAACATTTTGATATCATGAACGCGTGTAGTCTTATGTGTCTGTGACTAAATGTGAATTCATGAGGGCGACAATGAATTCGGAACTGGTCCTTAAAGAATTTTGATAATGGGAAATCAATTGCTGCTGTGTGACGAAATTATGAGGGCGAGTATTTTAAACAACAAAAATCGAACATGAATGAGAACTGATAACTT
Organism: Lepidonotus clava; assembly: GCA_936440205.1. Taxonomy (NCBI): domain Eukaryota; kingdom Metazoa; phylum Annelida; class Polychaeta; order Phyllodocida; family Polynoidae; genus Lepidonotus; species Lepidonotus clava. The sequence continues at coordinate 3,985,143 of OW387134.1, forward strand.
TTGAGCTGCAATAAAAGGAAGAGGTAATAGCTAATGTATATATAACCAACTCAATTTAAAGTCAAGTGTCTGCATGCGCTTTGAATCCTACGTTGTCTGAAATACAGAATTGAGATGAAAACAAAAAGTGCTGGTACCATTATAAAAGTAAGTCCAATGTTAAACAGGTAAACAGTACCGTGCACACTGGGGGGGAGGAATGGTACGTGGGGAAGATGCAAGTCACCACGAAGTTTCTTGTATTCAACCTTATTCAGTCGAATCTCTTTCATGTATGTACGGAGGGAAACAAAATTGTCTTTTGCTCGCTTAAAAATATCCTCTTGGCGGACTCGCATTTGCGGGCTAAGAGGTAAAATTGGGAATGGTTTATCGTACGAAAAATCCGGGTTCACAAGTCAGCTAAGTGACAGGTTGAGGTGTTGAAGACTAGCAAGGTTGACAAGGAAAAGTGTTCTTAAGGGGCCTGCTGTAGAAGGCAAACAGTTAACACTTGAGACGGGAATTTCCCATTCTTTGGCGGACACAGAACAACCACATTCAAAGGCACGAACGCACGATTCACATCCAGGATGGATTGTTGTTCGGTTGGGGCAGCGCACAACGACCTCGTCTATGTGAGAGAACAAATAGGTCCCTGTTGCAATGACTTGGATGTTCGACCTTCTGAAATTGGACTGAATGAGTATTTTGAAATTACAATAACGTTTGACAGACTCATGATCACGTAGATAGATAGAAATGAGGCACGACGAGGGAGAAAGCCTGCGAATTGGTAGGTCATAATGACAAAACAGAGAATGGCAATTATCCAGATCTGGGTTGGAGGATACCGTGTATTGTGTTGCGGACACCAATAAGTAAGCCGGTGTGTTTGTGAGGCGAGTATAATGCCCATGGAAGGCTAGAGGGAAGGTGTTCACTTTTAGAACCGTAAATATTTTGTCTAAGGAAATAACGGGAATCTTCAAAATAGTTTTCAGAACATTTTGCTGTAAAACCGGGGGGACTAAAACAGTTACACTTCTATACATGTCGCGAGTGTTTGGAATATAAATATTTGAAAGATTGGACTTGGAAATGAAAAGGTACCGAATCTTCCTCATATCAGTCTCCGATATCAAAGAGGTACTCAGCCTGTTCTCTTTTAGGTCGCGAATAGCCTGTAGCAAGACATCAAGGGAGTAGTCCAGTTGATAATCCAGTAGACGCAATTCTTGCAAATCTTGCATCAACCTGACCATCAATTCCCGGTTACTAATGTAAGCCTGGAGTCCTCGGGACAAATTGTATATGGAATGAGTGTTCTCGATGATGGCCTGGAGTTGGATTTCCAAAGTGGAGTCAACTAACTTTAGGACTGCATTTATTTTGCCATCGAGGAAGCCGATTTCATCGGCATTTACCTGGTCAGCACGAGTCTGTTGCTTCAAGTCATCGAGTGTGGCCGTTCCAAATAACGTCTCGGAGAACTTGCCAATTTCTGGAATAAGAGCCCGCTGCTTCCTGGATTTGGCTGATGGAGGTGTTGGCTGGGCCGTCGATTCCAAAATTGATTGCACTTGCCGGAGTCCGTTGATGACCTTCGCTGCTATAGTCTTCCTAATAGATGTTATGTTATTCAACATAAGTTTTTTTTCGACACTGTTCCATTGAACCGGCTGCCAGGGTAGCGCCGTGTCTACAATTTAGTGCGGGTGCCTGTTTTGGAGAAGGAGGAAGTGGTAAAATGATATCGACTTCGGTAGTGAAGTACTGATTACCTATGTGGATGGACGGTTTACTCTCGAATACTACACCATAGTTGGTACGAAAACTGTTTACCGTACTGGTGCATAGGCATGGCTTAGCTGAGACAGTGCCCAGGATAAAGAGTCCACGAAGGAGGAGTATGGATACGGTTGAAGCCATGTCTGATACAGGCTAGAGACCGCTCTAGTCTTTTATTACTTTATCCCAGTCACGGGAAGGAGTTGACAGACAGTGGCCACGTGCACCTGGGATTTAAAGGTTTAGACCTCGGTGCATAAACGTTGCGTTAATGCCAACAGAAAAGCCGTGCAAAAAGTATAAGCTTAGGCGTATGCGTGCTAGTAGGCTTTCGTTGGTTAGGGTGTCGGCTTGTTCTAATTGAATTGGAAGGCAGACTTCAAAATGAATTGTTGGCATGGCGTTCCTTAACTTGTGGATGAGAAGTGAGAAAGCCTGAAAATGCCATTACTGCCCGATATTTATAGGTTTTATTTGAAGGGGGTTTATATGGAGTTATATGGCCGATTTAAGACATGCATGGGCTGAAATTAGTCTCAAACCTTAAGGTCGGCTATATATCTAACCAGCTTAGACCCAGTTTAAGGTGAATTATTTAGGGTAGCTATATAGGCCGGGAGGTACCTTTTATCCATACAGAAAATGTTTAATGATTTTTTCATGACTCTCATCCCTGATGGCTGACTTCAAAATAAGTTAATTTCAAACACTTTTAATACTCCATATATGGATGGTAAAGCCCCATACCCACTAGGCAATTTTTATGGCGACTTGCGATTGGAAACGGGCAGAATCGGCCGACTCCTATGATACCCTGTTAGTATATTATATTGAAATGTGCAAGTTTGATCTGAGTCACTGGTAGAATCGGCCGACTCTTAGAGTAGAGTCGGCCGATTTTAGCATCAATAATCAGCCGACTCTGGAAAAAATCGCCTAGTGGGTATGGGGCTTAAGGGTAAATTGATTTCCGGGTGGGAGGAGCGAGGGATGGTAGGGTGAAATAGGCCTGTCAACGATTTAGGTACATGTGCTTTGCAGGCGAACGTAGGTTGGGTATGGAAGTGCCCGACCCAGCAGGTTCTCTGGGGCAACTCTGGCCCGTGTTAACTCGATGAGTAACCCTTGATAATGGCCGGGAGTCCTTCAGATGACACCCAGCATGAGAGCTGTGTCGCTCTTGAGTCGGTTTGGTGTGACTTATGTGATTACCAAGATTGTGCCCCTGCCCTTGTCAGATGTCACAGGGGGTACACATTAGATGGGGTGCTTCCGGGTAATTATGGGTGTTAATGGATTAAGGCCGGCCATGATGGACGCTTTGAAACTTTGCCGCCGTTAGGAATGGACCTGATTTATTATGAAATGTTATCCACAAGGGAACAGGGGAGCCAGGGATTCCTGCAGAATCGCGAAAAATGCTTTCTGTCATGTTACTTAAAAAGTACATGGAACTTGTTAACTAATGGTCATATTTAACTGAGACAATTATTCAAATGAAGTGTGATGCCCAGTGTCTCCTGCTTATTCAGATGCTAAGATCGGGAAAGAAGGTTACTTAGAATGTTTGCAAGAAGTATATATAATAAATTTATAATATTCGGAATTTCAGCCGGATCAGTCTCATTACCATTATCATGTTTAAAAGTAGTAGCTGAGGAGAGGGTGGGTTCGACCAGGTTTTTTATAATTTTCCCAATTTTTTTAGGGTCTTTTTGATTTAACAACTTTTTGATTACAAATATTGTAGAGTTCTCCTGTAAAAAGCGTAACGTCTTGATCCTGTTTAAAATAAGTTAACAATGAACCTCCTCTCTTGACATGACGATTAGGGTTCAGAGTAGTCCTATCCTTATCATTAATTTGATAATACCAGTCTGATGGATGAACGAAAAACGTAAGGCATGAAGGGGATTCGAACCCGGGGCTGGGAGAGATAGCTGGTAGCCAAAAATCCACCGGGTTGAATAATAGGATGACGTCGGAAACCAGCGAAAGCCGTCTAGAGGTCCTTCCGGTCGCAGGACCAAATACGTCGAAACTACGTTGCGGAAAACGATCATGGGCGATGTAAATTGAAGTTGATAAACTTGCCTTTCCGCCGAAAGAGACAGATAAGTGACAATTGAGGGCGATCAAAATTAATAACTTGTGGTATTGCTTGTTTTCCAAATCGGAAAACCCACTTAAACACAACGACCGAAACTACAAAGTGTCTCTTTTTGGTAAACACCTTTCTCGTTGCCCTGATTACACCCACGGTATATATATGTCGCAAACTCTATAGGTGATTGGGTCTGGTTGTGCAAACTACAATGAAATGAAATGAACTGAATAATGGCACAGATGAATTCGCCAGACCTGGGTGGTAGGAGCTAATCGAACTTCATGCACTCAATTACCGCCTACCACTCCAAATTTTCAATTTTTTCAGAAGTTTTATTTGTAATAATGGTGTTAAAATGAAAGGATGGCCCACGGGCCGGTCTGGGGGGATGCAGGGGCGGACCCAGGAATTTGTAGGGGGGAGGGGGCGGGAGCAATACATTAATCTACGTGGGAGGGGCCCCTTTTTAAACAACATGATTTAACAGGGGAGGGGGGGAGGGGGGCATGGCCCGTTAGGCTAATATAGCACATTTATCATTTCTTATGTCGAGAGTTAAATAAGGGTAAAAACTTGAAATCTCACAAAATGATAGTTTTATGTGTAGTCAAGGTTATTTAATATTATCATTTTCAGTGAAGACCATGTGCGCTTTCAAGCCTTTCACCCAGTATTTCCAAGAAGTTTAAGAATCTGGTTTAGGCAGCCTGGTTTAACTCCTAAATAATGTGTTTCAAGAAAATCTGTTTTAAAAATCCTGTATTTCTAACTGTTTTAGTTAAACTGTAAGTAAGGAACTTAAAACAAAGTTAAGGTGGAGAGTTCTAGTAGAAATGGTAAATAATACAAATACGAAATACAAATTTAGAATAGGTTTATGAGGCTATAACTTGTGAATTGTATTAGTTAGACATGTTTTATTCTGTTACTGAGTTCAGTAGCTAGGTTGGGAAAGGTTGGGAAAGACCAAATTATTTTTGCCTTATAATGCTTAAACCAGTCTCACAAGCGAGTTTAAGAAATCTGGTTTAAAACAGGCTTAAACCATATTTGCTTTTTTGGAAATACGCTCTTAAAACTTTTAGCTACAAGTTTGGTTTAACTAACCCGATTTTTTTTTGGAAATAGGCCTATTGGGCATTACTTTGATGGGATGGAAAACCATTATTGATATGATATGTGATAAGATTTCTCAAAAATATTACTTTCATTTCATGATAAGGGTTGTACCCAGCATCATGGGAAGAAAATTGTTTCATTATTAAGTAATCATAGAGGTTATAAAGTTAAATCATGCTTTATCGCTGTTTTGACGCATTTCATTAATTATTATGAATTATTTGTGATTTTTTTTTTTTTTTTTCTATATGCTAGGGCTATTAAAACAAAATGCGCTAATGATATACCAATGTGAGCGATACAACCCTGTTTTACCCTAGTTGCGTGTACACTATACTCCTTCTGCGCTTCAGTCTCGTCTATTCTTATTCGGTCAGCAAACTCAGTAGTATCCCGTCACATTGCATCAGCCCATGTAGGCCAATGGTTGTTTAAAAGGCCCCCTCGGGAGTTCCTTATCGGCGAGCCGCGACACTGGCCTGCACATACAGTCTATGATAATGGAACAACTTGCTTGTTCGAATCCCGCTAGAGTCGGCTAGGCTGGCCTAGCACACGACGTCCTATATCCCCCAGTGTCACTGTTACACTGGCACACCTTTTGCATTCCTTTTTTATATGTTATAAAGGGTGGGTTACCCCTGCATCTATAGCGTATTTGGTGCATTTTTTGTTAAGCTTGGAAACCCATATCAACCTGCGTTTATAAATTATATGACGTAAATGTGGGAAGGCCGGTGTAGAAAAATAATAGTGTAGCCCTGAAGTTGCCCTTTTTAAAGGTAAATTCTTATTTATATGAATAAGAATGAACGGTCGGTTGTTATATCGCGTATGTAAGCTTTGTATGGCGGATTTTATAGGCTCATTTTTGATAGAAAAATATGAAATAGTCTAATAAGAAATTCCAAACGAAATTTTAAGATTATGGAGCCAAAATGCTTAATCCAATCGTCAGAATAGATATTAGCAAAAAATATGAAGTCATGATTGAATTTCAGATGAATGACATTTTGTCCCATGTGATAATTGCAAAAAATAGCAAAATTATGATGATCAAATTAATCAAAGCTATTTCATAAGCATTCAAGTGTAGATGCGCAATACAACCCACTGGCGGGATACAACCCACATTCCCCCTATAGGCATACAAACTTTGATGAATCTGAGGGAGTTCCAGAGACCCCTTTTTTGGATAATTCCCTTTATTGGTAGTTTAATTGTGTAAAATTTGAGGAATCTGAGGGGGGTCCAGACACCATGGGAACCCCCCCCCCCCCCCCCCCTGGGTACGCCACTGCTGGCCATTAAATTGGTGTCCGAATGGAGGGTAGGTACATTAACACGCCGACAAGGTTGGGCGTGTAAACAGAACTATGAGCGGACGGGACTCTTGTGACACAATATAGTTAACACCCCCTGACTTACACTTATATACACGCCAGAAGGGGAAGGGAACTATGAGGTAGGCGCAAAAATATTACCTAACACGCCCACTGCTATGGGTGGTATAATGATACTTTGCTTTTTCAGGGTTAATGGTGGAGTAAGACTTACACTCCTTGACACGGTTTAGAGCAAATTGATTCAGACACGGCCAAGTGTACTTACTGTGTGAGTTCAAAAATTTCCCGTGTTGGTCACAAGCAATTTAATTAACTCCTAAACTATAGGAAATACGCTCCTATAATCCACATGCATGAGGCCTCTGCCTCAGTGCAACTCTTTTAATATTCATCATAATTGCATATATTAAGCAAAGGAGAGATGCTAAGAACCATGTGGAGCTGATACTACAGACAAATATTTTTTTTTTTTAAAGATTTCAATTTTGTATGATTTAATGAAAAATAAAACTAACATCTTATGATAGGAATCCATGTTGGCTCCCCACAAAACTGCCAGTTCAAATATGGTTGGGCCCTAGACCAATAAGGGAGCCAGAATGAAGGAAGGCTGTTTTATAAGTATGTTGTAACAAATAAGTAATATGAAATCAGAGAAATTTATGAATAACAAGGAATGCAAGGTGACTGGGCTGCAAAATAAATAATAAAATATTGCACAAAGGTAGAGATTAACTCATTTACTTTGCGCATGATAATTGAAATAGTGTAAAGGTCACCAGTTGAATACAAGAGGATACTAAAGAATTCTTCCAAATTACTTAGCTTATGATAATACATAGTATTAATATAGCAGGTGCCGCTGGTAGGTGTAAATATACCTGATGGCAATGCTCAGCAGGGTACACCTCCCAACAGGCGTCGATGCCTGGGGTAAAAATCAATACCAGACTGCTATAAGAAGCGAGAACGCAGTGTAAGGGTAGAGAGAAATCATTAACGTTTGGACAATACGGATCGCGAGATTCGAGGGGTTTTAGATAGCTATGCAACCACAGGGACATCTGGTGACTTACACGGTACTACCGCACTACGGCTGGAGGTGAGACTAGGTGGACTCCGAGGAGGAAGCTTACTCTACCCTGAATTGGAATTGTAACACCTAGGAATTTATTATCTCTTCACTGGCAATTGTATGCATCACCGTATCCACCAATAAACTTACCCTACTGACAAGCGTTGTTCATGTTATGGATTGAGCGCCCATCTCGTGGACTCACTTACCACTCGACTAGCACCAATTAGGAATAATAATTATTAATAACAGTGATTATCTCGGACAATGCACTATAACTATAATTAACCATAATTATCACAATAGCGTTCAATATTTCAAAAACCTGACTTTCTGAAGAAAGATATGGATTAGTAAGGTTTGAGAGTCAGTGTGGGTAATTCCGATCCGTCCACTTTTGGTCCATATTGCCTTAGGGAGCCAGGTTGCTGAGTGTATTTATTCTTTTTTTGTAATAGACATGTAAAATACATTTTTAGAACATAGTTAAAAAGAAAAACAGTTGTGTTTATATCTTTTTTTGTTAACATGACAAGTATGTATGCTTGGAGGGTAACTCCGTCCAGTAGGAGGGTAATTCCGTCCAGCACGATAAAGAAGCTAGCTCTTCTGTCTCATGTAAGGGTGGAAAACCATGATTCTATCACAGGAATTATTTATTTTCTCTTGATAATTGGTAATGTAATAAGAGCAGAATTTTTTGAATGGATCATATTGAGGGCAGGCCCCAGTTATGCCCAAGACCCTTAGGCTGAGGGCATTATTGGATCGAAGATCAATATCAAATGATTTCAGCAAGACTAGACAAAATTTTAGATTTTCTGACAATCTGAATTATGGATGTGACATATTTAATAAAAAAAATAATTGATTTATTTCCAGAGATATTTTGAGTGTTGCTCATGAACTTTGTTTTGATGATTCAATGTTTTCTGTATTTATAGTGACAGGTATGAGTAATACAACATAGGTGTTTATAGAAATAATTATGTTCAGAACATTTGTTAATATGATTCTGTTAACTTTTTTTTTTTCTGAATGTATGATTCTTTCTATAAACATCTTTTGCATAATTAAACCTTTGTGCAAACAAGTCTAAAAACTTGTATTACAATGATTGTGTAAGCAATTTGTACTGCTTGATTATTTAGGGAAGGCATGCTTATGCTCAGCAAAACAATTCAATGATAATATCACTTGTAATTTTGGGTAATGCTACTATAATTTTATGCCTTTATCTAAAAGAACCACTTCTCCCTTATCATATGTATCAAAAGGGTTCAGTAGTACCTGTAAATGATGAAATGATATAAAAAATATCCAGTAATTCAATCATGACATTTTCCCCATATAGTAAGCATTTGCACATCACTGATATGACACTGATATATTTATTGTGGAAGGAATTACCCTCTATGGTGTGTGATCACTGAATTTAATGAGGGTAATTATGTGCACTTATCAAAACTACTTGAAAAATTATTATTTTCCATCAAAATTAAAAAACCTTTTATATTCTATATACTATAACCACAGATGACCAAGTAAATCATTGAAAGTTATTGAAAACTAAATTTACACAATCATGGGCAGTTCTTCAGATTAACCTATGCAAATCATGTCTCTTATAAACAAAATGGCTGCCAAAGAGGATTTGCCTAGGATGAAATGACCTTGACATTTCCAACCAATCCACATTGGGATTCCGTTATGCTGCAGGATCTCAGTATAGTATTTTCAAAATGCAAAATCCATATGGAATTATAATGAAAAACACTTTAAAGGTAATCTATCAAATTAAAAGTACTTTATCAAGGTTATCTAAAGAATGGACGGAATTACCCTCCTGGATGGAATTACCCACACTGACTCTAGGTTGCAACTTTGTTGTTCACTGTATGGTAATTTTCTGACATTCAACATGGTAGGGAGAGTTCCCCTTTATAAAAGTTTGCTGGTAACAATTTTTCCAGCAAAATTTGCTTTAAATTTACAGCATTTACTTTTTACAGTGTAGAATATAAAACTACATTCAATAATCAAGGTTGACAATTAAAAAAACCAGAATCTTTGATTGGCGAGTATTATCATTTATCTATTTATCTAACTCTATTATATATGGTAATGCTATTTATTTTAAACTATTTAGCACAGGTTATCCATTGAACCCAAGTCATCCCAGCATGTCCAACCTCATCAGCCGACTGCCGAATCAGAGGGAAGCCACGTCAATAATGTAGGTGTATAAATTATCTAATCATCGTCAGAGACATGAATAAATATCATACAGTTATTTAGGAATAACAAGTAGTGTATGTTATTATTCTTCCTCATATAAACCTAAAATGAGCATATCTGTAGTGAATTAGCAAAGGTTCAAATAATTACATCACTGACACACTAAAAATGTTCGTATAACCCATTAACTGTGGGGCTAGTTGGCAATGATACATGAGGTGGGTTTGGGTAAAACAGCACAGCTGGCCCTTTATTCAATAAGAAACATGTAAACATACGGGAATATGAGATTGAGGTAGAGGTAAATTTACAATCATCATCATAGAAAACATTAACATATTGATAACTTTTGTTTGAAATTTGATTCAGCATCTAAACAAGTGGTTACTCATTGCCTGCTGCACTCTGCTGGTTGTGGGTAAGTATTACCACTGTTTCACACATGTGGATACAATATTATGGAAAAGGGGGGGGGGGGGGGGGTAGGCATACAGACTGAACAATTGAATGATGCATATAAGCTAAGTATTCAGTTGTTTTTTTCTCTTCAGGGGTTGTTCTCTTAGAGGGTGGGTCCATGGGGTCCTGACCCCCCCTCCCAACCTTTAAGTGGGGACTTCAATGTGTGCATTTGAATGCACACTGTTTTAGTACTTAGCCTAAAGTGTTGATCCCCCTTTTCAGACTGTATCTGTATCCTGTATTTGCACCTGCTCTTTTTGAAGTATATGTCCTCTCAAAAAGGGGGATCAAGACCCAATTCTTAAAGTACATGCACATCTTGTGTTCCTTCACAAAACCAATATATATAATTCAGAAAAACCAGGGGGTCTTAACCTTTTGAGAAAGTTCATAATTCTGTACTTTAAAAGGCCCTTAACCATGATAAAGCAAAGTATGTTGTGTTTTTATCCTTATGAGATTTTGTTCTTATTGGAGATGTTAAGCTTTAATGTATATTTATTGCAATGTTCCCGCTTCTTGCAGTAGTAGCAATTGCACTTCCTCAACTCATGCCAAGTAAGTTAAAGATTTTATACATTCTAATTAAGATAAACACGTCATGGTGCTGCTAAATTTACCAAAAAAAGTGATGATTGCACATAGCAAATTCTGTCTAAATGTGATGTCAGAATGATGTTCATTGTTTGACCTATGTGCTTCTAAAATCACATGTTTAAGTAATCTAAATTATGTAATAAAGGTCATCAGGGTATATTAAAGGTCACAATGATGAGCTCACAATACTTTACCCAATGAACGAAAGATACATACCAATTTATTTGTAATTTCATTGTATATGTTTCATATTGCTCAATATTTTGTGAGTTTAATATTTTGTTAAATATTAATATTCGTGCACTGTTTATAAGACAGCCAGAAAACATTGTCTAAAAGTATCAATATTTCTCAAATATTATGGTTTTGATAAGAAATTCTAATGTCTTAAGCCAAAATAATCACTTTCAACACAAAATACTAATGTGAAGAATTTTGAAGCTTTATAATTATGGGAACCAAAACAGAGGGAACCAAAAAGAGTACAAATTATGTGCCAAAGTTATGGATTAATTGTCTGTTTTACGATTGTTGATGTGTATTCAAAATTGTTTGCATAATGGAATGGAAAAATTAGTGTGCCAGGGGCGAAACCAGTATTTATTAAGGGCACAAGGGCCTGAGTTGATGTACAAAGTTTTTTATTAGTGGCACGAAACTTGTAACTAGAAACGATGCTACACAGGGTCATGTAGACCATATGTCTGGGTTCAGCCAATGATAACAAAGAACGTAACTCTATAAATGTCAATGTATGCTTGAAATAAACCATTCCTCTTTGGTACTCACTGTGCTCGCATCTACTTTTTCCTTAGGAAAACCTCTACAAAGATAGATGTTATTCTAGTAACTATATATACACGAGGAATGGGGAATGCCTATACAGTAGAGTTAGGCTGTTAGAAGATTGCACTTAAAAGAAATCTGACTAAACTAGTGCAAGAAACAAGAACCATTATACTAAGGGTTAGCATGAATCTACTGATATGGAATGAGATGTCGGGTGGATGGCTAACACGCTACAACCCTTCTCTGATCGGGGATGGCCCTGCATTTTGATTCCCGTATTAGTCCAGGGGCTTATGCAAAGTTTTATGTTTCGTTTAGAAAGTCTTTCCACCAAGATAATCTTTTATCTATGGATCGTTCTGATCACAAAAAGATTTGGTGGCATTTTTTCTTTTGACCTTCAAGTACATTCCAAGGTCATCAAAGAAAAAAAGTATGAAAATAATGTAAGAATCATAAAACATAAATTACTGGTAGAGGGTACAAAATGAAATTTGCTAAATATAAAAGGATACATGCTTTTTTTAAATTCTGTAATGCAGAGGTTATTTTTTAAGGGCAAAAGGTTATCTGAAGGCCACTTTAGAAGTAAACTTTCCTTTTGCCTTGTAGTCAACCCACAAATATCTTTAGACATTTTTTGATAATGGCAATCATTCTAGCTAGTGGTTTCAAGAATATTCTAGGTAAAAAGATAGGGGTGAAAGCCACACAAACATTTGACCTTGAAGGTCACTTTCAAGGTCACGAAGATCAAAAATATTTTATCCCAAATTTCAAATCTGTTATCAAATACCTTTCAGGAAATCTCAAGTATGTGATATTATGATTGATAGTTTTTCTTAAGTAGCCACTGTAACTTAAAATCTAAACATGAATGTACAGCCTCTCTAGAGTGTTTGTGCTCTTTTCTCAGCAAACCTTAAAATATATAGGCCAATACCAAATTGGTTCATACAATCATGCATTTAAGGCCAAATTATACCTTTTTTCTTCTTTTTATTACAAATTCCACACAGAGATATGACACATGTGAACTGTACTGGGGTTAGCTGAGAAGTGAGGTCAGGTGATTAACCCCTTAGTGGCCACTACTGCCACAGTGGAGACCTCTGGTGTCAAGTCCAGCTACTCTGTTGGAATTTATGTCCATATATGGAACATATATATCACATTAGCGAAGCAATGAGTATTGAACAAGACATTTGTGGATACCACACTGAGCTGTGTCCTTTCAAAGTCACCAAGGACAATTCTTTTTTTTAAAGATTTGAACTTACCTATGTATTAGCTCTAAGACATATCAAAGTTCATTCATTCCTGGTGATTTTAGGTCTATTTTAATGCATTGTAAATTGTGATTTAAACATTATTATAGAGTAGTGTCTAATGCAAAGGGTTGGTTTTCAGAGTATACTTTAACTATGAACCTTTTGTATTTGGGTAATAGGTAATTAATTAGTTTACAAGCCAGTATAGCAAGATGCCACTTTTATAATTAACCTAATTGGTCATGTGCTAGTCATGAAAAGCTGAGAAGTTCAGTTTTATTTTAGATAAGTTTGAACTACAACAATTATGTGTTGACATTGAGCAAACACTAGATTTGATCTACATTTTTTTACAAGGTCAAAAGACATTTTACTTTTTAATAATCATAAGCATAAAACCTTAGTTAACACAAATTATTTCTCTTACTCTACATGATAAAATAAGGTATCATGTAACTTAAAGCACATTTTGTATGGCTTATTATACTCCACAGAGCACAGCTTTGTTTTGGATCTAGAATATAACAGGAAGTTGATTTTGCTTCTGTGACCTTGAAGGCCATTTTCAAGGTCAAATGATAAAATAACTTTTACTTTTGTCTTAATTCTTCATGTTTTAATGCTATTAAGCATAAAAATAGTATCTATAAGGTCAATATGTACATCAGAAAAATGACGCAGGAGATTTGAGAAAAATGAGACATTTGTATTCAGTTTTCTTCTATGTCCATGATTAAATTGAAGACCAGAGTGCTCGTAGAACTTAATTGGAACATCATAACTCAATTATCTTGACTTTTCCTGAAAGCCAAAAATAGACACTACATTTTTATAAGTTTGATCTTGATGACCTTGTAGGTGAACTTGAAGGTCAAATTATAAGATATAACCATCAGAATCCTAATTTTGGTGATAACTACCCTCTTTTTTCAAAATACATTGGCATGAACAAAGTAACTTCGAGTGGCTTTGGAGTTCACTTTTTGGGACTTGGCAGGTTGACTATGTAATGTATATCTTAGTTCTTGTGACTTGTATTCTTGAAAATGTTTCATTGTTTTTGATATGTATGAATGGCCTTGACCTTTTGGAGGTCATTACATCAAGAATAATATGCTTATGTAAGATTACAGCAACATTTTAAAGCTTGAAGAATTTTCTGATATTTTCCATAATTTCTTCTTTTTTTCTTAAATTGTCAATAAATAGAAAACTGTTCACTTTTAATCTGAAATTGCTGTTCTTTTATGGTGTAAACTTTGTTGACTATCACTTTCCTTCATCATTCACTATGCTTCATTTAAAGATATGAAATAAATGAGAACAGTGTAACATGAGGTTCACATTTGTAACATTTTTTACCCTTTACAGCTTCTTCAAATGACCTTGACCTTGACTTTCATTATTCAAAGGTATCCAGAAAATAACATAGGCCTCAGATATTGCTTTGTATACATTTTCTTAAAGATTGAATCTATATCACAGACATGGTCAACAAACAGAGGAAAATAGAGGATTTCTGACCTTGTGACCTTGAGAGGTCAATATCTGACACTTATATTCAAAAGAAAAAATGCCACCAAAGCTTTCCTAATACTAGAGGTTCAGAAAAATATATCTATGTACAATTAAGATCAGTTTGAACAAGAACATGTATTTGCTCTTTTTTTGACATAAGCCCCTGGACTATATGGAATCCTAATAGTAGAGTATATGCCCTCGAGCAGCATAAGGTCTATTAGAGCCCACCATGGGCAGCAATTATACACGCGGACTTTCCCGGCCAACCCCGCGCATATCTAATTCCTTGTCTATGCGGGTACAGGGTCCACGTATATAAGTCTGCTTATATCCGTGGGAGTGTGTCCCCATATACATCCCTGCGCATATCTAATTCCTTGTCTACGCGGGCACAAGGTCCACGTATGCAAGTCTCCTTATGTCTGCGGGTGTGCGTCCGCGTATATCACTATATCTAGAAACTATTCAATCGGGGGCTATGCCCTCGAACCCCCTTTTACTTTCCTTTTCCCCCCTTGTTTTTAAAAGCACCCTAAACTTCATCGATTGATTAATAAAAAGAGTCTGTGTATGTAAGCATTTATATATAAAGGACGGCAACGGCGTGAAGTCCGGACATGTAACCCATCCCAGAAAAGGATGGGACGATAAAACAGGTCCGCGCATATAAGGAAATTTATGAGCGCGACTGTTGCGCACGCGACTGTTGCGCGTATAACCAGCCCCCCCCACCATGCAGACCCCCTTCCCTTCTCCTGAAGTTGATTTGTCCTTCCTGTGATATGAGAGCCAGGCCACACTTTTGCTTGAGGCACAACTCTGAGAAACTCTGTTCACCATGCAAGGTTGTACCTGCTGACATTACTGTGCCCAGGCCCGAGACACGAAGAGACAACCAACACCCCTCCCAATTCACTCAGCCCGTGAATAATCAGGTTGGGGAAACGTAGGGGAAAGGCTAACGCATTGATAAAGAAATGCGGCTTAGGAAACCAATCCGACATATTTACCCGTCCCTACACTCTCCATGCTGATGTTTACTATTGACCACTGATAAAACAAGCCTGTCTGTGTTTGGAGAGTGACATGCGACCCCTAGGTCAAAAGCTGGGACACTTTGTGCATCCAGCGATGACTCTGTATACTGCATATTTGTTTGTGGACATTTATGTCCTTATTCCTGTGGTAGAAATCAGCTCCAGTTATCAATATTCCATAAAATCATGCTTTTATAACATCAGCTGATCACATAAAATTTGCAAAACCTTAAGAAGTAGTCTCACTCTAACATGTTTATCATATCTAAAGCCGTATTTTGATTCTAAGCTGCCACTGGGGTCATCTTCTATTGTGGATTAGTATAACATACTGCATTCATAAAGGTGCCGTGTCCCCAACCTGATAATGTCCAGACCAACCACGAAACAAATAAACTCTGGAAACACGGCGAATAAGCCCTTCACCCTGTGTTTTTCCCATCACACGAGCACCAATTGCAAAATGGACCCACACATCCTGCAATTTGTTTGGGCAAAATTGTGTATCTTTTCTAAATGCAAACTGAAACCAATAGGAACAGAAATAAAGAAAAAAAGATTATTTGATAAATAGTGCTGGGCCACAGATCGTCCTGTGATTTAGGAAAGTCTGAAAATAACTAGAAATATTAATTGATAGAGAGATTTGTTGAAAAGCCTGACTTGGCAGAATTATCAAAAAAAAGTATTACCAGATGTCTAGGTATTGTAATCTGAAGTTAAATGTGCACATTTTTTCCAAAGCACAAAATGACTCCCCTATGCCTGTTTGACACTCTGCTGCATCGACACCTTGGTACGAGAGTGTCCCGGGGGGTGTTACGGTCCCATAGGGGACAGGGGTCCAGGTGGGCCTGGAGTGGTCAAATACAACAATAAAGTAGGTACTACCAAACCAATATTTATTTTTCCCTTTTCACAATGAATCATAGATATTATGAGAGAGCGTTCCTGCTGAAATCCAATACTTTTTACAGAATTACTCTATCTTAATTAGAACCAGAGATAATACATAAAATATCCACAAAAATGAGGGGAAATTCTGTCATTTTTTTCCATACATTGCCTATATAGAAATTAAAAAGTTCGTAATACACTAAACTCCACAACAGTGTTGATGGACAATGTAGATATTTATTCAAATAGACAACTGAATAAATGTGCGGATGATCGACATATTTCGACTTTTGACAGTCTTCATCAGGATAACATTCCAAATCAAAGCGGCGTCTTATATACTCAGAATTCTACAGTGTTGAAATCCAAACTGTTGATACTTCAAAGTTTTGATTATAGGTAGAAATTTAAAAGTGTAGAAAGTTTACACTGTGGTTTTTAGATTTTGGTTTTAACACGTTAAATCGAGTAAAGTTAAGTGATTAATAAATCAATTAGAGAAAGCATTGTCCATGTACATCTATATAGGTATTGTGACATTCTCACAGGTTAGCCCATTTTGAACAAATTAAGTTATGAACATGAAATAAAAAGTGACATAATAAGAAAAGGATCAATGATATAGATGACCTGTTCTTATCCCTATTTTCGAATATTGCATTTTGGACAAAAATTTAATGCAAAATTTAGAGATTAATTATAATATTTTTTTATGGGTGAAAAGCAATATTAGAAAATTAAGCTAGTCACTCCAAAAGATTATTATATATATACCTACAATTATAAAGTTCAATACATCGAGATGCAATTTTGAGCCAGATTATCCCCCAAAAAATGTTGAAACAATACATAAACAATACCATGTATGTAAAATAAGGGTCTGTGGCATTTAGGAGGCCAAAATTGGGGCTTTTTATATGAAGACCTGTGCATCCTCTTACATATTTAAAGTTAAATTATTCTTAAACAGGATTTTCCAAGGAATGCGTTGGTGCAGTCTATTTATATGTGGGACATCTTGTTTTTACAAAAAAAAACACTGCAAACATTTTTCTTTTTTTGACACCCTAACATTTTGGGAAATTAAATTATCTTTAAAAAATTGGACTCCCCAAAATAACGTTCAAGGTGTCTATTTTAAAATGATACCAAGTACAATTAATTCCCTTCAGTAGATCCTGAGATATTGCAAAATCAATACAACACTAAAATTAATACTGGAATCCCAGCTGGTCACAGAAACAAGGGCCAAAAGTGTGCCGATCCTATACCCAGTGCTGTGGTAGTACCTAAATAAAAAGGCAGGGAATATCAATTAGCCTGTGTTATCAGGGCGGCCCAGTATCATGGGACGTCCTGTTTAACCAAGACGAACTACAATTTTGGGACATTCCTGTTTTCCCTGGTTAGCCCTGACCTGTTAAAAACAGATTGGGATTTGTCAAATCTACTTATAGTTATATAATCATGTCATCAATTTTCATCATTTCATAGCAAATCAGACTTCAAATGTAGGCAAAATTAATTGTAATTTGTTGATCTTACAGAAGAGTGTCCTAAGCTGGCAGATCCGGCGAATGGTATGGTAACGTGGAGTGGTTTGTCCTTTAAGGACACTGCTTTGATAAAATGCAACGAGGGCTTTCAGTACACCAGACCTGAACATATGCAAAGACTGTGTAGGTCAGATGGTACATGGAGCGGTCAAGCTGGACTTTGTGAAGGTATTCAATTTTGATTAGATCTTTTGATGGGCCATGTAATAGTTACACGGACAGAAGATGATGATCCACTATACAATAAAAGGTTACTGATTTCATAACTATGCAGGCAATTCATATTTCAGACCCCATTACCTTTCGGGCTAAATTACGGATTAGATATCGACAAACATATGCACATTTAAACAAGATTCAGATCTCCTTCCCCCTCTTTAATTTGTGTATACATTCTTAACTAAAGGCCACTTCTATATGCACACAGACATACACAGTATATGAACAGTTATGATAGTTCAATTTATGGCTAATATATTTTTCTAACAATTTGAAATATATTTTAGGGTCATAATTCCTCTCAAGTTTGTGTCATAACAATTTAGTAATTGTTGGTGATGTATGACATAGCTGACTAGCTGATATACTGTGTCTGAAAGACATCTTAAACACAGCTTGCAAGAATATCATTGCATGTGAAACCAGGCTGTATTGGCTCAGTAGTGGCGTTGATACACTGCTATAAGGTATTCCTAACCTCAAGCAGGATCAGACACTATTGGTGAGACAGAAGGTGGAAATATTGATACTTTTATAACATATTATATTTGACTTTTACATATACAGCTATACATTGTCCTGAACTCCCTGCAATTGCAAATGGCTACACAGTTCAGCCAGGGAGATTTTACATGGCGCAGGCATCCATAATGTGTGACATAGGCTACACCTACAGCGAGCCAGGACATCAGCACCGGACATGTCAGGGAGATGGAACGTGGAGTGGGAAGCAAGGAACCTGTAATGGTAGGTATTGAAATCTAGACATCTTTTTCATTAAGGTGGCTCCACCCTGGTATATTGAATTTGAAACAACTTTTTAGGGAATTTTAGGGGATCAGGCACTAGTGATAAGACCGAAGGTGGAAATATTGATACTTTTATATATTTGACTTTTATATATACAGCTATTCATTGTCCTGAACTCCCTGCAATTACAAATGGCTACACAGTTCAGCCAGGGAGATTTTACATGGCGCGGGCATCCATAACATGTGACATAGGCTACACCTACAGCAAGCCAGGACATCAGCACCGGACATGTCAGGGAGATGGAACGTGGAGTGGGAAGCAAGGAACCTGTAATGGTAGGTATAAAAATATATACATCTTTTCATAAGTTTTGGGTTGATTTATGTGAGTTTTGGGTTGATTTACCTGAGTTTTGGGTCCATTTACACGACTTTTGTTATAAAATGGCTGCATATGAGGGTTTCAAACTCTCATATGTTTTCCATAATGCAACATAATACGTCCATAACTACGGAGGTTGTTATGAAACGGGCCACAGCATTCATAAGTATGGTCCATAATTAAGAACCCCTTATCCCTTCAGTCTAAAATACAAATTAGATTAGGACAGAACCTATGCACATTTAAACAAGATTCTCCTTTCCCCTCTTCATGCATACATACTTAAAGGAACCCTTGCACTTGATAATGGGATGCTTATTTTTCAATGAAATCAATTCAGCATGTCATTCATGTAGGACATTATTAACGTGAGCAAGGTCCAAGGAATTCTATTTTTTTTATAAATAATTAAGTAAAACGTCAACATTTTCTTACCTTTTCTGTTGAAATCATTTAGAACAAT
This sequence comes from Lepidonotus clava, assembly GCA_936440205.1. Lineage (NCBI taxonomy): Eukaryota > Metazoa > Annelida > Polychaeta > Phyllodocida > Polynoidae > Lepidonotus > Lepidonotus clava. The sequence continues at coordinate 4,004,744 of OW387134.1, forward strand.
TAACTGGAGTCGATTACAAGTGGAGTACAGATTTTTATATATTTATGTGCAAGGAACCCTTTAATTGAAGGCCAATTGTATATGCACACAGACATAGACAATATATAAACAGTTATGATAGTCCAACTTACTTCTAATACACCTTTCAACATATTGAAATGTATTTTAGGATCATAATTCCTCTTAAGTTTGTTTCATGACAATTTAGTTTACAAGAATATCAATGCATGTGAAACTCGCTGTAGATAATAATGGCGTTGATACACTGCTATAAGGCATTCATAACCTCAAGCAGGATCAGACACTAGTGATGAGACAGAAGGTGGAAATATTGACCCTTTACAATTAAATATTTGACTTTTGACTTTACAATTGCATGATTAACTTTTATATGAACAGCTATACATTGTCCTGAACTACCTGCAATTGCAAATGGCTACATAGTTCAGCCGAGAAGGATTTACAAGGCGCGGGCATCCATAACATGTGACATAGGCTACGCCTACAGTGAGCCAGGACATCAGCACCGTACATGTCAGAGGAGCGGAAGGTGGAGTGGGAAGGCAGGAACTTGTAATGGTAGGTATTAAAAATAATATACTTTTAATAGTGAGATGATACACCAAAGTGCAAAGCAAAATGGTTGTATCTGACAATTCATAGTAAACTAATAGAAAATTACAATTTGACGAATATACTCTGCCACAACAACAAAACCTAGTCTCCCAGATATCTTGCAACAACTCTGGTCACACTGTGTCTGTTGACCTTTTATAAAACCAACTTGCTAACAAAAAGTATGCATTATTATGTTGTGTTTTCAAAATTGATATATTTGACACTCTTAATTGTGATATGGATTATTTTTTAAAATTGGGCTAGCTCCTATCTGGCCCCTTATGATAACATATTAATTTCCTTGTGGTCATGACGCCATCTAGAATTATTCCTGCATTAAGACCAATTTTGCACATTGAAGGCTACAAAGGTTGTATGACATAAAGATGCAAAAAAAGGTGTTTATTTTTGTAACTCTTAATTCACCTACCAACTAAAGAGGTTATAGCATCATGAATGTTTATAATACACCCTAAATCTATATGCAACGTTTCGACACATTTTATTTTATAGAAAAATAAAGAATCAGTGCCTAAATGCCTTATGTGTTACCCGGTCTGACAAAATGAGTCGCAAGTTGCACATGGTCAAACTGAGATTTAGGGCTCTAAAGTCAGAAATCGTCCAAACTATCGAAAATGTTTGCATTTTCTTATTTTTTAATATCAGGACTATCATTTCCAAAATTATAATAACCAAATTTGACCTCTAAGTGTGTTGAAATGACCCCCAAAGTTGCCCTTCTCCTTGAGTGATTTAGAACAAAAGCCTTCCTAAATGCCGATTTTGATAAACTTGCAAGCCACTTTAAGGGGTAGAGAACCCAAAAACTTTTGGTACCGCCGTAAAGTGCTAATGGGCTAATCAGAAAGCGGATTCTGAATGCTGTAGCCATGAACAAATTTTATACATACTGAGTTCACACTGTAGCCATCAGATCCCGAAGAAGACATTGAAACATCGAAACATGTTGATCCAGCCATTTTAATGAATCATTTAATAAATTTACCAAAACAACTGTCCACGAGTCAGTCATTGAGTTGGATATATCAATTACACTTTTTATTACGGCACCAAACAGAAATAAATACCAGAGGAAAGAAATTTGGGGAAATTAACGTTTTATTTTGAATAACTGTTTAATTCTTAGACTATATAGAAAAACTGTTGGAATCAATAAGTGGGCCATGTGCAAATCTCCCAAATAACTGACCAAATTTGCCTCCATGAAATACATGCTAGAATGAGACCATTTGGGTGCATACTTCCCCTTCTATCTATGAATGAAATAAGCACACCAAGATGTTGATAAATAATTCAATGTTACACTTATCTTTTCCTAATTTGTGTTAAATTTATTATTTCTTATTTAATAGATAAAGGCCAAATCCTTTTGCTTAATTTCAAGAGGTCAGTTTCACCTTTATTGCACAAAGGTAGAGATTAAATCATTTACTTTGTGCATGTTAATTGAAATAATGTAAAGGTCACCGGTCGAATACAAGATAATAAGAAATCCTCCAAATTACTTGGTTTATGAGAATACCTAGTATAAATATGGCAGGTGCCGCTGGTAGGTGTAAATATACCCGACGACAATGCTCACCGGGGTACACCTCCCAACAAGCGCCGACGCCTGGGGTAAAACCAATATCAGACTGCTATAAAAGTGAGAGCGCAGTGTAAGAGAGAGCGAGAGATCATTAGCGTTTGGATAATACAGATCGGGAGATTCGGAGGGGTTTAGATAGCTACACAACCGCAGGGACATCTGGTGACTTACACGGTACTTTCGCACTACGGCTGGAGGTGAGGCTAGGCAGACTCTAAGGAGGAAGCTTACTCTACCCTAAACTGGAACTGTTATACCTTGGAACTTATTACATCACGAGCAACTGTATGCATCACCATATCCATCAATAAACTTACCATACTGCCAAGCGTTGTTCATGTTATGGATTGAGTGCCCATCTCGTGGACTTATTCACCACTCGACTAGCACCCATCAGAAACAATATCAACGACAGTAATTATCTCGGACAATGCACTATAATTATAATTAACCATAAACGATACAATAGCGTTCATTATATGCAGGTTGGGCAATGTTACACTGAATGTTAGCCATCCACAGAATGCAGCAATCTGATGGGCTGAGGTGCACGCCACTCCATGTTACTCCATCCAAATCTGCTAGGTGGCAGCACCAGTATTAGTCTGTACAGTAGCCACTATGCAGACATATATATGTCTGTGGAGTAACTACTATGTAGACATATATATATATATATATATATATATATATATATATATATATATATCTGCAGACTAGCAATCCTTATGAGGATGGATCTATCAGAATACTCATTTATTAATTTCAATGTAGTCATCACATCTTACAAATTTGAAAGGAAGGGTTTATTTGTATTACAACTGTCTTTTGTCAAATTTGCCGAAGGCACTTGTATATAGACAATTTGGTATAATATAAGGGTATAAGGAATTAATAAGGTATGAGGTAAAATAAATTGTAGGATGGGTGGGAGGTAAAATTGAAGAATATGGAGTAGGTGTTGGGAATGGAGGTTTATGGAAGAAGGATGAAGGAAGTAAAGGGGGTTGTGGGTAGAAGTTGTCTCGGAATCAAATTACCTACCACGTCTAGGAAAACAAGGTAATTCAGCCCCTAATTATTGTACAAATACAATCTTACTATGAAATTGAAACTCTTTTTGAGGCAACCACCATATCTGACCAACTCAAATTTGGATTTCTGCGATATGTGACTCATTATGTCAGATTGCGTCCCATATAAAAAAACACAATGTACTTTTGAAACAATGCTGCCATCTGCAGGTTGCTTTCATATTGTCCTTACGTTATCTTTACAAAATAATCACAACATTATGAAAATGAGGTTGTCCTCACATTGTGATAATGACATTGTTATATTCAGACATTGCGTATCTTGTAACACAATGATGTACGTTATGTTTTAGCAAAATTCCTTGGTTACATACTTATCAAATTGTGTATGTGTACTTAATGGAAAGCCCTTATCTTGGTATGAATTTGAAACCTGCAATTGATTTTTAAACAGTTATACAATGTCCTGATCTCCCGGAGCCTGCACATGGGTACTTGGTGATGCCAACCCGCATTTACAAGGCCAAAGCCGTTATCGTGTGCAATGCCGGTTATACCTACAGTGAACCGCTGTACAAGCAGAGAGAATGTAAGGGAGATGGAGATTGGAATGGCAAGCAAGGATTCTGTGAAGGCAAGGAACATTTTCAAATGAAAATCTCTATTTGAATGCATTTGCTGTTTTTGTTCCAGCCAAGCCCAGCCCAAGACCAAACCTGGGCTGACTGCATGCCATTGACCAGTTGCATAATGGGTCTCGCTGTTCCAATGACTTTGTCAAATGGTGAGAGTCATTGTTGTTCCACAGCAAACGCTCCATTGCAACAAAACCTTCACAACAAAGGTCGTTGCACAAGGAAGTCACTGTTGTGATGGGTCCTGCTGTTTAATTGTGGCTGTTCTACTGGGGTGATTTTAATTCTGTAAACAGTATTAAAAAATACATACTTCTAAAATCTAAAATGCTGAAGCCCAGAAAAATTATTATCTGTGATATACCCAAGTCTAACTTGGTTTTTAAACTCTCACTATTGCAATGATTTCATTATGTGTTGGGTGAACCCAAACTGTGCCCCTTATACCATAGCTAGGTGTGTAATCATAGTTATATATAGCTATATTTACATATAAACACTTATACATACACATACATTTATGTATATATATATATATATCTATATACATTATCGACATACATTATCGACATACATTATCGACATACATTATCGACATACATTATCGACATACATTATCGACATACATTATCGACATACATTATCGACATACATTATCGACATACATTATCGACATACATTATCGACATACATTATCGACATACATTATCGACATACATCATTTATATAATTATACATTATCTATATACATGATATACATACATGATATACATACAAGATATACATACATGATATACTTACATAATTATGCATACATCATATACATACATCATATACATACATCATATACATACATCATATACATACATCATATACATACATCATATACATACATCATATACATACATCATATACATACATCATATACATACATCATATACATACATCATATACATACATCATATACATACATCATATATATACATACATCATATATATATATATCATATATATAATTATATACATCATATATATGGTCGATTCTCATAAAATTGGGCCAATTCTGATGGATTGCCATTCTTGTTGGGTGCAAATCTAAAATGCTCAAATCATTTTTATATTTCAGGGTATTAATAATGAACCAATAGGGAATCACGTCTATATAAAAGGGAACATTAATATCATATATTACAGAAAATATGATAGCTTTTCCATATCCACAGGATGTGTCTGTATCTATGGCATGTCCGTATCAAGGGGGACTTAATTTGCATACATGTTCATACATATCTGGGCCATGATCATTAAGTGAATATTCCAGGAAAACTTATTCAATACTTTTTATTTCACTCTTATTATTAAATAAAGACCAATATTACCCAGATACGGACAATCAGGTGTGTATAACCATGTCGCAAACCAATATAATACATTTTGAAACACAATTACTTCTTCATATAGTTTATAATTATGCTATATTTGATTTCTAATAAATCTAAATGTTTCAAAAACAAGATTTCTTTATATTATTCTTAAGTATAACCCTACCTAGATATGGACACATCCCCTAGATACAGACATATTGATATGAATAAGGCTATCATACAACAATTTACAATTGAAATCCCATCAATATGATTGTGGTGTGTACTAGCTTATGTTTATCTCATTCAATTGGCATAGGTTCTATATTATTAAGATGTATTGGAACAACTCAAGGGAGGTCTTAATGGTAAATTCCTTTACAATTCACCCCCTAGATACAGACATGCATATCTGTATCTAGGCCATTATAATTGTCTTCAAGCATATAAAAATAAAAATAGAGTTAAATCGTATCTTTTATTGAGCTTTGGTTATAGTAATAGTGATGTAACGCACGAGTGTGGCCCCTGCACAGAGCCAGGCTTTGTGCAGACCCAAGTGTGGCAGGAGGTGTGACCGCACTTGGCTGCACAAAGTGTGGCTTGGGGGTTTTGACACCTCCCTGCGCAAATAGGGAGTGTTCGCCAATAGCGGCTGGAAGTGGTTCAAGCCGGCCACCAGACTACCTAGTGTCTTGATTGCAGGTACAAGCAGTTTTCACTGGTGCCATGCTTCACTGGACACATCACAGGTAGCAGTGGTCGCTGGTCCAGGTGTGTTACCTGTTTACAACTGGCTGGTACCAAGCAGGCCCTTTTGCACCGCTATTTGGCCGTACATGCCCTATTCTGGCTTGACTGGAGGTGGGATAAGAGCCCCAGACACTGAGACAGGGCTGCATTCGACAGTCAGAGTAAACTCCTATTCAATGCTAACAGTTACTACTTGACCCTTTTTTTTTACTTTTATGTCATGCTTGTTTCATGTGAAATGTGCGATCAGTGTTCGAAATTAGATATTTCTTTTGTGCACCATCTAGGCGCATAGGCTTCAAAAGTGTGCACCGGGGATCTTGTCAATGTACACCCCTAATCAGGCCTCGAGAAATCAGTGCCTGGGGGGGTCTGGAGCACCCTCTTCAGCCTCGTGGGCTGTCACTTTACACTTCATGGGAGCCCAAGGGGCTCCCTAGCTTGCATGAAAATTATGTTATCACTTATTTCAAATTTCAAAAGTAAAGTATTATGATGAAGTTTCTACAGTTCTAAAAATGGAAACCATTCTTAAAAAGAAAAGTAAAATTGACATTTTTTGGCTTTAGGATTGGCTCCTTGGTTCTGGTGCCGGGCTTCCGAGCTCCTCATTCTGGTAGCCCGATGGACAACCCACCTTAATCAGAAATTCCTCGTGGGCTGCTAATAGATAGATATCAAAAATAACTGAAATATCATGCACACACCGGGTACACACTGCCGAAAATCTTGCACACAACGACGGAAATGTGCGGACTGGGTGATGATAAATGCAACATATATATATATATATATATATATATATATATATATCGGCACTGTTCGAAATTCGAACAGTGGCTATATATATCGCACTTATCATGCCGCATATATTAGGCATGATAAATGCACGATATTAGACTGACATGCGCAATACAAAGCTTAAAAAAATATATTGCATAATTTTGGCCTATTTAATATCTATGTTAAGGCTACCAGTGGTGGATCCAAAGGAGGGGGGGGGGTGCAAAAGGGGCAATTGCCCCCCTAGACCCAGGGGACAAAATTTTGGCATCTTCACATTGGAAGATCTGTGTAAATCTGGTGGGGTTTTTTTTTCATTTCGATAAGGATGGTTAGGGTTTGCCAGTTTGCCAGTCTACAAGCAGCTTGCAGACAAATCAGTTTAGCCTGTCTGGGCACGGGGAACAGGCTATGGGACTTGGGGACCTTATCAATGCGGCTAAACCCACACAGACACAGGTGTATACATGGCTGAGAATCCACATAGGTGATAGTATCGCATGTTTTAAAAGGAACGTAGCTACACCTGCACAGTCTTAACGCCAAACTTAACTCTGGCAAAAGCATACACCAACCGGACATCCAGAGGCATAGCATTCCAATCAAAACATTCCTTCCTATCTAGCTTCTATGGAGTAACCTTTAAATATAAAGATATACTTTATAACTCAGCAGAACAAGCGTTTCAACATGTTAGGGCCAAGCATCATAATGATGAACCAATAGCAAAAGAGATCATGAATGAAACGGACCCATTGAAAATTAAAAGATTAGGAGATAGAATACACTCATCTGAGGAATGGAAACGAATTGAGGTAGTAGTCATGTCGCAAATCCAAGAAAAAAAGTTCACACAGAATAAGCAGTTGAAAGAAATGCTTTTGGATACCAAGAACGAGCCACTGATGGAGGCTACTCTAAGTAAATTCTGGGCAATAGGCATGCATATTCTAGATCCGGACATAGATAAAGGAATACGCAAAGGCCAAAATAAGCTTGGGTTTATACTTGAAAACATACGCACTGACTTGCGCAAGTTGACAGACTATAGTGATATAGCATCGAACCAAACCAATCAGACTGTGACCACTCGCCGGCGCAAAGCTGCTAGGTCGCAGAGCGCCGCAGTAGGTACTACTGTATACACACACCTAGAATCCACGGCCCCAGACATAGAACCAGGTAAGGACCTACCACAAAAAGCACTGCAGCAACCTTCTCAAATAACTGAACGTCATGGCATATATGCTACCTCTATAGATTTCCAAATAACACCACCCAAAACAACAAAACAAATGCTGGATACAGACCAAACCATACCGTTGAAATTAGCATTCTCACCATTGAACCCAATGGCAACAAGCTACATACCTACGTAGAACATACATGATAACAAAATGATTACTGTGTTCTGCTACTTTTCAGAAAATGGCGACAAGCAAAAAACCAAAGGATGCAGCTATCATTATGGACTCGAGAGGGTACCAAATGCAAGAAGCAATAGCCCCACTCAACGTCCTAAAAACAGGTATCATAGTACACACAGTTCGAGGCGCTGGCCTATATGAGTTATCTAGTACTGCCCTAGAATTTGCTGGGTACTTCCCGAATCATCTTGTATACTTAGTCGGTGGTATATGTGACTTCACTGTGAAAGACAAATTTACAAAAGAAGTCTCTATCCCGTTTAAACATGAGGATGATATGGTACAACATGTTACCACCCTACTTGACATAGTTGATAAAAACATGCACGAGTTTAGACCAGGCATAAAATTCATCTTATGTCCCATAGTCGGTGTGGATGTGAGCAAGTATCTAGGCATATATGATGAGAACATTCAGACCATGTTCACGAATGCAGTGTTGAGGGTTAACACCCACATCATGGATATTAATCAGACGAGGCATTACCATCAACCACCCTTGGCGTCAATAGTACACAAGTGGAGACGGCACCGCTACCGACATTACTATGATAAACTTCATCATGATGGCATACATATTTCCCAGGAAATACGTGATGACTGGGCCTCATCATTTGTTGACTCAATCCCCAAGAACTCATAAATAATATGAGACATCGCAGAACAGCAAGTAACACATAACTTTTTGATTTTGAACTAATGACTAAGTCTGAACTTGTCAAAAGATAAGTAATCCTCGGACAAATAATATATCATCACACTAAGACATTTAATAAGGGTAATGAAGTCTGGAGCTTGTCAAAAGATAAGCGACATGTACTGAGTAAGCCAATTTCCTATTTGTTTCAGGTTGCTGTATTATATTGTTGCATCAATTGGATGCTAAAATGTCACTATTCTCTAAAATCTGAATCAGGGTACTACAGATCTGAGATCACCAATTATAACACAGTATTATCACCCCATGACTCGATCTATAATTATAGATTATCGTGTCTGGTATCATGTAAATTTAAGTCACCCATGCTCACCTTCTAACACCACCATTCATCAATGTATAAATCATGTTGTAGATACAATTCGTGGTATATCTCTAAGGAGACTTAATTATGAATAACACAGGAACATATACTCCAGCTGAAGTTAAGCACATGAAGGGATTAAAGATTATTTTTTGGAACACCCAAAGTCTATTAAATAAATTTGAACAGGTAAAACACTTTATTACTGATACACAGCCAGATATTGTTTGCCTTTCGGAGACATGGTTAAAAGATCATGTAACCAATAACTTTATCTGTATAAATGGTTATAATCTTACAAGGCTTGATAGATCAGTTCTCAATGCTGTTGGCTTGCTAAAAAGAGGGGGAGGTTTATGTGTATACATTAAACAAACAATACAATATGAGGTCTTAAATGAAAATTTCTCATTATCTACCCCTGATATAGAACTACTAACAATTCAACTTAAACTAAATAATGTTCGACCCTTATACATAACCAATGTATATAGACCCCCTGACGGAAATATATTAGAATTTACATCAAAGTTAGAGCAATTGATGCTTAAACTTGTAACCCCAAAAACTATAGATATTTATATTGGTGGGGACTTTAGTATTGACTATGGTTTGCAGAGCAGCACGAGGACAAAACTTAAGGACTTGGAACGTAGATATGGCTACAAACAGCTCATCCTTTCAAATACTCGCCCTTTGTATTCACAAGCAATAGTTGATCTCATTTTCTGTAACAATGACAAAATATTACAAAGTGGTACTCTGTTGTTAAACTTAAGTGATCATATACCAACCTTTGTGATCCGTAAAAAGATTAAAGTGAAAAATGCAAAATCTGAATTTCTAGGCCGGAGTTATAGACAATATAACAAAGAAGCCTTTTGTGAAAGACTTTTGGAGTACAACTGGGCTGACTTATACAACATATTGGATGCCAATAGGGCCTGGCTATTCATGTATGATAAAATTGTAGAAGTATGTAATGTGTTTTGTCCTCTACGAATCTCGAGGTATAAAAAATCGAAACCACCCTGGCTCTCAAATGAATTAATAGAATTAGCCCTAGATCGAGACATTTCTTTAAAACTAGCAAAACAAACCCATTCTAAAGAAGATATTCTACTAAGTAAACAATTAAGAAATATTTGTAAATCGGAATTTAAGAGAGTCAAGGATGAGTATGTAAAGGACAAATTACATCAATTTAAAAATGATCCCAAAAAATTTTGGCAACATATTAAATCTGTTATCCCGGATGAACCATCTATAATGGACTATGCATTACTGGATAAAGACAAAAGAGATGTTCCATATATGGAGACCGCAGACTTTATCAACAATTATTTTACAAACATTGGACATGAACTTGCATCAAAAATCCAGAAACCCTCGGTTGAAGAACTTAATAAGATTCAAGTTGATGAAGGTGAAGAACTGCATGATCACCCGGACTATCTGTATATAAACATATTTGACCAGGAAAGCCTGAACAAAGTTATAAGTGAGATAGATATCTATAAATCATCTGGACTGCCAATTTCGTCAAGATTACTTAAGGACAGCTTTGAATGTCTTAGCACATACCTTTTGTATATATTTAATTTGTCTTTATCCACATCTACTTTCCCTGATGCTTGGAAAACAGGAACTGTAATTCCAATCCCAAAGGTACCTAACCCTAGACATGTTGAAGATCTTAGACCTATAACATTACTACCATTGCCAGGTAAAATGATGGAAAGGCTATTTCACTCAAAACTTTATCAACATATATAGAGGAGAATAGTATGTTTAATAGCAGACAAAATGGATTTAGAACAAAACATGGAACACAAGATACTATATTTAAATTACACGACCATATTTTGACAAATAAGAATATTAAGAGTCCGACAATAGCTATTTTTATCGATCTCAAGAAGGCTTTTGACACCCTAGACCATAAAATACTTCAAAATTTGCTAAAAGGATATAAATTATCCATACAGGTTCAAAATTGGTTAGAAAACTATCTGGCAAATAGAAAACAGAAAACAATAGCTAACAACCATCATTCAGAAGTATTGACAATATCTCACGGAGTACCCCAAGGGTCTATCTTGGGGCCACTTCTCTTCAATCTGTATATCAACAAATTACCAACAATTATCAAAAACTCAAATGTCTTATTATATGCTGATGACACTGTAATTTTCAAATCTGGTTCTCATCTGCCGACATTGTATAATGAGGTACAACAGGATCTCACAGGTCTTGGTATATGGTGCTGTGTACATAAATTGACTGTGAATGTATCAAAGACTAAATCTGTAGTATTTAAAACTGCCGATGATTGTCACATCCCCGAATTCCACCTTGGCAAAGGTAAAATAGAGTATGTACATGTATATAAGTACCTGGGTATCAATCTGGACTGGAATCTCAATTTTAACTATCAGTTTAAAGAAACCTATAAAATAGCTTCCCATAAATTACTTATGCTTAGAAGACTAAGAAATTCAATAACACATTACCCAGCTAACAATTTTACGTTGCTACAACGTTGCTGCAACATTACACTTTGGTCGGGACAACGTTGCAAAATTACGTTGTTACAACGTAAAAATGTGGACTCCCAGAAAGGTTGCAGCAACTTTGTTCCCAACGTTGTACTGTTACCTTTTCACAACCTTTTTACAACTTTCTCTGAACTATATATATAGAGAGATAATGTATTCAATGTTCATGAATATTATGTAAATTATGTAATATATTTGTGCTGACATAAGTCAACATTTTTGTGGTGTTTCTAAATCATTATAAAAATATGAAAAATTATAAGTAAGATAAGAACATTGAAAAAATATTTAAAATATTTTTATTGATAGCCCATACTTTCGTTTTCAGACTGCATTTTGCATCTAAAAGCCACATAATTTGTCATGTATGTTACACCATGTCAGGTTCATGACCTGTTGCATTTACAATTTGAAGCTGTCAAGACTGAAAAAGGTGTTCCATGTTGACAAGCTTCAAAAAAGGTGTTTAACTTGAGTTTGATTTCAATATCCCTCCTTTTATCATATTTATGTCGAATCATTAAGTTCTTTATGAATAAGAACAATGTTCCCTCAATCAGGATACATTGTTTATCACTTTTATTTGAAAAAAAAATCAAATTATTGAACTTAATTACATAAAATGAAAAACGTTTTTGCAAATTGTGTACTTTTTAGACAGTGGTGCCACCTATATGCTAATTTTAGGTTGTCCTACAATGTTGTGACAACGTTGTGAAAGTAACATTGTCAAAACGTTGTGAAAATGACGTTGCCACAACGTAATCTTGAAACGTTGTGAACATGTTTTTGAAAAACGTTGCAAATTACGTTGTGACAACATTGCTGCTACGTTTTTTCTTAAATGTTATGAAAATGTAATGTTGCACAACGTTGTCTGGACGTTGTGTGTTTGCTGGGTATACAGCTCTAACAATAGTAAAAACCATGCTATTACCTTATTTGGATATGGGAAATTCTTATCTCTCCGCATGCCCCCAGTATGATACCCACAAACTTGATATCTTACTTAATATGTCTATAAGAACATGCTTCAATATACGTAATCCAGTTGAAATACACAACCTTGATTTGTATACCAGAGCAAACTTACTACCTCTGAATTACAGACAGCAGTATTTTCTGTTGAACACAATCTTTAGATTGATTCATAGCAATGAAATACAAATGAAACCAGTTGTGCGTAATACTAGACAAGCAGCCGGTCCACTAGTACATATACCATTAACTAAATTGGAATATATCAAACAGTCACCTGTATTCTATGCAAAAACTCTGTGGAATTTGTTACCTGTTGAAATAAGAATTATAGACCAATATACTGTATTCAAGAACAGAGTGCAGAAAATGTTAACAACAAAATACCAACAGATAGAAATTGCAAAACTAACTGCAGGTATTTTTATTTGAACTGAACATTGTATTTGCCACATTGTATTTACCATATTGCATTGACTGTACTACTGAAATCCATTTCATCTCATTTCATCTCATTAATCAATTTTCTTTTTTCATTTTCTTTCTATATATATAACTCATAATTATTATGAGTGAAAAGTGATAATTGTTATTGGAAAGGCACTATGTAATAGATTAAGTATAGCTGGAGATGAGGGAAGACAGGAGTATATCCTACTCATCCCAGGATAAATAAAAGTGTTTAAAAAAAAAAAAAAAACAGTCATAGGTGTGTGTGGCAATGTGTGCACAGCTCAGAATCCACACAGGGGACCGGGGGCCCTTATCAATATTCTTCATAATCAGGGGTGTTAAAACAACACGGCTACACCCACACGGCTACAGGTGTCTGGCAGGCTCGGCTGTGTGTGTAGCCACTTTGGTTTTTACACCCTTGATAAGGTCCCAGTTACCTGGTGTGAATGGGGCATACACATACGGAACAGACATGGATCTGTTTAGAGATGGGCAACGCGAAAAAGGTGTCAACATCAGTTTAAATCTCTGAATTATATACCTTCTTATGAATACACTATGACTAATATTGTAAGACAACATCATAATATCCTTTAAAAAGACATTAAAATTTAAGTGATATTTATCATTCTAAGTTTATAATTCTAAAACTATTTGCCTCTTCATTACAAGTTAATGGCAAACAACACCTTTCAGTAGTCACTTGTTGCCAGGAATGTTGGTAGGGGGGCGAACTTATGATAAATCTTCCATTTATACAGAAATTATGAGAAAGTAAATTTAAGTACAATATGACTTGTCCATAACATTCCTGGTTACATAAACAGAGAGACACGTGCATCTGGCACGGCACAGATGGTTGATACACGGTGGTGTGCTGCACTGTCCGATGGCTACCAAACGATGGCTTGGAACAGAATACACACAGGAACCAACGCCGTAGGTGAAAGTCCATATGTCCCGTCGCGTAAGGGTCCCCATCCAAAGTCGATCCCCTGATTTTGACGGCACCTATGCCACCACAAGCCGTCAAGATATCCTGGCTTGTTACGGCCCCGCCTCTTAATAGGAAGCTCCCCCCCCCCATAAACATTGGTTATTGTACGTTTTACATGAATGTAACCTTTGAATGTGGTACACTGGCTAGACATTAGATCCCAGTTTATACCGTCAGAAAAGGGTTAAACATATGCTTGATAAGGTAAATTTGTCAGATACCCCCGTTCACACCCCCGCCTAGGCCGACCAGTGAGAAAATATAGCGGGAGGCACCCTTTGACACTCCCGACGGGACCTATCGATGGGGACCTATAGGCTATACGGGTTAAACGGGTTAGCGGTATCCTCGGCATTTCCGTCATCGCGCGGTGAAATTTTGCGCTCTGTATGTTGGCTACTTAGCATTGGGGCCTATGGGGAAACACAGGATTTTCCCGATCCCTGTGTACTTGATTAAGATTGGACCTATAGTTAGAGCAAAATAAGGTGTTTTCTGACACAGGATCCTATGTTAAACGCACCCCCAACCTCCGATCGCTATTTGGCCGAATTTTCGCTGGGCGATGCTGTATTTTAAGACCCGCTTATCCCGTATACGCGACGGGACCTATGGACTTGAAATCACGCCATAGATCTACTCTGTGCAGACCCAAGTGTGGCAGGCGCCGCGTGACGGCCCATGCCATACTTTGTGCGCCCAAGTACGGCCTGGGCCGTCACGCGGTGCCTGCCACACTTGGGTCTGCACAGAGTATGGCTTGGTGCAAGGCCGTACTTCGCGCGGTACAGTGATACTAATTTAACCTATAAAATTTGTACTCATGTGATTTTGATGAAATGTTGGATTAATCTCAATGATATAATTGCTCCATGGATATAAAAATTCCCCTAGGTATGGACACAGAAGACATGGTAACCCTCATATAATTTTAAGAAATATATCTAGACTACATATTTTATATCTTACTGCTTTGCCATCACTATAAATATATTACATTATGATAGAATATCATTCACTAATCTTGGTTTACTGAGACACAGCATCAATGGTAAGTCCCCTAGATATGGACACGTCCTTACTTCCCCACCAGCTTAAGCCTGCATTGATTGGACTCTATATTACTACTTATATCATTTCCCCCAAAAAACTGCTCATTATTATTTGTTATCTTTGGAATATTTATGTATTAAACAATTAAAATAACTAGAAATTAATCAATCTTTTCTTAAGGTACCTGTTTCATATCTCCTAGATACGGACACTATTACGTATATCAAATATTCCCCACACCTGTTTTTATGCTGACAATAAAATCAAATAATGCACTATACACTTCTATACCTTAAAAATATCATATAAGTCATACTAACATGGATAGGAAAAAAAGGCACTAATATCAAGTAATTTCTTTTTAACTATATTAGGAATATTATACATTCATATCTGTTAATGAAAATAATGAGAAAATTGACACATTTTAAGTAACTACTTAAAAATAATAACAGTAGATATACAAAACCTGGGTGCCCACATTAGTATAAAGGGGTTTGGACATGTTGGACCCAAAAAGAGTTTCCTGAAATTTGAATTTTAAAAAATGCACTGAAAAAACTGAAAATTGGCGAATTGACCCACTTTTATGAGAATCAACCATATACATCGTATATATACATCGTATATATACATCGTATATATACATCGTATATATACATCGTATATATACATCGTATATATACATCGTATATATACATCGTATATATACATCGTATATATACATCGTATATATACATCGTATATATACATCGTATATATACATCGTATATATACATCGTATATATACATCGTATATATACATCGTATATATACATCGTATATATACATCGTATATATACATCGTATATATACATCGTATATATACATCGTATATATACATCGTATATATACATCGTATATATACATCGTATATATACATCGTATACATACATCATATATATACATTGGGGGCTAATTGGCAAATTGACTGTAATTTACCTGAGGCGAGACCATGCCCTCACCCCACTCAACTACCTGTTTACACCTGGACAGAGCCCCTTCTGCCGGCTACACCTGGTCAGCCAGAACTCAGAGGTCAACAGCACCATGCAGACCTATCTCAGGGAGCAGCGTTTTCCCACCCTCCACTCCCTGTGTGAATATCTCAGGAACAGGCTTCTAAACCTCGTCACAAAGACATTGTGTTCTCATTTAAGACTGACCACCCTCTTCACTGACTTTTATGAAATCAGAATTGTTATTTTATGTCATGTGTTCGTCCTGTCTTGTTATTAAATGTTTTATGTGCCAATTCTCGTCGAGCCTCTTTTGTTAATTATATATACACACATATACATACACACATATATATATCTATACATACAGGTATATGTATATTATACATATATATATATATATGTATATATCCATATACATATGTATACATACAAGTATACCTGAGAAGACTTTGTGTTGGGTTCATAAGAATCAGGTCAAACTCATGCTGTGTATGCATTTTTCAGGCAGTTCCCAATGGGTAGTGTACCATATTCCTACTGTTAACTTTGTCTTTCATTCAGCTGTTGCCTGTCCACATGTAGGAGAGGTGGTAAATGGGATGATTTCATCAAACGAAGGCCATTACAAAGACCGAATCAACCTTGTATGCCATCCTGGCCATGAGTTGGTGGGTCAGTACAAAATACACTGTCAGGCCGACGGCACTTGGTCCGGTCAACTTGGACAGTGTAAAGAACTGAAGTCTGATGGTAAGTTTTTTTTTTCAAATTCAAACAGTTGTTATTAATGAAATTGCAAAGGGTCTAATATCTTATCTCTGTACACATTGGTGGCTCAAAAATATGTAACTTAAATCTAGTTCGTGCAGGTTCATTAACCAGCATCAGTGAAATGATTGTTTAGCAGTTGGTGTTCTCAAGCAGCTAACTATAAGGCATTTGTTTTAAGAATTTAATCAATATAATTGAAAAATATCCACTCACATGTTTCATACGATGCTAATGCTAATACTAATTATCATTACCAGATTTGCTCTCAAAACTTCTCGAATTGATACCAATCCTGTAAGTATGTTACAGTTTAGTAAACAAATCCTTGATCACAGCATAGTAAAAACAATATAAATACTTTTGATACTGTTCTCAAATTGATATCAAATTGTACATGCATATAGGTTTTTGAGAGAGTAGACTGTTTCTTCTTAATATCCTGCAAAATTATTTTCCAAAGTCAGTTCTAAAAATTATTCCCAAAAAGTACTCTGTGTAAATCTGCAGGTCCCTTAAAGTACAATAAATCAGCAGGGAGGGAGTAGCAAACTAGTAGGGAGACTTTTTGTTACAACAATTTACTATCCCTGCATTGAATTGTTCACAAATCCAAATTTGGAGCATTAAAATACATTAAAGGCAATGGAAAGTCCCCTTTTCAAAAGTGTTACAATACCTTTACAAGAGTCTTTCGGGTGACCTTTACAATTATTTTAGATATATCTACTTTACAAGACCTCACAATAACCTAAATGGTCCTATTGAACAAACTCAAAGTGAATAATCAACAAATCAGAAAATCGGGTCGCCATTTCTTGCATGACTGTGTTGTTCTCCTTTGTAAAACCTTTTACTTCACTTACAGAAAATCTATATTTGGGAAGTAGCAATGGACTTTTTAGGCCAAATAGCAGCCAGCATCCTGTGATTATGGACTAACACCAGCATTCTGTGATGAAATGCAAATCAAGTTCTGGAGTGATGACCAAAGAAATGTTGCCACAGTTATTGCTTTCCAAATCCCATCTGGAAAATATTCATGGTAATCAAAAAGTATGGCGTAGGGTCTGTGATAATATCGCAATGTTTTGCTATTATCATAACTTCCTTTTTTTCCCATAAAGAAGAAAATCTAAAAGGCATTGCAAGTGCTCAAAGTACAAACCTTCGTTATTAAAATTTGATCAAGAAGACAATTTGGAAAAAAATGTTTGGGAAGTAGACGATAACATTTTTAGATAATTTTCAAAGTAACTATCAACATTTTTTTTGAGTAGTCACCCCTGTCGCATTGGTATATGAGTTGGTCTATTTTCTCAAGCAGCTGAACTCAGCACAAACTTACCAGGTATATGGATGTGGGACACCTTAACCACTTTGTTCTTCACTTATGGTGGTTCTGAACATGTGTTTTTTTCACAATAGACATTCTTGAAATTATTGAGCTTTACTGCAATCGTATCAGTTGTATTACAATTTCGATTGCAGTGGACGATTCTTTTCACTTCTACAAAGATATGTTCAGATTTAGTTCAGACCCTCACATGCAGTTGATTTAGGGAGGTTTATGTGAGACTATTCACTGGCGGATTTAGAGGCGATGGTGTAGGGGACGTGGTCCTGTTGATTGTTATTTCATAAAGGGGTATTCCACTACACGACATGTGCTACGATATGGCTGCGATATTGACCATATCGTAGCCATGTCGTAGCCATGTCGTAGGCCCCTGTTGTTGATGTTGCATAGTGTAATAGGGTAAATCGCAGATCCTACGACTTTGAAGTCGTGTGATACGACTTTTATCACAGTGAAAGTCGTGGGGACAAATGTCGTAGGCCATAGCCCAGGCCACGACTTTTATTCAACCTGTTTAATAATGTCATAGGAGTAGTATAGAAACGTGTTGAATCCAAGGCTATGTCGTAGGCCATGTCGGAGGCCATGTCGGAGGCAATAGTACTTTGCATTGGTAAAATCCTCAGACTGTCGTACTGAGTGTAATACCTAAAATGATGTGCTTATGCTACAATATTACTAGGATATGCATGTACAAGGTTAGACATACTTGCACCTGCTCCTGCGATACCAACTAATGACATCGTGCGATACGGTCCTCATGTCGTAGCATTCCTTATCGCATAGTGGAATACCCCCTTAACTGTTCACCTCTGCTGCTGACCCCAGAATCCTCTAAGGTAGAGATGGATTTTCTCACATGACCTTAAGCCCTGGAACTTATTATATAATTGGCCGATTGGGTAAGAAGAAAGCTTGTAAATATTCTATATGACTAGAAACCATAAACTCTATACAAAGATGTAGTTTGTTACATATATTTTAAATGTTTTTGATCAAATTATCCTTCACAGATAAAAGGATCCATAATCATTATGATATAAACTTATTTGCTACAAAGGTTTGGAAGATAGTTGTAGTCGTTAGAGGGAGTACATGCCATGCAAGCAACATTTAGATATTGACTTATGTCAAAAAAAATGTGATGGAAAGGGCAAACAGGTCAATTTCATCTACTATATGGTAGAAATGGATGATGTCATGCAACTTATTCACATAAGCAGGTGTCAATAGTGAAACCTTCCTTACAACTGTTCCCTCGAGAAATACAAAAATGTTGTGAAAGTAATCATTGGCATTTGCAAAGGTATGTCATTTTTCTCATACCAGTGTAGACTAATTTAAGGGAATGTAAAGTGTGTTCGCTTTTAAAATTATTTATTAAAATTGTTGTGTAGTAAAATACATGCAGAAACATTATATCATTTGAGTTAATGCCAAACATACATTACACGATCGCAAGTGACATATATGAGCATTGTTAGGCACATATCATTGCTTATACCTCTGGCCAATAGGGGAATGTGCGTTGTATCAATCATGTGTGTTATATCGTGCACCTTTACTTAAATGCATATATGATTAACAGCTTCAAATTTATCTGATGGTTGAAATTTAAAAAGGTGCATGTGTAGTAATATTTACAGCAATTAATGAACACCTGGATAGGGAATATTTATTTGATAATTAATGAAATACCTAATACGAACTTTATTCAGTATTTTTTATCGCTCTGTCTTCAGATTTCAGTTAATTTCAATTTCATATAATTTGTTCTCCTGAATTTAAGACTTCTCAAAAGATGTATATATCACTGTGGCCATATAATTTCTCTGTTAATTTGTTTAAAAGAAAAACACAAATTCTGTGTTAACTTGATAACAATATTCCCAACGTTTTATTCGTCATCTGAGTACACATTCTACACATTTATTTGACATAGACTAAGACAGAGACAAAAAAAGATATATTGAAACATGATCATGACCAGCATGTTTAAAAGTGTATGTATCACCTATATGTTGAGTCAGATATAAACTAGAGTAAACTTTAAGTGCTATATTTTCCTCATTGATCAGGTTATTGAGGTTGTGTTTATCAATGTCTTATAACATGAGAGGATAATCATCACCAAAAAGAATGGTGATATTGTGAAGTATGACCAATAAAGTATAGACACATTTGTGACCGATAGAAAATTACTAGAAATTTGAAACTTTACTAAAGATTCTGTCAGGAAATCAACCTCATCAGGTGAAATAAATAGAGTATGGCTCCTTTACCTAATTAAATGCAAGGTTCTGTCGATTTCTTGATAATTCCTCGTGTTAACAGGCTTAAAGAATTTTTTTCTACAAATTATCATTGTTAGCATAGATATTCAGGAAAAGAAGCGATAATATATTTCTGTGATAAATGATTGTACTCCCTTGAACAAAATAAAGGCCTATTGTGAATACATTGGGACCGTAGTTATTTATTCATATATATAATGCTAGTGTTATATATGTTTTTCATGTGTTTGTGCAGTGTACCTCCCACAGAAACCTTTATCATACAAATCTAGGCTGTGGTCCATTACACAAGAGAAAATATAGCTATAAATGGATAAACAACATGATCATATTCGTTATCGACTGTGAGCGCTGTTGGGCCTTTCTTCACATTCCAAAATAAAATATGTAAATAACTGTAGTGATCTGTAGTCTTTACAGAATTTAAACGTACAGTACTAGAGTTCCTTTGTATATCATTTTACATACCATTTTAGGTATAGGTTTTTCAAAACAGAGATATCGCAGCAAAGTGATCTTACAGTTTTCAGTGTTATGGATTATTTTTGTAACAACGAAACATTTCGTTGTTAAGCAAAAGTTAGTTGTGCTTTCGTTGTTTGACCCTAACAACGAAATTCTATCGTGTAACAGGTCACTGTGTCCTGTTGCACAATGCATTTTCATAACATCAATAACTTTAAGATAACTTTAAGATCGTTTTTGTTATAGCAATAGGTTTTGAAACAGCAACACCTTTTTATCTCTAGTTCTAATATGAATGAAATTAGATTCTGTAAATTGATATATGAAGGGGGGGAAAATGAAAAAATCAGTAACAGTAGTGGCTAATTGAGGACATTCTAAAGCCTTTTTTTCCATTGTGCAAAGGGCCACGGTGGCCCGTTGCACAATAGAATTTCGTTACTAAGATAAAACAACGAAAGCACAACGAACTTTTGCTTAGTAACGAAAAGTTTCGTAGTAATGAAAGTACAATATCTCGGGATCTAATGAAAGAAATTAAATTCTGTTAATTGTTCTAAACTAGAAAAAATTTAGAAAAAATTCAGTCAAAGCTACAGCTCTTTGAGGCTATTCTAAATATAGAAAAAATTATTGCAAAACCATCGTTGTTAAGATAAAAGTAACAACGAACTCTTTCGTTGTTTACAATATTTTCGTTGTTACAAAACCCATTGTGCAACGGGCCACCGGTCTGTTGCACTATAAAACCTTCACAACAGCGAGAGATTAAGAACTTATAGATTTTGGTCTTGCGACAGTGTGTGATGAATTGACCATTCATCTTTTTGAGGTACAAAATATTGAGCTAGAAATCGGGTATAATCAATTTGTATTGTGAAATAATCAAATAAAACAGATGCCGGCTAATAATGAAATGGTGTAATGGAACGAAAACAGGTACGAAATGATAAACTTTAGTAAGGTATCAGAGACCGAAAAACTGTGGTAACCTGATGTGACTTCACGATGGTCGCGTGGT
Organism: Lepidonotus clava; assembly: GCA_936440205.1. Taxonomy (NCBI): domain Eukaryota; kingdom Metazoa; phylum Annelida; class Polychaeta; order Phyllodocida; family Polynoidae; genus Lepidonotus; species Lepidonotus clava. Next base: position 4,026,943 of record OW387134.1, read on the forward strand.
CAAAATTGACCAATCAGAATCGACTTGTAGCCCATAAAAGAGGGCATTATGGCCAACAGTAAACAGTTCCTAATAGGTACATACTGTGTTCACACGTCTCTTCTTTAAGATGCCCTGCCATCTCAGCAGCCTAAACATAAGATATGCAATAGTCGCAGTGGATAATCGAGTAAAACTTAAATAAGGAACCCAAATTAGAGACAAATTGGACAGAAGCCCGAAGTTGGTACAAAAGCCTGAAAAAGCCCGAGAAGCAGCCTGAGCCTGGAAGACCGGCAGAGTAAAAAAGCCCGAAATAGTAAACAGTAGGCCCAATGCAGCAGGAACATAGGTGCGACCCGCTCAACCAAATGCTACCAACCTCCAATCGCGAGCAACGATCCAATTCCATAGGCGGGTCGACCGACCGACACAGGGCCTCGATGCCCGAAACTAACCTTAGCTCTCGTCCCCTCCTGGTCAGACCATTAAGAGATCCACCCCAACCGTACCGTTCATTTACCCTCGTACCTCGGGGCGCGACTCTTGATCTTACAAATCGGTCTCCTGCTCAGACTCGTCATTCGGCTTGAGGCCAAAGTGACCCGAAAGCGTCTTTGTCATAGAGTTCGGAAACCCCGACTCACTAAAGAACATCAGAAGTGCAAAGGCTGACGATGGTTTGATGCAAACTCTCCCTGTAGTGCATAACATCCAACATAAATCTTTAGCCACTTTTAATAATTTTTTCGGGCTGAGAATTTCAGGAGTTTCATATCTAAATGTCTATTTTGCAGAACCCTTTACACGCTTAAAATCAGTCGCGCAAAACAGCCATAAGTCAACAGCAGGACCCATCACAACAGCGACGTCCCTGATGGAGATTTTTTTTTTTTTTTCACATTCTTTAACAGTGATGGGTCTTGCTGTTGGTGCAATTTCTAGCAACAGCGAGCCCCATTATGCGATGGGCCACTGGGCCTACTGTTCCCCTTATCACAATCCATGAATCTGCTCATACAAACCTTATTATTGCATCAATATTCCATCAACAATTCTTTTAAATGGTGGGATTATTCTGATATTTTCTAAATGTTACAACTTCGTTATGGAAACCAACCTTTCCTTAACAGAAAACAGGTACAACTGGACATTACAATTATCATGAACTGTGAATCTGGTGCAGTCTGAAATACAGTAACATGAGTTTCCCAAAGCTATTCCCACCCTATAAATATTTATGGCTGTGTCCTATAAGTTCATATATGGATATAAAGGAGTATAGAGGTCTCGCCCATGACATGTGAAGTTGGACCTGTATAGGAGCTTTTACACCTATGTGAGATGGGTGTGATATGACGATGTTGCAGATTAAAGAGCAGGGAAGCAAGAAACCGATCGAAAAAATTGAAAGTTTGTTTGCCATATCTTAAGTGTGTTCCGGTTCTGTTCTGTTCTGTTTTATGACATTTTTACCAAACTTAAAACATCGGGGAATTTATTGAATCTATACATAATAAACTTCCTGTTCATTTATAAAACCTGGCTAGAATCTAGCGGAAATGATAAGAATCAAGCCTAAATGCCAAACAACACACACCTCCAAACCAAAATCAATAACTTTTCATTGAGGACCAGACCTATAGTTGCACATAATAAAAAAAACGATTTATTTTACATGTGTGAAAGGCCAAATAATAATTATTTAATATCAGGTGGTAAACCAGCCCCTTCTTATGCATGAGATATGTGACCCGATCTGACAAAATGAGTCGCAAGTCGGCAATGAGTCGCAAGTCGCACGACCCTTCCATAGCATTCCTTGGCTAATTAGCTTTCAAACGAGGTGTAACGTGCGACATGCGACTTCTTGCGACTTCCGTCTCAGTATGTCAGATCGGGTCACATATGAACTTATGTTGCCACTATATAAGTCGCATTGGTGTAAAACCTCTGTACGTCATATGACTATGCCATGGTCTGCTCATAGGGAGTGTATGAGGTAAACTCTGCTCAAGCTGTTTCCACCAGTAACTGTTGTCCTCAGGTGAAGTTGGAGTAGTCACCAAACCTGTCCATGTACTCAAGTACCATCTCATGAATGAACTTGTACTGGTCCTGAAAAAGGTAGACAGAAAAGGTTGCACATTATGATTGGGTATCTAAAAATAGATACGATTCATGATGTTATGTCGAGAATATCGTTACAGTTGCTCCCCCTATAAGTATATGTGCAAACCATAACAATGCTAGTGGTCACACAGAACTAAATGTGGCGCCATCTGTCAGTGTCCTACAACTTTCTGTCCTGAGGTGAAGGGGATGCCAGTCCCTGAGTGGCTGATAATGGGATAAGATAAATAGTAATGCAGAATTATAATTTACATGATACCTCCTACTATTCCTGAGTTATTCCATAAAAGAAATCCATGATATGGGGTATTTTGTAAATGTCAGTGGGGTTTTAAAATGGGCTCTGTGCTCCGTGAATTTTATTGCTGCAAAACAAGCCAAAATTAAGGTAGGTCAACATCTGGGACTTTTGCGAAAAATGTTCACCGTCAACCTACCCTAAAATGTTGATATTGTGTGTACAAAAGAGGTCTCAATAGTTTACTGGGTGACTTTAAGGTGATTGGGATTTTTTTTTCGAGGTATGCTATATTAAATTATACAGGAAAACATTTGGTTCCGTGAGACCTGGTCTATTTCATGATGTCATCGACTATTTGTTTATGCATGAATAAGATTCAAAGAGATGGACTGCTGTTTTGTTTGTGTGCCATCATTAGCATGTTCACAAGAAATCAGATGGGCGACAGTGGGACTTACACATCTTAGACTAACTAGTTTTGTTATTACTGAAAAAGCCAGACATATATATGTGCTTGGAATAAACTAGCTTTGTAAAATAATTTATAACAATCAACACGTACATTCTCTAATTTCTTTTATGGAAAACATAATTAGTTTACATAATCTCCTGTAGGCCTTTCATTTGAGCTTATTCTGTTTGGCATAGCATTTTGGAAAAGGAAACGAAAGGTCATTTACAAAAATGTCATTGAATTATACCTTGCACATGACTGTAGGAGTGTTATTTTTCAAGGAATCAAATTCACCATGTTTTTCACAATTTGTACTATTAATGTGAAAAACAATTCCTAATTTTATACAAAATAATGGAACATTAAAAAGCTTTTATTTCATGTCATTTTTTAGGGGAAATCCCGTTATTTATGACGTCACACAGGGGGTTACTGGGAGATCACATCTGCCCATGAGAGGGGAGACCCCACCTCTGTAGAATTTGTGATAAGGGTTTGCTCTCAAACACAAATTATATATATTTGGTCCAATACAGCTCATAATTAATTGAAAGATATATGCATTTACAATCATTTAGTAATCAGGAAATCCCAAGTTAACCAGAAGGAATTCCCATATGTATAGTTGTGACATGGCAAGGGGAGTATTGAGCAGTTCAATAGTCAGGGAATTTCCAAAATTAAATTCCTTTCCTGAATTATTACTTAATACCCTCACATTTCCACTTTACCTCTCGTGAAATATTTTTATTAAGATGCTTAAAGCAAGGTAATTAGACACAAGATATAGGTCCGTGAATTTATGGGCAAGGAACCCTTTACATACAAACTGAATCCAGCAATCTAGACTGTCAATACTTACAAGATCCTGAATGAACTGTGGACGTGGGATGCGGACTTGTTTGACGGCCCTGAAGACGTCCACTTCCTGGTCAACCTTCAGCTGCTCCACTGCATACAGACTAGATACGAACAGGCCACATCGGGATGCTCCATCCCTGTTAGTAATGAAAAAAAGATAATCTGTTTTCACAAGAGACAAGGCTAAACACAATTTTAAGAACATCTTTCCATCCAAATTTTGTTGTTAGTTAAAGATTTAGGAAAATGCTTTTCATTTGCAAATTTAAATATATATATATAATTTTCCTATATTTGACAGAAATCACAATTTTTCACTACGTAATTCACAATCATTTTACACTAGGATTCTAATGCTAGCATTATTAATAAATATATGATAGATCAGGAAAATAGCTCTAGTCAAGGTGTTCTACATAATGAAATAAAATTAGTCATTATTTCAGATCTTATGCCTTTTTTCAGCATCAACATTACATCTCAAATATCCCTCTCCTACCTTGCCATATGGCTGACAGTACAGTGAATAATTAACTAAATATGGGGCCTCAATGAGCAAGAGTTTTACATACGTGCAGTGTATGATGATAGGGCCATTTCCCATTTGCTTCTGCCAGCTCTCGATGGTGGCCATAGCCTCTAGCAGGGCACGTCTTGATCTGGGGAACGCATCATCTTTCGTCCAAGATGTCAGTTGAAACTGCTTCACCATACTCTCATTGTTTGTCTAAATTAAACATAGTCATCACGTATGAAGTATTACATATGGGCGCATACTAACTACAAGTAAATGATATTTAGCATCATTACATTTATATGTAAATGAAACATAATTACTTTTTCTAAATTTCATCTTAAATTCCATTAAGGGATGGCACTTTAAGAGACATCCCAGGCAAGCAGGACAGTAATGGTCATGCTCTGCAACTTACTTGTTTGCTCAGTCTATTACCTACTGAGATTTCATGTAAGATTTACACTATTTTACTTAAAGTTGCAATTCACCAAAACAGAGTTTTATAATAACAATACAATTTAGTGAAGTTGATAACTTGCCAATACAGAATGTTATAACATTATCTTTAAAAGAACATAACTGGAATATTGCTTTAAATTTAAAATGTCACAGTGCATCATCGGAACATTAGGCTCTAGAGATGTTATTGAGTGTGATTAAACTAATGGAACAAGAACCAAAATACAACTAAAGAGAACGTTACTGCAATATTATGTTAACTTTGAATGCTTGCCTGGCATATATACAGCAGGTACATATTAACAAGTCTTTCAGGGACCAGTTTCATAACAATCTTCGTAGTGACGGAGGTTTTGTGCACCCTTACGGAAACTATGCGAGTTTGAAACTGCTGAGAGCCGCCGTTTCATGACAAAACTCATGTAAATCAAGCTACAAATCCCCTAAATCAAGCCAAAACTCTTGTAAGTCAAGCCAAAACTCCTATAAATCCACCCAAACTCACATAGGCAAAATCTAAACTCACATAGCTATGATGACCAAAAAGGTGATTGTAACTTTATGAAACACAAACCTCACGCAGCCATATGGAGATTTGTTATGAAACGGGCCCCTGATTTACCTTTGCATGAGAAACCTTGAAGTCTCGCATTGTAACGTGAGGTTGTTTTGTGTCTACTGCTGTCAGGGTGACTTTGAGTGGACCAAACTCCAGGCTCTGCTCAATGTCCTTTGGCCAGTATATTTCTGATTCCTGGGGAAGTACAATTCAAAGTTTAATGATCATGATTGTAAAATAATGATATCAATCACTGGGATGAATGAAAACACCTTCTTTTTATGGAGTTGTTAATGCTTAAAACCTGCGATAATTCAGTCATATGGATACTGCATTTTCTGAGATTGGTCACTGGTTTAAACTTTGGAATGGCAATATCACTCAATTTCCTGAATTTCAGGGGTGGATCCAGGGTGGGGGGCCCTATGGGTCCTGACCCCTTCCTCCCCCCGCCTTTTGGTGGACACCTGAACTAGAAAAAGAGGTGAACATGCGGTGCGTGCACACATGAATGCACAACGTTTTAGTACTTAGCCTTTATGCTGACCCCCTCCCCCTTTCCCAAAATCTGCACCTGAATTTCCATAAATTGATAAACTCCTCAAGAGGTACAACATCCTCTGGATTTTTACAAAAGAAAATATATGTTGTAGAAAGTTTAGTGTAAAAACAGTTTTGAAATCCGGGCCAGAAGTAGCGTTAAGATACATCAATGAATATATAAATAGATGTTTACACATACTAAATTCTCTTGAGTAAATGTTCTGTCACTGAGGTCCTGTGGACCATTTGGGCACGCTTCAATGCAGGGGTCATTCAAATGTGAGTAAACTTTGCCCATATTACAAGGTGTAAGGTATACCTAAATATCTTTTAAAGAGATCTGTGCCAAAGTTTTAAGAGCATCTCAAAAGCTTGGCAAAAAGCTTGGTCATAGGGTTCATATTTAATTTGAACGTTCTAGCAGATTATCAGTTCTTGTTTCTTAAGCCTTTCCTTTCAAAATTAGTTATTCATGATTTGGTTACTTTAATTGACCCCTGGAATCATTACAGGCAGCAAACAAGAATATATCTTTGACCCTAGACTATTCCCTGCTATGTTTTAAAGGTGTATCATTGTAATTGTGTAGAGAATGAAGGAATCTAACTGAAATATTAACAGGTGAAGCCCGGTTTACACAGGCCGTCAACGTGTCCCTACGAAAATTCCCTTACGTTAACCTTAAGTTAATGAATTATCTGAAGCAAAAAACTAATTATGTAGGTCATTTTCGTAGGTTATCGGTAACAATTATCGTAAGGACTATAGTCATGAAGGGTTTACACAACCCGATAATTTCCTTAAAATAATTAACAAGGAGATAGTTATCGTAAGGACTAGGAGAATCCACAACAACTGACAGAAGGCTTACGACAATGGATGCATCCAATAGATTTGTATAAGAATAAATTCTCTGACATAGAGTAGGGTGGGTTTACATAGGCCGACAGAGGTTCTTAAGACAATGCATACAATTATCGTAAGCTTAATTTCATTGTCGTAAGCCAATTCTCCTAAGCTTTTTCCAAAAAATTTCAAACACGTCTGAAATTTTAGTTATCGTAAGAAATTAGTCCCGATAGGTCATCAGAAGCCTTAAGACAACCTAAGACAATGATTTCCTTATGACAAAAAGGGTTTACACAGGCCGATAAGGTCATTGGGACTATCGTAAGAACGTCAGGATTGTCGTAACCCTTACGACAATGACTGTCGGGGACCTATCCTAATGATTTTGTCGGCCTGTGTAAACCCCCCTTTATCTACCTGATATGTTTCTTCCATTGGATCCAGCATCACAATACTAGTAGAATTATGATCATGGACAAGTCTCCAAAGATCTACAGTTGTTTCTGGCAGAGGCATCTGGGTTACAATGTAGGCTGATTTCTTACGTGGGCCCTGGAAGAATGAGATAATTTCATTAAAACAGAAAAATATCTTACAGTAAACTTGAAATCAACTTTTGCCGTTCCATTGATTATTAAGGAGTGGTGGTGAAATTACAAAATAGATACTCATCATAAAGATTTGATAACATTAAGTTTTTAAGTCTAACTTTGTTTGAATAAAGGCAATTATTCTGATACAATAGCAAATGAAAATGACATTGGATTTGGAACTCCCGTCCTGATTTATATATAGATCTAAAGGCCATATTCCAATATGCAGTGGGAAACCACAATCAGTGATATTTTATGCCACTGCAATCAATTTGTGTTTCAAATACAGACATGTTAGTTCTGCCACCACAAGTATTGCATAGTAAACCTATATAAAATCATTTGATAACTGTCGCCTAACTGATAAAAGTTTGACAACTTCTCTGGGATATTGGCTTCATTCTGCCAATAGATACTCACATCAACAAAGACAGCATTGACGTAGCTTGTGGTCCCAGTTACAGCCGTGGACAAGAAGGGTATGTAAGCATTACCTATGTGGAAAGAAGTGTAATCTTGAAATTTCCCGTGCTGCACCTTTTGATTTCTTTGCAAATTCACAGAAACCTCAGCCTCAAATTCAGCATACATTGTTTGAAAATTACAATCAAACATCGGGTATTCATTGGCAACTTGTAATAAACGCCTGTGCTTTTTATCAAATAACATTTTATTATTTGTAAACAAACATGCATGCTTGAAAATCCGCCTAACAGTACTCTATTTTGTAAGTTGTTAGTAGCGACTTATTTCGACTTATGTAAGAATTAATTGCCTGAAAGATTGTATAGATATTCACAGAACAGATTCTATAGAACTATTTTGTGAAGTAAAAGAAAAGATCAAAAATGATCAACGGAACTCTCAAGGTACAATGAAAATAACAAAATCGATCAAAGAAACTCACAAGGTACAATGACAAGGCTGCGATTCTTTCCCCGATTTTCTGGCTCCAGTGCTATTTGAAGCGTGTCTTGTTGTTGGTCAGGCTTGAAAACTTCTAATGTCTGTGAAAGTAAGAATGTTAGACGTATCTCATTAGTGTTGATTTCAACTGGATACATTGCCTGTCTACATAATAATCTACATACTTACATAAAATTGACATTGGGTATATGTTCAATCGATCGCGATCACCATTAATTGCGTTGATGGGAGTCTGAAAAAACTATATAATATGATAACTTTGTTGGAAATGATGATATCTCTGCATATTCTTTTCCTCAATACAAACAGGAAAACATACGTCACTGCTTTCGTTTCAATAAACATTTACTCACCTGAAACTGCTTGGATAGTACAGATTCTCCTGTTTTACGGTCCGGCGTACAAAGCCGGACGTACTCCTTCCTGAACTCAGATGCACTTATCTCCGTTTCACCAGACAGAAGTGCCTCGTGTACGGCATCATACACGAAGATGTACTGGTCCTTAAAGAAATACAGAATTTATTGAATCATAAGGCAAACATGATAAGTAATATTATGATTAATCAGATCTTGGTTGATATTTAGAATGCTATTATTCTTGTCAAAAGAGCAAGTATATTTTTGATTTTTTTTGTTGAATATTGTAAGAGGAGGTGTTTGAGTTAGCTTTAATGTTTTCAGCATAAATCAGCGAAAAAAGCCTGAGGAAACATGATTATGATTGATTCAAAAGGCAGCTGTTAACTTGGCATATTCATATATTATTAACAGTTCATGGAACTCTTTTTCCATAACCAGTTAACATCAAGTGGGCTAAACACAAGATTCATTAACAGAGAGGAGAGAGATTTTATCACCCGCCAACCTACGAGCGGTGCATATTGTGCACAGGACATATTGACAGGCCATACACACCGCTGCATATTTTCAGTATTGTCTCAACAATTTGAGGGTTGTTTGGGTGATAAAATAAACAAGCATCTTTGGGGTCATTCTTGAGTGGCTGTGCAACCCATGGGGATCATATAAACCCCGGGCTTTGCCCTCCGTATGTGACAATCCTTTATGGGTTATACAGCCAGCCTTGGATACCCCCCTCAGTGCTTCTTATTATAGTATGTTACAGACATCATAGATGGCAGTACTAGTTGTAAGGAAATGATGAGACAAACTGATTGTCCCTTAAATTACTTTTTTTTTCTAAAATTATTTCTCAACCTATCATGTGTTTGATATAAAAGTAAAGCAATCCAGCCTACCACTGTTTGAATCATGTTGACCCTTTCTGCCCTCATCTGGTGTGTAAAGGCCCAGATGTTCACCTCATCCTCCATCTGTCCTTGTTGTATGCAGTGATCTATGGCTATGTACGTTCCTGTTCTGCCTATACCAGCACTGGTGAAATATAACAGAAACAGACATGTGGTTATCTGCGTACATCTAAAGGCCATATTTCACTAGGTGTCAGGTGTAGGTTCGTGTTGGGTGATATTGCCCAACACAGACAGCTTTGACGTTTTGAGGCCATATTACACTAAGCGTTGGGTCTCGTTGTCTACCAACACAACCCAATGCAAAGTAAAACAATTATACCATGTGTTTGGCACGCATTGGGGGTTGTTTTTGATTGTGTTGGCATGTGTTGGCTTGGACTGGCATGTATTGGCAAACGTATTCTTTTTTTTACAAATATGTTGGTAAAACGACACGAATCAGACACGTTGGCAAACGCAACCCGATGCAAACGTGACCCAATATGGCCTTACAACTCCTTACGGCCTTACAACTCACTTCACACTGGGAAAACTGCCAATTAGAATTGTGAAAGATTTTTGTAAGAATTCTGAAAGACAGAACATATCGTAGTGTGTTTCAATACCAAAATATTGATTCAAACTCTTTTCAAAACCATATGATCATAAAACCTTCAATGTTACATGTTAACAAATTTACCAATATTTAGTGTTTTTTATGAATTTCTGTAACAACCAGGATGGTTTCCAGCTAAAGTTAAATTTCTTTAGACGATTGAAGCTTACTATTTCCTTATCCACACGTTCGCTTCTTCTCTAACAAGAAATTATCTAGACCTCTTTTCTTAAGCATCAAGAAATTCTCATTCTCTGCGCAGGAAGACTGAGAATTCTTTCTTCCCTGAGAATAGAGAATGAAAACTCTTTCTCCATGAAAATAATGAACTTGAGTCTCTTTAAAGAGAGGGGCCAGTGAAATTTCAATATTGTCAAATTCCCATATCATGCCGTAGGTATAGTGCCTAAGTATAAATATGTGCCATTATTATGATTATGAAGTGATCCCCTATATAGAAAACTGTGTTCCTATATCAGATCACACACTGAACCCCCTGTCCACCTTGTTGAGGACATCTGTGTGTGACGTCACACAAAATGACAGTTATATTTATAATTCAAAATTTCAAATTCCATGATAAAATATATTTTTCTATTTTTCTTTCAAAAATCAATTTATTTGCTCATTTTGATCACTTTTAGACTCATAAAGAACATTTATATAAATTGAATATTGGTGTTTTTTCAGTTTTATCATTTTTTAACTGTTCTGCTTGTGACGTCACATACAGATAAATGGTCTGTGCAGGCTGTACCATATGCAAGCAGGGGAACTAGGTTTGATACAGACAAATGTGTATAAAACAAAAACTACTAGTGATAACAGTATAAAATTTGGTATGTTTATTCCCTGCATGTTGAGGATCACGGCAGTATACTAATTTATGGTCACTGGCCCCTCCCTTTAAGAGAAAGGAATTCTCATTCTCTAAACTAACAGAGAAGAGAGAATGTGTGGATAAGATGCTATTTCTCACCTGCAGTGTACAATAAGTGGTCCGGTAGCACCTTCATCATACAATTTCACCCTTCTTCTAAACTCTAGTAGTTCCAGTGCCACTTTTGGTACCCCATGGTCGGGCCAACTGGTGAAGTGAAACTGACGGATCATTCGGGATTCACCCTAGAAGAAAGGTTTCTCATTACAATAAGCCCATCCCAGTTTACACCAACTTTAAAGTTCACCATGATGTATTTTCAAAATTGCCTCTATGCTTATTCTATGAAGATAGTTGCACAATACAAAATTAACCAAAGCAAATTAATTGAAGAATTGTTTCTAAAACCTATAGAATGCAGCTTCATCTGTTGGCCTTTTTCCTATGAACTAATATTAAAGCTTGTCAGTGCAATCTATAATATCCAACCTTATTTAGCATGGAAATACAGCATTTGATTGGCTGGCAAACATGCAAATCTGCCTATTTGTAAAATGTAAGAAATGACAATGTTAAAGCAGTAATTGGAAATATAGAATACAATTGTTGTTTATTTCAGTAATCCTCACTCTAGGAAACATGGAAGGGTTATGTGGTTATTTTGTCCAACCCTTGTCCAACCCTGGGCTATACCCGATGGGGGATTGGCTTATTGTGGAGAGTGCTATTCAGTATGGTGCACAAAGGCAGTACTACATCTTCGCAATTTTGTTGATCTAGGACGTTTAGGGCTTCTAAGTTTAGGGAATACAATGATGAAGTGGACATTAAACCCAAAAGAGGTTGCCTTCTGAGTAGGAATAGCATTTTGTACTCAACATTAAACCTCAAAGGAATAAGTTGCTATCGATACAGAAATCTTGTAATAGAGTGGAAATTTGGTTATAGGGAATAGCATAGTGTTCAACAAAGCAATACATATATATATATATGTATATATATATATATATATATATACATATATATATGTAAATTTATGTATATATGTATGTATATATATATATATACATATATATATATGTAAAATCAGATAAAACCCATGAACAATTAAACATGTTTTATATCAACACTTACCAGATACTCAACGTTAAAGATGCGTATGACGTAGGTTGCGTATATATTCGTACTGACGAGTGTAACTTCAATCTGACCATAGATGGCCGAGCCACCATCTCGCCAATACTCCTTACACTTCAGCTGTTTGATAGAAAAAAATGAATATTAATAAGGAGACGACATACATTTCTGGCCCTTTGAGTATCATCAGTAAATTACCAATGTACCACACAGTGAACTTTCTTTGCCACTGGTTCCTGATAAGCTACACCAATAGTCTATGGCTAAGGCCTAGTGCACGTGGACTCCCCATTGGATGATGATGATGATGATGGTCGTTGGAGTTAAACGTTCATTAAGCAATTTTTCAGCTATATCAGGACCAACTCATTTTGTTATTTTGTTGTACAAAGTAACAACAATCGAATCTATGGGGATGAGAACGATGGCAAGGCAAGGCAGTCTAGTGGAAAGCAGTGGGAACGGAACCCGGGCCGGCCACGCGCAGTGCCAACAAGCTAACCACTAGACCATCCCACCCCCTCTTACATCAACCCCCCCCCCCCCCCCTTGGGCTTAGGTACGCATTGGATTTACAGGAACGGTCTCACATTCTCAGAATCTTCATATTATGTCATTAACAACATTAAAGTAATATTTCAATCTTGAGATTTTTACATATATATTCAAATAGTTGTTCTATATTAAAGAATTCAGAGGCCTCAATCAATTATTCATAAAGGAATAACAATATAGTTTTTGATACATAAAATTGATGGATTGAAGCTCCTACCGTTCCGGCCTCGAAACAGTTTGTGAGCATCACAATTCTGTTACTCTTTGTTTGCCAAATCATCCGCCAGGTGTCAGCAACAGTCACATCGTTCGGTCCTGAAACCAAAATTTGATTTTGTAAAATTCAATTCTACGGATTTATTTGATGTCTCCCACACAAAAAAAGCTACTGAAATGAACAAGAATTATATCTCTATATCCCGAAGGACTGCCAAATGTCTTTCTTAAATTTGACAACTTTGCAAGCCAATAAAAATGCTGTATTGATAAGTTATATCAATATACATTGTAGATCAAGGGTTGGATATTATAGGTTGTACTGACAAGCTATAGCTTTGGTTCCTCCAGAAAGAAGTATGTTATAATTATCAGGCTGCAGCTTTTACATTCTAAGCACCATCAACCGAATTATCAAACAATTTTGTATCATACAACAGCCTTCGGGGATAAGCCTGGAGCCTGTTTATGTAAACTGGGACGGGTTATTTGTGAAAGTTCTTTACCTTGGGAAGCGATGTAGTAGTTTGCAGTGCCTCCATATCCCTGGAAACAGAACAGCGAAATCTACCATCAATTCTATGAAATCATGTGAAAAATAATGTGACCCATGTTTATTTTCTACAATTACTAATCAGATTTATGTCTTCAACCAATTCAAAATAAAATGTATGTAAGGCTACACCACATGGATTACCTAATCATTCATCTAAGTATGCAAGCAATATTATGAAAATCTATTATTATAGAGGAAATGGCTTTGTCTATTCATTTTTTTTTCTCATTTTGTCATACCTATGATAAGGGGGGCACATGGTAAGTCATCACTTACAATTGTGGACAATACTGCTGTATGTGATTTTATACACACTCTCTCTAAGCACATCACAAAAAAATTCCATGCAACTTACAAACATTTAAGAACGTGTGAACTGTGGCCTGTTTTATATAAAAAGCACCATACGGCTATGTGTGTTTTGTATTTTACAAGTTACAATCACCTTTTTCATCAGTGTAGCTACATGAGACTTGTTTTTGCTTATGTGAACTAGGGTGCATTTATGAGAGTTTAGGGTGCATTTATGAAAGTATGGGGTGGTCTTACGAAAATGTCATAATGAAACATGACTATATGTGAGTTCCAAACTCCCATACATTTTCTATAAGCTCACATAAACATTCTCAGCTATGGAGCTTTGTTATGAAACAGGCTACTAAAGTGCATTTCATGAAAATTTACTTACAGTTATGTAGTTGGCATTGATGTAGTCAGAGTTTGGGATCTGCTCAACGGTAGCAAGTACAACGCGAGAATGGTCGTCTGTCAAAAACAAAGAGATGTTTCTGTTTGAAGCTTAACATAATTTCCAAAGCAATGGCTGATTGGATTTGTAATGAAACGTTGAAAGAAAATGACGGCATGTTCAATTAAGTAAAATAACAGGCCTGTAGCCAGGGGTGGAGGGTACGGGGGTTCGTACGAACCCTCCCTTGGACGAACGCTCCTCTAAATATGACCCTATTGTCCCTACAAAACCAAAATGAATGTATATTTTAGCCCTCTTAGTCAAAAAAATGAAACCCCCACCTTAGAAAAAGCTATCGTTTAAAAAAGCGAACCCCACTATGGAAAAAGTTGGCTACATGCCTGAATGGAACACGTACATGCTTTTATGTTCTGGAAGCGATGTTTTATCATATTTCCGGGTCTTTCCCCTACTTCGCATTTCGCAATGCTACCTGTTGGCAGGGCCTGTAAAAACAAGACAGGTTATGCATGAGGAATCTTCAAAATTTTGGATAAACAGGGCCCATATATCTCTTCGTAACTGGTTTTCGTGATTAGGCTAATCAGCTGAAATTTGAATAGTGTCTCATAATTCTTGACTATGTCTGTTGCCATATGTTGGGATATGATTTCAAAATAGCATTGAAAAGGGATTATTAGGTGTAGTTACTTTGATTGACAGAAAGAGTTAATAGGAATGAGGCACTGATCAAAATTCACATGATTAGCCTGATCACCAGAATCAGTCACGAAAATATGGCCCCAGTTAGATACACTGAATGATTACTGTTTTTAACTACATGGTAGGGCAATGGCTTGTTCTATTCACTGTAATAAAATGAAAAGAAATAAAAAACAATTATGTATTCCCCACGATCAGCACCTTTAAGGGACAAAAACGAATATATAATAAAGCTGAAAAGTTGCATATAATACACCTTTAAGTGGTAGACAGTCGTCATATGAGTATAGGGAAGGTATGGTGGAATTGCCCATATATATAATTATAATACGTGTACATAAATCAATCGACCAATAGATGTTAATAATATTATGTTAATATATACAATTACATGCATGTATATATATATATGTGTGTATTTTATATAAATATACAAATTTATATACATTTACAACAATGCGTTAAAATTATTGCGTTAAAATTTGAATCACACATCAATTCAAAAAATATTATCTAACAAAATAATTGTTATACCTTGAACTCCTCCTTGAAGGTGCCAGTCTGATTCTTCTTTGTCTGGATGTACTTGCCCAGGTCCCTTACTTTGATCGCTGGCATCAGGTTGGTGTTACCGGACAGTTTCCCAGGGCTGTGGGCGATGTTCGGGCCATTGATGTTATCTGATGGTACCTCTTCTGAAAGGCATGTACCATTTAGTCATTATAAATTATGCAATTGCATGGACAGCCTTCTTCATGCTCATGTTTACAAGCAAATAAATACAAAAGAATCTAATATATATTCAATGTATATGTGATATTGATAGAGTGATTAGAGGGTGATAAACAGTTGTTTAGCTTGTATATAACAATTAAATCCCTCCTAATTAGATAAACTGTGGGACAGAACAGTCACATCAAAAATATTATAGCTACACAAAGATGTGTAAGTGCGACCGTGGCCTACGGGATTTTCGTGATGATGTTGATAGTGGCGCCCCCTATGAGAGTCCGTGCTACAAATGATAGAGCAGTGGGGGGTTTTCATTCTTTTTCTAAACGTAAACAAACGGCGATGACGTCACAAAAAGGGTAAAAACAGAGGACGCGTTGAGGCTGGTTGCACAGACTCTCATAGGGGGTGCTACCATCGCCACGTTTACGTCGAAACATCACAAATTGTGTCTCTTATTTTGGAGGCTCGTTGGTCACATCACTCCCACTCCAGAAACATTCATTTTGATATCACATGATAACATGATGTAAACCAGTGAATTACAACCTGAGATAACATCAGAAACTCCTTAGGTAGGAAAAGAAATAATAGAAACATTTGTTATTTAATTGCAAATCATCGCAAACCATCTTAAGCTATCCGGAACTTCAAGTCACAAGGATGGGGCATCACACAGTTACCTGAAAACTGCATGATTCGATTTACATGAGATGCAAGAGGGGCAAGTCTTCTTTTTTTCCACCTGAAATACAAATATGCGTCAAAAGTTTTTAGTATGTAGATATGTCAGGTCAGACCTCATATATGCAGCTTCTTAGTTACTTTAAAAACAATGCTTGCACAGTCTAAATAATCACCCATGTTCCTGCAGCTGATTCATACTTTTCCCTTTCCCTTGAATGTAAGTTTCCCATGATGGTATGTTTCCTTCAATAATATAATTCTCATGATTGTACGTATCCCCTGAATTTTAACATGACACCGACACTTTACTTTATGACTCAGTTACACTGAATCACACCTGGCAGTAAAGGCAATATAACTTGTTTTATACAATGAACCTAGAGCATTGTAACCTATTTGTAAATCAGTGGTGCATTCTAAAAAGTATTTGAATATATACTAAATAACAATAATGTAAAGATTTTCATCATTAAAGTTTGAATATCAGTTTCTATTTACCTTCTTATGGAGAGAAGTGCTATAACAACTATGAATACAATAAGGACAAGGACTGCCAAACTGACTCCCACAAAAAGACCTATCCGCTTCCCAGGCGCGGAGATAACAGTTGGCATTTGAGTATCTGTGAAAGAGAAACATCAGAAATCCTCTGACGATCCTAATCTTAATGCTCTGACTGGCCCTAAACAAATGTGTCTTTGCAATCATAACCTACCAAACAATAGGACATGTTTCAAACTAACGTACGTAATTCATAAAGCTGAAAATAACATCACTTTACACAACTGGCTCTGGAATTTGAAATAAGGAATTTATTTAAGAGTACATTTGAGCTCTACTCAAATGGGAAAATTCATGCTTTTAGAATGTTTACTCAACCTCTGGCTTGAGGGGAAATCGACACAGGCCCATAGCATATTTGTATCTTTTCAGATCAAAAAAGTATTCAAAATATGCTTCTGATTAGACTTACGGGTCAGACATCCTCTTCCCTCATATCCATCTTGACAACCAGTCTGACATGAACCATCTTGTCGATCACAGGCCTCCGTGATGTTTTTACAGTTACATGTCATACCACATCCTCTTCCAAACTGACCAGCTTCACAAGCTGAATTTGGAATTTAGAGCTACCTCATTGGTACATTGGTATCAGTTCATTATTCCTAGTTCTTCTCTTTACCTAAAGGTATAGTTTAAGCCTTTGAATAAAAACTCCTTGAACATTATTTTGTTATTCATTGTGGTTGGATGTTATTTGAAAATAGAATTATTACATTTCCTTTTTATGAGGTTGTATATATGTAATAAACATGTATTATGTATGATAACACAAACACTGTAATGAGATACAATAGAAACAGGCCTATGGCCTATTTGTTAGACCCTTCTCAGATAAAGTAGTATTTAGCAAAAACGTGAGGTACAGTTATAATTTGATTTACGAATCTTGCAATTTCTTCCCATATATCCATCCTGACAACCGCTCTGACAAGAACCATCCTGTTGGTTACAAGCTTCTGTGATGTTCTTACAGTTACACTTCATACCGCATCCTCTCCCATAGAAACCAGCTTTGCAATCTGTTAGTTGAATTTACACTACCTTAACAGCACATTGTTATTAATTGTTGTAGATAGGTTTTCTCACATGGTAAAATTCAAGGCCTTAAATGTGACTCCTTGAACGTCATTTTATTATTCTTTATAGTTGGATGTTATTTGATATATTTTTACATTTCCTTGTATATGCTTGTTTACACAATAAACATTTATATGTGTGATAACCCAAACAGTTCAATCAGAGACAATGAAATTATGCCCATATCTTCCTTGTTAGACCCTTCTCAGATGAAATACTTAAAGGAATGTAAGGTATGCTTATTTCTTTGACTCACGCAACAAGCAATCTCTCCCCTGATATCCATCCTGACAACCGCTCTGACATAAACCGTCTTGTGGACCACAAGCCTCTGTGATGTTCTTACAGTTACAATTCAAATGGCATCCCTGTCCAAAGTAACCAGGTGTGCATGCTGAAAGTGGAATTTAGAACTAGCTTAATGTTCATTTTTATCAGACAATTTGTTAAAAAAATTTCTCATATAGAAACCTAGAGTTAATCCCTTGAATGAAAGTTCTTTGTTAGTCTTAAAGCAACCCAAAAAATTCTAACTACATAAATTGTCACAAATTCATGAAAATGTATAAATATTTCCAACACACTCCTTGATGATTCTAAAGTGCCCTGCATCTTCATTAATGTGTCATAAAACACATTGTGATGGATAAAAATGCTTTCAAAGTTTTGGGTTGGTTTTGGTTTGCTCAATTACTAAAATACTTCTGAGAAATATCCCATGTGACCAAGTTATACTCAAGAAATGATGAGGTCATTTGACAAGAGTAGTTGCAGAACATACTCATTTTAATAGAAGAGGGTAGTGGGTTGCATTTTGTAAATATGGTTTACATAACTTCCATAGTTTGGAAGACCTTTTCCACCCCACAAATACAACCTATTCCAGAAAAACACAAGTGGATTGACTCATGATTGCTCCCCTACCATCAATGGACTAGTCCTGAGTTAATTGCAATGTGCACTGAGCTGGAACTAGGTCAAGTGAAATGTACATGGTTGACTATGGTGTCATGTACATTTCACTGATGGGGTCTGACCCTATAGCCACACTCACACTAGTTGAATTGCTGATCATTGCAGCTACATTTCATGATTATGCTACATTGCAATTGAAATTTCATCCTATAACATGTACAGAAATGAGAATAAATAAGTTGGCAACCCAAAGGTATTGATTTACTGGAAAGTTTAGAGAAACTCATCATTGAAAAAATTAGAAAATGTACATAGTCTGAATTGAGCATATTTGGTTGGTAGGGGAAATCCTAAGAGAGTGATGTCATCACTTCTTGCTGTAAACAAGTAAAATGTTGTGTGGATCCACATTAATAGGGTAAACACAAGAACAAAAGGTATTTTAACAAGGTTTAAGTTAGATTGCATAGCCTATATTTTACCATATGCTACAATTAGACTTAAACATTGTATTAGACCAGAAATTGGAACTTACACCATTTTGTCACTATATCAGACCACATTGGTTTTGGGTTGCTTTAAGGGTTTGATGTTACCGTTTGTAACATTTCTTTGTATAAGCTTTTATTTGCAGTAATCTCATATGTGAGTTTAATCAACTGCTGGTCAGGAGGGCAATAGAAACAGGCCCATGGACTACTTGTATCTGTGTACCTAAATGAATATACTAAAAGATGTTGAGATACACTTATAATTTAACTCACGCATCTGGCAGCCACGTCCCCCATATCCATCAGGACAACCACTCTGACATGAACCATCTTGTCCACTACAAGCCTCTGTGATGTTCTTACAGTTACACTTCTTATCACATCCTGTTCCATAAAACCCGGCTTTACAAGCTGAAATTGAAACCCATGACTACCTTAATTGCTAGAAAATATTTTCCATCAGGTAAAATCTGTATTCTGCAGTAGATAGTAGTGTTACTCTGTTTCATATTAAGACATCTGATGAGGCTTTGTAACATCCGTGCCATGAACTTTTATCTACTTCAGAAGATGCCATGTTATTCTAGGTATATTTAGAGTTGAGGTAACAAAATACCTTTTTATCCCACTATAGAGTAAACAATTCTAGTTATGGCAACTGAATGAGTCCAACTTGAACAAATTCTAATATCTAATGCTGTGCTACTTTATAGATACAGCTATTTGTTACATTATTATATTTCTTTAAAATGTACTAAGGAATACTGTATACTGTATCAGCAGCTTTATCAAATACACTGGTTGATTATGTTGATGAAATACTAGATAAGTGGTCCATGTACCTATTTTATTTTTAATACATTCACCAGATTGAGAATAACTGATATGAGTTAGACTCACTGAGGCAGTCATCACCCATATGTCTGTCCCGACATCCACTGTGACAAAACCCACTATGAGGGTCACAGACCTCCATGGTGTTGTAACAGTTGCACTCATTCAAACATCCTGTTCCAAAATTACCAGCACTGCAGTCTGAATCAAGATAATGTACACATAGTACTGTCTTTAGGTTGTGATGAAACAACTGTAAAATACTCTAAGAAAACATTCCTTGACAACAATTCCATCAGATATGTTGTTTGATAACCTTAGACGTACTACAAGATAAACAGTTAAACTATGCATTTATTGAATATGGAAAATATTTCAGCAGATAGTGCCTAAATGAACAACCCAATATAAATTGGACTCACTGAAACAGTTATCACCCATATATCCATGCCGACAACCGCTCTGACAAAATCCGTCCTGTAGGTCACAGACCTCCGAGGTGTCATTACAGTTGCACCTATTCACACAACCTTTTCCAAAGTGACCAGCACTGCAATCTAAATCAAGATTAATATCCATGAAGCAATGTCTTTTGATTACAATGAAAAAATCAGGAACCATAAATCTAGCTTTCAAATTCATTATTGTAACATTTTTGTAAAGGTTTTATACAGAAGAGGAAAGTCACTTCATCCCCTTTTCACAAAAGCAATTTATGGTATATTCTACTCAAGTTTCTGTTGAGGAGATTTTATGTTAACTACTATCCCAGATATGTTTCAGCTTTTGCTTTAATTCACATGCATTGAAAAGTCAATTGCTAGACTAAAGCTGCAAAATTATATACTATGTCTGTGAAGAAGCTTTAGATGCAATCTACGATAGTTCTTTGTTGCAAGCAAACTTAAACATGTGTATGATAAGCAATATTTGTAGGACCTTATTTGTCTAAATGATTGTGCTGTACATTTAGTTTTTCTTACTTTTGCATTCCTCGGTGATATCATTGCAGGAATATTCACAATCACACTTAGTTGAACAGTTGTCGCCCCACCAACCATCTTCACATTCTGCAAACAAAGAACAGAATAGAAATACTATAAGAACAACACAAAGTTAGCCATTAGACGTGACTATTTCCTGATAACAGGAAGGCAGTCAATATCAACAAATAAATGCAACTGCACTTGGAATAGATTGATAGAGACTTTGATAAGACCTTTAAGGGTTAACAAGGAAGCAATGCAATTTTTTACAAACTTGGCAATTAAGTTATTTATAATAAAAAAAACGTGAGCCCAACAAATCTTTTTTACCTTGATAAAGGCATGTGAGAATTAGTTCATATTATCATAATGCAAGTTAAAAAGAAGGCTATAAATACAATCATAGTAAATAGATTATTTATTATAATAAAAGCCTGGGCCCTGATGTAGTATGGAAATTTCAAACAAATTGGGAAAAGTCAATAAAAGTCACTATTAGTCGTAAAAATGTACTAAAAGTTACTAACAGTCAGTAAAAGCCAGTGAAAGTCACTAAAAGTCATTGAAAGTCAATAAAAGTTACTCAATGTCACTAAAAGTCACTAATAGTTACTCAAAGTCAGTAAAAGTTGTTAAAAATCATCAAGTCATTAATATTCATTAAAAGTCAGTAATAGTCACTTATAGTTACTTAAAATCTCAAATACTCACTATAAAGTAATTTAAAGTTACTTATAGTTACTCTAAGTCAGTAATAGTCACTTAAAGTAAGTGAAAGTGAGTAATAGTCAATAAAAGTCACTAAGATTCACTAACATTCACAAGAAGTCACGAAAAATCTGTAAAAGTGATTATGGTCACTCATAGTCTTTATAAGTCAGTAAGAGTCACTAATAGTCACTTAAAGTCAGTGATAGTCACTAAAAGTCATCAAAAATACAAAAAGTCAGTAAGAGACAGTAAAAGTCCTAAAGAGTCACTTAGTCACTTAAAGTCATTAAAAGTCATAAGAGTCATATTAAGTCCTGAAAAGTCAGAAAAATCATAAAAAGTCCTAAAAAGTCCTTACAAGTCCTAAAAAGTCACAAATGTCCCAAAGAGTCCTCAAACGTCCCCAAAAGTCAGTAAATGTCCCCAAAAGTCAGTAAATGTCCCAAAAAGTCAGTAAATGTCCCAAAAAGTCAGTAAATGTCCCCAAAAGTCCTAAAAAGTCAGTAAAAGTTCTAAAAAGTCTATAAAAGTCTGAAAAAGTCCTAAGAAGTCACAAAAGTCCTAAAAAGTCACAAAAGTCAGGAAAAATCAGGAAAAGTCCTAAAAAGTCAGGAAGTCAGGAAAATTCAGGAAATGTCCCTAAAAGTCAGTAAAAGTCCTAAAAAGTCAGTAAATGTCCTAAAAATTCAGTAAAAGTCCTAAAAAGTCACAAAAGTCCTAAAAATTCAGGAAATGTCCCCAAAATTAAGTAAAAGTCCTTAAAAGTCACAAAAGTCCTAAAAAGTCAGGAAATGTCCTAAAAAGTCACAAAAGTCCTAAAAAGTAAGGAAATGTCCATATAAGTCAGGAAAAGTCCTAAAAAGTCAGTAAGTCAGGAAAATTCAGGAAATGTCCCCAAAAGTCAATAAAAGTCCTAAAAAGTCAGTGAATGTCCTAAAAAGTCAGTAAAAGTCCTAAAAAGTCCTAAAAAGTCACAAAAGTCCTAAAAATTCAGGAAATGTCCCCAAAATTCGGTAAAAGTCCTAAAAAGTCTGTTAAAGTCCTAAAATCTCAGGAAATGTCCCCAAAAGTCCTACAAAGTCAGAAAAGTCCTAAAAAGTCAGTAAAAGTCCTAAAATGTTACAAAAGTCCTAAAAAGTCAGGAAATGTCCCAAAAAGTCAGGAAATGTCCCAAAAAGTCAGTAAAAGTCCTACAAAGTCACAAAAGTCCTACAAAGTCAGTAAAAGTCCTGAAATGTCCCAACAGTACTTAAAAGTCAGTTAAAGTCCTAAAAATTCAGCAAAAGTCCTAGATAGTCAGTAAAAGTTCTGAAAAGTTCTGAAAAGTCCTAAAAAGTCAGGAAATGTCCCAAAAAGTCAGTAAAAGTCCTACAAAGTCAGAAAAGTCCTAAAAAGTCAGTAAAAGTCCTAAATTGTCACAAAAGTCCTAAAAAGTCAGGAAATGTCCCAAAAAGTCAGTAAAAGTCCTACAAAGTCAGAAAAGTCCTAAAAAGTCAGTGAAAGTCCTAAAATGTCCCAAAAGTACTTAAAAGTCAGTTTAAGTCCTAAAAATGCAGCAAATGTCCTAGAAAGTCAGTAAAAGTACTAAAAAGTCCTAAAAAGTCAGTAAAAGTCCTAACAAGTCAGTAAAAGTCCTAACAAGTCAGTAAAAGTCATTAAAGGTCACTAAAAGTCAACAAAAGCCACAAAACCGAAAAGTCATAAATAGCAAGTAAAAACATCAAAATCACAAAAATTCTGACATTTGTCACACCATAAAAAGATGGATGTCATCCCTTCATCCCTATCCCCATCAGTACCCACATCCTACAGCCACACCCTCTTCCCATGTCCAACAGCCTAAAACTGCATCCATCTCAAACTGTACGAAGCACCCACAACCATCACCAATTGCAATACCCATCTTCTCAACTTATGCTGTCTGCTACAGGACGCCGTCTGCTACAGGACGCCGTCTGCTAGAGTACCCACAATCCAACATTCTCCCACAATGCCCTTTTCTTTTGTTCTAAAACAGGAAAAGGAACCGGAAATAGCAAAATCTTGGTCGCTGGTACCCCAACCTTCAGTAACTGCAATACCCTGACACAATTATAGGCTGAATACCAGTGGTAAAAAAACTGACTCAAAAGTGAGCCTTCACAACCTTGACCTTCTACACAACTCTTACCCACCTTGGGCTCACAATAAGATCAAAGAGAAGGCACTTTCTCAAATGGAATGGAGTTCTAATAACGGATATAGAAAGTACATTTACGGAAGGAATATCATAATGTAAGAACTGAAATCAAATGAAGAAAATAATCTGGCAAATTGAATGTGCCAATACACTAAAATTAATACTCAAACTTTCTGTGAGAACAGGCACCGATCTAGGACATACTAGCATTTGACCCATCATTTGTCAAAATTCTTTCTTATGTAAAGATTTCCACAATCTTCTGTTGTTTTTTCCTCCTATACGTTATCAATACATGACAATGTAAGGCAAAGAGCACCAATACAAAGAATAAGACCTCTTTCATCATACAGAATCATGAATATAATCAAACCAAAATTGTGTGGACTTTACAGTTTCTTCAATTGTTGAAACATACTCTGTAAATATATGAACTTAGTAATGACTATGGTACCAGTCTCAGACAGTCTGAGCCCCGTCCTCCTCTAAAGCCTGCCTATGACATTAATTCTTGTTTTGTGGCCACATGGTTTCACAAATATAACTATTGTCAATGTGGTACCTTGGTATTGATACCAATTATATCATTGATATAGGAAGAAACAAGTTGGAACTCTTAGTCCTTACTCCCCTGGAAATTACCCACAAGAAACCATTTCACTTCAAATGCCAAGTATGATTATAACAGATGCAGCAAAACTCACCTATATATGGATATCCATACACAATAACTTCACAATACCCAAGGTCCTTCTGAATGTCAGGTAGAATGGTTAGATATCTGATAGGTATATCTAAGGCACAAGACAATGTCTGAATGGTTGTGTTCTGAGTAATATTTGCACATGGAATTTGATCTTCCCATTCTGGGTCATTGCCAACTAGAATGGAGGTACCAAGTATTCTGTCTGCAAAAACACAGAAGTGAAACTGTTATATGTATTCATTTTCTATGAAAAAGCATTAGCACTGAAATACAAATAATAAGCATTGGTTTAATCAAAGAAGGCTTCACCCGAAATACAAAGTGTAACAATGCCTTAACAACATCACTGGTAGACAAAAATCCTCTCAGACAAATATAGCCATTACAAACCCATGAAAACCTTACATTTTGGCATGATGATTCTGTTGAAGGTACTTTAAATGTATTATAAGTTCAATTGACAGAAAACACTATATTTGACAATCCAAGGGAAATCCAAGTTTATTGTAGATATAAATAAGCTTGTATTTCCCTTAAAGGGATTAAGAGGTGTTTGATCAAAAATAGAAATCCATTACAGATCTCTGAATTAAGTTTAATTGGGTACAATAGACCAAGGAGAATATAATAAAACAAAAAAAAGGATATGTCACCATGCTTATCTCTGAATAAATGCCTGAGGAAGGGAGTGGCCTTAACTATAGAGGTCTATTGGAATTATCAAATTTGCCACACTTACATGTCTCTATGAGACTCAATATCCATTAGAGCCCAACCAAAACTGGTCAAAATGTACCTTGGGACCTTACCAACATTTAGAGACCAGAAAAAATATAGGTTACCGATGAAATAAAACAACCAAAGTCTCTTGAATATTTATGACTGGGTAATTTTAGTACATTCAAGTATAAATCATTTCTTCCTGGCCTTGTTAATTTTTCATCCAGAGGAGTGATGTTTCATACTCTGAGTGGACTAAGGCCCCTACCAATACCTGATAGTCAGTTTTTAAATTTTGAGAAACTGTATTTTTCTAACCAGGTGGCGCTAGTGGGCATAGACCAATATACCTTTAAATTTGATGTTTCATTGCTACATCTATTTATTTTAACATTGATATAAGTTTTAATTTAACCAACGGTCATGCCTGAAAAATTATTTTAAAAATTTAAGGAATTGAAATTTTCACACCAGGGGGCGCTTGTGCAGTCACCTCTTAATCCCTTTAAGCCCGTATTCCACATACTGATTCTGATGCTGCCGATTTTGCATTTGGCCGATTTTCTCTCAGAATTTGATGTTAAATATAACATCCTGTATACCATTTGAAAGAGAATCGTAAGACCTTTCTAACGATGTATAACATGTCTATATTTGACCTTTTTTCCCACTACCAATTTTAAAAATCGGCAGCAAAATCGGTATGTGGAATACAGCCTTTAGACTATCACATATTTTATCCAGTTTCAAAGATTTATGTTTGAAATAGAAAATCTGTGGAAATTCTACTACGAAATACTGCTAGAAATGATGAGAAAGGCAAAATTTGAGATTCTTCGCAAATAATGCAAACAGTTCTGTAAAAACTCTCCTGAACCTAGGTTAAACTGATTGATTTGTCAGGTGAATAGCATAAGGTCGTATCTCACAGGTTAACCTATGTCAGATATGACCTTATGCTATTCACCCGATTATTGTTGATTTATGTATTTACCTGAGCAGCATTCATTCCGGAAGTATATTGTGACATTTATTATTATGTATTGTTGGGATTCGTCATCACCTGCCAGGTCAACCCTCCACCAAGCAGGCTCATCTGGGTTATAAGGGTGAGCGCAAGTATCACTCTTTACCAAGTTTTGGTTGAGACCTCCATCCACAGCTCGGTCAGAGTAATGTTCACCATATGTACCTAGCTGTTCGGTAGGTTTACCTTCAGCAACATTATCTGTAGAAATAAGAATGTTACTTTAAAGTGATTAAGGACTGGCAAGTATATGAATTAATCTGTATATAGCCTTTACATGATTTGTGATGTAAGATTAGTACTATAGCAATAAAAAGAAGTATATTGGTGAATACGTTTTCAAGATGTGTGGCTGGGCACTACAGAAATCTATGGTAAAAAGAATAGTTTTTCACTCCCCGAAAACCTTATTAAGCATATATTTGTATCATTGAAGCATTTTGGGACCTGTACCAACTTATTTCAGCAAAAAAAACGTTGGGGTCATATTCAAAATAAAGTCACAGTGCATAATAACATAATATAACAAGTTGACAATTTCTTTGAACTCTTATTTAAAGAACTTCATCTCAAATCATTAATTTTCTGACCCAAGGTCAAAATTTGTGTTTTTTGAAAATAAAAGTAGTTTTTGGATATATAAAATTTAAAGCTCCTAAGATTTTCCAACCACGTGGGCCTGGTGTGGTCAGTCATGAATACCTTTTAAGAATACTTATGGTTATTGCAATCTACATCATAATATGCAGGCCTGCAAAAAGATAACATCAGTATGGTCTAGCAAACAAACACAGAACCTATAAATCTAATCAAAGCAGGATCATTTCACAACGGTTATCCAAAGAATATCAAATTGATATTGAATAGTGAATGTCCTGGCTGTACCACTATATGGAAAGACCAGTAGCATGGAGGCCACCATAAAAAAACTGGCCCCACTTGGAGCCCCAAGTAATGACTTTCCTGTAAAACCCTTCAGCCCCTTTCAGGTGCAAAGCCCCATGGGACCAGGACTCAAAAACACGGCCCCTCACCTTGCTGCAGAAACTTGAACAGTACACAGATTTTGCCGCCTCCCATCCCTCATCCAATTTAACAATTATTATATATACTCATATTCCATAATATGTACTCAATTCTTATCATATACAGTGTCTTGTCTCAACTTAACACATTTTTATAAACTTTTGATTGGTCCAAACCCCCTATTTCTCCTTTATGGGGTGGGGTAATTTGTAGTAATTTGTAAGACCAATTCCACTTATCTAAGAATGACAAGAAACCCTTGTAAAAACAATACAGTTGACGTATTCCTAATGCAAGTGTTTATCAATCTTTAGGTTTGATGAATCCTCAACATGATTTAAGATATTGATGAACATTAGTGTTGCAATACAGGTAATTGGGTTTACATTATACGGTCTATATTTTAACAACTTAGAAGTAATCATATATATATATATATATATATATATAAACAATTAATCTAGTACAGCTAAATCAAAATAATTGTAGTAGATAGAATAGGGTAAGCGAGGGATAATGCTAACTTATTCCAGTATAACTGCGCCGTTGCTAGGTCGGTTGCTAGGGGGTAACCTTGGTGTAATGGTGACACGCGAGTGATGTCACGATGATGAGATGTTCCTACCTGTAGTTTCCGCCCTGCTGTCAACCATGACGGCAGCATTTTAATCTCTTCTTGACTGGATTACGAGTCATTATGCTGGGCAAGGGGAAGTCCAAGGGTACCGTGAAGAGTTGCAGCCACTGTGGTACCGAGCACAAAGGTGCGTCGGGGCCGAATAAGTGTACACGGATGAAAGACTTGGATTTTTACGGCGAGCAGACCAAGCCCGGTCGGGACAAGGAGGAGGCGCTGGCCGGCAACAACAGGGCGGTCGCCGACCCAGTGTCTACTACCTCTGAGTTCCAACACCTGGGGGCTGGCGTCCAAAGGCAAGCAATTCTGGAAAGGCGTGTACGGTGTGTGGAGGAAGCCCTAAGGAGGGCCGAAGACGTGGAGAAAATCAAGAAGCTTTCGTACGTCAAGCGTTCACCTTCGGAGATGGAGGACGAGGCCATTGTTGGGCCTGTTGAGAGCGATGTCAACAAGCGGAAGCACAAACGTCGTAAGACAGGCCACACCAAGGTTGACAGTGCCAATAAGTCATCTAGTGACCACAAGGACCGGAGTGGTCATAGGAGCCCTTCATCTTTTAAGGACTCCAGTTCCGGGAAAAAGAGCCACTGTGTCAGCGAGAAGCACCGATGGGATAAGTCTTCAACGTCGTCAGATTAAAGTGGGCACCACGGTCACAGTGGTAGACACCACCGCAGGAGGTCACCGTCTTCGTCAACCAGTGACAGCGACTCAAGCAGGGATCGCAGCCACTGGGGAAGGCCCTCCCAGCGGAGGTTGTCAGACTCTTCATCAAGTTTGGACTCGGACAGATCAGGACATTGAAGCGCATGTAAGAAGGGCAAGAATCCAGAGAACAGGAGAGCAAGGCGCTACAGCCAAGGTCAGTACACACGGAAGGGTGAAAGGATTCAGTCATTTGAACGTTTAGTGTTTATCTCTATGCAAACCATGAAGGATCTGGTTTCACATGATAGGGATGTGTCTGGGATCATCGAGCATGTGAAGATGCTAGCCGAGAAAGCTGAGTCCAGAATCTTCAAAACAGAGGCCAGCGTTGGTTACAACGCCTCCGTCAAAATAATGGTAGTAGATAGAATAGGGTAAATGAATGAGAATTAAACAACTTCTAATATTTTAGACAATGTGTGACCATTCTGAGACCTCATAACACTATTTTCAGTACATGAATATTGATAAAAATATGATATTACTTACATATTTGAGCTTGTATATGCACAGCTATGATGTTTATGATGAAGATTACTACAATAACTTTACACACCATTCTTTAAATGAGGGTGATTGGGATAATTATATTTTGCGATGCAGTCCTGGTATCCTCTATTTCAATTCAGTTGAAACCCTTGAACAACTCTAAAAATACAATAAAGTATAATATTTGATGTGTTGTAATTGACCATATAGAACTCATTTTTCGCTTCTGGGCTAATCACATTATATCAAAACAGGGACTTCCCACATCCTCAAACTGTCTTATAATTAGTTAAATGGGATGACTCAGGAAGCTAGACTGGCACTATAAAACTGGCTGATTGATATTACTGTTGTATCAGCCGTTAACTCCAGTCAGGCATTATTTTGAGCTCAAAAAGACTCTATTTTATGATTGGCAAAATCATTTTTCAATTGATATAGAATTTGATTATCATTGTAAGAACAGAGGTTTATAAATGGCAATTTAAACTCATCATGATTTTCAAGACGTCCCTGGTATTATATTTTCCTATTTTTTTAAATAAAATATCCTTTTATTTTATAAAATGTCCCATGGCACCAGTGCATTCCCTATCCTGCTAAGGAGAATCGTGCTCCTTTTGGACCTGTTCTTAGTTTTTTTTTGTTGGCCCAAACCTGCTTTACATGGTCTGAAAATCAATGCGAATTGAGATTTTATGAAAATTCATAAATGTTCAAACGTAATTATTTAAGGTATTTATGCCATTTAGCCCTTGTCAACTAATGGAAATAGGAAAAGTATTTCGATTAACTTGATTGTTGTATATTATGTCTTTGCTACATCTACAAGGCTTTCATTTAGTCCTACAAAAATGTTTAATCTAGCCATCAAATATTTTACCAGGGCAGAATAAGGCAAAAGGAATGTATATATATATACACTCTTCCACTCATTTAAGAGGTCAACTTTTTATCAATGTATTACAAACTGGGTAACATAACACATCTTTAAATTAGGTACAGTGTGTTGTTTTTGTAAAAAAAAAAAAAAGGTGACCGAAATAACTCTTTCTGATATACGAGTTCCTACTTCAGGTTTGTATACATGGTTGAATATGTAAGGCCCTTCCTCTTTAGATGTCAACCGTGCAGTGAAGTGATAGACATATATATGTATATCTGTCTGAGAAAAACGTATTCATGTTATACAATTACTTAGAAAAATGACATGTGTCAGATCTGTGAGACTGATACATGTAGTTAAAACACATGAACGTCTCATCTTTGTTAGATTTGTTATCCAGAAAGAATGTACTACTTACTTTGACAGTGAGTTTCAACGTCCTGATCGCTTTACTTCTCTTACTGATACTGTATCTTCAGTTAACTCACTCAAGGATCAGTGGCTACCATAAACCACTTAATTATCCCTTTCATGGTGGATGGACCAGTAGTAATTCAGATTATTCTGAGTTAGTGGTATGAATGCCATGGCAGCTTGCCTTATCAGCATTGTGGTCTGTCTTTATTTTTACTTTAAGGGAAATGGCTGAAACATCATGGCAGTTTGCATTCTATGACCTCATAATGAAGGTTTTTACCATTATAAGCTGTAGGAGTTAAGGTTTCGTAAGGATGTTAAGGGCCCCAATACTTATGTAAGCACACCTGGGATCCCAATAAGGATCCTTAACCTCTGTAAGCCCCTATTACAGATGTTTTGAATGTATTTACATAGGTGTCTTGGTTAACATCTATTCTGTAGTTATATAGGTTATTATGAAACAGACTACACAACTACTATAGAATTTTCTGAACTAGGGTACCTCAACTTGGGGAAGATTGAACGATGAAACTATGTTGGGTTTGGTAATGATACATTGAGGCTAAACTGAAATTTTATACCTCTTTCTAAGAAAGTTGACATTCACAGTATTTACTGTAGTTGACCTGCCACTAGGAAGTTACCACACAATAAAAAGAGCATGTTTATGTGTAGTCTATCCATAGTAGTGGTGGGAAACAGATTTGACCTGTATTCAGTGTTCAATGTATGTTACTGACTATATATCACTTTGAGATTCTCATGTCTTTTTACATTTGTGTATAATCTTCAAGGTTCAGGCTTCATATGACTGTAGATGCTTTGGTGGCGCTGGCCAAAAAGTAGGGGGTCACAATGAGGAGTTGTGTCAGGCAAATTGATGGGGTTGTTGGTAATGGAGGCCAGGCTCAATATGGCAGGACAATGCCTTAGGGTCATCTTTTGAGGGGTTCTTTGTGTTTGTATTCTTGTTCACGTTTGTTCCCCAAAAATTCATAAAAGGACTCCTGATCCCTGCTGATGGTTACAGATGTCATGGGAATATCACATATCATTTTGGTGCAATAGCAAGATGTGTGTTCCTTCAATGTTATAATACTTGCTCGATACATATAAGTTATTAATCTACAACAGAAATTGTGAATCTAAAATAGGAGTATGAAATATTTGTGTATACAGCACCAACGTCCTACCCAAAAAGTGCTCTGAAAAGTTCAAAGTGTCGCTTGGAGAGACTGATAAAAACCTGTTATGCATGGCCTGGTTAGCACAAAATAGTTGAGCTCTCAAAGATCAGGTATACACTACCATCATATAAAAGGGGCCCTAAAGGAACATTTACACCTATTATGAGAACCATTGATAAGTCTACCGACAAATTGTATACTAGAGAAGGGCACACAACTACCCCTACATTACAGATAACTCTAATAATGCGGTCAGTTTGGAGAGTTTTCAGAAATATAGGAGACTTTAGAAGAATAATTTACCAACCTATATCTGAGGATAGACAACATTTACAGAAGTGTTTTGCTATAGTAAACTGCTTGCTTAATTTCTATGATGATTACATCATCATAATACATGTTATTGAGTTCTAAACGTCTAATCAATATAGTAAGTAAATAGTATATTATCTATTACTGAATGGATAGAAATATTTCCAGACAGACACCAGAGCATCAGCGCTAGGATAAAAAAAAAAGTTTTAATTAGTTAAGCAAAGATGATGTTAATGATAGACTTTGAAATTGCAATTTTAACATGTGTACATAATTATCATTTTCAGGGCAGCAATTCTCAGATATTCGTTTCTGAAAGCAGTTGTTCCTTTTTAGTAATTGAGGAAAACAAACTACAAAGAATACCCTATTTTAATAGAACACAAAATATGAGTTGAATCATCTCAAGGATTTGTGTTTTTGTCAGTAATTGCCTACTTCTATTTGAATTGAGACAAACTCAAATGGATGTTTCTTAGTTTATTAAACATAAGTGGTAAATGGTAAGCCTAATTACATAACATGATGTTTCTTTTCTAATTGAAACCCATTTTGCTGTTTTATTGACTAAAGTATTAGTATACAAGCAATAATACAAATGTCATTAGATGCTATACAAAATATATATGAAACCATGAAGCAAAATCCCCTGATCAGTACGATAGTCATGCATGTGATCGCTCAGTCACTTTGTCATTATAGTTGATCTGAAAACTGGCTTACTTCACCAAGTCCCTACTCATTTTTGTATACTGTCTGGAAATATTTCTATCCATTCAGTGATGGATAATATACTATTTTCAAACAGTAGATGTCCTGGCTCCTGGAAAGATGGAATAACTGTTTTACTGTTGTATTCTTATAGTGTTTCTGACACTCCAAGAAACTCAGAGCGAAAAACACTTGGTAATTAAGACTATATTACACTGCATGACTTGAGCTACAGCATCACAGTGTTTACTTGTATGTGCTTGATGTGAAAACAACCCTATTACAGACACCACACTGCTTTTCTATTCAATTAACCTGATTTGCAGGAAATGTAAATAGGGAAGGTCCTTCTTACAATGGAAGCGGGTTGCTGAGTCACATGGAAGTTAGTAACTATTCCTATCTATAGGTTTGCAATACCAGTGGTGTCAAATTTGCAAATTCTGATGCTGCTTGTGGCGTCAAGAAAAGCTGTATGTACAATGGGAGACTGTGAGATCAATTTGGGGATGGCAGGACTGGTGTTCCAGTGTTCAACAAAACTATTAAGAACTATCTCACATTGCTGCCATTATGCACATCATCAATGTTCCGATACCACACTTTCGGTTGAAGTTTTTATGAGTAAGCATGTTTTCCTTCAAAGGAGCTCGTGATGGTAGTTGCACATGAGGGTGCATCTCAGGTTCCCATAGCCATTTCACCCACTTGAAGGTAGTATTTGCTGTTGAATTTGAAATTGTTAAATGCTAAAACCTGTCCTTATAGCTTTAGTAGCAATAGGTTGCTCCCTTATTTCCCACATGTGTTTTTTTATTACCAGGTCATCATAAACAGCCCAACAACCAAGTACAGCCAATTTCCTTCTTATATACATCAATTTGTGAAAATTTTTAAATGTGTAAGAAAAAAATGTTTTCCATAACTGTATAATCTACACAGTCCTCACTACAACAATATATATTCCCCAACATAACTTAAAGAAGCAGTTTGAAAATGCATTAAATGTTGTCCACGTTCAATAAAGATATCATTCATTAACCCATATCTTACCATTAAGTGAGTAATAAGTTTATTGTGCAGTATTATATTGTAAGAGGAATTCAGAAGGCCCTTACAAATAAGTTTAGAGATAGTATGCTGGACTGATCATATGGAGACAGTTGGACCAGACTACGTGAGGTTGGGGTGGGGCAGGGGCATGAGCCAGATTCAGAATCTTTCAATAATTGTGCAGCACTGCCCAGTTATTGCCCCCCAAATCCGTCTTCTTTAGGTTGACATAATTGCTTTTATTACATCATTACTGCAAGTAGCTTCATTGTCTGAAGACTGTTTGGAAATTCTCTGTGCTGCTGTCTCAAGTCTTCAATATATTCTGCAACCTTATTAGCCATGGCTTGGTGTTTTTCTCTTCCGCAAACACCTGCCTATGATTCGATTTCTGTTTCAATATCTATGTATATGGGAAGTATAATGGAGATGAAAGAGGCATTACACAAGTATAAACAGTACAGAGGAAGACAGGATGTTACCCGGTGGAGGGGTCATAGGTCACAGGAAATGACATCATGATCTGACCTAAGGCAGAGTCAGTCTGCCATTACCCCCACCACTGATAGGACCTTGGAACTTTGGAATTTTTTCTTCTATGTCTCCCAAACAATACTGCAACCAGTGTAACCTGGAACATTATCCTCCGGTAGGTAGTAAATGCCTATTATGTGATTTGGATTGAAAACATCATTCCACAGCTAGAACATATCCATCAATGGAGTCCAGCAGCACGTCATACACAAATGTGTATTGTTCCTAATAAGTAAAGAAATTGAATTATATCTTATACATATATTGGGAAAGTTCTCATGGTTTTAAGGTTAGAATGCATTATACTGACAATGACAGTTCACTTTATTTCATGAAAAAGGATTATTGTTCGAATCAAAACGACCTAATAGCTACATATACCCAGTACATACAGGGGCGGATCCAGCAATGTTGGAAAGGGGGGCGCACATATTAAAAAGGGTCCCGGCCACTCCTCCAAGGTCATGAGTTTTACATTAAAAAAATCGAAATTTTGCCCAAAAAAGGGGGGGCGCATGTCCCATGCGCCCCCCTCTAAATCCGTCCCTGACATAGCTAAAACAACTTTGCATTTGTGTTCCAGTCAGCAATATCTTTACATCGGTACATTAAGGATAAAGAAGGGGTACACTAACTTTGTTCTGCATTACCTATATATATTGGTAAAAGCAAAATCATACTCAACATCACAGTAATGTATATTATAGACATGGTTGCAACAGGTGGGAAAACAGCATGTGTACCTAGTAATGGATCTATTCATTCATATATATGCAAATTCACTTAAAGACAATAACTCCATTATAGTTCTAACATTGACATTTTCTTTAAACTTTGGGAAATAGGAGATTAGGGTCTGCACAAACCAAAAATGACGAAAAAATGGGGGGTCACCGTGCTAACTTTTGAATAAAATGTACCACAAAATGTGTTGATTTACTCAAAATTTAGTATTTACATGGACTTACACTATATTTAGACATTTTCTAAAAACAATGACAAAACCCACCAAATTTATTCTGAATATAAAGCCAATATATGCATCTTTACAGTGAATCCATAATTCCACAAAATTGAAGAAATAATAAAATTTGATGAAATTTCAATTATTCAAGTTTTTTGATAGAAAAGTAGAATTGCTTATAAAAATAGTAATAACAAAAATTTCAACGTTGATATTTTGTTGAAATTACTACATTTAATTGGGGCAAATGTTAGCTACTAGTTGTTGAAAAAAAATTAAGGGGTCACTAATCTAACTATTTCAGGAAATTAAAAAATTGAAAGTGATAGGTTTGGTTG
Source organism: Lepidonotus clava (assembly GCA_936440205.1). Lineage (NCBI taxonomy): Eukaryota > Metazoa > Annelida > Polychaeta > Phyllodocida > Polynoidae > Lepidonotus > Lepidonotus clava. The sequence goes on from OW387134.1 coordinate 4,062,584, forward strand.
GAAATAATAGTTTTATTAGAAATAAATTCATAATTAATTAACAGTTGCAAACCTATTAAATTTGATTAAACATATGAATGCAGAAGGTTTGGGGCTACAACTTTGTCACTTACTGTTATGTAATTGGATAACGGGTAACAGAGATATGAGCAAAAGCGCATTTTCTCTCCATAGACTTCTATAGGGACCTATGCTGAGGCCACTGGTCGTCATGCTTCACTGCACACCCATACCTGCAGGCTGCGCAGCCTAGATGCGCATGAACAAATGGCGCGATTGCCCTTAATGTATGAAATAGACAGTTCATTGATATTTCTGGTTAAGTTACTCAATACTTCCTTAATCATCTGACATCACAATATTGATTCATAGTAATTAATAACCTTAATAAGATAAAGACTAGGAAAATCAGAATTTGATAGGAAAAAAACTTTACCAGAGTGTCCACCATGTTAATTCTCTCTGTCCTCATCTGGTAGACTGTGCCCCACACATTCACCACTCCTTCCTCTTCAGCTTGTTGGAGGCAACGGTCTACAGCAATGTAAGTCCCTGTTCTTCCTATTCCTGATCTGCAGTATGTGGTAGAAATATACTCTGATTATAGATGTATACCATAAATTACCACAGTAATTATATCAACATTTTGTTCAGAACAATTTGCTCTCATGCCAAACATTTAATACAACAATGATATCAAGAAAGTCCAAAGGCATGATAGAAAAGTAGTAGACTGGAAAGCGTAGTTTTGTTTTGATCCTGGTAATACATACCTGCAGTGTACAATTAATGGTCCTATAGCATCTTTAGTAACTGCATTGATCTTCTGCCTAAATTTCAATATAGCAGATGGCTTGGGCATTCTGCCATCTTCTGGCCAGCTAGTGAAGTTGAAGTGTTGTACCACTCTTGATTCCTCCTATATGTATTTACAATATAAATCATATCAAAAAGCTTAAGTCAAAGGAGTGTTATTTGAATCTTTACAAAACATTAAATTCTGAAAAGAATATTAGTTATGCTTTTACCAACATTCAGTACTGTTTCATACATTCACAATTTACTAATAATATCAAAGTTAAGAGAATTAGATTCTGCATGAGACCAAGATTACATTATACCATTGTGCTAATGCAAAAACATAAGATAAATAGAATGTAAACAAAGTTTTGATAGCAACTCTTATAATACTCACTTTGAATATGATGCAGAGAGTTCTCTTGACAAATGCAGCATATGTTTCAGTATGAGCAAGGACAACTTTATAGTCACCATAATGTGCTGAGCCCTGCTCTGGCCAGTAAGAAGCATCCTTTACCTGGTGTGTTAGAATGTTGTGTCATCATCAACTATGAGATATACGTCAATCGTAGCTTTGATTTTATTTAGTGAACTTCAACATTACAAGAGTATTTCGAAACCAAAGTTGTAGTGATATTTTCATAATTATCAAGTTCATGTCCTTATATTGATTACCTAAATACCATTATTAAACCAAATAAAACATTTTCCTCACTTTTCTTTCATTATATCATATGAAGCATATTAAATGCAAGTTCGTATTCTTACTTTTCCTGTTTTATCTATCTCTGCAAACATCACTATTCTGTTGCTGTCACTTTCCCAAATCATCTGCCACATATCACTGATGGTGTTCAGTGTAGGTGCTGGAAATGGTATCCGGAAATTATACACTTAAATTGTCTTAATTACAAATTATGTTTATACTCCATTTTACTAGCTAGCACGCTATCAGTTTCATATGAGATAAAACAAATAAATCTGCTTTTATTTTCGGCTCAAAATCCTTAAATAGATGAGCCTAAGAATCACCTCAGTAAGGCCACCAAATGAACATTATTCTCTTTGCCACTGTTAATATTGAACATTTGCATAACAATAATAATATCATATCACAAAGAAAATCATCGGACACCTTGAGGTAACAATGAATTTAAGTATTCAAGAGAAAAACTATACCTGAAAAAGTGTGTAAGCCCTGCACAAAGGCAGCAAGGAAAACACTTTGCACATATAATCAATTGTATAGAAATAGAATGGAGAAACGTCACCCGTCTTATAAAGGGAATATCATAAAGAATTCAAAATTATATGAATTACCACACCATGTAGTGTAAATACAGCATGGACTGCTGGTAGGTGTAAATATACCTGTTGAGCAATAGCAGACAGGGTGCATCTCCCAGCGAGCACCAATGCTCGGGGAAAATCAATAAACCAGACTGATATAATTATATTGGGTAGAACCTATGGTTACAGTGGAGAACACCATTTACTGTTTGGACAATACGAATCTTAAAGGGAGGGGCCAGTGACCAAGAATGATTATACTGTCGTGATCCCTACCATCCAGGGAATAACCATACCAAATTTTACACTTTTATCTCTATTAGTTTTTATTTTATGCACATTTTTGTGTATCAAACTTAGTTTCTCTGCCTGCATCTGACAATGCCTGCACAGACCATTTATCTGTTTGTGACGTCACAAGCAGAACAGTTAAAAAATATAAAACTAAGAAAAAATGCAAAAAGAAATTTCGCAGATGTGCTTTATAAGTCTAAAATAGATAAAAATCACAAAATTAAATGATTCATAAAAGAAAATGTGAAAAAATATAATTTTTTGGAATTTAGAAATTTGAAATTTGAATATAACTGTCATGTTTGTGACGTCACAAACAGACGTCCTGTATCAGGTGTGCAGGGGTTTCAATATGTGATCTGATATTATAGAGAAGATTTCCTATGCAAGATATCAATCTATAGTTATAAAATTGTTTTGTATTCATATTAAAGCATCATTTCTACAATATAAGATGAGAATTTTTCAAAATTGAAATTTCACTGGCCCCTCTCTTTAAGGATCCAAGGGGTTTGAATAGCTATACATAGAGGGACATCTGGTGACTGTAGAAGGAACTACTGTTTTGTGGATTGTGTGTGAGATCAGGCGGCCATTGTACGCATTCAAGTTATCCACGAAATAAACCTGACTTTCAGCCTGGAAGCGTTGTTCGCGTTGTGGATCTGAACGCCCATCCCGTGAACTTATCTACTTCTTGACTAGCATCTATAGAAGAAGTTGATAAAGGCAATCTGATTGAACATTATAAGAATAGTTCCCCAATTATTGATAACAGTATAGACAACAACTAGCGTTCCGCCCATCAAATGATTAAAATTTAAGCTGATTAGTAAGATATTTCATGCATAATGTATGCCCATAGTCTTAGAATACAGAAACAAACCTTTCCAATTTGTTCCATTAGAAACACAAATATTCTCTGAATAAACATTCACTGTAAGCCAGTCAAAAGAAAACACTGTTAATAGCCCTTTATGTCTACACTTTGGGTCTCTGAAGACACGCAAGCATGTTAGCAGTGGCAGCTGACGGAGTTTGAATTAGGTAATACAGATCTTGTTTTTGAAAATATGCACCTTAAATTGCCTGTTAGAAGTCAATACTCAACAACTCTTATAAAAAGGTCGAAAGAAAGAAAATAGCACTGTGGTTATCTCTGTGTGTCTAGACCTTAGGGGAACTGAAAACATACAAGCATGTTAGAAGTAGCCGCTGATGTGGTTTGAACTAGAAAAAAAACAAAATTTATATTTTGAATCACCCGTTGAGAGTCAATACTCAACAACTTACATAAAAAAAACACTGGATAATTTACACAGGGCCTTCAATTACATATGTATCCTTACCTTGTGCAGCAATATAGGCATTGGCTTTACCATTATTTCCCTGGAAGATAATTGTACTTGAGTGCAGAATGAGCTAATTGATAGGGTTGACTTGGTTTGAATAGCCTCTTTCTCCTCATAAAAGTAAAAAGATGACTCAGAGTATGAATCAATCAAAGTGACTATAAATGGCCAGGTAACTATTCAAATAATATAGAGGCATTTGAGCTACAGAGAGGTAGATAGTGATCAGTATATTATTCTTGTTTATAATTTTGTAATCATTTTGTAATATCCAAAATTGATCGATGTGCATTTAATTTCCCATTGCATATGAAGTTACTTACAGAGATGTAGCTAGCATTGATGTAATCTGACTTCTGGCTCATTAATTTGTTGCTATTGTTGTATTCTGGATGCTTAGCACCAAGTTTCACACGGGAATGGTCATCTAAAATAAAATGTATGATATAAGAGTTTTAGAGACATAAGGTTCTCTGTAGGATCTAAAAATCTACAATATACAAAATCTAATTATACAAAATAATGATTTAAAATCAACTGCATTAGTTATGTTTGGATTTAATTGTCTCTTCCAATCACTGTCCTACATCATACACAGAAAAACAAAAGAATTAAGTAAGACTGACAAATAAAGATGAAGGCAATGATGATTCAAAGAATGATATTTAATGCACAATTCGATTTAAATATTGTAATATAATATACTATAGAACCTAAGTAGTTCAGACATATTTGTTGTTAATGAAGTTAACCATGTTAGTTGTATCATACTTATTTCAAATAATACATCTTTCCATTCTTAGGCTTATTTCTAAAATGTTTTGAAGAACGTACACGGTATTATTTTCAAGGAACAGTTCTTTTCTTTGTTTTCTGGTTTGTCTCCTTCAACCCAATCTGCAACTGGACCATCAGGTAGTTTCTAGATAGACAAAAAATCATGTATTTGTTAATTCCCAGTTTTAGATATGTGGCTTTTGACTATGTATATGCAAGGTACATTTCAAAGAGTAAAACAATTTTAAATAGACAGGTAGAGTTTCTTTCAGGTTAATTCCTTATTGTTGAATGAAAATAAGGATGACCTTAGAGTATGAAGCACATCCCAATGTCTTACCTTGAATTCTTCGTCAAATGCACCCTGGTTTTCATTCATTGACTGAACGTACTTGCTGAGATCACAAACCTTGATATCAGGTAAGAGGCTACCACCCTTTGGGACAATTGCTTCATAGTTGGTGAGCCTAAGCCTTAGAGGTTGATACTCTGAATGGCTGCTTGTATCTGGTAGCTGTTTTCCATTTGGAACAGGTGTTAAGTAGTCATTCACATAATCTGATGACACATTTTCGCACCCATTAATTTGAGTCTTTACATGTTTTGCGATAACTGGTGGACTGTGCTGGCCAGCTACCATTTGTATCTCATCAATTTGATCATATACATCCACTGAATGAAGGTAATATTAAATTCAGTACAGTGATAAATTTGTGTTTTCTATTTGATATTGAATTTCATAATCTAATGAAACTAATCTGGGTACTATTAACAGCAATTTCAAAGTGATTAATATAACTTGACTAAAATGGCAGCCAGTGCTAACACTTTAAAGAACACACTATATGTAAGAGGACCATTAACAATTAATTGGATGTCAATACATCATAATCATATGAATTGTGCAAGGCGTAAATTATTATTTACATTTTTGAGCATTTCCATGCTTTTTCTAATCAACATATTCTCACTAGATAATATTTAACAAGTCTTATCATTTAGAATTCATAAATCTTTATATATTCAAAAACCATATGTGTTCTTGATCACCAAAAACCCATGTGTTCTTGATCACCAAAATGTGCTCACGTGACCATGTCTGCACAAGGTCTAATAAAACAAACATTGAAGTTCTATGATTCAAGTTTGCTGTTCCTTCTTACCATCCTCATAAGTGTCATTATTTCTAGCCTGTGCAGATCCTGGATGTGATGCATTTTCATTGGTATCTTTTGTTCCAGCCAGTTTCCTGTTACAATAATCATAAGCAATTAATGAACAAGTAACACCATGTTTCATTTAGAAGTATATCATATATTCTAGTGACAAAGAAACAAGTTGACATTGATACTCATTATGTTAATCCTTCAGCTTTATGCCATATAGTGTGTAAAAAATGAGGAAGAGGGTACGGAAGATTGCAATTTGTTACAGAATACATCTTGATTTTAAAACAAACTCCGTGTATTTATACAATTTAAGAAAACATGTTGAAATTGTAGTAAGCGCCTATTAAATTGACTTAATTTGAGATATTATCGTCAACTAGATGCATTCAATTGTCAAGGGGAAAGAACAAATTCACAGTACATAATAATATATTTTAAGATATTCATACCAACCTTCTTACAAGAATGGTGACAATTACAGTGACAACAACCAATACAATTACTGCCATAACTATTCCAATACTGTAAAATAGTGGAGATGCCTTTGCTGAAAAATAGTACATATCATATATAATTATGTTCAACATAAGAGATCACACAATCATGTATACGTAACTGGCAACACACCAGGGTTGGTAATACTACTACATAGTAAGGGCAGTCAATGCCTGTAAGTGTATGTGTGTGCAGTGTCTCAAGTGTATCCCTGAACCTGACCATTAAATTCTGGTTTAGTGATGATCTCTGTGTAAAACATATGTATCATACTAGTTGTAACTCATGTTATGTTCATGTTATACTGGTGTTATTTAAAACCAGGAGTCTCATATGGGAATACATCACCTGACATCATTTTTTGACCCAAGTAATTTCAGAGTATGGCCTGTATTTTACACAGGCTTTTTTTCCCAACAATTTCATCAAGAAATCATGCAGAAAATCTGATAAGATGTGTATCTTCAGATCAGAATTTCATTGTGTGAACTCAACTTAAACCAAAACTAGTTTTATTGTGCATTTACTGGAGAGAAGTCGTTATTAACAATTTAGCTAGAACAGGAAATAACAAGTAACAACAGTGATTAGTTTGGACATATATAAATATGGTAAATATTTATTAATCCTCCTATTACACCAAGCTAAAGTTTAAAATCAGACAATGTGAGCAGGTCGGTGGTGTGGAAGCAACTAAATAATAACGGTTACGCTCCGAGTTTATATAGTGACCCGACAACGGATCCGCGTAACCATGGTAATGGAAGAGTTTACGTCACCGCCTGCTCCAGGAAATAACAATTTTAAGGTATCGGACCCCAAAATATTACATTATTACATGTTAAGAGTATTACAAAGGTAAATTATAGCTATACCTAATTAGAAACTTCTCAATAATTTCATATATTAAATGTTATTAAATTTCAAAGGAATAACCTGGAATACAGGTAAAATTCAGATTTTGTGTTCGGTTGAGCTAATAAGACATGAAGGGATACAATGTAATTAGAAGTATCTAATATGAACAGAATGCCTACTTATCCCATAACACAGTTTACAGTCCTTGGTATGGCAAAGCAATTTTGGCTTTTGCTGAATAGTTCAATTTGAAGACTATTAGATAGTCTCTTGAAAAGATTAAGTTAAATGTCTAAGTATATCTGAAGTATCAAAAGTATAGTAGCAGATATGTGAAAAACATTTTTCTATAATCAATATACCTAGTCATATAAGTTGAAATGTTAATTGTTAGACTTTTACATAATAAAGTAGCCAATACTTTTTATATGTGATAACCCGAACACTTCAATGAAATCATGCCTATATTCTACTTGTTGGACTCTTGATAAATAAAACACTTAAAAAAATGTAAGGTTTGCTTATAATTCAACTCACGCATCTGGCAATCTCTTCCCTCATATCCATCCTGACAATCACTCACACATGATCCATCCTGTTGGTTACAAGCCTCTGTGATGTTTTTACAGTTACACTTCCAAAGGCATCCTTCTCCAAAGTAACCAGCTGTGCAAGCTGAAAGCGGTCATAACTAGATTCATGTTCTTTGTTTTTGGTTTATTCTTTGGCATTTTTAATATATAGTTACCTAAATTCAAGCCCATCAATAAAGCCTCTTTTAAGTTAGTTTTAAGGGTTGGATGTTGATTTGTAATATCTTTCTCCGTATAAACATTTATGCACAATAAACATATATGTGTGTTAACTCAACTGTTGGTCTGAAGGACAATGGAAATAGCCCATGGCCTACTTGTATGTTCTCACCTAAATATGTTTTATTGACAAGATCTAATAGTTAAGCCCCATACCCACTAGGCGATTTTACCATCGCCAAGCGATGGCACAGGCATCAAATTCCCTGCACAATCACCAGGTGGTCACGATCCTCGGCGATTCTCCATGGGTATGATTCACAAATATGGGTGCAGGGAGCCGGGTGCCAGGATCGGCCTCAAAGTTGGCTGCAAAAAGGCTGCAAAATCGGCCATAAATTATCAAAATTGGATAGGACCGTCGCCTAGTGAGTATGGGCCTTTCTATGTGTGTATTAAGTCAGCTGCTGGTGTGAGGGACAAAGGAAACAGGTCCCTGGCCTACTGGTATCTGCTTACCTGGATAAATTTACAAAAAGATGTTAAGGTACGCTTAAAATGTACTCACGCATCTGGCAGTCTGGCCCTTCATATCCATCCTGACAACCACTCTGACATGAACCATCCTGTATGCTACAAGCCTCTGTGATGTTCTTACAGTTACACTTCATACCACATCCTGTTCCATATAAACCAGCTTTACAAGCTGAAAGTGGAACCATTAATTACCTTAATAGTACATTGCTTAAAGAAATATTTTGTAATGATTACAGTCAAGATTCTGCATAACATAATAGGAGTATTCTATATGGTATATTCAGACGTCTGATACTGTTTTTTAATAGCTATTTTATGTCTTTCAATCTACTTCAGAGAATACCGGGTATATTTTGAGTTAACAAAATACCTACTTATCTCATTATACAGTTAACAGTTATATGAATGGCAAAACAATTTTGGCCTTCACTGTAGAATCCAACTTAGAAAATAACTTATAGATAACATTATTTAATACTTATATTTCTTCAAAACTATAGTACTACTTAAGGAATATTATTTAGTGTAACAACAACTTTATCAAATGCATTGGTTGATGAGGTTAAAAGGAGGACTTAGAAGTGGTCTATGTATCAAATCTCTCAAATATTTTCACTTAATGGTGAACAACTAATATCAGTTAGACTCACTGAGGCAGTCAGGACCCATATATCTGTCTCGACATCCACTCTGACAAAATCCGCTATCTGGGTCACAGACCTCTCCACTGTTGTTACAGTTACACTTGTTCATACATCCCATTCCGAAGTTACCAGCTCTGCAATCTGAATTGAGTGTTGAATGTTTTTCAATGTCTTTTAAATATGATGACAGAACTGTAGCATGCTGTAAGACTTTAACTCTCTGAGACAACAGCATGAGCTCCATTAAAACATTGTTCTCAATAATATTAAAAGTAATATCAGATAGATAGTAAAACCATATATTATTAAATATTTATATTTGATCAGATGTTGCCCAACTGACGCCCAATATTAAGTACACGCACTGAGGTAGCCTTGCCCATATATCTGTCTCAACATCTGCTCTAACAAAACCCATTCTCTGGGTCACAGAGCTTCTGGGTGTCATTGCAGTTGCACTTATTCACACATCCTTTTTCAAAGTGACCAGCACTGCAATATTCATCAATTTCTTTGGAATATGAAGGTATAACTAAAACATGCTGTGGGGAAAAACCTTTCCTTGCAAACAGCTCCAATAGATGTTTTTTTCGATAATGCAAGAAGTGACACCAGATGAAAAGTATGACCAAACATGTATTGAAATGATTTTACTTTATGGTGTCAAACTGAACACCAAGTAATAATTAGACTTACTGGAACAGGCAGAGCCCATATATCTGTCCTGACAACCACTTGGACAAACCCCGTCATGTAGGTCACAGACCTCTGTGGTGTCATTACAGTTGCACTTCTTCACACATCCTGTTCCAAAGTTACCAGCACTGCAATCTAAACCGACATGAATATACAAGAATAGATGTCTTTTCATTACAATGAAAAAGATTGGGAACCATAGATTTAACTTTCAAATTCCTTATTGTTGCATTTTTGTAAAGGTTTAATGCAGAAGAGGAAAGTTTCTTTATCACTCTTTCACAAAAATAATTTATGGTATATTCTACTCAAGTTTCTGTTTTGAAAAGAGTCTGCTAACTACTATTTGAAACATTTTTAAGCTATTGTTTTTATTCATATATGTTGAAAAGTCAATTATTATACTTTTTTTATACATTTTATTTACCCTGGTCATGGATTGGATTGCTCCAATATTCTTCCATTTCCAACCACACCTTATCTAGTACATTGCTTAGTTTCCTTCATAGCACATTGCAGTTTGCGATTTTGCAGTAAATAACAATGGGGCAATGTAGTATAGCAAGTTTCAAACAAACTAACAGATGATTTTGATGAGATCAGATGAAGATGGAATCATACAGTGAGAACTTATGTGGATCGAAAGGGTAATCAGGGGTGTAATCAGTCTATAAGCGGGCAAGTAATTTCATTATACAGTAAATAGTCATATTTAAATCAGGTACATACACCTTATTAGTTTAGATTGTGATACATGCTGCACAGTGAATTAGAGATTTCATTGGCATGTAATGTTACACCTTGAGAAAGCTCTATAAGGTAGAAGCCACCAGCAAGACAAGGAAACAATATGGCAAAATAACTTATTATCAATTACTATCACTTATAAGGGTACAGGTAGAGTCTTGGATGATAATTGTCACCCGCTCTGTGGCATGTTTACGTACACAAGTACAATGTGAAGTGAAAATGTGGCAAAACAAACTGCATAATTACATAGTATAATGTATGTGAGAAAGCTTTAGATGCAATCCATACTAGTTCTTTGATGCAATCAAACTTAAATATGTGTATGATACGCAATTTTGTAGCACCTTAATAGTTTAAATGATGATGCTGCACATTTAGGTTTTTCTTACTTTTGCATTCCTCAGTGATATCATTGCAGGAGTATTTACAATCACATTTAGTTGAACACCTGTCACCCCACCAACCATCTTCACATTCTGCAACCAAATAACAGCATAGAAATATTATAAGGACAACATAAGGTTAATCATTAGGTTTAAACATTTCTTTATATCAATAAGGCAAGCTAAGCAACATCAACAACCAATGATCCAACTGCACTTGGAATACATTAATGGATGTGATAAAATCTGTAATGTAATAGAGTTCGAATTTAGGCTATCGAAATTGCCTTTACATCATAATGTAAGAACTGAAATCAAATGAAAACGGTAATATGGCAAATTGAATGTCCCAGTACAGGAAATAATGTAGGACATACTAGCATTTGACCCATCATTTGTCATAATTCTCACTTATATGTTAAGATTTCCACAATCTTCTGTTGTCGTTTCTTTTTATATGTTATCAATTCGTGACTAAGAAAGTTAGAGAACTTCTATTACAAAGATTTAGACCTCTTTCCTAAAACAAGATTTAAATAATATTGAAGAAATACTTTAGGGATTTTACAGTTCCTTCAAATGTTGAAACATACTCTGTAAATATATATGAACCAAGTTACGAATATGGTACCAGTTTCAGAAAAACTGAGCCCTGTACCCCTCTAGATACTGCCTATGACTCTAATTAGCGTTTTGAGGCCACATGGTTTCATAAATAAAACAACTATCCATATGAGTATCCACAAAGTATGATTGTAACAGGTGCAGCAAAACTCACCTATATATGGATATCCATACACAATGACTTCACAAAACCCAAGGTCCTTCTTCATGTCAGGTCTAATTGTGAGATATCTGATCGGTATATCTACAGAACAAGACAATGTCTGAATGGTTGTGTGCTTGGTAATATTCGCACATGAAATTTGATTCTGCCATTCAGGGTCATTGCCAACTAGAATGGAGGTACCTGGTATTCTGTCTGCAAAAATAGAGAAGATAAACCATCATGTGAGTTAATTTTCCATGAAAAAGCATCATCGCTGAAATACAATTGATAAAAATTGGCTTAATATAAGAAGGCTTTATCCTCAATACAAAGTATAACAATGACTTAGGAATGTCAATGTCAGACAAAATCCTCTCAATTACAGCTATTACAAACACATGAAAATCTTCCATTTTAGTATGATGATTCTGTTGAACGTACTTTGAAAGTATTATAAGCTCAATTGACTGAAGACACTATAAGTGACAGTCCAAGGGATATCCAAGCTTATTGTAGATATAAATAAGCTTGCATTTCCTTTGGACTATCAGATATTTTATCCAGTTTCAAAGATGTATGTTAAAAATAGAAGATATATGGCAGTTCTACTAATAACCACAGCTAGAAATGATTCAAAAGGCAGAATTTAAAATAATTCTTGAATAAATCAATCAGTTCTGTGAACACTCTCCTGAAACTAGGTTAAATTGACAATTACAGTTTTTACCTGAACAGCATTCATTCCGGAAGTAAATTGTAACATTAATTATTATGTATTGTTGGGATGCATTTCCACCTGCCAGGTCAACCCTCCACCAAGGAGGCCCACGGCTGTTTGTAGGGTGAGCGCAGGTATCACTCTTTGCCAGATTTTGGTTGAGACCTCCATCCACAGCTCGCTGAGAGTAATGTTCACCAAATGTACCTGATTGTTTGGTAGGTTTACCTTCAGCAACATTAACTGTAGAAATACAAATGTTACGTTAAAGTGATTAAGGCCTGGCAAGTATATGAACAAAACTGTATAACTATAGCCCTTACATGATTTGTGATGTAAGAACAGTACTATAGACCTTGTGCAGATGACGTCACAATAGCCAGAAAGGGACAGGGCGCCATCTTGGTGATCAACTAAGAATCCTTGATATTAGGATTTCACAAACATTTATAACAGGTATTATTATTGAATAGATTACCATATGCTACCATATACATCTTTATCATAAGTGATTGATGATTTCTAGATTTATATAAAGCCACATGTTCAGGAAAATCACATGGTGATCACCATAACGTGGTCACGTGACAACGTCTGCACAAGGTCTATAGCAATAAAAGAGGTATGTCGGTGAATATGTATGGCTGGGCACACATGAACTTTCACTATAGAAATTTATGGTAAAAAGAATAGTTTTTCACCCCCTAAAAAGCGTATTAAGCATAATTGTATTATTGAAGCATTTTGGGACTTGTACTAAATTATTTCAACAAAAGAAAGTTGGGGTCATACTCAAAATGAAAGTCACAATGCAAAGTAACATAATGAATTGACAATTTCTGTGAACTGATATTAAAAATCTGAATTTGAAATCTTTAGTTTCTTGACTCAAGGTCAATAATGTGGTTCTTTGTAAATAAAAGTATTTTTTGGGATATATCAGATTTAAAGCCCCTAAGGTTTTCAAACAACGTGGTTCTAGTATGGACATTCATGAATACCTTTTAAAAATACTTATGGTTATTGCAAAGTACATCGTATATACAGGCCTGCAAAAGATAACATCAAGATAGTCTAGCAAACAAACACAGAATCTGTAACCTAATCAAACAAGGTACATTTCACAACGGTTATCCAAAGAATACCAAATTGATATTCAATAGTGCATTTAATTATTTCTGTACTTAAACAGTCTTTTGGATGGATATTAGACTAAATGTCTGTGTTCCGGCTCAACACAGACCTGGTTTTAGCATTATATTGAAAGACCAATAGCATGGAGGCCATCATCAAAAAGATCTGACACAATGTTAGATTGCATTCCTAGTATTGCAGCATCATGTCCCTTATTTAAAACCGACTAGAAACACTTGTAAAAACAATACAGTTGACATGGGTTTGGTGAATCCTTAACATGATTTAACATATTGATGTATATTAGTGTTGCAATACAGGTAATAGGGTTTACAATATACAGTCTATATTTCAACAAGTTAGAAATGATTATGTATATATATGAACCAATAATCTTGTACAGCTAAATTAAACCAATGATAGAAGATAGAACAGGGTGAAAGTTGAAAATAAATGAGAATAAAATAATTGTCTGAATTTTTAGACAACATGTGACCATTCAGAGTCCTCATAGCACCATAGATTCAGTGTTTGAATTCTGATTACAATATGATAGTACTTACATATTTGAGCTTGTATATGCACAGGTGAGATGCTTATGATGAAGATTACTACAATAACATTACACACCATTCTTTAAATGAGGGTGATTGTGATATATTTTACGATGCAGTCCTGGTATCCTCGATTTCAATTCAGTTGAAACCCTTGTACAACTCTAAAAATACAACAAAATATAACATTTCATGCATTGTAAGTGACCATCCCAGCCAAGGTTGCAGCAACGTTCTGAGTGACGACATTTCACACATCTAAATGCATCCACAAGACGCTCCAGAAAACGAGTACACATCTAAAAAAAGATGCGTGAAAATGCAAAAAAGAGGCGTGATGGATTCGTGGAAAAAAATGACCATATAACATGTATAAAGTATAAATATATATAAGAAATGCTTCATTATAATATATTAGAAACAAATTGCAAATTAATTAGAGTGTTTGTAACCAAAAAAAATGTCACGAATCTAAAATTTTGTGTTATTTCATGAATCCAAATTTTGGAATTGTGGGCATAAGATGCGTGAAACTTCTTTGGTCGCCACCCCTGGTTGGTTCTGTATTTGGTTCTTGTTATGTTCTTTTGATGACTCCCAAGTGTGTTACTGAGGTGACATTGTACTGTGATATTATTACAACATTCTGTTTTGGTTTTTGTACTAACCTCACCAAATAACAATGTTATATTAAAATTCTGATTTGGTAAGGGTTCAACATCATCAATAACATTATTGTTACATGCCATCTTAGTAAGTAGTATCTTAGTAAGGGATAGTACCTATTCTACACTTCTGGGCTAATTTGTTTAAACGGGATGACTCAGGAAGCCAGACTGGCACTATAAAACTGGCCGATCGATATTACTGACATGTTGTATCAGCCTTTAACTCCAGTCAGGCATTATTTTGAGCTCGAAAAGACTCTATTTTATGATTGGCAAAATCATTTTTCAATTGATATAGAATTTGATTATCTTTGTAAGAACAGAGGTTTATAAATGGCAATTTAAACTCATCATGATTTTCAAGACGTCCCTGGTATTATATTTTCCTTTTATTTTATAAAATGTCCCATGGCACCAGTGCATTCCCTATCCTGCTAAGGAGAATCGGTACTCCTTATCGACCTGTTCTTAGTCTTTTTTTTGGCCCAGACTTGCTTTATATGGTCTGAAAATCAAAACGAATTGAGATTTTATGAAAATTTATAAATGTTTAAATGTAATTATTTAAGGTATTTAGGTGTGGCTGGATTACTTGCTCAGGCAGCCACACATCATCAAGGCGATTTAGCCTTTGTTAACTAATGGAAAGAGGAAAAGTATTTCGATTAACTTGATTGTTGTATATTATGTCTTTGTTACATCTACAAGGCTTTAATTTAGTCCTATGTAAATGTTTAATCTAGTCATCAAATATTTTATCTGGGCAGAATAAGGCAAATGGAATGTATATATAATATACTCTTCCACTCATTTAAGAGGTCAACTTTTTATCAATGTATCACAAACTGGGTAACATAATACATCTTTAAATTAGGTAAAGTGTGTTGCTTTTGTAAAAAAAGGTGACCAAAATAACTCTTTCTTATTTACTAGTTCCTACTTCAGGTTTGTATACATGGTTGAATATGTAAGGCCCTCCCTCTTCAGATGGTAACCGTGCAGTGAAGCGATAGACAAATATATGTATATCTGTCTGAGAAAAAAACATATTCGTGTTATATAATTACTTGGAAAAATGACATAATGTGTCAGATCTGTGAGACTGATACATGCAGTTTAAAACACATGAACGTCTCACGTTTGTTAGATTTGTTATCTAGAAAGAATGTACTACTTACTTTGACAGTGAGTTTCAATGTCCTGATCGCTTTACTTCTCTTACTGATACTGTATGTTCAGTTAACTCATTCAAGGATCGGTGGCTGCCATAAACCACTTAATTATCCCTTTCATAGTGGATGGATCTATGGTAATTTAGAATATTCTAAGTGCTTGGTATGGATGCAGTATTAGTGTATCTGTACTTATTTAAATAAAACCTTATGGTAAACCGCTGAAAAATCAAGTTTGTGTTCTGTTACTTAACAATGGAGGTTTTTATAATAATGAGCTATGGGAATTTCTTATCGATATCATATAGACTCCAAAATCTCCAAGGACACAGAATATCAATAACCACCCTTAACCTCTGTAAGCCCAACATTACAGACATTTAGAATGAGTTTACATAGGTTACATGATTAACAACTATTCTGAGGCTATTATAAAACAAACTCCAAAACTCTTGTAGATTTTTCTGAACTTGTACTTTAAACTGGTGATAATTCAACTGTGGGTTTGTTAATGAAACATCAAGGCTAAACTAAAATTTCATACCACTTTCTTAGAAATTTGACATTCACAGTATTTACTGTAGTTTGCCCGCCACTAGGAAGTTACCAATACGAAAAAGAGCATTTGTATATGTTGTCTATCCATAGTGCAGTAGTCCTAGTAAACAGATTTGACCTGTATTCAGTATTCAATGTATGTTATGGATTATATATCACTTTGAGATTCTCAGTTTTTTTACGTTTGTGTATAATCTTCAAGGGGGTTCAGGCTTCATGAGAAAATGGATATGACCGTATAACCTTTGGTGGTGCTGGCCAAAAAGGGGGGGTTACAATGAGGAGTTGTGTTAGGCAAACTGATGGGGTTGTTGGTAGTGGTGGCCAGGCTCAATATAGCAGGACAGTGCCTTGGGGTCATCTTTTGAGGGGTTCTTTGTGTTTGTATTCTTTGTCATGTTTGTCCCCCAAAGAATCATAAAAGGACTCCTGATCTATGCTGATGGTTACAGATGTCAAGCTTTATATAATATGTCATTTTGGTGCAATAGCAAGATGTGGGCCTTCTTCAATATAATAATACTTGCTCGATACATATAAGTTATTAATCCAACAACAGAAATAGTGAATCTGAATAGAATATGAAATATTTGTGTATACATAATACGGCCAACATCCTACCCAAAAAGTGATCTGAATAGTTCAAAGTGTTGGTTGGAGAGACTGATTAAAAACTCGTTATGCTTGGCCTGGTTACCACAGAATAGTTGAACTCTCAAAGATCAGGTATACACTACCATCATATAAAGGGGGATCTAAAGGAAGATTTACACTTATTATGAGAACCATTAATAAGTCTGCCGACAAATTGTATACTAGGAAAGGGCACACAACTACCCATACATTAGATAAAACTAGTAATGCGGTCGGTTTGGAGAGTGTGTCAGAAATATAGGAGACTTTAGAAGAATATTCTACCAACCTATAACCAAGGACAAACAACATATAGAGGAGTGTTTTGCAATAGGAAACTGCTTACTTAATTTCTATGATGATTACATCATCATAATACATGTTATTGAGTTTTAAACGTCTAATCAATATAGCTAGAAAATAATATGTTATCTATCATTGAATGAATAGAAATGTTTCCAGACAGACACCAGAACATCAGTGCTAGGATAAAGAAAAATGGTTTTTATTAGTTAAGCAAAGATGATGCTAATGATATATTTTGAAATTGCAATTTTAACATGTGTACATAATTATCAATCTGAGGGCAGCAAATCTCAGATATTTGTTTCTGAAAGCAGTTGTTCCTTTTTAGGAATTGAGGAGAATAAACTACAAAGAAAATGCTAACTAATGCCCTATTTTAATAGAACACAAATTATGAGTTGAATCATATTAAGGATTTATGTTTTTGTCAGCAATTGTCTACTTCTATTTGAATTGAGACAAACTCATATGGATGTTTCTTAGTTTATTAAACATAAGTGGTAAATGGTAAGCTTAATTACATAAGACGAAGTTTCTTTTCTCATTGAAACCTAGTTTGCTGTTTTATTGACTAAAGTATTAGTATGAAGCAAAATATTAACTCCCTGTGGAAACTGAGTCTGGATCCCCTGTTCAGTAAGATTGTCATGTGATCGCTTAGTCACTTTGGCTAACTTGCTCCCATGTGTGACAAATATATCTCTTAAGCTAATGATCCACGTTGCGACAGTTTTCAAACCGACACAAAAGATAGAAGCAAACCGATTTTCGGAACGACGGGTTTTTGTCGGTCCTGAATCTGTTGGATAATTAAACTTATTAGTCCTAGAATCGGTCCAGAATCGGTCCAGAATCGGTCCTACACCCATGATCCACTGTAAAGCTCAAAAGCAACAGATTCCTTGTGTTTCAGACTAGAAATACCTAGTAAATTTATGGTAAAAATATCGTATCATTTAATAATTGAAATTTGATAAATTATTTTGCATTAAACGCCTTTATAGCATTAATGCAATCAGAGACATATAATATTTAATCTGTATGAGGTGAAATAAGTGAAAATGACAAATATCCATCAGAGAAGCTCAAATAACGTATTAAATGAATGTATATCAATTTTCCAAATGTATGTTGAAGTTTGCAATCTAATCGACCCAAAAATGAATGAAATAACATTGAAAATGCATAGAAATGATAGAATCGGTCCACAATCGGTCCACAATCGGTCCAGAATTATTAAACAGGTTTAATAATTTCGTCGGACCAAAATCGGCTGGAAATCGGCTGGAATAATTTAGTCTGACTTGTGTCGGTTGGAAATCGGCTGGAAAATATCGGTTGACATGATCCATGTTGCGATATTTTCCAAAGTGAACCGATTTCCAGCCGATTTCCAGCCGATTTCCAGCCGATTTCCAGCCGATTTCCAGCCGATTTCCAGCCGATTTCCAGCCGATTTTGGATCGGCTGGAAATCGGTTCAATTTTGTCGCAACGTGGATCACCGCCTTCAGTCATTATAATTGATCTGAAAACTGACTTACTTCACCAAGGTGTGTAGTTGATGTCCTGGCTACTGGAAAGATGGTATAACGGTTTAATTATTGTGTTCTTAAAGTATGTCTGAAACACTTGGTAATTAAGGCTATATTAGATGTATGACTTGAGCTACAGCATCACAGTGTTAACTTGTGTGTGCTTGATGTGGAATCAACCATTTAAAGACACAGCGCTGCCTTTTCATTTGATCAACCTGATTTGCAGGAAGTGTAAATAGGGGAGTTCCTTCTTACAATGGAAGTGGGTTGCTGAGTCCCATGGCAGTTTGTACCTACCTATTCCTATCTCTAGGTTTGCAGTAAAGAATATTAGTGGAGTCCAATTTGCAAATTCTGATGCTGCTTGTGGTGTCCAGAAAAGCTGTATGTACAATGGGTGTCAGTGTTCAACAAAACTATTAAGAACTATCTTACATTGTTGCCATTATGCTCATCATCAATGTTCCAAAACCACACTCTCGGTTGAAGCTTTTATGAGTAAGCATGTTTTTCTTCAAAGGAGCTCATAATCGTAGTTGCATATGAGGGTGCAACTCTGGTTCTCGTAACAGTTCCTCTATTTGTGATTATTTTTAAATACATTAGATTGAAATGCTTTCCATAACTGTATGATCTACATAGTCCTCACTATAATAATTTCTACTCTATATACTACCCAACATAACTTGAAGAAGCAGTTTGAAAATGCATTGAATGTTGTCCACATAAAATACGGTGTCCTCATAAAATGCTCATATACAATTACAAGCATTGGATAATGAAATTGATAGTGCATGCACTGGTGTGAAGTCCATAGAAAACCCTTCACAAAAAGAATTACTGCATGTTTCTTTTTTCATGTACATGCAGATTATTTTGAAATGTGATAATTATTGACATATTGGTTATGGGCGTACATCATAAGAAACAATTCACATTTCATTTTGTTGATTAATTGGTGCATACTATTATGTGGATGTTGGGCAGCCATGAACCTTGAGAAGACATTTGACAGCTCCAATTGAAATCATCATTCCACAGCTAGAACATATCCATCAATGGACTCCAGCAGCACTTCATACACAAATACGTATTGTTCCTAATAAGTAAAGAAATTGAGTCATATCTTAGACATGATATATTTGTAAAGTTCATAATTTTTTAAGGTTAGAATGCATTATATTGACAATGACAGTTTACTTTGATTTTATGAACAGTAATTCTTCTTATGAAAACCATCCAAAAGCAACATGATTATACCTATTACATGACTGTAACAACTTTGCATTGGTGTTTCAGTCTGCATTGTGTTTCTGGTTTTTATAATGTAGTAAACGGTAAACTCGCTAGATACTGCATCGCCTATATATTGCTAAACACAATGGAGACTACAAAAAGTATACTCAACATTGCAGTCGAGTATTGTGTAGATGTGGTTGCATTGGGCAGGCAAACA
Organism: Lepidonotus clava; assembly: GCA_936440205.1. Taxonomy (NCBI): domain Eukaryota; kingdom Metazoa; phylum Annelida; class Polychaeta; order Phyllodocida; family Polynoidae; genus Lepidonotus; species Lepidonotus clava. The sequence goes on from OW387134.1 coordinate 4,082,887, forward strand.
GCCTGTGTACCTATCAATGGAACTATTCATGCATATTTACAGCTTCACTATATTATAGACATTTCTGTCATAATTCCGGCTCAGTTAATAAATACTTTTTTAATTATCTGATATCATTATGTTAAATCACAGTAATTAATGACCATTTTAAGATATAAAGAATAGAAATAGCAGAATTTGATAGAAAAGAACCATTACCAGATTGTCCACCATGTTTATTCTCTCTGTCCTCATCTGGTAGACAGTGCCCCACACATTCACCACTCCTTCCTCTTCAGCTTGTTGGAGGCAACGATCTATAGCAATGTAAGTCCCTGTCCTGCCTATTCCTGATCTACATTATGTAGTAGAAAAATACCATAAATTAGCACAGTAATTATCAATATTTGTTCAGATTAATATGCTTTCATGCCAAACATTTAATACAACAATGATATCAAGAAAGTCCAAAGGCATGATAGAAAAGTAGTAGACTGGAAAGCGTAGTTTTGTTTTGATCCTGGTCGTGCATACCTGCAGTGCACAATTAATGGTCCTGTAGCATCTTTATTAAGTGCATTGATCTTCCGCCTAAAGTTCAGTATAGCAGATGGCTTGGGCATTCTGCCATCTCCTGGCCAGCTAGTGAAGTTGAAGTGTTGTACCATTCTGGATTCCTCCTATATGTATTTACAATATAAATCATATTGGAAAGCTTTAATCCAAGGAGTATTAATTGAATCTTTACAAAAAAATAAATTCTGAAAAGAATATTGGTTATGCTTCTACCAACATTCAGTTCTGTTTTACACATTCACAATTTACTAATAATAGCAAGGTAAAGATAACATGATTTTGCATGAGACCAATGTTACATCATGCCATTGTGCTAATGCAAAAACGTAAGATAAAAAGGATGTAGACAAAGTTTTGACAGCAACTCTTATATCACTCACTTTGAATATGATGCAGAACGTTCTCTTGACAAATGCAGCATATGTCTCAGTATGAGCAAGAACAACTTTATAATCGCCATAATGTGCTGAACCCTGCTCCGGCCAGTAAGAATCGTCCTTTGCCTGTCGTGTTAGAATGTTGTGCTATCATCAACTATAAGACATATGTCAATCTTAGATTTGATTGCATATTGAACTTGAGCTTCAAAATTACATGAGTATTTAAAACTAAAGTTGTACTGGTATTATTATGCTGATATTATGTACATGTGGATAACGTAAATAGCATAGTTAAACCAAACAAAACATTTTCCTAATTTTGCATCCATTACATGATATGAAGTTCATTAAAAGGAAGTTCACATTCTTACTTTTCCTGTTTTATCTATCTCTGCAAACATCACTATTCTGTTGCTCTCACTTTCCCAGATCATCTGCCACATATCACCAATGGTGTTTATTGTTGGTGCTGGAAATGGTGTCCAGAAATTATACACTTCAATTATCTTAATGACAGTTATTATATTTATACTCCATTTTACCAGCTAGTACGCTATCATTTTCATATTAGGTAACACAAATAAATATGCTCTAGGTTTTAAAGTCCCTGAATAGATGAGCCTAAAGCCGCGTCCCCACTTGGGCGATTAACGACGGCGACTAGTAGGTTTTCACGGCGACCAAGGACGAAATATTGGTCGCCGGGCGACTAATTAGTCGCCGGGCTACTAAGACACTAATTGCCACGTTGGGACGCTCTTATAGTTAATCGTCAGACGACGAGAGGACACTTTAGTACGTCGCCCGACGATTAATCACACTAATCGCCGGCGACCAGTGGAAAATATTAAACATGTCAAATATTTTGCCCTAAAACCACAGTGACTAGCGTTTTGGTCGCCAGACATCAAGGCACCAGTGAGGACTTGATCGCCGGGCTACTAACCACCTTAGTCGCCGGCGAAAAAAAAAAGTTAATCGCCCAAGTGGGGACCAGGCATAAGAACCACCTCAGTAAAGCAGCATCCCCAGTTGGGCAATGAAGATTTTTGTCCCAAGGCATCCAGTGGTAACCCTTTCCAACCACGGCAACCAAGACAGAATTCAGGCTCTAGTTGCTGATGGAAGAAAGGGTTAACCCTAATCGCTGGGCTATTAAAGTCTTAGTTGCCCAAGTAGGGAAGCGGCTTTAGGCCACCAAGTGAACATAATTCTCTTTGGCACTGTTAATATTAAACATTAGACCTTGTGAATTTTTTGTTCTCACTTAGAATTATACCTGTATAACAATAATAATATCTATCCAAAATATAAAAAGCATGTCAGTCCATCAAATGATGAACATTCAAGCTGATTAGTAATATATGCATAACTCATGGCCATAATCTTAGTATACAGAAACAGACCTTTCCAACTTGTTACATTACGTCGGGTGAAAAACATAAGGAAGTATCTGATAAATGCTCATTTTGTGTAATTGCTAACTAAAGAAATGTGACCTATTATAAAGGGCTCTCCAGTTATAAATATCTGTTAGATCAATGTAATATCTAACTTATAGGAATAATGATATACAAAAAATAATGTTAAATCATGATTATGAAGATATCTAGTTTATCACCATGTTACTATGGCAACACATACAAAACTTTTCACAGATATGACCTTATGTTATTCAATTTTAGGGAGAAAAATTGGAAATCAGTGAATAGCAAAAGGTCGTATATGACAAGTATAAATGTTAGATAAATACAAATTAAATCTATTTAACTAATTAATACAAATTCCACAAAATAGTATTTCTGATACAAAACAAATATGCTAAAATGTATTACCTATGATTATTCCAAAATAGTAAAGGTTTATATGATGTTTATACTGTCATATTTAAATGCAGTCCACATACGACCTTATGTTATTCAACATCCAGGCCATTTCTTCAGGAGGCAAAGGTTGTATCTTGCATTTTGCAATTATATTCCTAATTTTGTTTCTGATTTTATAGATTTGTCCATAATATTGCACAATAAGGTTAACATGATAGTTATCTAGAAAATTAATCCACAAGATAGTTTTTTTTAGCATGAATTATCAAATTTATTAAGAATATAACATTTGCTTATTTCAGATACGACCTTATGTTATTCACTGAAAAGTGAAATTGTACAGATACGACCTGTGTTTATTGGTTAATACCATTCCAAATATTTGAAAAGTTAAAAAAATTCCAAAATTTCCAGATACCTTAAGGGTAAGGGAAACATATAGAAAAATAAAAATAAATACGACCTTATGTTATTCAGCCGACGATTAGAAGCACAAATATTGTCTGAATAAACGTTTGTTGTTAGTCAGTCAAAGGAAAACACTGTTATTTGCCCTGTATGTCTACACCATAGGGAAACAACAGACACGCAAGCATGTTAGCAGTGGCAGCTGATGAGGTTTGAATTATGTAATACAGATCTTGCTCTTTTTTATTTTGAAACTACAACTTAAATTGCCTGTTAGAAGTCAATGCTAAAAAACTTATATAAAAAGGAAATGGACAATTTATACAGGATCTACTATTACATATGTGTCCTTACCTTGTGTAGCAATATAGGCATTGACTTTACCATTATTTCCCTGGAATATAATTGTTTTTGAGCGTAGGATAAGCTAATTTTTAAGGGAATTGATAGCTTTAACTTGGTTTGAACAGCCTCTTTCTCCTCATAAAAGTAAAAAGATGATTTAGAGTATGACAGGAATCAATCAAAAAGATTATAAAGGGCCGGGTAACCATTTGAATAATGTAGAGGCATTTGGGCTACAGAAAGGCAGATAGTGTTAAATCAATTTCTTAGGATAGAAGTAAACGGAGTGTATAATATTCTTGTTTATACTTAATATCATTTTATAATATCCAAAACTGATGTGCCTTTATTTTCCAATTGCACATGAAATAACTTACAGAGATGTAGCTGGCATTGATGTAATCTGACTTCTGGCTCATGGATGTGTTGCTATTGTTGTATTCTTGCTGCTTAGCACCAAGTTTCACACGGGAATGGTCATCTAAAATATAATGTATGATAACAGAGTTAACTTTATTATTAACAAATTTTGTTCTTAATAAATTTAACCATGTTAGTTATATCATATTGATTTCAAATGATAGAGCAGCTTCATCTTTCCTTAATACATTGTTCCATTCTTATTTCTAAAATGTTTTGAAGAACGTACATGGTATTATTCTCAAGCAACGGTTCTTCTCTCTGTTTTCAGGTTTATCTCCTTCACCCCAGTCTGCCACTGGACCATCAGGTAGTTTCTAAATAGACAAAAAAATCAAGTATTTGTTTATGGTTTGGATTTATGACTTTTGACTATGTATATGCCAGGTAAATTTCAAGGAATACAACAAATTTGTAGAGACATTACAGTAAGAGTATCTTTTAGATTAATTCCTTATTCATGAATGAAAATAGGGATGACCTTAGAGTATGAAGCACATCCCAATGTCTTACCTTAAATTCTTCGTCAAATTCACCTTCCTTTGCATTCATTGATTGAATGTACTTGCTGAGTTCACTAACGATGTTATCAGGTAGTAGGCTACAACCCTTTGGGACAATTGTTTCATAGTTGGTGACCCTCAGAGGCTGATACTCAGAATGACTAACTGTATCTGTGATGGCTGAGTTTCTAGGTTTGGCAACACCATCAACAACTCCAGCACCACCAATAGGTAGCTCTTCTCCATTTGGAACAGGTGTCAAGTAGTCATTCGCATAATCTGATGACACATTTTCGATTTTAGTATATTGAGGTTCTCTATGAATTACTGGTAGATTGTGTTCCCCTATTGCCATTTGTGTCTCATCAATTCGATCATATACATCCACTGAAATAAGTTCATATCAAATTCAGTACATTGATGAACACAAATTGTTTATTTAATGATGAATTTGATAGTCTGATTAAGCTAATCTAGTTACCAATGGATCCTATTACTATTAACAGCAATGTTCAGTAATAGCAATCTTACAGTGGTTAATGTAAGTTGACTAAAACAGCAATCAATGTTATCAATCTACAGTACACTTTAAGCAAGTTGACATGTTGATGCATAGCAAGACCGATTAGAATGGATACATCATTTTAAATAAACACAGAAGTGGGCTAACTATTCCTTCTTACCATTTTCATAACTGTCATCATTTCTAGCCTGTGCAGATTCTGGATGTGATGCATTTTCATTGGTATCTCTTGATTCAACCAGTTTTCTATTTCAATATTAGTAAGCGGTTAATGAGCAAGTAATACCAAGTTTCATTTAGTATTGAACGCTAGTTGTTGTTTATAGTATTAATTAATGAATGGGGAACTGTTTGTGGTATTCACTATCATCATCCTTACTATTTCTCTCTTCGTTATAATTAGTCAAATGGTAGGTGAGCTCATGAGATGGGCGCTCAATCCATAACATGAACAACGCTTGGCTGTAGATTAGGTTTATTCAGTGGAAACGGTGATGCGTACATTTGCCAGTGAGATGATGATGAGTCTCCAAAGTTCACAATTCCAATCTGATGGAGGGTAAGCTTTCTCCTAAGAGTCCGCCTAATCTCCCATCCAATGATAGCACAATGGTTCTTCCGTTAGTTACCAGATGTCCCTTCGTTAATGTGTAGCTATCCAAACCCCTCGAATCTCCCGATCCATGTTGGTCAAACGATAAAGGTTCTCTCTCTCTTACCATGGGCTCTTACTCATTATATAGCAGTCTGGTATTGATTTTCCCAAGCATCCACGCTCGCTGGGAGGTGTGCTCTGTCGGCTGCCGTCCGACAGGTATATTTACACCTACCAGCGGCTCATGCTATATTTATACTATGTGTTATTGTAATTTATATAATTTGGATGACTTCTTGTTATTCCCTTATGTACAACTGGTGACGTTCTTATCGTTTCATTCTTATACAATTGGTTATATGCGCAAAGTGAGTGAGTTATTTTCTACCTTTGTGCAGTATATCATATACTTGTGACAAAGAAACAAGTTGACCTTGATACTTATTAATTATGTTAACCTTTCAGCTGTATGCCATATAATGTGTAAAAAATGAGGGAAAGGGTGTGGAAGATTGAAATTTGTTACAGTATACATCTTGATTTATACAACTTAAGAAAACATATTGAAATAGTAGTAAGCACCACTTAAATTTACCTAATTTGAGATTGAATTGTCAAGGAGAAAGAACAAATTAACAGTATATGATCGTTTATTCTAAGATATTCATACCAACCTTCTGACAAGAATGGTGACAATTACAGTGACAACAATCAATACAATTACTGCCACAACTATTCCAATACTGTACAATGGTGGAGATGCCTTTGCTGAAAGTTAGCACATTTTATATATATGTTCATCATAAGAGATCACAAGATCATGCAACTGCCAACGTACCAGGGTTGGTGAAATTAAGGCTGTATTCCACATACCGAAAGTGCCACGCCGATTTACAACCGATACAATTTCTGTACTGCCGATTTACAATCGGCGGCCCTGCCGATGAAACTTACAAACATGTTGGTAAATTTTTCCAGCCAATTTTGGACTGGTTCCCGATATTATATTTTCGGCCGCCGATTATTCACTTTCGGCCACCGATTATTCACTTTTGGTCGCCGATTATGCACCGAAAGTACGGGCCGCTGGTATGGAACGTTGCCATGGCTTTATCGGCGCCGCTCACTTTCGGTATATGGAATACGGGCTTTACTATACCAGTGCCAATCAGTGCCTGTAAGTATATCTTTGGCAATGTCTTAAGAACCTTAACCTCGTCATTAAACTATGGTACAGTGATGATCTCTGTGTAAAACACAAAATGTTCATGTAATGCTGGTGTTGTTTAAAACCAGGAGTAAACCTGGAATCATTTGTTGACCCTAGTAATTTCAGAGTATAGCTTGTATTTTACACAGGCTTTTTTCCCAAGAATTTTATCAAGAAATCATGCAGAAAATATGATAAGATGTGTATCTTCAGATCAGAATTTCATTTTGTGAACTCAACTTGAACCAAAACTAGTTTTTATTGTGCATTAGTACATGTTAAGAGTATTACAAGGGTAGATAATAGCTATACCTAATTAGAAACTTCTCAATAATTTCAAATATAAGATGTTATTTAACTTCAAAGACATAATCTGGAACTGCAAACACTTTCTGTATAGCTCAGTGGTATGGCATCCTTGATCCAGATGCAGTTACATGCACAAAAACCCCTGGTTACCTCAGATAACTACCTTAATAGTACATTGCTACATTGCACTTCAATGAAATCATGCCTATTATCTATTTGTTGGACTCTTGTCAGATAAATGAGATACTTCAAAATTTGTAAGGTTTGCTTATAATTTAACTCACGCATCTGGCAATCTCTTCCCTCATATCCATTCTGACAACCACTAACACATGAACCGTCCTCTTGGTTACAAGCCTCTGTGATGTTCTTACAGTTACATTTCCAAAGGCATCTTTCTCCAAAGTAATCAGCTGTGCAAGCTGAAAGTGGTCATAACTAGATTAATGTTCTTTGTTTTTGGTGTATTCTTTAGCATTTTTATCATATAGTAACCTCAATTCAAACTCATCAATAAAGGCTCTTTCACGTTAGTTTTAAGGGTTGGATGTTGATTTGTAATATTGATCTTTCTCCGTATAAACATTTATGCACAATAAACATATTTGTGTGTTAACTCAACTGTTGGTTTGAAGGACAACGGAAATAGCCCATGGCCTACTTGTATGTTCTCACCTAAATATATTATATTGACTAGAGTCTGGGTGCCCGGGGCTTGGTACCAGGAACTGCCTCAAAATTGGCTGCAAAAAGGCCACAAAATCGGCCATAAAATATCAAAATTAGATAGGACCGTCGCCCGTCACCAGTCAACAGTAAAATCCCCTAGTGAGTATGGGGCTTTAAGGTACACTTATAATGTGACTCACGCATCTGACAGTTGTGTCCCTTGTATCCATTCCAACAACCACTCTGACATGTACCATCATGTGGGCCACATGCCTCTGTGATGTTCTTACAGTTACACTTCATAAGGCATCCTTCTCCAAAGAAACCAGCTTTGCAAGCTGAAAATTGAATATATAACTACCTTATGGTTCACCATCAGCAGTCTGTTCTTTAGCATTTCATTTATATAGTAACCTAAATTCAAGCCCATTAATACCAGCTCTTGAGCAAAGTTTAGTTAGTCTTAAGGGTTGGATGTTGATTTGTTATATGTTTCATTGTATAAACTTTTATGCAAAATAAACATGTATGTATATTAAGTCAGCTGCTGGTGTGAGGGATAATGGAAACAGGTCCCTGGCCTACTGGTATCTGCTCACCTAGATAAATGTACACAAATATATAAAAGGAAACCTTGCACATAAGTGCAGGATGAAAATTTCGCAAAGAAATTCTTTGCGCATAACCTTTCCACCAATAACTAATAGTGTACGAGTGTAGACAGGGTTAGATGAATTCAAATTTTTGTCATTTTAATGTATTTTTGAGGGGAATTTCCAAATTTGTGTTGTCATAAGGACACTAATTGGGAATCCCCAATTTCAGCAAGAGAGAATCCTCAACTCTAAAAAATATATAGAAAGGAACTGAACTTTAGCATAGAATATTCATATTAAACCTCGTATAGGCTATTTATAATTGTATTTTTCTTTTACCTGACATGATTAAATAATCTGGGATTCCCAAAATATAAAGAAAAGGAATTCCCATTATTATGACGTAGCAAGGACAGAAATGAAAGTCCAGAATTTAGGGAATTCCCAAATTAAGTTTTCTGTCTGCAATTATTCTCTAATATATTGACATTTTGCCTTCTTGTCAATTATAACATTTATAGAATACATAACTAAAGTGAAATGTACAAAAATCAGCAACTTTGAAATTTATGTGCAAGGAACCCTTTAAGGTACGCTTTAAATGTACTCACGCATCTGACAGTCTGGCCCCTCATATCCATCCTGACAACCACTCTGACAATAACCAACATGTTGGCTGCAAGCTTCTGTAATGTTCTTACAGTTACACTTCATACCACATCCTCTCCCATAGAAACCAGCCTTACAAGCTGAAAGTCGAACCAATAATTACCTTAATAGTAGATTGCTTTAAGAAATGTATGTACAATGGGTGTCCGTCTGAAGAGGAAGCATCATTCGTTTTCAACAACTTTAATGAAAATCAATGAAATCATGCCTATAATTTACTTGATGGACTCTTCTCAGATTAGTAAAATACTTAAAGAAATGTATGGTATGCTTATGATTTGACTCACGCATCTGGCAGTCTTGTCCTTCAAATCCATCCTGACAACCACTCTGACATATACCGTCCTGTCGTCTACAAGCCTCTGTGGTGTTCTTACAGTTACATTTCACATGGCATCCTTCTCCAAAGTAACCAGCGGTGCAAGCTGAAAGTGGTCATAACTAACTTAATGTTCATTGTTATCAGTACATTCTTTAGCAATTTTCTCATTTAGTAACCTAGAGTCAAGCCCTTGAATGAAAGTTCCTGAGTATCATTTCATTATTGTTAAGGGTTGGTTGTTATTTAGGATTACGTTGATTTGTATAAGCTTTTATGCACAATAAACATATGTATGTGTGTTAACTCAACTGCTTGTCTGAGGGACAATGGAAACAAGTCCATGGCCTACTTGTATCTGATCACCTCAACAAATTTACAAAAATATGTTAAGGTACACTAATGCGACTCACGCATCTGGCAGTCTTGTCCCTCATATCCATCCTGACAACCACTCCCGCATGAACCATTCAGTATGCTACAAGCCTCTGTGATGTTCTTACAGTTACACTTCATATCACATCCTGTTCCATAGAAACCAACCTTACAAGCTGAAAGTGGAACTACCGTAAAAGTGTATTGCTTAAAAAAAGTTTGTAGCAAGTAAAATCTAGACTCTGCATTAGATAGTGGTAGTACTATGTGGTGAACTCAGACATATGATAAGGTATTGTTATATCTTTGTAATGTCTTCTTATCTATTTTAGAGAATACCATGTTATTTTAGGTATATCTATATTTTAGAAAATACATACTGATCCCAGTAGAGTCAACAGTTCTAGGTGTGGCAAAGCAATTTGGGTCTTAAAGGGGTTAAGGACTGTCTAGCAGGTTTCTAAATGACCCAGCATGTATAGTCTTGATACTGTTTGTGAGGTTAGACCAATACATGGGAATGAAATAACTATGACAAAAATCATATGTCACCGTATTTGTTGTCAAGGTAAATGGGCTTGTAAAAGATTTTACTATAGGTTTCTATGGGAAAACACTAGTTCTTCACCTCCTGAAAAATTCAACCAGTATATGTATTAATCAAATATGGTTTGATTTCATCTGTAACAATGTGTTTCAGCCAAGAAAATTAGGGGTCACCGTGCCACTTAAAGAGCTACAACCCTTAGAAACAGAATAATATGGTAATTCCTGTATATTCCTATGTAAACAAATTCTCTTTAAAAGAGTCCCAAAACCCTTTAACTTTAGAATACAACTAGGGTAAATGTTATGTATTGTAATCAAACAAATAGGTTCATTGCAAAACATCAGGAATTACATGCTTCTGACCAATATCACAAATAATGCTGTGCTACTTTGTCAATATCTGCAACAGGTAAAAAGGTAAATAAGAGGTCAATATGTCTTATGTACAAGCACTGCAATCTGAATTCATATAATAATATCATCAATGTCTTTCAAATATGATTATAGAACTAATACATGCAGTAAGGAATGCACTTTCTTTGCCAACAGCTCAAGTAAATGTTTTTTGATAATGTAAGAGGTGATACCAGATAAATAGCAACACTCTGTATCTATTGTACTTTGAATATATATTATCAGATGGTGCCCAACTGAACATCCAATATTAATTAGACTTACTGGAACAAGCAGAGCCCATATATCTGTCCTGACAACCACTGCGACAAAACCTGTCATGTAGGTCACAGACCCCTTTGGTGTTATAACAGTTGCACTTCTTCACACATCCTATTCCAAAGTTACCAGCACTGCAATCTGAATCGAAATAAATATACACAAAGCAATATCCTTTGATTACAATGACAAATTCAGGATCAATAAAATGACATTTCCTTACTGTAGCTATTCTGTTAGTGTTTGATACAGAATAAAGAGTAACAAATACAGTGGTACTTTTGGAAAACAGGATTTAGTGTATGCTTTTCTGAAGTATCTTTTTGTAAAGACTATGCTTATTAAAGGGAGCCAAAACCAATATAATTGTCAAAATTTTCAAAACTTAGATAAGTATAGAAATATGTTAGATGAGTTTGGTTAAGGTCAGTGGTAAAGTATTAGATGTGAAAACTAGTTCAAACCAAAGTAGAATTCCATGAGAGATGGTAATATTTCCATTTGTTTGTAAACAAACCTCATTTTTGTGGATCCACATTAATTGATTTTAGAAGGGGAAAAGTATTTTCAATGATATTCTATCCTATTTCATGGTCTAGATTTTAACATAGGCCAGAAATAGGCTCAAGGAATGGATTTCCATGATTATTTGAGTTTGGAAAATTTAGTTGAATTTATTGGTTTTGGCTCCCTTTAATATCCCAGATATATTTAAGTTTTTGCATCATTCATGTATGTTGAAATGTCAATCATTGGAATTAGACTTTGGCTATGTAATGACATACAAATTCTGCAAAAAAGCTTCGGAAGTTGTCCATCTATGGTCTTTGTGGCAACCAAATTGACATATAAGCATTAATATACAATAATTGTATCACCTTGCTAGTCTAAATGATCATGCTGCATTTTTTCTTACGTTTGCATTCCTCGGTGATACAGGAGTATCTACAATCACACTTAGAGGAACATTTGTCGCCCCACCAACCTTCTTCACATTCTGCAATTTAATAACGGCAATGGAATTGTATAATCTACACTACACTAATCTTTTTTTTATAATTTACACTCAACCTTATCAGACTGATAGGACAAACACAACATTTATTCATGACAAAAGAACAGGTTATACCAACAGCTGAAAGATCCAATTGCAACTGCACTTGGAATAAATCAATCAATATTCTGATAAGATTTTTAAGGTTGAAAGACTCACATTCTTAAAGTGAAATTCTAATAGGTACTAATATGTCTGTTCATCCAAAATCAGGTAAAAGTTAAGTGTAAATTCATTGGCAACCCCTCCAGTCATACCTACCTCTTGCTGGTACCCCCACCAGAGACCTTCTATGTATATATAGGATATATCGAGACTGGAAAGCCAGGACAAAACCTGTTATGCACTACAAGCCTGCCACCTAGGTGCTGGTTGGATTGGATTTGAATTGACCATTATGCCTATTCTTAAAATGGCATAAGGGTACTACTTGCTATTCCAAAAATACACTAGTAATGATCAGACCCTGGTCATGGTTGACTGGATTGGTTCCAACCAGCCACCAGGGAAACAGGCACATAGGAACATAGAGGAGCTTTCCAGTCTCTATATATCCTATATACATACAAGGTCTCTGCCCCCCACCTAACCTCCTCTTACCACTGACGTCCTCTCAACACCTCCAGTCATAACTACCTCTCGCCGGTACCCCCTCCTATCCTCCTCTTACCCCTGACCTCCTCTGAATGCCTCCAGTCATGACTACCTCTCGCCGGTACCCCCTTCTATCCTCCTCTTACCCCTGACATCCTCTCAACACCTCCAGTCATGACTACTTCTCACCGGTACCCCCTCCTATCCTCCTCTTACCCCTGATATCCACGCAACACCTCCAGTCATACCTACCTCTCGCCGGTACCCCCTCCTATCCTCCTCTTACCCCTGATATCCTCTCAACACCTCCAGTCATACCTACCTCTCGCCGGTACCCCCTCCTATCCTCCTCTCACCCCTGACATCCTCTCAACACCTCCAGTCATACCTACCTCTCGCAGGTACCCCCTCCTACCCTCCTCTTACCCCTGACATCCTCTCAACACCTCCAGTCATACCTACCTCTCGTCCGTACCCCCTCCTACCCTCCTCTTACCACTGACGTCCTGTCAACACCTCCAGTCATACCTACCTCTCGTCCGTACCCCCTCCTACCCTCCTCTTACCCCTGATGTCCTCTCAACACCTCCAGTCATACCTACCTCTCGTCCGTACCCCCTCCTACCCTCCTCTTACCACTGACGTCCTGTCAACACCTCCAGTCATACCTACCTCTCGCCGGTACCCCCTCCTACCCTCCTCTTACCCCTGATGTCCTCTCAACACCTCCAGTCATACCTACCTCTCGTCCGTACCCCCTCCTACCCTCCCCTTACCCCTGATGTCCTCTCAACACCTCCAGTCATACCTACCTCTCGTCCGTACCCCCTCCTACCCTCCTCTTACCCCTGATGTCCTCTCAACACCTCCAGTCATACCTACCTCTCGTCCGTACCCCCTCCTACCCTCCTCTTACCACTGACGTCCTGTCAACACCTCCAGTCATACCTACCTCTCGCCGGTACCCCCTCCTACCCTCCTCTTACCCCTGATGTCCTCTTAACACCTCCAGTCGCACCTACCAACCCAGGGTACCCTTCAGGGGCTGATATAGAATTTTTGAAAATGGACTGGGGGGTCAGCATATAGGCTAAGTAACAAATCTGCGTTCAATCTCACATATATGCGCACAGCATTTTCCCTCTTTTTCTAGTTTAGGGGTCCACCAAAAGGTTGGGGGAGAGTCAGGACCCTCTGGACCCCCGTGGATTCGCCCATGCCCTTCCAAACCTCCTCTTACCACGGACATTCGCTCAACCCATCCATTCGCACCAACTAACCCAAGGTACCCCCTCCCAACCTCCTTTCAATCCTCATGTCCGCTCAACACCTCCAGTTGCACCTATCAAGGCAAGGTTCCCCAACCCACCTTCCTCTTACAGCCAGGAGTGTTGTGAGGACCTGAAGATGAGTTTTCGCCCCTAGAACAAAGATTAAGATTTCCATATCTCCTGTAAATCTTTGTCTTTCCTTACGTAAAGAATAAATCACAATAAGTTTCACTTAAAAAGATTTAGACATCTAACAAACATTTGAAGGATTTTATAGGTACCTCTATAGGTGAAACCTAGTTAGGAGTATGGTGCCAGTCACATACAGACTGAACTCTGTCCTACTCTCAATCCTAGATAGTACACCCTTACTGAAGATTTAAAAGTTTAGTTGCAAAATTGTTTCACTAATGAAAGAATTGTCCACCTTATATCTTTGGATTATATCCAATTATATCATTGATGCCGAAAACCAAGTTGGAAAATATATTTCTTGCTGCTCTCGAAATCTACCAACAGAAACTGACAATTTCGCTAGAAACTAGCAATAGGGTTGTAAGATATGCGAAAAAACTCACCTATATATGGATATCCATAGACAATAACTTCACAATACCCAAGGTCCTTCTTCATGTCAGGTCGAATGGTTAGATATCTGATAGGTATATCTACTACACAAAACAATGTCTGAATAGTTCTGATCTTGGTAATATTTGCACATGGAGTTTGATTTTGCCATTCTGGATCATTGCCAACTAGAATGGAAGTACCTGGTATTCTTTCTAAAAAACAGAAAAGTTAAAATGTCATTCTGATTCAGAGGGTTCATCCCAAATACAAAATCAAACAATGGCCTTTTGATGAAACTGGTAGACAAAATACTCCTCTGTCTTTACATCCATTACAAACACATGAAAAACTGCCTCATTTTAGAATGCTAGTTATATTGAAGGTACTTTGAGAGTACTAAAGCTTAATCAACAACAACAAAATCAACATAATCCATCCCGTTGCTAAGAAGTATATTCAAAATAGAAAATATGTACCAATTCTGCTAAGAACCACAGATAGAAATGATTCGAAAGGCAGACTTCTCAAATAACTAACCTAAACAGTTAGGTAAACAGTCTTCTGACCTTAGGTGAAATCAATTGTTGATCCCAAAAGGTATTTACCTGTACAACAGTCATTCCGGAAGTATACCGTGACATTAATTATTATATATTGTTTGGCTGTATTTTCACCTGCCAGGTCAACTCTCCACCAAGCAGGCTCACTGTTACTATAAGGGTGAGCACAGGTATCACTGTTTATCAAGTTTTGGTTGACACGTCCATCCACTGCTCGGTAAGAATCATGTTCACCAAACGTACCTAGCTGTTCGGTTGGCTTCCCTTCAGCAACGTTATCTGTGAAAATATAAATATAAATTTCAGCTTTAATGGATTGGGGATTGGCAGCTGCAACATTATGAATAAACCAGCAAATAAGTAGCATTTGCATGATTTGTGGGGCTAAACCAGTAAGACTGTCAAATTGCTATTGAGTAGTGCACATTGATCATCATAACTTTGAAATGATAAAGCTATTAGCTTGGCAGTGGGTGAGCAACCAAAAAGTAACTTTTGGTGATGCCATTTGTATAGTGAGGCATCAACAGATGTGGAACCCTGGTTACAGAATGGTTATGTCACCTACCGTTTGGCAGAAATATCAATTCTAAGGCCTTGGAAATCAAAACGTTACACTTAATTGTTGCAATCTAGGTAATATAATCTACATTATCCAAAGCATATAATATATATCAATGTCTTAGAACTATTACTACATCATTAAATAGTCCTGTACAGGTAAATCAAAATCATGATGGTCAATAGTACTGACGTTAAGTATGAAAATGAGAATTAGAAAATGCATTAGACAATGCATAACTCATTCCATCTCAAAGCCCTAGTATGAGTACATGAATATCTAATACAATATAACCTTACTTACATATTTGAGCTTGAATAGGCACAGCTATAATGATTATGATGCTGATTATTCCAATCACTTTTCCTGCCATTTTTAAATTGAGGGCAAATATATCATATTTTACAAAGGGGCCCTGGTGTCTTCTATATCATTCAAACTGGAAACCCTGTAGAAACCCTAAAATGTAGAACAAAAAATAACAGGTTATGTAGTCTATGTGATCATGATACTTACTGTACAGTTTTTGACTAACATAGGAAACGGACATCACGATTCTGCTAATTGTCCTGATTAAAAATAGGCCAGGCTGTTTCTATTGAGTAGGCAGATTGATATTTCCCAAATAGTATCATTGTATCTGACTGTTCCTAACTTGCCTTGATGTGTGTTTTCAGGATAGACTGCCTTTAACCATAGAACTATACGGAGCGTACAGTTCTATGCTTTAACCAGCCTTACTAAGTGGACACCACACTTCCAAGGACCGACTTTATTTTATGAATTTTAAAAACAAATTATCATTCATTTGCATCAGCACAACAATATATCTAAATAGTTCTGATTTATCATAATGTTCAGGAAATCCCTGGATTAGAATAGATTATAAATTTGTCCTTTGCAGAATCAGTCCAATTGCTACACAGAAAAAAGCAAAAGGTTAGAAAGTAAGTCAAATCAGGCTTTTGCCACATAGATTGGGGGTTAGGCATGGCCACTCTAACCTTCTAACCCCCCCTTGTGAGACCTTATGTCTAACTCCCTAGTCATATTATCGCCTGTCACCAATATTGGCCACTAGGTGTGTCTCAGAATCAAAATAATAGTTTTAGACACTCAAAAATCGGTCCAAAGTTGGTCCAAAATCGGTCCACTTTGTAAAAATATCTCAATGTGGATCATGTCAACTGATTTTTTCCAACCGATTTCCAACCGACATTTGTGAGAGTACATTTTTCCAACCGATTTCTAACTGATCTCCAAGCGACAATGGTCTGACAAAATTATTAAACCTGTTTAATATTTTTGGACCGATTGTGGACCAATTCTGGACCAATTCTGGACCGATTGTGGACCAATTCTGTTAAGTCTATGCATTCCTAATGTTATTTCATTCATTTTTGGGTAGATTAAGATGCATATCGTATCATGATATATAAAAATGAATAATCTTTCACATGACATGTTTTTTTTAATGCTTTCTGATAATTATTTTACTATTTCACTTTTTATCAATAAAATAGATAAAACATTATATATTTCTGGTCGTATTGACTATATTGAGATATGAAATGTAAAAATATTTGCAGAATTTTGATAAGTTGATTCTTTTCACGTTGTTTTCCTATCAGTTTGTGATCAAGAATACAAGTAAATATTCACTTTTCCCCTTCACTATGGATCATAGGTAGGGGACCGACTCTGGACCAATAGACCTGTCCACTTTGGGATGAATTGCTGGCATAATACAGAGGTTGGACATAATTGCAGTTTTTGAAAAGTCAGGCACTGACACAAATCTGAGTGAATGAATTAGAACTTGTGTTTTCTAAGTCAATAAGGTGTTGATAAATGAGGATGAGTTATTATTTTCTCCCAATTAGGTAATTACCTCCATTTTAGGTGAACCAAAATAAGATATGTTTTTGTGATTTTAGGGTTGGACATTGTGAACAAAGCTGAAGGGCTTTAACACTGTTCCCTATGGGAAAATGACATTTTTGCTTTCCAGTCCTACAGCTACATATTTAACATCATATTGAAAGTAAACACTTATAAGTTTAGTTTTGGGTAATAGTACTAGGAAAATTACTGTGAATCAAGTATGATGAACATTTCCCTAAAAATGTTGATATCATAGAAATAAGGGGTGGACTAGCTGGCAAAGTGGACAGGTCTATTCTGGACTGATTCTAGGACCAACAGGTTTAATTGCCAAACCGATTGCGGAACGACACTAAACTGTCGGTCCTAAAATCAGTTTGGTTTTCTTTTTTTCATCACTATGAAAAATATTACATCGTGGATGACTGGCTTCAACGGGGCAGTAACTGCTGTGAAAGCAGGGGACTGACCTCTCTCTTCAGAGAAGTCTCCATACCTACAGAAAAAGCTCTGACCTACAGGCTGATTAATTTACTCCTATAACTGAATAATTCTTTTCACTCACCACAGACCTTTAACTCTCAAAATATTTTTATATAAGGATTAAATCTATACATATATGGAAATAGTGATTTGTGTATGTAATGATATATGATTGCCTTAAACCTATTTAAACTATGTTTCAGTGGATATAACCATTCAGTTAATTATACCACAAATAGTTAGTCAGACTAACCAAGGGTAATCAAGATGCCAATACCTTAGTCACAAAAAGGTTAGAATTCTGACCATTATTTTTTTCAGTGTAGCTAGCTTTAGTGTTAGCTAAGAATCAATTCTATTCTATTGGTGGAATATCTAATCACAATTGTTTGAAGAGAGGGGCCAGTGAAATTTCAATAATTATAGTCATATCATACTTTTTTATGTTAGACGTGATGCTAGTTTAAAAGTTTGCAATGTATCATTTACACAAATTGATTCTTTCAAATGAATAACAGTATTAAAAACAGTCTCTGATTATAGGGAAAACACAAAGCTTTGAAATATCACACAAAAAAGACATGGTTATATTAGATTTTGAATTTATGATTTTTTTAAAAGACATTAAGATTGTAAATCGTTGTTTATATAGTTTATTTTATGATTTTGAATGTTAAAGGATCGAGAGAAAAAAGTTACAATGATTAGATTTCTGCAATTCCAAAATTCTACTTAATCTGTTTGTAACATCACACACAGACAGAGGCACTGCAGGATTGATATAAAACTGGGTACTAACACTGCTAGGAATGTAAATGCCGTATTACACTATGCGTTGGGTGCTTCGCATTTGGGCCAATTAATATGCGTTTTTGCAGACGCGAATAGCAAACGCGAATCTTATTGCCCAATGTGAAGAGTAATATATACAAAAAAGTGAACTAATTGCCAAACCCGACCCAACACGTCCCCAACCCGACCCAACGCATCCCCAACGTGTCCCCAATGTGACTCAAAACACGTAATGTAATATACTTTGCATTGGGTAATAATAATCTATTTGAATTAGGTCAAATGAATATATCATACTCACCTACTCGTTTAGAGGTCAAGTTCATACTAGTACTTGTTATCAACATATTACAATGTGGGACACATTATACATATTTTAAATCAGTCCATGCTGTATGGCTATCTTTTGAAAAGATGACCTGGATAATTATTAATATTTTTGATATACCAGTTCCCACCTTCCTTCTAGACATATGTATATAAAGATATATGTCAAAAGAAGGTGGAGTTGATCTATATATTCATGCTATGTAATTATGAGGAAGTAAAATGTAGGAGGTGTGTATAAGACTGATAGATACAGTATACAAATTATGAATATCTCACCTTTGTCAAAGCTGTTACACAAAGTTTCAGGAAAATACCGCTCGCTTTGATCATGAGTTTTGACGTACATGGTGCTTTACTTCTCTTACTTGAATTATGTCTCTCGTTAACTCACTATGGCGTCAGGGATCAGTGACTGCCATAAACCACTAAATTATCTCTTGCATGGATATTTGGTAATTTAGTGTGACAGGAGAATGAATGGGTCCTAAAAGTACCCTGCAAAAGTATGACATCGTTTATGGATGCTCCCTTATGAGTTTGGGAATTTTCTTCAGATTGTTTTGGCCTCCAAAACCTCAAAAGGTATGGATAGAATCTCAATAAGCATCTTTAACCTCTGTAAGCACCCAGTTAGAATTGCATGTCTTGAGTTTATTTAGATAGGTTTATTGATTAACAAATATGCTGTAGTTACATAGGTTATTATTAAAAGACAAAGTAAGGATTTTTCTGTCCCACAAACTGTTGATGGTTGTACCTCAAAACTATAGTGTTTTTTGTAATGATAAAGGAAGGTTAACTTTCAAGAGTTGTATAATGCATATCCCTTTCTAAGAACTTTGACATTCAGAGGATTTACTGTAGTTGGCCTGCCACTAGGAATCGCCGAACAAAAAGAGACTGTGCTGTAGAGTCTATTCATGATATATATAGAACGGGTGTGAAACAGATTTGACCTGTATTCAGTATTCAATGGATGTCACTGTTTGGATAATATCTCACTGTAAGATTTCTCTGCTTATTTGTGTTAGTGTATAACTATCAGGAGGTTCAAGCTTTATAAAGAAATAGATATGACTTAACTATAGTAGGTTGATTATCCGTTAAGGTTAGGTTTACTATCTCAGCTGATTTTGTTTGGATGTTCTTTTATTTATTCCTGTGTTATTGTACTTCCATGACAAGATCTCAATTGGCAATGAACAGCTCCAAGGATGGCCCCTCAATCATACTCAGTCAAAGCTCCTGCCAACTAAACAGTCTATCAGCTTCTATTCCAATTCCAGGACTCAGCTTCTAGAACACAACCTTTCCAGGATGGGTACTCACAACAACTTTCAGCTAACTTCTACTGAGCACCAGTGATGTACACCTCTTATGAATGGTGATACTATACACGTCATACCTAGACTCCTCCCTTACTCCAAGACACTTTGACAAGGAGTTATAGTGAAGGCGCGCGCTGGTGTAAACACTATGCTAAGCTTACAGAGCATGGACTGACCATCCACGTCAGTACATGACAGTGACATTTTAGTGATGCCTAACCAAAATTTAGAAGATGTAAAATGAGGAGTTGTGCCCTAGTGGTTGACAGGCTCAATTCAACAGGGCAGTTCCCTAAGGTCATCTTTCTGTGGGTTCTTTCTATTCACATTCATGTTCATGTTTGTTCCCTCTCATTATTTTAACCTTTCTGTGACCCCAAAATTGGTGAATAGAATTCTGGTCGATAGTGATTAGTTACACATTTTGCATGGTATGTTACATGTCATATTGGTCTAAGAACAAAACTTTTGCCTACTTTAATGGCACAATAGTGGCTGAATATATAAATGGGAATAATTCTACAAAGTTGTTAATCTGAACAAGCATGTATATGTGTTTCTTTACATTATCCAACATCCTACTCAAAATATGCTCTGAAGTGTTGGTTGAAGAGACTGTTAAAAAGTTGTTATGCATGACCTGGTTACCACTCTCAACTCCCAGTTATACACCACCAACATATTTATTGGGACCTTTACTATTAGGGCCTTTTAGATAGTTTGCTGACAATTTTTAAATATGTTTGAGAGAAGGGCACACAATTCTCCCTACCACGGATAGCCAATATTTTGCCTTAAACCTGCAGGTTAGCCTTAATCAGGGTGCATGCTGGGTAATATGTCGACAAGTTACAAGGCTTTAGCATAGGAATTTTCACTAGTCATGTCACTAATTCTAGTTTGACATAAGGAAAACCTAGTGATAATTATTTTTTGAATTTGTATCTATGTACATTACATATTTTACAAGTTGTTTGAAAATTCATTCATTATAGATGGAAATATCACAATTATTCATTAATTTTTATAGTCTTTCCAGGAATTTTGTCGACAAAATTGGTCAAAATTAGCCTGCAGTTGCTTAAAATACTGTAAATCAGCTATACGTGGTAGGGAGAATTAACCCGTTATCAATGAGTCTAATGAGTCTAATAATGTAGTCAGTCATTATGTATGAATAAGTCATGCCCAGAATGTCCTAGACTTTAAGAAATGTTGTCATTACTATATCTGGGTTATAATATATAAGGATATACAATAGTAAATATGGAATGGCTTTCCCATAGTCAAGTAAACTGTTCACTAGATGTATAATTATCATGTTTTAATGATAAATGTTGCTTTGCTGAAATTGTTCCACTTAAGATAATAGATATCATGTCAGATCCCTAGTTTTCTTTCCTCCACCAGTATGTGTCATGGACACAACTCAATTAAATCAACAGTAGGTGAGAACAAAAATAATATCTTCTGTGTTTTGGAGCCTTAAAACACTCAAGATATTATCTTACTTATACTCACACTAATAAAAAAAAAGCAACCTCACGTCTGATCAAAAAATGTGGCTGAAGTGGTCATGCTTGACCTAGAACTCTACTTTAACTGTATCAATACAATAGCCTCTTATTTCTAGTTGTGAGGAGTCCTGTAAAGACTGCCTTAAGCCACTGCTTGAATTAAAGATTTAAAGAAATACTGCAGCAGAATTTATAATTTTGAAAATATTTTAAAGATTTAATTGTTAGCATGAATACATCTCTTTCATTTAAGGTGGCACCCCCTGGTGGCTTCAAATTTAAACACTCTTTTTGGGCTTTCCAATAGTTAAGGTATAGGAAGTGAAGTGACCTAGTTACCGAAAGCCCCAAAAGGTCGGCAAGGTGGGGGACTGCGCAGGGTCGTGGGAAAGGTGTATAGGGCGCCTTTAGACAAATATACCATCCATGGAAGCACCTACATTATGATACAAAAACAAAATACCACAACCAGTTCATTACTTATTATGGCTAAAAAAAGTTCCATAGTGCTTTAGGTTTTTGGATAGTAGTACTTTCTGATTTTGGTAGTTGAAGGGAGTTATGAAGAATTGAAGACAGGAATAGTTGTAATTGATGTTGTATGTTTATTAAATGTATTGATGTTGTATGATTATTAACCATAGGCCTAAGCCTAGACACTACACACACACACGTGTCCTCCTAAGTGTCCAGACTCACACTGCCCATATATAAATATACATGAACTTCCCCCAGATAGCCCCCTGGTCGGGGGGGGGGGGGCATAGCGGTCAGTTCCCAGGTCAAGGATAAGACAAAGGAACACAGGTGGCTTAACATGGCCTACAGCTGTATTACAGTGAAATCTTACATGCTAGCTTTATTATTGCATATACTATGTGTTGTAGAGGTTGACACAGATACTCATAGGGGGTGCCACTATCCATGATGTAAGAGTGAAACATCATGAATCATTACACTTTGCTAGGTACGGGATTGTTGACACACTCTTAAAGTCCTCCAGTTGAGCAGATACAGAAATCATGTGTGCCAATAAAATTGTTTCAGTAGAATTCAAATTAATGAGTAGAACAGATCTGATCTGATTTTGCTACACAATAATATCTCTTTGGCAATATCGTTTATTGTGATATTAAAGTTGTAATTGTTACATTCAGTTATTCTGCAAGAAAGCACTGGTCATCACAGGCTAACCACAAGAGTTAAATAGTAACAAAAGTTAATTACTTGAAAAAAGGCCATATTACAGTATGCATCGGGTCATGTTCATGTTGGGTGGCATTGCCCAACGTGTCTGATTCGTATCATTTTACCAAAGTTTTTGTAAAAGAATTATGTACCATTACAAACCAATGAATGCCAACATGACCCATCACTAACCCCAATGTATGCCAAGTTGCATAGTATAATATGTTTTGCATTGGGTCCGACACGCAGTGTAATATGGCCCCAAGGCCAATGGTTTCTAATGGGCAACACTACCCAATGTGAACAGAGATCCAACATGTATGGTAATTAGGGCTAAAGTGTTAAACATGAACCTTACCTAAAACAAGGTACCTTAAAATCACAATACACTATAAAAGAAAACATATACTGTTGTGATTTAGTGACATATACCCTTGCAGCAACATAGCAATGTAATGTTTATCTCTTGGATAAGTGTAGTTCAATTTGCAATATTCATATGTGACCTCTATTACTGAAATGTAATAACAATGCTATCAAACATTTTCAATAGATGTTCTGTTGGTATTAATAAATTTGTCTCTTGAAAACCAAATCTATGAAAAATATCAACCAGCAGCAGTCATTTTAGTAAAGGCATAACATTATGTTAAGATTTATTCACCCAGGACTTTTGCATTTGATTTTACATCCTGCTATATGAGTCATTTTGACTTCAGGTCACGCTATATTTCAAATTGAACATAATGTAAAGATCCAACTATAGAACAAGCGCTTCTTAATTATATGCATTAGTAGTTATATCATCTAATTTATACTAACTTATTCAAAATGTCATTCTTTTTATTTCATGTCATGTGAATCATTTTGAAAGAAACGCAAGATCAACATAATTGACTATTTGCTTTTTCACATAATAATTATTATGCAGTAATCATGAAAATGACTAATATAACTTAAATCTCAAACAATTTTACGACACTGAAATATTACTGAGCTGCCCATGGATCCTTTTGATTGTACAACATTGAAATGTTAAAAATAACTTGTAGATACGCTTTTCTTCATTCAAGAAAAGATAAATATGTGATGTTGCATATCATGGGGATATAAGGAATGATGATGGCAGGATAGGGGCAGAGTTAATCAATATAAGTTTGGATCAACACAGATCCTGGGGATCTAGGGGTTTGGATAGCATTAGCGTCTGATGACATCTGGTGACAGAGCTTGGAATTACAACAGTCTGTGAGGCCATATGGAGGTAGGCGGACTTAACCAAGGAAGCTTACCTGCTGGTCAATGAACAATCTTTCGTACTTACATTTCCCATAAGCACCCCATAGGCATCAACATTCAGAGGCTACATCATTGTACCTTTAGTGTCTTTGATTACTTCATTTTCCAATAATTCAAATACTTTAAGAAACACATTTAGTCGAACAGATGTATGCTATTATCGAACAGTATTAACCTGTGTCACTCTTTTAAACCTGTCAGTTCATGAAAAGTTGGAGTAATCACTGAATTGGTTCATGTACTCTAGGACCATCTCATGAATGAACTTGTACTGCTCCTGAAAGTGCGAGAAGAGATCCATACAACATTAATTCAAATGATATATCTTAGTCATATCATTACCATTTGCTGCTGCCATCTTGAAATAATTAAGGACTCTTTAATTTTTTCAGTCTCAAATGACGAGTTTTAAGAATAATTCTCGAAGTCAATCTACAAAAGCAGGCGTGTGGTTATATCAATCTTTCTGCCTTATTAGTATACACATTGTTTGCATGAAAATTAATTTAAAGCTTATACAATGCTTTCACATATTTTCAAGCTTAAAGTACAGTTAACACTTTTTCAGAAGTGTGCTTCAACAAGCTTTGCTGATGCAGGAATGCAATGCAGATATGCACCTGTTAAAGCACATAACAACAACACAATATGCATACTAAATTTCAACTCTAATATTTTCAGACATGATCATACCCATAGTAAAAATGCACAGATTGATGGCAACCTCAGCATCAAATACAGTATTTTGAGATTTGGTGTGTTACTTACAATATCCGTTATGAACTGTGGACGTGGGATGCGGACTTGTTTGACGGCCCTGAAGATGTCCACCTCCTGGTCAACCTTCAGCTGTTCTATCGCATACAAACTTGCTAGGTACAGGCCACACCTTGAAGCCCCATCTCTGAAATTCAGAACACTTTCTGTTCAACTGTAAGTACCATTTTTTATCAGAGGTTGATTATATCTTTTTAAGAAAGAGCTAATTCTAACTAATGAAAATTATTGGTATTATTAAAGCTTTAAATTTTTCAAGTCAATTTCTTTTTGAAATAAAGTGTCGATTCCATTGCAAAGTTTGGCAAGATATTGAAAATGCTGTTTCATAGATTTATTTCTGTCATTAAATGTTTTACTGATTTATTGATAGAATTGATAACTGAACACAAGCTTTCGATCATTTAATCATTGAATTGAAAACCAATGTGAAATTTCATTATGGTTTTCTTATCATATGATATATATGAATAATATTGCCTTACGTGCAGTGCACTGTAATTGGTCCATTCCCAGTTTGTTGTTGCCACTTTTGTACCATGTCATTGAGCTCCAGCAGGACACCTTCGTCCTTGGGACACTTGTCCTCTTTGGCCCATGATGTGAACTGGAACTGTCTCACTGATGTGTCTTGCTTGGTCTTTGATCAAAACAAATGTGATTGAATTGTTGTAGTCAAATAAAGAGGATTTAAAGGCAAGCATTTTTTGTGTTTATGAGTAATGAACTATGTCCTTACTGGGAAAGTTACAAAAAAGGTTAGAGTCTAAAACAATTGAGAGTGAGAACAGCTTTACTTTGACGCATATATCTATCTTAGAATATGGTCATCTAGGTTAATTAGTCTTTAGATAAAAAACGTGCAAAGCGATGTCCTTAGTAATTCACCTTTGCTTTCTTGACTTCGAAGTATCGTATTGTGATGTGTGGATGTTTTGTATCTACTGATGTCATTGAAACCTGCAATGGACCAAATTCTAATGTCTGTCCCTTCTCCTCAGGCCAGTAGATGCCCTGCAATATAGATGCACAGTGTGCTAAACATATCTTATTAAAATAAATAGTTTTGGTGTTGCATATCAAAAAGACTAATATCTAAAAGAGGTCTCATGCAAATCGGTTAGAGTTGAATTATAAAGGTATTATTAACCACAGATCCGACATTGTTATCAAAACAAAGAAAAACAATGATTTCCAATCAGTGTATTAGTTGTCAGTTGCTTTAAACCGTTTCACTCTAACTCTATTTGCCTTATTCTCTCATTCTTTTCCCTCTGTCTTCCTCCTCATTCTAATATACATGCAATAGACCAAATTCTAATGTCTGTGCCTAATTCTAATATATCTCCCTTTGCCTCCCCCTGGTGCAGGCGTTGGGAATTACCTTTCATTACAGGGGGACGGATTTTCACCTCTTTGGATGGGTTGATGAGATGAACCATATAGAATTTCATAACATTAGTTGTCTCTTGCCACCAAAGTAATAGGATATATGTAAATAAGAGCACAACTTTCCATTTTTCCATTTATGAAATATTCATTTAAAGTAAATATGTTGATGTTTGTAAGGGGATATTTAATGATAAATGGGTAAAAGGGGGAAAAGAAGAGGGAAAAAAGCAAACAGTGTCACAGGGGAACAATGAAAAGCAATTGACGCTTTATACACTGACATTTCCTTAAGGTTTATCTCTATTTCATTTAGCTCATCATTAACTGTAGTATAGTTAAAAAAAATTTTGCTTTGTCAAAATTTGAATAATACTATTTACATCCTTGCTTTTGTCGAAGGGATCAAGCATCACAATAGTAGAG
This sequence comes from Lepidonotus clava, assembly GCA_936440205.1. NCBI lineage: Eukaryota > Metazoa > Annelida > Polychaeta > Phyllodocida > Polynoidae > Lepidonotus > Lepidonotus clava. The sequence continues at coordinate 4,109,834 of OW387134.1, forward strand.
GATCGATGGTCAAAGACGAGTCTCCACAGGTCTGAGATTGTATCATGAAGGGGCATCTGAGTTGCGATGTATGCTGCCTTTTTCCGAAAACTCTGTAACGAACCAAATAACTTTTATCCAGTCTGTTTCATCTATGTAAGGATATTCGGTCAAAATATATCTGTCATAATAGACTACAAATTCAAACACATGCGCAAACTAGTGTATTCATCGGAAGGAATATCAATATGAATTGTGATGCTATATTTTCATTGTGTTCATTTACTCACATCAACAAAAACAGCATTGATGTAACTTGTTGTTCCTGGTACCACTGTGGAGAGGAATGGTAAGGAGTCATTTCCTAGAATAACATGAGAAAAAGGAATTAAACAGAGTCCAAGACCAGAGATATGATGCCATCAAGTATTGAGACAATGGTAGTTTCAGGTGTCTTAAGCCTGGTCCCCACTTGGGCGTCTAGATTTGCTTGGTTGCCGGACGACTAAGGTGGCTAGTATCCCGACGATTAACTTCACTCTGGCGCCGTAATGTCTGGTGACTAAACCACTAATCGCCGAGGGTTTAAGGCAAAATATTTGACATGTTTAATATCTTTCTATGCCTGCCAGTGAAAAGTTAATCGTCGGGCGACCAACTAAAGTCTTGTCTCGTCGTCCGGGGATTAACTACACGAGCGTCCCAACGTGGCGATTAACTTTTTTTCCCACCGGCGACTTAGTTAGTCGCCCGGCGACGTACCTTTTCCTTAATCGTCTGGCGACTAACGTTAGTTGCCGTCATTGGTCGCCCAAGTGGGGACGCGGCATTAGGCTTTCCAACCTTTAGATCCAGTAGAGTGTTTTCATTGATTTCTGGATTTCAGAAGGATTTTCCCAATAGATACCATAGATTTCCTAGTCCCTAAGTACCAAATCACTTTAATAGATTCATTAAAATGTTTAAACTTATTTCTACTTCTCGTTAAAAATAGGTTTGTGATAAGTAAAATTACCAGATGAATATGAGAATTATCTAAGCTAAAAAAATTATTTCTGATCTCTATTAATTTCACCCATGAAGAGGTTTAACTAACCTGGGATGATATCTTTGCAGCGGTTCTTATTTGCATTGACATCTTCAAGTGCTACGAGGGAGGTTTCTCCTTCAGGGTGAATCTTCAGGATTTCAAGCACCTAACATTCAACAATAAATGAAACATGAACTCTTTACATAATTATATTGAAAACATATTCATTCTAAACTAAATCTATTGCAAATAATAACATGCACTAAATATCTTTATCCTCTTATAACCACAGTTTTGGACACACAGATTTTGTAAGAAGAAAGGAATTATTTAATATTATCCTTTTTTCAAAAGAAAAATGACCCCTACTCAATCCTGTATGATTTAACATATCTACATTGTTTTAGGCCAAAAATAGTTTGAATAAATGGTACATTTCTATTGGCCTTCTCGACTTAGGCTGTCAAAGATATTTCATTTTCTAAATATATTGAACTAAAAAATAAATTTCTTTATATTTTCAAATTGAACCCACCTCATACTGTTTGTCAAGCAAACTGTTGCCAGTCTCCTGATCTGTTTCACAAAGCCTCAAATACTCCTGCCTCAACTGTGATGCCTGAATTGCTGTGTCACCAGACAGCAGTGCCTCGTATATGGCATCATACACAAAGATGTACTGTTCCTAGAATTGTATCATCCATGTTTAATAAGTTTAAATACACTTATCAGTCATGGAGTAAGTCTTTACTTTCACATAGCACATCAAAATCATCCCAAAGAATTAATGTTTTCAGTGTTTTTAATGTATTTGATGCATTTATTTTAAGTTGAATCTGTATAATGTAAAGGCAAAAATGTCTATATAAAAAACTTGTTAAACAATAACAGTGAAATAGATATTTATAACTGTTAAGGAATGAATCTGTTGAAAATACCAAATTTGATGACATTATTTGTATACTTTGTTGATTTTTAGGGCATTAAATGGTATGAAAATGGTTGGCTTTATCAACATAGTTGAAGATGTTTACAAGATGTTTGATAAACATTAGATGCATATCCTGAAGTACCGTACTGTAAAACTGGAATTGTGCTCACCAGTGTCTGGATCATGTTGACTCTCTCTGCCCTCATCTGGTACGTAAAGGCCCAGATATTCACCTCATTCCCCAACAAACCTTGTTGCAAACAATAATCTATTGCAATGTATGTTCCTGTTCTGCCTACTCCAGCACTGAAAATAGAATATGAACTAAAATAGGCAAATTCAAAGTTGACTTGAACATTTGCTTTATTTGCTTTAACTGTGACTGGATACAATTACCATTACTATAATGATGGATCTTATTCTTGCATGTGTCAAAATGCATAAATTCATGAATGGTAATTAACGATTGTGTTTCTGCCTCATACCTGCAATGCACAATAAGGGGGCCTGTAGCCTCTCCATCATAGGACTTGACATGTCTCCTAAATTCAAGTAACTCTGTTGCAACTTTTGGTACCCCATTATCTGGCCAACCAGTGAAGTGAAATTGACGAACAGTTCTGGATTTTCCCTGCAAAATATAGAGATAATTATATTGTTTTAAAATTCATCATTTTATTGAAAGTACAAAATTCATTACAGAAGGCTAAATGATGATTGTTTTACAATATAGATTTTGACTGCCATATTATTTTCATCAGTCTTTACAAAGCTGAAATAGTCATAGTAATGATAAAGTTGGTTCTCTTATTAGATCTAAAAGTATAGAGCTCTTCTTCACACAAAACAAAAAAGTCACACAGTATGTCAAAGTTCATAATGGAATCCTTTGTAGTACAAGACTGTAAGATATTGAAAACAAATTATGCAAGTTACTGAGTCTTTAGTTCACTTACCTCATAGGTCACATTGAAGATGCGAATGACATAATTGGCATAGTTGTTCTCACTCACAAGTGTAACCATGATTCTGTCATAATAGGCTGAGCCATGGTCAGGCCAATACTGATGACATTTTACCTGTGGACATGATATGACATATTTACTGGTAGGTATGACCCATAAACTAGGTTCGTCAAATTTATTGCAAAAGTACAATATAAATGTGTCTTTTGACATTTTGCTCAGAGTTTCACCAAAATATAAGACACATTTGCATGTGCCTCTAACTTAACATTTTTGCCTGAGGGTCTATTTTTTCCAGAACGGAACACACAGCTTAACGGCAAAAGGTGTGAAATTGTATCCTCATAAACAAGGTAACCTAAAAGCCTGCATAACGTAAAGTATGTGGATGTATTAGTAAAACATATTTTTAAATTCAGTATGTGACTTCAAAACACATCGTTTGCCTTGTCTGGCCAGCTCAGTCGATTTAAGAGAGATCGTATTTTGCTATTTTATAAAAGAACCTTGGTACTATTGGGAAGTAGTTAAGACTGCTACCCTACCCCCATATCCAGGTTGGTCATTAATATGACTTATTAACGAAGGTCACATTCATCAGTGGTATGTTAAATTGCAGTTGGGCATACTAACAGTTTGAATCAAATATGTAACAATAATATTATGTCTTGCCTTTGCAGCCTCTACACAGTTTGAGACCATGATAATTCGGTTACATTCAGTTTCCCAAACCATCCGCCACGTATCATTAACAGTGTTCTCCTTGGGTCCTTGAAGTAAAACCAAAACAAAATATTTACAACAAGTTAATTATCAACAAACATCAGTGGGAAATACTTGTAATAAACATAATCATAATTAATACAATGTGAGCACCAAGGTTAGTCTATAATGGCTAATACGACTTGATAATAAACATATGTTATATAGCCATCCAAGGGATGTGCTACCCAGTAGCATAAAAAGCAACAGAAGCAAGCCATAGAAACAAGACATAAATTTAATATAACGCAAGTTTTAGTTTAAGGATGCTCTTTTGATCAATCTTAAATTTATCAAGTGATTCTATATTACGTTGGTCTACTGATAATACATTCCAATAAAGAGCACCCTGAAACAAAATGCTGCGCTCAAAATTTGAGATATTGCTTCTGTATTCAGTCAATAATGGTGCATCATAACGCCTCAATGGTGCCAATGGTAACTGTACATATTTAGAAATCCTAGACCTTTCATAAACAAAATTTAATAAATGTGTAAGTCTCCTATCACATAGAAAATTTATACCGCAATCGATGTGTAACTGTTCAACATTACATCTATTATTTCTCATCAAGCATATTCTCAACCCCCGGTTTTGGAGTTTTTGTAATTTATCCCTTAGTTTTACACTTAGGTTTATCTGAAAAATATCTCCATAGTCAAAGTAGGGGTTTATTTTGCTCTTATATATTTGTAATGCTTGGGCTTGTGAAATAAGTTTCCTAATCTTGGATAGTAGGTACAATTTATGTGACACAAGCCTAACACATTCCCTGGCATGTAATTAAAAGGTTAATTTACAGTCCAATTTAATACCTAAATATGTGTAATCGGTTACATACTCAAGGTTGACATTTTCAATAAGGACAGGATAAAATCTGGCATGTTTCAACATTGATTTTGTGCCAAAAAGAACAAGTTTAGTCTTTATTAAGTTTATGGATAACTTATTTAAGTCACACCATTTTTTCAACCTCTCCAAATCCTTAGAAAGATTGTAATGAGCAACAGTTTCACACGTATTTGTGTTAAAAAGTACAGTGTCATCAGCAAATAAGTACAAACTAGTAGATAATAGGCATTCCTCTAGGTCATTGATATACAGTAAAAATAACAGGGGGCCCAGGATAGATCCCTGGGGGACGCCACAAGTAATATACATTTCAGAGGAGGAGATATTATTCACAATGGTTTTTTGTTTACGTATGGATAAATAATTAGTTAACCACATAATTATTGAGTGAGGAAGGCCAAAAGAATGTAGTTTTGCTAATAAAATTGAGTGATTAACAGTATCAAAGGCCTTCCTCAGGTCAATAAATGCTGCCAGTGTGTATTCCCTATCATTTAGACCTAATAATAAGTCATCAGTAAACTCAGCTGTTGCCTTAGTAGTTGATCTGTTTTTCCTAAAGCCAGACTGTTTATCACTCAGAAATCTGTTTAATTCAAGATGATTGACTAATTGTGAGTGAACAAGACGTTCTGCAATTTTGCCTGGAAGGGGTAGTAGTGAAATGGGTCTATAATTGTTGACATCTGATACATCTCCTCCCTTGAACAATGGTATAACTGAAGCAAGTTTCCATTTTTCAGGAAAAACATTACAAGCAAAAGACAAATTGTACATACAGGCTAACTGTGGTAGCATTGCCTTGAAAGCATCTCTGAGAATTCTAGAGGATAGGTTGTCAATGGCAGATGATTTATGTATACCGATATCATCAACAGCTATAGATAGGGTGTTCATATCTACCATAAGATCATTCATATAGTTTAAAGGTGCTGTGTGTTGAGGAGTATAACTTTCACCATTGAGTCAATCTTAGATGCCAAATTGCCACCAATATTTACAAAATAATTATTCACATGGTCAGATAATTTATCATCAGGAACAGGAGTCTTTGTGTTTTTGTCGACTAACCCAATAAAAGTGTTCTTATCTTTGCTAGGGACTAGATAATTAATCTTTTCCCAAAACCTTTTATTAGATAGGAAGCCCTGGTCTAACACATCTTGTACATAATCCTTTTTAGCTCTACGGATTGTACTAAGTACATTGTTCCTTAGACCCTTTGCTAATTTAATATCATAATCAAGCAAAGTATTTTTGGCTGTCTTCCAAGCCTGATCCTTGTCCCAGATCATTTCTAAAATTTCATTCGTTAGCCAGGGTTCCCCTTTGTTCTTCACTGTTCTTTCCTTTAAGGGGCACATAATTTCAATATAATTTTCAATTAAATTTAAGATGTAGTCCCAAGCTTCTGAAGGGTTTTCAATTTGCCAATAATCGTTCCAGTCATGATTTGTAATGCTATTTGTAAAAGCTTCCAGGTCATAATTTCTATATGATCTGCCCCATATCTTTTTATAGGTATGTGGTTGCTTAAGCTTTTTCAAGGATATAAAGATTAATGCATGGTCACTAATAAGAACATCCATAACCCCTGAATTTGAAACAATATCAGAATTGGTAAAGATCAAGTCAATTGTATTGTTCAGTCGGGTTGGTTTGGAAATAAGCTGTTTTAGGTTTGTGAAGGTTTCCAGATTTTTAAATTTTTTGTAGTTGTCTGATTGCATATCAGAGTAATTAACATTGAAATCTCCTAGGATACATATATCAATGTTCGTCTTAGTACTAATATTATTCAATGTGTCAATCAAAGTCTCACAAAACAAGTTACAATCCCCCGCTGGTGGTCTATAAATAACACCAATAATAATATTTTTAGCAAATGGTCTAAAGATTTCAATCCACATACTTTCCATATATTCGGCATTGGTGTTATACTCGCCATATGTTACACTTGAGTAGTTTATTCCCTGTTTGATATAAGCTCCTATACCTCCTCCAATTTTCGGTATATCACAACCATTTTGAGCCCAGTTCCTATCACTACGTACAGAGGTGTAGTTTTGGATATTTATGTAGGAGTTCGGGACTTTGTCAGTTAACCAAGATTCACTAAAAGTAAAAATATCAAAATCAAGATTTGGTAGTTGAGACCTCAAAAGATCAATTTTGTTATTTATACTCTGGAGATTTAAATGTGATATGTGAAATCCCCTGGAGCCAGGCTTATAAGTCCCTGTCATAGATACGTAAAGCCATGGAATGGGCTCATCAAATAAAATAATACAGTCAAGTAGTTCCACTCGAAATATAACAAAAGGATAAGACAGATATGTACATACAGAAAAGTTAATTTAAGAAAAAAGTAAATTTTGTACCAAGACCTATAGTGCAGTAACTGCTTGGTTTGGTATAGACAAGACATTGGGTTAATTTATGATAAGTTGTTATATACATGTTGGGTTACACAATTTGAGGGGGGTGCGGTTAGATGTAGTTCAACCAAAAAATATAGACAGGTAATATTACATATCATTAGTACCTGTAAATAGGTATATGAGACGGTACACGTTGTGGCCCATGTCGTGCAGGCCTCTTTCAATTGTCTCATGAATACTCGCACCTGAATAAGCTAGAATGTCTATGTGTATACCGTACGCCTGTAGATTGATACTGTCAAGCTGCCTTGCGAGACTATGTCCCCTAGAGTCCGCCAGAATAAGAATGTTAATCATATTGTCAGGTAGTAGTAGAGATCAAGCCAAGATAAAGATTTAGGATTTAGTGTTTTTGATATACTTAGCTTTGATCTCGGTTATGACTGTCCCAGCATAATTTTGGTAGTTTGGCTTGGGTGTTATGTTCCCTCTGTGTACGTCGGTGAGTGTAAAGCCTGACCCATAGACCGGGTTCAAGGTTGCCTCATAGAATTGCTTGGCTGGTGATTGAATCAATTTATTTTTAAGTTTTTCGTTTTGGTCAAATTTCTTTTTCATTGCATCTTTGACAATTTGTTTCTCGTTCTCTTTTGCTTCTTTGGTGACCTTGATTTTTTTTCCTAGTTCGATCAGCTTGTATGGATTTTTTTCTTTCAGAATTTTGGCTGCCGAGATCCGATCTCTGCTCTCTATGGCCAGGTTGTACTTGTTCATTTGTTCAGCACTAACAAAGGTGATCCCGTCATCACTTTGTATTTGGGAATTTGACAAATTGCTCAACTCTGAGCAGTGGCTTGCAAAGTAAACGGAATCATTTACTTTTACAGTTGAGGCACTTTGTAGTGTGATCCCGTGTGGAAGATCATCAAATTTATCTTTTGTGTATTCTTTGTCATCGATAATTACAGCCATGCCCTTCATTTTCGAATTTACATTAGGCAGTTTGTTGGAGGCCTCGTGAATCATTTGCACTTCTTTGAAGACCATTAATTGATCCTCATTTAGATCACTTGATATTGAGACCTTGGCAAATCTACCTGTGGCACGAAGGTCTTTGACCCCTCTAAATAGTGCGCCTTTTTGCTGCTTAGTAGAGCATAACACCTTAATTGGTCGTGGGGCTTGTTGTTTACCCTTGGCTATAATAGGTTGTTGACCACTGGGTGATCGTCCGAGTCTAAAAGCACCATCAGTGTTTACATAGGCAAAGGGATTACCCATGGCGGTTAGCATTTCATTTATCGTTTCATGTATTTTTTCGTTTGGAATTTCGGGTACTCCCCTTACAATGACATTGTAGGCCCTTTTATCATTACGTATTTTTTCATTTTCAGAGTACAGATCATTGCAGCATGCATTCAGGGTATCGATTTTCTCATGTGCTATTTTTAGCTGGGTCTCAAGATCGTTGTTTTGGTTCATGTACGAGTTTAACTTGTCATTTAACTCTGCATAGTTTTGTTGCAACGTGCCTTTGACCTCGGTGATATCTTTCTTCATAGAATTTACATTTGTATTCAGGTTTTTCATTCCCTTGAATATCGATTTAAGCATGTCATCAGAGGAGGGAGAAAAGTCATTATCTGATTCCGAGTCATTGTCAGTTGATATATCCGGGTCTTCAACCTCTGGTACAGTGGTTGAACGAGTTCTATGCGATTTTTCAGGGGATTTCTGCGATTTCTTCTTGTGTTTTTTTGGTGACATGGCTAATTTTTAGGTAAAATTACATTGAAAGAAAGTAAATAATAAAGAGCAAACTACAAAAATACTCTTAGATATATTTCTTAAGGATTGTACGCTTGATAATCAGATAAAAACACTTTTCTACATGGTCAAGATCTTAATGTAAATTATTTTGAACAGATTCAGTATATTAATAATTTTGAGAAGACTCTAAAATTGACGTGTTTGTTACCTTGTGTGGCAATGTAGTATTTCTGGAAGCCTCCATATCCCTGCAAAATAAGGCACGAGTATTCTATCATAAGGCCATAACTCAATATAGTCAATTGTAATTTGTCACTGGAAATTTAATAGAGCCTTATTGTTTCAGCATTATCCGTATGGATTACACTCCCTCAGAAATATTGCCGCTGCCTATGGGACTAACATCCTCACATCATACACCAACTCCTCCAAAACCCAATCAATACTACCCCACAACTCCTCTTCCACTTCCTCCTTCATTTCACCACCCAACCCTTTGTACGCCATTTTCAACAATCTCAACCCACCCACACCTAATCAATTATCATCTCACCCACATCATTCATAAATTATATATATATCATAAGTGTCATCAAAGTTTTAGTCATCTAATCATACATTAATTTTTATTCATAATGAAATTCTCCCAAAATTACTTTATAATTTGGTGCAGACGGACAGGTAATGGTCACATAATCATAATCAGGCTCATTTATACAAATTGTTCTTAATGGCGTATTTGCTTAGTGTTGGATCTACAATGTCCAACAACTACTTACTGCAATGTAGTTGGCATTGATGTAGTCTGAGTTTGGGTCATTGTCAGTTTTCCTTAACACAACACGTGAGTGATCATCTGGAACAGGAATTAAATCAAATGTTTTAGAGGCAAATAATTGTTGTTGATGATCATTTATATCTCAGGTCAAAGAGAGGTACTTTTGAGAAGGATACCTCTGTTTAATTCAGATCTATATATAGGGTCTCTGCTTTTTATGTCAATGTTAATATTATTGGTGCACATCATACAATGATGTTCTCAATTAGTCTGAATGTATTTTAGTGTATGACGTCAACATTTGAGATATATGAAATAATATTATAGTTTAAACCTACTCACAAGCTCTTATGTTTTTATAGCGGTTCTTGTCCAAATTCTCTGGTTTCTTGGATACATCCCACTGTGCTGTCTGACCGACTGGAAGGGTCTGTAGAATCAGAATACAGGCACATCATATTGTAGGAGGACTTTGCTCTTTCCCTAATTCTTAGAACATAGCAGGTGCTGACATATCAAGCTGTGATGTAAATGTAAACCTCCATGCAATATAACAAGGTACCTTGGCTTGGTGGTATCATACGTTGACTGAAACATATATTATGGCTTACAATCATTAATGCACTAGTATATCCTTAACTTTGATCGATGTACAGAACAAAGCCACCGTTCAAGGAACTTTAGGCTTATCCAAGTGTTATAAAAGTGAAATAAACTGCCATTGGTAATGAATTGGAAAAAGAGGTCCATTGGCTTATGCGATGGAATTTTCAATTTATTCATTGATTATTCTTTTTTAAAGGTTTTATTAGCAATAAAGTTTAGGGTTGCCCTTGGTTTTCAGATTATTACGTTAATATTAATTAGCATATCTTATGAAAAAATGCATAAAAGTGAAGTTGACAAAACAGTAATCAAAAATATTAGGTCACAAATTTGGAGCATTTACATCATTCTATGTGACATAAGACAGAGATGATCATATCATTTCTCTATGTGATCGAAAATACATTCAAATGTGAACAAGATATTTAATATTGTACCTGGAACTCCTCCTTGAAGGCATCAGATTGGTTCTTCTTGGTGAGGATGTACTTCCCAAGATCCTTCACCTTGATGGCCGGCATCAGACCTGCGTTGCCATAGATGTTTTCATGTTGGTTTAGTTTGGGTGTAGACAGGGGGCTTTCTGATGGGGTAGATGTTTCACTAGGAACCCCTGCAACAAGTGGCCTAGGAAGTTTCTGGAGGTCTAGAATAGAAACGTTTTGTTAGAGTGAGTATTTGTTAAAGATATAGAGTCATATTGGTGATCAAAGTAAATTTTCTGAAGCATTTACTATATTTTTGTATATTATTTTTTATTAGACAAGTCTTCCTACATAAAACTTCATTTAGAATTTGTAAATTGTGCGTTATTCCCTAGCCACATGCTCTTGATCACCACGTGGTGATCACCAAAATGTGATCATGTGACTACGTCTGCACAAGGTCTATTCAAATGTTTACTTTGACCGAAATACTGAACCTTAAATCATGCATGTACATGGTAATTCTGCAATTATCAGATTCTATTGAATGAAATTATCAAAGAGGGATTTATTTGTTTTAGATTTGATTGTGGTTAGCATGTCTAAAATGAGACAAGCTTGAACAGACAAATTCATGTTAAAGTCACACTATAGTCCATGAGATGGACGTTCGGTGGTGTCAAATTTGTGATGTGACCAATGACATTGTCAAATAATGTTCTGAAAGAACGAAATATTGTACAATAGATGACATTGCTAGACTAAGAGATGGAACCCTTTACCATAGCAACACACCACAATACTATGACTTGAACATAATTGGTATTATAATTGCAAGAGTAGTAACAGATCAAATACCCCCCCCCCCCCCCCCCACTAAAAAAGGGGCTAGTTTGGGTTCATTTGGGTATACTTCTGACCTGGCTTAAGAATGCAGGTATTGAAGTCAGGACTAAATATGTTAATACACTTCTGTCAATATTTACCAACCTTTATCAAACTGGACTGACACTGACTTCTCCTTCTTTGACCTTGGTTTCTTCCTTGATCTGTGTTTTAGCATTCATGAGTCAATGAATTTTGAGACAAACATTTATGCATCTGTCTTAATGAAGCGAACATAAGAGGTGTAGTAAAACTTTTCATCACAATTTCATTAAAATCAGAATACACTGTCATATTGTATGCTCAAAATATACAAATTTCTTTGTGAATAAGAACATGACAGTGCCATAAAAAAAACTCTGTTAAATAAAATTTTGAACCAAAGAAATGGAGCAGAAGAAGAAAGAGCTGTATGTTTTATTGTGAAATAAAATGAGTGCTGCTGTCTTAAAAAAACACAAAAAAATGAAATATTGCAATAAGTAGATCAGGGTTGTACAACATTATCAATTCAGTATTATTGTGAATTATAAATATACTTCCTACCTTCTGACTAAAGCAAAGGCTATGATGATTATGATGAATACAGGACTTGCAGTGGCAGAGCCTGCTATGATGCCAAGTCGGCCAGTTTTCGGAGAAGCTGTAACTTAAATTCAAAATATTAATGTTGTTATCTTGTGACAGTTGATCTTGTTCTATATGTGTAGTTTCAGTTAGAATTGTAGGGAATGTTGCAGTAAAAAAAACATGCTAAATAGATTATTTCTTCAGACTTAATTTTTGTACTGACCGATTGCATATCAGGATACAACAATGTCAGAGCATGGGCACATTTAAAATTAAAAAAAGACCTGGTAGCAGGTGGAACATGTAATCAGTGTCCATGAAATTCAAACATGATTATTAAAATATTAGATATCCTTTATGTTCTGCTAATATAATCCATAATCATCAAGGATAATTGACCAGTATGTACACAATAAGGTCAGATGTTGATGCATTAGTGTTTGACCAATTTAAATTTAACCAAATGGTTGAAATTATAGTAAGTAGTTTCACTTACAAACAGGTATGCTGCAGTTCATGCCCATAAAGCCGTCGGGACATCCACCTTGACAGGATCCATCAACTGGTGAGCAGATCTCTGCATTGTTTTGACAGTTGCATGTTGATTCACAACCAGCTCCAAAATAACCAGGGTCACAATCTTGCAAAACAATTGATTTTATTTTAAAAACCTTTGTTCCTAAACATGTATATGCCATGCCACCTCTTTACGCTAATAGAACCCTGCATAATGGAAGCAGTCAAGTCCATAAGATGTGTAGGATATGCCACATTTTTATGACTCATAATGGATCATAGACAATGACGGCAGGGATGGGCTGAACAATTGTAAACCTCCTTTATTACATAAAACATCCTAGTTACAATAGCTAAAATCAAATTGCTGCTGCACGGAGGACGCATTAACCCTTTCCTGACGGCCCCATAGAGAATCGATCATATATGATCGATGGTCATAGTCTATCCTCTAACTTCTATAATTTTGGTTCCAAGATAATGTTTTTTTCAATATTTATATTAGATATTTTGATAATACTATCAGAATACCTATTTTAATCAAAAGTAGCTCAGCATTAATATTATGGGGCTTTGATGGACCTTACTTTCAGTAATTTTTCTGTTACATGGAGAAGGCCCTCTTTGATATTCATGAAATAATCATGATATTTATGTTTAAAAAAGCATTTTTTATACTTCATATATTGTTTTTTTCACATCAATATATTTCAACAGGTAGAACAAGGTTATATCTATAAATCATGGTTTCTTGACTAATTTCAATATTCCTTTACTTTAGATTTCTGTCCCATTAACTCCATCCTTTCTTTCTAGAAAATAGGCATAATCCAGCCATTTTGATTCAAATCCAAGATGGCTGCCACTGAGATTGCATGTTTTAGAGTTTTCATTGCCACGTGGAAGAATTCATGCACCAATATTCTCTAAATTCTCTGAAATGGTTAAAAACACCTTAGTGTTTGGAGCTTAATGATATTTTACAATATTTTTAAATATTTCATTGCACTTTTACTAAATATTTTACCAATTTTGATAACATTTATTATGATTAACTGTTAATAATGGGAATTTTTATGATTTTTGGAGCATAATGTCCCTTAAATCCACCTCATGAGACCCATAAAAAGATTACAGAAATCCAGAGTTATTTAGTATCAAATGATAGAAAATGACATTGGGAGCAACTTTATAATTCAATTTTTTTTCAAAAAATCAATATTTATTCGCGTTTTGGTAATTTTCAAGAAAATAAGGCCCTAAAATAGTAATTTTTCAGGAATTTTGCCTAAGCATAACAACATTCTATGGTAACCATGGCAACCAAAATCAAAGTTGAAAATATATTTTCTAATTCCTGTGATAATGGGTTACATAATGATATATGACTTTTATATCAAATGCCCACATAGAATATACCATTTTGAAAATAAAAATGCTACTTCTCAAATTAAATGTTAAAACCCCTGTTGGTGCCGTCAGCAAAGGGTTAACAGTCAGTGATGTCACAAGGAAAGGGATGACGTCACGAAGCCGGTGCGTTACTAGGTTAAACACCATAGCTACCCAGTTACGTGAGAATGGCACCTACTGTCGCTCACAATTATATGTGAATAATCCTGGTTATTCTGATTGTAATGGTTAAACCATTCAGCTATACGATTCTTTGAAATGTCTTTGAAACAGTTTCATTCTATTAATTGAACACTGTCCTTGCTCATTGTGAATCCACAAAGTTGATGCATTTTAGTAAAGTAACATACTTTTACCATAAAATAATAATAACGCTAATGAGTACACTAAAAAGATCCATTGCATATATAACACTTACAAACAGGCAAGCTGCAGTTTATGCCTATAAAGCCGTCCAGACATCCACCAAGACAGGATCCATCAACTGGTGAGCAGATTTCCGTGCTGTTTTGACAGTTGCATGTTGATGCACAACCAATTCCAAAATAACCAGGGTCACAATCTTGCAAAACAATCGATTTTATTTTGGAGACCTTTGTTCCTTAACAATTATATGCCATGCCACTCCCTTACATTGATGGAACCTTGTATAATGGAAGCAGTCAAGTCCATAAGATGTGTAGGATATGCCACATTTTTATGACTTATAATTATTGAACGTTTAACTATGAAATCCTTTGAAATGTCTTTGAAACGGTTTCATTCCTTCGATTGAACAGTTAATTTGCATTGTAGTAAAGTAAAGTAACATACTTTTACCATGAAATAATGATAATGCTAAAGAGTACACCAAAAAGATATATTGAATATATATTTTGCAAATCCTTACCAAATCAATCTCATTGAAAGGCTGGTATCAAGAAGTATAAATACAAGACAACACTGATCATCAAAAGGTACTATCTAAATGTGCTTCTTCTCACCTTGACATTTTGAACTAATGTCATTGCAGGAGTATGAACAATTGCATCCCGATGTACAGTTCTCACCCCATTTTCCTCGAAGACATTCTAATAAATGAAAAACACTAATGGCAAAAATGATAGAAAATAATAAACTATATAAGACTGAGCTACCTTCTCCAAATATTAAACATTTAATGATGCATTACGCTAAATTCTTTACAAACGGGTCATAATTCATATGTTTCAAATAGATGACAAATTCTAGACAATAGTTGTTGTTGATAATTTAGTGGCGAGTGATATATATATATATGAAGAATTTAGTAATGATATTTCCCACTCATTTTTAGATATGACGACCTCCCTCTATTTTGAGGCAAGTGGAAGCATAATCAGAAATGAAACTTAGCAATATGTATTTGTCCTTTGGTTGTTGGAATACTGTATTATTTGGTTGTTGGAGTAATTTATTCAATTCATAATTAAACCGAAGTAATTAATCTCATAAAGTTTCCATTCTTATAGACATTTCAGTATAGATGCTAGTCCTTGTATTGTACTTCGTTATCATTAATGAAGTGTTGCCAATCATTGGCAGTAAATTGTTTAAGGAGTGCCCACCTTGATACTCGTATCCATTCACAATGACCTCACACAATACTATATATGGTCCATGTTTATGCCTTATGGTGAGATATCTGATTGGTGTGTCTGGTGTACAGGATATGGTTTGAATTAATTCCTTTCCGGTCCCAGAAATATTTGCACACACTGTTTGATTCCACCAGTCTGGGTTGACTCCAACAAGGATTTGATTATCTCGATTCCGGTGTGATTCTTTGAAAATGAAAAAAGTCGAAATATGTATAGAATGACTGGAAGTATGAGATCATTTTCCCTTCAAGTAGTGTGAAAGAGGTTAACCAACTAAAAATGCCAGTTTTTGTTTGATTGCAGTATATTGTACCCTCTTGATATTATTTTACAGACTAGGGATAAACCTGAAACTTATAACATTATATCCGACTCCATTGTCAATTCTTGATATGACTTCAATACAGGCATCCTAATTACCTTAATAATTTGTGTAATGTTTTTTTTTCCAAATTTTAGAAATCACATGTGAATGATAATAATCATATTACTTGATAAGAATAAATTCATACTCTAAAATGAAATTTTCAGGGGAAGGTAGAATATAATACTTTTGCATCAATCTTTTATGATTAGATACACAGTTGATATTCATATAAAATTGGCTTAAGGGGTAATTCGGTTAATTTCATGCGGCGTCTTATGTCAGGCATTACATTTGTCTGAAATTCGTCAAGAATTTTAATATTATACTATTTTTGGGCAAATTTGTTATTGTAGACAGTGATTTATAATATGAAAAAATGTCTTAAGATTCAAGTAAATTTTATTTCATGTGGTTCAATGATGTGGCTAAATAATAATAATTAAACAAAAATCAACTACATGGTAACCTTGATAGATCTTTATTTTATACTGACCAAATTCATATACTTAATATCCACACTTACCGTCAACTCCTTCATCTTTTCGAAAGTAAATAGTGACATTTTCAATGACAAATGTCAAATTTGCATTCCCATCTCCAAGGTCCACAGACCACCAGGCAGGTGTGCCTCTTAGGTCAGCGGGTAAGGTATCTTCTGTACTAGATGGGTGAGCACAGGATCCCTGCCACAGGTATTGGCTGGTGTCCCCATCCACAGCACGCCCGGCCACATGGTCCAGATATGTACCCAGCTGTGTAGCATTCTTACCCAGGGCGATATTATCTGAAGTTTTATTCAAGATGATATTAGACGATTATTAATGCAAGAAGTAATATATTTTATATTCAGTGCAGGTATGATAGTGTTATGACTCTCTTTTTATACCATCACCTGTCACCTAGGATGCACACCATATCCATTGCACAGCAACTGTGATCACCAGGCAATTATGCAGGGCGATGTGTCTCTCATGCAGTCACCCATTGTTAGTAAACATCGCTTAGTGGGATTAGGCGTTTATAAATTGAAGATGAGGACATGACATCCTTACCAACATTACATGAGGGTTATTCAAGTAGCTGGTACATGAGTTTCATCTGTATGACTCTAGATATAGGGTATGGTATTACTATACAGTATATATCTATTTTATATAATCTTATGATATTTGGTTAGCAGGTTCATATCCAAGAAATATACAAACACAGGTTTTTAAAGGCCAAATATAGTTATTTTCCTGACCTACAAAAGATAGTAAACCTACGATTTCATAGGTCTACAGTCAATATTCATATAGAAAATGACCAAAAATAATAAAATAAGCTAAAATTAGTCTAAAAATGAACTTCTGTGTAGTTTTATAGAATAGGTAACATTTCCAAATATTTTGCATATTGTTGCCATGGTTACCAGAATGTTGAAAGAATGTCAGAACATACATAATTATGGTGCTAAAATGAAGTAGTTGGTTGGTATGGAAACTTTGTCACGTGAAAAAATTAGGAAAACAGAAATGAAGGACTCGTAAGCTACATTGTGCCGAAAACACCATAAAGATATAAAAGAATATATCATATTGTTCTATTTGAAGTATTATATTACATCATATTACTTGCATGTTGTTCTATATTTAACATTTGTACCTCGCTTGGTACTCTTTGTTATCTATTTTTTTACGGATTCATGGTGTCCAACCCTATCATATTCAGAAACCAATATCTCAGCTATCACTTGGAAGATTCAAAAGATGTTTTCGTCAATAGGAAGGTGAAGACTACTTTTACATTCATCATCTATGTCATTAAGCCCCAAATTCCAATGAAATGTCACAATGATCTTTTAATTATGATAATGATAGAAGTACAATACAGTAAAACTTACCAGCCTTTGCCATAAACTGCAGGCAAAAGATGAAGTAAATTTTAATGGTGCATCTTTTACATTTCCTTTCCATGATGGTGTGAGTCTGTGAGGTAGAATGTTTCAGTCAATATCGGAGGTATTGAACGCTATTGTCGTGTTTAGGGTTGATTATCATTACAGTGCATTGTCCGAGATGATTATTGTTATTAGTATTGTCTCTAAGGGAATGCTAGTCGAGTGGTGAGTAAGTCCACAATATGGGCGCTCAATCCATAACATGAACAACGCTTGGCAGTACGGTAAGTTTATTGGTGGATATAGTGATGCGTACAGCTGCTCGTGATGGCAATAAGTCCAAGGTATTACAGTTCCAGTTTGAGGTGGAGTAAGCTTCCTCCGTAGAGTCCGCCTGTTCCTGCCTCTGGCCGTTGTGCGGTAGCACTGTATAAGTCACCAGATGTCCCTTTGATTGTGTGGCTATCTAAACCCCTTCGAATCTCCCGATCCGTATGATCCAAACGCTACTGTTCTCTCTCTCCCGACTCCCTTACACTCTTGCTTATGAAGCAGTCTGATATCGATTTTTACCCAAGGCATCGGTGCTTGCGGGGAAGTGTGTCCCGGTGATCATTGTCGTCAGGTATATTAACACTTACCAGCGGCACTTGCCATTACTATATATTTTCATAAACTAAGTAATTTAGAGGAATTCTTATCATTTATATTCATCTGGTGGCCCTTACACTAATTCAATTAGCATGCACAAAGCAAATGTTTTAATCTCTACCTTTGTGCAGTATGCTTGTGGCCAAAATATAATAGAAAAAAGATTCCTAGTTAAACATTAGGTTGTACATGATACCAGATGAGAAAAGAAGCTGCATCAAGGTTTTTGTAAGTCCAGAATTGGTTTGAGAACTAGGCATATATCTGTCCCCTATCCATGGACCTGAACAAGAATAAATAAAGGCTATTCTATCTAATATTAGTCCTTATTAGTGAATATTCTTCATTTGTTGTTAGCTAAGGGTAGAGGTAAGTCTCTGCTCAGGTTGTTCAAATCCAAACGCAGACACTCGCCTTGCAGAGGTTTACTTTTATTTTATCTAAACAGGTAGGAGATATGAGATAGAAGATATCCCACAACAATCCAGGAGTTCCCCATGCACAGTCTGTAGGTATCCCTACCACTAAGTCTGCCTATGTTTGTCCTATGCCTGCCAAGGTATTGGTGGTTCAATGTATGGTCACCAGATGCCGACATTGAACCAAGTTAGGTTATGTCCACCCAGCTCCTGTACCTAAAGATTCATCCAAGTCTTATTTGTTTCTTACTCTCCCCTTTCAAGCTGGTCTTGGCCCTTTATATAATAACCATTATCAGTTTTGTGTATACCTGTACAATGCTGCTACCAGCAGGTGAGATTGTCGTCCGTCTTATGGCTATCTCATCTCCCTTTGAGTTTGACACTGCCTTCTGTCATCAATAGGCTTTTACTATTATTTGAATCTTTTTCTTAACTTTGTTAAAGTGTTGTTCTTATTTATTGCAGTTTGGTGACCATTCACCTTTTTTTACGGAGCCTTGCTGTAAGCTTTCTACTTCTAGTGATAATCAAAAACCTTAACTGTAATAGAATGATCTTTTCTTATTTCACCATGCACATGGTGTTGACCTCAGTGCAGTCCACCGTAAAGTTGAAAACTGATTGTCTCCTTTACTTTTGGATTAGAAATAACAGTGAATCATTTGAAAAAATGCCATATGGTTTCAGAGTGTGTAACAAATTAAGAGTAATGATTGAAAATGTGCGAGTCAGGGGATATGGTAATGAATTGGTTGTCATTTTTGCTTTATACTCACTATTAAGTGTGTTATTGGCAAAACCAAGCTAATGAGTTATATATCTTTTCCTAGATTTTGTAAAGGCTGTTATAAAAAGCAATGTCTTCAAGTGACCATGGCAACAGTGAGAGGTATATCATATTTTCCTTTCCAGTAGTAAAACAAGTTTTTTTCAATAAAGATCTGTATGAAACGTTTTTGTATTTTGAATGATTGTGGTGATTAAGTAGATTATTGTTCTTATCAAAACAATGTTTGATTCAAGGAGCTATTATATATGGAATAGGAGCACAAAATGTGAAAACATGGTTTGTCCTGGTGTAGTAGGCTAGTGAGTGTGCCATTACTTCACAACCTTGCCATTATGAAAACCATCTCATTGTTATGAAGATGACCTCATGGCAATATTTTTACCTCAGAATAATGCATGAAAAAGTAGCAATCAATACTTTGCACTGATTTTTATGAACTTGTTCAATATAACATACAAACATCTAGATTATCCTCTCGGCTTCATAATATCACCAAGATATCTTCTGTCAAACTCTGCCAGATGTTGTAATCAACTGTGGAAAGTGACTATGGAATAATATCCCTGGCTTAGCAATGGGGGTGATTAAGAAATATTTGGGGTTGCACACTTAGCATATGCCTGCTTTTCTATGTAAGTATAACATGAGAATAAACGTAACTTACATTTAGATCTGAAGTTTGCTTACCAAAATCAATTATGTAGAAAAACTGTTATTATGACAACATCTTTCTGGGGATCTAAATTCTGACAATTAACAAGTTAAATTCTTTCATGCTCCCATACAAGTACTCTCACACTACACTTTCTCTTATATGGAGACATGGCGATATGTATGAAAAACTGGAATTCCATCACATCGACGTCATGACATTGCGGTAATCAAATACTCATAATAGACATAAATAAAAACTTAATAGGTTGACATAATGATGCAGAGACACTAAAACCTCTGAAACTTTTACATTTCGAGAAAACAAACATGTAGACATGTTGATAAACCAACATTTGAGCTTTTCGAAATGTTGATATACGGCCTCAAAAACATGATGAAATATGAAAACACCGAAACTCCTTAACCATACATTTACACTCAAATCATTTTAGACCCAGCCATCATACCAATGCTCCAAAAGCCAAATCACTTTCTTACACATGAAACTAATATTACCTCCAAAATCAAGAAAGTTGTGGAGAATATATGGCATTTCATTCCCACTCAGTTCGGAATAAAATGGCTAGGGATATAGTAATATAAAATCATATACCCCTTTAAAGTATGTGATGTTAGTTTCCTCCCTCATGATAACATTCCTAGTTACAATTCAGTATGATGTTATGGCCCATAGCATATGCTCAACATGTAGGCTAAAAAGGGGTATATTGCGCATTTTATTTCCTTTTAACAGAAAAACGTCCTCCAGATATAAGGCTTTCAAAATTGACATCCCCATTTTATTTTGTGATATGTGACCCGATCCAACAAAAGGAGTCGCAAGTCACAAGCGGTCAAATTTTAGAGACATATTCCATCAGAAAATACTGATTCTTAGCTTTAGAACGAGGTGTAGCATGCGACATCCGACTCATTGAGACATCTGACTCATTTTGTTGGATTGGGTCACATATAGACCTATATGAGACATACATATTGATATAGAATCCCCCAAATAGCCCTAACCTATTTTGTTTTAGGCTAAGATAATGCAAAATACTTTTTTTAGGCTTTATGTTGTGCATATCAGGCTAATATTGCGCATTTAGCATGTTTAATATCGCTCATCATATCTAAAATGTTTATAAATTAGGGGCAAAATTGAAAAGCTCATGCAAAAATATGTTTTGGAGATTCAAGGTACATATGTACGTGATTATATTCAATCAAAAATTTTACATTATGTTTGATAGTTCAAGTGACCATTTATGAGATATGATATCTCATAAAATTTTACTAATTGTTATTTTTATTTTATAGGAATATTAACAAATCTCTATTTTGAGGCCCATATTTTGTCTCTAATTCATTATTTTCTTCAGAGATGACCTCCAATTTCACTTTTTAATGTAGAACTGTACACTTCCTCCTCTGATATCAATGCCATTCGAGCTTCCCTGCAATCGGCCATGAACCACTTCCACGAATGGAGTGAAATTGATAGGCTATGTCTAAATGTTTCTAAATCTAAGGTTTGTATTTATGGAAGTCCGAATATGTTAAAGAAAATAATGCCAATTGGAATTACTGCTGGAGGTGAGCTCCTTGAGCATTGTGAGCACTATAAATATCTGGGAGTCTGTATTGATAATAGGTTAAGTTTCGAAAAACACCTCTTGGACATGCAGTGTATTCTATCTTCAAATGAGCACATTCTTAATAAGATCAAAAGCTATATCAGTTGATATACGCTTGCGCTTCTACAAACAAGCAGTTCTGCCCTGTATTGAATTCTGTAACTTTCTTCTTAAATGTGGTCCTACGGGCATGGTTGATACTCTACAGAAAATTCAGAATAGTATTCTTTGAAAATGTCAGAATATTAGTCCGGCAACTGCAATCCATAATGATGAGCTTCATGCTGTATGTAAGTTTGACTATTTGACAAAACGTGCTGAAATTATGCTCCTTAAGTTGATATATAAACGTAGTAAATTACAGCATCTAGTGATATCCAACCATGTATATAACACCAGACAAGCAAATAAAATAGTTCTCCCTAAAAAGACCCCTCTTACTGAAACCTATAAGCGATCACCCTATTGGCGTGAAGTTATACTGTGGGCACAGCTCCCGGAGCACATCTGGAAATCTGACAATGTTACTACATTTAAAGTTTTACTATGTAATCGCTATTCCATAATTAAGAAAAGCCTTCTCGAAAAGAGGCCTGAGAATTAGGTCATCCCAGTACTGAACTCGGGAAAAGATGACATTGACTTTGTGACATTTGAACATGGATTGTTATTTGATTAACAATTATTAGAATTATATATTTTTGTATAATGTACCTACTTGGAAAATCACATTAATGTGAAAGTGGTTTAAGAAATTTAAAAAAAAAAAAAAAAAACCTCTGTTAGGTCAAACTGTGCCCCATTCATTTTCAATAGCCTGTCGGAGCTGGTGGTGGACATGGCGAGGAACCAGGGGGTCAGTCGCATCGTCAATTATCTGGACGACTTTATCGTAATTGGCAGCTCAGAGGAAGAATGCAGGGAATCCCTGGGGATTTTGTTGAGGGTCCTAAGGGGGATAGGTTTCGCTGTGTCATGGAAGAAGGTTACTTATCCAAGCCAGATTTGTACCTTTCTGGGAATCATCATCAACTCACATTCAATGTCCCTTTCGCTGCCCGATGAGAAATTAGACAAGCTTTTCGACCTGATAAGTAGACTAGAGGGAAAAGGGAGGGCCTCCAAGAAGGACCTGGAGAGTTGGGGGGGGGGGGGGGGCTTGTTTTCCACTGTGCTTCTGTAGTGAGGGGTGGTCGCACCTTTAGCAGGCGGATCTTTGACCTTAGCTCATCTTGCAAGAAGGGAGGCTCAGTACGTTTAAACCAGGAAATTAAGGAGGATCTGGCATGGTGGAAACAATTTGCAAGGGTGTTCAATGGCTCAGCGAAGAATATTAAATGAAGTGTTTCAATAGAGATCACATCTGACTCCTCGTTGCAAGGTTTTGGTGCGTGGTCCGGGGGGGACTGGTTATTTGGCACCTGGGAAGAAGTTGTTCATAGTCAGTTCAATATTCACTGCCACCGGGTGGGCCCCCCATCTTTTGATAGCTATGAGCATCACATTAACGTGTTAGAACTGTGGCCAGTTGTAGTTGGGTTCAAGAGGTGGGCTGCATCGAGGAGGGACTCAACTATCGTTTTGGTGACAGACAATACCCAGGTCATGCATATTTTAAACACGGGCAGAAGCAGGAATAGGACATGCATGAAGTGGTTAAGGGAATTGTTCTGGTTATGTTTTATTTTTAATGTGGATATTCACTCTGAATATGCTGAGTCAGATGATAACTGTTTAGCTGATGCACTCTCTAGGCTAAGTGATCCCAGTAAGGTGGAGGAGAGCTGTTTCATAATTGAAAGTAATAGTATGTGTTGTTGTGATGTTTTCAGAAGTGACGGCGTGTCAACTGGAGGAAAGGGTTCGCACCCTCCAATCAAGAGCCGCAGCCCCATCCACGACTAGAGCTAGGGGTTACCAGTGGAGATGTTTCATTGAATTTTGCGATAAATTTGGCTGCGAGCCTATTGAATGTGATTCTAGTATGATTGTAGATTATATTGCGTATTTATCATTCTTCATGTCTTATACTTCCATTGTCTCATATGTGTCAGGTCTTTCTTATTATCTGAAAACAATTAATTTGGAGTGGGTAAATTTATCAGATTTTAGGGTTAAGGAGGCTCTCAAGGGAGCACGTAATGTATCGAAACCAGGCAAGGGACCAGCCAAACCTATGACATTGAGTATCCTTAGATCTTTGTATGATGAGCTAAATCTCCTGTGCGTGGAGGATATTGTATTCT
This sequence comes from Lepidonotus clava, assembly GCA_936440205.1. NCBI lineage: Eukaryota > Metazoa > Annelida > Polychaeta > Phyllodocida > Polynoidae > Lepidonotus > Lepidonotus clava. The sequence continues at coordinate 4,133,963 of OW387134.1, forward strand.
GGACGATGAGTCATGTCATCTTCACAGTTGGGGAAACGTCCCGATTAACCGAAAACAGAGTTCAAATTGCGGCCCAGCAGCCTCCCGGGCGTCTCTTGTGGAGTGGCGGTGACGGCGAGAAGACCGTTATGACGTAGGCGATGACGTCACGCGACGTGGTAACCTAGATACCTACATAGTAACGGGGTGGGCGCTCGCGTTATAGTTAGATAAGCAGCGTTATCTCCCCGTTAGGTCATTCTACCAGGGCTATCTGGCATTTTCCACTTTTAACTTTATATTGGTAGGGAATGAAAATGTAATAATATTTTTTTATCTATTGAATATCAGACATATATCATAGATAACATATGATTTATATAGCTCATTCATTAGGAAATGGTCAGAATATACAAATCATAATGGTTTTATAATGAAAAATGAGTTAAATGTTAAATATAGGTAAACATACATTGATATTTTTCATTATTAACATCCATGCTCGGGTTGATAGGATGTGCCAACCCATAGGAATATGATGTCTCAATAAATTGTTCAAAAAGATCATCTACTTCTATAGAAATATTAAAAAAAGTTTGTATCACTCACCCTGCATATGAGGAATTATACCAATTTCATTACTAAAAGAGGTTATATAGTATCTAATGGTTTACCGCAACCATTATGGCGAATTCTAGAATTTTTGACCATTTTTTGACCATTTTGTATATTTTTTCCATATCTGAGGGCAATTAATAAAAGATGTGCAATTTTCCACTATGTGCGATACAACCCTGTTTTATCCTATATCGTTATCTTTATTAATAGGAAAAACCTGATGCACCTACCTCTCTCCTGATGTCCGTCTAAACTAAGTTACCACATTATGTAGTTCTTAACAGTTCAGGTTCCCTCCCAAAGTACCATTTGTCATTATTTCATTTCCTTATCTACTCCTACAGCTGCTACTTCCTCCTTCCCCACATGAGACTAGTGTATACATTTCCAAATAATGTTCGATAGAGAGAGGGGTTGGATGATACATCACTCACAATATCCTGATTAACAATGTTAGTCATAGGAAAACAACTTTATTGGTCTTTATGACTGAAGTAAAATTCACTGTCCAAAGTGAGACAAATTACGGTTCCTGTTTGGGTTTGTGATAGTTAAACATCATTTATTACATTGTTATACTGAGCGTAATATACCAAATTATCTTTTCTGTAATAATAAAAACAATGAAAACTGTGTATGGCTATATACTTTAGACTACATAGAAACCTTTACTATGATGTCCTTTTTCTCTAGCAACTATTACCACAGCAATCGGTCAATTAAACATCATTGGAATACTGAAAACCCTTGTATACTGTATACTGGTTGCTTGGTAACTAATTCTGATATTGGGTTGCTAAGCACCAGCTGCAGACTGTACATGTTGCTAGGCAGAACTAATAGTTACCTAATCATAGTGAACCTAATCATAGTGATAAAAATGTGTACCCTACAACATCTTGGGTAGTCAGCCATATGAATGCTAATATGACATTTCTTTGACTAAAGGTACTGTACAACTGCCAACTAATCACATCTTGTGTTGATATAATGTTCCATACACTCTAAGCAACTTTACCAGTGACCAGTGACCTCACGAGGGACAAATCACCAGACTGGGATGGCCAGCAGAGACCTTGCATGTATATATAGGATATATCGAAACTGAAAAAGCTAGGGGAAAACCTGTTATTCACTGCAGAGGCTCCAACTGGACCCTGGTTGGACTAGGTTTGGATTGACCACTGTGTCCTTGGGAAGAGTGCAATATTTGGGGCCAGTAAACTATCCAAAGATAGATTAGCAATGATAAAACCTTTGTCATGGTTGAGTGGCTGGGTTCCAACCAGCCACCAGGGGAATAGGCCCATAGAGGAGCTTTCCAGTCTCGATATATCCTATGTATACATACAAGGTCTCTGTGGCCATATAATTGTAGCGGCCAATTGGTTGAGGGTAGTTAGTAGTGAAATCACTGTGTGGATATGTCCCTTATGAATAGATATTATTGTACACCCGGAATTGGACAATCTTCTGATAGGAAAAAAAAAGTAATGCTTTTAGCAATTTGTTTACCTTTAAATTTACAAGGATATATTGATACAAAACATATTTAATTGACTATTCTTACAATATAACATTGGTCAAGGTAACCATGTGGTTAATTCTGACTACTATGTTTGTTTCCAAGGTTGGTCATTTATGATTAACCGTTGCTACTCGTTCGGAAAATTACAATGCATGTATGTATGAAAATACAATGATAAAGAATCAATATATACACGTAAGGTGATAAAGAATCAAACACTTTAATCAAAATGTAGAAATCATCTCTCTCATTTCTCTCATTCAATAGAAAGTTATATGCGAATTGAATATTAAAGATGGATTACTTCTTTCACTTTCCCTTTTGTATGTCCACTTCCTCATGGTTATTTGATTAGTAAGGAGGTCATATGATTGCTTTGTCAATTTGTCTAACTCGCTTGTGTGCGCAACAAACATCCTGGTCATATACTGCACTGAGGCACAGTGCAAGAAGAACTAGAATAGTATATAATAAAATATTGTAAACTTGTTTTGTATTGGCAAGAATGTTATAGTGAAGCTTGTGACGCTGATAAGTGTGCTAAACGCCAGGCGGCGACATCGTTTAGTGGCATAGTTAGAGTATATGGAGAGTGGCAAAGTCCCCAAGCGTAGGGACTGCAGCCGGGCTAACGCACGTCCTGCAGGTACGCACAGGTATGACGAATGACGATGGAGACCTGTAAGGGTACGTTATGAGTCGAAACATCTAGCTAAAAGATACTGAGGACAGCAGGCTTCGCCGTCAACATTAGTTTATATGATAGCTGGAAGTAGAACTAGTTTATATAAGTAAGAATGGGCAGTATAAGAGATAAGTAAGACATCATTAAGTAATAGTGTAAATGAGTATAGCGACAAGCCTTTTGGCTGTCGCTATATAAGCGGTATGAGACTTGAGACAGACGAGCAGACCAAGATAGAGTTCGAACAGAACACATGGAGCAATAGTCTGACATACGGATCACACGGGTAGTGTTCAGATGGTAGTAACCACAACGATTAGGTGATAGTAAGGATTGGGACAGCTTAGGCTTAGCCTTACGGACTGAGTATTGAATGTGACTGAGATCCTACCAATGATCTCCGTTACCGGTAGACGAGAGGTGACTCTCTCAACAGTGTTAGAGCGTATATACCTTGTGAAAGGGGAAGCTTAACCATAGCTATACCTGGTTGGATTGTTACTGATGTGTTAGAATTGTGAAATGGAAGGAATGACCTGTATGGATGGAGAACTGTATACTTGTACCTTCGGAATATTATTATGAATGTAATAAACTGACCTCTTGCCAAGCGCGTGTTCTTTGTATAGGATTGAGCCCCTTTACTTAGAATCTCTACCACTAAAAACTGAACTATGATCCAGGATACATCTATCTGGATAAGGCTAGTTACCTCGACGATTAATCACTAAGAACTCCCCATTATCTTAGTACAACACATTTTATTAACATCTTCAATCAAATGAAATATTATTGATAAGCGATATAATATCATGCAGTCGAATAATGAATAAACGAATCTATACAGGATATGAACAAGTACGAACTTTAATAACGATACTCCCCTATAAATAAACGAAGACAAATAACAACCAGTCTAGCTCAATACTTTGTAAACCTAGATATTGATTAACTTCGGTCAGTATTTACTATTCAACATAAAATTTCATAAAATTATTATTGACATTCTGTTATTAAGTGCAGTTGGTTTCCTTGGTACTTGGGGGAGATGGGATAGTTCTGTCATCTATTCCACACTTTTAGTGCTTCTGATACTGACCACAAAAAAAACTATTGTTTTAAGGCCATATCATATTGTTTGGCTGGAGTTGCAATATCATGGTGATATGACAATATTACAAACAAATTGTATGTGTGAATGACATAGATGTTTGAGTTGTCCCATTACATTTATTAATGCTCTGCAGTCCGCCTATTGACACTTTGATAACTGTAGATTGTTACACATGATTCATCATTGGATGCAGGATGTGTAAAGGACATTTAGGATGTTTTAACTGATATGAACTATGGACAACATTCATATTGGCTAAGGGTGCAGATATAGTTATCAAATTATATAACATGTGACTTTCTCATTTAAGCCAACAGAAATATACTTTAGGCTACATGCAAAAAGAAATAGCAAATACAAGTTTCATCATAGCCTACATAGGGCTGGAGTTATACATGCCGACATAGCAGCAGATGCCCATGCCCACAGAATTGCTTGTATGCACAGACATGAAGTCCGCACAAGTAGATCTGTTCACATGCGCGGACATTGTGGTCGGGTATATAAGTAAAATGATATACACGGATGTACCCCTTTTTTTCATCATAATATCATTTGTAAATCAGGGGATAAGCCCCTGAACCCCCTTTTCCTTGTCACATTTCTATGTTTTTTCTAATTTCTGCACGTATAGGATTTTATCAATAATATGCCCATCACCTATCCTCATATATTCCGTCTATGTGCACACATAGTCACCATGTGCTCTGCGTGTCCAGGTGGCATATTAACAAAACTGAATGATTTATCAATTCGAAACAGCAGGAATAGTTGTCTTTGATATTATATGATTGTTTTAGATACATGTTGCATAATATTTTCCCCAGATTTTTGTGAATGTAAATAAAGATAAATTTCAACTCACAAAATAGTCCAAGGTTCCAAAGTTACTAATAGGGGACATCTTACAGAAAGCTTAATCAATAATAGATTTAGTGGTTTCTGATGGACAAGTTGGATTAGCTATAATTTGAGTCAATTCATGCAGACCGACAAAATGATTGAGCTGTTTCACTTCCTGTGACCTCTTTTTGCCATAGTCAATAATAAAGTCGCCTAGTATTACTATATCCTTTCGTGTTAAATTTGTTACTTATCCAATAAGAATCATAAATGCTCAGTTAGATTATGTAACTTATCAGATGGTGGTCTTTATACATTAACTAACAAACAATTTCTATAGGTATTTTACCCAGGGACAGGCATCCAGGGCGGGCTTGGAAGGTTCAGACACAGCAATAAAAAGGCAGGGAATATCAATTAGCCCGACTTATCAGGAAGGCCGGGTCTCTCAGGTTGTCCCGTTTAACTGGGACGTTCTGAGATTTCGCGACGTTCCCATTTTCCTATGATGCCCCAACCTGATAACAGATTTAGTGACTACAGGGAGATAAAGAAAATGAATTTAATGCATACAGCAGGTGAGGGATATTCAAAATGTGTTTCTATGTAATGTCATATCAAATCGCTTAAATAACTTCTCACGTGGTCCTTATGTGTAGATATAGTCCCAGGCAGTGCCTCCCCCTGGTGAGTGTTTGCTGAACTAGTCAGCATGATTAAAGTCGGCCAACAAGTGTTGATTCTTTCAGAAATAAGTATATGTATGTAAAGAGACTATGTATAAGAGAACACTCCTTGGCCTAGTATATATTGTACAACTGTATGATCATTAAGTTTAATGGATGTACATATTTGGACAACTGTGCTACATTACAATGAAGTAGGTGGGTATATCAGCTTCTACTTGGAATATTTAAAAGCTGTTCACACTTTTAGATACCTTAGACTTGTTTCACATTTTTTGTCGTTTGAGGCATAAGCATATTTGCGTGTAGAATGGTGCAATCCAATTGATCATATTCTTTAAGAAGGCAATTACAAATTCATCTCCAACTCTCATATACCTAAGATCTTTAATCGACAGTTTGCCAGATGATTTGAAATTAAACAAATTGAATAAAGTGGATGTCCGGGTATTTGTACTTTTATTTCAAAGAGAATAATGGTTATAACATTTCCTGTGTGTAAAGAGTGGTTCTCCCATTAAACATTATGACTACACACACCATACTGGCCAGCAGTAAGAGTTATTTTGCAAGGAGGAACATATTATAATGGATGATAGTATTGAAGCACACTTGATTAACTAGGGAATTATATTTCATATATGTAACAATGTTTTACTTGGCAATGATATTCTATACACAATTCATGCTTATATAACACAGGCCCTGATTGCAATGGTAAAGCACTTTTTTGGAAATGGAGCACATAAAGGAGGTGCATTTATCTGTGTACCTATCATATGATCATCTTCAATACTTTTCAAAATTGAAAGTGTGAAAATTATATATGACAATAGCTGACTCAAAATGACAGAATCTTATTGAACATTACCTTTACCTGTACCCATTACTTTCAGCAACAAACCTAAAGGTTTTTCTAGTAACAGTTACAATTTACATCTAAAATGATTAACTTGTATCGTTAAGCACCATAGACCATGTATAATAGCAGTGTAACATTGAATAGCAGATTTTCCAAATATATATTCTATAATGCCGTTCTTAAGCGTATTACCTTTTTATATATGTGATATAAAACCATCTTAAGAATATCAGTTACAGTTGGTATTATCTATGTAACAGTATGAGTAAAGTAATAGTTGTTCAGTCCCACAGAAATTGTAAATAATGCCAGGAAGTGGGAACTGTCGCAAGATCAGCAATCTAAAAAAACAACAGAATATCACCTCTTCATAGTTTCCTCCAATTACCCGTGTCCATGAGACAATTTTAACCTAGTTAGCCATCCAATCAACACTAAAATAGTCTGATTATACTGGAATAATTGGCAGATTTTTGTACATTTCAATTAATCATACTGATGATTAATCACTCAAAATATGAATTGGCAACATTGAAATAGCTCCAATAGGAGTTAGATCAAAGGCTAGGCAGTATTTCTGTAAACTTGAGAAATTTGCTAAATCTCTATAGCTGTCTGCATCTGTTTGAAGGTCATTGAATATGTCCTATTAAACAATTATCTATCAATATGTTGTAATTCCCTTGAAGGGATCTTGATTGATATGCCCTGCATATCCATTAAAATGTGTTAATTCACAGCATGAAAACAAACTTTAGACTATCTGGCCCGTGCCCTTCAGGAAAAGTTGGAGTATTCACTGAACCCAACAATGTATTCAAGGACCATCTGATGAACAAACTTGTACTGGTCCTGAAAGTACGAAAAGAAACTGCCAAAAGTCATGCAATGAAAAAGACAAAAAACAATGCCGCACATATAATTTAATAATTCATATGAGTATTTTGACCAATGTCAATTCAGTAATTGCATAGAAACTATTTTGATAAATTTGTTTAATGGAATCAGTATGGTTAGGTTCAATTTCTAAAATGCATTGCAATGAATATTAACCATTAACCATTGCTTCACAAAAATTACAAATGTAAATCGTAAGTATTTTTCACTTCCAATTTCATAACATTTTGAATATGTGATACGGATACTTTAATATATGCTATGTATGTATTGAAACGATTCGGCCGCAACTGCTGATGACAGTAAACTAAATTTGTGCATGTTTCTCCTGACAATTTCATTACAGAATAGTTAATAAATTGTTGCTTACAATATCTGTTATGAACTGTGGGCGTGGAATGCGGACTTGTTTGACGGCCCTGAAGACGTCCACCTCCTGGTCAACCTTCAGCTGCTCCACTGCATACAGAGAAGCCAGGTATAGGCCACATCGTGTTGCCCCATCTCTGAAAATAACATATTTTATATAATTGCATGAATACTTACTTTAAAAAAATGAAGAATCACTTGTTTAAACTAAGAAATACGTTCTCAATATATAAAATACAGTGACTTGTTAAGTTTTTACACTAAAATACCACTCTTTGATGTGGTTTCTTGTAATGACTATGGCAGTAGAGCTACTTAAAAGGAACAGGTAAAGTTCAGCAGTAATAAAGAACATTAAGAACATAAAATTAGCCTCAAAGCTACGTTAAGTCCTATGTGAAGTGTACTGAGAAGTAATTGCTGTCACAAATATATAGAGGACAGAATTCAAAATCTTAACAGATTTCCTCAAGTCTAAAGTTGTGTTATAACATCAAAAGTATAGAGAACAAGTAAAGCGTATTTCAGTGACTTGTTGTTAGCTATAGGAGAAATCAGCCTCTAAAATTGTTTCTACTAAGCAAATTGAATTATGTGAACAAAGTAATGATCTGATAACTCTTATGTCTATGAATCAACTATTCATTACTATCAGTATTGTGCAAAAGACCACTATGGGGTTGAAATTTAGATATGCCTTACGTGCAGTGCACTGTCATTGGTCCATTCCCAGTTTGTTGTTGCCACTTTTGTACCATGTCATTGAGCTTGAGTAAGACACCCTTTTCCTTGGGACACTTGTCCTCCTTGGCCCATGATGTGAACTGGAATTGTCTCACCTTAGAGGCCACCTTTGCCTTTGGGTGAAAAAATTAGAGTAAGTTTCTGTGTCGGTCTGTATACAAAATTGATGACAATCTACAAGTAAAGTCAAAATGATGTTGACAGTCTCTCAACAACTTTAACCTTAACTCAAATTACACCGTCCTCCGTTGTGTATCTGAAACTTAATGATTGGTCTTACAACTAACTCTAATTATGAATCAGCCGTGATTATATGTTTACTGCATTACCTTCATCATAAGTATGAATTTGTTGTAATTAAGTACAAAAAATACCCTCAATACCTCAGTACAATTGTTACAATCATATAGACAATGATTTTGAAATGCCACTATCGTCAACGAAGTTAATATCAGTACTTAACTGTTATTTGGGTGCTGTTGCACTGTTGACCATTCCTTATATCAAATTTAGGGCAAGCTTTCTTTTTTATGACACAAGTTATGAAGGATAAATTAGATATCAGTGGCAAAGTAACTGTAGGATGAATTTACAGAGGCAACATTCATTGACTCAAAATTGTTAGTTATAGTTAGACAATAAGGTAATGACATTTCATGTAAAGAAAATTATATACTATAACTTTACCTCTATTTTTGAGATTTGAAAGTCTCTTATTGTTATGTGTGGGTCCTTTGTATCTACTGATGTCAAGGAAACCTGCAAAGGACCAAACTCTAACATCTGTTCTTTTTCCTCTGGCCAATAGAAGCTGATGTCCTGCATAAGAAAAAGAGACATTACAAATTTTAATTAATATTTCACCACCTATACATAGGTTTCAGTCAGATTATTAATCCATGCAGTGGTTCGACAATCTCAGAAACCTCTTTCTAACTGATTTATTATTTCAAAAGTTCTCCCAGCATGTGTTAGTTCCAAACTAATGTTTTGATTTAAAAATTGTCCGAATGGGCAATGATTCTTATGCACCCTTTCAGTCACTTCCCAATTACTATCAATTTAATTATGAATTACCAAAAAAAGTTGTTCAAAGCTACATCAATAGATTATGATATTTACTACGTTGTTTTTGTCAAGTGGATCCAGCATCACAACAGTGGATGAATGATGATCATACAAGAGTCTCCATAGGTCACAGACAGTATGACGAAGGGGCATCTGGGTGGCAATGTATGCTCGCTTGCTCCTGAAACTCTGTGAAATAATAAAAAAACAAGACTAATACTCTGATATGTAATTAAACCTTAGTAACCTGTGGCATAGTGTCTGCTTGACTGACGAGCATTATATACTTAATCAAATCACCACACAAACCAAAGTGAAAGACTTTTATTCTTATTTTGTGTCCTATGAAAATAGATCATACATCTCGTATCCTCATTACATTTCACACAAACTATAAATATAATAAATTAATTTGTCCTCTATACAGTTTCATCATGTTGTTCTTAACTCTAACAAATATTCTGGTATCATCACAGGTTGATTTTTCTTTTTTTACTCACATCAACAAAGACAGCATTGATGTAGCCTGTGGTTCCCTCTACCATGGTAGAAAGATATGGAATAGAGGTGTTACCTACAAAAACAGACAATCCTAAATAATTCTTACTAAATGGGCATCAATTATTCGCAGCCATTATTAGACTAATTTATAATTATCTTACTTGTGAAAGGCTTTGTCGCTATCAATTCAACTTGGATATAAAAGTATTCATATTGTATGTGCCAGCATATTACAAAAGCATTTTTGAGCTGCATTGTGCAGATATGTATGCCTTGAAAACTTCTATTAATAAGCATCAATGATTGATAACTATATTTCAAGTTCAATTTTTTGATAATGTAAACAAATCAAAAGCAGCATCCAATGCCACATAATTTTCATGATCCGTTTTATGACAGATACATCGGGCTCATAGTCCTTTATCAAAGTTCAAAGATACTTCATTTTACCAGATATCACAAGTTAATTAGTCTGTTAACAAATGCTTCTGATTATAGAATCAACAATTGAGAAAACATTAGACCTAAGCGCTATCCTGTGGAAATTAAATATTGAATGTTGCTGTATGAAGAAGGTGACATTTAGTGAAACATGCAGTGTTTCTCACCTGGGATGATATCCTTGCAGCGGTTCTTATCTTCATTGCCAGCTTCAAGTGCCACAAGAGATGCTCCTTCTTCATGGTGTGTCTTCAGAATCTCAAGAACCTAGATAGAATATCATACAAATATATGCTTTAAAATGAAACCTTTTATATTCATGCAAGTCTAAAGGTAGGAAGAAGCACTTTTAGGTAAGAAACCGTTCAATGGCATAAATATTTGCAAAAGCAATTATTCAAATCACATGAAAAACTGGAAAGTTAGAAAGTTTAAACTTACACTTATATAGAAATAACTACTTTAAATGTGGAAAGTTATATACATATGCAAGAATGATAAGTTAGCAATGCAGAATACGACAGCAACTATCAAAGGTCTCTTAAAGTATTTTAGTTTGAAATTGGTGATATGGCAGAAATTTATCTTTATCATATATGAATGTGTAGGTCAAGAAAATATTGTTTTTCAAGAATGATAATGGACAAATGAAACCTGTGTATTTACACTCTTGTAAAAATGTCTCACTGACCACAACACTGCTTACCCATGATGAAAAGGTGTTCTAATATTATTGGTCAGAAAATCACATTTCATATTCCCCAAACTAAATTCAGATTCATCATCTAAGGTCACTAAGAAATTATGTATATTATCAACAAAAAATTATCCTTCTTGTGGAATCCCCGGACTAAAAATGGTCCCCAATAAATCACTAAAGGGAATGAATTTTATACATAATATATATGATTAAAATGCTTAAATGTATAGCATCCCTAAATGGGCGTAGCACTAGCAAAATTAGCATAAATACACAACAATTCTGTTTATTGGATTCTGAGCTTCACTATATAACTAAAACAATAGTTGGCTAATTAAAGGTTCTCTTTGACTACTAAACATGAATCTAAAAATCGATTATTATGCATTTGTAAATTTGTGGAGAAAAAGACTGTCAACATGCATAAATTTTATGGATGGAACTTACCTCAAACTGTTTTTCAATCAAACGGTTGCCAGTTTTACGATCTGGCTTGCATAGTCTGGCATACTCTTTCCCAAACTGTGATGCCTGGATTCCTGTTTCACCAGACAGTAGTGCCTCATGTAGTGCATCATACGCAAAGATGTACTGACTCTACAAGTTAATGATTTGTGATTTATAATTATGAGTACAGGTTGAATGTGGAGTCCTTCTGTCTGGCACAACGGCTAATTCTGAGTACAATATATAAACAGAAATGACATTTTCCGTTCCCAGCATAACGTGATAAAATGTAAGGCATGATAATTGTCAATATAAACATAAATTAATTAACGTAAATCACAAGGCCATGTGTGGCCATGAAAGGCATTTAGAAGTCAGAATATCAGTTCATACTCATATTCTAGTGTATACCTTATGCTTCATAATACTACTCTGAATACTAGATGCTTGTATAAATTATGTGCAGAGCATATATATGTAATATTTAATCAGAATGAAGTATAAAACTTCTGCAAGAAAATACTTATTTTGACCAAATTTGAAGAACATTGTTATTTAATATTTAGAAAATCAAAGTTTCAAACATTTGTCATATCATATGAAAGTGTGTGTACCAGTGTCTGGACCATGTTGACCCTCTCTGTTCTCAAATGGAAAATGTAACCCCATATGTTCACTTCATTTTCTAGTAGACCTTGTTGTAGACAATAATCTATTGCAATGTATGTTCCTGTTCTGCCAACTCCAGCACTGAAAACGAACATGTATATGTATGCTTATTTGATATGCCATTCTGGTTGTATATTGGCAAAACATTGTAATTCAATTATGATGACATGAAGTGCTCATAACTTGGAAGACCAATAAATCATGATGCGTGAGTTGCAAAACTAAGAATAAATAGATGTGTAGAGTGCAAGGGAAATTCAAACCAAGTAATTATAAACATTTGAAGAAATTTTAGTTTGTTATTACTTACCTGCAATGTATAATCAAGGGCCCTGTGGCATCTACATCATAGGACTTGACACGTCTTCTAAATTCAAGTAACTCTGTGGCTACTTTTGGCACACCATGATCTGGCCAGCCAGTGAAGTGTAACTGATGAACCCTTCTTGATTTTCCCTTCAAAAGGAAGGAAAGCATTGTATTTTGTTCAAAATATTCATATATCCTTATAGATTTGTTCATTCAATATCACATTATGCATTGTTTAAATGTAAACTTCTTCCTGAAGGGCCATACCTACGAAGCGATTTTACTCTCGCTTGGCGCCGGGCGACTGGGAGGATGGCCGTCAACTGGCGATCCTATCAGTTTCCTGTCACCGTCAACAGCTGAGTCGTTTAGTGGGTATGGGGCTTTAGTAAAACCATGTTTCTCTTACTGTTGAGAAAAAAATGTACCATAATGCCTTAAGACATCTTGGGATAACAAAAACTACGTTCTACAACCACAATTAGGTGCTTTTCAGCATTTGTGCAACTATCTAATTCCCATTCAATATTTAGAGAACATATACTCTATGACTACTTTTTCAGACAATGATCTGGATTGCAATATAGTTTATTATATACTCACTTCAAATTCTATGTTGAATATGCATATGACGTATGCTGCATAATTGTTCTTGCTGACAAGAGTTACCTTGATTTGACCATAAAGAGCTGAACCACTGTCTGGCCAATATTGATGGCATTTGATCTGTTGGCATAGAAAGACAATATTTATTTATTAGAAGTAAAGCTCATCTTTCTTTTTCTCATGTATCAATCTTTAAAAATAAAAGGTGAAGTACAACGGAAAATGAAAAAAGGTTTTAAGGGATAAAGTGACATATCTTTGTTCATTTTGTATTCCCAGTACACAGCAATGTTGCAGATCCCCTCCCATGTCTGTCCAATCCTTAACAAAATCAACAAAACTTCTATCATTGATCTCAGTTTGCCTGTTGCTTAATGCTGGGCAAAGGTTTGGATAAGTACAGTTAATAGTAAATATGGGTAATCACTGAGCAGTGCTATAATTTCATAATACATTCTAGTGCTCATCGTGAAAGCATGAAGTCAAAGCAAGTTCAATGGAAAGAGACTGTGAATTCCTATTTATTATGATAGTAATAATTCAAATTTGAGGAAGCTGCAATATGTGTGTAATTTGGTTTACCTTTCCTGCTTCAACAATGTTCGATAACATAATGATTCTGGTACTGTTACTATCCCAAACCATCCGCCATGTATCATTGATTGTTATATCTTTTGGTCCTAGGAAAAAAGAGAAATGTGTCTTGAGACAACCTTTCTGCTGCCATTTTACACATGTTCATTGAATAATTATGAGGGACAACAGTTTCCTCAACAAATCTTATATTGAGTAATGTTTAACAATGGATTTTTCTTGATTATCCCCATATCACCTATGATGGTTAGTCATTGAGATATTTTCCTTTGAAGAAAAGTTATCTTCCTGTGTATAATATCAAATAATAAGCAGAAATCAGTTTTCATACCTTGTGTTGCAATGTAATATTTCTGAATACCTCCATATCCCTGCAAAACAAGGTCATAGTTTAATAAATTTAGCGCTGTGCTTATACTCATGCCTTGTCCACAAACAAAAGCCTTAGAATTTTCTTTTATTTGTGTATGTAAAATTGATATCATAGATATAGGGTAAACAAACTTTGTTCATGTAAATCTTTGGAGCTCTTCAGTACAGTTCTTTAAAAGATTTGTAAAAGTTTCTCTGACTCCCTTATTCCATTACAAAGTTCATCTAATACATACAGTGACGTAGTTGGCATTGATGTAGTCTGAGTTGGGAGCGTTGTCTGTTTTTTTCAAAATCACGCGTGAGTGGTCATCTGAAATGAACATTATTTCTGTCAATTACTTTCTGCAGTACCAACTCAATAATGTATTGATGAACTTTATTTTATTTAGGAATTGTATTAAGTTGATATTGTTGTTTATAACAACATAATATAATACATCTTAGATTCATCAGATACTGATTGTGACATGACTTATTTGAATTATGTTATGAATTGGCAAAAAGCTGTACCTCCTCACCCATCCTTAAGCGTACATTGGCTAAAATTACCCTATATACCCAAGGAAAGATTTGCTTCCTGAAGGTTATCAACTGAATAAAGCATGTCTTTTATCTTTTATTTAAATACCGGAAAAGGAGGACATAGCAGACATGCCCAAATACAATCAGCACTGCTCACACAAACATTCACCTATCACATATTAACTATCATATTATGAGTTCTGACAATACTATCAATGTTGGGCGCTGTAACAATTAAACAAGGTCATCAGCGATATTAATATATATAAATCATCAGGACTGCCTGTATCATCAAGACTCCTAAAAGATAGTTTCCAGTGTCTTAGTAAACATTTGTTATTTATTTATAACTTGTCTATATCAACGTCTGTCTTCCCTGATGCTTGGAAGATAGGAACTGTGATCCCAATTCCAAAAATTGTAAATCCAAAACACACTGAGGATCTTAGACCCATAACTCTATTACCGTTGCCTGGTAAACTTTTAGAGCATTTGGTACATAGCTTTCTATATAATCATATAGAACAGGAAAACCTGTTTCATCATGCACAGAATGGATTTCGACGGAATCACGGCACACACGATACAATATTTAAACTGTTAGATGAAATATTGACTGAAAAAAACAATAATTGTGCGACTCTAGCAATTTTCATTGACTTTAAAAAAGCATTTGATACCTTAGACCACTCAATATTATTAGAGAAGTTAACTAAATTTAAATTTTCAAAACATATTCAATCCTGGCTTAAAAGCTATTTGACTAACAGAAGGCAACAAACAATAGCAAATGGCAAAACCTCGTGTGTCTTGGACATCACACATGGCGTGCCGCAAGGCTCTATACTTGGCCCACTGTTGTTCAATGTGTATATAAATGACTTACCTGTTTTTGTTAAAAACTCAAATATACTATTATATGCTGACGACACTGTAATTTTTAAATCAGGTGATCTAAACCATGTACTCCATGATCAAGTACAGGAGGACTTACATATCTTGGACATTTGGTGCAGACAACATAAACTTACAATAAATATCAAAAAAACAAAAAGTATGTACTTTAGTAAGGATGGACATCCTGGAACACCTATGATAAACCTGGGGCAAGGAAGTATAGAAAATACAAGAATTTACAAATATCTGGGAATAAATCTGGATTATGCTCTAAATTTTAAATACCAACTACAGGAGACTTATAAGATTGCTTCCCATAAGCTTTTACTGTTGCGACGTATAAGAAAATCAATTACAGATTTCACAGCTCTAACATTGGTAAAAACAATGTTATTGCCCTACCTGGATATGGGTAATATTTATTTTACTGCCTGCCCACAACACTTGACACAACAACTGGATGTACTGTTGAATGTGGCTCTACGAATTTCATTACATATACAAAGGGCAACTGATATCCATACTTGTGGTTTGTACACAAGAGTAAATCTTTTACCAATTAGATATAGACAAGACTACTTTCTACTGAATACTATCTATAGGCTAATCAAAACAGGTAGCATCACTATGCGTCCCATGTTGAGGGTTACAAGGCAAGCCCAAGCTCCAACTGTTTATATTCCTTTTACTAGACAGAATTACATGTCACAATCGCCTGTGTTTTATGCAAAAACTATTTGGAATAACCTTCCACAACACTTGCGTCTCTTGGATACATATAGTGAATTTAAACAAAAATTGAAGATATATATTACTGGATTATATCAACAGAATGAATTTGCTAGATTGACTGCAGGTATTTTTATATAAACATTAATATGCTTATTGGGTTATACTGTGGCTCATGAATCATATCATCTCATCTCATTCTTCATTAACAGTTATATATTGTTACCTTTTGACTAATATCATTCATGTTAAAGAATATTGAATATTACATTGAAAAGCTTGTATTACATTAAGTTCTGGCTGGAGGTGAGGGAAGACAGGAGTAATCCTACTCACCCCAGGGTAAATAAAAATGTTTAAAAAAAAAAAAAAAAAAATTCCTCAAAAATGGTATGAATTTGTGTTTCATAGAATGGGAAGTAAATTTGTAGGGAAAGTAATATATAAAAAAAAAGCATGCTCATCTGAGTAGAAACTTGCATTAGCTAGTGTTATCCCTAATTAGGAATATGTAAATATCACATAATAGATTAAATTATATATACTTGATGCTTAGCTGTAATTTATGGTTTGGACATTGAAAGTTTTAAATACGACAACTAAGTTGCAACTATTTCGTGCCATCATATATCATCATCAATTTACTCACATGCTTTAGTGTTTTGGAAGCGGTTCTTGACTTTGTTCTCTGGTGTGTTTCCTACATCCCACTTTGCTGTAGGGCCTATGGGAAGGCTCTGCAGACAAAAAAATTGCATTGTGGCATGAAATACTTTGTGACTTTTTAGTTACAAATAAATAAATCATTCTCAGACTTTAATATTGCAAGTAGTTACAACCACTAACATCATTTCAAATTAAATAACTAATCTTAAACAACAAAAGTTTCCCGCAAGACCTGATTCATAGTAACATCTAAGTAACAATTTTGAGAGGAATAGATAAGGGCAAAATTCATTTTTCTGAGTTCTAAATACAAAATTTGATGATATCACATTTCCAAGGCAAATCAAGATTTGACAAGGGCAAAATTATTGAGACAGTCATCATATTTTGAGATATCTGCAAAAGTGTCAAAAATTCTCTCATTCTGTAATCATCTGAATTGTACAATTCATAACAAACTTTAGCAACATTAATTTTTGAGAATCTAAGCATTTGAAACTCAGTGAAAATTAAAATTAATAGACATAAGTTGAGTACCTTGAACTCTTCTTTGAAGGCATCAGTCTGGTTCTTCTTGGTCTGGATGTACTTCCCGAGGTCCTGCACCTTAATAGCTGGCATCAGACCTGTATTGTCATAGATGTTTTCATGGCGCTCGAGTTTGGGTGTAGACTGAGCACTTTCTGATGGTGTGGATGTTTCACTGGCAGTCCTTTCTAGATCTGTCAGTTTCATAGGCATTTCCTGGATACCTAGAATTGAGAGCCAGTATAAATAAGATAAACCTTTGTCCAAATTTACAACTTTAAGACTAATTCAATGCAGCTTCTTCAAGACTCGTGCTTTGAAGACTGTTGATACAAAAATTGAAAATTTGAAAGATTAATTCATACATACATACATACATACATACATACAGTCTATGCAGATATGGTGATTGTTTATTTCTGGCTATATGCTTTAGCATTCCAAATTTGTCTTGCATATTCACTGCATCAGGTCAAACTTTTGTTAATTTTGTTCATATTAATCTTATACTACTATACTATACTACCAGCTAATAGGTGATGACTGTATGTTATATATCAGCTTGTATGTGTTTAAAAGTTAATATCCATCCACCTCTTATTCCATGAAAATGGTTTACCTTCATTTAGGATTGTTATTTTAATTGGCATATTTTTCTCCAAAATCACAAGGAAAACTTTACATCATATGTATACATAATTGCTTTACATATTTTTGCAGTGAATGCGTTTCACATCTGCATGCATTTAAGGTTAGGCTAGTCTGCAGGAAAAAAGCACGAGGAAAACTAGCTACTTGTGGTCTTGGAGAATTAACCCTTGTCTTAAATGTCAAAGTTTTCTCATTTTCCATTCACCACCAACATGAGTAAACCCCATAGTCACTAAGTCATCTTCCTGGCCACCCATCACTGCTGATCTGGAAAATCGCCGATAAAGTTGCCAGGCAACTGGAATATTAAGCGAGCTTAATGTTTGTCTGGCAATTTTCCCGGCAACTTTCCTGATGATCATGTTGTCCGTTGCCTGTAGCCCAGAAAGCACAACATGCCCACAGGGAGTCGGCCAAAGATCCATTCATTATCCATCTGCCCAGGGGCTCCACTGGTCATTCTGCCAGTTGTTTGTCACTGGTCAATGGTAAGGTAGCTTAGTGGGTACCCAGCCAAGGATATGACATTCTAGTAATGTTGCAGCAACGTTCTGGATTGATTCTTGTTACATTACACTGTTAGGTTACAGTGACGTTCTTTTGATGACTCCCAATTAAGTCACTGCAACCAACTGTTGCAATGTTAAATTGTGACATTCTAATAAAGTTCTTGTAATGTTATTCATGAGGCTAAAACATAAGAATGTCACAATAAAGTTCTGTTATGTTGTGGTTGATACCTTACTTATAGAAAATGTCCCAATAACATTCTGTTAAGGTGAGGTTGACACCTAACCTAATAAGATGGTCTCTGTAACATTCTGTTTAGGTAAGGTTAAGACCTGACATAATCAGATAATGTTCTGTTAAGGTGAGGTTGTGACCTGTCCTGGGTAGGAGGTCACAACTATTTTCTGCTTACGTAAGGTCTGGACCTCACTTATTCAGAACATCACAATGACATTCTGTTATAGTTTGGTCTTGACATAACCTCATCAGAACATTATGATAACATTGTGTTTTGGTTTGATCTCAACCTCCCAGAAAAAATATGTAACAGTTATGTGACATTTTGGTTAGTAACAAAAAAGCTTGGTTTCATAACGTGATCCTTACGTCACACCTTGGCTAGGTATGGCTCTTAAGGTAATTATAATATTATATTGTGTGTGTGATTTTGGCTACATACCTCCATCAGTTGGTTTGTTGTCCAGGTTTCTTGCTTGATTACTGTCTATCATATGGTTTTTAGCAGAGTCTGTGAGGTCTTCTACCTCAGAAGGCCCTCGTGATGACTTTCCCTTCTTTGTTCTGAAACAATTATGCAAACCATTTAGAGATAATAAAACATTTTTATAGTTTTCTCAGTATTTCATGATTGAATGTTCTCAACCTCTTCAAAGATTGATAAGGCGGACATTGCATGAATCACTATCTGCACTGATTAATGTTTCCATAATTCAGTTCTAAGAAAAGAAAATAATACACAGTTTTAAAAGGCTGAATATATGAGCATTCTGTAGGCGTGAAATAAATGTAAAGGAAATGAAAAATCACCTAAACATCTTTTGGTAAAAACTAAGTGTAATTGTGTTTTGTTTTTTACGTTGATATCTCACTTACTATCTATCAGAAGTCCTCAATATTTTCAATGCGTGGGGGGGGGGGGGGGGGGGGGGGCTATATGTTCTCAAGGTTCTCCCATAGGGAACTTTATCTTAGAATTTTGATATCATTCATAGTTTTCAGTTTATTTAACGTAGTAAATGAGTAAATGATATCTTAAAGGTACATATAAAGTTATCCGGGTTTTTTTTGGTGATAGATAAAATCTGAGACCTAAGTAAAGAAATTGAGACACACTTCTTTCAATGAGCAAGTAAAGAACACAAAGTTTCCATTCAATAGCTTAAAAAGGTTATAATTATGATATCCTTCTTCTAAAATAAAAAAGTGAAAAAAAATTGTTTAAAATTCATAATTTCTCTGGTTCCCAGCCGATGATTTATATGAATCCGGATGTTATAGATAAAATTTACACTTTTTGTGATGTACAATATGTGATTACAAGTGCCTCTGCTGCACATGTATATATGTAGATCCCTAAAGGCAGCTCACCACCCTGAGACCCCTTATCATCCCTTAACAAGACTTTTTATAGAACTTTAATGTTAAAATGACATTTAATTTTCAATATAGAAAAGACCCTGGCAGCTTTGTAGAAAACAACTACAGTCTGACAAATGATAGTGATATTGTTTTATTGTTATTACCTTTGTCAGTAAGTAGGGGCACATAAACATCAATGTATTCTTTTTAATGAAAGTAATGTTATACCAAATGCATATCAAAAAGTCAAAATGTATTTTTGGTGTGAAAATGAAGTAGAATAAAAGCGTTACAATAAGACTGAGGTTTGCACCAATCAACAAATTTCTTAAAACATTGGAATACGCATCAGGAAAATAGTTCTTACCTTCTGATTAAAACAAAGACTATAATGAAAATGATGATTAAGAGTGTGATGCTAGCTGCAGCAGCCCCAGAGATTAGCGGTGTCTGTCCACTGCCAAGTGCATCCATGTTGGAAGTAGAAGGGGCTGTCACAGGCAAAAGGAAAAAAATGTAATTAACAGCTGTTGGACTTATACGCAATAACTGTTTAGTTTTTCTCCATTTAAATAACCTGGCTTTGAATTAGATGGAAATTCCTTGGAAATTTGAAAGCTAAGTTGTCATCTCAGAATGTCTGAAACGGTCGAAGTAAAATCAATGCCCCCAAAAGAAGTTCAAGTAAGAAAATTTGGTAAACATTTGGTATTCATCTACTTCTGTAGTGTGCATCGTTAAGTGTGCCACGGTCATGAATGATGCATGCTGTGAACAGTGTACATTACTGTTTACTATATAAAATAAGTAAGGTTAAGGGCTGGGGTTATAAGCGCCAATGTTGCTGCCTGCATTACATATCATATTACATGCGGAACGTACTTCCCCAGGTATGAGGCTAATTATATGCCCCGACCAGCCATCTGCACATGTGCTGGTAAGGATGGGCCTGAACTCCACATGTACGTGTGGATGTATTCAAATATCCAATTTCAATCAGAGGAAAAGTGTAATCTGATGGGGAAAATGTAAAAACTCGTTTGCAACTTTTATTCTTTGAATTTGATATCCTCATGGAAACTGATTAATGTTATTGTCATGTCCACCCCTACATGTACTTACAGTTAAGTTATGCATGAAGGGAATCATAACTTAAATATATTAAGTGGGGTATAGTTTTCAATTATGAAATCTAGAAATTACCTTAAATTGGCGTGTATATGTTTTTTCTGTAAGTGTGAGGTCCATTAGTCCACACATATCAACAGTAATAAGAATAAGGGTAGACAAGTTGCCTCAGGCTATACGCTTAATGAAAACGTATCTCAGAATTTTTCTGAGGCTCCTACTTTTATATTTTGACAAAAGGCAGGTGATATTTTGAGTATTTTTTGTTCTTATTCTCGAATTCATAAAATTAAATCTAAGTTCGCAATCCAAATCTTGAAACATACTCACCATTGAATACATTTCAATAGTATACATTTCAAATTGATATTTATCCTATTAACTTATAAACTAAATAATACAAGGAGATTCCCATATTTATTTTGAAAGGAGTTAGACCAAATGGTATTTTCCATTTAGATTAAGATCCAGTGGGACGATAGATGACAACCGTTGCATCCATTGTCTCTCTTCTCACTCTTTCAAATTGAGCTTTATTAGAGTCGAGGGAGAGGAAATGAAAGAGAGGATTGAAATGCCCTTAGTCAGACTTGGATGGTCAGACGGACAGAGATTAAAACGTCTCACTACCATAGTATCATTGTTTTGAGTGATATCATGAGAGTCGCCTTAGAATTGAGTTAAGATTCCGTTCTTTGTTCGGCCCAAATATTGCATGCTGAAATGGTCGTAAGTGATCAGGTAAACTAAATCGCTACTCTGACAGTTTGCTTTGAAATGCGGGGTGAAAGGACGACCATCTGTTTTAGAGATTGTTCTCTTAGACCAGTTCATCAGAGGACAGTATCTACAGGTGGTTGGTTGATTGCACAGGTGTCCACTGAGAGTAGAGTCCCTGACCAGGGCCTCGCCCAGATTGTTATTTCTTATTAAACAGAAAATGAGTCCAGAATCTGGCGGGTGGTTTTTGAGGGTCTCAGAAGGGACCAGTGATCTCCTACAATGTCTGTGATTGGCGGATTTTCAGGATTATGTGTTGTGATACAATAAAATGTATCTTGATCTGATTTGGTGTTGGTTTTAGGACCAGAAAGATAGTGTTTATTTAAGAGGGTTACCCTATCCAGGCCTTCCACTCTGGATAGCAAATTCAAACTAGGGCTTTCAGGTATCCCTGGCATATGAAATGAGAGCTTAGCATGAGAGCATTCTGGATAAAGTCTTCATAAATTCCCATATTCAGTTTCTGATTTCTGTACATTATATTAGCATTGATTTAAAACTGCATATCAGAATGCTGTCTGTATTCTTAGCTCAGATATTTAGTCTTGGATTTAACACTGCCTGTTAATACAAAGTTTAAGCATACTTACGAATTTGCAGGCTACAGTTCAGACCAGTGAACCCATCCTGACATCCACTTGAACAGGATCCATCAGCTGATGAGCAGGGCTCTGAGGTATCAAGACAGTTACATTCCTCTGTACATCCAATTCCAAAAAAGTAAGGATCACAATCTGAAACGAAGAAAGTGAATTTTAATAAACAAGAAAGAATTCTGTTTCAATTGATATGTAGGGTAGATGTTTTATTTTAGCATACTATTTCAGAAAAGGAATTCATCAAGATACCTGATGAAGGTGTCCTGAACCATAGAACATAAACTAGTTCAATAGAAGCATATTCTGCTTCATGTGTACTGGATGCATAAAGTGGTATTTGTTCCTTATTATAACATATCGATAGAGACATACCCGCATGCTAATACAGCTTATGGAACTAATGTTTCAAAGATCAGGGTTTCATATTTATCACAGAAGCTTCTAAATTAAAACAAACTTCACATCCAACATGTGTGATTTGTTAACTTATTTCCTGGTGGATTTAGAGGAGAAAGTTTGTAAAAATGATGTGATATCATGTCAAAAGAGGTCGGCTTCTTACCTCGGCACTCCCCACTTATGTCATTACAGGAATACGGACATGGACAATCAGACTCACAGCCTTGGCCCCATTTGCCTTGTTCACACTCTGAATATAATGAACATATTTATTATCAAACAATATATCTTATTAGATAAAATGATAGATCTTAAAGTGTCCATAATATTCTTCAATGCTCCATGACGTATCATATTCATTAATGCTGTGCACTCGGATAGATAGAGGAGTTTATCCTTAACTGGTCAGTTTCATATATGTTTGTAGCATAATTTAGCTTTAGAAAATGATTGCATGGGTAAGTATTTGTATTATTAGCTTAATCACCCAAATTAATGTTAAAATGTTGCTCGTGGAAAGTAAAAAAATATACGTGGGTAACATTGACACGTTCTCACAATGCAGAATTCAGAAAATAAGAGCTACCCTCTTTATAGTACGGATGTCAAAGTGTGCAGAACAATTTGAGCTTGGTATACTCACTTTCATATTTGTATCCATTCACAATGACCTCACAGAATGTTAAATCTGCTTCTGTCCTATGTTTGATGGTCAAGTATCTGACAGGTTTGTCATGTTCACATAGGATTGTCTGCCTATAATTATGTATAGGATCACTAGTTTCTGCACACTGTATTTGATTCTGCCAGGCTTCATCGACACCAACGAGTATACGATTATTTATATTCCTGTTATACCCTGCAGAAACAAAAAGATACAGGGAGGGAATTTTAACTCTTAATTTGTTTCAACATCAATAAATATGTATAATATTATAAGAATATCGACAAACAACATTGAATAAACTGTGATCATAATTACCACAAAAAAAGAGGAAGAAGTATGAAAAGGACAATCCTTGTGTACCAGGCAGTAAAGGCGGTGATCCACTTTGCAATATTGTCCGGACAGACAATAAAAGGGCAAGTAAACCGATCTCAGGACCGGCGGTTTTTTGTTGGTCCAGAATTGGTTTACCCATTAAACCTATAATAGCTATGAATTGTGGCCAGTTTTAGTGGGTTTGAAACGCTGGGTAAAATTCTTTAAAAATTCTACCATTGAGTGTGTCACTGACAACACTCAAGTAATGTATATGTTGAATACTGGCAGGAGCGCTAATCCTCAATGCATGTCTTGGCTCCGCAAAATGTTCTGGATCGGTTATTTGTTCAATGTTGATATATATATACTCAACTACGGGCCCTCTAGCAGACCCTGGACACACCAGACCCCTCGACCCCAATACAGAGCAGCGGGATGCCGACCAAGGTCAGTATTGAATTTATTTCACCCCCTACACATGTTATTTTCAAGAAATTCGATCTATTTTGGCCAGATTAAACCCCATCCAGAGATATTTTCTCCTTCGCCATTACGCGCGGGAACTTTAGTTTGCCTTTCTTCATGATGGGGGCGCTACGATGCGTCGTTCGGGAATGTCCGGCGGCCAATTTTTTTTTCCAATCTTCTAATTCATGCATTATCTCCGCATTTGAACTATCAGAAATAACATTTTTTCGTAATTTATGCGTTATATTTGACATTAGACTGAAAAGTCCGCATGAATAAAGAAATTGAACTCTGTTGCTAGGTGGTAACCAAGGTCCTTCTTTATTCGGGAATCTTCGCAGAGGTCACGTGAGATGGCGGTTCGCGCGGAAAGATGCCGGCGAAATTCAATGAGTTATTTCTGCAAAATTTGGACATATAACATCATATTCATGTGGAATTTACTATCTACGGGGATGGATTACGTGTCTGGGCACAACGTGGATGTGTTATTTTCACCTGACAGTGCGTGGATTTTGGAAAAATCTGGATTTACAAATTGTTCAAATTCGCCTCACCCGAATTTGAAAAAGGGCCCACGTGGGGCCCTTCTCCTTGAAATGGACCCAACAGGCTGGAACTATAATGCGGATATAACATCTCACGGACTAAAATTCTTATTTCTACATGGAAAAATCAATGGCTGGACTTATCAACATGTGTGCTATTTAATTTAAATTCAATTGGATTACCTGCGCATAAGGACAAGCCTGCCAAATGGTGAGTACAATTTTTTTTGTTCAAAAAACAATTTCAATGTCCCATTTGAATGTCTATTTCTCTTCCAGGTCCAGGGATATAGTACAGGGACTTTGGGGCTGACATTTACTTTAGACATGGACGTGGAGGTGGTGCTGCTGGATATATTGAAATTTAGATTTATTGAGACATTCCCACTGATGACAGCTCCTGATAGCAGTCCTGTCGACGACCTGACTAATCTTTCCATATCCGTCTGGGGAATGATTTCTGTTGGATGACTGGTAGTACAACCTGAGGCACCGTATGAAGATGTAGTGGGCGGGGGTGGGCGGGCGGTGGGCGGAGCAGGTAGGGCTAGGCCTGACTTGGCCATGGCAATTTTCTCAGAGTTTTCAAAATTTTCTGGCGCTCCAAGGGCTGCTTTGGCGGTTTTCTTGCCAGTTGTCAGTACATTTGACATGAACTTCTGCTGATCTGGGTCTGCCACAACATAAGGCTGCAGGGAATTAGTATTGGAATGTCCGGTCAGCTGGATAACTATCACTGGATCTTTCCCGGCGGATAACAGATTTTGGCAGGTCATCCTTCTCACACTGTGGTTGGTTAGTTTCCCTTCCAGCCGAGCTTTCTCAGCCATGCTGGGGATTATTTCTTGGATCTTGTTCTTGCCCATTGGTTGATTGACTTACCATAGGGGATCATAGGTGGCCCTATGTTGTTTAATCCCCAGATAGAATGGGGAATCTGCCTTTTTTGTGCTTTCTGGTCGATGGGATACAAACAGTTTGTACAGGTGAACAGGGCACCTGTCACCTCCAATGGCAAACATTTTAGGCTTGAATTTCCTATGGCCCTCTGACTGCCTGGTTTTGGTTAATCTCTCAAGGTTAAATTCCAGATACTCACTGCCTGTCTCATCTGTTTTAAGCTGGACATCTCCCCATTGCATCTGGCGACTTTCCTGTGACCCTCTAAAACCAAAGCAGCTGGTTATAAAAAAAAAATGGTGTTTTGTAAGGTCCTTCCAGATGTAGGGCCCAGCTCCCCTGTTGCCCATAGGATAGAGATCATCTCATCTGTGATATAATCTGCTTTGTTTGGCCTGTTTCCTTTTCCCTCTGCTTTGAGCTCCTTTCTCTTGGACTTCACGACATCATTAGATGATGCAAATAGTGGGTCCTTGATGATGTCATGGGGGTAGCCCTCATCACGTAGGTGCTTGTAAAATAATTTTAAAAATTAATGTACTGAGACCGGCCGCTGGCTCCCGGGCCACCGGCCGCCGGCTCCCGGGAGGCCGGCGGCCGGGGCCGTCCGCCCGCTCCTACAAACATGTTTGAAAAATCATTATAAACTATTATTTAAATTTTTTCATTCGATTGGAATTAATGCTTAGGATGTCTACATACATATTATCTAGGTTATAAGTCAATTGAAGAACTTTTACTATTTCTTCTGGGTATTTTAAAACATCTATTGACGGTCCGCGGGTGGGTGGGCCGCGGGCCGGCTCCTGGGAGGCCGGGCCCGCCCGCCCGCTCCTACAAACATGTTTGAAAAATCATTATAAACTATTATTTAAATTTTTTCATTCGATTGGAATTAATGTTTAGGATGTCTAAATATATATTATCTAGGTTATAAGTCAATTGAAGAACTTTTACTATTTTTTCTGGGTATTTTAACACATTTATTGACGGTCCGCGGGCGGGCGGGCCGCGGGCGGGGTTACACTTCAATTTTGCCAACTTATTTTAGTCATTATTTTATTATTTCTTTGTATATTTACCTGCGTAGGGCTCTGTGGTAGCTTGTAATGGTATCTGGTTCATAAGATGTCCCATCCTCTTTCTTCAAACTGAGAATGAATCCGGCTATGTAGAGGTTCATCAGGATAGGTTTTATCCCTAGAAGACTTGTATCCTTGACATCATGCTTCATTACCAACCACTCTTTGAATTTCTTGACACACAGGTCTGTCTTTTTTTTGGTGTTCTTGTTCCTTTGCTGGGCAATAAAGTTGCGAATTTCTGCATCCATGTTCTTCTCTTGTTCTTCTGATTGCACATTGTCTACCGCCATTTGGGCTGGTTCTTCTTGAAAGTCGTCTTCACTGTCGTTTTGGGGGCCAAAAATGTCATCTAAATCTTTCAAAGTTAAATCCACGTTCTCTTTAGCGTTGGTTTCAACTCCAATGGTAGTGATAATGTTCTTTTTCTGCTTTAATTTGCGTAAAAAGTTGCTTTTTCCACACCAAATGACGTCTGTTGGTTCTGTTTTCGCGGCGTCTGCGTTAGCCACGCCCCCCGTTGTTCTCCACCAATCAGCGTCCGGCAACATCTTAAGTGGATCGGTCCGCCGTGACGTCACGCCCGGTTAATACAAAAGTTGTATTACCCGGGCCGGCTCGTAGGTGTCCGCGCGTGTTAAAAGATAGGCGACTTTGTATCGGGGGTGAAATAAAAGATATTTGAGCCCAAACTTGTGTTCTGTCTCTGTTGTCGTAGCGTAGTATTATATGTATTTATAACTGGTAATGTTCATATTATGTGTCAAATAGAGGCAACTCCGTGAACTCTGACAGAGGCATCCTGTGGATTGTCTGCACGAGCTTGAACTAACAAGACTGTTAGAAATTTTGATATAAAAACTTACACCAAGGATGCCATCTGAAATAGATGGTGACATTTTTTATTATGAATGTCATGTTTTTGTCGCCAGCTGCCAAGTCCACAGACCACCAGGCAGGCGTACCTCTTAGATACTCAGGTACGGCCTGGTCTGTACTAGATGGGTGAGCACAGGATAGATCTGCCAGGCGTTGTTTGTTGTTCCCGTCCACAGCCCGCCCAGCCACATGGTCTCGAAATGTACCCAGCTGTGAAGCAGGCTTACCCAGGGCGATGTTATCTGCAATAATGGCACAAGTTAAACCCTTAGATAAGAACCATAGTAATTAAAATAAACACTTAAATTTGAATCATATACAAAGTAATCCTGCACAAAGGTAGAGATTAAATCATTTACTTTGTGCATGATAATTGAAATAGTGTAAAGGTCACCAGTTGAATACAAGAGGATAATAAGAATTCTTCCAAATTACCTAGCTTATGACAATACCTAGTATAAATATGGCGGGTGCCACTGTTAGGTGTAAATATACCTGATGACAATGCTCACCGGGGTACACCTCCCAACAGGCGTTGATGCCTGGGGTAAAATCAATACCAGTCTGGTATAAGAGCGGGAACGCAGTGTAAGAGAGAGAGAGAGATCATTAGCGTTTCGATAATACGGATCAAGAGATTCGAGGGGTTTTAGATAGCTACGCAACCACAGGGACATCTGGTGACTTACATGGTACTACCGCACTATGGCTGGAGGTGAGACTAGGTGGACTCTGAGGAGGAAGCTTACTCTACCCTGAATTGGAATTATAACACCTAGGAACTTATCATCATCACTGGCAATTGTACGCATCACCGTATCCACCAAACAACTTACCCTACTGCCAAGCGTTGTTCATGTTATGGATTGAGCGCCCATCTCGTGGACTTACTTACCACTCGACTAGCACCCATTAGGAATAATATCAATGACGGTAATTATCTTGGACAATGCACTATAACTATAATTAACCATAAACAATACAATAGCGTTCAATCCCTCTGAAATTAGGGTTGCATTTCTACAATTCATACAGAAAGTAACTTCTCACTTTACAAATGGAAATCTTTATCTTTTGGAATTGATTTTTGTAGTATAAACTTAGATGTGAATATTTCATTAAAAAAAAGGAGGCTTATATCTTGAATCCTTAATACAACACTAAGAATCTATCTCATTCAATAGAATGAATGGTTCAAGTGTGAGGTAAAAATGCGAGCACAAACTTCGAAAGTTAATTTCCATATATCCTTTTTTTATCTCTCTTACAAGCTATGGTTAGATCTTCTGTGGAAAGAGTTTTGGGTTCATGGTAGAAATGAGACTTGAATATTATGATATTTCCGTACAGTCTCAGGAGTTGACCTTAAGGCATGTTATCTCATTTGGTTAATACATGACTAGTTGTCTTTATGATCTGCTTCTGAACCTACACTTCCCTTACAGCATGTGTGTGCTTCCCAACTTGACCTTCGGCCATTGACCAAATTGTTGCTGGCTTACCATTAAGAACAGGCGTAATGTTAAGAAAGGTGCTACATGTTTAATTACCATAGAGTCTTACATTCTATGCATATATGGTATACCTTTGGTTATATTTATTTCCAGATAAGATCAAAAATATCATCATATTAATGTATTTTACATAAATATTTGTTAGTCATTAGTGGGAGGATATGCTATGTTTAAGTTGGTGTCAGATTCACCAGCAATCGTTCTTGTTATTTACAGATGGGGGTTGGAAGAAGCCTTGACCTTGTACATGAGTGCAGGGCACATGGGGGATGGGATGAAGGGAGCTTTGAGGGAAGGGAGGTCATGCCTCATGCAGGAGGGTTGACTGCATAGTACAGCAGTAGGATGGGGGAGAGAGAGAGGAAAAATAGGGTACGAAGTGTAGGTTGGACTCCTACTCCGATGGTTGACAGATGGCTGGGAGACTGCAACTCCGGGTGGTGCCAAAGAGTATTAAGTGGTGCGTGTTGACCAAATACCCGACGTTTTGATCCCAATTGCCATCACTTTGATCACACTAAGTTCATATTTGACTATAAGTAAAGCTTCATCGTCTAAGCCCAAAATTGTAGGCTAAATGGCCAAATTGTATTGTTTAGGTATACGGCATCATTCTTCTTGACTAGCTATATTTTGTCCCTATCCCCTTAAGCAAGTGGGACACAAAAAAGAAGTCAGTGTTGACACACTGAAAACACAGAAGAACTGTTTATTCCATAAGAAAACTAAGGCTTTTATAACCCAAAGAGTTGTGCTAATGACCTGCACGTTCCATTATTCTCATGGCATGTCACAAACACCTGTTCCCAAAAGAGAACCTTAACGACTTTATAGAATTACTGGGGTAATCACAGATACACTCCATGGTGGTGAACTAACAACATGTATCCAAATAAAACATGCTACAACCACATTAGTCGATCCCATGCATAAACTCGTTCCCCCAGAAAAATTGGTCTTGAAATATTCATATTCGTTAATTCACCGCACTAATTTGGATATGAAAATTCCAAAAGATCATCACAATAGAATTAATCAGATATCCTTTGTTGTTGTTTTTTTTAAAAAAAAAAGGCAAGAACTCACGGCCAAGCAATAGATGTATGTTATGGACCAAGCTCACCTGCATTTACCATAATCCATAGGCGGATCAAGATGAGGCATATTTCAGCAGCATGTTTGTTCCATTGACCTATCATCGTGGTGTGTTATTCTACAAAAGCACAAAATAGAAAAAAAAAAGTTGTTCACGCTTTAGATTAACATCATCTAACATCATCATGAATCATCATTGATAGTCAGTCTTTTTTAAGGCAATCTCACAGAAATTATCCAACGCGGGGATTTCAGAAAGTTGTGTATGATATATTTATGTATATATTATTTAGATATTTATATAAACAATTGTTCAAAATCCTCTCACCTGGTATGTTATTTAGTGAACAACCACAATCCCTGTGTCTTGATCCAGGACAAATGTTGACAAACTGCTCAGATCTAAGTTTTTATGTAATATAAAATAAGTTATATATTGTTAACTGGTGAATGGGTAATTATGTTTATTTTGATGAACTAAAATAGTCCAGGAACAACATCCTGTATTCAGTCAAAATAAGAATTTACCCTACATGGTGAGACCCCTTGATTTTCTTGTTTTATCTTATGGCATCCTAGAGTCCCTGAATCAAGACTGTTCCCAAGAATTTGGGAACAGTCTAATTAAGTGATTTTTGCTTGATTAGCAAAAGTTGAAAAACTGATTATTTTGTTCTTCCTCAGTACTATATGCCATCTGAGAGGTCAGTTCCTTCCCGATTTGTTGACATATGGCACATAGATAATGTGTATGCAGGCAGTAAAACGCTGACACTAGTTGATTCGCCATAATCTATGTCTATTATAATAAATACAAGTCAACAACAACCGGAGTTGGGTTCGATGTAGCTTCCAAACTTTTAATAATGTGTATGAGCAATTACAGAATAATGATTTTAGTCAAAACCATTGTCTCTTAAGGATTAAAGACTTAACTTGGGAATTGCTAAACTAAGCTGTAAATGTACATTTTGGAGATCATTAGGCAGTTTTTGAAAGAGGTTTTATCTCATTTTGATGGAAATCGTTGTTGTAAACGAAGAGCTCCTACATCCTCTGGACTGAAAACACAGAGTTGTCAAAAATGGTGCCAAAAACGACAACCCAAGGTTGTCACAGGCTGTGTCTGTGTCTGTTAGACAAAAAATCTTATTTATGAATATTTTCATGTTGTATATATTATAGTCATTATAATAGCTTCCTATTATGTTATTACTAGTTATAAGGTATGGCCATTACACATAGGAGGCCTATGAGTTGTATGGTTTTGACACCATTCACTTACAACACTGGGTTGATATAGACAGAGGCCATGACAACCTTGGGCTGTCATTTTAGGCACCATTCACTTACAACCCTAGGGTAGTCAGGCAGGACTTTTGACTTCTCATTTTCTTCTTTGACAACCCCATGACAACCCAATCTCCTTTTTTGCTTCTCTGACGACCCTTTTGGTCCAAAGTAGTCGGGAGAAAATGACTACCTTTGTGTTGTCATCCAGCCTCAAAATTCAAAATGACAACCCTCTGACCACCCCAAAATTGTCATACGATTGTCACAAGGTTGTCACACAGCATTGATGGCCTGAAATGAGCCCTGTGATGACCCAAAAGTCACCTATGCGAGCCCAAATGTGACCTGTGACAACCCTTTGACAACTTTGCAGTGGCTCTCGGCAACGGTGAAATGAATCGAAATGTACTGCAGACACCTATTTTTGCTGATTAAATTATAATAACTTATTCACGGTGTCCTCAATTTCACAGGGGAAAGATGATATCAACAAAATAACATTTTAATAATAAGATATCTTAGAAATACATGTCTAGTACATCAATGTCTAGTACATCACATACATCACTAAGCGTATAGTGATTTCAACATGCATTGAGGGTCCCTAGGATGCCATAAGATGAAAAAAATCAAGAAAGACTAGGGGGCTCACAATGTCGAGTAGATCATGAATTTTAGATTTGGCTCCTGGACTATAAGTAGAGAATTAGTTTATAACAATCAGTCAAAAATCAGGTATATAATGAATGTACTTCTCAAGTATAACATTTTCAGATAAAATAGTTGTCACTTTTGCTACAGTTCTCATTGCTTGTGTATACTATTACTTGCAGCAGAAACATGAGTGTTAATTCTGAAGCGCCACCATGTAAAAGTCAAAATAACTTTCTCACTTATTTGACGCCACAGTTAAGGTTGGTTTGAAAGACACCCTAATAAAGCAAGGAATAATTGCTATACTGTGGTTTCCTTTCTCATTGGTCCTAGCCCATAGATCATATTATTGATTATTTTAAGAGATTTCACCTTTAATGTGATGATGTTTCTGACTTACGATCAGATGTTTCGGGTAAGAGCTATAGCTACTTTATATAGTGGTACTGGTAAAGGCTATATTCCACGATTCATTCCAGTCACTTGCGTTGTTCATGCACCATGGCAACGCAAGTGCAACGTTCCATGACACAATCAATGAACGCAACTGGCATGGAACGCAAGGTATATTCCATGATGTGTTGTGCTTGCGTTCATGCAACGCAAGTATGAACGTTAACGCAAGTATAAGGCTATTATATTCCCAGATGTGTTTAGTGCCACTTGCGTTTCAACGCAAGTTTCAGTTGCATTTCAACGCAAGTTTACTTGTGACCAGATACCAACATGTTTGTATCTAAAATGCAACCTACATGCGTTTCCTATTCAGAGACAACGAAAGCACTCCCCAACGCGTCGTGGAATATAGCCTTAAATCGTGACAAAATCATCTTCGGTGAGTAACATAATTATGATATTACTGATGTGATACAACCAATAAATCTGTCTAACTATTAGATCTCGTGATGTCCTTCCTTTACTATTCGGATTGCTTGTGCCGCTGTAGACTGTCATTATCATTGATTTACATTGCTGTATCTTGATAATGGTGTCACAGGGGGTACCCTAGTATAATTATTGTTGCTCTTTTTCAAAGGGATATGTATGGGCTGAGAGAAGGCCATAAGCAATAGTGTTTATCCACTTTACCTTAATGAAAGCCTTCTATTGTACACATTACACATTTCAGATTTCAAGTCATTTCACTAAGTTACTATGTAGAATGTAAAAGCAAGAAGCTCCCATTTCGGCATCTCAACTCGAGTGGTTTAGATCCCTCCCAGAGGTCTAGATTAATGGGAATAGGTATATGCGGTCTCCTTTGAAGCAGGTTTCTTCATGATTTTGATAAAAACAGAATTGGTTTTCTCTGCTTATCAGAGATGCCACTTTACTGTATTAATACGCGTACGGATTTCAGTTTTATGAAGTGCCAAAGTTTTAGATATAACAGGGATATTTCTATTTAATTTCAGGTAAAAAAAAAGTAACATATATTGCATTACTTATACATATGATTTGTTTCAGTATCAGAGCCTTAACGCAGAAGAAAAGAAAACCTAGTTGTTTTTGTATCAAAATACGGAAATTTGGTTTTGCCTTTTCTATGTTTGAAGAGAAGCACATCTGGCTTATCCAATTACTTTTTATCCTATGGTGAAGGTGTTAAACAAAGTGGTGTAGTATTCCGCTGATGACCAGTTTTTGCACTATGGTTTACTTCTGAACATCCTTAAATTATGTGTTGGTACGCTACGTAACTATCAGTCTACAAAAAGTTGTGAAAGGGATCCCCACATACTATACTCGTAAAACAGATACTATACTAGTCTAAACAAAAAGTAGAAAAAAACAGGAACATCATTTCGCCTTAATGAATATCTAGGTCAGTTTATGTTGAAGGAAGAAGTAGGGACATTTTAGGTAGCTTGGTGAGTACACATAGCATTCATGAAAGGGTGGATTTCCCCAGTTTCTCTCTGTATTTTTGTCAGCATTTTTGTATGATTAAGGACGGTTGAGGGAAGATTCACGTTCATTAATACAAGGAAACGTCATATAGTTTGTAACATAAATTTAGATTTAAATCAGGATTTAAACAAAAATATTGGTTGCTATTGTATATTGAATATCAACCAAAATGTCATAGTTAAGGAAATATGATAAACAAAGAAAAGTTACAGCCCAATTGAACTGAATCACGGGCAGTGAGGGCCAGATTTGGGCGTAGATAGGTAAAAAGTCCAGTCTACAGTTGGGCCTATATGTCACACTATTTAAATTTGTTAGTTTTTTTTCATTTTGCTTCATACACGGTTTGAAATGACATAGCATGTACCATATCACGACATTGGCATTCAATTATGTATGTATACGTTCCCTTTTTTTTAATGAATTACAGAACCCCTCCTCCCTCCTCCCACAACGAAATTAATTGGATCTATACAGAAATTTCTGTAGATTTTTCAGAGTTGCTGTTCCCTTCCCCACGTCCAATGGTCAAACATACTAACAGTGGGGGTCTAGACACTTAAAATCGACAAGGTGACACAGCTGTTATTTGTAAAACTCGACATGTGACATGGCTAATAAGGGACAAATGGCATTGCCCATTTCTTAAATTCGACATGATAGTGAGATAGTGACATGGGACAGGGTTATTTCTTAAATTCGACATAGGTGTACATGGAGATATAAGGACAGGCGACACAGCCGTTTTTTAAATTTGACACGCGACATGGGACTCCCCCATCTATAGCCCTAAAAGTACATCTAAAAAGATTTAACCCCCGCACTCACCTCTCTACTAGTGATCCTTTCTGGTCATGTCTCAGAACGTGAGGCTCCTCTAGACATGTTCATTCATTTACACGGGAAGAATTTGAACTCATACATTCGACAGGCTCGGGCTTGTCTGAAACCACTTCCTCTAAAACGTGTCAAGGAGTGTAAGTCTTACTCCACGATTATCCCTGAAAAATCATAGTATCATTATACCACCCATAGCAGTGGGCGTGTTAGGTAATACTTTTGCGCCCACCTCAAAGTTTCCCTTGCCCTTCTGGCGTGTATATAAGTGTAAGTCAGGGGGTGTTAACTATATTGTGTCACAATAGTCCCATCCGCTCATAGTTCTCTTCACACGCCCAACCTTCTCGGCGTCTTAACGTACCCACACTCCATTCAGGCACCAATATAATTGCCAGCAGTGGCGTATCCAGTTCCCCCCCGCCCCCCCCCCCCCTCAGGGCGGGAGTGGGGGGGGGGGGGGTCCCCATGTTCGGTTGACCCCCCTCCGATTTCTCAAATTTTACGCAATTAAACTACCAATAAAGGGAATTATCCAAATTAGGGGGTCTCTGGAACCCCTCAGATTTAGCAAAGTTTCTATGCCTATAGACCTATACGGGGAATGTGGGTTGTATTTGATGGCCGCGCTTTACCAGTGTTCTACTCTCACTGTACTTAGAAGTTAGTAGGCATTAAAAGACTGTGTTTCACTCTGATCTAGTATATTTGTAAATTTAGATGAAACATATATTATGACTCACATTATCTGTTCAATATACTCTGTACGATCGGCCGTAGACTGCCAGGTACACACAAAAGGTACACATATAAGATTCTATGCCCTCGTTATTTTTTGCCTAGTAGCATCATCGAAAATCTATTCCATTGCAGTAGTTGCAGCTTTAACAAAACAATCCCCCCTTTCCAGCTTCAACGTGTTAATTCCATTAATGCGCTTTCCTCTCACAGTTAATCTGACAACCTGTATCCAAAGGTATTCTGTAGGCCTAAGTGTAATTAATGGAGGAAAGCGGGGGGGTGGGATATTGACATGTTTTGAATCGTACAGATTTATGTCTCAAACTTATCAACGTATATATATATCTGGTTTCAATACATATTATAGTAAAAACTCACAAAAGTGGCGAGTGTCATGTTGACGCTGGGGAAACGACAATCGTTTTGTTAGGCCGGGCCTAACGAATCTAGTGGGGGTCGAACCCACGAGGGGCTCGAATAATTCATTAGTGGCCCAGCGTCACGGCTCGCCGGACGGTTGTGGCCGATAGAGGCCTTTTATATCCGAACCACAGGACTGATGCAATACACCGCATCCTACTTCTAGTATAGTGTAGACAATCTGCGGCGAATGACCCCTCCGCGCCAGAATCGTCATCCATGATTCGCAGTTAGCGAGCGTCGAGGTGGCAGAGTGATAGTGTAGACTGATCTTTCCTCCAGCGACACCTGGTGGATTAAATTGAAACCAGGACGACCATGAACGAAAAAAATGTATTCAAATGGGGATTCGAACACGGGCAGGCCACCATCCAAGTAACAACCGGTCTCAATGTTGCTTAACTTACCCGGGCTAGGGACCATCCAAATACCCACCGGTATGAACAGATCGTAGCTTAGTGAAATTGACTGTATGGATTTAAACATATCAACCAGGAGCCATCAAGAGATAAAGTCTAGTATTGATAGACTTGGATACCTGCCAAACTGAATTAAACCTTCTGCATACCCAGTATTATTAGATTAAGCAGTTTGGGGTATTTAGGCATATTTCCTGGTACTGACATGTACAGAACCAGAATTTTGGGGGCGGTGATGTGAGTCTTCCCTGACAAACAAGGGGCCCTTGATGGGGGGGGTCCCAATGTCGCATGTCAATTTTAAGAAACATCCATGTCGCCCTGTCGAATTTAAGAATTAGCCCTGTCCCATGTCACTAAGCCCAAAAAGGGCCATGTCGCCGTCTCGAATTTAAGGGTCTAGGGCCATAAACAAGAGGTGCACGTGGTCAACTAGAATTTAGGAGGGATCGGTGAGAAAAAGAAGGGGCGGGCGGTAGTTTGGCAGTGGGTAGTATCCTTGAAAGGGCCCCCTTCCCAGTATGAAGTGGAAAAGGAGAAAGTGGAGGATCGGATTCATATGGGGAGTCCCATTGGAATTGCAAATATAAATTTATGCAACATTTTGTTCACACTTTAATTTCAGAAACTAATTTCACATCAGAATGTACTGAGCATTTGTATATATTGTTCATTCTTAGTCCTAACACCAAGGAAAATGTACGTATTTTGTTTTTTTTTCCATATGAAATATTTATAGTTTTATATTCTGAATTTGTAGTCTTATCCCCGTCATGGGTAGCCCTGTGGTCAGGGGTGTCTGGTGACCAGCTGCAGATGGTTATGTGATGTGGGGGAAGAACGGGGGTTGGGCGATAGACACAGCATGTGGTCTCTGTCCTGTGGAGGATTAAATTATTCCGACAGTGATGATAGAAAAGTCTGAAATCATAAATCAAAGTAGGATTTTTTCTACGGAAAACATTCTTTAACATAATTGTGAACAAATTGATATGTTTAAAGTCAAAAATGAGCAATAATTAAGATAAATACAAAATTCGGAGAATTAAACAAATAATAATATGTTAATACTCGACCCTCCCGTAAATGCATGCAATTCTTCGAGGATGAATTTACACTTTTTTTTTCTCATGGACCACTTTCATCTCTGGAAATCCCCTTAGCTTATTACAGGGGTGCTAAACACTGGTTTTCCCTACCAAGACATATTCGTGAATTAGATAATATTGATATAAAATAGTACAATAATAATGACACTTTAAAATTATGAACAGAAAAAAGGCGTATTGCCGTATGACGGACAATACGTCAAGTTTACCCAGGCATTTACAGGATTCGAACCCGTGCAGAGAAAACACATCAGGTCGCCGGTGAAATGACTTATCCATTTTACCGCCGACTTGATGCTGCAGGTGATTGATTTTCCGACGGGTAGGTTCCTCCACGGGCCTTACGATGTGGTCAAACATTGCCATTTCTCCACGTCTTCACAAATCAAGGCTCCTGCCCCGCTAAAACTAGTAATCTGTCGGGATAGACTGGGAGGGAGTGAGGGAGAGAGCCCTGCGTGATGGAGGATTAATCTCCAGGGTCCGACCCGGGTGCCCGACCCAGAGACCGCCTGACGGTGTAACCCTTACCGGGCCACGCCCCACCACGCCCCGTTGCACTGCGTAAGTAAACCCCGGTCTCAACCGATGATTGGGACGGATTCTGAGCTGTGTCGCAGTTTGCCCCATGAGTTTAATTTGCCCCAGTCTGAGAGGAGCTCTCTGTTGGTCGTTACAGGGGTGTGCACCTGCCATCCGGCTTAAAGCCTGCAGTCTGTAGCAGAATGTATTGAAGGGGGGGGGGGGGGGGGTCCCATGTTCGGTTGACCCCCCTCCGATTTCTCAAATTTTACGCAATTAAACTACCAATAAAGGGAATTATCCAAATTAGGGGGTCTCTGGAACCCCTCAGATTTAGCAAAGTTTCTATGCCTATAGACCTATACGGGGAATGTGGGTTGTATTTGATGGCCGCGCTTTACCAGTGTTCTACTCTCACTGTACTTAGAAGTTAGTAGGCATTAAAAGACTGTGTTTCACTCTGATCTAGTATATTTGTAAATTTAGATGAAACATATATTATGACTCACATTATCTGTTCAATATACTCTGTACGATCGGCCGTAGACTGCCAGGTACACACAAAAAACATAGTTTAGCGTGAAGCTGTGATTTAAGGTAAATTCTAACCTATAGCTAGTGTTACTGTATAAAAACAAAAATAAAAGGACATTTGACACAAAGTGTAGTTAAAATCTAGTGTACTATTTTATTGCTGAATCGATTCTATTAATCTTTATCCTCGGCGCACCACTCGCACAACACCTCGGAGCACATGATGCTGGCAGGCTCGCCCCCCTCACAGTCGGCGTGGTAGCACCGGCCGCAGTAGTTGCAGACCAAGTACATTCTGAAATATTACGGAGGCATGTTTAAATACACATTTTTTTAAATTGTGTGCACGAACTAATCGGACCATCATCAATCACAATTTTTAGTAACCGTACGAAATTCGGCGTTCACTCCAACGTCAACATCAAGATTCTATGCCCTCGTTATTTTTTGCCTAGTAGCATCATCGAAAATCATTGTCGCTATATAATATTATTTATTATGAAAAAAAAACCCGGCGTACCTGTAGTTGCCATCCAAGAATATGGCCTGCGGTTGTGTGGCGTGTTGGTCTTCGGCAAACGTTTCCATCGCCTTCCACCTTTGGTCCGTTAAGTACTCCTCCTGCTCCTGAAAAAAATTGTGTGGTTATAGTTAAATGTGCAAAAGTCAATTTTGCACTTACTACATACCAGCGTGTCCCTCGTAATATTGGCAAATTTCAGAACAATTGTACTCGTGAAATCGCCCCACTCATCATTTTGTTTTGTTTATACATATTTCCCTTCATACGCTTACATGTTTTATTTCCCACTTAGCTTCATCGTGTAAATACAAATGTACCAACCTGGGTCGGATCCTCCGAACAGTAGACGCACGTCCACTCTGATGGGCCGTCCGGGAGCTGTTGTTGGTCGTGCGTCCTGGAAAAAATTTCAAAAATCATCACACCGTCCATCATTTCAACATAGGTGGTCGAAACTACCAAATCATCGGCATCTCAATTTTTCTCATCCAATCTCTATTTCATGTTATTGTGCCAGTCTGACAAATTTGCAATCTTTAAAATGTCCAAAAAAGAGCCTGTTGTTTCAGCATGTTACATGAATTCGAGCGACCACAACTATGTCCGACCGCGAGTCCGTCGTCGGGTTTTAGACAGTGTGCATTATTTGGCATGACGATAGTCATCCTACCAGATAGTAAGTTAATAATTTTCTTTCCATGCTTCTCTTCCATCCCTGTCCATCAATTGCAACAGTGTTGAACAATTTAAACCTACTTAGGGGTGAACAGGGGCGCGCACTCGGTCCATTCGGGTTCCGTCCAGATCGTTTCCTCCTCTTCAATATTTTTCTCCTCACGCGGTGTCCATGCCTGGGATTCCTCTTCCTCCTCCGACCGCACATGGTTGCTTGAATGAGCCAAAAAAAACAACCTTTAAGTGTCTGGAATTGGTTATCTACGTGTATGGGGAGAAAACGAAAAAAAATGGAAAATATCTACCAAACGTAACAGCTATTATCCACACAATTATACATTTGTTAACAAACACTCTATATATGGAAGTGTAACCCCCAAGTCATTCTCCCGCAAAGCCTGAAAAAACACTACTTCTCTATATAGGCATGTTATCTTATCAAATTATAGGCAAGTTATCTGATTCACCTACCGGGTTTTCTGCGCGGTCGCCATTGTTCACAATGTGGTGCTTGTGTTTAATATCAGCAAACTTCTGCGTACGTACGGCTTTTATGGTCGTGAGGCTGGCGCGGGACTGTGTGTGTGCACGTGGTGGGCACCTCCTTATAAAGCTGGTGCCCCCCCCCCCCCCCGACCCCCCGGGGGGCAGGGTAATGAGGGGCCATCTAGGTCAGCCGAGCAGCCTGAGCGACCGGTGTCAGGTGTTACATAAGGTGTCGCTCGCGCAGCGCAGCCCTGGCAGCTGGATGTGCACGTCCTGACACCTGACTCAAGAAACCACCCGTAAATGCACACGGCCCCACACCCCCAGCCTGTGAAATAACTTCAGAAAACGTACCTCAAAGTCGCACATCCTGGCACCGTAACCTTGCGAAGTAATTTCCTACCTTTTATTTTAAATTTGAAATTAGTCACATTATAAGGTTTAGGGCGTAATATAATTATTCCTAATAAAAAAATGTTGCTTTTGTTGGCAAAAGCGTCTAAATCACATAATCCTAACAATGCATATAAAACACCGGACATTGTCCGAAATTAAGCTGCTGCACCCTATAGGCCGGGCCTATAGGCCTTCACCCGGGGATCACACTCACACTCGTGAGTCTAGATCTGCACACTCACACTCGTGATTCTGCACACTCACTGCCAGGTGCGTTATTTTTAAGGTTTGCACATTTTTTTATACATGTGCACACTTCTCATGGAATTTTTTCATTCCCATATATCGGGGGGTGCATATCCAATATTTGTGGTGCACAATCTCATTAATGATGCATACGTTTTCAGCTTAATTTCGGACACTACGTGCACGAGTTCGTTATATATATCTATAGGTCCTCTAGATCTACAAGAAGTCGTGGCGCCGAAGGGGACATACGATCATATTTTCTTGTTCAACCACATATCCAAAATGTCCACTTATCCGCATAACAGGCAGGAAAGATGCCCATGAAGGTTGCTCGAACTTTTCCTTGTGCCACATTGTATAAGGACTTATGTATCTGGAATCGACGGTGCTGGGTCGGTACCACTTCACAGCTGCAAACACATGTTGCCTCTTCTGCCCGGTTGCATTACATTGTATGTAATGTTTCATGTAGTGGGTGGCGATGCACGGTCGCTCCCGGGGGTCAGTCTGTCCGTCGTCGTACCAATTTGCCATTAGTCTAGACAACTTTTTACCACTGCTGGAATTTGTGCTGGAATAAGTCATGGGGCCATATTTTGCGACTTTAGACTTCACGTAAACTGAAGGCAGAAATGACTTCTCTAGGATCTCCGGTTCTGTGGGGTACATCTTTTTGTATGTTTTTTTGAGCAGCTCAAGATCGTC
The DNA here is from genome assembly GCA_936440205.1 of Lepidonotus clava. NCBI lineage: Eukaryota > Metazoa > Annelida > Polychaeta > Phyllodocida > Polynoidae > Lepidonotus > Lepidonotus clava. The sequence goes on from OW387134.1 coordinate 4,175,954, forward strand.
CGAGTCGATCCACACATTTTCTCCTCTAAATGTCTCGAAGCCGTCGGGGAGACTCCATAGGCTCTCGCACTGCGCGAAATCTCGCTCATTGGGTACATCGAGTGTTTCCAGGACCGTTCTTGCTTTCTTCTCTCCTTCTCCCAGCTGGCAGTGTTTGCCAAATTTCCCCTCGTGTTTGGACGGCATTTCGGCGCGCGCCTGACTGACACGACTCATCCTGTGAAACCTCTCAAACAATTGTTTCTCTATCTGGCGATTGTTAGTCGGCACATCCCCCAAGTAACCATTATACCGCTCAAAACTGAACAGCCAAGTACTGGGAGCTGGACCATACTCCCGGAGACACTCCTTTAAATGGAGATGTAGATGCATGTTTGGGGTAATGAAATCAGAACCGAACTGGAGCTCTGTGCTCTTACAAAAGTGCAATAGTTTCCTGTGTGCCTGTTCTATCTCGTGGTGTGTAATACAAGGCTTGCACAGAAGTCGAGTGGCTTCTACGAAACGCTGCCAGCTATGAAGCATATTCTCCGGCAAAAGGCCCTGGAGGCAGTATCCAGACGAGACTGTAACCCAATTCTTCCACTCCTTTGCCGTCCACATCCCAGCGTTCGATTTGATGTTAGTTACCACGCAGTCATCCGGTAGTCCCTCTTTAAACTGATTCAGACGAGTATCAATAGTCAACACCTGATTAGCGCTTAGTACAACGTCATCTGTTGAATTCTTCTTCTTCTTTGACAACTCTTTGTCGGTCCACCTCTTCCACATTCGCTTGGCAGTCCCTGAATCCCAATAATAAAAGCACATATGTGAAATCGGTATTGAAACCCCAATGAACTAATAGTCCAAATTAAAGGCAAATGCAATTTCCATTTCAAACACATTATCAGTGCTAAACATTAATTAACGTTAGGTCAAGCTTCAACACTTACCCAACAGTACATTATGCATCACATCGATCGAGAGGAACCTGAAGAAATGAATGTCATATAATACAGTTACTGCTAATGGAAACATTTGTATTAATGTTTATTCAAATGTCAAATTAAAATTGTTAATATTTTGGTATAATTCTGTGTAAGATTGGCCTTTAAATTTGTTCGGCCTGGAGATTGAACTTACCTGATGGGATTGAAGTAGGGCAATTCCAGGAGGACACAGGAACGAGCTCCATACTGTTTCTCAAGTTTACTTTTCTCTCTCGGGGTGGATGCAGCTGTAATCTCACTCACTCTCTCCTTGTGTTGGTCCAGAGTACGAGGAGTCCAATTCGCCATGTTGAATCCTCCACGGTTTGAATTCTTGAATTCCTTCAGACATTTTGAACAACCCATGATAGCATTAGGTAGCAGGAAACCGCAGGTCTTCCTCCCTGCAGGCAGGTCGGCAGCAACGTTCAAAAGCGCCAACTTAACGGTCTTGCCATTTGGGCAAACGTTGGTTATAAGCCTTTTTCCCTGATGCCAGAATTCCTTGAGTTCGTTGACTAGGGGCCTCAGAAAACTGGTAAGGTCGGCAGGTTCTTTACTTAAGTTTGGAATGATACCGTATAGTATGACGTTCTCAAGTCTGTACCGCTCATTTCTGGGTAGGTTAAGTATTGTTAGGTAAATGCCCCCTACTGACATCGAAGCTTTCCGAGAGAATGGTTGAAACCAATCGATATTCATCTGAAGAGCCAAGTTGTCTTCATTATCAAGAAAGCCGTCGTTGTTCGCGTTAAATTCTTTCCATACCGAACCGTCGTAAATGTCAGCAAACACTCCTTTGGGTATCCTCCTGCCCTTCCACTCTCTACATTTCAGCTCAAAACCTGGACGTTTCATCATAACCTGCAAACTCTTCTCGAGCGACTGGTAACAGAATGTCCTGACTGGAAGGAAGGCAATTTCCCCCACAATCTTGGTCTCATAAAACAATTTCCTGTTGCAGCGTTTTAAATCATCACCGATGGTAGTACACCTAATGGGTTGCTGATTACCATTATGATCCGTGTAAAAGCCTCGAGCTCGCACACGCTCAGTGGTGGACAACACAGAATGCGACAACGTATAACAGGCCGGGCAGCATACACTGATAGAGTAATTAGTCATCGTTAGGTCTGTACCCAACCATTTGTACATCATCCGCATCGTTTTGGGGAATACTGCCTCCGCTGCTTGTGAAACCCGGTCATTACCTGCTACCGTCAATAATTCACAAATGAAGCACATAACTTTAGCCATTTGCGTATCACTGGTGAAGGTGTGGATCTGCCACTGCAAAAGAAAGAACAGAACCCATGAAAATAGGCTTTGGATATTCTTATTAGGGGTACCACTAACAAGCCTTGCCAATGGGCTAGGACGACCCGTCCCGTCACCGAAAACCACTTTTAAGTGACGGATGGCCCTGTTGCGAATGTTGACTGCCTCTGGATCAAGCTTATCATTTTCTTCCGTTTCTTGGGAATCTTCCATGGTACCGTAATAGTCTTCCATATCATCACGTGACTCCTCATCGGCTTCCATGGGTACCGCCTCTTCAACAGGCTGATTGCGACCCACAGGCTGACTGTCTGCTTCTCCCGGATTGCCGACTTCAGCCTGCCGCTGATTAGCAGCTGCAGCTTCTTCCCGAATACCAGCTCCAACCTGGATACCACCTTCAGCCCGAATTCCCGCTTCAACCTGCATACCACCTTCAGCCTCAATACCCGCTTCAGCCTGGTTACCTGCCTCAGCCTCAACACCCGCTTCAGCCTTGTTACCTGCCTCAGCCTGAAAACCTGCTTCAGCCTGGTTACCTGCCTCAGCCTGAAAACCTGCTTCCGCCTGGTTACCTGCCTCAGCCTGAAAACCTGCTTCAGCCTGGTTAACTGCCTCAGCCTGAAAACCTGCTTCAGCCTGGTTACCTGCCTGAGCCTGAATATCTGCTTCCGCCTGGTTACCTGCCTCAGCCTGAAAACCTGCTTCAGCCTGGTTAACTGCCTCAGCCTGAAAACCTGCTTCAGCCTGGTTACCTGCCTGAGCCTGAATATCTGCAGCTTCGGCCTCAAGACCCACTTCTGCCTGATTGCCAGCGCGTTGAGGTAAACCAAATGGGATTGGTTCTGCAAGACACATGTATAATAATAAATCAAATGTACAGTCGGGTTTCAGAGTACAGACTTTCCCACCCAATGTTGTTTCTCTGACTCAAAAGCTATGATAGAAAGATGCATGGAGGGATACATATATATAACGTCCATTGTTCAAGTCATTCATTATTTGAACAATTGTTTAATTGTCAAGAAAAGATTTAGGCTGGCGATAATTTTCCAAACACTAACTGATCATTAAGAGTATAGTAGGTATTTGAAAATAATATCTATGCGCGCAAGCTAGCTATGAAGGTTTTGAAGGATATCGATTTCAGGTGAAAGTGACTTTATCCTAGTTATACTATTTATCTGGTACTCACCATGCTCCTTAAGATGCTTCCTGTTATATGTACTTTTTGAAACTGCACGTTTACATGTGTCGCACCATCGGTTTCGGCTAGTGTCCATATTTCTTCTGGTTTCTGCCTGGTCACTGGTCAGACCCTTGAAACACCACGATCGCGAGGCCATGGCGAACTTGAGTTAGACAGCAGCACTTCAGGGCTATGAACCTTCCCCATTTGCGACCGCGACACAAGTATTTATATATGGTACAGACCGACGCCTATGGTCCCACCAGCTGAAAGCCGCGAATTGCCGCGACATGCCACAGCCCCGACCCAGGGGTAGTTGCACTCGAGCTCCTAACCTCAGACACCCGTGTGAAATTAAAGCCGAGAACAGCCTGCCACAGTATTACCAGGAGATTAATGTCGCCTCCAGCCTGGCCGTCACGGTAGCGCGTTGTCGTGATTTGTCGGGCGCGTGAAGTTTCTCCAGCTTTCGAAACGCATCGTCCGCCGTCTGGACTGGTGAGGGCATGACACCTGCCATTAAAACCTAGGGTCTATCCATTAAAGGGCGGTGAAGTTTCCTCAGCTTCCGAAACGCATCGGCTGCCGTCAGGTCGACTGGTCATAGGATTTCATCTGCCTTGAAAACTGAGCTCGAAGTTTAGCTCGAAGGTCAAACCTTAAGCTTTCTGCTACTACTTAGGGTCAGCTTATTTCGTTATATAGTGCGTTTGGTGTACGGCTACGTGAATATCATGAGTGTCAAAATCCTGAGTGCCACCCTTGGTGAGAATCTTCTTAATTACTTTTGTTGTACAAGTGATACGAGTCGATGGCCGACTTTCCAAATTATTCAAAATAGGTAAAACATATGTATTCATTCTGGGGGTCGCCCTTCCTAATTAAATAATATGGCCAGTTTTCTGAATTCTAGGGTGTGGCCATATGGCAGTTATAGTTTATTCTGTCTGTTTGAATAGCCTGGCCATGGTAATTTGGAACGAAGGTGTTTGTTTAAAGTTGAGATGACAACCTTCATGTTCTCTTCTTTCTTTTTTTTTCAATATATAGCTGCCGCGTACTTGGTTCTTGTATCATGCGTGGAATTTGTTCGAGCTGCCAGTGGCGGACACTGGCCTAGGGTCGTTCACAATAAGCCTGGAGTAACCCGTACCCGGTTGGTCAACCTCACTGCTCCATTTACCGGTCACCCTCCACCAAAACACGATGCGATGACCGGCCTCACCTTTCATGACACCCTGCAAGCCTTGTTGGACCAGGACCATACCGTAACTGACACTGGATCTGAAGCCAACCCAGGAGACGGAAACATTAAAGAATTCCCAACTGTGGTACTTCTCTCTTCGTACACTCTTCTTCTTATCCTCGCCGTAGCCATAATTATTAGCATATTCTTTGTTTGCTCCGGAATTAATCGCATCTTCGCAGATGCTCGTTTTCGTGTATACTTGCTTGTCTCGGGCAATCACAGTGTATGGCTTAAAATAGGCACGTTCCCTGGACATTTTGGAGATTATATCTTTCAAACAGACGATCCTATCACACTGACTAAAGCCGAAAATATATGCCTAGGCGCACGATACACATTGAACTGTGTCATCCAAATGACCGACTGCTATACCGGCACATCGACACGACTGCCCACACATTTAAAGGTTAATAAACTGAAGGACATCATGTTGACAAGATTGATGACTAAGGACATTATACGCTACCAGTTGGTTACCATGGGTATAGGCATAGGAGAGCCTGTTCTTTTGGGGAAATACCGGCCCGGTGAGCTTGCAATTAGTACTAATACTTCAGTCGACTTAAGCCGTGTTGACCTTGATTAAGTCTTGTGTGAAAAATGTTGTATTTTTGTGTGTTTACTACCAATATGCTGCCGAACGTGCGTCAATCGATACAAGTGTTATGGTTATAAATTGAATTTGTAGCTAAATAAAATTTCGGTTTTGGAAAGAGCAGTATGACGCTGACAAGAGCGCTTTTACTCTGGCTCGGGCTAGGGTCGACCCCTTAGGTAATCTGCGAGACAGGCCCCTAATTTAGGGGCCTGAGGCTAAACTAGGTCTGCAACCAAAACTAGTAGTGGAATTAAATGTGGTTAACGCCACAATCTGGCGATGGGGCTCCAACCGAAATTATGGCTATAGCTAATTAAGCTATTGTCCCTTAATAAATCTCGACACCTAAATTGACTTGTTTGTTTTTTAAATTATTAATTTTGCAATGTCACAGAAGCTCCAAGTTACCTATACATAACTCCCGGAGAACTCCCACTTTAAAGGGTTACACTATATGCAAGAGGTTTTTTTATTCTCTCACAGAAAGAATATAGGTCACCGTGCCATACAAATCCTAGAAAGTATTTCGGGTTCATCAGGAGACTACATGGTCACTTGTAAATTTTGATAGGTCCTACTGGCAGCGATGTATTTGATCATAATAAAATTTCTGAAAAATTACTTTTGCACCTTACTGCATGGAATCGAACTAAAAAGGATCCACTTGAAAAGAAGTAACAGTTCTTAATTAAAACCGGCTTCATGCAACATTATTTTTTCATGACTGCGAAATAAGTACGAAGAGATGATTCATGTCGCATCATTTTAAAAATCGTATATCGAGCTTATGTTTGTTTAAAATACACTTTTTATGATTGATTTATGTTATTATTGATAACAGGCCTAGGTGTCATTCCATTGCTCTTCTAATGGTAGAGACCTTGTACCATAACACTCATCAAAAAAGTGTTGTATTGTAATCGATTTCAAGTTCGTGGTCTATCTTCAAGAAATAGCACATTCGGGTTTTCAACAAAATGACAGGTCATTATAGTTAAATGCGTTTCGTATCGTAAATAAAAAGTATTCATGAATTTAAGATTCACTTATGAGAAGGACCTGTATAACGCATACGGTTTTAGACTAATATAAGGCGAGTCTTACCAACATATCTATAGAAATACTTCCCTGCTTATCGAGCATGCCACAATCAAAACAAGAAGCGCAAAGTTCTTTGATAAAAGTTTATAAAACGACTATACAATTGAAGAAAGTACAAAGACCTAACATACAGCGTGACACAGACCATACAATTAAACGTAGTGTAATTATAAAGAAAACATAAAGATGATAAACATAAACATCACATAAAATAGAGCTTTAAACAGACCCTTTAGAAATAAGTTAAATTGGCTGTGCATCGGCGATACCCGACCGATACCCGGGCTTCACCGCCCAGTCTGGGGTGTTGGGAGGAGGCTGTTGGCGTTTTGGGTTATCGTCGGGGACATTGTTCCGCTTCTTTTCCATTCTAACGCCCCGCTGACGGCCGCTAATTTCGTCATACTCAATTTCGTCCAGGTGGGCTTTGTAGGCCCTCAGCTCATCGCTCTCCCACACGAGCGGTTTGACGCGGCGGTGATATCGCTCTTTCGTCTTCCCGTCTTTGTCGACCGCGGCCGGATAATAAAGTCCGCGCTCCTCGTCGCTCGTGTAGTCGGGGGTGAGGAGGCGCCTCACGGAATTCTTTCGAGCTTCGTCCCACGTTTTGACGAAATTTTCCAACCCCACTATCCGTCTTCTGAGCTTCTGCAAAGTTAAAAAGACACTTTTTTATTTTAATACAGTTACGACATACTTGGTCAAGAACATCCAATAAACACAAACAAGTTTTTCAATATTTCAGTTGCCTTAATTTAAAAGCTGGTCACTGCAGTTAATTTCAAAAGCGTTGCTTTATCCTTGGTCTCTATAACATACAGGCACTTTTTATTAATTGTGTCATATCCATTCTAATTGTATGTCAAGATTATTGTCCAAGGAAGCAAGTAAGGTTACAGTGCTCTATAAAAATTCATAATGTAAAAAAATTATAATTGTTTCCCAAGTTTCAGTGTTACAACCATAAGATCATTTCACAGCCGGGCCCCCTGTTTTAAGCCAAATTGCCGATTCACAGCTACAGCCCCCGGTATAGTTCCGACCGCAGTTTGTACGTATACCCCTTTTTGAACTGAGTGGGTCCCCGGGAAGTCACACCCCCTACACCATAGACCCCCAGTCTGTCTACTCAGATATCAAAGTAGGACATATCATCGTTCTTCAAAATAGAAAACAACCCCTTTCCACTGACATTTATACCAAAAAATCGACCCCTTATTCTTCAAAACGCAGACATTTAGTGGCCAAGAAATACCCTTTTTCGTGAAATTTCATATTTCCCAGGAAAAAAAAGACCCTTATTTTCATATCATGGATATTTGGGATGAAAAAGTAACCTTTTTTCTAGAAACAAGGACATGTGAATGTTGTCAAACTAGACCCTTTCTTCGCGTTTTTTAGAACAATGATGCGTATCCTTCCACCCAAGGAGTGGACAGACTGGGCATAGACCATAGACATTACTCTTTCTCCTCGGCTTTGCACTTGAAAGGTGTAAAATTTCGGCCTGCCTGAATCGAACTACGTCAAACAATGTTGAGAACAATAGTCCGCAAAAGCCATGACGTCGGGCGGGCCCCTAACGGTCACTGCACGCTGCTCCCGTGCCTAAACATGGGCAGGGCTGGGCCGGGGGTCCCCTCTATGAACTTTAGTAGGACCCAGCTGTCAGATTTGCTATTTCCACTAATAATGCTCGCAAACTTATGAAAACATGTATTTTCATAGGGGAATTATCAATGTGCATTATGATATACTTGAAAAGAAAAAGAGTTAATAAATAGCAAAGTTATAGGCAATGTTATTGTCTGTGTGTACGGGTGACCGTGGTCCAGCCGGGTGTTATCTGTGCCCCCTCCAGGGCGGGCCGGGCCGGTGACCGGGGGTGTAGGGTTACCGGGGCCGGTCGTAAAAGGTTTAGGCCCAACACAGGGCCCAACACGTGTTGCGGGAGGGGTCCGTGACGTCAGACTTTTGTGGTCTATAGAGGAAGTCTGTAACAAAAATTTATTTACCTCGTTCACGTGGTGACGGATGATAGCCTTTTCATTGTCAGCCTTAATTCGGTTCTTCCGCATTCTGTTGGCCCTGTTTTGGAGGGTCTTGAAGTAGGTGTTGGCAGAAGCTAGAAAAAGAGGAAGGACATGAAGTGTGCTTAAAACTGGAGCCATTAAGTAGACAAAGGCACTATAAAGGCAATAAATCAAGGGAATACATGTTAAAAATGCAAAGTGAGGGTCAACATATTATTCACGAATTAAAACCATCATTACACTGGTATTATATTTCTTTGTCCAGATAATAGAACTTACGTTTTTTTCAGATGACTGGGAGGATAACTTAAATTATAAAAGTAACAATTTCCAATGTAAGTGGAGCCTATTTAGACACTAAAAACAGATTTCCAGCATTTCAAGCATGTTAAAATTTGTGTTAATTGAAGGACCAATACTTTGGAATCATGGACATTAGATGCATGAAATGTACAGCTGCAGGTTAGTTAACAAAGAAACTTGCTACCTATGGGACTTACCTAACACCTCTTCTCTGGGGGTATCTGGCCCGAGGCACACGTTGTCAACAACGGCCTTGATGATCGGCGCGTTATCCGGGTGTTTGATCCCCGCCCTGAATGTTGGAATATATTTATATTGTTCAATTCATCGGCATCACGTCAAGTGCTCTATGACTCTATTAACATGAAAAAAAAACAGCAAAACTTATATTCAGCTGCAGCTTCTGGTGTTCAGGAACACATTACCCATTGCTTACTTAAAAACAATATTATTTTCTGTACTATTCATGTTGTTATGACGTAATCAACTTACCCAGGGTTCAGGTTGAATCCCCAACCAGGCTCACCTCTCTTGGCCTTGTAGGCCGAACGAACGAGTTCCTACAAACAATATAATAAGCCAATAATTAATAGTGGACTTCTAACTATATGTCAGTGTACGAAATCATTACGGATTTTCGTTGTTTTCCGGGATGTTCCCTGGCGGCGCGGCAAAGGAGAAGAACATCAGGGCTATACTAGGAATGAGATCATTTCTAAACAAACCGAGAACTATATCAAACGGTAACGTTTTCAAGGTGAGATTATTAGTTAATTATAAGCTGTAAAAACAAACTTTAGAACTTACACATATTTCATTGCGTGGTTTGGGTGGTTTGGCAGCTGCAGCTGGCTTCGCTTGGTTCACGAGCACCTCCACCTGGGCCTTTGCCGCAGCCGCTTCAGCCTCCGCCCTTCGGCACTTCTTCTCCAGCTCCTCCATCCTGGCCAGCAAATGGGCCATGGACGGTTCAGCTGTAGACGTGGAGGGGCCAGACGAGGACGAGTATTCGGGCGTGAACGACCTTTGGGACGTCGTCGACGAGAACGACCCTTGCGATGTCAAGGGCCCGGGCGTGAACGACCTTTGGGACGTCGTCGACGAGAACGACCCTTGCGATGTCAAGGGTCCGGGCGTGGACGACGTTCTGGACGTGGAGCTGGGGAACCATGGATGGGATTGCGACGTGGAGGGCGTCATCCCCCAGGGCGTGGATCCGGAGGGCGTGGAGGGCGTGGAGGGCGTGGAGGGCGTGGACGACGATGCGGATGCAGGACCGCCTTGGGAAGCACCAAGGCTAAGGTCCACGTCGTTGAGGGTGGATCCCTCTTCCGCGTACAGGGAGTCGTGAAGAGACTGATCCGCAGAGAGATCCGGAAACCCATTCTGAGACCCATACTGACGCGCATCCCCAGACATATCCAACAGCAGAGTACCTACGCCTGCTGATGAATCATGATCGGTTATTTTCTCGCCACCCGGTTTGGGGCTGCTGGTCAAGATCCTGCATGAGCTGGTAGACGGGTTTGACAGAACAGCGTCACTATAATCAGTTGACCCGTTCATGGTGGCAGCAAGTTTTCAAGTGATCTATATAGCCATATGCCACGCCGTATTTATACATGCCGGGCAGGCCCCCCTGTGGATACATGATCTGGTGAAAGCGATCTTTTATCGATGAGGCAAGACTTTGAACATAAGTTACGTGGTAGACGTGACGGGGTGTGGACGGGGTAAGAGAGACTTTTACCATAAGTTACGTGCTAGCCGTGACGGGGAGTACATGGGGTATCAGCGACACCCTCACCGCCGCCCCTTGTGAGGCCTGTTACGTGTCAAGAAGTGTTAAGACTACCCCGCGGGCCGCGTGCCGCGGTACTCCTGTGAGGGAGCTGACACAGAAGCTAGTTGACATGCGCCGCCTCAGATGGCCAACAGGTGGACGCGGTCATCACAGACGCGTGTCCCGGTGTCAAACGCGACAGAAGTCATTTCAGATGAACCCCCTGTCGATCGGCTCTCTGAAGAAAATAGCGGCCTATTAGACGTGCTTCGCACTACCCAGTGTAAAAACTTGTGAAGCCCCCGGCTAGAAGAAGTCGTTTTAGTTGTACCTTACCTAGCGTTTAAGTTGTCGACCGAGGGTTAACTTTTCGCTAAAGACTAGACGAAGCCCTTACAGTACCTGGGGGGGTTGTGATGTCATGTGGGGTGGGGGGTATAAGTATGTGCCTGTACTATACACTGGTTCAGAACAGCCACTTGATGGCCATGGACATCGAGCGACTGTTAAACGCAAGTCTGCGTCTGCGTCTTGTTCGGGAGGAAAGGCCAGTGGTGAGACCTAGTCACCTCCAACCCGCGGACCAATCCGACCATCAGTGGCTGCTTCTCTTGTTAGTGATATACCTGGGGTGGAAATTTATCGGTATCTTCTGGAAATTGGCAGCAGGCTGTCGCTCGTTGGCTCAGGGTCAACGTCGGAGGGCTACAGTGCAGTGCTGTCTGAGAATCTACTGCCGATGGGAAACGCTCCTATTTCCACTGGCTCCCATTCCCGCCGAAATGGAAGCCGTAGGAAGTGCTGCCTGCCCACGAATGATCATCCAAAGACCGAGCATCCTGTCCAAGGCCCTGACCGTCGCCTGGTCGGGCCCACTCACGGTCCATCTGAATGGCAGTGACGAACCCTTGACGTTGGAACTCCCGCAAGAAGTCAAGATTCCTCGTACGGAGCGCGTGCGCCTGAACAAATTTTTCAGGCACAGACTTTGTAGAGCGAGCGTTTGCCTGATAAACAACAGGAACAACATGGCCCAAGAACTACTCCCAGCCGAAAAACTGGGCTGCATGCCTGACGTAGACTCTTGGGTGTGATGAACAGTTATATAAAAGTGTACGATATGTTTGAAGTAGATATGGGAAAATTTTAATTGTGAAATGCATATGTTCACGAAGCTTTCGAGTTACATATGTACATTAGTGTATGGTCAGTAAATACAATTATGGGAAAATAGGCGAAACGTTGACACGTGGACATCATAAAACCTTTTCCGCATGCATAACAATAAAACATTTTGATATCATGAACGTGTGTAGTCTTATGTGGCTGTGACTAATTATAAATGGGAATTCATGAGGATAATGTGAATGAATTGCAGCTGTACATGTGTGACGAAATTATGAGGGCGAGTATATATTCTAAACAACAAAAATCGAACATGAATGAGAACTGATAACTTTTGAGCTGCAATAAAAGGAAGAGTTAATAGCTAATGTATATATAACCAACTCAATTTAAAGTCAAGCGTCTGCATGCGCTTTGAATCCTACGTTGTCTGAAATACAGAATTGAGATGAAAACAAAAAGTGCTGGTACCATTATAAAAGTAAGTCCAATGTTCAACAGGTAAACAGTACCGTGCACACTGGGGGGGAGGAATGGTACGTGGGGAAGATGCAAGTCACCACGAAGTTTCTTGTATTCGACCTCATTCAGTCGAATCTCTTTCATGTATGTACGGAGGGAAAGGAAATTGTCTTTTGCTCGCTTAAAAATATCCTCTTGGCGGACTCGCATTTGCGGGCTAAGAGGTAAAATTGGGAATGGTTTATCGTACGAAAAATCCGGGTTCACAAGTCGGCTAAGTGACAGGTTGAGGTGTTGAAGACTAGCAAGGTTGACGGGAAAAACTGTTCTTAAGGGGCCTGCTGTAGAAGGCAAACAGTTAACACTTGAGACTGGAATTTCCCATTCTTTGGCGGACACAGAACAACCACATTCAAAGGCACGAACGCACGATTCACATCCAGGATGGGTTGTTGTTCGGTTGGGGCAGCGCACAACGACCTCGTCTATGTGAGAGAACAAATAGGTCCCTGTTGCAATGACTTGGATGTTCGACCTTCTGAAATTAGACTGAATGAGTATTTTGAAATCACAATAAAGTTTGACAGACTCATGATCACGTAGATAGATAGAAATGAGGCACGACGAGGGAGAAACCCTGCGAAGTGGTAGGTCATAATGACAAAACGGAGAATGGCAATTATCCAGATCTGGGTTGGAGGATACTGTGTATTGGGTTGCGGACACCAATAAATAAGCCGGTGTGTTGGAGAGGCGAGTATAATGCCCATGGAAGGCTAGAGGGAAGGTGTTCACTTTTAGAACCTTGAATATTTTGTCGAAGGAAATAACGGGAATCTTCAAAATAGTTTTCAGAACATTTCGCTGTAAAACCGGGGGGACTAAAACAGTTACACTTCTATACATGTCGCGAGTGTTTGGAATATAAATATTTGAACGATTTGACTTGGAAAGGAAAAGGTACCGAATCTTCCTCATATCAGTCTCCGATATCAAAGAGTTACTCAGCCTGTTCTCCGTTAGGTCGCGAATAGCCTGTAGCAAGACATCAAGGGAATAGTCCAGTTTAAAATCCAGTAGACGCAATTCTTGCAAATCTTGCATCAACCTGACCATCAATTCCCGGTTACTAATGTAAGCCTGGAGTCCTCTGGACAAATTGTATATGGAATGAGTGTTCTCTATGATGGCCTGGAGTTGGATTTCCAAAGTGGAGTCAACTACCTTTAGGACTGCATTTATTTTGCCATCGAGGAAGCCAATTTCATCGGCATTTACCTGGTCAGCACGAGTCTGTTGCTTCAAGTCATCGAGTGTGGCCGTTCCAAATAAAGTCTCGGAGAACTTGCCGATTTCTGGAATCAGAGCCCGCTGCTTCCTGGATTTGGCTGATGGAGGTGTTGGCTGGGCCGTCGATTCCAAAATTGATTGCACTTCCCGGAGTCCGTTGGTGACCTTCGCTGCTATAGTCTTCCCAATAGATGTTATGTTATTCAACATAAGTTGGATTTTTCGACACTGTTCCATTGAACCGGCTGCCAGGGTAGCGCCGTGTCTACAATTTAGTGCGGCTGCCTGTTTGGGAGAAGGAGGAAGTGGTAAAATGATATCGACTTGGGTAGTGAAGTACTCATTACCTATGTGGATGGACGGTTTACTCTCGAATACTACACCATAGTTGGTACGAAAACGGTTTACCGTACTGGTGCATAGGCATGGCTTAGCTGAGACAGTGCCCAGGATAAAGAGTCCACGAAGGAGGAGTATGAATACTGTTGGAGCCATGTCTGATGCAGGCTAGAGACCGCTCTAGTCTTTTATTACTTTTTCCCAGTCACAGGAAGGAGTAGACAGACAGTCGCCACATGCACCTGGGATCTAAAGGTTTTGACCTCCGTGCAGAAACCTTAAGCTTACGTTAATGCCAAAAGAAAAGCCGTGCGAAGAGTATAAGCTTACGCGTATGCTTGCTTGTAAGCTTTCGTTGGTTAGGGTGTCGGCTTGTTCTAATTGAATTGGAAGGCAGACTTCAAAATGAATTGTTGGCATGGGGTTCCTTAACTTGTGGATGAGAAGTGAGAAAGCCTGTAAATGCCATTACTGCCTGATATTTATAGGTTTTATTTGCAGGTGGTTTATATGGAGTTCAGGCCGATTTAAGTCTGGACTGGCTGAAATTAGTCTCAAACCTTAAGGTCGGCTTTATATCTAACCAGCTTAGACCCAGTTTAAGGTGAATTATTTAGGGTAGTTATATAGGCCGGGAGGTACCTTTTATCCATACAGAAAATGTTTAATTAATTTTTAATGAATCTCATCTCTCACGGATGACTTCAAAAGAAGTTAATTTCAAACACTTTTAATACTCCATCTATGGATGGTAAGGGTAAATGGTTTTCCGGGTGGGAGGGGCGATGGATGGTAGGGTGAAATAGGCCTGTCAAAGATTTAGCTACATGTGCTTTGCAGGCGAACGTAGGTTGGGTATGGAAGTGCCCGACCCAGCAGGTTCCCTGCATGGGGCAACTCTGGCCCGTGTTAACTCGATAACTAACCCCTGATTAATGGCGGGGAGTCCGTCAGATGACACCCAGCATGATACCTGTGTCGCTCTTGAGTGGGTTTGGTGTGAGTTATGTGATTACCAAGACTGTGCCCCTGCCCTTGTCAGATGTCAGAGGGGGGTACAGATTAGATGGGGTGCTTCCGGGTACTTATGGGTGTTAATGGATTAAGGCCGGCCATGATGGACGCTTCCAAACTTTGCCGCCGTTAGGAATGGACCTGGTTTATTAGGAAATGTTATGCACAAGGGAAGAGGGGAGCGAGGGATAGCTGCAGAATCGCGAAAATGCTTTCTTGTTAACTAATGGTCGTATTTAACTGAGACAATTAATTTAAATGAAGTGTGATGCCCAGTGTCTCCTGTTTATTCAGATGCTAAGATCGGGAAAGAAGGTTATTTAGAATGTTTGCAAGAAGTATATATATTAATATTATAATATTAGGAATTTAAGCCGGATAAGTCTCATTACCATTAGGACTATCATGTTTAAAATTAGTAGTTGAGGAGAGGGCGGGTTCGAGCAGGTTTTTTTTTTTTTTTATAATTTTCCTTTTTTTTTAAGGGTCTTTTTGATTTAACAACTTTTCGATTACAAATGGAGAGTTATCCTTTAAAAAGCGTAACGTCCCGATCCTGTTTAAAATAAGTTAACAATCAACCTCCTCTCTTGACATGACGATTAGGGTTCAGAGTAGTCCTATCCTTATCATTAATTTGATAATACAAGTCTGATGGATGAACGAAAAACGTAAGGCATGAAGGGGATTCGAACCCGGGGCCGGGAGAGATAGCTGGTAGCCAAAAATCCACCGGGTTCAATAATACGATGACGTCGGAAACCAGCGAAAAGCCGTCTAGAGGTCCTTCCGGTCGCAGGACCAAATACGTCGAAACTACGTTGGGGAAAACGATGACGGACAATGTAAATTGAAGTTGATAGAGACACATCAGTGACAATTGAGGGCGATCAAAATTAATAACTTGTGGTATTGCTTGTTTTCCAAATCGGAAAACCCACTGAAACACAAGGACCGAAACTACAAAGTGTCTCTTTTTGGTAAACACCTTTCTCGTTGCCCCGATTACACCTACGGTATATATATGTCGCAAACTCTATACGTAATTGGGTCTGGTTGTGCAAAGTAATGAAATGAAATGAACTGAATAATGGCACAGATGAATTCGCCAGACCTGGGTGGTAGGAGCTAATCGAACCTCATGCACTCGATTACCACCTGCCACTCCAAATTTTTTTTTGGGAAGTTATATTTGTAATAATGGTATTGAAATGAAAAGATGGCCCACGGGCCGGTCCGGAGGGATGCAGGGGCGGACCCAGGCATTTCTAGGGGGGAGGGGGGGGGGGGGAGGGGCTAATGCATTAATCTACGTGGGAGGGGCCCCTTTTTAAACAACATTATTTAACAGGGGA
Source organism: Lepidonotus clava (assembly GCA_936440205.1). Classification (NCBI taxonomy): domain Eukaryota; kingdom Metazoa; phylum Annelida; class Polychaeta; order Phyllodocida; family Polynoidae; genus Lepidonotus; species Lepidonotus clava. Next base: position 4,192,044 of record OW387134.1, read on the forward strand.
GGGGGGGGAGGGGGGGCATGGCCCGTCAGGCTAATATAGCGCATTTATCATTTCTTATGTCGAGAGTTAAATAAGGGTAAAAACTTGAAATCACACAAAATAATAGTTTTATGTGTAGTCAAGGTTATTTAATATTATCATTTTCAGTGAAAACCATTTGCGCTTTCAGCCCTTTCACCCTGTATTTCCAAGAAGTTTAAGAATCTGGTTTAGGCAGCCTGGTTTAACTCCCAAATAATGTGTTTCAAGAAAATCTGTTTTAAAAATGCTATATTTCTACCTGTTTTAGTTAAACTAGTACTGTATCTAAGGGACAGGGGTGGACGGTCCCAGGAATTTGTGGAGGGGGGGGGGTTGAACTAACCCTATTTTTTTTTTAGAAATAGGCCTATTGGACGTCACTTTCATGGGATGGAAAACCATTATTGATATGCTATATTTGATAAGTTTTCTCAAAAATATTACTTTCATTTCATGATAAGGGTTGTACCCAACATCATGGGAGACAATTGTTTCATTATTGATTATTCATAGAGGTTATAAAGTTAAATCACGCTTTATCGCTGTTTTTACGCATTTGATTAATTATTATGAATTATTTTGATTTTATATAACTTTTGTTTCTATATGTAAGGGTTTAAAAAACTAAATGCGCTAATGATATAGGCCTACCAATGTGAGCGATACAACCCTGTTTTACCCTAGTTGTGTGCACACTATAGGCTACTCCTTCTGCGCTTCAGCCTCATCTATTCTTATTAGGTCAGGAAACTGAGTATTATTTTTGTTGAGCTTGGAAACCAATATCAACCGGCGTTTATAGATATATGCACAAATGTGGGAAGTGGGGGGACTGGGTACGCCACTGCTGGCAATTATATTGGTGCCTGAATGGAGGGTAGGTACGTTAAGATGCCGAGAAGGTTGGGCGTGTGAAGAGAACTATGAGCGGACGGGACTATTGTGACACAATATAGTTAACACCCCCTGACTTACACTTATATACACGCCAGAAGGGCAAGGGAAACTTTGAGGTGAGCGCAAAAGTATTACCTAACACGCCCACTGCTATGGGTAGTATAATGATACTATGATTTTTCAGGGATAATCGTGGAGTAAGACTTACACTCCTTGACACGTTTTAGAGGAAGTGGTTTCAGACAAGCCCGAGCCTGTCGAATGTATGAGTTCAAATTCTTCCCGTGTTAGATTCTCATTGACTGTGTTGTGGGTCATGGTATCGATTCCTAATAGCTAGGTATTTTTGCACAAGGATTTCGTCGTTTTTTTTGTGCAATAAGGCTCAAACAGGCTCGTTGGTGGATATGGGGAATACGTTACATACGAAAAATGTGGGAAACGAAAAGGTCCTATCTCCCAAAGGTTACATACGAAAACTAACTCATTCACTGCATCCTATGGGGAGGGAGTTAGGATGTTCTTGAGGGGGTTCGTCCAAGGGTGAGTGGTGGGGGGGGATCTGCTTACAAACCCCTCCCCCAACCCCACCTAAAACCCTGACCTTAACACTCCAACCCAAACAATAATGAACGCAGTTACATGACATGTTTCTAACCTCAGATATCTAAAGGCAAATAACCTAGAACACTCACCTCTTAACTGGTGATCCTTTCTCGGTGTGTACCACAACACAAGATTCGTGTAGACATGTCAAATCATTTAGATTCTCCCTGACTGTGTCACATTTTGTGGTATCGCTTCCTTGTCTATTCCCACACGTGTATACACACATCCTCACCCGCTCACAAAAAAACAAATGATCCACTTGTGGTTAACTCTTTATGGTCTGGTTCCTACAGGGAGCTGTGTGTTAACAACAGTGAAGCCCGGTTTACACATATATAAGCGACATCAGTGTGCTGGTATAAAACCAGCAACGTTAACATCCCAGCCGGCAAACCTGGCAGGACCACAATCTTTCTCTTGACATGAATTTACTTTACATTTCATGAGATAAATTGACTTGTCAGACATGTATTCAAAATAAAATGTTGAAACATTCTTATAATGTTTATTAAGTTGTGACAATTTTGTTTTAATTTTGTTTCTCATGATATTCAGAGATAATGCAAAATCAATATTGATACATCTTAAGCATTGTTTTAATGTGATATTTTTTCAGGTCACAATGTGCAACCAAACATTTAGATTCAATGTTATCCCAATGATGATTCAAAGTCCATACTTTTGGTCATGCAGATACAGGGGACCATTACATAAAAAGTTACGAACATTTCTGATGAAACTGGTCGTTCCAAAAACAAGATACGAACAAAAATGTCACGCCTGCCTACTGTAAGCAGGTATGCAAAAGTGTGAGTACATTCCAAAAAGCTGTGACAGGTACTGCAGTGTTCGTAACTCACTTTTAACATTCAAATAATTCTTTCACCATGAAGACTTAGTAATAATGCTACGATTATATATAATGGGTATAAATAAATAGCTTATTTTAAAAGGATTCCGATAGTAAAAACCTATTCACAATCGCCTGAGAACTCATTGAGTCATCAAAGAAAGATTGAAAATATTTCAAATCCAATCTTATATAATTTATGAACATTTTTTTTTAAGTACAGTGTTCGTAGCAAGTTACTTTTGACATTACGAACACTTTCTCTTACTAACACAACTAACGCACAAAGTCCTAACATTTACGAACATTTTTTTGTGGCCCAGCGCCCAGATCTAATAATTTCTAAAGTGATTGGTGTTCTCCTTGTGGGGTGGAGGGGATAATCACTGGTAAGACTGGTTGGGAGGGACACAATTGACAGTGTTTACAGAAAATTCATATCATTTTAGCAGCAATGGACAGTTCAAATGGACACTGTCAAGTGCAGACTGATGATCATACATTGTAATTCTACCCAAAGAGGCTCCTAACTGAGGTTCATCACCTCCTTGCTTAGGTTTAGGGTTAGGCTAATTAAGGTAAGGATTAGTCTATAGGATTAGGATTCAGGATAGTTGTTTTTTGTACAGGTATGATGTAGATAAGCACTGTTGACAATGTCAACAGTATCAATGGCATCGATGGTGTTGAAAGAGACTCAACTTATGTATGTATCTCTAGTAAACCAATAGAATATATTTTTAAAGTATCATTTCAAGCATGGAAAGTACTAATTCTATAAAGTACATATTGCAATCCACAGAAATCAAGTGATTTTGCAATTTCTGTTAAATACGCATACATGTTTGTCAAGGGTCGGTCATATGGAATTGCAGTTTACCCTCTCCAATCCATGTGTGAAACCATGTCAATTACCAATAACAATCAAGACTTTGCTAATAAACAATTGTGAATAACAAATGTTTTTGACTGATTAGGCACTAATCTGCTGATGCAAACATTTCACATCAACAACATTTGATCTCCCAATCAATGTTACAAATCCTATGCATGTTGAGGATCAATCTTTATACTTTTTCAATTACCTTGAACTAATGGAATTTTAGTGGGAGATTCTTACTGATTAAACATGCAAGCAGAACCCCACTTGTACTTAATATACAGATAAATGCATAACATATAAACATCTAAAGTTTGATGAGCTATGTTAAAAGTATCATCATATCCCTTAGGTAGTGCTGCCAGCTGGTGACCATTTTCTTAACTAGCTACATTGGTTAGAATTAATAGGAAACTATATAGAACTGTGATCTAACATTCTGAACTACCACGTGCTCTGTTATATTGCCATGAGCTAGGTGCCTATTAATCATACGTGCTCTTCTTATTTGAATATCTAAGAGTTGTTCGCATGTTAAGCAAGACTGTGTTTTGTACATTTATCACTCCCTCGATAATCCCCCAAATCATATAAATGGTAACAATCCTTATATACATATATACATATATACACATATATGCATCTGCTCTAGAAGCATATTTACTGCAAAATGCTGCATTCAAGTGATTGTCATTTTCATGAAAGACGTTTACAGATAATCCATCAACTCTTACACACCTCCTTGATCTTTAATCTATTGTTTGCAAGATGGGTAGAATTGAAAGAGATTGAATGAAATCCCGAGAGTTAAGTTTTTAGTTTGAATAGATCTCCCAATTTTTGTCAAGCATTTTCTTGAATAACATATTTAGTGACTACAGGTAGATAAGGGAAATAAAATAAATGCATACAGCAGGTGATAGGTATTCAAAATGTGTTCCCATGTAATGTCATTTCAAATCGCTTAAATAACTTCACATTATCTGTCCTTATGTGTAGATGTGGTCCCAGGCAGTGCCTCCTTCTGGTGAGTATTTGTCCAACTAGTCAGAATGATTAAAGTCGGTCAACAAGTGTTGATTCTTTCAGAAATAAGTATATGTATGTAATGAGACTATGTATAAGAGAACACTCCGTGGCCTGGTGTATATTGTACATCTGTATAATCATTAGGTTTAATGAATGTAGAAATTTGGACTTTTGTTTCCAACATGGGTTGAATTGAAAGAAATTGAATGAAGCTTTAAGTTAAATTCTGCGTATTTCCAGTTTTTTGTATGTGAAGATTCTTGAATAACAGTTATAGTTACTAAAGGTAGATATTAAAAAGAAAACAATACCAAGAGCAGGTTAGGATTATTCAAAGTCTGTTTCCCTGTAATGTCATATCATGCCACGTGAATAGTTTCTCATTTGGTCCTTATGTGTAGATATAGTCCTAGGCAGTGCCTCCCCCTAGTGAGAGTTTGCTTAACTAGTTAGTATAATCGGTGTTGATTCTTTTAGAAATCGTTGTCTTTGTCAATAAACCCTAAAATGAGAGCATACATGTATGCTCTGGAAGTATATTTTCATTTAGAATGCTGCGATCCAAATGATCATATTCTACATGAAAGCAATCACAGATTCTTCTCTGACTCTCATTCACCTATAGATTTCTATTTCACAGTTTGCCAGATGATTTGAAATACAACAAATTGAATAAAGTGGAAGTCCAGGTAATTGTAGTTTTATTTCAAGGAGAATAATGGATATAACATTTCCTGGTTGTAAAAAGCTGTTCTTGCATTAAGCATTTTGACTAAACACACCATGCTGGCCAGCAGTAAGTGTCTTTTTGAAGATAACCTTAATCAGAGAATCAAGAGAAGCAACATATTATAATGCATGATAGTATTGAAACACACTTGATTAACTAGGGAAATATATTTGACATGTAATATAACAATGTTTAACTTGGCAATGATATTCTATACAAAAATCATAAAATCAATGTCACATTACACAACACAGGCCCTGTTTGGAACACATAAAGAAGGTGCAATATATCTATTATATGGTCATTTACAGTGGTTTTCAAAATTGAAAAACTGACAATGTGTATGTATGAATAGATGACTCTTAATGACATCACTGTATTGACATTACTGTTAACTGTACCCATTCACATATTTCCAGTGACAGTTACAGTTTACATCTTAAATGATTACCATTTATTGTTAAGCACCATACACCATGTATAGTGGCGTAGCATTGAATAGCAGATTTTCCAAATATATATTCTATAATGCCATTCATAAGCGTATTACCTTTTCATATATGTGTTATAAAACCATCTTAAGAACACCATCACTTCACAGTTTACTCCAATGAATATAACAAATATTTAAATTTCCAAATACTCCTTTCACTCGTACCCATGAGGCAATTTTAACAAAAATAGTCTGATTATACTGAAATAATTGGCAGATTTTTGTACATTTCAATTAATCATACTGATGATTAATCACTCAAAATATGAATTGGCAATATTGAAATAGCTCCAATAGGAGTTAGATCAAAGGCTAGGCTGTATTTCTGTGAACATGAGAAATTTCATAAATCTGTATAGTGGTCTGCAGTTGTTTGAGGGTCATTGAATATGTCTGGCCCGTGCCCTTCAGGAAAAGTTGGAGTATTCACTGAACCCAACAATGTATTCAAGGACCATCTGATGAACAAACTTGTACTGCTCCTGAAAGTACGAAAAGAAACTGCCAAAAGTCATGCAATGAAAAAGATAAAAAAGTATGCCAAGCATATAATATATAATAATTCATATGAGTATATTGATCAATGTCAATTCAGTAAGTGCATAGAAATTATTTTGATAAATTCGTTTAATGGAATCAGTATGGTTAGGTTCAATTTCTAAAATGCATTGCACTGAATAATAATCATTAATTATTTCTTCACAAAAATTACAAATGTAAATCTAGAGTATTTTTCACTTCCAAATTCATAAGGTTTTGCATATATGAAGAAGCTGCATCTAAAGGAAAGTATGTTATATGGATACTTTGATATATGTTATGTCTGTATTGAAACAATTCATCGTCCACAACTGCTGATGAAAGTAAACTAAATTTGTCTATGTTTGTCCTGACAATTACATTACAGAATAGTTAATAAATTGTTGCTTACAATATCCGTTATGAACTGTGGACGTGGAATGCGCACTTGTTTGACGGCCCTGAAGACGTCCACCTCCTGGTCAACCTTCAGCTGCTCCACTGCATACAGAGAAGCCAGGTATAGGCCACATCGTGTTGCCCCATCTCTAAAAAATAGCATATTTTATATAGTTGCATGAATACTTACTTGAAAAAAAACAAAACAAGAATCACTTGTTTAAACTAAGAAATACATTCTCAATATATTAAATACAGTGACATGTTCAGTTTTACCCTTTTTCAAATACCACTCTTTGATGGGGTTTCTTGTAATGACTATTGCAGTAGAGCTACTTAAAAAGAACAGGTAATGTTCAGCAGTAATAAAGAACAATAAGAACAATAAGAAAAACAAATTAGCCACAATGCTACGTTAAGTCCTATGTAAAGTGTACTGTAAGGTAATTGGTGTAACAAATATATAGAGGACAGAGAGGGTAGGTAACCAACCTATCCCCTCACCTGAGGCTCGGAAATATGTAAAAGGATTTCCATCAATTAGGGGACATTTTTGGCATAAGATGGGCCTAATTATCATTTATGAAAGATTTTAGCAAAATCCATTGGTTGAGTCTTTCAGTATAAAAATAAGGTGAAAAATCTTTCTAAATTTCTAGATAATTTTGTAATCATCACAGAATTTTCTGGCATGTATAGAATTGTCCTTCTCACTCGGGGCTACAACCTAAGAGTCACATTTGACCCATAGTTGACTCCTACTGGGAGTCATAAATGTTTTAAATTTGGATTTTTTTCAAAGTGCTCAAATCGGCATGAAAACCCTATCAAAAGCTTCTTTTCTTCCACAAGTCATCAGCCCCTGTGCGTTACTCTAGATCTGTGGGACTGACGGGATTAGGATGGGTAGGGGGCCGGGAAGAGGTCAGGGGGATAGCCCTGCAGGTCTCCCCGTGGGTTGCTCTGCAGTCTAGGCCTTTACCAACACCTCTGGTCAGACATAGAAAGGGCTGGGAAATAACTAAAATGAGACAACCAAACATAGTGCTAATTATAGATGTCCCCAGCTGGGCGGGGGTGGGTGGGAAGGGGACCCCCTGTGAGACACTTATGTAATGGGCCATACCATTGACACTGCAAGAGTGTGAACACATCCCTTACACTTCTTGACACGTTTTAGAGGATGTGGTTTCAGACACCCCCGAGCCTGTCTAATGTATGAGTTCAAATTCTTCCCGTGTGTGTTATAACATCAAAAGTATAGAGAACAAGTTAAGCATAATTCCTTAACAGTGACTTGTTGTTAGGTCTCTAAAATATTTTCTACCAAGCAAATTGAATTATGTGAATAAAGTAATGATCTGACAACTCTTATGTCTATGAATCAACCATTCATTACTATCAGTATTATGCAAAAGGCCACTGGGGGGTTGAAAATTAAGATATGCCTTACGTGCAGTGCACTGTAATTGGTCCATTTCCAGTTTGTTGTTGCCACTTTTGTACCATTTCATTGAGCTTGAATAAGACACCTTTGTCCTTGGGACACTTGTCCTCTTTGGCCCACGATGTGAACTGGAATTGTCTCACCTTAGAGGCCACCTTTGCCTTTGGGTAAAAATATTAATCTAGAGTAAGTTTCTGTGTCGGTTTGGATACAAAATTGATGACAATCTAAAAGTAAAGTCAAAATGATGTTGACAATCTCTCAACAACTTTAACCTTAACCCTCATAGAGCGTCCTCCATTGTGTATCTGAAACCTAATGATTGGTCTTACAACTAATTCTAATTATAAGTCAGCTGTGATTGTTTGTTTACTGCATTCCCGTCATCATTAGTATGAATTTGTTGTAATTAATTTCAAAAGGTACCCTTCATATCTCAACACAATTGTTACAATCATATAGACAATGATTTTGAAATGCCGCTATTGTCACTGAAGTTAATCTCAGTACTTAACTGTTATTTGGGTGCTGTTGACCAAACCTTATATCAAATTTAGGGAAAGCTTTCTTTTTCATGACACAAGTTATGAAGGATGAATTAGACACCAATGGCAAAGTAACTTATGTGTAGGATGAATGTGGGGCGACATCCATTGACTCATAATTATTAGTTATAGTTACATAGTAAGGTTATGTCATTTCATATAAAGAAAATTATATATTATAACTTTACCTCTATTTTTGAGATTTGAAAGTCTCTTATTGTTATGTGTGGGTCCTTTGTATCTACTGATGTCAAGGAAACCTGCAAAGGACCAAACTCTAACATCTGTTCTTTTTCCTCTGGCCAATAGAAGCTTATGTCCTGCATAAGAAAAAGAGACGTTACAAATATTAATTAATATTTCACCACCTATACATAAGTTTCAGTCAGATTATTAATCCACGCAGTTGTTCAACAATCTCAGAAACCGTTTTCTATCTAATTTGTTATTTTTAAAGTTCACCAAGCATGTGTTAGTTCCAAACTAATGTTTCGATTTAAAAATTGTCTAAATGGGTAATGATTCGTATGTACCCTTTCAATCACTTCCCAATTAGTATTAATTTAATCATGAATTACTAAATAAGTTGTTCAAAGCTAAATCAATAGATTATGATATTTACTTCATTGTTTTTGTCAAGTGGATCTAGCATCACAACAGTGGATGAGTGATGATCATACAAGAGTCTCCATAGGTCAGAGATAGTATGACGAAGGGGCATCTGGGTGGCAATGTATGCCCGCTTGCTCCTGAAACTCTGTAAAATATTAAAAAAACCAGACTAATACTCTGATATGTAATTAAACCTTAGTAACCTGTGGCATAGTGTCTGCTTGACTGACAAGCATTATATACTTAATCAAATCACCACACTAACAAAGTGAAAGACTTTTATTCTTATTTTGTGTCCTATGAAAATAGATCATACATCTCATATCCTCATTACATTTCACACAAACTATGAATATGATAATTTTAATTGTCCTCTATACAGTTCATCATTTTGTTTTTAACTCTAACAAATATTCTGGTATCATTACAGGTTGTAGTTTTTTTTACTCACATCAACAAAGACAGCATTGATGTAGCTTGTGGTTCCTGCTACCATGGTAGAAAGATATGGAATGGAGGTGTTACCTACAAAAAACAAACAATCCTAAATAATTCTTACTGAATGGGCATCAATTATAAGTTCGCAGCCATTATTAGATCAATTTATAATTATCTTACTTGTGAAAGGGTTATCGCTATCAATTTGACTTGGATATAGAAGTATGCCTATTGTATGTAGCAGCTTGTCATGCGTATTACAAAAACATTTTTGAGCTACATTGTACTGCATTGAACAACTTCTATGAACAAGCATCATTGATTGATAATTATATTTCAAGTTCAATTTTTTGATAATGTAAACAAATCAAAAGCAGCATGCAATGCCACATAATCTTCTTGATCCCTTTTATAACAGATACCTCAAGCTCATAGTCCTTTATCAAAGTTCAAAGATAATTCATTCTACCAGGTATCACTTCAAGTTTAGTCTGTGAACAAATGCTTCTGATTATAGAATCTACAATTAAGAACACGTTAGGAAGTGAGTGCTATCCTATGAAAATTAAAGATTTTATATTGCTGTATGAAAAAGGTGACATCTAGTGAAACATGCACATTTAGTGAAACATGTGTTTCTCACCTGGAATGATATCCTTGCAGCGGTTCTTATCTTCATTGCCAGCTTCAAGTGCCACAAGAGATGCTCCTTCTTTATGGTGTGTCTTCAGAATCTCAAGAACCTAGAGTATCATATTAATATATACTTTAAAATAAGACCTTTTATATTTACATAAGGCTAAAGGTAGCAACACACACATGCTATCAGGTAAGAAACCATTCACTATCATAGATATTTGCAAAAGCAATCATTCAAATCACATGAAAAAATGGAAAGTTAGAAAGTTTAAACTTACACTTATGTAGAAATAACTACTTTAAATGTGGAAAGTTATATACATATGCAAGGGAAGAATGATAAGTTAGCAACACAGAATACGACAGCAACTATCAAAAGTCTCTTAAAGTATTTTAGTTTGAAATTGGTGATATGCCAGAAATTTATCTTTATCATATATGAATGTGTAGGTCAAGAAAATATTGGTTTGAAATTCTTTCAAGAATGATAATGGACAAATGAAACCTGTGTATTTACACTCTTGTAAAAATGTCTCACTGACCACAACACTGCTTACCCATGTTGAAAAGGTGTTCTAATATTAATGGTCAGACTTTTTTTTTTATATTCCCCAAACTAAATTCAAATTCAGCATCTAAGGTCACTTAGACATTATATATACATCATCCAAAACAAATGTCCTTCTTGTGGAATCCGCGGACTAACAATGGTCTCCAATAAATCACAAAAGGGAATGAATTTTACACATTAAATAGATCATTAGAATACTTAGAAGTTAAATGTCTACCATCCCAAAATGGACATAGCTGTAGCAAAATATAGCAGCATATATACACAACAATTCTGTTAATTGGATTCTAAGCTTCACTATATTATAACTAAAATAACAGTTGGCTAAACTGAAGGTTGTCTTTGCCTAAAAAAATGAATCTTAAATTGATTATTATGTATTTGTCAATTTGTGGAAAAAAAGACTGTCTACATGCATGATTTTTATGGATGGAACTTACCTCAAACTGTTTTTCAATCAAACGGTTGCCAGTTTTACGATCTGGCTTGCATAGCCTGGCATATTCTTTCCCAAACTGTGATGCCTGGATGCCTGTTTCACCAGACAGTAGTGCCTCATATAGTGCATCATACACAAAGATGTACTGGCTCTACAAGTTAATGATTTGTGAGTTCAATATAATAAACAGAAAGGATTTTTTTCGTTTCCATCATAATATGATAAAATATAAGGCACAATAATTGTCAATATAAACATAAATTAATCAACATTAATCACAAGGAGATAGGTATGGGCATGGAAAAGGTGTTTAAAGGTCAGAATTGCAGTTCATACTCATATTTTAGTATATACCTCATGCTTTATAATACTGCTTGGAATACTAGATTCTTGTCTAAGTTACATGGAGAGTATGTAAGTAACCTTTAATCAGAAAGAAGCATAAAATATTCAGCAATAAAATAATTTTTTGTCAAAATTGGATGAGCATTATCATATTATTAGAAAATCAAATTTCAAGCATCTGTTATATTATATGAAAGTGTTTGTACCAATGTCTGGACCATGTTGACCCTCTCTGTTCTCAACTGGAAAACATAACCCCATATGTTCACTTCGTTTTCTAGTAGACCTTGTTGTAGACAATAATCAATTGCAATGTATGTTCCTGTTCTGCCAACTCCAGCACTGAAACGAACATGTATAATTATGTATGCTTATTTGATATCCCATTCTGGTTGTATATTTGCAAAACATTGTAATTAAATTATGATGACATAGAATGCTCATAACTTGGAAGACCCACATATTATGATGCATTTTAAGAAATTTAGGTTTTTCAGTACTAACCTGCAATGTACAATTAATGGCCCAGTGGCATCTGCATCATGGGACTTGACGCGTCTCCTAAATTCAAGTAACTCTGTTGCTACTTTTGGTACACCATGATCTGGCCAACCAGTGAAGTGAAATTGATGAACTCTTCGTAATTTTCCCTTCAAAAGAAAGAGAAAGCATTGCTTTTTGTTCAAAATATTCATATATGCTTATAGATTTGTTCGTTCAATATCGCATTATGTATTGTTTAAATGTAAAATTCTTCCTTTAGGGCCATACCTACTAAGCGATTTTACTCTCGCTGGAGGCCAGGCGACTGGGAGGATGGCTATCAACTGCCGATCCTATCAGTTTCCCATCACCGTCAACAGCTCAGTTGCTTAGTGGGTATGGGGCTTTAGTAAAATCATGTTTGTTTCATGACCTCTTACTGTTGAGAAAAAATGTACCATAATGCCTTAAGACATCTTGGGATAACAAAAACTACGTTCTAAAACCACTATTAGGTGCTTTTCAGCATTTGTGCAACTATCTAATTCCCAGTCAATATTTAGAGTACATATACTCTACGACTACTTTTTCAGACAATGTTATGGATGAAAACCTTTAGAGATTGCAATATAGTTTAATATATACTCACTTCAAATTCTATGTTGAATATGCGTATGACGTATGCCGCATAGTTGTTCTTGCTGACAAGAGTTACCTTGATTTGACCATAAAGGGCTGAACCACTGTCTGGCCAGTATTGATGGCATTTGATCTATTGGCATAAAAAGACATTATCTATTTATTTGATGTGAAGCTCACCTTTGTTTTTCTTATGTATAAATATTTTCCAAAAAAAAGGTGAAGTAAAGATAATGGTTTTCAAGGATAAAGTGACAGTTCTTAGTTCATTATGTGAAAGGTAATTCCTTTTGCTCCATAAGTTCCAGATAATCCTCCAAAGTCTTAACAAAATCAACAAAACTTCTATCGTTTATCTCAGTTAACCTGTTGCTTATTGCAGGGCAAAAGCTGGGATAAGTATAGTTAATGGTAAATATAGAGAACCACTGAGCAGTACTACAATTTGGTGATACATTTTAGTGCTCCATTTGATAAAGATTTAAAATTTAAATTTTATTATCATTATTTCAAATTATTCAAAGTTGTTTGTCAAAAGAAAATGCATTTTTGTACATTTTCAATGCAGGAAAATGGTATGTTGTGGGTCCCTACATTATCACCGCATAACATTAATTTTACTGCTTATTAAGAAAAATCAGTCATAGTATGAAGTCAAAGCAAGATCAGCATTAAGAGACTTTAAATTCCTATTTATTATGATAACAATTACAATTTGAAGAACATGCTATATGTGTGTAATGTTTTTTACCTTTCCTGCTTCAACAATATTCGATAGCATAATGATTCTGTTACTGTTACTATCCCAAACCATCCTCCAAGTATCATTGATTGTTATATCTTTTGGTCCTGAGAAAAAAAAATTATGTCTTGAGACATTTATTCTGGTGTCATTTTAAACATGCTCATTGAAATTATTGTGAGAGACAACAGTTTACACAGCAAGTTTCATATTGAGTAATGTTTTACAATGGATTTTTCTTGATTATCCACTAATCATCTATGATAGTTATTCATTGAGATATTTTCCTGTGAAGTGAAATTAACTTCCTAAGTTTATTATTAAATGATAAGTAGAAATCTGTGTTCATACCTTGTGTTGCAATGTAATATTTCTGAATACCTCCATATCCCTGTAAAACAATGTCACAGTTTCATGAATTTGATGCTGTGCTTACATTTCTTGTCTTGTCAACAAACAAAAGCTTTACAGTTTACTTCTATTTGTGTATCTAAATAGTATAGATATAGGGAAAACCAATTTTGTTCACATAAATCTTAGGAACTTTTCAGTAGTTATTTAGAAGATTTGTTATATTTTTACTGACCCCCAAATTTTGAATTAACAGAGTTCATCTAATACATACATTTATGTAGTTGGCATTGATATAGTCTGAATATGGATCTTTGCCTGTTTTTGCCAAAATCACACGTGAGTGGTCATCTGAAAAGAAAATTATTTCTGCCAATTAGTTTCTCCAACAATAACTCAATAATGTGTATTTGAACTTTCTTTTGTTTTGGGAATTGTATATAATGGATACTGTTATTTGTAACAACATGATGTGATACATTGTAACAGATCCATCAGATATACTGATTGTGACATAACATAGTTGAATTATGTTATAAATTGACAAAAAAACTGTACCCCCTCACCCATAGCTAGGCTCACATATTGGCTAACATTAACCTATATACCGAAGGAAAATATTGAATAGTAAAGGTTATCCAGAGAATAAAATTTAATGTGGTTATATCTTTCACTTGACCGGAGGAAAGCAGTTTTTTTTAACCATGCGAAGTCATGAGTCTTCCAAAATGGTACCAATTTGTATTTTATAGAATGGGTATTAAAATGTGTATGGGAAAGTAATATCAACTAAATACACAAGAAACATTCTCATCTGAGTAGAAACTTGCATTAGCTAGTGTCATCCTTTATTATGAATATTTAATTAATATTAACAGATTAAAACATTTCAACAGCATAACTAAGATGCAACAAGTTTGTGCCATTATACATGTTCATCAATTTACTCACATGCCTTGGTGTTTTGGAAGCGGTTCTTGACTTTGTTCTCTGGTGTGTTGCCTATGTCCCACTCTGCTGTAGGACCTATGGGAAGGCTCTGCAGACAAAAATTATGCATTGTCACATGATATTCTTTGTGAGTTCTTTGTTACAAATAAACAAATTATTCTTAATCTTTAATATTGCAAGTAGTTATTACCACTATCGTCATTTCTAAATTAGATAACTAATCTCAAACAACAAAAGTTTTCCGCAACAACTGATTCATAGTTCCATCTATGTAAGAATTTTGACAGGAAAAGATAAGGGCAAAATTCATTTTTTTTGCTTTTTAAGCACAAAATTTGATGATATCACATTTCCAAGGCAAATCAAGATTTGACAAGGACAAAATTATCGAGACAGTCAACATATTTTGAGATATCTGCTAAAGTGTCAGAAATACTCTCACTCTGTAATTATCTGAATTGTACAATCCATATAACAAACTTTAATTAAATTTCATCTCTTAGCAACATTTTGAGAATCTAAGCATTTGAAACACAGTGGAAATTATAAATAACAGACATGAGTTGAATACCTTGAACTCTTCTTTGAAGGCATCAGTTTGGTTCTTCTTAGTAAGGATATATTTCCCGAGGTCCTGCACCTTAATGGCTCGCATCAGACCAGTGTTGTCATAGATGTTCTCATGACGCTCTAGTTTGGGTGTAGACTGAGCACTCTCTGGTGGGGTAGATGTTTCACTTGGAGTCTCTTCTACCTGCTTACTGGATAGTTCCTGTATTCCTAGAAGACAGTGGTAAAATTAGTTTAAGTATTATGATGGACATAAGCTGATAAACTGATAAGCTGATTAACTGATTAACTGATACAACTGGTAGCGTGGGGCCAAGCTTTATATGAAAGCATAAAAACATCGAATACATCCTTATGTTGGGAGTAGTAATTTGGAATAGGTTGCAGACAGGGGTATTTTGATTCTTGAAACTTACCTGCTGGTCAAGATATTTCATAGTATGTTGAAATCATAGAATTGTACTGAAGAATGTAGTAGATTAGGTAATCATATGTAGGTACTGACAAAATTTAATTCAACAAATATAATAAACCATGTAGAAACCCAAAATGTAATGTTCTGTCAAACATTTTTCATAAGTTACAATGGAATCTAGATATCAGATTTATAGAATAAAAATAGATGTCTCAATTCTACTCTTCGAAAATTTATATCTTGAGTGCTGGTTAAACCGGCACAATCAGAACATTCATTTCAAGGTAAAGCTGTCTTGTTTACTTGTCAATTAGTTTTTCAATGATCATGCTTCTTACTGAAAAAACAACTTCCTTTATCGATTATCTTAAAATGTAACTGTGTTTGTGTCAAATTTCATACCTCCATTGGTTGTTTTTTCTATCGTGTTTTCAGCTTGATGTTTCTCCATGACCGTGTTTTCTAAATCAAATGGAATTGGCTTTGGCTTCCTCTTTTTTGATCTGAAAATAAATTACATAGTGCAGCAAGCGTTAATGGATTTTTATGTTGAAAAATTACCAGGTTCACTTGAACGCATATGATGCATATGACCACTAGGTGACATTCAACAGTCGGACAATGAATCAGTGCTAGAATTGGCTAATTCCTATCAGGGTATTGTATTTACTTGTTAATATTTTGTTTGCATCAATTCTAATATTGACACATTATTAGGATTGGACCATCCAATTTAGGTGCCGATCAGTAGACAGATGATGCAAAAATATTGTAATTGGTATGGGGCTTATGAGTATGATCCATCAAAATAAAAATGTATAGAGGCATAAACAATAACCTCAAGGTGAGAATGGTCCTTCAATCTATCCAGGACATGAAGACTAGTGCTTTGGGACTCCACAATTTCATTTATTCATTCAACTACCAAATCAGTTATATAATTCAACAAGATATGTTGTAAACAGTATTTAAATAAAATGGCTATTTTGAGTATGAATGGATAATCTGATAATACTATCAACTACTGGTACTACTGGTACTACTTGTAAGAAGTCATTTTCATGTAAAAAAAACAACAAAAAACAACGAACAATTAGCCCAGCAATACTTACCTTTTGACTAAAATACAGGCAACTATAATGCCTATAATTATCAGTATGGCCCCTGCTACAGTGGCCCCAGCGATGATAGGTGCTTGCTTACTAGCAGCAGCGTCCGGAGCTGTGGTATACATTTAACATGAGACATTAAGGATATTTTCATGCTTATATTTGGTTGAAAAGGTAATATTGAGTTAACATTTTATATACCTAAGCAATGCCTACGTAATTATAAACACTTCATATCATGTCTTGGATATGGGAGAGCCTAGCCCCTGAGTTATCTTAAAACTTATGCCAAAGAAAAAAGATATTCAATTGAATCTATAAACATGTGAGCTCTCAACATTTTCTTAGATTGGCATTGTTCATTTGATACATGCATTCTCCCTGCTGTGGACAGAACATACCATATTAACTGCACACGCGCCTAGATCAGTTCAGCTGCAGTTAGTATCTGAACATATATATCAAGTTTGTTTCAAAATTAATTCCTCAGGTACGAAAATGAACAAAATCTGTGCAAATGACTTTTATGAGAAAACTATTTAGTATTCAGGCGCTAACAAATTATTTAACTTAGGTAGAGAGAATTGTGCATGCATTGCTAATATTTTGTGTATTAAGCCTGTCCTCAGGCCCATAGCCAGCTTTTCTCAGAGGCCTAGAGGTTCTGCTGTTTGAGTAAAAGGGTTCAACAAGTCTAGAAGATGGATATTGGGCATATGCTATTTAAGAAAATAACCCATCCAATTCATCATGTAAGGATTTTTTTTCTGAGGTTTTAGAAGGGGGTTCGTCCAAGGAGGGGTTCTTACGGACCCCCCAAACCACCCTGGCTACGGGTCTGGTCCTATGTGTGTGATCTTGGGCCTTTGCTTTGATTAGTCTACTTACGGTCATACAGCAGGCTACAGTCCGGACCTGTGAACCCATACTGACATCCACTAGTGCAGGATCCATTGACATATGAACAAACCTCTGTGGTATTTTTACAGCTGCAGGTAGTATTACAACCAAGACCGAAATATCCATCATCGCACCCTGGATTAAAAGGCACGTGTCTGATTGTTCAACAGTTATCATAACACAGGTACAATTTCACATTTATTGACATTGTTATCAATTGGAACCCATGGCAATTGAGGGATACTAGAGTTATTTATCCTAATCACATTATTTTTTCAGCAACTTCACTAAAAATACGGTGATGGAAATGCCATTAAAATATTCTATTTTGATTCTTCTTTCTGCCATCATTAAGATATAGTATTCCAACTCTAAAGTCCAAATCTCAATGGAGAAATAAAGTACCAACACTCACCTTGACATACTTGACTAATATCGTTGCAGGAGTATGGGCAATTGCAGTCAGATGTACAGCCCTGACCCGATTTTCCTTGTGGACATGCTGATAAATTTAACAAGAATAGTAAGAAACTTAAAATAGATAATACATAATAAAAGAAGAAAGACATGTGTTCTCATAATCCGGCCACAGGGGGACCAGTGTTCCTGTCTCGATATCATTTGCAGCCATTTATTTTTACTCAATATAACATTGGTGAGACGAATCAATACTAATCCCTGCAAAAATTCAATGTTGTTTCAATTATAGAAATTGTTTGAATCAGCTGCAGCATCCACTCATAATGCAACGGTGAATAAATGTTCAAACAATACTGAATAAAAGTTGGCATTCAATATTACGCTGTGAATGTAGAAGGTGTTTGCGTTGATTTAATGCTTGTGTGGCAACATTGTTTACATATTTGATATACAATTCATAATCAGTACTCTTCTTAGAGTGGTATACAGTTGGGGGTAGGGTAATGGGGATTACCATCTGTAACATGACGTTATATAGGTCATTATGTCCAAAACCAAATCTTAAAGGGGAAGTTGTTTCAATGTCTCACTTACATTTTATATTATTCATATTATATTATTGCAATTTGATATTGGTGGGTAAGTTGTTAAAGACTGAAAAATACTAACATTCATACTCATATCCATAGACAATGACCTCACAGAAAGTTAAATCTGTTTCGTAGGTGTGCCGTATGGTCAGGTATCTGACTGGTGTGTCTGGTGTACAGGGTATGATCTGATGTATGTCTGTGCTAGTGGTATATGCACACTGTGTTTGATTCCACCAGTCTGGGTCAACCCCAACAAGTATGCGGTTATCTTTATTTCTTGATAACTCTAAAAAGTGAAAAATATCTTAAGCTTAGATATGAAAACACGTGAATACTGGACATTAGTCATTAACACATGTAAATATCCATGCCAATATCTATACTAACAAATATGGTGACATCCATATAATGCTGGGGACATTTATCAAACATGTATAAGAAAAAATATAAAGAAATATTGTTTACCCAGAATTATTTCAAATTCATACAGAAAATTAAATTAAAGCATTATTTCAACTGATAAGTGATTAACAATAATATATGGCCATCATTGTTTTCATAACAGGAACACTCCTTTTTGTGCTTGGAAGTAAGTCATCGTTTTTTTAACCTGCGTCTGGTCTTAACTTATATTATGATAAATAACAAGTCAAATCTGAAGGGTAGTTCTCAATGTATATCAAATGAGATGTAATTTTCTTACCTTTGTTCTTTGAATGTTGACTATTCATTATTGTTTTTTTCATAACATCATACAGAAAAGCACTATTTATAAATAAATACTATAATTTAGATGTGACAGATATTAATTTTAGTCACAGTTTGTATTTGTACAATATATATGTAACAGTAAAACTTCGAATTCATTTCCTGTTAAATTATATTTTCCAAAATATTACAAGAAATGTATGAAAGGCTTTCCTGTAAAATAAAGACACTGATCCCTAAGTTTAAGCAAACTACAATAACTGTGCATATGCAGCTTTAAACATTCTATTCTTATACAGAAAGGGCATACATATATTCACTTGAGTCATTGCATACAGAGCTTTAGTATTTAGCTATTAGAGATCACGACTATATCACTGGCTTAGTAGTAGCAAGGAACATAAAAATAACTTACTGTAATAATTTCGGAAATATATTTCAACACTTGTTATCACAAATGTCATGTTTTCATCTCCAGCTGCCAGGTCCACAGACCACCAGGCAGGTGTGTTTTGTACATTTTTTTTTAAGTTCCCATCTCTACTGTATGGGTGAGCACAGGATCCATCGTTAATGTCTTGTCTGGTGTCCCCGTCCACAGCCCTCCCGGCCACATGGTCATACCATTTACCCAGCTGTGTAGCAGGTTTACCCAGGGCAATGTTATCTAGAAAGGTTAAACATATAATTCAGTAGAATCCTAGGTCACCGTTGCACCAGAATAGTAAAGTGAGCCTGCACCACATCTAAACCATTTGCAGCTCAAACTAAGACACTAAGATATCAAGGAACATGAACGAGGAAATAAATTAGAAATGAGAAATATGCCTTCATAGATCAAAATGCTTCCTTTATACCACAGAAATAGCAGGGCAAAACGAACTTATGTACATGCATGTATTTTTTTATGTATCATAATCATAATCTCCCTTACAATCGCCTCTCTGAGTATAGCATTCTTTGGGAACTTATCTTTTTACACACTAGGGTAAAAGAGCTCACGGATTACTAGCGTAGAACAAGAATAGCATACCTGGAGCACTGATTACAGCATAATTTAAGGCAACTTGGGAGAATGGGATTTTTTGAATTGATATATAATTTTCTATTGTGCGAAGAATATACACCATTTAAGCAGTGTATGCCATACTCAAGAAGCTGTCACATACTAAGTCACCCACTGCAATAAGTGTTTAATATCAAAGAATGAAACGTTGTTAAAGATGCTCTTGGCTTGACATTCACGTATTTGGTATTGGTAAATTAATTGATTTGTACCAAAGAAGTATGCAGTATGCACTGTGAGTAATGTTTTAGATTATTTACCTTCTACTCGTTATTCAACAGTCGAAAAGCTTTAGCAGAAAGAAGGAAAAAAGCAATATAAACACCCACCTGCCGTGACGACTATCTGCAGACCAATCGTGATGAGATATATTTCTATAACACATTCTCTCCATTTCCATTCCATTACGTTGACATGTTATTATGGGCCTTATCCAAGTAACCAATGCCAGCAGTGTAACAACTCAAGTAATGTACAATCTACAGGAAGAGATAAAATTTAATACAGATAAAAAATACTAGAGATCAGTTTTAAAATAACACTAGTTTCAAAAAAAAGGTTTAGATTCAATTTGCACATAGAAAACTCTACAAGTTTGTCATGAACCAAATGTATTTCACTAATATCATAACAGCTCTGAACATTACATTCAACCATTTGCCTCTGAATTAATAGATTTATGAATTGTGCTGTTTTTGATAAAGTAAATATGTTGGAGGTAGAGTTGGGAAGTAAAAGTAATATGTGTCAGGCACAGGGCCGGAGAAAGAGGTCTCCACAATGTGAATTTAAAAGAGATAGAGTGGTAAAGTTTTGTGTCATAATCAAGGTTCTTATAGTGAAAAGATGTGTCAATCAAACATTTAAGAGACCTGTCTGTCATATGATAGTGTAATGAATCATAATCAATGATTCTTTTTTCTATATACATATATAATTCTTAAGCCCCATGCCCACTTGGTGATTTTACTGACGACTGGCGACGGGCAACTGGGTGAATCGGCCGACTCTTATGAACACCTCTTAAGCCCCATACCCACGTAGCAACTTTACCGGCGACCGGCAACTGGAAATTGACCAGAATTGGCCGACTCTTATGATCACCTGTTAGTATGGTATATTAAAATGTGCATGTTTGATCTGGATCGGTGTGAAAATCGGTCGACTTTTAGAGTAGAGTCGGCCGATTTTAGCACCAATAATCGGCCGACTCAGGACAAAATCGCCTAGTGGGTATGGGGCTTTAGTACGATACATTGAAATGTACACGTTTGATCTCGATTGGCATTAAAAT
The DNA here is from genome assembly GCA_936440205.1 of Lepidonotus clava. Taxonomy (NCBI): domain Eukaryota; kingdom Metazoa; phylum Annelida; class Polychaeta; order Phyllodocida; family Polynoidae; genus Lepidonotus; species Lepidonotus clava. Next base: position 4,213,748 of record OW387134.1, read on the forward strand.
TGGTCGACTCTACTATAAGACAATATCGCCTAGTGGGTATGGGGCTTTAGTCAACATCTTTTTACAGGTATACCAGGTAACGGCGATGTAAACAGGCATGAACAGGAACTATGAATACCGCCCTGGTTCAAAGGAGAAAAAACGTCAGTGCGCCTCAATAAATGTATAGGTTAAATTATCTTTACAGAAGATGTATGTACCTTTCTGCTGAAGCAATGAGGAGAGTGTTTTTAACCCTTTTACACCTCACAGGCCCAGAATTTCTGCCGCTTTCCCAATGAATAGATACACCATAGGTATGACGATATCCATTCTATTGGCATAAATCCTACCTTGTTAAAACTCATACCTAAAGGCTCCATCCCAATCAACGATGGCCACAGTTACATGACATCTTCCAGAGCTGGTATCCCCCAACTTATATAGGGTTATATAGAAACAATCTACAGCACTTACCTCTCTACCAGTGATCCTTTCAGGTCATGTACCACAGCGTGAGGCTCTTCTAGACATGTTTCCCTATTAAAATTCCCTCCGACTGTGGCATACGTTATGGTATCGCTTCCTTGTCTATTCCTATACACCCCCCACCCCCTGTCGGCTCACCCATAAGAAGTGACCCACCTGTGGCCGTCAGACTGAACCTGTCATGGTCTGATTACTGTGGGTGGTGTGTGTTTGTGGGAGTGGGCCAAAGATATTATAGCTACACTAAGATATGTAACTGCCGACCATTACCTACATGTTTTATGTGATGTCGTTGATAGTAACGCCCTATATATGAGAGTTTGTGCACACCGTTTCAACATGATGTCATATTTCCCGTTTTTGTGATGGCAACGTCAGTTATATAACATTGTTACAGATCCCAGAAATTTGTTCATATTATATTTGAATAAAATGATTTCCATATTAATATTATATGGTTGGTCTGAAAAGGTATAGAAACTGGGTTTTTTTTTCAAACATTATTATATCCAGCACATATTGGTGCCTAATTTACACCTCAGATTTATGTTTCATAGTCTGATAAAGTATCTGATTCATATTTCTTGCTTTTTCACTGTACTAGAGAATTATTTGGTTGAGTGAGACCTAAAGCTCTCAGGTGCATATGTACTCTTTGCCACCTCAAAGGACCTTGACCTTACCAATTGAAACTGCACTAACACCTCAACCACTTCACCTCACTTGAGTGGACTCCTTTAGGTCACCCTCAACGACCACCCTCAACGACCCCAGGGGCTGGCTGGGTATAAAAGGCCGGCTGTGGGAGGCTCCAGTCAGAATTCATTCTCCCTGTGAGGTGTGTAGGAGAGGACTACAGCTCACAGGTACCCTCTCTGCCGGAGGCTCTGCTCCAGACCCACACCGGGCGCCGGAGGCTCTACTCCAGACCACACCAGGGCACCACCTCCACCTCCTACAGGGCTACAGAGTTCCACTGCCTGAGCACCATTTTGCTGAAGGTATAAACTTTGCCAGTTTTTCTTTGGTATAAGTGGGATAGTAAAGGGATAGTTTTGGATAACTTTATGTTCAGTCTTCCTTGATACATAAAACTGAGGTATAGATTGTTATAAAATAGTAGTTCTTTTCTCAGTACCAAAGCTGAGAGTTGTTTCATTTTACTAATATTATTCCTTTATTTTTTCAGCATAAACTTGGCTGATTTATCCCTCCTGGACCAGTTTGCAGTGAACCTTGGAAAGACCAACCATACCAGATACCAGTTTTCTTTTTAAAGAGATATACCTTTAATATCAATAAATTTTTCTCTTAAATCATTAAAAACATTTTCAATCTTTTATGCTGTTGTCACTCTTTTTACTATAAAAGAACTTTATTTGATAACAAACATAAACAAACTGATGGTGAAAAATGGCAAAAAGACGTCGTGTTGTATTGGCAACTTTTGGTGAGTTGAGCCCTGTTTACACAAAACTCTGTAGATGTGTTCATATCAGCTTTGCAACATCCCAGAGGGCAAACCTATGTTTAATTGATTTGTTTTCCTCAAATTTGTATATATAACTTTTTGAGAGTGGAGCCCTGTTTACACATAAGAGACATATATGGTTATATTAGCTTGGCAGCATCGCAGGAGACGAACTGACGTTGACTATAACTATTTGATTGGATTTGTACAATTAAAGCGTTTGATCAACATTGGTTCAACATTTGATTAGCATTTGAAAATTCAAGTGATGTTGATAATCTAGAATGATATAATATATTATGATGTTGTTTCAATGTTATTAGAACTGCCATAATGATTCCACATTCCGAAAGTATGCGCCAGCGGCTTTAGCTTTTAGTACACTTTCTGCCCCGAAAATGCAGCAAGAATGAACTGAACATGTGTTCTGGTCATTTTCACTTATGAAATTGGTTGCCAATATATAGGCCTAATTTGCAGGAAAGAATTACAATTATAATATATATCGGCGTTAGCGAAATCGTATCAGCGTCAAATCGGTAGTGCACGTTAGGTATGTGGAATATGGCCTATGGAATAAGTCAGAACGTAGTACAACAGAACAACCTAAATTCAACATTGTCTCAATGTTAATTCAAAGTCCTATTCCGTTAGGATCAAAGATATCGCTCATGCAGGTACAGTGGTCCGTTGCACAATAGAATTTCGTTACTAAGATAAAACAACGAAAGCACAACGAACTTTTGCTTAGCGACGAAAAGTTTCGTTGTAACGAAAATACAATATCTCGGGATCTAATGAATGAAATGAAATTATTTTAATTGTTCTAAACTAGAAAAAAATGAGAAAAAATTCAGTCAAAGTTACAGCTCTTTGAGGCTATTCTAAATATAGAAAAAAAATATTGCAAAACCATCGTTGTTAAGATAAAAGTAACAACGAACTCTTTCATTGTTTACAATATTTTTGTTGTTACGAAACCCATTGTGCAACGGGGCACAGGTCCCATAAACGCCAAGTGTAATGTAATGGATCGTGACAAATGTTATTGGGTCTCCAGCTCTGGGGGACTGATGCCTTACTGGTGGAAAGGGACAGCATTTTTATTCTCTTTTTTTTTTGTTTACAACCTTAGAATACAAAAACGAATAGCGGTAAATACAGTGCATGCCCAGTTGTATAAGTATACAGTATTGTGTCTCACTTATTAAGGTTAGGGTTAGGGATTGATGAGCCATCATTTGTTAATAATGATAAAAAGAATGCATTGATTTTAAATTTGTGGGTCTTTTTTTGGATTCCCCTACCTTTGAAAACCTTCTGGATCTGCCCCGTTTGATATGTCAGTGAACTGGTGTAGGACCCTGCTTATGAAACGATTCATTTTATTATTTAGGAACTGGTTCTACGTAGGTTGGATATACTTTCCATTCGTATTTGTAAGCTGAAGAGCTAGTCTTTTCAAAAGAGATAAACTTTTATCTTATGATGTTTCAGACTACGTTTTGAGGTCAACCATAACTTTTTATGGTTGCTGCCAAAGTCATAAAAACCTCTCATGTAAAGGCTAAGAATGTCCCGCATTAACTTGCCTGTGAAAAACTCACCCTTACTTCCTAGATCTTTTGATGCACCTATTAAAGGGCTGCGCAGTCAACTCACTATATCTTTACTATAAAACATTGACTCTCTTGTAATTTTCCCCAAAACTATTTATTCTCAACGATCTTGTATTTCAACATCGATAGAGTGGATGGGATTCTTTTAACGTAGTATAGTAAATTGTAACTTTACCGGCCTTCCTTTCAGTACTCTAGGGCTAATTTCCTGTATGATTTTCTCTTGTGCTTAATTATTAAATCTGAATAGCAAAAACAACAAGACTAAAGATCTAAAAATAAATGCGATAGACATCAGGGCACATATATAGTAAGGCATAGACAAGTATATTACATTGTTCATATCCCAATCTCAAGGAAAAATAATATACAATATGTAGATGATGTTTAAGATTTTTAGTTTTCGGTGGGCATAAGAATCGTTCCAGCTGGATGTGGGGAAAGGGGTGGGATGTATGGGAAGGTAATGAGGGCCGCTACACTTCCTCAATAGCGATGATGTTATGGAAATTTGGTGGGAAATTCCTAAAAGTATCTTGGAAATCCAGCTATTCAAACACACTACCTGACGCATTTAACATAAAAAAACAACGACCCAACAATCTGAACCTACAAAGGTATTGAATTAACAATAGATACAACGGATAGAAACATTCCAATTTCCATGAACAATGTTAAAAGCATTATTGTAACCCTTAGGCAGTGCTGCCAGCTGGTGACCATTTTTTTAACTATCCATTTAGAATTTTGATGTAGAATGCATACTTGCATACTAAAACATACACACACAAACATACACATGCAAACCCAATTACACACACAAGGGGCCAGTACTAGTGTAAAACATCACCTAGCATAACATTGTAATATTTCATTTCCCTCTTGTGTGAGGAGAGGTACGTAGAAATAATTAACGAACGAAGAACCTGTACCTTCCTCTACTCATTAAAAAAAAAGTTCCGGCCAGCTCCATGGCCATTTGCCAGAGTCGGCCCGGTGAGTGACACCCACACTCTACGGTCTATGTCACTCTCCAAGCAGTGACGACCGTAGATGCCCCCAATAATGGCGACGGCCCAGCGGCCAGCGGCGGCCGGGTGGCCGAGTACGGGGAGCCGGGGCGAAATAAATCATGCAGTTTTGAAAAGAAAGTTGAATTCAATGGCAAATTTTTATTTGTGGTCCAACATTTCTGAAATTTGGACTGAGAAGACTTGAAACATTATAGAAACATACTATGTTAACAAAAAATGTTAGAAAAGTATGAATTCGAGTAGTGAGCAATGTGGTGGGCGCGTATGAACAAACGATGGCTTTGTTTCTTGTCAATATTATGTGGTTAATTGCATTTTCATTGGGTAATAAAATATAGAAGACATTTAGAGGACAGGCCGGCCCGCTGACTTCGTCTTTGGGTTTGTCCGATCACCCTCAGATCTTCTTATATTAGTACGGCTAGCAACAGAAATATGGCACCTTATGCTTCCTAGCCTCTTTAAGTCAAAATATCTCATTTGGAAACTCAGATCTTAAAATAAAGACTATTTTAAAACATCCCCCACGTATGATAGCATTGGACAGCATCCATCAGGTATAAATGGCAAGGTTTTAATAATTCGAGATATTTGAGTGCATGAAGCAATATTGAAGTAAAGATTTGACAATTTTCAAAATCGTTAAAAAGCTAAACTTGTTAAAAATTGTCATTCTGTAATATAAAACTAGATTATATGGAGAAAAGATTGATTGGTCTCATAAACAGATAAGATTACAAAATAATTTTGAACAATTTTGATTAATTTTTAAAGTAAAGATATTCTAACCTAATTTCAAACCAAATCATTTGATATGTTCTCTTTGTGTTGCATGGTGGATCTAAAACTTTCAACAATGGAATAGGGTGGATGAATTAAATGAAAACAAAAATACACGACAGGAGCCATATAGTATCATTTGTATCGTTTATTTAGAATAAACATGTTATGATCATTTCTTGTTTATGATAGAACATGCTTGATTATATAACTCAGGATTATAATAAAACACTTTGTTTGTACTAGTAATAAGTTAGTGTTCCATGTGATTTCTTTATATTAGCTAGTTTGTTTCCCATTAGTTCCACGTGTTATTTTAGTATATCTTATATACCTTTTTTTTCAAAACTATTTAATTCAAATAACAAATAACATTAGAGGCAAGTCACACTTGGCTTCATGTCAATAGTCAACCCAGAGATAAATGTGATAACATTGAATCATAAAACAACATACATTATTTAGCACCATATCATTTTATATTTCTGGCATAGTTTCAACAAAAACATAGCAGTGCTGGCAAGGTCAAAATAAATGTGTTATAAAATATTCCTCAATAGACAGCTTTTAACTCAAAAATGATAAAATACCATACATTTCTCCTGCCCCTAAAATATTAACATCACCGTCAGACATGTGCTAAGGTTTGGGGCCATTTTCACTCTTATCATATTTCTCTGGGACTCCTTTCTGAGCTGAGATCACAAATTCCTTTATGAACATTTACAATTCCAAGGGGTCTTACATAAACTAGTACACACAAGGGAGGAGGGAGGGGTGTAGGATTTTTTAAATTGTCTGTCATTTCAGCATAATTTTAAATGCGCCAAAAATGTCCCTCTCATTGCGTTGCTGAACCAGCTGCAGGCCACTTATTAAACAATGATATAATTAGCTGCATGTGTCTTTGTTATATTGAATCCGCGTAACATAATTTGATCCTCATAATAGTATTTGATTATGCTTCTTAAATTGAGCTTTAAAACTTCATAAGTTTGACCATTGATACCGGGGAAACATGACCAAAAGGAACAGTGTGTTGAATATCAATTTACAATTCAATCCTGATGAGAAGAAAATAATGTTTTGTTTAAGCCCCATACCCACTAGTCGATTTTACCGGTGATTGGGGACAGGCAACTGGCAGAATCGCTGGTAAAATTGTTACTGTTAGAATGTAACATGTACATTCATTATTACATATTAACAGATGATCTGAATTGGTAACGATTTTACAAGCGTTTCTACCAGTTGCCTGTCGGCAGTAAAATCGTCTAGTGGGTATGGGGCTTTAGAATGTTAGTTCAAAACAAATGAAAAAGGGTTAAGTAAACATACCTTCAGATTTGGTTAGATACCTTGGAATTCCATATAGTTCTAGTCAGTATGAAATCAATGTTAACTTGTATTAGGGCTCTGTTATTGTTAAGGCAAACACACTATACATATTGACTTCCTCTGGTCATCAGAGAAGTGGAAAGGACAACTAGCTATACAATTCTTCAATACACAATGTTGTAGAAATGTTCTGTGATGTCTCTGCGTTGGTTTGGGTGTTGAAACAGATTGCATCCCATATTATCACAATGATGCACTAATTCTTCAGAAAATACTTTATCTTACTGTTGCATTGAAAATTAACAGTTATATCCATAATTTTCTTGTATTGCCACATACAGATTCCTTCCATAACCTAGCTGATTAAGGTAAACATAACCTTATCGTGATATCTTTACTTTCTTAGCTGTATTCACATTATAGTCTACATGCATTTCAGTAACCAAGACCTGGTATATTGGTATATAACATTGACATGTACTGCAGACCAAATGTAAGTGGCTGTTCTTGATTCTCCCCTTTTATGAGAAGTTTGAGTACTGACTAAAAGCACCTATGTACTCCACAATCATCTCATGAATGAACTTGTACTGGTCCTGAAAGTATAAAAAACTATTTCTAAAAACAGTGTTGAATTGTTCAGCTAGCAGATGTTATTCACCTTTACAGTAAAGTATAAAGCAGTTGATTAGAAAACTGTAAATTTAGCCACATCAAAGTCTTTTGTGAACTTAACATTTTGTCTTACAGTTTACTAGTAATCACATTTTACAAACCCTTTCTCTTCCAGATCAAATTGGATTTTAAAAAGAAATCTCAGAACTCCCCCGCAACCCTTGGACTAAAACGCACATCGGATTCAATTATACTAGATTGTATGTGAATTTAAAAAAAAAGGTCAACCCCACTCCTTAGATCTAGATAGTAGATCATATATAAATCTAAAAAAATAGTCAACCCACCTCCCTTGAAATTGTCTACAGTGCATACTGAATGGAAGGCCCCTATCTTATGGAAATCCTCCCAATTCATGCTAGAATTCATAGAATTTTGAGCATTCCATGGGGAATTACTTGGAAAAATCTCTTGCTTATGCCTTAAAGTGGGCATCCCTATGGATGTTTAATCATGACCTGTCATAGTGAAAGGGTATATTGTTTGCCAAGTTTACAACATTATGGAATACTTACAACATCCTGTATGAACTGTGGCCGTGGGATGCGGACTTGTTTGACGGCCCTGAAGACGTCCACCTCCTGGTCAACCTTCAGCTGCTCTACTGCATACAGAGTAGCCAGGTATAGGCCACATCGTGTGGCCCCATCTCTGAATGATAATGGATGATTGTCAATAGATATATTAAGAAATTTGTTCATATCATGCAGTATTTGAGCAGGAGACATTTTTCATTTTAAGGCCATATTCCATATACCAAAACTGTACTGCCACTTTATTTGCTGCTGACAAGCAATCACAATTTGTAGCAGCAGCAAAATTTACCAAGGTGTTGGTAAATATTTCTTGCCAATAATAAATTGGCAGCTGATTTTAAAATAGATTTTGCAAGTTTAAAGTGCATTTTCGGTACACCTTAGGTACACTTTCATCGTTGAAAATGTACTGAAAGTGTACCAAAAATGCATGCAGCCAATTTTGAATATTCCAGGATCTTTACCATGCATCATCACCTGCTGCTCAATATTGGCTGTGTACACTCTCAGTACATGGAGTACAGTATTTAATTTTTGAGTACTTCCCTGAAAGAGATTTTCAGGGAATTCATATGAATAATCACTTTCCTGTCTAAACTTTTGAGACTTCAGAACTTTCTAATATGAAACAGGTTAATGATAATGTCTGAAGAAAAAGGTCAAATGTTTTAAGAAATCTTTCATACCAGTACTTTTTCCAATATGCAATAATCAATTTATCACTTAAGTTAAATAGTTTCATTAGGTTTCCTAAATTTCCATTTAAATCAAGTTTCACTATAGCCAAACAATAATATGTTTTTTTCCTAACTAGACTAGTTTGACAAGTACGTAACATGTTTAAGTTTATTCTTCGCCAGAATATATAAAGTTCATTAATTATAACTACTTCGTGTAAATAAGTTTAATCCTTCAGTGCTCTGTCGCATAACGGGTTTGGCAACAGCGATGGTTTGCACCCTCTCCCTCTTGCGAGACATTTCCCTGTTGCGATGATTCCCCCTGTTGATTTGCGGCTGTTCTGCTGAACCGATTTTAATTCTGTAAAATGTTCTGGAAACTAGACATGTAGATCTAAAATCCCTCAAATTTTCATCCCGGGAAAATGATTAGAAATGGGTGAAAATTGATGCCCAATTTCGCCTATAACAGCGAGACTTTGCCAAACCCCTCTGTTTTAAAGAGCGATATCGCTCCTTCCATTATGCGACAGCGCACAGAGGGTTGAGGAAAACCTGTATTCGAAAATCTCAAAAGTGTACTAACAATTTGCCTAAGATAATCATACTTTCACCAGTGATGATATAAAATTGCTAGTATCGCAGGTAAAATTTATGAGCATGTTGGTAAATTCTTCCCACCGATTTAATGTTGTTTGCTAAATTGCACTTTCAGCAGCTGACATTTCAGAGCACTTTCTGACCAAAAGTGTTGCCAAAAATGTTTAAAAGTTTATTGAGACCGAAAAAGATCATTACCATGGATCAAGATGCTTAACATTAGCAGCAAGCACCTTAGGTATATGGAATATGGACTTAAGGATATGCCTTACGTGCAGTGCACTGTAATTGGTCCATTCCCAGATTGTTGTTGCCATCTCTGTACCATGTCATTGAGCTGTAGTAGGACGTTTTTGTCTTCAGGACACTTGTCCTCTTTGGCCCACGATGTGAACTGGAACTGCTTCACTGTTGAGGATTCCTTTGCCTTTTAAGAAAAAGTTTATCATGAATATGTGTATGAATGTATATCTATAAACAAACAACATTTGAATATACACTCTAGGGAAAAAAAGCACGTCTTTCGCATAAACTAACTGATATCTGATGAGTGAAACTTGAAATTAAACAACCAACAAAATAACTCATTTGATATTCCTCTAAGTGTTTTTAGCTCAACTTGACCCTTGGTCATTATAAGAGTTCTCACTATGTATTCTACCTCAAGTTTTGTGACTTTGAAGTCTCGTATGGTGATGTGTGGGTGCTCTGTATCTACTGATGTCATAGAAACCTGCAATGGACCAAACTCGAACATTTGCTCCTTCTCCTCCGGCCAGTAGACACCTATGTCCTGTGGATTAATGCATTAATTAATAATAACCGTTCATGCTAAAAATCATGCAATACAAGTACAATAAGGACAACAAAATAAAATTATAACAAAATAAAAAGAAGAAGTAATTATTTGGAATTAGATTACTCTTCACTCTACATTAAATCCTGATTCCTTATTCAAGTATATAGTTGGAAAACTGTTTGTTAATTTTATTTTTCTCCTTAGATAGACATAATTATTGAGAAACCTGAAATAAGTTACCTCATTGTTTTTGTCGAGTGGATCAAGCATTACAATTGTAGAAGAATGATGATCATAGATGAGTCTCCACAGGTCGCAGACTGTGTGAGGTAGGGGCATTTGGGTTGCAATGTATGCTACCCTTGTACGGAAACTCTGTGCGATAGAAATACCTAAGGTTAATCATACATGGTAAATATCATAATAACATTATATGTTTGATTGTTCAATGTTCTCTTTGTCTCTGCTTCATTTCTACTAAATGAACATATTGCAACAGATGTAAATGAATAAGGTTGTTTTCTTTTACTGATTATCATTGTTTCTATTGATTATTATTCTCAAAATCAAAATGCTGTTAATGTTTTTTTTGTAGTGGTCTTTAACCATTTAAAAATAATTCTTATACAGAGTAACTTTAAATACTAACATCAACATAGACAGCATTGATGTAACTTGTGGTTCCCTCTACCACCGTAAAGAGGAAGGGCAGTGAGTTGTTATCTACAAAGGTAAGATTTGACCTTCAATATATTATCAGAATATGTAATTTCTAATGAAAAAAATGATTCATTGTAGTCATTCTGTGAAATTCCAACGGAGAGTACATTTACCAATTTGAACATGAACATAACTTTAATGCTTTCTTCAAATTTATGCTTAGTTGATATTTCATCAAGAAGAACACATGGTTCAATAGACATTCATCTCAAGATAGCTGAGATTTCAAATTGTTAACGTATGGACAGTGAGACGGTATGTTTTAAGTGTAACAACTAAAGGTATATTCAACTCTGAAGAAAGGCATACAATAATACTCACCTGGTACAATTTCCTTACAATGGTTCTTGTTAACATTGGCTGCTTCGAGCCCTGTTTGAGGCTTTCCCTCTTTACGGTGTGTCTTTAGAATCTCCAAAATCTGTCAAAGATAATTGCATATTATAATTAGTAACTCTATAATGAAAATGTGTAGTATTTGAATTTTTCATGATCCCAAAGCTATAAGCTATGGAGCATCCTTGCAATCGAACAGAATAATTTGCTCGTACTCAAACCTTGAAATAAAAAAAATAAATCAGGAAATATCTTGATAAAATTAAATTCAGCTAACATGAAAGAAGACAGATCAACTATCATTATTGTTATATTTTGTATGATACTCAACTGATTATATTAGAAATATGAATATATACAACTGTAAAAGGTCTGCCTTTGCAAACTTTAAAAAACAATATTGAGATTGGTAAATAGTAAATGTTGTTTACATAATGATATAAGATAGAAATAAGTTCACAAAAAGTGCTACCATAATGTTTTTCATTATACTTGCCTCGAACTGTTTGTCAAGCAGACTTTTGTCAGTTTTAGGATCTGTCTTACAAAGCCTTGTGTACTCGGTCGTAAACTGTGATGCCTGAATCCCTGTTTCACCAGACAGCAGTGCCTCATGTAGCGCATCATACACAAAGATGTACTGGTCCTACAAAATACAAAGTGCACAAGTTCAAAAACTTGTAGTTTACATGTAAGGTAATTTTCATACATAAAAATGTTATATGAAATGCATTTATCATGTCAGATCAACACTATTGGTCATGCAACAATGATAAATGTACTTTCACAATTAAATGTGATTAAATATTTCCTAAAATGTCACAATGATGTTTGAAGTGAATATTGAAATTCAGTGATTGAAATTCAGTATAAGATCAGCTGTAACTATAATTTCATTTCAGCTTTTTAATTTTTGCTGCCTACCAGTGTCTGGATCATGTTGACCCTCTCTGCCCTCATCTGGTATGTAAAGGCCCAGATATTCACCTCATTCTCCAACAAACCTTGTTGTAAACAATAATCTATTGCAATGTAAGTTCCTGTTCTGCCAACTCCAGCACTGAAAGGAGGAATTATCATGTTTTATCATCAATAGTTATATTTATTTGTTTATGATTTCAAATTCTTGATATGGCAGATAGAAGAAGAGGTTGAGGTAGTTGATTTGCTAAACACACCTGTTTGTTTTTGAAATAATTATAGCTTAAGCTTTATGGTGTATAACCTACATTTTCAATTTTAATTTTCAATTCATTTATTGTAAAAGAGAATCACTGTTACTGTGAGAAGACAATATTTGAAACAGTTCTCTCGTGCAAAGTAACAAAGTGTTTATTCTCATTGAATTGAATGAAATGATGGTGATAACAATTTTAACAAATGTAAATCTCCATCAACGCATGAAAACCTTATATTTATAACAAACATAATGTCAATATAAAGGTGCTCCTAAACAATGACAAGAGACAACAATAAATATATTCACAGAGTTAGGGGGGAAGAGGTACATCACTCATAATATGCACAATTTTGTATCTACTTACCTGCAATGCACAATTAAAGGCCCAGTGGCCTCCCCATCATAAGACTTGATCCGTCTCCTGAATTCCAATAAGTCTGTTGCAACTTTTGGTACCCCATGATCTGGCCAACCAGTGAAGTGAAATTGACGAACTCTTCGAGATTTGCCCTTCAGAAAGAAATGTAACCCCTTAAGATACTTGAACATGTCTATTACTTTGTTTTTTCTGATAATGAACTTTGCAATTTACATCTACTCAATATTGAAAAGCACTGAGTCATTTTGATTGTTTAAATGTCATGCATTGATCAGTCATCGTTAAGAAAAAATAGTTTTAGTATTGGAAACTAATTTTTTGCACAGTTCGATATATTAAGTATATAATATTATGTATATATGTATCAAAAGTATTCAAGTTCTCCAGTATTTTTTCTAATATGATTCTTCTACTGATTCATTTTTACTGCCCAGTCTCAGAAATTAAAAGCAAACCTAAATTGTCTCTTTATATTTTTCAATTAACTTACTTTGTGTTCTATGTTGAACATACGTATGACGTATGCTGCATAGTTGTTCTCGCTCACAAGAGTTACCTTGATATTGCCATAGGGTGACGAGCCTTTTTCTGGCCAATATTGATGACACTTTATCTGTTTGAAACACACAATCACACATGCTGTTTATTTCAATTGATGTATCTATTATATGATTACCATTTTTTATTTATGTCCAATATCTATCTAGGAAAATTCTTATAATGAAATTACATAAAGTATCATAGTGTGACATTAATCTGTCAAATGGAAATCAAATATTGCTGGAACCATTCTCACATTGCTTATGAAATAATTGAATTAATCTTTATTATCTCTCATTTAATTTGATGAGAAAATTTTACATTGAGCAGATGAATAAATGAAAAGCAACAAGATAAGAAACGAATCCGGGTAACAATTACATTTTATCACTTTTAAGGATTGTACCTTTCCTCCCTCTATTACATTTGTAACCATAATGATTCTGTTACTGTTGGTCTCCCAAACCATTCGCCATATGTCTTTGATTGTGGTATCCTTTGGTCCTGAAAAGTAAAGATGTTCATAGTAATATTATGATCAATATAGTTTTCTCCTGATTAACTACAACTTAATTTGTCAGACAGACAAAATAGTGAACACTTAATTCAGCTAGTTTTTTTCGAGTATTATTTAGGTTATCAACGGATTGGTGCAAAATAATTAAATCCATGATCATATTAATCTTATATCCATGAGTCTAGTTTTAAAATATATACATTTAACATACCTTGTGTTGCTATGTAGTATTGTTGAATGGCTCCATATCCCTAAAGACAAATTGTGTGATCCATTTAAGTCATCGTATAAATGAGCTTCTATGTTGTCAACTAGTTATGTTATTACTCCTCTCTCAGCGCAATGTGAATGTAAGGAAATATTATGTTGACTGAAATTTCTTTGTAGCTACTATGTTTCTGACATATAGCAATACAAGATTTGACAATAAATTAAAGTTGATTTGATATCAGTAGTTAAATACTTACAACAATGTAATTTGCATTGACATAGTCAGAGTAGGGGTCATTATCGATTGTCTTTAGAACCACACGAGAATGGTCGTCTGAAAAGAAAAGTGAATGCATTATGGTGCAGTAAGCATTATGTCTTTTGGTCTTGCAATGAACTAGTTTCACAATATTTGTTTATAATTGACATTCATGGCAGAGTTTACTAAAGCACTTAACAATTTTAGTATATACTCACAAGCTTTGGTGTTTTGGAACCGGTTCTTGACTTTATTAGCGGATGTGTTGCCTGTATCCCACTTTGCTGTTGGACCTGCTGGAAGACTCTGCAGAAAGGGAAAACCAAATCAATCAACTTTAGAACTACTGAATACTGAAGAGTAAACAGAGGTACCTTGCTAATTCTGAAGTATGTAAGTCAGGATAATTGTTATGTTATTTACTCAGAACCAGGAAGTGTTTCATCATTCAATGGAACATTCTCAAAATTGATATAACATTATTTTATATACATTTCTAAAAGGGAGCCACTGAATACCATTCACTTTTTACCAGAGAAGAAAGTTAAACCTATGAAAGATATTTTTTATTAACTTAGCCACAGTGTATGTATGTAAGTTTATCTCAAGCTGTATCTGAAACAAAGGGCCCAAGATAATATAAAATGAATTACCTTGTACTCTTCCTTGAAGGCATCTTTTTGGTTCTTCTTGGTCTGGATGTACTTCCCGAGGTCCTTCACTTTGATGGCTGGCATCAGACCCGCGTTGCCGTAGATGTTCTCATGGCGGTCCAGTATTGGGGTACACTGGTTGCTCCCTGATGGGGAAGAGGTGGCGCTAGCGCTAGGAGCCTCTGCACCTCCACCATCTGTGAAATCTTGGATGGTTTAAAAATAGAATAGTACTATCATTCCCTATATTTTTCCATAAGAGAAATACTTTCAATCATTAATTAATTACGAATTTATTTTGAATAAAAGTGTCATTTATGACCCCACCTCCATATTTAAGTAACGATTAAAACCCCTCTTTGTGACCCTGGTAACAAATGTGCTGATTGGATCTTAACAACAATTAGCATACAATGAGATAATGATATATTATGTGGTCTGGGTAGGATCTATATGTGCTACGGAATGGTGCGTGTGGATTCAGTGCAGATAATCATTAAATTAGGTTAAATCTTGTATTAAATTAGGTTAAATCTTGAATCAAATTGGTAACTTTTCGAAAAAAGTGTCATCAGTGACCCACAGTTTTTATTCATAAAATGAAAGTTTATAGTCCCCATATTAAAGCATTGATTAAAATCCCCACTTGGTTTAGGGATTTTGTGAAATTTCCATTAATGAAATAGTTTATATTTACATTTACATTTTCATAAGAAATTTTTTAATCAGAATCCCCCACAATTATCTAATTTAATTTTTGTTGTGAAAATGTGCTTTTATGATTGCATTACATGTTGACGGCATAAGAAGGGAATTCATACCTTACTCGTTAGTTATATGAATATTCTAATCTCTGCATAAAGTTTTGATATTAAATAATTTTAAGATTTAGCATATTTTGTTTCATTCTTTATACAAAAGTCACCACGGTGACCCCTATTCTTTCAGCATTTCTATTATTTAAACAAATGTGTTTTCTATTCACTAAGTTTCCAAGAAAAAAAAGACTATTTTAGAACTAAAATGGAGCGATTGTCATTCATTATAATTGAACCCAATTTTATTTTTAAACTAAATTCAACATCTTATCAGAGTCACAGTCTCCTGAAAACTGAAACAGTCTGATTATTTCCTTTGAATCAAAACCATTTGCCCGTTAATTTTTGTAATAGCGATAGGACCTTATCAATGTACATACCCACATCCTGCGTTATTTCTTTCTTATTGTTGGCCTTATGTCTGCTCATTGTCTTTGCTTTGATTGACCTCACAAGACTTCGAGCTTTAGATGGCACGTTCACGGGTTTACCCTGCTTAGATCTGAAACACAATATTCCTGATTTGAGAGCATTAATCTCAAACACCATAGCTGTGACAATTACATTTGGCAATAGAAAAATATTTTATAATCAGATATTCAAGATAGTTCACAAAAAAGAAAAGGATGAATCAAATATGTTCCATCTTTCCTTTAATTTGTATGCAGCTGGCAATTCAATTTAGATAATATGTCTTAAATTAATCCTACCTTCTGACCAGGAGGCAGGCTACTATCACTATGGCAACAATGAGCACAACCCCTGCAGTTGTAGCCCCGGCGATGATCGGGATCTGCTGCTGTCCGCCCTCAGATGCAGAGTTAGCATTTGGAGGTGTTACTGCAGGAGGGGTAGCTGAAAAAGAGTGGACCTTAGTCTATAATATTAATGAAGAATTACTTAGAGTTCCTTAGCTTTTAAATGATACCAATCACATAACAACATCTTTATTATCAATAAAGTCACCGGCCCTAAAGTCACAAGGGGAAAACTGTATTTTATCAATATTTTTTCCTATAGTTACTAAATAACTGAAGGTTTTGACTTTAGGGCTTTCAGGATGAAAAATTGCCTTCAAGACAATGTCTTGGACGTCACTTTTGGTCCAGATTTTTCTTCTAATTCGGATTGTATCAGAATTATCCTCAAGTCACACCTTTAGAATCCTTTAGAAGTAGTCTGCATTCTAGAAATTGGCATAAGACTATGTATAATTATCAAGTAACGTTTCAAATTCATTCTTGTTATTCAGTCTACGTACTTGTTAACAAAGAACAGCCAGGGGGCCGTTCCACAAAAAAATGCGTTTTGCTCACAGATTAGGGCAACAAAAATGAAAAAGCTACCTACATTTCAATTTAAGTGTTCCACAAAAATGCAAATACACGCAGCATTTCAGCACATTATTTTGCAGGTAACTTTTCTTAATACACGCTATTTTTGTGTGCATTTTACAAACTTGTGTGCATTTTCCACTGCTGGTTCCTGGCGTTTCTATCATAAATACAGTATTAGGTTTGGTACAAGCGATATTTTGCAGGTTAATTAGACTCCAAATGCACGTTAGTTTAACCAACTTTCAAATTATGGTCAGAGTAGGGTGAACAACAGGGAATTAATACTCAACTGAGCAAGAAAGGGGGAAGGATGCTCCGAGGTTTGCATATTATTTCCTGGTCTAAGACTATTATTTAAGTGAAACAGGCTCACATACTTGAAACTATTACTTTAGGATGTTCACATTGAAAACAGAATGAAATATCATTTATCAAGTTAAAAATTGATAAATATAATTCTATATCTGACCATTTATTTTATAATTATCATAATCTATCATTATCAATATAATTTTTCAACTAACAATCAAAATTGGGGATTTTACCTATTTTCCCATATCACAATCTTTAAGGGACCATAACTTACTTAATGATTATTGACAGGCGCCACCTCAGATTTGTTACCAGTGACGTTGACCAGCCTCCCCATCTTTTCTCTGTTATAAGCCATAGAGAAAACTTGTGGGGAAGGCACTTTTTCATGCAGTTTTGAGAGTTGTTCCTTACCCTACATATTATTGAAAACATCATGAATAGATGTGAAAAACCTGAATAATAAAAGTTATGCGTACCTACGCTTAGAAATAAGTATTAATATGTGATACTGACATCTTTGTGAATCGTATTTTCAGCGGGACTAGAGACAGAGCATTCGGTCTAGTCAACAGGTAGACTGTAGTGCAGTCCCACGCTGCTAGGTGCTAAAGTGAAGATTTCGCATTTGCTCTTGAATTTTGTAACAATTCTTTTTGGATCTTATGATAGACTAGATTTATGCCATAGGCCTAGATCTCGTTTTCTCTTTTTAGGGAAAAAAACGAGTTCACCTCATTATGTGGAATTAGGCCTAACAGTGAAACAATAATACACAGAGCACTGATTTCTGACCCCATGTAAATAGGCTTAGATCTACCCCATATAACATATTAACTTCAATTTCTAACTTCTACATACATATCAAACCAGGACAAAGGGTGAACGGAAGATTACATGTATCAGCTATGTACGCTGTTGCCATTTTAATATAAGTAACATTTATTTATTTATTTATTTTTGGCTTTTAAGCAGCATCTTATTTGCCAGACGCACTTAGTCACGTTCATGATATAAATGCTAAAAAAAGCTCAGCCAATGAAAATATTCTGGACATAACAGGTCGGGGGGATTCAGAAAAAATATTTTAGCCTCATTCAGGCTTTATCAACCCTATCAAAATAAAAAAAAATACGGGAAATTATGTTGTCATACGTCTCAGGCCCCGTATGTTTTGATCATTTTAAGCCCGAACATGTTTGCAATTTGAATATGAATAGGCCTAGTGTATGAATTTGTCACTTTGGTGTCATTTCTGGAGACAAAGCCTCAAAATACCAAAGCTTGACTGGGTCCCCTGTCTATTTGGGCAGCTTTGCTTTCTAAATGCCGGGTTGTCATGCTTGTTATGTCTGGACAAGTTTACTGTCATTTGAAAGCTAAGAACGTGCTTACAATAATCAAATTCAAGGAAATCCTGCATGGAGCATCCTTTCCCTTACAAATAAGAATGCTGACCCACTAAGATGATGAGATAGGGAAAAAGATCCCCTTTCATTTAGAGAAAAAGATCCCCTTTCATTTAGTTTATAAGATATTGACAGCCAATTTTTCGTCCCAGACTGATTGACATTTCACAGGAGAGTACGCTAGGCCTTATGTTATCATCACTATCCATCATAGGCCTAAGGGTTACGAGCATTATGGAAATATGAAAAAAAAGATTTTTAGATGTAATCATAAATTAAACGTGCCAACACCTTGAGGGTATCCTATGTAACATAAAGACATAATTCAGAGTCAGATTTTACCAAAATATCATAAATTTGAGATAGTTTTAGAAGTTGCGTTATCAAAAAATGGTCACGCAGATTTAAGACCTTACCTGCAAAAAATAATGCACATTAGTGAGTTACCTAAAACACACAATTTTTTATGGAACACCAAAAACTACATTTTACACGTTATTCTTTTTTTCTGGAACGGTTTGGTTACTTTCAATCTACCAGCATTTGTAACTTGCAAACGCAACGTTTTGTGGAACGGCCCCCTGGACCAGTATATCCAAAGGGACAGCCACTTTCACAATCCCCATCTGTTATTCTGCATGCCTCACTTGTGTCATTGCAGTTACATCGCTGTGTACATCCCATTCCAAAGTTGCCGGCGGTACATCCTGAAAACAATTGATAGTTTTTAGCATGTATGATATACCCATCAAGCAGGTAACATTGTGATTATTACCCATGAGAATTGAACAAACCTTGAGCTTTGCCATTGGTATAAGACATTCCCCTATGTGTCACACAGCCTAACCTAGCAAGGACGCCCCCACCGGTCCTTCTTATGATGATGTTTTGGGGTTTAAGGTCTATTCAACAATTTTTCAGCTAAATCAAGACCAACTCCAGTTTTTGAATGTTCACAGTTGTATGATCAAATCTATGGTTTTGAAAATGATGGCAAGGAAAGGTGGTCTAGCACATATCTACCAGGATCCGAACAGGAGCTGGCTGCATGCCAACACGCTAACCTCTAGACCACCACACCCCCTTGGTCTTTCTTATTATGATATGGCTTGTACAGGTCATACAGGCAATATAGTTTCAGTAGTTAAGAGTTTAATGCATGAATTAGCACACCCATGCAAAAACCAGCCTTTTATCACCCCATAGGGTGATAAAACGAGTAGTTCGTGCAAGAATGGCACATGGATACACAGTGCATCTCACGTGAACAGATGCGAAAACATAGTCCGCATGTTTTACCTAAAAGTATGCGAAATCTTCTATTTGTATGTATGGATTTAGGCTTAAAAACACATGTAAAATGCATAAATATAGTAAACGGCATACTGATACCTACTTTTCCAACATGGGCAATAATGGACAGCCGCAAAACTGTTGGCTGTGAAATGGACTAAGGTGGCTGAGGTATAATAAATCCATAACCAAACTCAAGGGGGGTACTCGGGCAGTCATCAACCCTCGCCTGGACTCCGATATCAGCCTTCAACCGGCCCTTTGGGCCCTGCATGTTTTAGCCTGATATAGGGGTCCAGGCTTTGATAACTGCCCTCGTACTCCCTTCCCGAATGGTTATATGTATTTCCTACTTAGATATTGCAGAATTTGAACGCTGCTGCTAGCCCACTAAACAATGTGTTATAGACTGTTATAAACTGTTGGTTGCAACATTAAAGTGTATATTCGGTTCCAGCTTCATACAGATGCACACATAAAGAAAACAAAACATTGCAGGACCTTATAACATTATTAGTAATTTTTGTGGTTATATATGTTCTTTTTTCTTTTTTTTCCACATTTTTACTTATTCATCCCCAATCTTCCAGCCAGAACTTGAGCTATTTCAGTTGTATGAGATAGTCCTTGTAGAAATGTGTCGAGAAGTAATATAAGTTGGTTCTGGTTTTAATCATAACCTTATTTTCAGAAACTTTATAACATATACCATCTCCAGTGTATAGAGATCTATGATCAGATATTCATGACAGTCCACGAAAAAGAAAAAGATGAAACAAATATGTTATATCTTTCCTTTAATTTGAAAAATATGTTGATCGTGATTTCTAAGGATATAAATTTAATACAGCTGGCAATTCAATTTAGATAATATGTCCTAATTTGATATAATGAATGATAGTAATAACAGTATAAACATCTTGTAACATTTGTCATTCTAAACATGTACTCCAATATGTACATTCATTAACATTTCTTTTATTTTACTCTTAAATACACCATATTGATCAATCGCCCAAAAGGTACAGGTAATTTATTCCAGAGGATTTCGGCCTCAAATACAGCTGTCTTTTGGATAAAATCTTTTTTGGTTATTGATACACATACGATTGGTGCCTGATTTTGTCTAGTTTACCTGTTCAATTGTTTCATCTCAATACTCTTTTATACTATTACTCAGAATGTAATATTCCACAGGAAGTAATTTTGTCTATTCTATTGGCATTAGGGTTGTTCTATTGTACAATTCAAGACGATATATGTATATATGTTGGTTGTTGTATTCTAAACGTAACCCGTAATGCTACATTCTGAATTACATCTAGTTTCTTCAGGTTTGGATAGTATAGAAAAATATGTATTACCCGTATTTGTATATGGGTAATACATGGCAGTAACATCGCCTTAACTATTGTTAGTGATGTACACTCAATCTAATTTAAATTGTTTAAATCTAGTTTAAATTGATTTGAATCAAAGTAGTTTACTACGGACCCTGCAATGGTTTTAGAACTTTGTGCCCAAATAAAGATATATTTGATCAAATAATTATATGACATAACGCCGTTTTCCTTTTTCACGTGAAGACTGAAAATCTGTCAATTTATATTGAAATAAACTAGCAATGTCATATTGTTAATGGTTTTGCCATCAGCATATGTGCGAATGGCTGGCGGTAGGATTTTTCTCCTCTCCCTTCAGGGCCTTTGCCCTCTCACCTTTATATCACAACCCATGTGGCCACTCTTTCTTACCGTCAAGTTACCGCCACTTCTCTACTAACCCTCACATAGTTCACATGTTTCTTGCCACCCACCTACCCACCCTACATTTCACTCATTCCATTCAATCACTCATCAATTTTAAATCAATTACAATCACGTTTATTCAACTATTTCTACTTCCAACTATATACAATTACTACTATATATTTTATTACATTTTATGTGAGTAATGAAATTTATTATACTCCAAGCTCCAGCCTCTTTGTCTTTGTCCTTAAGCCGGTCATTCTATGTCATTGACTTCATGATGGGAGTGTTGATATCGTGTTTGTGTACTTATGACCCAACACTGATTGTCTGATCAATGTCAAACACCAATAGTCTTACTTTCAGCCATTACATAAAGCTCCGTCTAGGGAATACTGGAGATACTTACCAATACACTTTCCTGTTATGTCATGACAGGAGTATTCACAGTCTGAATGACACGGTCGTTGGCAGCCCTCACCCCACATCCCATCTGGGCAGTCTGTATAACAAACAATAACATGAATTTGAAGATATTGCGATGAATGTCTATTCATCAGCATGTCAGCGTCAGTATTGAAAACAAATAGAATGATGTAAAAGTGCATTTTTAAGGGACCAAAACCCGGGAAACCCGAAACCCGAAACCCGAAAGTGTTGTAAACCGGATATGACGTCATAATGACCACATGACCTCTAATGGCCAATCAGGGCCGAGCAGTAGACTATAAAAGGGGGCAGTGAAGCCCGAAATAAACAGTTCCATCTTTGTACTCTTTGTGTCCACATGTGTCTTCTTTCTATAGTATCGCTCTGAATGGGGTCTAAATTGATGAGATGGTTGGAAACTAAGTGAGTAACTCAAAGAACGCGAGATAATATTAATAGAAGTTCACAGAAAATAGATTAAAAAGTAGTACGGGGTCCGAAGACCCGAAGGACCAAAACATGGCCCAAAGGCCCGAAACAGACCGAACGGTGGTACGAAGCTGGAAGACTGGACTGGTCCGGAAACCCGAAATAGTGAGCAGCCCCCCCGTAACTGGGAGTACAAAGGCGCGACCAGCTCGACCCCATGCTACCACCCTTTAGGCGAGCGTCAGCCCGATACTCCCGACACGTCGAAGAGCTGGCACATTCGAGAGACAAGCGAAAGAGGGCATCGACTGCCGAGGATCACCAATCCATCCCCCATCGTTCCATCCCACGTGTCTTCCTCCTGATAACAGGAGCCCTGGTTCCCCAGTCCCAATGTCAGAAATGCCTCAGTTCCGGCTGACTGAGACACCCCTCCCTTATCACCAAATACCAATTTCTCGATCGACCCGCTCATTCCCCCTCGTGCGCGAGGCACAACTCTTGATCTTACATCTTGGCTTCCTGAAGATTCAAAACTAATATGTGTCTAGACATTGGGCCAAGCTATTCCCATTCTTGTGATACATATATGCCATTCTTGTGATACATATATGTTTGTGTGTATTTGACACTGTGATGATTAGGTCATAAATCTCACTGTTGGAAAATTACCACAAGACTGTTACTAAAACTAAAAACCTGCAGATACAATCATCTGAATGGTATCAAAACAGTATATACTACCTGTGAATTCTTTGTCCATTAGTATTGAAATATACAATGATGACAGTAAAAACGATTAAAAAAACGAGAAGACATAGGCTGTCCATCTGCTATTTTCAGTTCTATCATAAAAGTTCTAGAAAATGATTGACTTACCTTTATACCTGTACCCATTCACAATAACCTCACAATATGTTTGGTCCTGCAGAGTATCATGTCTCAGTGTCAGGTATCTGACAGGTACAGGAGGAGTACAGGGTAAGGTCTGTATGGTATCTTTTTTGTCTATCGAGGCACATTCTGTCTGTTTTGTCCAATCTGGATCATTGCCCACCAGGATTTTATTGCCTGTGTTTCTATCTGAAACATAATGAATGAACATTATTAATAGACGCGTAAGGGATTGTATAATGATAATACAGGTTCAAGAATCTTCATTATGACCCTCTTTTGTATTGGGACATGGAATTTTATTTTCTGGCCTCAGACAACCTTAAAAAAGAAAAAGAAAACCTTAGCTTTCTCAATTTCCCTACCACGAATTGTTGATTTATAGCATTCTCTGTGACTGCAGACGAACTTCCATCAATTTTGTTATAAATACCCAATGGAAAAACTATATAAAATATATGAGTTTTACTCTGTGCCTATCTGTAGATATATAGACACAAATTGAAAAATACTAAATGTTATTTTTCCATCATGTTCAAGTACAAATAAAGTCAAGAACAATATAAATGTTCATACTTTAGCCTTGGGACTAACTTTCGATCAATTTGTAGATATAGATAATATAGTATATATGACTATTCACTGTGTAGTTGTAATCAATTGGATTACATACAGATACAAAATAACAACATTACTTATTGGTTTTTCATCCTGTTGAACTGCAAACTAGGCCATGGTAAATAAAAATGTTATGTTATGCCTTTATATGGTAACTTTTGGTCATATATCTAAGCCTTGATCTACAGTCAAGAACATGAAGTAAGCTTGTGTCTGTATTTGTGGCAGAGAATTATGTGTCTTATAAATACAGCACTCGTTTCCCTAACAATTATGGTATATCAAGTTCCAAATAAGCACCTCAAAAATAAAAAAAGGAGTTTTCCCACACTGAACTTATATTTCTAATACATGCATATGTTTAATGATAACACATGTTTCAGATTAAGATAGTTTAGTCGGCTATGTGGAGTTTTACGTCCTAAATGACTGCTATGGCCAAAAAGGGTATTGATGGTGATAGAATCAATTATAGGGTAGATACCCTTCCCCTAGAGTGAGTCAGACAAAACTGGATGATTGGAAAAGTAGTTCATATTCACAACTATAATTTTCACTGTCGTGACGGAAGTAAATGGTGACATTCACAATGACAAATGTCATGTTTGTATCATTGTTGGAGAGGTCCACAGTCCACCAGGCGCCACTAGAGCTGTTGCCCAGTGGGTAGGCACAGTATCCATCACCAATGCGCTGATTGGGGTATCCATCCACAGCTCGGCTGGCTGCATTATAGCCATACATCCCTGACTGGGTAGCTGGCTTGTTCAGCGCAATGTTATCTGAAAAACATATTATTTGTGTTCGAAAAACATTCTATTTGTTTAGGTGAGAAAGACATTATGAAATGAAACTATCAAACCAGCAGTGTAAAACACTAACAGCATGTTTGGGTGGGGAGAGGATGTGAGCAAGCATAACCTGGATACGCAGCCTCAATTAAAATTCAAATAGGCATGTGTGTCCGGGTTAGAGCAAGCATGGAAGTGATATACAACACTTCAGCTCGGCTCAAGCTTAATTTGAACTTTTATACTGTTCCTGGTGGTAGGTTAGCCCAATCAGGTGTTACAGATAAGCATGCATTTAACTGACCAATCGTGTAACCACATTTGAATTATCAACTTTTAAATCTATTAAAAGTGTTGCATTTAATTATTTTTTCCTAAAACTTCTTACCTGCTTGCACTGTTAGTAGAAGTACCAGGGCTAAATATGAAACCCTGAAGTTGTCAGACTCCCCCATTTTGTTGATTTGGACTGATAGGGATGGATTTTGTCGTCAAACCCTGCAAAAGAGTTTGGATTTATTCTTCATTTTGTCTTTCTTTATATCTGAGAAGCTACTCGCTTGGCTATGTATTACTTATTTGTCATATTGGCTGAGGGTCATAGCGACAGTCCCTCTTATTTAGCCTTGATAATTATCTCTTAATGCACTTCGATTAAAGTAAAACAAAGATTTAAAACAGTTGATTCTTATTTATTTAGAGAGGTTGGGAAGGCCAGTAGAATACCTTTTATCTGTGGTAGATGTTTACTGAATGGTTACTCTAAGCACACACATAACGATCTTCAATGCACCCATATGCATTCTTATTATATAACTATTTTACTATACATATAATTATGAATACTGTGGTTTCTCCAAACCACCATATTATATGCATGCCTACATATATAAATACATACACACATACAAGCATGCACCCATACACAAAACATGGATCCATACATTCATACATACACACACACACGAGCACATAATACTCACATCTACTTTAGGTATGTCTCGATCCCTCTAAAGAGCCATGAAGTCCTACCAATATTGTAATGTCTCTAACTCTCCTGTCTTACCTGTGTGTGTTGTGTTCTCACTTCCTCTTCCCCCACATGTTGATACCACCAGTCCCCCCATTCAGTGACTTGTCTGATAACTGTCCCACTACACTTCTACCATAGCATTAGGTCCTGGGTGGGTGAAGCCAGGAAGCCTAAAGGCCTAATAACACCACATGACTTGTGCTATGTTTAGGTGTGTAATATGATGGTATACACACAAATCAAATACAAGACTGATAAAATAATTATATCAGTCTTATTAAATTGCCATTTTTTTATGATCATTGTTAAAAATGGCAAGTTAATAATGATGTTACATATAATTTACTAGCAGGAGTTAAATCACTGTTAAAAATTGGCAATTATTTGTACTATGTTGCCAGGTACGAATTTTATAATGACAGGGGCGGATCCAGGGCAGGGGGTCATGGGTTCATGCTCCCTGCCCCCTCCCCCCACCCACACACAATTGGTAGAGCCTAAAACTTTACTAAAAGAGCTTGATGCATAAATTATTGTTATTTCAGGAATAAGCCTAATATAACCAGAATTCATGGATCTGCCCCAGCATTACAACATTCTGACAGTGGAGAATAGTGTACATTTGGCATACGAATATTGAGGGTGGGTGAATAAACCCCTTTGTGCAGAATACAGTGTTCAGATACTAATGACAACTGTGAAAGAAGAACATTGATATGGTGTTTGAGGGGGTCATGAATTACTAAGAAAACGTTGTGTCACTACTGAGCGTTTTGTGTTATTTGTTGTATGAGTGTGAGCTCAGATGATTACAGTCTAGTTGTAATTGATATATTGCTTCATAAAAACACTTCTTAACTTTATCATGGCATTATCAAAAGAACAGTTTTCCAATTTAAAGATAGTGAAGAAAAAATGGATACACAACCTTTTCATTTACAGTCATCATATTAAACTTTCGACATGTAAAATAGTTGACAATATGAGGCCACTCATTACAATCACTAAGGTGCAGATTGAAAATCACTTTTTATAAAATGTTCCCTATAGTATGTCTCTAGGCCTGACACTGTCATGGATGAGTGGGTTTATAGGTGACCTCAAAACTACTGAAAGGTGATTCATCTTTTTATTTGCAAGGTCTAATGGGAACTTTGCCTTATTAAGATATTGAATTGCTGTATATATACATGCACACATACATTTATGTATATTTACATATATATGTTTATATATTGCACAAAGGTAGAAATTAACATTTGCTTTGTGCATGCCTACTGAATTAGTGTGAGAGCCACCAGATGAATATACATGATGGGAATTCTTCCAAATTACTTAGTTCATGAAAATATATAGTAATGGCCGGTGCCGCTGGTAAGTGTTGATATACCTGACGACAATGATCATCGGGACACACTTCCCCGCAAGCACTGAGGCCCTGGGAAAAATCGATATCAGACTGCTTTATAAATGAGAGTGTAAGAGAGTCGAGAAGGAGAGAACAGTAGCACTTGGATCAATCGGATCGGGAGATTCGGAAGGGGTTTAGATAGCCTTACAACCACAGGGACATCTGGTGACTCATACTACGTCGTTGCGAGACGGCCGGAGGCGAGAACGAGTGGACTCTACGGAGAAAGCTTACAACTGAACTGTAATACCTTGGATTCATTGCGTTCACGAGCAGCTGTACGCATCACTATAACCACCAATAAACTTACCGCACTGCCAAACGTTGTTCATGTTATGGATTGAGCGCCCATACCGTGGACTCGCTCACCACTCGACTAGCACTCCCTTTAGAGACAATACCAACAGTAATAATTATATCGGACAATGCAGGGAAATGATAATCAACCTCAAACGAAACAATAGCGTTCAATATATATACATATTATATATATATATATAATACATACATACATATATCAGAGGAGGTCAAGTAACAAGTGTATTGGCACGTGTCTAAGCTTTTGGTTAATCTTCACAAGCTTAGATACTGAAAAGTAAACTACTAATGATTAGTGTTTTTATCAGCAGGGCCATATCAGGGGGTCTAAATTGTCTTGACCCACTCCATGCTCTCTTAGGGTAGGGATTCAACCTTATACAGAGATAAAAAAAATTGTATGTTCATAGGCTGGGAGTCAACCAACCATTTCTCTACAGGGTTGGACACCCGGTCTGTCCACTCAAACATAAAAGTAGGACATATCATCGTTCTTCAAAATAGAAAATACCCCCTTTTCACTGACCTTTGTGCCCCTAAAATGACTCTTTTTTTATTTTTATTGACAACAAATTCTACATACATCTCTTCGGTGTATGTTCACCGGTCTTCCAGAGGGTGCCAGACCTGAGAGTTAGCATGTTAACATACATATCGGTATTAAATAATTGAAATAATTAAGTAATTATGTTGTGAATTGATTCATTTAAGTAACATAAAATAGGAGTAAACATGAGATCAATGCTGTTGATTTGGGGAAGTGTCATATTTGTTATTTTGAGTTGGGAAGGCTGTGCATGATGTGTTATGGTGACTTGTATGAGGCTTTTATGAAGGGTGTTGTGGTGTGTTGAGTTTGATTAAGTGGAAGTATGGTGGAAGTATGGTGATAGTGATGTTACTTTATTCAAGGGTGTGATAGTGAGAGGCTTATTAGTTGGATTCTTCTGTCTCGACTTCTCTATGTTCTAAGCTCCTTATCTGTTTTGTTACCAGTGTTTTAAATGCTGAGCTTTTGTATTGTGTGGGGGAGCGAGTTCCAGAGTTTGGGTCCTTGGTAAGTTATGCTTTTTTGAAATTTGGTGGTATTTGGTTTCTTTATGGTTATTTGGTTCTTTTTATTGTTTTGAGTTGTAATTGCTGTTTTGGGTTTCCAGTTCTTGTATCCTTCTGCATGGGATATTTGATGCATGTGCAAGAATAGATGTATTTACCGTCACATTTTTAGTTTATACAGGCTGTCTTTTGTGTGTAGTTCCTTTGTGTTATACCTTTGGTCTACATTAAATTTTAATGCACATTTTAAGGCTTTATTTTGAAGTGTCTGTATTTTCTTCCTGTTTTCTTTTGCGGTGGTTTATAGGTAGATGTCCCCGTATTCAAGGACTGGCAGGATCATATTTTTGTAGACCAGAAGTGCTGCTTTGCTTGTTAAATATCTTAAGTTTTCTAAGTTGAGTTACCTTTGCTGACACTTATCTGATAATATTTTTAGTCTGCGGCTTGAATGTTAAATGTTCATCTACTGTTATGCCTAGATAAGTGTAAGTAGCTTGCCTTTCAATATTTTGATTT
The DNA here is from genome assembly GCA_936440205.1 of Lepidonotus clava. Taxonomy (NCBI): domain Eukaryota; kingdom Metazoa; phylum Annelida; class Polychaeta; order Phyllodocida; family Polynoidae; genus Lepidonotus; species Lepidonotus clava. Next base: position 4,242,960 of record OW387134.1, read on the forward strand.
CCTATTCTTAGAGCTAAAGGGTTGTTTTGGATGTCTACAGGGTTGTCTATTTTGTTACTACTTAAAGTTATGTATTTAGTTTTCTTTGGGTTGACATAGATACCAATTTTCCAGGTTGATTAGGACTTTTTGTATATTTGCAAATTTATTGGGCCGTTTTCCCCTTTTAGTTTGATAGTATTTTTATCTTTTCACCTTCGTTTTGGAAAACTGTTTTGATTGTTCTCCAAAATTTGCTACTATTTATGGCATTGTCTCTGAGCAGGTAACTAATATGATTTGATTTCGCCTGTCTAACATGTTTATCAGTTTCGTTTCTCAGGTAGCTTGCTATATTCTTGGGGAAAATGATATTTTTTTTTTCACAAAAACGCTGACTTTTTGTGGCTATATATTACCCTTTATTCGCTAAATTACTTTTTCTACAGTAAAAAAAGACAATTTTCTTCATATCACGGATATTTGGATGGAAATTGTACCCTTTTTTTCAGAAACAGGGACATGCAAAGATAAAAAATATAGACCTTTTCCTTATGTTTTTTGGAACTTAATCTTTGAATTTTGATAATTATCTATTTTTACCCAATGATATTGAACAATGATGTAAGTTTATTCCAAAGTTGCCACATGGAGTGCTGAAGATATGGAGAGGGCAGGTGGTAATTCAATGAAATAATGGACGTTTTCCTTTTGGAATGAATGTTTGCAGGCATGACAAGAAAATATGAGTATTTGCATGAAAATGTTAGTAAATTAGGAGAACGAAAAGGTCCTTTCTCCTTAAACAACGAAAATATATATGTAATTGTGACTAGAGAAATATTACCGGAATTTCCGTATCTATAATCATGTGATCTTAATTAAAGGTATTCACTCCAGCACCACCTGGTGTTAATACATTTCCATTGACCAAATGCTTTAAATTGTCAATAAAATTTCATCTGATAATCTGTTTTCTTTATTCTGAATTGTATACTTTGTTCCTATCCACACATTTGCACCTTTGATGTCAACATTTTCGATATATACTTTTAAATGGAGAAAAATGTTACTTGTCCTAATGAAGCCAATGGTAAAGGGTAATTCTTTCATATTATATGTTAATATCTTGTAAATGGATATGGTGACATTATGGTTGATTTGAAGTCCCTGTGCATTCACCTAACGACTGTTTGAGTTTGATTTTTCCTAATAGTTATTAGGAAATCATACTAAATACCCGCATTTACCTTTAACTAATCTGAAGGCATCTTATTATTATAGAGACTACTACTATTATTATATAAGTACAAAATAAACAGTCCCATTTTGCTACTCCACACATTAACATTGTCTTCTTCTTTAGATACAACTGCTGCAGGAATTAGGTATTCTGGAGTTTATGGCACAGAATGCCCGAGTGCATGATGACCGAGCAAATGCCTTTACAATTAGTAGAGCAGAGGGAAGGCAGAAAAGTGCTTATTTTCTGAGTTGAGGTTGCCAATAAAGTAACTGGCAGGGACACATATGAAATAATTCCTAACATTCTTATCTTTTAAAAAACCCTTGTAGCCGGATTCAAGTGTTATGAATTTTTACAAAATGGTCGCTCAAACATGAAGACATGTTCTTAAAAACTAAGCCTAGGCCTTCAAATATCATAACAATAAGTGTACCTTCACAACTATCTTTCTTATCATGTTGAAATTGATGGTAGGGTAAGAGGATTATCTGGTGCAAAGACTGGTTTGATAAAACAAAGGACTATTTTCTGTCATTTGTTTACATGAGTATTTTGGCAATGTCGTTGTCATGGTGACGGTAACGTGACAACGACGTCGTCAGCAATGTAAACAACATCGGCGATCTAAACTTTTACATATCTCAGTGAGTTCTGCATGGATTTTCACAATTTCTTTTTTGAATTGAAGAGAAAAATGTATTTCCTAATGCAAATCATTTTCAGAATAACACTAATTTTGATAAAATAATCCCAAGATTGTTTTAGATTGTTAAGAATTGAGGATGCACAGGCACCTTAAACTTTTAAGGTGACAAGGTGTATTGAAATATCCATATCTTACTTAAAATTTAAGGAAAATGTATTTAAAGTCAGCTACGTCCAGACGTTTAAGGCCACCTTAAACCAGGAAAAGGTTTAAGGTAAGAAGTTTTGAAATATGGGGCCTTATCCTATTTGGAAGAGAATTATTTTGTAAACACTACCAATACCAATCAGATTTATTTTGCGCTCTATTTCATTTCATAATGTGTACACTCAACCCTAGCCTATTTGCCAATTACTCTATAGAATCACCAATTTGCCTATTCATCATCTGTGGGCATCTTTGGATCAAGTTCCGAGTCAAACATCAGGATATCATATTTTATTCGACAAACCCTTGAACGGATTGACTAACTTTGGAACCTGGGGAGATCTTTGAATTAAGTGGGGGAGGGGGGGAGGGGGGGTCCTGCACCCTCCCATTATTCCAGAAAATGTGCATTTTTGTCTGTAAAATTGAGCCAAACTATCATAAAGGAAAACCTTTTCTGTTTGTAATCCGCAGTGTTGAAAGTTATAGTCCTGCGACTTCTAAGGAGACCCGTATGTCATTCCTTTATTTATTCTCATGGGCTGAGAGCAACTAGGGCATATTCTGCCATGGGGCAACCCTGAACCCCCAATAAAATGAAAATGTATCCCCCTCCGTCCCTGGATCCGCCACTACATATGATTATAAATATTAATAAAATATAATGGCATGTGGGGCATATAAGGGTAAAGGCTCAACAGTTGGCCTGTATATATGACCACCCATGCATCCAAGGATTGGGAGATGCAGAATGTTATTTTGACACTGCATAATGTTATTGTAACTTCACACATGACCCTAACATGCCTCTTTGATTTGGCATGCATAAATATATATATATATATATATATATATATATATACATATACATATACATATACATATATACATATAAAATATATGTAACATATATTTGTTCAACTCATATCACATGTCAATAGAAATGAGACTCTAAAATTTCATGATTAACTAAAGAAGGTTTGGAATAGTTGGTTAGTTAAAGAGTAACTCAAAGCAAATTTGTATTTTCCTAGTGTGATTTCAGAAAGATTTGTAACAAGTATGGAGACCCTAACTGAATTTGCAAATAGGCATTGTTATAAGTAAAACATAAGCAATTATTCTGATGGAGTCCAGACTCAATGGCTCCTATTTCACATCCCTGTTGGTACACACAAGAATGCATATAGGAACCCTCACAAAAGAGTAACCAGTGATTTCAAATGGTAGAACATAGAAATAAGGTGCATAAAGTACACAAGTGTTTAATATTATATAAATAAATACCTCACAGGTCAATATTTCAGTTTAAATTTATTATGCTTAAAGCATCACTATACCCCTCAGGTAGTGCTGCCAGCTGGTGACCATTTTCTTAACTAGCCATACACACACTAACATACACAAAAGGGGATGAGTAGAGCTGTATTCTCTGAAAATTTGAACAGTTAACTAAATCTAAATAGGATAAACTGTATGTTTTTTCATATAGAAAATATTGTTTGACATGAATGGACAACAATTCTAAACCATTTTGTTTGATTCAATTTTGAAAATATTAATTATAATCAACATTTATTTCAAACCTAATCATTTGATTGGTTCTCTTTGCGTTGCATAGTAGATTGCCATCTCAAACTTTCACCATGGAATACTGTGGTTAAATCAAGTGAATATAAGAATAAACAACAGAAGACACAGAATATCATTTGTATTATTTTTTCAAAATGAAAATCTTATGATCCTTTCTTGTTTATAATAAGACATGCTGGATTATATAAATCACAATTATGCTTAAACACTTTAAAAGTGCCAGTAATAAGTTAGTCGACAATAGGCATCCCTCTTTGATTTCTTTAGCCAGTTTGTTTCACATTGTTTTAATATATCTTTTATACCTGTTTTTAAAACTGTTTAACTCAAATAGCAAACACAATTAAAGATAGGTCCAGTAAGCCCATCCCAGTTTACACCAATGTTTAAGTTTACCATGAAATATTTTTCAAAATTGCCTAAACGCTTATTCCATGAAGGCAGAATAGGAACCAATAATAACGCTTGTCCGCCCAACCTATAATGTCAGGCCCATTTTACCTGAAATACAGCATTTTGATTGGCTGGCAAACCTGCAAATCTGTCAATTGGTAAAAGTTTAGAAATCATAATGCTTTATCAATACTGGGGGATATAGACAAATATAATTCTTGCTTATTTCAGTAACCCTGACTCTCATAGACAAGGATGCTATATATTATTATGTGAATTTTATCCGACCCTTGTCTGACTCTGGAAATGCCCTATGTGGGATGGGCTTCTTGGCTTCATGTCTAAGGTCAAACTGACTGTGATAACATTGAATCATAAAGCAACAGACATTATTTAGCACCATATTATTTGATGTTTCTGGCATAGTTTCAACAAAAACATAGCAGTACTGGCAAGGTCAACAAAATATTTGTTCAATTCAAATATTGACAAATTGACAACATTGTCTCAATAGACAGCTTACAACTCAAATTGATAAATATGATACATTTCTCCTGTCCCTACACAAATAAACATCACCCTCAGACAGGTGCTAAGGTTTGGGGCTATTTTCACTCTTATCATATTTCTCTGGGACTCCTTTATGAGCTGAGATGACAAATTCCTTTATAAACATTTACAATTTCAAGGGGCCTTGAATAACTAGTACACATTGAGGGCGGAGGGAGGGGTGTAGGATTTTTGAAATTGTCTGTTTGTCATTTCAGCATAATTTTGAATGTGCCAAATATTTCCTTCTCATTGTGTTGCGGAACCAGGTCACTTGGATACATGTATTGATAAACAATTATATAATTTGCTGCATGTGTCTTTGTTATATTGAATCCATGTAACATAATTTCATCCTCATAATAGTATTTGATTATGCTTCTCAAATTGAGCTTTAAAACATCAGATATCCTGATTGTTAATCCTGCAACAATATGATGAAAGGGAGAAGGGTATTGACAAATAGATATACAATTAAATCCTGGTGAGGTGAAAAGAGTGTTTTGTTTACACTTTTGATTTATGTCATGTTACACCTCAGATGAAGGTTGCTAAGTAGAGACTTTTAAGAGGTGCATTGAATATAACGTCAGTCAACTTTTGAATGGATACTACAAATGTAATCTAAATAGTTATAGTCTGTATAGAATCAATGTTAACCTGTGTTAGGGCTCTGTGAAGGCAAACTATAGGGATTAGAATTAGCTGAACGTCCAAACGGGTGGCACGCGTGGATAGGACTCAGCCAAGGAGCTATAAGACATTTATGTTCTGCAATGCTCTTGCAATGTTGTAAAATTGATCTGTGATATCTCCTCCTTGGCTAGGGTGTTAAAACAGATTTCATCCCACATTGTCACAAGATATAATCATCCTTTAGAAAAAACATACATTTTAGGTTACTGTTGTATCGAAAATTACTAGTCATATCGATTGTTTTCTTGTATTACCACATACAGATTCCTTCCATGGCTTAGCTGATTCAGGTAAAGATAACATTATCAGCATAACTTTACTTTCTTAGTTGCAATCATATAATTAGTCTGCTTGCAGTATAGCATTTGAGACTTTATATATTGGCCCATATGATATTGACATGCACTGCAGACAAAATGTAAGTGGTTGTTCTTGATTGTCCCCTTTTACGAAAAGTTTGAGTATTGACTAAAAGCACCTATGTACTGTACAATCATCTCATGAATGAACTTGTACTGGTCCTGAAAGTATAAAAAGAAACTGCTTCTAAAATAGTGTTGAAATGGTCAGCACGCAGATGTTCACCTCAATGGTAAAACAGTTGTTAAGAAAACATACTCAAAACCTGTAAATTTAGCCACATCAATGTATTTTGTGAACTTAGCATTTCGTCTTGGTAGTGAGAACGAGTTGACTACCAGTCACATTTTACAAACCCTTTCATTTCAAGATTAGATTGGATTTGAGTCCATCTTAATTGGGAACCCACTGAGCAATGCAATTGAGATTCTGGTGGATTAGGAAATTACTGTTAACCAATACCTAACATTGTCAGATATTCGGCAAGTGATTTGTAATTTTTTGGTATATTTCAGGTCAAATATCTCAGTAGAAACACTATTTCTGGTCACATTCAGCAATTTTGTGTGAAACCCTGATAGGATCAGTGATAGACATATGTAGTTGCTCACCTTAAATAGGTGTACCTTAATTATACAACAAATAATAGCGTATATAGGGTACACATCATATATATAGGGCCTTCCATTAAGTTCATATGAACAATTTTCTCACAACCCCCTCACCACCCTTGTACTTAAAGTACACATTGGATGCATACTAGATTATATGAACTAATATAAGAGGACTCTTCAGGGCCATCCTCGGGAAGCCGTATGGAGCGGAGGATCGACTTACTGACTGTATGTCGATCATCCGGTCTTCTATATTTTATCAACCAAGCAAAAGCCAAATAACCATAGAGTTAGCAAAAAAAAAGATCAAGGAACTCGTTTTCCCCATGCACTGCAACATTGTGGGTAATGTGAAGAGCTTTGCGGAGAAGGGACCCATTCATATGTGCTCGAGGAAAAGAATTCTAAAATTTTTTTGAGTGTGCCATCTTTTTCTTTGATCTTTTATAGATCTCACTTTAAATTTCAGAATTTTTCATCCAATATTAAAGATTTGCCATCAAAATGATTGTTTTTGATTTCTTGCGGAACTACATTTTCAGGTCCGATGAGTGGTAGGTACAGGATGGCCATACCCTAATTCTTTCTAAACACCGCTCATCAGCTGAGAGGGTGATACATTTTAGAAAATGGTCATCCCACCTCCCTGGAGATCGTTTACAGTTTATACTAAATAAAAGGTCCCTATGTGATGGAAATCCTGCCATTCTATGTTCAAATTCAAACTATTTAGAGTATACCATGGGGATTCGCTAGGTAGTATGGAATACTTACAACATCCTGTATGAACTGTGGGCGTGGGATGCGGACTTGTTTGACTGCCCTGAAGACGTCCACCTCCTGGTCAACCTTCAGCTGCTCCACTGCATACAGAGTAGCCAGGTAGAGGCCACATCGAGTGGCCCCATCTCTGAATGATAATTGAATCGTTAATAGATATAATTATGAAGAAATTTGTTTATATTATACAGTATTTGAGCAGGAGAAATTCTTTTATCTTTGGCCATATTCCACACAACAAAACTGTGTTATCGATTTAGATGTGTGGCTGACACACAATCACCAATAATATATCAGCAGCTGATTCTACAATGTACATTTTACAAGTGTGAAGTGCTTTTCGGTACACCTTTGATACACTTTTAGTCTAGCAAATGTATTGAAAGTGTGCCAAAAATGCATGCATCCAATTTTGCGTATTATGTGATCTTTACCATGGATATGTTACCTGCTGCTCATTATTGGCTGTGTACACTCTTGGTACATATAATACAGCATTTGATTTTTGAGTAATTCGCTGAAAGAGATTTTAATTGAATTCATTTGAATGTTCACTTTTCTGTCTCAACTATCAAGAAAACTTTCGTTTAAGAATCAGGGGGCCGTTTCATGAAGTTACAATCACATTTTTGGCTGCCATAGCTCCGTGGGTTTTGTCTTTGCTTAATTCAGTTTGGGTGGATTTACTGGAGTTTTGGGTCAATTTTAGTGAGTTTTGGGTCAATTTACGGGAGTTTGGTTATGAAGCAGTGAGGTACAGGAGTTTTAAACTCGCATACATTTTCCATGAGTGCACATCAAACTCTTGTAGCTACGGAGCTTCTTATGAAACGCCCCACAGGTTAATGATAATGTCTGAGGAAAAAGGTCAAATTTTTTAAGAATTCTATCACACTTACAGGGTGTTGTCCAGAACTTTTTCCAATAAACAATGATCAATTATCACTTAAGTTTTATAACTTCAATATGTTACTTTAATTTCCTATTAAAACAAGCTTCACTATTGCCAAACAATATATGCTTTTTTCCTAACCAGGTAGAGCTAGTTTGAACAGCCATTCATTAACATGTTAAGTTCAGTCTTAACCTTTATATATAAAATTCATTTACTTTCAGTGCCAAAATTGTGCCAATTCAAAATGTGATGAAAGTTATTGGGAGAGATAAAGAACACTACCATGTAGATGCTCAATATTGGCAGCAAGTGCCTTTAGTATATGGAATATGGACTTTAGCATATGCCTTACGTGCAGTGTACTGTGATTGGTCTATTCCCAGATTGTTGTTGCCATCTCTGTACCATGTCATTGAGCTGAAGTAGAACACCTTTGTCCTCGGGACACTTGTCCTCCTTGGCCCACGATGTGAACTGGAACTGCTTCACTGTTGAGGATTCCTTTCCCTATTAATGAAAAAGCTTATCATGAATATGTGTATGAATGTATATCTATGAACAAACAACATTTGAATACACATCCTGGGGAAAAAAAGCTGACAAGCGAAACTTAAAATTAGAGCGAAACTTAGAATTAAAAATAACATAATATCTTATATTCCTCTAAACTGTTTTTAGGTCAACTTGACTCTTGATATACATATCAATTCTGCCTCTGCATTTTACCTCAAGTTTTGCGACTTTAAATTCCCGAATTGTGATGTGTGGGTGCTCTGTATCTACTGATGTCATGGAAACCTGCAGTGGACCAAACTCGAACATCTGCTCCTTCTCCTCCGGCCAGTAGACACCAATGTCCTGCAGATGAATAGAGTAATTAATAGCAACTTTAGTACACTAATAATCTTTCATGCTGAATATTTTGCAATAAGGATACCTAGGGGCAAAAAAATAATATAAATCATAACTAGATAAAAAGAAGAATTAATCATTTGAAATTCGATTACTCTTCACTCTACATTTAATTTAATTCCTGATTCATTATTCAAGTACCTAGCTGTAACTGTATGTTAATTTTACTTTCTTTCTCAGATAGACATATTGAGAAACCTGAAATTAGTTACTTCATTGTTTTTGTCGAGTGGATCAAGCATTACAATTGTGGAAGAATGATGATCATAGATGAGTCTCCATAGGTCACAGACTGTATGAGGTAGGGGCATTTGGGTTGCAATGTATGCTACCCTTGTACGGAAACTCTGTGAAATAGAAATTACGCAGATTAATTACAATTATCATAATTATTTGATTGTTTAATGTATTCTTTGTCTCTTCTTCATCTAAAACAAAATTACATATTGTAACAAATTTATAAGGTTCTTTTCTATTTCAATGTAATCGTTATTTTAACAAATCCAATGTTATTAATGATCTTTTGCAGTGATCTTTTACCATTGAATAATGATTCTAATACAGAGTAACTTTAAATACTAACGTCAACATAGACAGCATTGATGTAACTTGTGGTTCCCTCTACCACTGTAGAGAGGAAGGGCAGTGAATTGTTATCTACAAAGGTAAGATTTAACCTTCAATATATCATCAGGGTATGTAATTTCTAAAGAAAAAAAACTGAATTATTGTAGTTATTCTGTGAAATTACAACAGAGAGTGAATTCACCGATTTAAACATGAATGTAACTTTAATGCTTTCTTTAAATTTATGCTTAGTTGATATTTCATCAACAAGAACACATGGTTCAATAGACATTCATCTCCAGATAGCGGAGATTTCAAATTGTTAATTATAAAGTATGAACAGTGAGACAGTATATTCTAAGTTTAACAACTAAAGGTATATTCAACTCTGAAGAAACACATACAATACAATTTACCTGGTACAATATCCTGACAACGGTTCTTGTTCACATTGGCTGCTTCGAGTCCCGTTTGAGGTTTTCCTTCTTTACGGTGTGTCTTTAGAATCTCCAAAATCTGTCAAAGATAATTGCATATTATAATTAGTAACTCTATAATGAAAATGTGTAGTATTTGAATTTTTCATGATCCCAAAGCTATAAGCTATGGAGCATCCTTGCAATCGAACAGAATATTTTGCTCATACTCAAACCTTAAAATAAAAAAAGTAAATAGTAAATATTGGTTCAGGAAATATCTTGATAAAATGAAATTCAGCTAACTTGAAAGAAGACAGATCAACTATCATTATTGTTATATTTTGTATGATACTCAACTGATTATATTAGAAATATGAATATATACAACTGTAAAATGTCTGGCTTTGCAAACTTTAAAAACAATATTGAGATTGGTAAATAGTAAATGTTGTTTATATAATAATATAAGATAGAAATTATATAATGATATGAGATAGAAATAGGTTCACAAAATGTGCTACCACAATGTTTTTCATTATACTTGCCTCGAACTGTTTGTCAAGCAGACTTTTGTCAGTTTTAGGATCTGTCTTACAAAGCCTTGTGTACTCGGTCGTAAACTGTGATGCCTGAATCCCTGTTTCACCAGACAGCAGTGCCTCATGTAGCGCATCATACACAAAGATGTACTGGTCCTACAAAATACAAAGTGCACATTTTCAAAAACTTGTAGTTTACATGTAAGGTAATTTTCATACATAAAAATATGTTATATGAAATGCATTTATCATGTCAGATCAACACTATTGGTCATGCAACAATGATGAATGTACTTTCACAATTGAATGTGATTAAATATTTCCTAAAATGTCACAATGATGTTTGAAGTGAATATTGAAATTGAGTGATTGAAATTCAGTATAAGATCAGCTGTAACTATAATTTCATTTCAGCTTTTTAATTTTTGCTGCCTACCAGTGTTTGGATCATGTTGACCCTCTCTGCCCTCATCTGGTACGTAAAGGCCCAGATATTCACCTCATTCTCCAACAAACCTTGTTGTAAACAATAATCTATTGCAATGTAAGTTCCTGTTCTGCCAACTCCAGCACTGAAAAGACAAATTATCATGTTTTATCATCAATAGTTATAATTATTTGTTTATGATTTCAAATTCTTGATATGGCAGATAGAAGAAGAGGTTGAGGTAGTTGATTTGCTAAACACACCTGTTTGTTTTTTAAATAATTATAGCTTAAGCTTTATGGTGTATAACCTACATTTTCAATTTTAATTTTCAATTCATTTATTGTAAAAGAGAATCACTGTTACTATGAGAAGACAATTCTCTCATGCAAAGTAACAAAGTGTTTATTCTCATTGAATTCAATGAAATGATGGTGAAAACAACTTTAATAAATGTAAATCTCCATCAACATATGAAACCTTATATTTCTAACAAACATAATGTTGATATAAAGGTGCTCCTAAACAATGACAAGAGATAACAATAAATATATTCACAGAGTCAAGGAGGAAGAGGTACATCACTCATAATATGCACACTTTTTTATCTACTTACCTGCAATGCACAATTAAAGGACCAGTGGCCTCCCCATCATAAGACTTGATCCGTCTCCTGAATTCCAATAAGTCTGTTGCAACTTTTGGTACCCCATGATCTGGCCAACCAGTGAAGTGAAATTGACGAACTGTTCGAGATTTGCCCTTCAGAAAGAAATGTAACCCCTTAAGATACTTGAACATGTCTATTACTTAGTTTTTTCTGATAATGAACTTTGCAATTTACATCTACTCAACATTGAAAAGCGCATTTTTATTGTTTAAATGTCATGCATTGATCAGTCATCGTTAAGAAAAAATAGTTTTATTATGGGAAACTGTAATTCTTCGCACAATTTGATATATTAAGTATATAATATTATGTACATATGTATAGAAAGTATCCAAGTTCTCCAGTACTTTTTCTAATATGATTCTTTTACTGATTACTTTTTACTGCCCAGTCTCAGAAATCAAAAGCAAACCTAAATTGTCTCTTTATATTTTTCAGTTTACTTACTTTGTGTTCTATGTTGAACATGCGTATGACGTATGCCGCATAGTTGTTCTCACTCACAAGAGTTACTTTGATTTGACCATAGGGAAATGAGCCTTTTTCTGGCCAATATTGATGGCACTTTATCTATTTGAAACACACAATCACACAGATGATTATTTCAATTGATGTATCTTTTATTTGATTATCATCTTTTATCTATGTCCAATATCTATCTAGGAAAATTCCAATAATGAAATTACATATAAAATCATAGTGTGACATTAATCTGTCAAATGGAAATCAAACATTGCTGGAACCATTCTCTCATTAGTTTTGAAATAATTGAATTAATCTTTATTATCTCTCTCATTTAATTTGATGACAAGTTCAGAGAAACTTATTTTATCACTTAACATGATTGTACCTTTCCTCCCTCTATTACATTTGTAACCATAATAATTCTGTTACTGTTGGTCTCCCAAACCATTCGCCAAATGTCTTTGATTGTAGTATCCTTTGGTCCTGAAAAGCAAATATGTTCATAGTAATATCATGATCAATATAATGTCATCTAGTTTTTTTTAATAATTATTAGTAAGTTTATCAATAGATTGTTCCAAATTCAGTATATCTATGATAATAATTTTATATCTATCGATGTAATTTTAAACCCATTTGATGGGAAAACTTTGAAAGAAAAAAATATATACATTTTACATACCTTGTGTTGCTATGTAGTATTGTTGAATGCCTCCATATCCCTAAAGAATAAAATGTGTGATCCTTTTAAGTCATTGTATAAATGAGCTTCTATCTTGTCAAATAGTTATGTTATTACTCCTATCTCAGTGCAATGTGAATGTAAGGAAATATCATGTTGACTGAAATTTCTTTGTAGCTAATATGTTTCTGACATATAGCAATAAAGATTTGACCATAAAGTTGATTTAATATCAGTAGATAAATACTTACAACAATGTAGTTGGCATTGACATAGTCTGAGTAAGGGTCATTATCAATTGTCTTTAAAACCACACGGGAATGGTCATCTGAAAAGAAAAGTGAATGCAATATGGTGCAGTAAGCATTTTCAAAGGATTGTAACTTTGATGTATGTCGTCAATGATAAGCTCATCTTTGGCTCATTGCACAATGGAATTTCATTGTTATGATAAACTTAATGATAGTGTGATGAATGCCTATTCATCCGATATGTAAAGAGACCAAAATAAGAAAAGTAAGGTAATATGACAAAAGTATTATGTTAATAAAAGGAACGAAAGTGTAAAGGAACAAAAGTGTAAAAGCCCGAAAAAGAGGCCCGGAAATGTAAGAAGGACCGAAAGTGTAAAGGAACGAAAGTGTAAAGGACCAAAACCCGAAAGGTCCTGAGAAATATAAACTGGAAGTGATATGTAAACCGGAAGCGATAATGTAAACCGGAAGTGACGTCAATTGTAATCACGTGACCAAAAGCAGCCAATCAGGGCTAACCTTTAGAGTATATAAAGGGGCGGTGAGGCCCGAATAAACGAGTTCTTTCACAGTTCTCCTTGTGTCCACACGTGTCTTCTTCCCTTAAACAACCGCTGAGATGAGCCGATACGTGTTAATTAACTAGAAGTTTGAGTAAAATAGCAGAAGTTCGAGATAATTAGGCGAAACTTAGGACGGGGGCCCGAAGGCCCGAGGAATGGAAGTAAGGCCCGAAGGACCGAAGTAGGGCACGAAGGCCCGAAACTGGCCCGGATGGAGTCCTGGAAACGCAGGCCCGGAATGGTACGAAGGCCCGAAACCCGGCACGGAGACCCGGAATCCAGGGGAACGACGGCGCGATTGGCTCGGCCCCACGCTACCAAACAATTGGCAACTGTCGGCCCACGACTCCCCCCTACCCCTACCATATTTTCCCTTCCCCGCAGTCCTCCGTCCGACACCGAGCACCGATTCCCGACCGACTCGCTCAACCCCCTCTTGTGAGCGAGGCACAACTCTAAAAACATCACATCTCGGTTTCTTGCCCGGATTCTCTGTCCCTCCGAGACTCGAAACAATTCCCACGTTCCTCTGCTGTAGGAATCGGAAACCCCGACCTACCATGGAACTTCACACTGGTGGCAGCGGTGGTGCTGAATTAGCACATACGGACTTGTGGATACTGAGGGTTTCGTTGAGATTGGGTGCTCATGGCGACAGCTGCGGTCTTCGATCAGATGGATTCTGACATCGCCTTCAAGGAAGGTGGGGAGGAGAAGGGAGGTACGAAACCCGAAGTCAAAGGGGAGGACACGACCATCATGGATAGGCGATTCAACTTTATGGGAACGTCCACCCCGACGGATGAGCAGAATGCGCGGACCCAACAACAGCAGACCGGCCAGGTAGGAGGGAGTCTGAAAAAGTTTAGTTTGAGACCGGAAAAATACGATGGAAAGCCGGACTTTGAGAGATGGATCAACCAATTCGAGGAGTATGCAGACTTGGGACGTTGGACGACCGAAGAAAAGGCGGCGATGCTCTTTCTTTCGCTGACGGGAATGGCACGAATGTACTTTGTCGGACTCCCGGATAGGGAACAACTCCGTTACCCGGCGAGAGTGGAGCCGAAGGGTCGGGCAGGAAAAGGACACGTGCAATGCTCTGCAGGAATTGGCGGGATTGAAGCGTGTGAAGAACCAAACAGCGAAGGAGTTGGCCGACTGGCGTCGAGGGCCTACTTCTCCAATGACTATGCCAGTCAGGAAAAAGTGGCATTACACACGTTCCAGGCTGCGGTAGGAGAAAAGGAAAAAGGATGTAAGACGCTAGAAGAGGCTTTAGAGGTGGTAGAGATAGAGGAACGATACTCGCGCCGCCTTTTACGGGTAGTGAAGCCCGAGGAGGATGCAAACGCCCAAATCACGGCCTTGAACGGGAAGCTTGAGGAAATGATGAAGGAATTGGCAGAAGAACGAGAAGCCAGGAGGCAGTCAGCGGCCCGGAGAGAGGCGTATAAAAAAGAGAAAAGAGGATATGGAATGTCACCAATGTCACCAGAAAGGCCATTTCGCAAGGGATTGCTCTCAGCGTCAGGGAAACGGACAGTCGCCGTCGCAGTAAGCGCTGGGCCCCCTTCGGGCGTGGCTAGAGAAGTAGTAAGCATGGGTGATTGTGGACTTTATGTGGCCGGAATGGTGGGAGAGAGTGTCGTCCGTTTTCTAGTTAATACCGGATCCATGATCAGTTTACTGTCGGACCGTCTCTGGAGAGAGTGGGGACAGAAATGGGAAGACCTGGACGGATATGAAGGACGCCTTTGCTCAGTGGATGGTAGTCCGTTGCGATGTTACGGATGCACAAATCTGTCGGTAAAATTGGGAACATGCGTGTTACAGTGGACGTTTATGGTAGCAGACATCGGCAGAGACAAAGGAATCCTTGGAAACAATTTCACGGTGAAATACCGGCTAACAGTTAAGCCCCACGCGAGTGCTGTCTTCCTGCCCACCGAAGGAGGGGGAGAGGGGGAACGAATCCCGGGAGTGGAACGAAGAACGGATGGGATTCGGGCAGTCACCGTCGGAGGACAGATCGTGAGAATCGAGGAAACGACGGAGATACCCCCACTCCAGGTAACCCGAGTAGCAATAGTAGCGAGAGCAGACATGGGACAAAGTGGACAGCTGGCTGTCATTACCGGCAATGGATTACCGATGGGACTGGAAGTGATCCCAGGAGCGGTAACACTGGGAGAGGAAAATAAAGTTTGGGTGGCCAACCGAGGGACCGAGAGTACGAAGCTGGAGACCGGTAGTGTCCTCGGAGAAGCCACCTTCGTACAGGAAGTACGAGGTACGAGAGAAGACGTAAAAGAAGCACCCGGAGCGCTCACCGAGATGATAGAGGAGGCTAAGAAAGACCTGACCACGGAAGAGGGCGGAGAACTGGAGAAAGCCATCATGGCCCGGGAACAGATGTTTGCGACCTCGAAACACGAGTTAGGACGAACGAATTTAGTACAACATCGGATTAGTACGGGGGATCAGATGCCGATCAAGCAAAGGGTCAGACGGTATCCAGCCACCAGGAGAGAGGAAGAACGAGCACTGGTGGAGGATATGTTGAATCTGGGAATCATCCAGGAAAGTGGAAGTGCATGGAGTAGCCCGACCGTCTTGGTGAAAAAGAAGGACGGAGGAACGAGATTCTGCATTGATTATCAGAAACTGAATCAGGCTACAAAAGTGGATGCCTATCCGCTTCCCCGGATAGAAGACAGCCTCAACACCTTGGGCGGGAGCCTATTCTTCTGTAGTCTGGACCTCGCAAGTGGATATTGGCTGGTAGAAATGGCACCCGAGGACCGAGAAAAGACGACCTTCGTGACTCAAGGAGGGTTATATGAGTTCAAAGTGATGCCATTCGGGCTAGTGAACGCCCCAGCCACCTTCGAGAGACTGATGGAGAGAATCCTCAGGGGAATTGTGTGGGAGGAGTGTCTGGTATACCTGGATGACATATTGGTATTCGGACCAACGTTCGAAGTGACTCTGGAAAGATTGGTACGGGTTCTGGACCGACTGAACGCTGCAGGGCTGAAGCTGAAGGCACGAAAATGCAGGTTGTTCCTGAAGAAGATTCCGTTCTTGGGGCACGTCGTCTCATTAAACGGGATCGAGCCCGACCCCGAAAATTGTCGGCAAGTAACCAAGTGGCCGGTCCCTCGGGACCTCCATGAGGTACGAGCCTTTGTGGGATTATGTTCGTACTATAGGAGACACATAAACAATTTCACGGAATTGGCTGCCCCTTTGTATGAATTAGCGACGAAAGAGGAGCCTTTCATGTGGAGCACGAGACGACAAGAGGCATTCGATGTCATGAAGAGGGCGTTGACTGAAGCCCCAGTATTGGGATTTCCGAAGGAGGAAGGACAGTGGTGGCTTGACACAGATGCCAGTGACGTGGGGACGGGAGCCGTGCTATCGTAGGAGCAGAAAGGGGTGGAACGGGTGATAGCTTACACGAGCAAGACCCTGGAGTTGAACGAGCGAAAGTATTGCACCACGCGGAAAGAACTGTTAGCGGTGGTGCGGGCGTTGAAACATTTTTGGTGCTACATCTACGGTCAACGCGTCATTGTCCGAACGGATAATAGCGCAGTTAGTTGGCTACAAAGGAGTAAGGAACCGATGGGGCAGGCCGCCCGGTGGATTGAAATTATCGACTCACATGACGTGTCGTTCCAACACCGACCGGGCTGGAAACATGGGAACGCCGATGCGTTCTCCCGGTACCCGTGTAAGCAGTGTGGGGAAGAACACGAGGGTACTGAGAAAGTGAGAGTAGTGACGCGGGCCCGGGGGTACGAGCCCGGATGGTCCCCGCAGGAGATGAAAGCAGCACAGAGGAGGGATTGAGATATAGGACCGATTATTGCACGGATGGAAGAGGATGCGATCTGGCCAGGTTGGGAGGTCATATCTTGTGTGGGAGGAGTGTCTGGTATACCTGGATGACATATTGGTATTCGGACCAACGTTCGAAGTGACTCTGGAAAGATTGGTACAGGTTCTGGACCGACTGAACGCTGCAGGGCTGAAGCTGAAGGCACGAAAATGCAGGTTGTTCCTGAAGAAGATTCCGTTCTTGGGGCACGTCGTCTCATTAAACGGGATCGAGCCCGACCCCGAAAATTGTCGGCAAGTAACCAAGTGGCCGGTCCCTCGGGACCTCCATGAGGTACGAGCCTTTGTGGGATTATGTTCGTACTATAGGAGACACATAAACAATTTCACGGAATTGGCTGCCCCTTTGTATGAATTAGCGACGAAAGAGGAGCCTTTCATGTGGAGCACGAGACGACAAGAGGCATTCGATGTCATGAAGAGGGCGTTGACTGAAGCCCCAGTATTGGGATTTCCGAAGGAGGAAGGACAGTGGTGGCTTGACACAGATGCCAGTGACGTGGGGACGGGAGCCGTGCTATCGTAGGAGCAGAAAGGGGTGGAACGGGTGATAGCTTACACGAGCAAGACCCTGGAGTTGAACGAGCGAAAGTATTGCACCACGCGGAAAGAACTGTTAGCGGTGGTGCGGGCGTTGAAACATTTTTGGTGCTACATCTACGGTCAACGCGTCATTGTCCGAACGGATAATAGCGCAGTTAGTTGGCTACAAAGGAGTAAGGAACCGATGGGGCAGGCCGCCCGGTGGATTGAAATTATCGACTCACATGACGTGTCGTTCCAACACCGACCGGGCTGGAAACATGGGAACGCCGATGCGTTCTCCCGGTACCCGTGTAAGCAGTGTGGGGAAGAACACGAGGGTACCGAGAAAGTGAGAGTAGTGACGCGGGCCCGGGGGTACGAGCCCGGATGGTCCCCGCAGGAGATGAAAGCAGCACAGAGGAGGGATTGAGATATAGGACCGATTATTGCACGGATGGAAGAGGATGCGATCTGGCCAGGTTGGGAGGTCATATCTCCGGAATCCCGAGAAACCAAGATCCTATGGAGGCAATGGGAAAGACTGAGCCTACTGGATGGCGTGCTGCACCGGAAGTATTGGGAATTGGAAGGACATGGTTGGAGGAACCAACTGGTCGTCCCGAGAGAGGAACGAGCCGAATTGGTAACAGAATACCATGGAGGAGCAGCAGGAGCGCACCTAGGAGTCGCCAGAACGACGGCCCTGTTGGAACAAGGGTTTTACTGGCCGGGACTTCGAGAAGATGTGTGGAAGGAATGTCGGGAATGTGACTGTGCGTTGCTCAAGAGGGGACGAGGACATCGGGAGCCGTTGGATCAGTACATAGTAGGAGAGCCGATGGAACGATTGGCCATGGATGTTTCGGGCCCGTAGCCAGTCACAAAACGAGGAAACAAGTACTGCCTGATGGTCGGGTGCTATTTCACCAAGTGGTTGGAGTGTTTCCCGATCCCGGATCAGAAGGCAGTTACGGTGGCAGACAAGCTAGTCGAAGAAGTAGTAGCGCGGTACGGCGCGTTTCGGGAACTACACTTGGATCAGGGCACGAATTTCGAGTCCGAGGTAGTGGCCCAGGTCTGCGCGATGTTTGGAATTCACAAGACGCGGACAACGCCGTACCATCCCCGGAGTGACGGATACATAGAACGAAGTTTTCGTACTTTAGGATACTGTTTGAAAGCTAGCTGCCGGGCGACGGGCCGGGAATGGGACGAGATGGTTCCACTCGTGATGATGAGCTATAGGGCAATTTAGGTGGGAAATTCGGGGTTGGAACGAAAAACGGTGTTCTGGAGCCACGGCGGCCCGGATGCCCAAGTAGTCCCACATAGCCGATTTCCGGTCGGTCCGAAGAAACCACAGCGTGGAAAAGATGGTTGGATTGCAACGAAAGACAGACCGGGCGGCAAGCTGACGAAGACTTTTGAAGTAATGCCGAGTTGGTTATACCGCGTTACAATGTCCCGGAGACCGGAGGAGAGTAGATGCGGCACTCTCGGGACACCGGAGGAACGAACGGACGGTTGTAAGAGGCGAGGCCTGAAACTGGACGGGCTTTAAAGTAGGTCGTAAAAACGAAGACATCAAAGGGAGGACGGGGCAGCGGCGAGAGGATAACAGCGACGAGCCCCTGTGTTCTCCGAGAAGTGTGCGGAAGCACTGAGAGAGCCGAGTGACGAGGCAAAAGGAGGCGGAAGAGATGAAAAGACCGAGGACGTCCGGTGGAGCAATAAAAGGCCTAAGAAGAAAAGCGCAGACGGGAAACAGCGGCGAGGGGCCGCGAGGTGAACGGCAGGCAGGGCGGTAGCCAGCGGCGGGCCCCGAGGACCGGAAATAGTAGGGGGCGCCACCGCCGAAGTGGTTGGTGACGCTAGGGGTCGCTAGCACAGGCCATGCCCACTTCCGCCTGCGGCGGCTATATAAGGCAGAGCGCTCGCCGGAGCAGGTCACTCTGGTCAGCCGATCAGAGTTCATCATATCACACAGCAGACGAGCAGACCAAGCCACAGAAGTGAGCAGAGAAGCGAGACGAGCAGCATCACCACGAGATGAAAACGAAGAAGGCTGACGGGATGAGCTTCGAGTTTGGAACGGAGCCCGAAAGCCCGGAAAACAGACAAGATGAGCGGACGATGCTGGGAAGGAAACTGCGGCGGAAAGGAGTTTAAACATCTGACCAAGCACATCCGGGCCAGCACGAAGGAGTACGAAAATAGTATAACATGTGCCCGGTGTGTTCGACGAACCGAGCATATTCGACACACCAGGACTGGAAAAAGCACATGTGGGAATCACACGAAGGGAATCTGCTGAGAGGGATGCCAAAGCAGGACCCCCTTCTGAGACTGGAGTATGCTGTGGCGTTCGCCTTGGACCCGAAGGGACGGCCGCCTTACAACACATTCGCTCCTGGTGACGAGAAGGCGGCCCGGGTAGCTGACATGGAACGAGACTTCAGCGTACGCCATCCGGAGGGATTCATACCTCCCGAGAAGGCGGTGGACAAGACGGCACCAGATAGGCCACGACGAAGGGTTCATATACCATATCACCCGAGGGCCTCGGGAGGGTCCGATGAAAGCGACGCCGAGCAAGCTGAGCAGGTAGAAGCGAACGAACCACAGGAGGCCGCCGGGGCCGCCGGGGGATCCCAAGCAGCCAAGGCAGCGGGAAAGGGACCCTTGGCCGGAGTCGTGGAACGGTCGACGCCCATGCGCCGTTCCCCTTGGAGGGCCACGAAAGGAGGACGGAAGGAAACAACCGAGTCGCCACGAAGTGCTTGTCGGGCTGTAATCAACCCGAGACCGCTCCTTACGGAAGAACAAGTGACCGGACTCGTACAAAGTCAAGTAAAGAAGTTGAACGCCCAGGGGGAACCTCGGGAGCCGAAAGGACAAGGACTCCCAGGCAGAGGACGGGGAGGAAAACTCACACCAGCCCCGAAGCCGGGTGGCTTTGGAATACCACCGGGGGCCGAGGTGGTAGAGTTAGTAAGCTCGTCGGATGATCAACGTCCAAAAATCAAAGGAGAAGAGGATGAGCCTCTGGCTTTTAAGCAACCCCCGACACAAGGATCCACGGCGGAGGAGCCTTCTCGGAAGAGGAAATTTAAAAAGTTAAAGAAAATCCCGAAGGAGCTCGAAGAGGGAACCAGCTCGGATCAATCGGAGTCGGGACGAAGCGCATCGGTGTGCAGTGATCGGTCCCTGGTCATTGCCTAATCAAGCAGTGCGGGAGAACTGGGACCGTCGCAGCCCAAGACCTCGGAAGGATCAAAGTGCGCCGCAGGGCGACGCACAGTTTACCATGATGTCGGTCCATAAAAAGTCGGTTGTCTACGAGTCACGACATCCGAGGTACCCCGGGTATCTGAAAGGGACGCTGAATCGGGAAGGAGCGTTTAGGGGTTATCGACAGGCCAGGGTGGACCGAGAGTTGGAGGACAGCGTTCGAGACGCAAAGGAGAGGCGGCTGGCGGAGAGACAGGCGTTATACCTGGGAAGGTTTATCTTTGAGATGGCGGAACGACAGGGACTAAAACCGTTGGGCCGAATCGACAGAGTGCCCGAGGAAATGGCGTCGACAGCTTCGACACAGCCGTTGTTCTCGACCCCAACCCCGACGAGGGCGGAGTCACCCCTGGAGAAGATGGTGTGCAGTCAGCCAGTGGTTCCGCCCCCGGGGTTGAAGCGGATGAGGGATGTCCGAGTAGCACCGGATACGCCAGAGGCACGAATGGCTGTGGAGAACTTGGCCCGAATCAGTCTGGGGAGTTCGTTCTTCGGGTCTCAGGAATCGGGGATGACCCCAGGACCGCCATCACCAGAGAGGGTGAGATCGCCACCAGGACCGGACACTCCACTATGAAACGAAGACAAGGACGGACGGGCACTACAACCGAAGACAAGCAAGAGCTGGACGAGTCAGGGACGGTTTCGGACTCGGTGTTCGGGTCCATGGTGTCGGAAACACCAGTGGCGGGACCGTCCGGAGAAACGCCGCGACTCCGGTTGTTGAGGACGTAAGTCATCCAACAGGTCTTGCAGGGACATTTCCCGGTAACAGCGCGGGCCGTGCGAGACTTGGAGGCGGAGGAGGCGATAACGGTTCGACTGGAGTGGCCTCCCAGACAAGTGCAGATAATGACGGCCAAGGCAAGAGCAATGGCCTCGGCATCATTGGCATTCTTAATGGCGCTGGAAGTGGGCAGCGAGCCGCAGTCGTTCGACGAGGCAATGGCACAATTCCCGACGGCAGCGCTGGGACCGTTTACCCGGGACTTCCCAGGAGTCGACAGGTTGGTCAACAAACATAATCAGACCGTCCAGTTAGCTCAGACTTTAGTATTGTACAAAAACGAGGAACAGCTCGACGATTTGTTGTAAACGACGAGGGCGGCGGAGCAGCAGAGAGGAATAGTGGACCAACTTCTCAAGCTCCCGGCCAAGGAGGAGATGCTGCCTTTGCCGGCCCGACGTCAAGAGGAAGGCTGAAAAGCTGCGACGAATAGGAATAGGTGTATGCTGCTCGGAGTCCTGCACGGATAGTAGCGTGTCAGAACCAGCGTGGAGAATGGTGCATCGCGAGTTCGGGTGAGGAGGGATTACGGGGCGTTGGCTCCTCACCCATAATGTCAAACCCCCAGGGAGAGAACCGGGCCGAGGTGGAGGTACCTGAGCCGCACAGGGATCCAAAGCCCAGATAAAAACTTTCCTGGAGACCGCTGGACGAGCCCGAACTTTGCTTTAAAAACATCGGGAACGGACTGGCGGGCTCGTATCTTCTCATAAAAGTATTCTTACCAAAAACGAACATGGGAGTTTCTTCATGAGAATCTTTTTCTTGCGGAATTGAACGAAACCGCATGTATTGACCGTAATCGACATGCTGGAGAGGTCCATGGGTGGAACGAACTTACCAGGCCTTCGGGGCAGTATGGAACGGGAGGAGGCGCTCGGCGATAGGAGCGGAACTTTTCCATTTTGTTGTCCCAGCATTCATCGAGAGCCGGTTGCGTTGTTTAGGACCAAGCAGGTCGGATGGGACCGTCCAGTCGCGGAAATTGGAAAAGTGACGGGCCGGGTGGCCCAGGAAACGAGAAAAGATAAGTAATAGGACGCCGGGGCGAGCGTCACTCGGCCGGGGGGTCGGACGGACACCCGGCACCCGTCCGGGTGACCAAGAGGAGCAAGAATGAACGAGGAGGTGGGATTGAAGAAAGGAACTCAGAACGAATGGATAGTGTTGTGAAATTCTTGAGTCAACGGTCGTGCCGGGGTAAATAGGGTACCGGTGGACCGGAGACTTGCCGCTGGAGGAAAGGCTGGCACGGGCCAGGACTAGAGCTCTTCTCCCGTGCTGCCTTGAGGGATCTGGAGGCGAGAGGAACGACCTCTGTCCTCTAGCGGCACCTAAAAACAAAACGAACTTTCTGTGGCTCGTCTGGACTTCTTTGCTTCGCACTTGCGGGACGGGCTCGGGCCATCTTGATCTTGGATGGATCGCCCAGAGTGCTGGACTGGATGGGCCCGGATTCATCGTTACCACCATCTTCTGTACCTCCTTGTCTTCTGCCTCTTACCGCATATGGAGTGAAACTTCTCTACCTGAATGCTAGTTTTGGCGTGCCGGAACCGATGCGACGAGTCGTGTGATGACTGCGGAGAGCTGTAGACGTCTCCCAAGGGACCGGGGTGCGAGCAGGGACGGTTGTTAGAAGGCCCTCACTCGTGCACCATGAATAATAAGCAACAGAACGAAGTTAATAGACTCATAAAATACTACTTTACATCAATATCTTACTTACAGAAGAAAAACCATAACTGCTTCCATGTCGTACTCCCTGATGTCTTCTGCCCGAAGAACGGAACAAAATAGTCTTTGAATCATCTCAGGAGATGGTGGTTGGAGCTGAGGCCTGAGATGTCGTTGCAGGCGAACGATGCGGTCTGCAAAGAACAATGGAAGCGATCCTTCATCCCTGCCTTGGGGTTTGATGTCGGATGAGTTCTTCTTTAGATCCAGTCTCCTGAATCTGGCTGAGATGGGTCCGTTCCTGGTCTCAAAGGTGGACGTTGGATGCAGGTTCATACTTCACTTCTCCATCTTCTCTACAACTAAAATATTCTCAACTTACCTACCACGAACCGTCGTACTCAGGAGCAGCCCGGAACGACTCGGAACTGATTGTCCCGGCGCGTGACAAGGTGTTCGAGTGGTTTCATGTATATGGGCATGGCACGGATGATGACTGTGGCCTTACCCCAAAATCAAACCAGACCGAATCTTAAAATTATCTTTGCTACGGATTATTTGTTGGTACAACTGTCTCAAGAAAATCGTCAATGAACTGGTCCCTCGGGAAGACAAATTTAGTAAGGAGCACGGGGCCCGAGAGCCCGGAAACGAACGAGGGCCCGAGTGCCCGAAGTAGGAATACTCTTCTTAAATCATCTCATATGTGGAATGAAGGAGCCTCTCGCCCCCAAGGAAGGTTATCTTCCTACCGTTGGACACGGGGGGGGGGGGGGGGGGGGGGGGGGGGTGGGGTGGGAGAGGGATGAGAGGCGTCGGCTCCTGTCATAAAGAAAACCTGTCATCAAAGAAAAATTGTCTTCTCATCCCTAAAGAATCTGGCCTCCGTTCCGGTTATTGTTGTGCCACCTGGGCCCGGAATGGCAGCGGGATGCTCTATTAACTACATTGAACTTCTTAAATATCTTCCTTTGCCTCTAAAATCTTTGAGTGTGTCGGCGTGGTCGAGAGCCGATCGTCTCCTACACTGGTGCTGGGTTAACCACTAGGCCACATGCCACAAGGACATTCTGACATGGCCGGTGACTGCAAAGTCAAACTTCGTTCCTGCACGGAAAACGGACACCTCATCGACAAGTAATGATTCCAGTTTCCGTACACTTACCTCAATCCCGACTCCATCCAGTGTTTCACTGTTAATGGTAGCACAAACTTCACGATTCCATCTTCCGAAACTTCCTCTTGAAGCTTTGATGGCTGAAACTGCGTATGTATCCCGTTGGATTAAGTTCTTCTCCACATCCAGTGCTGCTTCTTCTTTGGACCAGTGGGTACCTCTTCCTCTGGCTCGAACATTTCGTCCTTGCCAAACATGAGAAGTCATTGGGAGGCTCCGAATGCCGAGGTGCAGCAGAGGGCACGAAGTCTAAAGAACATTCTTTTCTACAAAAACCTCACTCTTTCTACAAAACAAACAAAACAAACCTCATCCACAAATCATCATCATCAAGGAATGCAGAGAAAGTTGGTAGACGGGAAGACGAAGGGTCACGACCGACCCTTGCCTCCGGGCAGGAGAATCACGACCGATTCTCTGCCCGAAAACGAAAAGGAGTGTATGGACGACGAAAAACGGATAGAGCTCAAGAGGACTAAGGGTCACGACCGACCCTTACCTCTGGGTAGGAGAATCACGACCGATTCTCTGCCCGAATTAGGGAGAACGTCTGGACGACGGAAAAAGGAGAAACGGGGGCGTTACGGGTCACGACCAACCCATGGCCCCGGGCGGGAGGACCACGACCGGTTCCCCTGCCCTAACAAGGGTAAGACGAGGAGAGACGAGTGGGGCTAAGTACCTAGAGCCCAGAGGAGAGGAGCGGGGGGCGACGGGGTCCGATCCCCAGTCCCGGGTGGGAGAGCCACGACCAGCCCGCTCATCCTAAAATGGAAAATGGTGAAATAAGGGTCATGATGGACCCAGGATAAGAACTATGACGGAGAAATATGTATATAAAAGAGACTAAAACGAATGAACGAAATACAATATGAACTTTGACGAAAAACGAACAACGAAAAACGAAGAACGAAGAATGAAGAAGATAAAATTTAGCCGGATAGGCCCCGGGGGCCCTCCGAAGTAGACAGGAGAGGACAGAGGGTGACACCTCCTCCTCTACCTATAAGGAGCGTAGGATTGATAGTTGAAAATGTTTCTGGTTCTAAAGTATTTCCTGTTGTTGTATAGACTGGTGTGAACTTGCTTTAAAAATTTTGTAAGACGTGTTTTCCCACCTTTCAAGAAGGTGCGGGAGGGTGTGATGAATGCCTATTCATCCGATATGTAAAGAGACCAAAATAAGAAAAGTAAGGTAATATGACAAAAGTATATATGTTAATAAAAGGAACGAAAGTGTAAAGGAACGAAAGTGTAAAAGCCCGAAAAAGAGGCCCGAAAATGTAAGAAGGACCGAAAGTGTAAAGGAACGAAACATCACATCTCGGTTTCTTGCCCGGATTCTCCGTCCGTCCGAGACCCGAAACAATTCCCACGTTCCTCTGCTGTAGGAATCGGAAACCCCGACCTACCAGGGAACGTCAAAATAGCATAACAAGCAAGTTCGTTATTTCGAAAAATTTTCATTGGTACTAAAATAGCAAAATCTCTGGTTCTAATGAAGGAAATTGAATTATGTTTATTAATATATGAAGGGAACAAAATAGAAAAAAATCAGTGAAAGTTACAGCTCTTTGAGGGCATTCTAAATATAGAAAAGAATTGTGTTAAAACTTTCGTTGTTATGATAAAAGTAACAACGATAGGTATCGCTAAGAAAATAATTTTGTTGTTACAAAACCTATTGTGGAACAGGCTGCTTATGTCTTTTGGTCTTGCAACGATCCATTTTCTCACAATTTGTTCATAATTAATATTCATGGTAGAGTTAACTAAAGCACTAAACAAATTTACTATATACTCACAAGCTTTAGTGTTTTGGAAACGGTTCTTGACTTTATTAGCGGGTTTGTTGCCTGTATCCCACTTTGCTGTTGGACCTGCTGGAAGACTCTATAGAAAGGGAAACCCAAATCAGTCATTTTTGTAACTACTGAATACAAAGTAATAAAACTAATTATTATGCTACTTCTAAATCATGTAAGTTGGGAAGAATTAATGTTACTTATTCGAAACCACACAATATAATTCATCCATTGGGTACATACTCAAAAGTGGTTTAATGTAAAACTGCTATTAACCCTTTAGACCCCGCACAATACGATTTCCATGGATTTCCCTCAGGAATTCCTTAAATTTCTAGTAATTGAGGAATTTCAAAGCTTAATTCACCCCTATAAATAAGAATTATAGAAATGTGATTCAAAGCATTGGTAAGGGAATTCCAACAGCTTTCAAACGATATATTTGCCGTTTTTGTATCTTGAAGACTTATAATAGTGTTCTTATTTGGAAAAATATGAAAAATTTATGGAAAAACGGCAATTTTCCGGGCGGCTACGGCCGGATTGGGGAATACACCATCGGGCGGCTATGGCCGGATTGGGGGCTAAAGGATTAATTTCTGAAGGAAGCTACTTAGCACCATTATTTTGCTTTTTACCAGAGAACATAGTTAAACATAAGAAAGATACTTTTTCACAAATCTTAGAGTGATCAGTGGGATTGATTTTGTCTCAGCTCTGTTGATGGTCAAATTTTACTCAAGCTGCATCTGCAACACAAAGCCAAAGAAGATATACATTAAATTACCTTATACTCCTCCTTGAAGGCATCTTTTTGGTTCTTCTTGGTTTGGATGTACTTCCCGAGGTCCTTCACTTTGATGGCTGGCATCAGACCCGCGTTGCCGTAGATGTTTTCATGGCGGTCCAGTATCGGGGTACACTGATTGCTCCCTGATGGGGTAGAGGTGACACTAGGGGCCTCTGCACCTACACCATCTGTGAAATCTTGGATGGCTTGAAAAAACAGCGTTTAAGGTGCTTCATTATCTTTAACTTTGCTGAACATGCCCATGCATATACAGCGGCTTGTTTGGCTTGGCAGGCCAATCCCCCCCCCCCCTCCACCGCACCCCACCCACAAAGGAAAGTTTACCTCCGAAATCCAATGTTTAAACCTCTAAAAAATAGTAGAGAAATACTGAAAAGTTCCACTTTTTACTGCTTGCCACACCGCTGAGCAAAAGTTCCACTTCAGAACTTCGCAACTCCCCACAGCAGAACCTGTATGTGGGCCTGTGCTAAATACAATGATTTGATAAATGCGAGCCTGTTATTACAATCTCTTGAAAAGTAAAATATCTAATTGTTTCATTTAAAGTTGAACAATGTTTCGACCTCGTAATAGTGGTAGAACCTCATTACTGTAAAAATTCAATTAAAATCGTCTATGACGATACCAACACCCTAAATAAAAATCAATCAAAAAAAAAAGTACATACCCACATCCTGCGTTATTTCTTTCTTATTGTTGGCCTTATGTCTGCTCATCGACTTTGATTTGATTGATCTCACAAGTCTTCGAGCTTTAGATGGCAACTGTACTGGCTTTCCTTTCTTTGACCTAAAAAAGATATATCTCTATTGTTGAGCTGACCTTGGAACCATAAAACATAGAGTCATGATATCTCATACTAGTGTTGTACTAGTGCATTGATGGAAGATTGCAGACATTGTGCTGCACATAAATTGGAAGGGCCATAAAAGGCTATAGCTACTTCTATTCATAAGATTTATGTCAGTACAATATTCGAATGTCAATATAAACAGGCATTTTCACATACTTTTCTGATAGTCTACATAAATCAGTTGAAATATCTGTGAACAAATATAGGAATACAAGAAATAATCTCATCTCACTATGTGAAAAGATTAAGGAACGCTTCCCTAGATCATGGCCTTGATTGCAACCTCATTCTAGCAGTGGGGGATCCAAGGTGGGGCAAAAGTGGCAATTGCTCCCTAGACCCCATGGACACAATTTTGGCATCTCAACATTAAAAGATCTGTGCAAAAAATGGTGGTTTAATTTGCATTTTTTATAAGAGGGTTAAGGTTTGCGCCCCTAAAGCGCTGACTCTGGATCTGCCCCTCTTCAAAAAGATCTTCCCTTCTGAATAAGACATTGAATAAAACCAATATTTTTTTTATCAACAATACATTTAAAATGAAAACTGCTGCATACAGAGATTATTATCAATTCTATAATTACGTTTATACTCTGTAGACCCTGTTCATTTCTATATTATGAATAATTAGGTACACTCACACGCTCAACGGGCTGAAAATGCATAATCCAATGATATATATTTTCATTAATAACATATAAGACCATCAAGTCAGGACCATCCATTGACAACATAAACTTACACGGAAGATCATTGTGAAATGAGTGTGGTTGAAATGAATACAATAAGGAAAAAAATAGTTATTTCACCTTACCTTCTTACCAAGAGAAAGGCAACGATTATGATCACAATGATGAGTACGGCCCCTGCAGCTGCAGCCCCTGCGATGACTGGGATCTGGTTATTTGAACCACCAGTTGCATCAGACATAGGTGTCTCAGGTGGAGTCGCTGCAGTAGGGACAGGTGAAGAAACATGAGGTAAACATTCATGTTAAGTCAACTGAATACATAGAAACTGATAATTGAGGAAAATGATTGAACGATGAGATCATTCAGATGCAATTTTGAAAATATCTGTAAAACTGAACAAGATGTTTTCTACGCTGGTGTGGAGTGATATATAGTGGATGGGTTTCCTTATTCCGTTTATTCCTTGGTCTTCCTAAAGAGGATATTCAACTATGAGGACTACATTGTTTTATTTCATATGTTGCACATGATTTCACTCCACACCTAGTCAGAAGTTAGATGTAGATATCTGGTAGTGTGCTGGATGCAAAATTATATACTTCCACTCAATATGTGTTCAATATGGGAGGGGATGGGAAAACCATTGTCAACATAATAGCTGTGCATTGTACATAATATTCAGATGTTTGCACAATGATGATTTACATTATAATTCTGCTCTGGGACATCCATCAATATTCAATCAATCTCATGTTTTAATTATACACAAAAATGCAATATGCGCAAAAAACTTGAGTAAATTTGATCTATTTCAATATTTTTCACTAATCTAATTACTATGCTATGTTTTCTCTCTCCTCCTGTAATACTATGAACTTTGTCGTACATTTACACATATTAGACCATTTTTGACTAACATTATGTTATAACTATTTCATCGCCCATCCAAGTGTTTGTATATAGATAGGCTGGGTCAATCTTGAAAACCAGTCTTTTCAGACTGAAACATACCAAGGATAAAACATTGTGAAAAGAAAAAACAAAACAAAAACAAACGATCACTTAAGCATAGTGTCAGAATGACATGAGCGAGAGAATTACCTAATGAATTCAATTAGACGCAGAAGAACCAAAAACAGAGTCTTATTATTACATTCTATTTTGGGAGAATTGCGACTTTACAAATACAGAATGTTACAATAATGTTATCTGCTGATAGAATGTTCAATGTGAGGAGAAAGTCACAATAATGTCATGGTGTAAATAGAAGGTTCTAAAGAAGTTATAGGGTCTCATCAAAAACACATAACAAGAACTAAAACAGAAGTAAACACGACATTATGGCAACATTGCAACAACATCATATATACGTTATACATGCTTGCCTGAGGTGTACATTAAGGAGTGATAATGTATAATTTTAATTTGTTCGAAAAAGATTAACATGGGATTGAGAACATATTTAGATTAATTTAATGTATATATATATATATATATATATATATATATATATATATATATATTCAATGGAAGTGGAAAACAGAATTCTTGATGTAAAAAGAAGTGAAATATTACAGTTTACTTACGTGTTAGCAAAGAACAATTGAGACCCATAAAACCAGGTTGACAGCCACTTCCACAGGCCCCGTTCACAAGGTTGCACACTTCGTTAGTATCATTACAATTACACTGGTTTTTACATCCCATCCCAAAATTGCCGGCAGTGCAGCCTGGAAAAAAGAAGATAGATATAAGAACAGGTTATGTACATTCAATATATAGGTCTCACATTGTGCCACCTGAATATTACAAGCATTAATATATTAAGCCTCTTTTTCACCTCATGTAATATTGGTTATGAATTAGATGTAAACAAGTAAATAGTTGTAAAAAGAAATAGATCTAGATGTAAAAAAGAAATAAGATGTAAATAGGAAATTGAAAAACACCACGTGTTACACTTGATTACAAACACTGTCACACTATTACACACACCTGTTCATAAATACCATCATTAACTTAGCTGTAGCTTAGGAAGATTTGAAAAACTTTACCCTGACAATCTGCTTTTATGTCATGACAGGAGTATTCACACTCAGAAGGACATGGTAGTCGGCAGCCTTCACCCCACATCCCATCTTGGCAATCTGTATGACAAACAATGGTATGAAGTTGAATATATTTAGGGTGAATCCTCCCAGAAATGTGGAAATGTTAATACACAAAGCTGTCTTGTTGGTACCATAACAATCTTTCAATACCACTCAGTCTTTATGGAACTAAATGAGTACATACAAGCTACGCATGTTTATCCATTATTGTTTAGAGCATAGGATGATAACATCCGAAATGTTTGAAATACCAAGCTCAATGAGAAGAAATTATGTGTATGTCTTCTATTTCCATTAAAATATAGAATTTCATTGTGAACTCACCTTTATACCTGTATCCATTCACAATAACTTCACAATATGTTTGGGCCAGCTCGGTATCATGTCTCAAGGTCAAATACCTGACAGGCACACGAGGAGTACAGGGTAATGTCTGTATGATGACTCTTAGGTCTGTCGAGGCACATTGTTCCTGTTCTTTCCAATCAAAAACATTTCCCACAAGGATTCGGTTACCTGGATTTCTACCTGAATGACAGTGATTGAATATAACATAGCTTGATAACAGTACTAGTGAGGACATTCATAAATAACATAAATAAAATGAGATATTTTTATTCAATAACAATCCATACAGAGGGGCATGAAACTCCTCTCTGATAGGTTTGATAAAAAAAAAGACACAAAACAATTTGATAATTGGTGTGATTAACCTTTAAACTTTTTTGTATGCCTCGTTAATTTGGGCTCTTTCGTGAGTAGGTTTTGGAGTGTGTGTTTGTGTGTGTGTGGTTTCCATAACTGTGAACTTGAAAATAAAAAAAAACATCTACAAGATTGAATGTGGACTTTTGGTTTCTAAAAGAATGTCTAAAATCCACCTATGGATGTAGATATTAATCCACATTCAGGCATAGATTTCCTGTTTCCAAAAGAAATTCCACCTTCACATGTAGGTGATTTTTTTTCCACAGTCATGTGTTTATTTACGTTTTTTAGGAGCAGCAATGAGGCCCCTCCTAGAGCTAAAATAATGCTTTTCTAAGGTCAAGTAATAAATGTAATTCTTTTTATTTTTTGCAACATTAGTTGATGTCAACCTTTTATGAAACGGTCAGAAGTTAAGTTTGAAGATGTTTCTTTTTCTTTTTAATTTTCATCCATAGAGTTTTAGGTTTAGAATGGCGTTATTTGGCCTAGAGAATAACCTCTGATAGTCCAAAACCCTTTCTGAAGTTATAATTCAATGATAGAGCAACTTCTGTTTTCACCTTCCTGAACGTGAAATTCACCTCCAAATTCCATGCTGGTAGGTGGATTCTCAAGGTGAATGGTCATCCATGTTCAGAATCCACCTAACTTATTATCTTGAGGAAAACAAGTAAATCATGAGAGAGACGTGTGTAATATGATTAAGAACTAATGGCAGAATTATAATCTTTAAGATCATGGATACAATTCGAAATAAATTACCTACCCTTCATTGAGCTGTTTGGAAATGGATTCAGGAATCGACGTCCAGGACCCACCTTAGTGAAAGCCACGTAAGGCAAAATCCACGCACAGAACCCACGTTCATTAGGAAACAGGCCCCTAGGACCTGTTTCCAAAATGCACTCGGATTTTTAGCATGGATTTGAGCTACCATGGATTTAGACGTGGATTTTTCAAACCTGTTTCCAAATCACCTACATTGGGACATCCATGTGCAGCTATGGTGTACCACAACTATTTAGGAAATAACTGAATAAAAGCCCATTCATTTCAAGATGTTTCCATGAATTTACCTGATAATCATTTACTAGTAATAATTATTTTTTCTACTGTTTTTATTATTTTGTTTGTGGTTTGGGCTTAACTTGTAGTTTTGCTCATCCACGCCCAGAATCCACCTACCAAGGTGGAGTTTGGACATGGGATTTTGCTAGGAGGTGAAAACTAACGAATATTTCAAATGAAATGCCAAACCATTTTAAACCATCAGAGATGGTTTTGTGAATCTAAGATTATTTTGTTTGTATCCAAATACATAATTATAAGTGAAAATGTTTTCAAATTAAAAATTCTATCTTATCTCAAAGTTTTGCTGTCGTATACGTAGTTAAGCATCCACTTTTGTTGCAAAACATAAAAAATAACCACAGTGAAGAGACGATTTAATTGGAAAGAAGGAGGACCATTATAGGTGCTCCTACAAAACAGTGAAAACCACCTAAGTATGAGAAAAAACACATACATTTGAAGATAGAATTTCTTCTAGAACGTGAATTGAAGTTCATGTGTGGACGTGGATTTCACTGGTTCTTATGGAAACAGAAAATTCACGCCAAGCCACGTAGGTGTTTTTTATTTTCATGGTATGGAAACAGGCCCCTTGGCCTACTTAAAATGTATTTGGTTTACATGTTGTTACAGTTAAAGGATACATATCTTTCCTTGATAATATGCTATATATTCGATTATATGCCTCTTTTTAGAGAATTATGTCAATGTTAGTAAATTTCTCATGATGACAATTACAATTATGAGTATAACCAATTGACTCAGGGGGTAATTTTTTGTGGTGTATGTATTCTGGAGAACAGAAAATCTAGAATGGGAAGTTCTAATAAAATCAGAATAATTTGCATAGGTCAATCAATTATATTGCCTCATTAGTGTAACGCCTGGCGAACGGAATAAATAAGGGGAGCAGAGTTGGCACGTAAAAATATTTAATCAAAAATAAAATGTTGTAGACATTTAATATGTTGTAATATAAAATTGAATGTATTAAAAGATAAATGATAATAATGATAATATAAAAACTTTATAAGATAAAATACAAAATGTGCGGGTGGACGGGAAAGTGTGTGTGAAGGTATGGACGGCGCAGGGCAGACTGAGGCACGGTGAAGGTGGGAGCATGTGAGGGGGCCCCTAAGGGGTGGCCCTTTGTAAGGAAAGGGTAAAGTATGACCTAAAGTAACACCAGGCAGCACCAATGACCCCCAATCTTAACAAACATGCAAGATGAGGCACCATTGTGTGTCCCTACGGTTTCTACATTGCCAGCCCAGCCTTTAGGCAACTAATTGGTAGTATGTGGACACCCAGGCAGCAGGTATGTTAGCAGTAGCAGTAGCAGTAGCACCTGTTTGGACGTAGCTTTTATTGACAGAATCAAGAAGTCAATAACTGACTTTCCTTTTTATCTCCCCTGACCAAACTTCCTGACTGTGAGCCTGCTGGGCCTTTTAACACCTGGCCAGTGCAGAGGAAGGGGCCAAGTCACGACAGTGGTATCTGCTGCAGCTCCGCTCCCATAGTTAGTGCTTTATTAGTTGACCAATAGACTCAGTGGTATATAGCCCTCCGACCCCCCTCCAACCCCACAGCTGTCCTCTGTGCTGTTAGTTACAGCTCATCAATAAGCTGTATAAGCCTCCCTTGTTGAAACTAACAGGTTAAACTGTGAATACCCTTTCAACTGTATTGAAATCTCACAAGAACTACCTAAATACGAATTTTGTATGGAGGGTTACTTATACAACCTCTCTTATACTCAAAACCTGTGTGTGAATGATCACATTCTACAAGGAAGTCTGAGGGTGCTCCAGCAGAAATGTTGGCTCATGAGCTCAAACCCCATGTTTGGCTCTAGAAAGATTAATTTGATATGGATTCATTCATAGCAAATCTGGACAAGTTGATTGGACACTAATTGATAAATTGGTATTAATCGGATATGAACTCATGTATTCTTAGTCTACCTCCAGTGACCGGGTCGCTCACGGACTACACCTCAATCTCCACACTACCTAGCGGTCACCCTGCCTTCCACCACAGGTCACCGTACCACCCGGCGCCTGGCACTGCTACCCTTTATAAGGCCAGCCCCTCACTGAGCTCACCACTCCTCTGCATTTCACCGTACCTGCTGGTCAGACGATTCTGCACCACACTGCACACACTGCACCCACTGCACCACTGCACCACGCTGTACCATGCCGCCGAAACGCCGGGCTGCCGCCGCTGGGCTGAACACTGACACAGGTGGGTTACAACCTCCACCTCCAAAAGCTAAAAAACCTACAGTAGCGGCTAATGCCGAAGCAATTGCAGCCTTGTCTACTCAAATGGCCGGTATGGACGGCCAGCTTGCAAACATTGCATCATTACTGTCAAACCTAGCCGGCGGCTCAACTAACTCTGCCAATACGGCAAGTAAAGAACCATGTGGCAGTACACAGGCAGCACAACTGACCCAGGCGGTTATTGATTCTAACGATGGTATTGTCGAAGCATTACAGGCACCCGTTTCATATAATTTAAATTCGGGCGTCAACCCTGCCTTGGCTGAGTCACGCGGCTTGCAGGCTCAGGGCGCATACACTCGGAGCACGACCGCTCCGGGTGTTCCGGCTATGGGCACGACCGCCCAGGGCCCCATACCAACGGCTGTGACTTCTCAGGGCTTCTCACCGCTGGACGCGGCAGGCTTCGGACTCCCGGGCACGACCGCCTACGGGCTCCGTTCACAGGGCACGACCGCCCAGGGGCTCCCCATGGGCACGACCGCCCCAACGGCGACCCCGCGTACCCGCCACTTCACGACCGGGCAGCTCCCCCGCCCCTATCAACCTTCGGGGGGGTGGGCTGGAGCGCACGGCCAGTCTACTAGAATCCAACCAACTGCCCGAGCCGCAGCTGTTCCCTTGGCCGCCCAGGCGGCCAACCCGTGGGCTCCAACAACCCTACAAGATCTGGACCAGGACAGCGGCCTAATGAGACGTGTGGCGGAGGCGCTGCAGGCTGTGGCTACACCCTTCACAGGCGCTACGGCCGCAGGTAAGCATGCACAATTCCCACATCAACTTGTCAATAGGGGGTCAAAGAAGCAAAAAACAAATTTAGGCGAGTTGTCAATGGCAGAGTACTTGTGGGGGCTGATCCAACTGATTAAAGTGAAAGAACCTCTGGATAATGATGTTTTCTATATGAACGTCCACCTAGAAAAAATCACGGAGGATGCTAAAACATATAGCTGGGAATCGGTCCGCTCATGGTCAGAAGAGGTTTTCACGCGTGTTTCCCAGGGTCGTTTGGCATGGTCCGACTCGTACGAAATAGATCGGCTGCAAACTCAGTTCTCCCATGACCGTTCAACCCAAGCCAAAGAACATTCCAAGAAAGAAAAAGTAGATAAGGGCTATAAAATGTCAGATGAAATGCGGGCGGCGAAGCCCGGCCCTCCCTGTAAATCGTTCCAAACTGGGGGATGTTCCCATTCAGAAGACCATATTAACAACGGCTATCGCCACCTACACGTGTGTACATATTGTCTTGCACAGAAATGCGAGCTTCACCCACACCCCCTCAAAAGCTGTCGCACGAAGCGATTTAATGAGTCCGGTAAAAAAGACCAGGGCGAGTCGGGGTTTGGGAACAACAAAGCAAAGTAAGTCCATTGCTTCAAACACATGTCGCCCAGAACAGGGCCGCCACCGAACCAGGTAATTTCACTGAACAAAACCACTGTAGCAACAGCTTGACAGCCAATACACTGGGCACTAGGGCGTTGCAAACCACTGCACACACTGAACCCCCGGCTACTTGTCAGTGGCCGGAGCCTACCCTAGAGAGTTATGTAACGGCGCCGCTTCATATGGCGCTATACTATGACGTCCGCAGATCAGGCGTCCCTAACTATAGGGAGGTCAGGCGCCAGATTCCCTCGCAATTGAATTGCGACGCCTGGGACACTCTTCTAGTTGACTATCACGATAGGCAAATCACTGAATTTCTACGCTTTGGCTGGCCTGTGGCTTACACTGCCCCGGTCCCGCCAACTCCTACTTTTAACAATCACGCTTCGGCTCTGAGACACCCACTCGCCATTGAGAAATTCATTACAAAGGAGCTGGCGAAAGACGCTCTACTTGGTCCTTTCGCGACTGCCCCCTTTCGCCCCTGGACACAAATCTCCCCCCTTATGACCAGAGACAAGCCCGACAGATCGGGGAAGAGGGTCATCATAGACCTCTCTTTCCCGAAGGGTCAAAGCGTCAATGACGGTATCATTAAGGGGGAAGAGGAGGGCGAACTCAGAACTTACACCCTCCCGTCCGCATTAGACCTTGCTGAACTTATGCTCCGAGCGGGTAGGGGCTGCGTTATGTGGAAAGCCGACTTAGAGAGGGCGTATAGACAGTTGCGCGTGGACCCTCTTGATTATCCCTTACTTGCAATCCGTCACAAAGATAGCATTTATTTGGATATCTGCCCCAGTTTCGGGTGCCGCTCTTCTGGTTCGGCCCAGCAGAGGGTCTCGAACGCGGTGGTTCATCTAATGGGAAAGGCGGATTTCTCCACTTTAGCCTATGTTGACGATTTCTGCGGGGTCGAATCTAGTTTCGAGCGCGCCCTGGCCAGCTTCACAGAGTTTGAAACATTAACGCAGTCGCTGGGGCTCAAACTGTCACCTGATAAAACATGTTTCCCGGCCACATCAATGGATTGGCTGGGATATCATTTTGACTCTAACCTGATGTTGATCACTATTCCAGAACAGAAACTTAGAGAGGTTGTGCAGGAGACATCTTCATGGATGACAAAGACGACGGCAACCAGGCGTGAGCTGCAGTCCTTAGCCGGGAAGCTGAACTTTGTTGGTAACTGCGTAAAACCAGCTCGTAAGTTTATGAACAGAATACTTGATGCGTTGAGAGACTCGGGCTCCGTTGATTCAATTCATATCTCCGCTGAATTCAAGAAGGACGTAGCATGGTTTGCTGACTTCGCAACCTCCTTCAACGGTAAGCTGCTGATTGAGCCCAAGTTGCCGTGTCTGGTTATAGAGTGTGACGCATGTCCCCGCGGTGGCGGTGGTTTTTCAGGTACACACTATTATATGTTTACCTTCCCCCAGTCCTATACTGCAAACTACCATATCTCTCAGCTGGAAGCGATCAATAGGGTAATGGCTGTTAAGACCCTGCTCCCACGCGACATCACTGGAGTCCGTGTCCTTATCAAAACCGACAACTCTGCAACAATGTATGCCTTGTCCACGGGCCGGACAAAAGATCCGGTGTTGGCCGCCTGCGCCCGTGAAATATGGCTCCTCTCGGCGCTGAACCAGATCGACATCCTTCTCCATCACGTCCCAGGCCACACCCTTGTCCTGGCGGATGCCCTTAGCAGG
This sequence comes from Lepidonotus clava, assembly GCA_936440205.1. NCBI lineage: Eukaryota > Metazoa > Annelida > Polychaeta > Phyllodocida > Polynoidae > Lepidonotus > Lepidonotus clava. Next base: position 4,281,243 of record OW387134.1, read on the forward strand.
GCAAGCTTTGACCCCCTTCTCGCCCGTAAAGCTGAGACTCTTGTTGACAAATTGGGTTTGTTGCATGCTATGCCTGTTGAACTAACCTCTGCTCTTTCCTCCATATGATTCCAGGCCTTCATCAACACCCGCTCCTAGCCCAGCTCAGCGCCTCCTACACAGCTGCCTTCTCTCAGGGCACCATACAGAACAGGACTCGACAGGCGAAAGCATACCTTCGCTTCATGCTGCATCATAACTTTGACGCTCTCACCCCTACCCCCTTACAACTACTACTCTATATCCAATGTTTGGCCAATACTCACAGAAACATTACATCAGTAAAGAATTATCTCTCGGGAGCGAAAACCTTTGTAATCACCGCAGCGGGAGACCCTTATGGTTTCTCTTCCCCTTATATTCCTAACTTATTTAAAGGAATCACTAGACTATCAACTCATGTACCAGCCCCTGCTCCGGCCCTGAACATTCCTACTATTAAAGCCTTATGTGATCTTCTTGCAGCCATGTCGCCTGATGCGCGCACAGTTCGGTGTGCTGTCCTGCTAGCGTTCAGCTCCTTTATACGGCAATCCAACCTCCTCCCGTCATTTGGCCCTGGGGGTGCTCACACACTTCGCAGATGCGACGTGGTTGATGAGAACACTCAACTCTGGCTAAGTATCAATTCCTCTAAGACTATCTATGATCCCAGAGCTCGTGTAAGCATTCCCGTACCAGCCATCCCAGGGCCTTACTGCCCGGTCCAGGCCTGGCGATCCTATATAGCTCGACTCCCTCTTCCCCCACTGGCGCCGGCCTTTATGTTGGCCCCGGATCGCCCTTTGACCCCGGCCCGGATGAACCTTTACCTCCGCACAGCCCTTCAGACCCTTGGACACCGGGACGCCGCTCGCGTCACGGTGCACTCCCTCCGGAGGTCGGGCGCCCAGGAGTGCGCCCGGGCGGGCGCGACACAAGAACATCTCATGCGCCACGGCACATGGGCGTCCTCAGCAATTAACGCCTATGTCCCTAAACGCCTTTACACCAACATCCCTTCGACAATTACACACTTGTTTGGCCCATAAATTGTACGAGGAGAACCCAATTTTATTGTATACTTATACTTTTAATTATTCACTTCATGTTTTATTGAATAAATGTATCCAAACCATGTGGTCTTGTGTCCGATTGGACACTAATTGATAAATTGGTATTAATCGGATATGAACTCATGTATTCTTAGTCTACCTCCAGTGACCGGGTCGCTCACGGACTACACCTCAATCTCCACACTACCTAGCGGTCACCCTGCCTTCCACCACAGGTCACCGTACCACCCGGCGCCTGGCACTGCTACCCTTTATAAGGCCAGCCCCTCACTGAGCTCACCACTCCTCTGCATTTCACCGTACCTGCTGGTCAGACGATTACCCACCCACCACGCCCTTTTTATACAGACTTTTTATTGGCAAGGGCCCATAAATTGTACGAGGAGAACCCAATTTTATTGTATACTTATACTTTTAATTATTCACTTCATGTTTTATTGAATAAATGTATCTAAACCATGTGGTCTTGTGTCCGATTACATATTGAGTTATATGACTTAAACTTCGAGGAGTCTGAGGCATTATACCGTTTTATGACACTCATAGAAATCCCTAATGATTCTATATTGCATAGTGTATATATTGTATAGTACAACTCATCTAATAAAATGTTAACAACATTATCTAAAGCTCTGACCTTGATTGTTATTGCGGAAGTAGATAGTGACGTTAACAATGACAAATGTCATGCTTGGATAATGGTTGGAGAGGTCCACAGTCCACAAGGAGCCAGGTCCCTTAAATGTGTGAGCACAGGATCCAGCCTCAAGATACTGATTGGTGTTTCCATCCACAGCTCGGCTCGCTACATGATCACCATACACACCTGACTGGTTAGCTGGCTTGTGCAGCGCAATGTTGCCTGAAAAATACACAATTTGAGTTTAGCATACCAGTGGAGAAATTGGATGAAATATACATTATAAAATGAAGTTGTCAAACCAGCAGTTTGAAACATTAACAAGATGCAGCTTTAGAGGGGCGTCAGGGAGTTCTGGGACGTGTTGTATAACAGTTCAACAGGGCTCAAGCTTGAAATATACTTTTTTATTATTCCCGGAACATTAGCCAAATAAGATGTTGCATACAGCCTAAGGATGAGGTTAACTGATTGCTTAATCACATTTGAATTCCCAAAACTCCAAACCCTAAAATTGTTGTACTCAATGCAATTTCCAAAGGTTGTCTTACCTGCCTGTACTGTGATTAGAAGTAATAAGGATAGATATAACACCATGAAGTTGTCTGACCCTCTCATTTTGTTGATTTAGACCGAATGGTTTGGCATCAGGATTTTGTCGTCAAACCCTGCAAAAGATTTAAGAATTTTCTTGAATACGACGTTCTTTAAAACTGCTTAGGCATAAATGAAAATGGAGAAAATGTGCGGCATTGGGACTAAATATATGTATGAGGTGCTATACATAAAATCGACCTCCTTTATATAATAATACATATCAGTTGCCGATTTAGATAGAGTAATGGCTGGCATGTTTCTCTTTTTTTGCTGGAAAATTTACTTTTTCAAAATAAACACATTTCTTACCCAGGCCCCCTCCAAATGCTTAATATCACCGCTCATATGACACTTATTAATGGATCTGATGCATGGAAATAGTGAGTCTGTCCATTTAAGATTCATGGACCTTTTTATATTAGAGTTTAACCTAGAGGATGGCCGCCCCCTTCCTCTGATGGTACTCCGAAGCCCAGGACTCTTTGGACATCTTAATATCCACATGCATGTTTGTAAGGAACAACTACCAGGCAGTTCTCGTTTATCACCACCAGAATAGTTAACTGGCAGTGAATAAATGGGGAAGTATGTGATGACATGAGATTGTTGTATGTACCACTCTTTGGGTGAACTATTTTTTCTAAACATACATGTACATTATGCTGCCGAGAATCCTCCCCCACAATTATTGTAAACTATAATAGTCACAAATCCAATTGATTATACATAATCATATAATGTTTTTATTTATAATTGTATAGATGCCAGATTTATCATACACTAACTTCGTAGCGCCTACTCCTTAAGCATTGTCCTAGCTTCCCCGCAAACAAAGGTAGGGTAATTGCCAGCGTTATTTCCACGCGGGGAAATAATCTTGCAGGGAAATAATCGAAAATTATTTCCCCGCAGGGAAATAACGATGCTTGATGGAGTGGGAACCACATAAAAAACGCTTAAATCACGCCAAAATCATGTTTGATGAAAACACAACGTAAAATCCATATAATATTATTTACCCAGCAAATTATTCTAAAACATTGCCTCACCGCCACTCAGCAACAGTTATTTCCCCTCGTCTTCGGCATTTGATGCATCTCAGGTTAAATCCCTCGACATATAAAATGCAGTCTGACTCGAGGAAATAATTGTTGATTCGTGCCCCCTTGGTTAGTTTTGTGTATATATCCAGCCACAAAGTGTTGTCTTAGTAAAGAGGCTCTTACATCTATGCAATATGGATGCAATGATATGATGCTGTCACGGAGAATTTGCAAGTTATACAGATAAATCTTTTAGTGTCATGTGTGCAAGCCAAATAACATGTGTGACAGGCCAACCGTTATACACACAAGAAATAGCATCAAAGATCTCTGACCTGATGTTGCCATACCTGAGACGTAAAGCTGTAAAACCCCCGTATCATTCTATGGCATTCTAATGTTGTTCTCCAGCGTTATAACAATTTCCTCCAATGTTAAATCATTGAATGGATATGCAAAAATATACATTCTTTCGCACATAAAATTTGCCTTACATATATAATATATGTAATATATGATCCTGACGAAGACTTTCATACAGTCGAAACATGTTGATCATTGTGCAACCTGTCTACTAAAGTAATAAATATCATCAAGTCGTCCATCCATTTGTGCTTGTCGAATTTGGTATCTACTTCACACTTTTTAATATAATATATATATATATATATATATATATATATATATATATAGCATTAGAATCAAGGCTGATTGTTCCATAGTTAAATGAGGGTTTTCAACTTCACCACTGCATTAGCAATTAGGTCTCAGGACAGGTCTTTAAACACCGATAACCTTTGGCCACAACACTGGCACTTGTGGGTTCACAAATGAAAGTTTTGTAAATAGGAATTATGGAGTGTCTAATGTAAGAAAGTAGAGTTTGATATCTACTATCAACAGAATCCCGCGATAAGCAACTATAGATTACAAAGTCCACTGTTAAATCACTATCCAACACAGATACATAATTATAATCTTCCGAAATTCACAAGTTGGAAATGGCCAGTTATTCAAAATTAGTTTACATAATGTTTCTTGCACTAAGCTCTCCACAAAAATACTTGTGGAGTATATTTGTGGGCTCCACAAATCAGATTAGGAAATGCACCCCAGCACAGTCAGGCAGGTGCTGTCAAGGTTGACTGTTGGCAAGCGTACCTCTCTGGGTGATTGGGTTCCAAGGCGAGTTTTAGTGAAGGTAAACCGCCTTAGACACGGAGATTATGCTATATAACCTCCGAGGCGCCAGCCGAGGAGGTTATATAGCATAATCTCCGTGTCTAAGGCGGTTTACAAGCTTATACTACGTCCCATATCATAACATACATGTTTTGACGTGATCAGAACCTTTATGGGTGGCGAAATATAGATTATATATAATATATGTATTTATATATATATATATGAATAGAGTATAGCCCCACTGTATATCATGGGCCGTTTAGATTAGTCAAACTTCTGCACTTTTCCAGGGCTCTCAATAGTATAGTGGATAGAGTGAATGCCTCCCATGCAAGAGGTCCTGGGTACGAATGCCTTGGGATCTTTTTTTTTTTTTTTTTATTTAACTTTATTATACTGTAACAAGATCAAAAATGAGGTTCTGGTCTTCCTCTTGCGTACAGTGTCAAATACCAGCAATATAAAGTATTCCATGTACAATGTAAGGTATGTGGAAAGTGATTTACATCATAGAGAGTACTTATTAGGTTAATGAATGATTAATGATAATGATATGAAATGACCAATGTGCTACTCTGTTATGTTTTAGGTCCACTATGGGACAATTTTTCCCTTAAGTTAAGCAGCCTAGTTAACAATCAAATGTCGCAATCTATAATGTTCTCTGTGCTGCGTTTTAATCACATTTTTAAAATTGTCTATACTGGGTGACAACCTTATTTCATAAGACAAAGAATTCCACAGATTCGCAGCCACATACATAGGAGATTTCAGGCATTTGGTCAAGTCAGAAAAAGCCAGTTCAACCAAAGGTCCTTGATTGTTCCTTGTTGCTCTCTGTACATCCTTGAGAGGAATACCATCAGTCTGTATTAGACGATAAACACAGGTTAATAAAAACAGCTCACGTCTGTACTCCAACGGCAATGTATTTGATAATAAATGTAGTTCATATCTTGCTATATCAGAAGGATATTTTATCTTATGGGCAACTCTAAGGCATGTATTAAACAATACGTCTAGCCTTGATGTCTCCCTTTGATTAGCACCTGTATACAAAAAATTCCCCATATCAAAGTAAGGTAATATCATCGATTTTACAATACATAAAGCATGATTGTCAGAAACATATCTCCTTATATATCTTAGCATATGTAATTTGTCTGATACAATTTTACACATACAGTCAATTTGTGAGCTCATGCTCAGTTCCTGATCTAAAACAATACCCAAGTACTTGTACTGGTTTTCTTTAGAAAGCTTTATCTCATTAAGTATTAAATCAAAATTTGAAAGCTCTTGTTGATTTAGTGATTTACTATTAAAGATTACATATTTAGTTTTTTTACTGTTTATTGTGAGTTTGTTATAATCACACCATGAAGAGACCTTATCAAGGTCCGATTGGATCATTACCTTTATCTCTTCCAAGTTATTTCCTGTGCAAGTCAAAACCGTATCATCAGCATACAATAAAATTTCTGAATTAAAATTAAGTCTTGGCATATCGTTTATATAGATCAGGAAGAGCAGAGGGCCCATAATGGAGCCTTGGGGTACTCCATATTCAATTGGCAAATGAGTTGACGAGACACCATTCGCAAAGGTACTTTGTGAACGATTCGCTAAATAATCTTTTATCCAATCAATAAGATTTTCCGAAAAATTGTAGTTAATTAGTTTATTTAACAATTTAGAATGTGAAATTGTATCGAAAGCTTTTTTAAAATCTATGAATAAACCGATTAATGGTTGACGAATTCTTATTGCCTCTGTTAATTTCATAAAAAGTTTGAAGACAGTATCATTAGTACTATGTTTTGATCTAAATCCGTTTTGCACCTCATTTATATATTTATGTTGCTCCATGTAGTCTATTATTTGTTCATGAAAGTGCTTCTCAGTTATTTTCCCTGGCAAGGGTAATAATGATATTGGTCGTAGATCATTAACAGAGGAGGCGTTCGGTACCTTGGGGATTGGTGTAACTAGTGCATGTTTCCATGCAATAGGAAAAATACTAAGTTCAATACTTTTATTTATTAGTATACAAAGTATCTCAGGTTTCAATATAAAAAAATCTTTTAGTAACCGAGAAGAGATGTCTGTAAAACCCGATGATTTGTAAATAGATATACCTTGAACATGTTTTATAACCTGATCCATGGTAATATGTGCAATGGTCAAAGGATCTATATCAGCTGTTATATTCAAGCTGTCTAACTAATCTTTTTCTATTATTTAAGGGATGTTCCCTTCTATTTTGATACTTTGGATTTAGAATTACTCTTAATGAAATGCAACAACAACCAGTGTATAAGCATTTCTTCATGTTCTTTTTAGTCCCTGGATTATGTTTGATATTCATAAAAAAAATTTGTGTACTTTAAATCACATTGATATACTGGATAAAGCCCATTATGTTGTCTAACACCTGCCTCAATAGGGTAGTGGTTAGGCTCTGGGCTTCTCAATCAAAGGGTCAATGGTTCGAACCTGGGCTGTGCAAAATTAGAACGAAAACTTTTCAAAATTGACATGAAGAAATTGGCTGAATTTCTCAATTAACCTCCTGCAGAGGTTTACCTAATAAACCTCCTCCGGAGGTTTATCAAATAACCTCCTCCGGAGGTTTACTAGCAGGTAAACCTCCTGAGGTGGTCGTATACCAGAGGTTACGTCCAGAAACCTACTGTGTTCACAATAGAAGTGTGGGTCGGGAGTAGTATAAATATAAGAAGCCCTGCTTGGGGCATCTGAGGGTCAAAGTACGACCTGTCCGGCAGTGTACGACCCAAGGCCGAATGCCGCAGGTGGTACGCTGCCCAGAGGGTAGTCCAAAGATCCAAGGACGACCCCTAAGGATGTTTTATTTCATCACCCCATCACCTTGACGCTATACACATAAACCTGAATACTATACTATCATTCGATTCATGAGGTTTATTCCACATGTAAAAGTCTCTGAACAGATCTGGCATAACATTATACTGTTACATTGTGCATTCTTGTAAAATCAACTTTTTAGACGTATAAGGGACAATTAATATCACCCTCACCTATATAAACGTAGTCACATCCCTACTAACTTAGTGAAATACTTCCAGTCATGTATCCAAACTTTCCGGCAGAAATTTGTGTCGATGTAGTCCCACTTCCTTGTTTACCCCCCTCGGCCCATTAAGGATACCCCTCCCTGTTAAATGTGATGCTGGCGACCTTTAAGTCTTATACAGTTGCGGTTACCTGGTATGGTTTGAAGCGCTAACAGCAAAATGGTGATTCTACAGAGAAATGGGGAAATAGGGCAGGGTAAAGTATACATTAATGAAAAAGTATACAGTCCATAATTAATCTAATCATATCAATTGTTACATAATATAGAGATAGACTTTGAGAAACTGTATATCGATAACAAATACGTTTTTACAGTAGAGCTATAACCGTTGCTTGAATTGGTCCTGCACCTTTTGCTTTTGTTTGCATATGGCTTTTTTTTCTAAATCTCAAAATGAAACTATATGTTACAGGTCAAACCATATCAATGCTGATAGAAATTTAAGGTTACACTTTGCGGACAGCGAGGGCACAATATTAATATAGAAAAAGTTATGGTCGACTCCTCGTTTCTATGTCACCTTGGCTGAATCCGTCATGGCCGGCTGGCCATGGTGACCCCACTACTATTGGGGAAAAAACGTGTGGCTGATTCTCGTATAGACCTTGTTTAGACACGGTCAAGTGACCAATGTTTGGTGATTACCATGTGCTTTTCATGATCACGCAGTAGTTACATTAAACCAGAAATGATTAACTGTATGGAAAACAATAGTTGCTTATGATATCAGATGAATATTTCCGTGGTTTGGAAAATGCTTTAAAAGCTTAAGATATGATAAATCCATAATCAAATTCAGAGGGAAAACAAGGAGGGTTAGCAGCCAGAGCCCGGTCCCCGATATTGATGCAGATGAGCTTGCAAATCTGAATTGTCACCAAATAATCTTAAATAACAAGAATGTCAAATATGATACACCCTGCAATTGCTAATAAAATCATTGTACGAATAGCACACTGTCCTCTGTTGTCAGGGAGTCTATGACCATACAATGGGCCTTTTCCTTTTTAATGTCTTCAAGACATAGTGAGGGTGAATCATTGTCGGCTTTCAGAAACAGGAACTCTGTCTTTGTTTCTAAACCTATAAATTATACTGCTGAAATTCCGCTCCCACCATTATTGTAAACTATAACAAAAATTACCAGAGTCCATAATTTTGAATGTATGAAATCACCTTTAGCAAGCCCCCCTGGGAGTTATTCCTAATACCATGAACCCCTCTCACATCAATCTGATGATGTCATCAGTCATGGGCTGGAAACATAACATGTTACCATGTGAACATGACATGTAACCATGCTGTCACCATGGGCACCGGTGATCTTTCATCGAAGGTTTTGACATCATACCTGTCACTTCAAATGAGGTGTCCTGTTGAGGTAACACATAGTCACATCCTACTCCTGTATTACTGTAAATTATGTATGGTCATAAATGCACTAAATTGTACATGTATAATGCATATGTGTGACCCTCCACCACATAATAAGGCATACGTTGCAGATAGTATAAATTTGGCCTTTGATGGATTGAGGGGATATCTTTATATTTTAGAATAGTGCAAATGTTATGTCTCTAAACTTAGTATTACCAAAGTTATGAATGTTTGAAGCATTATGCCCCAGACAGTCTTTTTAGTGGATATCCTACTGTAAAGATACCGGTTCCCTTGATAGTAGTTAAAACTTTGGTCAACTTTATTTTCAACCACCAGTGATATCTATGAAAATCATATGATTAATCATTAGTTATTTTGATATTGTGTCTAAAACGCATAGTTAAGTTGTTTACCATGTCATTTATCTGGAAAGCTCAATTTTTGACTTTTTAACTTTTCTTACCCTTATCTATGTAGCATTTACTTAGATCTGCCATAACTGACTAATGCCTTATTCAATGGTGGGAGGTCACATATATCTTTTTCTGTTATAAAAGTAGAGATATCAGACAGACCCCACCAAGGAGTGTTGTATTAAACTGTATAAGGGGCTCCTACGTCTCTATGATATGGCTACAATATGATGCGTTCACATGTAGGTCATGTATAATATAAATACAGTTTTTCATTACAAAAATGAATATAATGACACACATAAATGCATTTCGTAATATGTACAAAAGCATCATACAAACATCTGCACACATGTATATACAAATTGGTTTCCATGCATTGAAATGCGCAACTATGCTGAAATATGCCCAATTCACGAGTTTCATGTTTTTGTCCTATAATTATAAATGTATAAAGATTATTCATTTAACATAAATATAGAAGCATGCCTACCAACAAACATACCTATACAGAGGTATATATATACATTATTGTATACATACAAGTATGCGATCATAATTTCATGTACAACTTCAGACAGACAGATATATAATATACCTTCACAGATATGTACTTACATTCAAACTTATATACAATATAACTGCAGGCCTAGGCTGACATATACATATTTACATATGATACAAACATAGGGACTTAAAGGAAAGCTTGCATATAAATTCACGAAGTGCTATATTTTGTTTATTGAACTTGATTCAAGTAGTCTAAAGGTATTTCGAAAGTAAAAACGAAAAAATGTTGAGATACTAGAGAATTATACAGGAAATGAATTTAATTTTGGGGATTCCCTGGATTCTGGGCTCCTCATTAATCCCCTTGCTACGTCAGAGCTATGGGAATTCCCTCTTAAGTTAATTTGGGATTATCTTATGACTGTAATGACTGTAAACGGATATACATTTGGGTTTATTATGGACTGCAATGAGGCATAAATTATAAATAATGAGGGTAAGAAATCATCACCCTAATTACAGATACTACAGGGGTGGGGATTCCCTTCTAAGGGCAAATGGGATTCCCCAGGAAATCCCCTTCTTACGTCATAAATTAGGGATTTCCCTTAACAATTTTAAAGAAATCCAAGTTTTTTGATGTCCCATAATTGGGTGTTAACCAGGAATTTTCCTTCGATTTTGCTCATAATAATATTATAAGCTGCATGTGAATAACATGCTGAATTGAATTCAGTGAAAAATAGTCATCCTACATTTATGTCCAAGGTTTCCTTTAAATACATACATAATGAATAGAACGAGAAGTGACCAAACAACCGTACACACATACATTTAAGCATATGATAATATTATACTAAAGAGACAGATACACATGCATACATAAAAACATAGTATTACGTATTATATAAAAAAATGTACTCATATGTGGGTCTGGATAGTAGGATTGGCCTTAGCGGGAAGGGTATCTTGACGAGTTTATTATTCTTTTCTGGAGTTGTGAAGATTAAATGATATATATGTACTTAGAATAACTACTTTTTACATGATTATTTGGTGATATTGAATCACAATACCACCTTCGTTAGTTGCCCTGTACAATCGCAACTTTTAAAACAAACCAAAACACTGCAGAGGCATGTAGTCCGCCGCACTGTCTGAAGAAACATATATAGTTCCCAAAACATCAATCTGATTACAATCATCAAGTGTTTAATAGTAAACCTAAGTAAATATATATCATTTAATCTTCATAATTCCAGGCAAGTTTATATATATATATATATATGTATAATCATACTTGTATTTAGATACAGTTCTTGTGAATAACTAGGTTGCTTGGAGTCAAAGGTCGTGACACAAAAATCTGATGTTTTCATTGGTCGGTTATGTATGATGGATAAAAATATTATCACCGTCTAGGCCGTCACTTATGGCTCTTCAGCAATTCCAGAAAAGTATAACAAATAAGTATAATAATATTCCTTACTCATACATACCAATACATGCATATATACAATCATACTTACTTACTTACACACACAACACACATCCATTTGTCCAACATATTCACATACATACCAAACATATTCACATATGCACATATATGTATACAACCATACACAAACATACTTATATACATACTTGTATACATGTATACACACAAACATATACAAATATGTATATACACATACAAACACAGACATATAAACAAGCATATATACACACATAATCCATACATATTTACATACATTCAAATATACAGGTGTATCTACATACCTTACATACCTATACACATACTTACAAACATACACACACATGCATATATATATATATATATATATATATACACATACATGTATACATACATATAGAGACACATACATACACACATCCATATACACATCAGTCCACACAGAAATACACATCCGTCAGTACAGTCATACATACTTACTTACGTACGTACGTATGTACGTACATACATACATACATACATACACATACATAAATAAATACACATCAATAGACAACACTCACTTTAGCTTTTCGTCTGTCTCAATCCTCTAACAAGCCGTGAAGTTCTACCAGTAGTGTAACGTCTCCAACTCTCCTGTCCTACCTGTGTGTGTTGTGTTCTCACTTCCTTGTTCCCCGTAATGTTATCACCACCATTGCAGGTACCACCAACTAGTCTGATTACTGCCCCACGACCTGTCCGCCATACCGTTAGGTCCCGGGTCGGTGAGGCCGGGACTTCCCTCAAAGTCCTATTACACTACTTGGTTCAGCCTGTAATATAATTTACAATATATCTACAATAAACAGACAATTCACATGCACCAGTGATACCATTGCTAAAACGTGACATATGTGTTATTTCCAATATACACCCTCGGTATTGCATATAGGTAAAGGTAATATGATAACTGTGAATGATAAAGAACATTGAAAATAATTTTAATATTATAAAAAATAATGAAAGCTTCAGCAAGATTTTAGTCGCACCTCATCTATTTGTTTTAGTTGATGTATGCAGCTAATACTTTAGAGCTGTTGAATTTATAGTTATTTTGTATTTAGAATACTTTTATTCAAAAAGAGTTTACTTTACTATGGCGTTATCTATGCTGTTAATAATTACCAAGTCAAAAGAAAAGTATTTTCCACTTGCTTGCTTGCAATTTTATGATAGAGAGAAAAAAATGGATACACAGCTATTGCATTTGCACTCCTCATAGGATAGTTTTGGTAGATAAAATAATTGACACTCTGAGGCCACTCACGACTCTGACCGGGGGCCACATCAAAGACACTTTTTTCTATCGAAACTTCCCCATTGTATGTCTCTAAGCCTGACACTGCCATGGATCAATGAGTTTATAGGTGACCTCAAAACTACCGAAATGGGGACTTCGCTTTATCAAGATACTGTGTATTTTATGTATATATACATATACATACATACATACATACATACATACATACATACATACATACAAACATACATACATACATACATACATACATACATACATACACACTTACATATAATATATATATGCATATATTATATATATATATATATATATAATTATACATATCAGAGGAGGTAAAGAAACGAGTGTGTTTGCAGATGAAGAAGCTCTTATTTTAAAAAATCTCCACAAGCTTAGGGATACTGAAATGTAAACTAACACTGATGAGTATCAGAGCCATATCCAGGGGGGGCCAAGTGGTAAAGACCCAACCCCCTCTCTTCTGTTGGGGGATGCAACTATAAAATCAGATGAAAACGTTGTAGGTGCACAGGTAAATGCAAACTGTTTCAGCCTAAATGTCACATCTCCTAATTCAGAATCCTTTGTCTCCAATGAGTTGACGTTTGGACAGCTTAGCAGGAAGCTTACGGGGGAGTTTATGATGTCAGGTTATTTTCCTATCTGTTGGGCCATGACTTTAAAAACAACAAGTAGAAACGATTGAGTAAAGCCCCGACTCCACAAAAGCGATTGGAGTAGTCAGCCTACGGTTGTTGTGCAGGGTCGGTCAACAGCGGTTGGTTATAGGAGGTAGGTTAAGCCTGGTTTAAACTAGTAGATTCTGACTGTTGGAATTTTGGTAATTAATATTTTTTTACCAGTAATATGACATGGACCATGCATCCTACATTAACCAAGATTTCATTGCAAATCTTTGAAATTGGGAACGAAATCGGCTAGTGGAAACAGGCTGTTATAAAACGTGACTAATACAAATGGGAAGCATTGGCCAAATCAGAGTGAGACTATCAACTAGTGAATAATCACTTAAATTCAGCATAATTATCCGCTGATTGTTTGCACTGATCAGTTGGTGTCCTCTGCAGACATCGGCCTGTTAGTACGGGCCTTTATGCATTGTGCTGTTCAGAACTCAATGCATCCCAGAGCAGATTTCTGATTTGGGGAAATGGCACTTTGGAAAATTGGGGGATTCAAAAGAATGATAACTTATGTTAGGTGTGAATCTTAGGTTTTCAGAGAAAACAAGGAAACAAGATGTTATGGTCCTATCCAATTCTATTTATTCCCCATTCAACTCCGAGGCATTGAAAATCCATGAATGTAGTAGTTGTACAACCTTTTTGTAACTTAGGGCATGCATTCCGACCCCACACCCCTGCTTTGGAAGAAGTACATATCGAATTTGTACAGAAACATACACAAACTCTCATAAAAGCCCCAACCAATTTCTCCCTTTGGTGAGCATGCTCTTAATGTAATGCACCTAAGAGCTTTAGACATGTAACAAAAAATCTATCTGCGATGGCTCATGATCAATGCTGTCAGAATGATCTATGGTAGAAAAATGTAGCTTTGCGCTGATGTAGGTTAAATATAATATTATCAACTAAGGAGGTTACTGAAACTTTATCCTGCCAAAACAGGAAGAATCACAAAAAACTGTAGGAAGTAGCAAGTAGGAATGTTGTATTTGTTTGGGGGCTTTAATTTGCAATAATAATGATTCTAGCATAAAGAGTCCATACTCTAACAACTAGATGTCAATCGACCTTGATGTTTTACACTGTACCCAATTAATCAAGCCAAACTTGTGCATTTCAGTTGGTTCCAGACATATAGCGATAGTGCCTGTCATGCTTAACTGGCCACCACTCTCCAAGCAGAATGTTTTAATTCAAGTCTTAAATGCCAGTAATAAGTATGTGAGTGGGGAGTGTAACAAGAAACGAACAACAAATTGAAAGGATGGGACTCTGAACCAATTTTCAAACTTGATTCTTAAAATAATAGTTTTTGTAATGAAACATGTCATTTTGTAACAAGTTAATAGGAATGATTCAGAACAATGACATTTTGACCAGAACATGTTCATCTAGATAATCATATGAAAAATGCAAATCAAAAAGATTGGTTCGCGTTTTGTTACATCGTGGATCACTGGCTTGACCATACACTCCTTGAATTTGGTTGAAATAAGAGAGACCATGATACTGTAAACATATTTATTTCTACACAGTTCAAATTTTAGCATGTTTCAGGTATTGGTTAACATATGCAAAATTATGATGTGAATAAAAAAGTAAAACATTATGGCCCAAAAAGAAATAGCTACTGAATGTGTGAAATTATGATAGTATGAAAGTTCTGCAACACGAAGCTATATGAAATATATGCGCTTACAGTGTTAAACATTCAGACCCCACATATTGCATTCATCGATTGTTTTATTTCCTTGGTTTGTCATGGATTACCCTCTGGAAATAACCGAAATCCTTCCAATTGAGGAAGTTTAGAGACCTTTAATGTGATTGCCCATTCCTACCAAATAGTAGTACAAGAAGGGGGTTTGTAGTATTGTAAAAGGCAGATCAAGGAACATTGATATTGGTTCCATGCTTGACTTTTCATTAAATTTCTTATATTTCCCAAACACAAATAAATCAAACACCCTACGCGGACCCCTCCCCCTCGCTACCATGGCTATGATACTTTCTTACTTTTTGTGTTTTTCCCCTTTCAACCTGTGAAACATGTTAAAGGACCACTATAATTATGTTACAAAAACTGAATGTACAGCTCAATACTTGTATTAGTTTAAGTAACGCTGGTTCCAACAGAAAACCGATTATTTGGAGTTGGGCAAGGCTACAGCGCCGTCATAGAGCTGGTAGAACACTAGGCCCATATTTTGTGGCTGAATTTCCAAAGTATTTCTGGGGTGATTATTTCTTTTCTGAGATGGTAACCCCATGTTCTTGTTAACCAATTTAATTCAGCATGTAATTCACAACTTGCACTGTTCATGTAAAAAGAAATGAAGGATGATTCCTAGTTTACACAGAACTATGGGACATAAATAAACGTATATTAAATTACATCTTTTAGGGAAATCCCCTCATTAATGACGTCACATGATTAGTGATTGGGAAACCCCATTTGCCTATAAAAGGGAATCCCCATCCCAGTAGAATTTATAATAAGGGTTATGTTCTTTAACCAAAATTATATATATTTAGCACAATACAGCTCATAATTAATTGAAGTATATATGCCGATCTATAATTGTTCAATAATTAGGGAATCCCAAGTTCACTTTTGGAGGAATTCCCAAACCTGTGAGGTAGCAAGGGGACTACTGATCAGCCCAACACTCAGGGAATTCCCAAGATTAAATTCCTTTCCTGAATAATTCCCTAAGACCTTGACAATTTCACCTTTTTTAAACATTTTCTATAATGCTTAAGTCAAGTTAATTACATAAAAAAATAGAAATTTGTGAAGTTGTGTGCAAGGAAACCTTTAATCTACATACAGTATTGGAATTGTTTTACATTTACTTTACCATTAATTTTCTTACAGTGTGTAAGTCATCGCTGGATATTTCTGCCATCTGGTGAACATTTATCTAACCAATAAATCAAAATGTAGGACTGGCAAATCTTCACTGGGCTGGTGGGGTGAGGGGTGAGATATACAAGGCCAAGCACCCCATCTCCGATGGTCCCCTAAAGGCGGGTTTACACAGGCCGTCAACGTGTCCTTACGAAAATTCCCTTACGTTAACCTTAAGTTAATGAATAATCTGAAGCCAAAAACTAATTATGTAGGTCATTATCGTAGGTTATCGGTGACAATTGTCGTAAGGACTATGGTCATAAAGGGTTTACACAGCCCGACAATATCCTTAGGATAATATAACTATGATAATTGGCATAAGGCTTACGACAAGGAAAGTATCTAATAGATTTGTATAAGAATATTCAGACACAGGGGGTTTACACAAGCCGACAGAGGCTCTTAAGATAAGGAATTTCACTATCCTTAGTCTAATTCCACTGACGTAAGCCTTTTGACCTAAGGATTTTCACCAAAATTTCAAACACGTCTGAAATTTCATTATCTTAAGGAATTTGTCCCGATAAATTATCATGAGCCTTACGACAGGCTTAAGACAATGAAATCCTAAGCTTAAAATGGGTTTACACAGGCCGATAACGTCGTCGGGATTATCATAAGGCCATCGGGATTATCGTAAGGCTATCGGGATTGTCGTAAGGCTAACCTAAGGAACCTAACGTAGGGATTTTATCGGCCTGTGTAAACCCCCCTTTAACTACAAAACAATGAGGGGGGAATACATCCCACATGCATGGGAAGGCATCCAATTATCATTACTGAAAGGAGCTTTACCCCTGGTGATGTATTAACTGTGACATATCCATCAATTGTAGCTTGCAATGTGAGAACATCGCATATTGTGATGTATACAAAATCTCCCCCATGCCAAATTGCAGTCTGTGAGTCATATCACAAAGTATTCCAGGCATCAGGGCATTTATACACATGAGATGAAAAAAAGTATATAGCATGTATGTTATCTAACCAACCAATCAAAACATATGGGGCATATAACCACCCCTTCAGGGCTATGACATGAATTACGATATAATCATTTGGGACATGCTTTCATTCACAGCGAAAACCTGCGACATTATTAAACGTCTAAATAAATATTGCACCTAATGATATCAGCCATCGCTGCAATAAAAAAGTGAATATTGAACCTTCCCCAAGTTGTAGCAATTGCAAAATCCCATTTCCACAGCCGAGAAGTCACCAGTATCTAAGTGGTCTGCGGGTTGGGTTATGGTCATCCAACTTTTTGAAATCCTGTATCCTCCCCTACTTCACACAAATTCACACGATTCATCACTATAATTTCATTTTATAAGAAAAATACTTTATTTGTCCTTGATTGTACAAAGTTAGTTTCTGGTGTCAACACAGTCAGTTAGCACTTGATAAACTGTAACATAAACATTGATATAATGTCTCTTCAGGACACAGGGCCAGCTTGTCCTGTGGAAGAAAATAACAACAAACAACAACAATAACAACAGCAAACTATAATATGTACCATCTTGCCATGTAATTTTATACACATAATATAGGTTATATATGAAAATATATTTTAATAGGAGACGTTGACCCAAACAAATTCAAGTTGGATATATCCAGAATTTTGATCCAGTAAGATATAAACTTTATGTAAGTATTCATTGCTAATTCACATATACATTGTATCTTTTCTCCCTTGGTTCAACCACTATACCGAGCTCATGGAATTATATCATCTGTCGTCAAGGCACCGGACATGCCAGAGCAACATTCTCTCTTGGGTGCACATTTTGAACCCTTAGTGGCTGTCCATGAATGGCGTCATGCAATTCTTGACCATTTTTCACCCCCCCCCCCCTCCCCCTTCGTCACGCTTTTACTATAGGAATGTGTAGGGGATTGACCCTCCCCTCTCCTCGAGTACATGACATAATCTATCGACTTCCCCTTATGAAAGCAAGAGCCCAAACCCACTTACATGGTGAAGGAATGACATTCTGATTGATACTGTTTGTTACTACTTGAAATATTGAAATCGTCATTTGATGACATAAGCACTTTAATAATGTTTAGTTGCATACTCATTACAGCAACATATTGCACTTTAAAGATACAGAAAGTACCAGTGGGTGCAAATACCAATCATTGTTGTTTATTTAATGTTAACGTTGATATATCATGAGTTTTCAACTTGAATGATAGTATAACACTTTTAAACTGAATCAGTGTGGTAGTAGAAGTGTTGAACTCTGTACTAGGCATTATTTCATAGATTATTACATGAATAATGATGTGAAGCAGTGGGTGCTCAGAATGATCAATAGTTTCAATAGTATCACAGAAACAAGCAGATACATATCATAAATGCAAAGTCTCATATACAAATGCCAATAACAATGCTGAATATTTTACAAGAAAAGCATTTAACTGTCAGTAATAACTGTATCATCCTCTAGCATGTGGCTCATCGGACAATAACACCTATAACATCACACCATGACAAGACGTGTTTCTTCATTTCTTACCGTTCTGGAACAATCTAACACAAATATTCATGCCCATATACTTCAAACAAATTCAAGAAATCACAATCAACAATTATTTCTTAGCTATCTGAAATCATTTCATAGCCACATGGTCCTGCTGTTGTGCAAAAAATTCTAGCATCACATTTCATCAAATTGAATTGAGGTTTCTGAGCTGAAAATATCAGCATTGTTAGATACAAAAATTTCTTTTTAGAACTGTTTACAGAATTATAATTGGTGAAGGAGAAGAGCCATAATGAAATAGTGAAACAATGCAATGTCCATGATCCAATGTCATTTTGATTATGGAGATTTTGTAATTGAATCTGGACACGCGGATAAAATATGTAAGGTTGATAGATTACATCGTAAGGCTATAAGGCTGATTGAATTTAACAATCAGGGCAATGTTAAGTCACCTATTGATGCGTTATACATTAAATATCGTCTTGATATTCTAAAAATCCGTAGGAAACGGAATTTATTGAAAATCATGTATTCTCAGAGTAAGTTGGCTGTAAATATTGATGAGCCTAAACACGAGAAACTACTACGTAGTAGAAAAAAGGTAAAAATGAAACAACAACATACACGGTTTACAAAAATCATGAAAAGCCCTTACATGCCTGGGCTCAAGGAATGGAATTCACTTAACAGTGACATACAATGTGTACCTGATAGTAAGAGGTTTAAAGCAGTAATTAAATGTATGATGTTTGAATTGTAATTTTTACTGCGAAGTAACAAATGTCACTCTATATTTTGCTTAATTGAGTTCTTAATTAACCAAATGAACTTTGTATTATAGTTATATTAAATTGTTATTTGTGTTGGAATATGTGGATCAATAATACTGATGGAAGAACTTGATGTAATCAGGAATCAGTTTAATAAAAAAAAAAAAAAAAAAAAGACCATAACTGTTACAATGAGTCCCGCTGCGGAATTGTGGCTCTACTTGATTGATTATAATTCTGTAAATGGTTATACACATTTATGTATTTGGATCTAAAAGTCTAGTGATTTGAAACCCGAAAAACTAGTTAAAAGTAAGTGAAAATATGAGGATGTCGAACCATGTATACTGTTTTGCAATCCTCGGATTATCTCTGCCGATAATACTACAACAGGAACAATTGTTTTATAATATTTACATGGCTATCTAGGTGTGGCAAGGTATATGTAACAGCATAATCAGTAACCAACAAAGTTAAGTTAATAGTGCTTTTCATTGAGGTTAAACATGTAAAGGCCGGATTCCATATACCGATTTTGCTCCGGATTTTGAAAACCTGCAGTCGGAATAAGGGTCAAATATAGACATGTGATACATCAATAGAAAGTTCTTCTCTTTTGAATGATACATTCATAAGATGTAAGGTCTTATTTCATAATCTCAGAAAAAATCAAACAAATGCAAAATTGGCATCATCAAAATAGGTATGTGGAATACAGGCTCAAGCGTTATAATCAGTGGAAATGTAAAAAGTGAGTTTTGACCTTGTAATCATAAATGCACGAAAGTACATTTCAATCTCTGATTATGATGGAACTATTTGTCATCAGAAACATATTTCTTATTCTGTTATCCAAGAAGTTAAAACACTTGAGTGCAGACAGGTTTTGTTAAACATGTATATTATGAGTCAACTAAGGAGCAGCCCAAAATCATTCATAGTTCAAGCCCCATGAAAAATTATAAGAATCACAGCTGTACTATCTGTTATAGTGTAATATATGCAGTCACATACATTTGAGCAGGTTTTACAATACTTTTAGTTAATTTTCAACTTCTAAACCAATTCAATGTTTTGCCAATGTACGAATCTTCATTAACTGGGAAGTCCTGTTTTTGTATGATTTTAGTATAATTTCACACATGTACACACACAAATTTACACATAATTTGGAGCAGCTTTTTATCATTATGACATGGAACTTTGTGGATAGTTTTTGCTGAACTCTTCAATTCAATATTAAAATCCACGGATACAATAATAAAAGGATTAGGAATGTATCAAATAGGTTTGAGACGTGTCCTTCCTGGTATATTGTAGAATCCATGAATCAATTAAATCGTTCATTGTCCTTCAGGGTCGTCCAGATGTGCCAACACCATCTCATGAACGAACTTGTACTGATCCTAAAACAAAAAACATGTTTCAGATTTAGCCTAGATCAGGATGCATGTTTAGAATATTTGCACCAGCTATTAGGCTTAAACATTATACATTTTTGGTAATCATGGCATTTATTGTGGTCTAATGTGTTTACCCTACTTCTTCTAAAATGATGTCCTTTCGCATGTTGCTGCCTACATACTGAACTTTCTTCAGGTCTTACCAAGAACCAGTGAAATGGGCCATAACCAACCTGTCCATCTGGTCAAAATCTAAAACTGGGTTATTTATGTTGTTTCTACATGTAATTAATATTTTTGATGTTAGTTTGAAAATGGTTTCAATACAGATGGAGCAAATATTTCATATTTTATGACAAGAATGATCCAAAGTAAACTGGAGGGACTTAAGATACTTGAAATTAGCTATTTTTGGTAAGGAGAAGGGAAGAATCATTGAATCAAAGATTCACTTGAAGACAAGTATTACTAATCCATGAAGGAGGCTACATTAAATCTCATCTCATTTCATCCATATACAAAGGTTATGTAGAGCAGAAGCTCTGATTGTAAATTATAAAACCACCCCTGCTCCATAGATTATAAATCGAGTATTTAATTACTTGAGTTGGAATGTCGGGAAGACCGACATAACTATAGCTATGTGCAGATGACGTCATAATTTACAGAAATGGGACTGGCTGCCATCTTGGTGATCAAATGAAAGTAGTTATTATTCACATTCAACAAAAACCTATTAACATTATTTTGTTAGATCTATCCAAAATAATTGTAAATATCATAATAAACCAGTTATTTTGTTCAGAATTTATAAATTCGTCGTTTATTTAAAAGCCACCTGGTCATGCAGAGCACATGGTGATCACCAAAAAATGGCCATGCGACCACATCTGCACAAGGTCTATTAATTAACTGCTAAAAAGTATTAGTGTCCAAATGAAATCAACTTCAATTTCATTGTACTTCTTGTATTCAAGTGTTGCTTATTTCTATAAAAACTACACAAAAACTTACAAGATCCGTTATAAACTGTGGACGTGGGATGCGGACTTGTTTGACGGCCCTGAAGACGTCCACCTCCTGGTCAACCTTCAGCTGCTCCACTGCATACAAACTGGGCACAAATAGGCCAGATCGAGAAACTCCATCCCTGAGATTAAGACAAGAGACAAACATTACAAAATGAAAATATATAAATCTATATAAATCTAAACACTATTTACTTTTTTTGTGAATCAGCTATTTACTGTAGCTATAAAAATAATTTATTTTAATAATTCAAGCTTCATACTTTGAAAAGCACAAATCAAAAAAAGATAACATTTGTTAATTATTAACATCCTTTGACAGATGTTTAAACTTTCATACATAACTTCAAGATAATGTCAGCAGCTTGATTATTAACCCCTTCCACCCCATAAGGCCATATTTGGCCACCACATGGCTGTTACCCATAAATTGGAACCTAATGTTATGGTTATTTTCTAATTGCAAAATGAGTATTTAACCTACAGTCAAAAGGTAAATATGAAAATATTCCTGATGCTCCAAGGAATCTTCAGCTTTTTATATTATCTTTCAAAGATAATTAGTTCTTTTAGAATGTATATTTAAGTACAGGACATCCTGCCCAATTTAGGTCAAATATGGCAAAACCTCAAAATCACCCTCTCAATTGCAAAAATTAGGGAATTATATGGAAAAAAACTGTTTCTTATGTAATTTTGTGTGAAGACTTGACTTGTATGAAAATTTACATAGAATTCAATGGCATTTACAAAAATAACCAAATTTTCCTGAATGAGGCATTATGGGAAATTTGCAATGGAATGTTTTTTCTGAGAAATTCTACGTCTAAGAAAGGTCGTTATGTTACCATGGTTAAGGGAAAAATAATATTTAGGTTCAATGGAACATTTGTCATGGATAATGTAGAAAATATCTTTGTTCACCTAATACTTCAAACAGGTAGAGAAACAACCTTCTGAATCAAAAGTTATTGCATTTCTATAATTTTCTATAATTAGATATACCTTCTTTTCCTTACTAAATATGATTAAATTCAAGCTGCCATAATATGGAAAGTAATATGATAATCAGGACTGGGGTGTTTCTATTATACAAGAAGTAGGGCACTTCATACAACCATATCTTAGCTTCTAAAAGGAATATTTTTAAAAGGTTTGCAGCATTTGAAAGCTTACTTTCTCTTGTCTACAGATATTTTTTACCTTATGTTCTCAGAAATAGAGGGTTGAAGGGGTTAAGTGTAACATTAAAGAGCATAACCCATCCAAAACATACCCAACAACTTTTTTTGAAGAGAGAGAATCGAAAGAAAGATTTGCGTGTGAATGAATTTAATTTCAAATTATTACCAAGGAAAAACAATTCATTTCAAGAAGAAACATTCAAGCACTATTTACATGCACTGTATTGTCAGGGTCCCATCTTCAGTCTCAGCTTCATCTTGCCATTGTTCAACCATGTCGATGATCTCAAGAAGGGCTCCTCGGGCGTCTCGGTACGCATCCTCTTCGACCCAAGATGTCAGCTGGAACTGCCTCACTGTAGGTTGTCGCTTCGCCTGGTATAAAGATATCAACATAAACAGACTTTACATAACCTGATTGGAATACCATGAGGCAAATTCATAAAGAAGAATTTCCACATTTTGAATCTTAAGGTAACATGATATTTTGATCATAAAACCTTGTTGATTACTTAAGAGATAGAACAGACATGGTTATTGTTATCTATATATATATGTATATACATAGAGGCTGTAATGGATATTCCCAAAGGATGTAACAATAAAAGTGCCTTCTAAACTGGATATCTTTCAGTTTGAATAGGAATTTCCAAGGAATGATAATAGTATTTTAGGTACATTTAAAGATCTACTGTGTATACAAGCTGTCAGTTTCATATGCAATGTACCGAGAAATTATTTTCAAAGGGTTATTAGAACTGTGGGGTGTTTCATAACAACCTCCATAGCTACCGAGGTTTTATGTACCCTTACGGAAACTATATGCAAGTCTCAAACTGTCCTTTGCAGCTGTTTCATAACAAAACATCCATAAATCGACCCGAAACTATTGTAAATTGACCCAAAACTCCAAACTCACATTAGCAAAAACAAGACTCATGTAGCTACTACCAAACTACCAAAAAGGTGATCATAACTTTATGAAACAAATCTTATGGAGGTTTGTTATGGAACTGGCCCCTTGTTTTAAAAACAGCTGATCTGTTTTATCTAAACCATGAATGCAAACAATTGATTTTAATCTTACAATGCTATTGGTGAGCTTGAAGTCTCGTATTATGATGTTTGGGTGTTCTGTGTTGACTGAAGTCAGGAAAACTTCTATTGGACCAAACTTCAACGACTGTTCCTTATCCTCCGGCCAGTAGATGCCTATGTCCTGTTGAAATGTAATACACATAATACTTTTTATTACTTTATTGATTATATCAATGCAAAAATTTAACACTTAGTAGAAGGTCAATATGCCCCTTGTATTTTAGAATAAAACTTTTATCAGAGACTAGCTACTTCTATCTATCTGTTCTGAAGGAACAAGCAACAATAATAGTTGTGACTGACAACTTATTCATAAACTCCTAGTTCCTAATTATGCACTCTTATCAAATGACATGGAAGTAACTTTTCAAATGAAACTGATTAATAAGTTTGATTAAACACATCCTACATCAGTTTTTTCAACGTCTGGGTTAAGCATCACAATGATGTTACAATGGTGATCGTAGATGAGACGCCAGAAGTCGACGACTGTGTGAGGCAGGGGCATCTGGGTTATGAGGTATGCCAGCTTTGTCCTGAAGCTCTAGAACATAAATAAGAATTATTGAGCAACAGATGAACATACATTACAATAATGGTAGAACGATCTTCATTTTGTCCAGAGGCGTTTTGAGAATATTCCAATGTGATTTTGTCAATTTTTACATTAGCAATCAATTCACAAGTCAAGCAAGATTATGCATCAGTGCCCTGTATAAAAATCCCCTAATCCTGTGATTTCATATTTATTGCAATGATATTTGTTTATATGGGAAAAAATAGATATCATGACTCGAAGGAAAGAAAATTCCTTATGTACACTCATAATATAGAAATTTGTTTTCTTGTTTATGCTTCCCGGTAGGCCCTTTATATCAAATATTTACTGTGTAATATAGCAGACATTATGGAAATACAGAATGTCTCAGTTGTCCAGGAGAAGTCTTCATGACTGAGCCATATATGACAAATCTGTCGTCTTGAACTTTGGAGTCTTTTGATTATGACACCAAAAGATTTTAGCAATCAAAATGAGAACTAATTATATGACAAAATTGTGTATTAATCATCTGTCTGTTGAATGTCAATATCTACTTTTAATTCTTTCTATAATGTTATAAGTTGATGAGCATCTGCAAAACAGAAGGAGTGTTTTAGCAGTGGCACAAAAGCCCGAGTTTATGAGTAATGTAATTTAATAATAGGATTAGAAGCATGTCCCGGGAGAAGTCACACTAGTTATGTAGACCCTGTGACTGGTTTAACCAATAGGAACTAGGGATGTAGCTATATAAATAATTGTATGATATGAAATAAACAGTATGTCTTTCGTACTCATCAGGTCCAGACCACTTTCTTGTTTCAGGAAACATCCGTAGAACTTAGACGACATTCCAGTAACCACGCATTAACATAAGGAATACCTAGGCATTACAGTAAGGCTGGTAGCAGGTTGGAATTCTGGCACAACTAGCACAAGAAAGAGGAAACATGGCAAGACTAGGAGGTAGGAAGAGTCCATAGCTAGGTACGGGAAAGAGATGTTCAACAGATGCCCATCCTTGGGGCTGATTATACGCGCGACAGTCGCGCACGCGGTAGTCGCGTATATAGAATTTTGTACACACGCAGACACGAAGTCCACGTGTACATATCTGCTTACATATGCGGACATAGGGTAAAGTTATGTAGTAAGTATTTCCAAGACTGTATACACGAAGAAATTAGATCAAATATAAGAGTATGAAAAGAAAAAGGGGGTTCGGGGGCTTAGCCCCCCATTTAATCATAGTTATAATGATGAAAAAAGGATGTACATCCGCGCACATGACATTGCCTATATGCGCGGGCACGACCCCGTGTGTACACCTCCACCTGTATGTGCAGACTCGCGCATATGGGACGTCCAGTATGCGCGGAAATTAAGCCCGCGTGTACAAGTAATTCTACATGCGCGGCCTTCTACTCTGATGCCCGCGCTTATAATTCCTGCCCCCATCCTTGTGCTCCAAGCATGACTCCGAGAAACGTCCATCACCTTACGCCCTCATGCCTGGCCCAAGCCCAAGGTACAGATAGGTGACCAACACACATACACCCCTCTGTTCTCTCAATTAGTGATGAATGACCGGGACCAACTACAAAACAAATGAATATGGGGAGCATGGCAGAGAAACCATTTGCTCATGTCCAAATCTATTTCTCCCCTCCCCACATCACACATATAAGACCATGTTTGCTAAAGTGTTTTAAAGTAGCCTTAATTACAGGACATGTATCTACTTACATCAGCATACACAGCATTAATGTAGCTGGTGGTTCCGCCGACGGGCATTGACAAGAAAGGTCGGTATCGATTACCTAGAAGAGAAAATATTCTTTCAGAAAGAAATATCAATAAATGATAGAGGCCTACTGACATGTCTGGTGCATCAAAGTGTTTATGTTTATCTTTACATGTACATCTGCACATAATAGCAAGATTGCATGGAAATTAATATTGGGGGCCTTCCATTTAGTACGTATGCAAATTTTCAAAAATCTCAGACCCCCCAACCCCCTGAGGCAAAAATATGCATTAGATTTGTACAAGAACGTACGCAAATTTTCAAAAATTCCAGACCCCCCCTCCCCCCCTTGATGCGTACATACTTAATGGAAGGCCCCTTGTATGTATTCATGGTAATGTAATGACCACTAATATTACAACCTCAGGGAAATGTGCTATAATCTACTCAAACTATTAGTATATTCAGCAAAAGTTCTGTTGAGATTCTCTCATCCTAATCTTACACTTACTTGGTACAATGTCTTCGTCACGATTCTTGCTGATGTTGCCTGGTTCGAGTGCAACAAGGTTTTCTTCCCCTTGTTGTGATGTCTTTAAAACCTCCAGAATCTGTATGGAAACAAAGAGAATTTGAATATAGTACTTCCAAGGAAGAATTGTATAAGATACTGATACTCAATACTTAATCATGTTTATAATAGAGATATTGATGATGAACCCACATTCATTGCTCAATTTACAGAATCCAGAAAAATTGTAACAACATAATAATATTGAGAAATTGGTTCCTAGTCTGCCAAGCTACCATAAGCACATATGATTTCTTTTAATCAAACAGCTATGGGCACGTGCCAACAGTTCGAAATCAATTGTACAAGTTTAAGGTCAAACTGTGTCATTTAATGAAACACACTCAAAAATGTGGTGCAGCAAATGGACCTTTTCAACGTCAGAGTTATCAATATCAGTATCTTTACAATGCAGGGGGAGATCCAGGTAGGATCCAGGGGATCCTGACCCCACCCATTTTCTTTGATGAGGACTTAAACTAGCCAAATAAGGAAATGTGTCACACTGTGAGTGTGAATGCACACCATTTTAGCACTTACTCTATGCGTGGACCCCCTTTCCAAAATCCTGTATACGATTATCTAACCCTACAAATAATTGTTGACAGTGTATAAACATAGAGATCTTACCTCAAACTGCTTAGAGAGTCGTGATTGCTGTGTCTCGGGATCCTCCTCACAAAGCTTGGTGTACTCCTCCCTGAAGACTGCCGCTGGAATCACCGTTTCACCAGACAGCAGTGCCTCATGAAGGGCATCATGGACAAATATGTACTGGTCCTGAAATGTAAAAAAATTAAACGTTCTCAGTTATCTGATATCCGAATAAAAGGTTCCAATGAGTGTTAAATCAAGGCCCCATTAATTTGTTAATTTATCTGTAGATCTTGCACCAACAAACAGTGGAAAATTTAGAGGAGGGGCGTGGGGGCACCCCCATTTCAAAATCCTGGATCTGCCACTGATATATCTGACCAAAGGATTATGTTTGACCAAATACAAACCTATAATATTTACCCATCAATGAGGCAGTTACACAAAGAAATGCTAATATTGTGTGAAAAATTTCTTGTCCTATATACTAGTGTCATGACATACAATTTGAAAAAATGAAAATTAAGAAATCTGATTTTGAAATAGTTTACTTTTTATCTAAAACTGTGATACCAAGAAGTCTGTTAAAGCAATTTATAATTCCTGATGCTATTGGCCAATACAAATAAAACTGGAACTGGATTGGTCTTTAGTCGACGAGTCTAGCACTTCATGAATTTGAACAACAAGGTAAATACTACTGACCAGAGTTTGAATCATGTTGACTCGCTCGGACCTCATCTGTTTTGTGACGCCCCACACGTCAACCTCATTCTCTGCCTGACCTTGTTGTAGGAGAGTGTCTACCGCAATGTACGTTCCTGTTCTACCAACTCCAGCACTGGTTAAAAAATCAAATCCATGCAGACAAGAGTATAACCTTAAATTTATTTTGTCTATATAACACAATTCATACACATTCAGTATGTTATTCAGATGTTGAGTATGATAGCAACATATAAAGGATGGTAATGTTTTAATGTAATGCTTATATATGGTGCTCAGAGAAACTGTTTCCGATTTTCCCACTTATTAATCAAGTTTAGGAAATAGTCCCTTCGGTAATCATTAGACATGCTAATAAACCAGCAGGCATATCCGAACAATAAAATTGTTAAGTAGTTGGTGAATTCAGAGGTACCAAATGGGTTAAATATGCAGTTGGCACTTATATTCTAGCAAGCATAGAGCTTTAAACATAACATTCAATAACTTTACCTGTTAGGATAATTGGAAATTAGTATATCAAGGTGGTAATTCTATTTATTGCAAGTCGAGGTGTCAAATCTAAATAATTGCTGATTTCATAAGATACCCATCACCTATATGATAATAAGCCCATCCCACATTGGGTACATCCCAGGGTTGGACAAGGATTGGACAAAATTGCAGTATAAGCCATCCTTGTCTCCTAGAATTGAAGTCACTGAAATAAGTAACAATTATATTTTTCTATATCCCCAAGAGTTGCTAAAAACATTATGATTTATTAAATTTCATTAATTGAAAGATTTGCAGGTTTGCCAACCAATCGAATTGCTGTATTTAAGTGCAATATAGGGTTGGACATTATAGGCTGAGCTTAAAGGTTTTAACATTGGTTCCTATGGGAAAAAGACCAAAATATAAAGCTCCATTTTTCAATTTTATAGGAGAAATTCATCAACCAAATTGCTGTGGTTAATTTTGCACTATGCAACTGTCTTCATGGAATAAGCACAGAAGCAATTTTGAAAATATTTCATAGTAAACTGTAATGTTGGTTTAAATTGGGATGGGCTTATTGGAAAAGCACATGTAAATGTGAAATAGTTTTGAATCAATAGGAAAATGAAAAATAAATATATAGTTCTTAAATACCTGCAATGTATGATTATTGGTCCAGTGGCATCTCTGTCAAATGATTTGAAACGTCTTCTGAACTCGAGTAGCTCGGTGGCTACTACAGGAACACCATGATCAGGCCAACTGGTGAAGTGGAACTGGTGAACTGTTCTGAATTCTCCCTAAATGGAAAAGATCACATACAACAATATGAAGAGATTTCGACGGGCATTGATGATGAATTTTTAAATGTTATTTGCATAAAATGTATTATTTTGCATAATTATACAACATAGACTTTGAAAACCAAGAGATGAAAGGAACATCCAAATTATCCCTAACACTCACAGGTTCATGTGTGTCAAAATTACTCATAAATCATTGACAGTGGTTCATGAGTAGGTATTCATATAACATATTTTCCCCAACATACTGAGATTTGAACTATTAATCTATAGATTTGGGAATCAAGAAACTACTTGAAACCTTGAAAGTCATCCTGCCACATTTTAACTGTGTTTCTGTTCCGGTGTTATAACAGTTTTACAAAACTACAAGTGTTAGTGAAAATACTAAATCTACAAATGATGTATTTACTGTTCATGCATACAACCTGACTCGTGAAATGTAATAATTAGAGCCAAATTTAAGCTCAAACATCATACAAGTCCAAACCAAAGGCACAAGAAAATTTTCCTGATGCCCAGATCTATAACAATCTATCAGTGAAATCTAGCAAAAGGGTAAGCTGGGTGGAGAGGGTATGATATTTTGAGTGGAAATTCCCTCTCATTCTAGTCTAAAGAAAGATAATTTGTTATAACAGTGTTTATATACAATAACGAATATAATTCAGTGGTTTTTCACACAAATATGTAAACAGGCTTTAGCTTAATGGCCTCTGGAATTTCATGTGTTCCAGTCAATATTACTTGTCAGTATACTTCAAGTAGTCATGAAAAAACAAATAAAGGTAGATACAGAGGGAAATTCCTTTTTCCAAAAGTAAGCATCAGCAGGGATGACATTGATACCTTTCTTTGCATGACTGAGGGGAAAAAAGCCAAAAATAATGTTACTCACTTCACGTTCCACACTGAAGACGCGTATGACGTAGGCAGCATAGTTTTCGATACTAATGAAGGTCACCTTGATGTTACCGTAAGCCGCTGTGTTTTTATCAGGCCAATACTGCTCACATTTTGTCTGTGTGGGAATCAACAAGTCAGTTACAGCTTTAAGGTGAGAACCAAGCGAAAGATACAACTAAGTTTCTGGTCAAATTACAGATCCCTAGCAACAATATCTAACATTTTTAGACATTTTCAGAGTAAGTGATTATTTACTTGGCACATTTCTGCTGAAATTGCTCGTTGGGAACAACATTTTTGACCAGAACTAAGCAATCACAACTTATATAATCAGAATATTAGTCACTGGGATCCAACCTTAACATCCACACTTCGTTAGAAAGCTCAAGATAAAGTAAATTTGTGGTATTTGGCATATGATCTATTGAATGATGTGGGAAAGGTAAAGCTAAATAATGATCTAGAAGATGCAAATGTCATAGTGTATTCTTGTCTACATTCACCTCACAGTCACATCAATTGGAAAGCTCTTTTCTTGGTAAATGTAACTGTATGTGTGGCAAATAATGGATGCTATAAGAAATTTTGACTGAAAGAATAAATGCATGAATATCAAAAGAATGTACAAAATTAATAACGAATCAGTGAGTGATATCAAACAGTCAAAGGATCTTACCCTTCCACCTTCCACACAGTTCGTAACCATGATGATTCTGTTGCTGTTTGTTTGCCAAACCAGCCGCCAGGTGTCATTGATGGTGGTGTTCATCGGACCTAGAACGTACATTTAATGAAGGGGTTCAATAAAGAAATATTTTCGGTTGTCAGATGTTAATTGGAGTCAAAATAATTTAATATCAACAAAGTTTTCAAAACTCAGAAACGCATATTTGTTAGATGAGTCTAGTTAAGGTCTAGTTTAAACCAAACTAAAATTCCATGACATATGGTCAAATTTCCATTTGCCTGTAAACAAACCCCATTTTAGCAGATCCAGATTAATCGATCTGAGCAAGGAAAATAAGTCTTCAATGATTATTTTTACCCTATTTCAGGGTTTAGGGTTGAACATAGGCAAGAAATATGATCAAAGAATAGATTTCTATGATTATTTGAGTTTGGAAAATTGGGTTGAATTTTTTTTTTTTGCATTATATCGTGGGACCACTGGTTATTTTTCAGTTTCTTACTTCGTGCTGAGCTGATCACTTTACGTCAGCGTCAGAAGAGGAATTACTAAATATTCTCCATGCCATATTTATTGATGCCCAAACCTAATCCTTCTTTTATTGTTGTTTCCTTTTTCATTATATTTATCAGTCACATCTATAGCCTAGAAGTAAATATTGTATTTTTTCTCAATCTTGATTGCTCCACAAATGTTTTCATTTAATACTATTTCTTGATGTAAGGATGAAGGGAATACAATGCTGTGAAGGCATGTGTGATGATTCTTGGTGGACTTTTATGGTTTTCCCAATGGTTTCCGGCTAATTCCTAATATTTTTCTAATTGTCAAGGTTTAAATAGAACAAACCTTTTTGTTTTATTAATTCATCACTTTCAAATAGATTATATGCTCTTCCAAGTTGGTGTAGAAAATGTTGATGTATCCCTTTGGTGTATAAACTATGTACATACTTATAGTATAAAATTGAATGATTGACATTTAACTTAATTGAACTTAACAAGTTTACACTAACGTTCATATTAGATTGACGGCAAAGGTCTGAACCTACCTTGTGCAGCCACGTAGACCTTCTCAGCTCCTCCGTACCCCTGAAAAAAAAAATTCTCTAATACTGAATTAAATAAAATCATCATGCGCACCACAAGTATACATGTACATTCACATAAGGTGTCGGCCACAAGTTCATCTCGTCGAGTTTAGTATTACACTACATCTTTAATTCAAATAAGTTGTACTTAAAAATATTTCTATGTTGCATTCCCATTTCAAGAAAAGAATATCTAATTAAACAATAAAACATTGTCACATATCACATTACAAACATTACAATACATTACAGGATCCCTGTTCCAATTCAAAGTAAATCGATTGAAAATCAGCATACCGACATATAGTTGGCGTTGATGTAGTCTGAGCTGGGGTCACCGTCCACTTTGTCCAGCACCACACGTGAGTGTTCGTCTACAGATTATTAATAAGTTTGACATTGTAATGCAGTTTTCCATGTTTTAGATCGTTCATCTAGTTGTAAAATTGAAAATCTTGAAAATCTTAACTCTGGTATTCTTTCACAAGAATCGGAAAATTATTTAAAATTTAAAAAATACCTACAAGATGTATAACTGAAAGCGCTGAGAATAACTGCATCAGTAACATTACTATTCTGTACGATTACACTCATCTAAACAAACTGTTACATAGAAAACAATCTAAATCAAGAAGAGAACTTACATGCTTTTATGTTCAGGAAACGATTCTTGTTCTTATTGACTTCCTTCTCCCCTACAGTCATGTCTGCCTGTTTGCCGTTGGGAAGACGCTAAATAAGAATAAAGTAGGGCTTCAGTTCTGGCATAGATTTTTAGAACAAATATATAAAGGTATCATTATTGGTAAGTGGTTAATTTTCTGTTTTATTTAGAATGTTATCGATTACTAGGCCTTTATTTATTCATATTGATATCAAAAACATCTTTATATCAAGAGGATTCATTCATATCGAGGATGGTGAAGTGGTTATTGTGAACCTCTTGCATAAAGGCACCATGGGTCATTAAAGTAAAATTCTAAATGCTGTGGTGTTAAACCCCAAATAATCAAAAGTAGACAATCCATTTATACATGACTGACTTGGCTTCTCCTTGTGTTATGTTATCTGTATACAATATAGTAAGCTTCCTGAATAATACTGAATACTATTCTATACATAGAATTATTATTTTAGACGCTATCTTTAAGTGTTAAACCTAGTTCGGGTACTCAGTGCATAATATTGGCCTTCAACTCACCAAAGGGAAAAAAAGGAACCTCTTACTAATTAAAGACTCTATCTACAAGTTGAACTAATCGTTTCAAAATACATCAGAATATCTGGGGAAGTCTGCATACCATTATAGTCCATCATCAGACATTTTATCACCCGCATGGCCACCGAGCGGTGCGTATTGTGGGGATGGCCTATTGACAAGCTGTACATACCGCTCGTCATGCGGTTGGTTTGTAATGGGTGTTTGGGTGATAAAATAAAGGAGAACCTTACGGGTCATCCTCCGGTGGCTGTACAACCCATGTGGCTTATACGAACCTTGGGCTTTGCCCTCAGTTCGTGACGATCCCCTATGGGTCATACAGCCACCCTCAGATGCCCCCTGCGGTTCTTCTAGTATTATTACCGCTTCAAAACTAAATTATCTAAATTACAATAAACATTTAATTAACATCAGAATATCAAAAGGTTCTGCAGAAGTCTGCATCACATTATTATACATCATCAAACACATACATTCTCAGACCTTTCTTTGGTAATAACTATATGACCTTGAACTGACCCTGAAGTCGTTCCTGAAGGGGTGCTCCTCCTCCTTACTGGTGGCGATGTAGGCCCCCAGATCGGCCACCTTTACAGGAGGGGGCGGGGGGAGGTGGGACAGGTCCTCTACCTCAGGGGGGCGGGGGGCGGTGACGGGGGGCAGGGCGCCCGGCGGGCTGGGAGGGGGGGACTCCTCCTCCTCTGGGATAATGTGCGCTGTAAATAAAATGGTATTATAGGGTTAAAATTTTAAATGTGATTGATGTTACTATGTGTTGCTAGCATATACTTACAATTGTTGTAATGCATTTGAACCCCAATTGCGAGGGAAATCTTGAAGATTATTAATAATGGAAGCTTTTTGAAAAAACAGAAAAGAAAAATCTTTACAGGACAATTCAACTGGTTGGGAAATTGTACACGAGTCAAGTCTGAAGAAAGAACGCTTCATTTAGATATAAATGCATACTATAGTAATAATTATATAGTATGACAATTATAACATTTGAAAGTGATATGATTGTTTGAAAGCAATTTGGAGAATTGTATGCATGAGTAACAGAGAATATTGTTTCTAATACATGCAATTTCTACATCGTCATATCGCAGCAGATGATGTATGCTGTAAACATACCTTCATCGTCGGGAGGTGCAGAGGCTGGCGGGGCCGGTTTCTTCTTGCCCCAGGGAAGAATGAATCCCCTCAGGTTGGAGGCGCCTGGCATGGGTTTACCTGCCCGGGACCTGTACAATGATACAAAAGTATAGACAGTGTGAAACATCTAAGGGGTGATGTCAAATTCAGGGGTTGTGAACCTAAGATACTGCAGCAGACTGCAGCAGAATATTACAACCTCAGTGTCACACTGAGTGGCTGTAGCATTATAGAACCCATTACTATCCCATTAAAGATGCCACCCTTTATCAAAATATTATTGACGTGAACGACAGAATGGAACTTTTCTTTCATGTTTCTATATTTTACATAGATATGCTATTCACCTCATTACTAGAGCTAATTAACTAATTAATTAATTAGTTAATGGGGTCATTTAGGGTCATTAAGATAGTGTCTCCACCTCTTTCCTATCAGGCTGCAGCCCAATGGCAGCAGGTTAAGACCTAAGTATCACAGAATGGCTGGAACATGATGGAACACAGTGACTATTGGCTGTGACCTGCTGAGGTGAATTTTAACGCCTCCCCTAAGTAAGACACACCAGGCATGGGTTTACCAGCCCGCGACCTGTAGAAAGTTATCAAAGTATGGACAGTATGAATCGAACATTTCGTATGTAAATCATATATCAAATGAAGAATATTACAGGTAGATAGTAACATTTGCTGTGTGAACCCTTCCTCCTTCCTCCCAACATTTTTAGATAGCACCTTGAGCGACAATCACAGGTCCCCTGGATGTCCTATGGAGTTATTTTCTATCCAAGACAACTTCACGTACATTTTAGTGCATGTTCTTCCAGTTGTGTTAAGTGTATGAGATGGTTACATCGAGATGAAAGATGTATGTAGTATACAAGTGAGTGATTCTAGGCCTCTTCTGCTGTCTTAAATGCATGTCCCTGCGGCCAGTTGTATGAACCTTAACGCCCATACCCACTAAGCAACTTTTACACAATTGGCCAACATATCGACGATAAAATTGGCCAATTCTCAGGGTTGCCTGTTAGTACAATATATTTTAATGTGCATGTTTGATGTGAATCGGGGCTAAAATCGGCGGATTCAACCTAAAAAATGTTGGCGCCTATTGGTCGGCCAATTGTGTAAAAATGTCCTAATGGGGCTTTAGATAACAATACTAACCTTCTGACAAGGCAGAAGATGATGACAGCCAAAATGAGGAGGAGGAGAATGACCGCGACAATGATCCCAGCAATAACACCAACCGAGGAGGTACTCCCCACAACAGGCAGCTCGTTGGTATCTCCATTTGTTGTTTGTGGAGTCGTACTTGTAGGATCTGTTTGCTTGAACGTTGATGAAGGAGGTATGTTGTTTGCAGGTGATTTTGGAGTGATTGTTGGTGCCACTTTTGGTGGTAGTGTTGGTCTTGTTGTGGTTGTGATTGTGGGTGTTGGTATGGGTCTGGTTGTAAGTGCTGGTGTGGATGTGGGCGAGGGTGTAGGTGAGGGTGTGGGTGTGGGTGTGGGTGTGGGTGTGGGTGTGGGTGTGGGTGTAGGTGAGGGTGTGGGTGTGGATGTGGGTGTGGGTGTGGGTGTGGGTCTGGGTCTGGGTGTGGTTGTAGAAACTGATGTTTTAGATGTACTTTTGGAGGTGGTGGGTGATGTTGTAGTGGAGGTTGTTGATTGAGTTGTAGTTGTAGTTGTAGTTGTGGTTGTTAATGGCCTAGAAGATGCAGAACCTGGAAACCATATTTTTAAAGAAAGTTATGATTATCGTCTTTGAGTTATAAAACATTTTCATTGAATAAGCTGTATACTTTCAAATAAACTCAAAAGTCGGAATTAGAACACATGCACCAAGCTATAGCAATTGAAATCATATCTTTAGATAATACAATAATCTTATATTAAGAACGAGAACCATCCATCGAACATTTGTTTTGATCTGTAATATAGAGTTTCATGACATAAGAAGATTTGTATTATTTCTTATTATGAAATTGTAAACTTATTGTGGATTTTCTTTTTTAAGAACAGCATTCATTCACTAGCTGGCACCTTACACGGGAGATGAACAAAAAGATGCAACAATTTGAATTTATCAGTCAAAAGACAGTTACTTCCTTAGCGACACTACAATTGACAGAGTTTGAAGTTAGCAGCAAAGTAAAATATGTATCTCGAAGTATTGTCTACCAACAAGCTATATATAGTACAGGGGCAACACATCACACTTATAGACAAAGAGGAAACCTACCTGAGTATAGAGAACCATCTATAATAACCTCACAGATCCCCAAGGCTTTTTCACTCCTGTGTTGGATTTTGACAAATCGAACTGGTCCTATTTCTCCACATTGGAAACTTTGTATGCTGTCTGTTCTCGATATGTCTGCACATTTTGTCAGATTATCTTTGATTGTGCCAACAAGAATGGTGTTCCTTTCAATGCGATCTGCAAAGAGAAGAGTTCACAGCTTTTACAACATATGTCATCATACCATCTTTTGTAAAATTGATGATTCACCATTTGATCTACATGTATTAAAAATGACCATACTCCAAAACAGGTAGTTTAACTTTTGTACATCGAAATTTGTTTTCAAGATAAAAAAAAATTTAAATTTTCAGTTCTATATAAATTCTCTACTCTGGTTTCCTGCTTGCTTTGATTATGATTATATGATGACCAATGCAGATAATATCAGTGGAAAATAGTAATGACCTGGACAACAAGTACGGAAGTAAATGGTTATGTTGCTAATGATGTAGGTGTTTAACAAGTCCAGGGACCACCAGGCAGGCTTGTCATAGACACTGGAGTTTAAACGAGTATCCGTACTATCAGGATGAGCACATGATCCTGCCCCGAGGTTCTGGGTGGTGTTGCCGTCCACAGCTCTCTCCGGTCCATAACCTCCCCATGTACCCAGCTGTGAAGCAGATTTACCACGGGCAATGTTTTCTGAATAGAGAAATACACAGAATATATGCTTGTGATAACCTTTGTGTTCAATTGGATTTCAAAAAATTGTTTTCTATAGAATTAAAAATGAATGTGCTTGAAAATTGTTAACGTTAATATTGAAAAATAATTGTTATTTTACTATACTAACAGTGAATGACGTAATAAATCAGAATAGAGAAACAAAATAATAAATGCAGATAGCATGCTGATTATACTTAGACTACATTGATATCAAGATTTATTTTCTTTGTAAGAGTTGCTTGCCTATCGATTTATCAGGCAAGTGAATGAAACACAATTTAGGAACAGCCTTGTGTAAATATATCCTATATTTCCATATGTTTTCTCAGGTAGTTTGAGTTGTGTGTTTCTTGATATGAATTATGTTTCACTGATAACTTATTTTAGGACTGTAACTTCATAGAGTGATTTCATTGAATGAGCTGTTATGCAGATGAACATGTGGGGGAGGAAGTGTAGGGTTAGCTGCAGGGGACTAATGTAAGCAGCTTAGGGTTACACCTCTAAATAGTTGTAATTCCATACCCCCTGTGGCCACAGCTGGTCCTGCAGATCCTCTCCCTTCATACATCTCTAATTAGGTTGTAATTACATACATCCTTATTGGGTAATCCCACCCTTCAGATCCATGTGTTAATAAAGTCAGTATTCATCAAGCCTCCAAAGAGTACAGACCTGTGTCAGACTTGCCCATTTACCCCCTCATATTATGGGCCCAGTATGGGCACCCATCATCATGTACATCATGCAGTTTCCATAATAACACACATTGCAGCTATTTAATATGACTCGCTCTAGATCTCCAATAGTTGTGGTATTTGTTTCTTTTAATACTTTTCAGTTACCTGCTGAAGTGTACGACCATACCGATATGGTAAGGTAAATCCCGACAAGGAAGGTCCTCTGCTTTCGGTCCATTCTGTAGTTTACGTTAGAAAGGGTTGCATCAGGCTGTTTCTATAGAATGAAAATATAGAGTAGTAATTAATACGACGTCTCAGGAACTAAGATGTAAGGGAAGTTGATGCGAAGGGACTTTTGTCAATCAATTACTGAAATCATCAGTATAGTAATTTCTTTAAGCTAGTTTGGTAGTGCAGACATTGAATCTTAGTGCTAATAGATGTGTACATGACATATTTCAATCAACTCTAGATTCGAGTAAACTTATCCAACTAACTTAATATTCACGTGTATGTAATTTAATTCTACCTACCACGGATAGGGGATTCACAGTAATAATAGGGTAATTCTGGATAACTTTGTGGGTGAAAACACCGTTAATGTTAAAGACAATTTTATATAAATATTTGTGTCATACCTAAGTTTAGGCAGGGCATATCCTGCCTCTAACAACTACAACTATTTACCAAATTTA
The DNA here is from genome assembly GCA_936440205.1 of Lepidonotus clava. Classification (NCBI taxonomy): domain Eukaryota; kingdom Metazoa; phylum Annelida; class Polychaeta; order Phyllodocida; family Polynoidae; genus Lepidonotus; species Lepidonotus clava. The sequence goes on from OW387134.1 coordinate 4,320,481, forward strand.
TCATATAAAATATATAAATATCTTAATTTCATAAACAATAATTAAAAGACATATCAAAACGTATTCATAATAAATCATAGAGTTTATGGTAAAACCTTTGTAAGCACTCCCCCTCCCCCTAGTGGTCAATTGGCCTAACTAATGTAATTGGGTCAAAGGCCAAAGGTGAGGTGGGGAAGTGCATCCCTGCTGTGAAGGCAGTGGGAGTCTAAACACCAAGTTGTACACATGTCTATTGTGTAACAGCCTAGGCTTAGGCCTATGGCTAATAACCTGTGACTGAAGAAACCACCAATATACAACATCATCTCAACACTACTCCTGTCTTCAACTCTTCATTACTCCCCTCAACAATTATACACTGCAAGTACTTTCACACAAAAACTTAAAGTACTTCATTTGTCATAATATTATTTCTATCTGCAATGGATCTATTTTCAAACCAACCTATAGCATAACAAGCATATAACTATATACATATATATTATATATTTATTTATCTATATGGGTAGAAATTGGATAAGTCCTTGTTGCTAGTTTTCCATTTTGTTAGACAATAAAGAATGCCATGATTGATGATAAACTATATGTTTAAAGACTGTATTCCATATACCACGATTTTTATGCTACCCGTTTTGCACCGTTTTGTTTTCCTCCGCGAATTTGGTTTGCAATCCTACATCCTTTACAATATTCAAGAAAAAATTGATACACCTTTCTATGGTAATATATAGTCTGTCTATATTTAAATTGATGCCCTCTTCTGATTAAAAATTGGCAGCTAAATAAGACGTGGTGGGGAGAATTCCGTGTTTCTGTATAACTATAGATCTATAGGTTATAATTATTGTTGAAAAGTAGGGCCAACATAAATCAAATGGAATAGAATGTAAAACTCTGAGACTGAGAAACTAGCTCCAAAAGGGATCTCGTTTCCATAAATAGACAACATAAATAACAAAGAATCTAAATTGAATAGTCTCGAAACTGGTCATGCTTGGTTTGGCATGACAGAAGGTGCATCCCTATGTTTATGTGCGTATACTTTATTCTGTTAAACCTCAGACTCTTCCTGATAAGACGCGTGTTTATATATAAGGGACGAGAGAATTTGGCACATTTACTCCCCTGGTTTCGTATGATAGCGTGAAAACTCTAATTTAAGATGCACTTTAATCATAGCCACACCCTGACGTCCTACCATAAATCAGTAGCCCATTGAGCGATCCTACTTGGTCAAATCTCAATGTTTAAGCCATGAGGAATAGTCAGAACGTTAAGAACTAAAGCTAACCTGAAAATTAAATCAGTGATAACCCCATGGTCGCACCCCAGAATATCAGACCATATAAGCTGAGGTACCGATATGTGAAAAGCCCATTCACTCTGGCTGATGTTTCTGTCAAATAGACCTACAAAGAATTCATCTTAAAGATTCGCAAACAACCTCAGTAGCAACAAAATGATCACAAGCTAGAGAAATTCATCGCATAGTTTTCACACTGGGAAAGAAGCATCCTGCGCTCAATTTTACAAGAAATCTCCTCATTTATTCTATACCAACTTTGCAGCACCTATGCCCTTATCATTGTCCTTCCTTAAGAGCAAAGGTGGGGTAATGGTCAGCGTTATTTCCCTGGAGGGAAATAATCAGAAATTATTTACCCGCAGGGAAATAACGATGCTGGCCAGCTTGGAAACTACTTAAACAATATTAGAATTGTTAAACTTGATAAAAAAACAATAAGAAATTGATTTATTTACCAGCAAATCATCTAAAGCGTTGTTTCCATTGCCACGTTGGCTTATTTTGGTAGGAAATTCTAGAGGGCGTGGCAATGCTACTCAAGGTCTGTGTTACTCTATTTAAATTTGCAATTCTATGCGCTTTTCATGTGTTTTAGTGAATAGATTTCTCAAAATCTTATAAAAAAACGGATGAATTGATTTGTTTTGACCCTTATTTTATTCTGTGTATGCGATATTGTTACATCACAAGCTGTGTCATGATGGATATGTCACAGTAAAAACATCGCAAGGGGGCCTTCCATTTAGTATATACGCAAAATTTAAAAAAATCTAGAACCCCCACCCCCGTAGGCTATATACCCGCTTGATGCGTATACTTAAGACCATATTCCACATGTCTAATGTAAGGGCCGCTGATATTGAGCATCTCCATGGTATTGTTCCATATCGGGACCTTCAACTTTCTACAAACTTATCAGCCACCAAAAGTGTAAAAATTGGCTGCCGAAAGTGAAAAATAGGCCACTGAAAGTGACATATCGGCAACCAGCAGGAAGTCAGCAGGAATAATTTACCAACATGTTGGTAAATTTTATCGGCAGGGCCATCGATTATATATCGGCAGCACACTTTCGGTGTGTGGAATACACATGGCCCCCAAGTGTAAAACTGCCTCATATATATATATATATATATATATATATATATATATATATGTCTTACCACCAAATCCTTAGCAGCACACGGAGGCACACATGCCATTGATTAAAGCCAGTTACCTGCCAAACGGGGAAGGTTTAACACACATTTTGGTGAATAAGAAGCTTCAGAAAGAGAATCTTGCATTTCATATGACTAGGAACTTTGTGTTTGACTCATAGGACCAACAAAACCTACATACTTTGTGAATAGTACATAGATGGCGTATTTGGATTGAAACTGAATCACTGACGGGAGTCAGAGGATCGGTATGATTATGTTACGAATCACATGGTAAAGCCGATTTTCCTTCTCCCCGGGCTGAAGTAAAGAAAAAAGACTAGCAGAAAAAAAGACTAGTAAACAAACAACTTTCTTTCATCACAATAAAATTGTCGAAAGAAGTGAACGAAAATCGTGCTACTTTTAAATCACTGAAAGCTTTTTAAAGTGAAATGCTCCTTAAAATAAATTATGATATAACTGTTGTGAACTGTGGTACCTTTACTGGTGTATCTCACTATTCTCCCTGCCATGGATAGCTTATTTTCAGTATTCTTTTGCACCTACAGGTTGATTTGGTTTAATTTTGTCGACAAAAACACAGAGAAATGTATAGAAAAAATATACAAATTTGCTGTACAAATGATGTCATTTTTAATTAAAATTTCTATAGTTAACCCTTGTAGTTTGTTGACATTTTCCCCAAGATGCATCATGATTTAGGATAGTCTGCAGGTCAAACACTTTAAACCCACTCTCCGTGGTAGGGAGAATTACTGCTAACAAAACGTCAAAATGAGGCTGTTCTAATATGCTTGTCAGCAAAACGCATATTACCCTTAGAAAACTTCCCTCTAACATGGTTACATAAATATATTTCCCACTTTTTCTATTTTTAAGCAAAGAACTCGTGATCGATACAGGAAGTTAACCGCTGTTTTTCCTTAAACGCAATAACAGCTTTTTCTGTTTGAACTCATCAAACTATATTTGGAGTTGTCTTTATAAGTTTCTTGATACAGCTGGGAATTCTTAAGTCCGACAATTTTAGTATGCATGTATATATCTTTGACGTAAAAAAAGACATTGGGCACCTCCTGGGTGACAGGACACTTAACCCCCGGACACTTACCCCCTAGGACACTTACCCCCTGGGCACATACCCCCTAGGACACTTACTCCCTAGGACACTTACCCCCCGGACGCTAACCCCCTAGGACACTTACCCCCCAACCTTGGGGAACTTGCTCCAATGATGTTTTAACAGGGTATCTTCGAATAGAAGTCCATTAATCCTCTCATGTTTACTTTAGGCCATGGGTTCGGCAGCCCTCCCCTGGGAGGGGGCTCTCGAGGGTGAGGTGAAACAGTCACATGAATTTAAGTATATATATATATATATATTTATATATATATATATATCAGAAGAGAGGGATTTATATCTAGTTTACTCCCCATTATTAAAAACTGTGGAAAATAGTGACTAGGAATAGGCATGAGTTAGCCTTTTAGGTATGAATCCTAAACAACTATCAGAAGAGAGGGATATATATCTAGTTTACTCCCTATTATCAAAAACTGTGGAAAATAGTGAATAGGAATAGGGACGAGTTAGCCTTTTATGTATGAATCCTAAACAACTATCAGAAGAGAGGGATATATATTTAGTTTACTCCCCATCATTAAAAACTGTGGAATATAGTGACTAGGAATAGGATGTATGTGTTTACTACCCATCATTAAAGACTGTGGAAGTGGGGTCCGGTGGGACCCACCCCTCATGAGCCCATTTAGGACCAGGGATTAAAATTAGCTTGACGTTCAAATGGGTGGCATGCGTTTTGACACTTCTCAATCCACTAACTGTTGAGTAGGGATGAGTTAGCCTTTTAGGTATGAATCCTAGACATCTATTAGAAGAGAGGGATATTTATTTAGTTTGCTTTCACTTAGAAAGACTAAGTTCTTACCACATAATTACTTCTACATTTAAGCCAAGGTGGGGGGTAAGTGTCCTAGGGGGTAAGAGTCCTAGGAGGTAAGCGTCCAGGGGGTAAGTGTCCAGTGGGTAAGTGTCCTAGGGGATAAGTGTCCCAGGGGGTAAGTGTCCTAGGGGGTAAGTGTCCTAGGGGGTAAGTGTCCGGGGGGTAAGTGTCCAGGGGGTAAGTGTCCAGGGGATAAGTGTCCTAGGGGGTAAGTGTCCGGGGGGTAAGTGTCCAGGGGGTAAGTGTCCAGGGGATAAGTGTCCAGGGGGTAAGTGTCCGGGGGGTATATGTCCTAGAACTGGTACCATTACCCCCCATAATCATAACTTTAGAAAATACATAGCTAATAACAGGAACATGGTTCTAGGACTGGTCATAACTCTTAGATCATATTTTAGTTAAGAAATTTTGACTTTTTCACAATTGTGCTTCAAACGTACTATCTTATGGTATGTAGAGGTAAGATTATTGAATTTCAAAAACATCTTAATTCAAGTTTTTACATGTACAAAACACATTTTGCGGTTCTACTAGTGTGAGACATTGCCATTGACTTTAAAGATAATCGAATCTTAAAATATTTTTCAGATCCAAAATGTCAGGATGTTAGCTCTATGTTCAGTCCTCCCTCAAACAAAGGACATGCCTAATAACAGAAACATAGGACGGTAGGTTTCGGAAATATCATCATATTAATATAGGGCTGCTAATTCTCCCAGAATCTCTGGTACAGTCCCAGACGCCCCTCGACGCCCCTCGACGCCCCTGGATAAATCCCTGGCTAAGCTTCAAGTCAAAATAATTAAGAGTTGTTTGCACAGCAAGAAAGCTTATGACATGTCTCTGCACTCTTCATCTCTGTCAATAAGCCCATTAATAGCAGAGCAGATTTTTTCACGTTCCCTTATTTTTTGTTTCAAAGGAGGTTAACCTACAAAAATTCAATATAGCAAATAAAATTGGATGAACCATTAAAAAGTCATTGGTAATGCAGCATTCCAATGTTTGAAATATTTGGGGTTCAGACGGCCCCTTGCACATACATTTCCAGCTTGTTCATGTTTCACACTTCGCCTATGAATTGTAAAATTATTTCAAAAGGAAAGAAGTAAAAATCTTGAAGTACTAATTAAATATTCAGTAACAAAACCAATACAAAATTTGAGAATCCTGCTTATACTGTGCCTTTTATGACTCCTCGTGCTATGTCCAATTGATAATGGCCAATTTCTAGGCCAAATTATCCTCAACACACAATTTCTAGGGTGGGGGATTCCCTGGCTTTACATGGATCGGGTTTACCAATAGTTCCCCCTATGACGTGACAAATTTGAGGATTCCCTAAGAAAGGACACCTTTAAAGGTCCGCGAATTCTGTTGTAACTTTGAATATTCTCACGCTTCTACTAGTAGTATCCAAATCTAGACCTGTCAGTTACAATGATATTTATTAGTTAGAACGGAGTGAGACCATATGGTATTTTCCTGGAATTAATCCATTAGATTGAGACCCAGTGGGACAACGGATGATAAGCGTTGCTACACAAACCTGGGTTGTCAAGCGGGTTACTGTTGGCAACTTCTAAGTGTAACTGACACTTGGTGTGGTAGTGCTTGGCAACACAGACCTACAAATCCGTCTCTTGCAATGATATTTATTAGGTTAAGGAATATGGGTCTATACCCCTAAATCCGACATTTCTTAAAATCAACACTTGACATCTGACCTAAACAACCCGAAAGGAATGGTTAACACTTCTGATCTTGAGATTCAATTCGCAACACTTACAAACTAGAATGAACATGCGAAAGAGGCATTTTTTAAATCCAACATGTTTCTGGACCTACCCCTCCCCCCTATTCTAGGGCCCCGGCAATAACCTCAAACCTTCCCAGGTTGTAGGTGGCAGGTGTATGATAGTTTTAGCCCAGTAAAATCTACCTCCAACCCCCTCATCCCCCACACGGTATACACACGTACACATCCATTTAACACAGAAAGGTTTAATATGGTCTCAAAGTAGCCCTACCTTCTTTCACATATGTATCAATGAGGAAGCGTTTTATCTAAGATTAGATCTCAAGTTGGTAAGTTGTATGCAAACAGCTAGGTTAACTTTGAGCATATTGGGGTTCATATTGAAATTTGTTTATGACCGAATAATCAATCAGGGAAGGTCGCGACCTATCAGGGACCGACTGACTTGTCATGAGAAAATTATTCAATATATTCAGATTGAAAACCTACCTTAGATAAACAAGCTGAAGTATAAATATAGCTCATAGTGAAGTATGACAGAGGCTTTTTAATACAAGATACAACAGTGACTGCAAAGTTTACACAAGGGATATGCAACAGAGCCATCTTTTTATTTTCATTAAGCATATCAGCCCCCCCCCCTCCCCATTCCAGGGCCCCAGCGATAACCGCAAACGTACCCAGGGTTACCCTAATAGGTAGAAGCTCTACAAGAGGTAACCCAGTAACCTTCAACCCACTCTTCTTCCCAAACGATTCACGTGTATACATCCATTTAAAACTGAAAGACTTAGCACAGTCTCAAAGTACCATCTACCTATATGTATCAACGAGGAAGCATTATATATAAGACTAGATGTCGAGTTGGTAAGTTGTACATATGCAAACGGGAAAACTATTGTATTGGGGTTTACATTGAAAGCCTACCTTAGATAAAACAATATTCAGGATGGCGATATGGCAGTCCACCCTTGTAGATTGGTATATCCTATAGATCCTATAGATTATATCCAACCCTCCTATAGAGTGTATCCAAAGCCGGTCCTCCCATCGACCGAGCGGCCTCTTCCTGTTCCCCCTCAGAGAGGTAACTTAGTCAGTCCCCCATGTCCTACCGTACAGATCAGTAAAAACATGAAGCAGGGAATATTAGCACAGACACGACTCGTCCCCCCACGCCGTATTCATACAGCACCGGTTGGCGCCCCCTTTTTGTGGTTCTTTTTTTCTGGTTTACTTGACTGTGTTCCAGTCTAGTAGTTTTCTAGGCTCGCTCTTAAACTTGTTGGGAGGAAAACAAATAAAAAGCTTCGCAGCAGTTAGAATATTGGTCGATTCTTATATCCAAGTTTTATGAGTACATGTACACTTTATGTATTCTTTGATGTATCCATTTCTTTCAATAAGAGGTGTACTTGTTCGCCACATCGAATTTGGGCTGGATATAGGATAATATCCTTGACTTCAAAACTAGATACACTGGTTAGTATTGATGAGACAGGTGCTTAGATTTGATACTATTCATTTGATACTAGGGTCCACATAAAGGCTTAGAGTTAAAAGCGCATGTGAGGAACGTTTTTTTTCTTTTAAATTTAAGTCCCCGCCAAAAAAGGGCAGAGAGGGGGGAAGATTTAGGACCTCCTAGACACCCCCACCTGGATCCACCCCTGTGTATGATCATATATGTTGGGGTCAAGCATATATAGGTTAAGTAATAAAACGTCGCACCTTCTCTCGCATGTGAGCATAGAACTTACTCTTTGTGAAGTTCAAGTCTCTGTCTGCACACACACACACACACACACACACACACACACACACCCATGCACACACACGCACACACCTGCAAACACACAAACACACACACAGTGACACATAATAGATTATTGATTATATTGGGGAGGGGGGTCAGGGCCCCCCCCCCCCCAATATGATTGGCATACAGTGTATCAGAAACGGTATATGATCGGTCTCTTGGAAAACCGCCGGTCAGATGCACCCCTCCCACTAGGCCCTACTTGTCACCATGTCTATTTTGGCAACGTTAAAAAATACTACGAGGTAACTCCTAGGGTCATTCGCCCTGGACAAGGAGGGCGATCTGCCGATGTTGGGAAAACCATATTCACCATGGTCAATGTTTCTGTTGCAGAGACCTATATCGAATAATTATATGTATCTTATACTAAAATATTTATCTCACCGTGCAAAAATACTTGAATGAGAGAAAATGATTTTATCATGGCTGACGAGCGGTTTGTATTGGGTGCAGGTCGTATTGCCAGGCCGTACATACAGCTCAGTGTGAATTACTTATTTCAGGTATTTTAACATATTTTCCATTCTATTTGGGTGATAATCAAAAAGCACCTTAGGGGGCCTCCTCTGGACTGGCTATACGCGCGATAGTCGCGCACGCGGACGTAGCGTATATAAAATTACTTATACACGCGGACACAAACTCCGCCCATACAGATAATGCTTACATACACATAAGATAAAGGGGTGTGTATTGTATTTTTTTGGATATTATATGTGCATAATTTAAATAAAATATAGAAGTAAGAAAATAAAAAGGGGGTTCGGGGGCTTAGCCCCCGATTTACACATAATATACTGATGAAAAAGGGAGGTACGTCCGCGTATATTACCGTAATTGTATACGCGGCCACAACATAGCAGCAGATAACTGCGTCTATATAATTCTTTGTATACGCGGGTGCGAAGTCCGCGCAAATAGATCTGCCTAAATGCGCGGACTTCGCACCCGCCGTCATCCTCGGGTGGCTGCACGACCCAAAGGAATCGTACGAACCTCAAGCTCTAATTATACTACGCGTCTGGTACAAGAATGCGTCGGGTCACGTTGCCCAACTCGTCTGATGCGTGTTAGGGCCGTATTAAGTGCATATTACACTACGCGTATTACACAACGCAAAGCATATCATACTACGCGTTTTGGCAAGCGTTTGGTCGCGTTTTTTTAACAAATATGTTGGTTATCAACTGGAATCAAGCGCCCAATGCGAATGCCAACGTGAATACCAATGCAAACATCACATCCAACGCGAACACCAACGTGAACCTTTTTTTCTAAATTATATTACGCGTTTGGTGTCCAGATTCGCGTTTTCTATTCACGTCAGCAAAAACTCGATGAAATGGCCCAACGCGTATAAGCCGACACATAGTGTAATACGGCCTTCAGGCTCCGCCCTTGGTAAGTGACGATCCCCTATGGGTCGTACAACCACCCTTGGATGCCCCCGCGGTGCTTCTTAAGCCCCGGCCGCACTGACCAACTCAACTCAACTCGACGGTCGAGTTGAGTTGAGTTGGGCTCAAGGGTAGAGTGTGGCTGGGGGCTAAGACTGGCGTCGTACCTTTATCTATGACTGGATCATGGCTGACGAGCGGTTTGTATTGGGTGCAGGTCGTATTGCCAGGCCGTACATACAGCTCAGTGTGAATTACTTATTTCAGGTATTTTAACATATTTTCCATTCTATTTGGGTGATAATCAAAAAGCACCTTAGGGGGCCTCCTCGGGACTGGCTATACGCGCGATAGTCGCGCACGCGGACGTAGCGTATATAAAATTACTTATACACGCGGACACAAACTCCGCCCATACAGATAATGCTTACATACGCGGACATAAGATAAAGGGGTGTGTATTGTATTTTTTTGGATATTATATGGGCATAATTTAAATAAAATATAGAAGTAAGAAAATAAAAAGGGGGTTCGGGGGCTTAGCCCCCGATTTACACATAATATACTGATGAAAAAGGGAGGTACGTCCGCGTATATTACCGTAATTGTATACGCGGCCACAACATAGCAGCAGATAACTGCGTCTATATAATTCTTTGTATACGCGGGTGCGAAGTCCGCGCAAATAGATCTGCCTAAATGCGCGGACTTCGCACCCGCCGTCATCCTCGGGTGGCTGCACGACCCAAAGGAATCGTACGAACCTCAAGCTCTAATTATACTACGCGTCTGGTACAAGAATGCGTCGGGTCACGTTGCCCAACTCGTCTGATGCGTGTTAGGGCCGTATTAAGTGCATATTACACTATGCGTATTACACAACGCGTATTACACAACGCAAAGCATATCATACTACGCGTTTTGGCAAGCGTTTGGTCGCGTTTTTTTAACAAATATGTTGGTTATCAACTGGAATCAAGCGCCCAATGCGAATGCCAACGTGAATACCAATGCAAACATCACATCCAACGCGAACACCAACGTGAACCTTTTTTTCTAAATTATATTACGCGTTTGGTGTCCAGATTCGCGTTTTCTATTCACGTCAGCAAAAACTCGATGAAATGGCCCAACGCGTATAAGCCGACACATAGTGTAATACGGCCTTCAGGCTCCGCCCTTGGTAAGTGACGATCCCCTATGGGTCGTACAACCACCCTTGGATGCCCCCGCGGTGCTTCTTAAGCCCCGGCCGCACTGACCAACTCAACTCAACTCGACGGTCAGGTTGAGTTGAGTTGAGCTCAAGGGTAGAGTGTGGCCGGGGGCTAAGACTGGCGTCGTACCTTTATCTATGACTGGATCGTCGGGTCGTAGATCTTGAGATGTCAAAGATATAAGACCCGATCGTCGGGTTAAGCTCTCAAGTGTACAGTGTGGCATACCTTAGTACCCGACTGAACTGAACTGGGAAGTAGTAAACTATAGTAGACCTAATAATCAATAATATATATATATTGTCTTTGTACTCGTAGACAGTGTATCATTGAAGTATCCCTCTATATTATACGCCACATACGTCATACCTAAAACTTGATATAACAGCTAGTGTCAACATCTTTGGGATTTGACTATATAATCATACAGTTGTCTCCATCAGATGTCAAGAATCATGTACATTTCACTCTCATGAAAATGTCTTAATTCCTTATATTTTGCATGGTTCCAATGATTATATTCAATATTGTCTTATTTTCCAACAATAAGACAATGTTGGGCTACGACAATTGAGTCGTAAAGTGTGGCATGGTAGGGATTTTTCCCTACGACCAGATAGTCGGAGGGATCTGGCGCCATCAGAGACTGCGACTATCGAGTTGAGTTGAGTTGGGCAGTGTGGCCGGGCCTTTATTCTTGCATGTCAGTGAAGGGGAACACATATAGATATGTAGCATGTGGGGTTTAAAGCCCATTGATTAGCAAATGAATGATGTTGACGAAGTGGGCATACGGATCGGAACTAAAATCAACCTATAATAATCGGACAATTTTTGCTTTATTTCATATGAACCATCTACATTTTAATATTATTTACAGACTGGTGATCAGAATTGGTGCAACATTTGGCCAATTCTTCTGGAAATACTTGATTGATTTCTCCAGTGATTTAGTGAAGTCGGCATGAGGCTTTACACTACACAATCATGTGGAAATCACAATACAGTGCACCTCCATATGCATGGCTTTCAACGTGTAAAGGAGAATATACGTGGATCTTTTTGAAGGTGGCGCCCCCTATCAGCAGAAATATGAACCCTGCAGAGGGAACTGCTGTCCAGTTCAGACTACAGCACTTTCTATTAGGCTTTCAGTGGAGTCCAGTAATTAGTCAGGTTGAAGGCTCCGGCTTCCTCCGGTGTCTACCAACCCCTCATGTCCGGTGCCCTTATTTTAGTGTGGTTAATGTACTAAGACTCAGAACGATGGCCCAGAGAAAAGATGTGACGGACTTAACATGTAGAAAAGACATTATATTTGACGGGGTTGAAGCTGAGCATAATCTTTAAACTTTCACTCACGAGCTAGTAAAATTTTGAGTAAAATGTGATTTGTTTTTAGTCATTTATCTATTCCTTTTGTTCTGACATTCCTTACAATCTTGGATACCCCAGACATGGAGCCAGAAAGCTGAACTGTGACGGGATATTTGTATATTTGAGAGCTCTCTACAAATGACGTCTTAAGCACCAGTTCCCTCGCTTCCCGATGCCCAGACCTACTCCAGTTGTAACGGGCAGCCTCCCGTGCGTCCAAAACGGCGCACGGTGTTAATTAGTGGGGGCCAGGTGTTAGTAAGGAGCGGCCTTATAGGGAGGTTAAGGAACCCCAACGCCTCGTGTGAGTACAGCCAAATAATTCCTCGAACTGAACTGGTATCTTATTACTCTAGGCTCATAACAACACACCTATGATAAAATATTTTTCAAATATGTGATATTAGCTGAGGTGGGAGATACGCTATGTGTGTGTTGGGTGATGCCTTTGGGATGCTTAACGTTCTTATTATACGGTATAATTCTGTAAGAATTGCTACAGTAACAAAAACGGTCAACTACCGTTGATTGCTTTCATTTTACGATGTATTACTGTAAAATATATTACGGTATCTTACTGTAGACATTTACGATACATGTCCGTAAAATATACAGTTCTTTTCACAGTGTGGAGTGAGAAGTGGCGCCCAAGTAGGTGGTCAAGGGTATGTAATTATTAGTCATTACTGCGCTACCCGGTGACAAATAAATAGAGGCAGAATTGGGGAATAAAAATATTTAATTTTATTGATAATAATGAAATTAATATAAGGATGTATAAGAATATATGTAATATATAAATATAATATGATAAAATGAGTATTATTTAAAATGTTATTATAATAATAATAATATTAAGGAGTGGGTGGGTGGGGAAAGGTAATGGAGTAGAGTTGTGGACTCAATGGCGTCGTGAGCGCGATTGAGAAGGCTGTAGGGAAGAGGGTTATGGGATTGTATAGTGGTTATGGAGGGAGGCACCAGGTGGCAGCAATGAGTCGCCCCTTCAGCCACAAGGGCTGTATGGGATGACCATTACTGCGCTACCCGGTGACAAATAAATAGAGGCAGAATTGGGGAATAAAAATATTTAATTTTATTGATAATAATGAAATTAATATAAGGATGTATAAGAATATATGTAATATATAAATATAATATGCCAAAACTGCCAATATTTAGTAAGGGAAGGGTGGGGGGAAGGGGATATAATTAAAAGAGTTGTAGTTTAAGAAGAATTGTCTATGAAGTGAGGTTAGCCGCTGACACGAGAGCGTCTGTGACCCGCCCAGTTGGGGTGTCGATATAACGTTTGTAAGCCGCCGAGCGCCAACCCCCACGGCGCTGGATGTCGACCTCTGTGCATCCCCGCTCGTGCGCCTGAGAGGCCGCTGTCTTGCGGATGCTGTGGAGGGAATACGGGTTTTTCTCTCCCACCTGTTCCTTTACGGCCACGTCCCATATTTTCTTTATCATTGTCACGGGGATAGGGGCCCGGGACGGGAACATAAACAGCGGGTCTGAGTCCTTCAACGTTGGGACCATCCGCATGTGCGTTTTCAGTGCCGTCACCGGGCACATGGCCTTCGTAGTGACCGTGGGGAGGTTGACGACTCGCGACTGTCCTGACTTCTGCATGGTCTTCGACCATTTCACATGGAGCTGCGCCTGAGTGGGCGTCCACGTCACATCGGCCCTTGTGGGGTGGCGCTCCGGTCTGAAAGTCCTTAGCGATGGGGGCGCGACCTCCGATTGACGGAGCGCGCCGAAGAACATTGTCAAGACCGCTGCTTTCACCGCTTGCCCTATGGGTGATGGCGGGAGAGCCGCCACCGCCCGCGTGAAGGTGTCCATAGGCAGGGGCTTCTTTGCTCGTGGGATGTAGGCCTTGTTGCGGGACAATGCATCCAACGCCATGCAGACCCGCGGGTGCTCCAGGGGGGCCATAGGGGCCGCCGCCAACCGCAGGTATGTCCGGACGTGTGATACGTGGTTTTTTATTGTCGCGGGCGCCGGGGTGTGGGCTGCCAGATACTCTATGTAGGCGCAGACCATCTGGTACGTCGGTGCCAATGGATCGGTGCGGGCTCTGCTCATGAAGGCGACATATGTCCTTACGGCGGATGCGTGGTTCCGTCTGGTGCCCTCCGCCCTCGCGAGGGCCTGGCGGTGTTTGGCCGATATCAGGAGGGAGGCGATCTCCGGATCTGCAATATATAACCAATGGCGAGTTGCAGATAAAGAAGACACAAGGGGCCATACAGGTGAGGGTATAGTGAGACACCAGGGAGACTGCCTGACCCGCATCCCTATCGCCCAGGTGGGCCCTACTCAGCGCGTCCGCCACCACGTTGTCCACCCCCGGGATATGGTCATAGGAAAGTCGGACGTCCATGAGGGCCTGGACCAACCATACGGCCCTCGCGCACTCCTGAAGTACGGGGTTTTTGGCCCTTCCGAACTTAAAGGCCTGCACCGCCGCGAGATTGTCACAGCGGACCATTATGTGTGATCCCCTATCCTGCTCCCGGATGAAGGTGTGGAGCGCCACCACCACATTGGCAGCCTCCAGCTCTGTGATGTTAACGGCGGGGTTGTCGATGTCTGCCCCCTGTTGGCCATATGCGTACTGACCGTCCGTGCCCCCAATCCCCGTGAGGCAGGCATCCACCAGGATCATCTTAGAGGGGGCGTCTGGGGCTATGATGCCCACTCCGTTCCACTGGGCACAAAATTCCGAGAACCATGCCAGATCCAGGCGTATTTCCTTCGTGACCCTGATGCGGTCTGAGTTGGCGGCGTGGAGGGCATTCAGAAGTCGGGATACAAACGTGCGGGCCGGGGGGATGCACTTTGCCACAAAGAGGAGGTGGCCCAAGAGGGACTGTAGTTTCCTCTTTGTGATGTGGTGTTTTTGCGAGCACTCCTCCACCTGTTGCACGACCTGCTCGACCTTCTCCCTTGGTATGGAGAGTGTCATATTTTCGGCGTCCACCATGACGTCCAACCACTTGACCACCCTGGCCGGGGGCTGGGCCTTATCCATCGCCTCGGGCAGGCCCAGGCGATGGAAGAGGGCGCGCGCCGTGTCATAATCCCGTCGCGCAGCCTCAGCCCCGTCAGAAATTATGATGAGGTCATCGAGGTACATAATCGCCTCCACCCCTCCGCCCCGCAGCATATCGACGATGCAGTTAGCGATAGACTGCATGTGTAGAGATGACGCCCGGGCCCCGAAGGGCATTGAGAGATCATAATAGTGGCGCCCCTGCCATGCGAAGCAGAGCAGGGACCAGTCCAGGGGGTCAGAGAGAAAGTTTTTATAGGCCCGGGAGATATCCATGGTCGCCAGGTAGACACCCGTGCCCCTGGTGCGTAGGCGTCCGGCCAATTCCTCCACGGTGGGGAGGGTGTGGTCGCGCTCCACGCCAAACACCCCGTTCTTGACTATATACGCATTAACGGAGCTGTGTAGGGGGTACGTCATATCGGTTATGACCCGGCGTTTAGCCGGGTCATTCTTCTCCCGTGACATCAGTGGCGAGATATGGCACCACGGCTCAAAGAGGGGGGCCTCTGCCGGGCCCACCACTCCGTTATACTGTATCTCCTTTGTGAGGAAGTCCTCGATGTGCTCCGGGAAGTCACATGCGCTGGGGTGGTTGGGAATATCCCTAGTGTCTGATATGGGGCCTGCGTAGCCCAACGGGAATCCGAACTTCAAGAAGTCCAGGATCTGGTCACGGCCCCCAATGTCCCACAGCGCAGTCTCCCATTCCTGAATGTTTAAGGCCGTGGGGAGCTGCACCCGTGCGCGCATGGCGTTGGGGAGGCCCGTCACCCTGACCGCGTCATAGATGCGCACCAAGTCCTCCCCCGCCTCGGGGACCATATCCGGCCAATGGGCCCTCCTGTGTGCGGCCAGTGCCTGAGGTCGTGCGTCCACCGGCCCGTTAAACGGGAGAGTCCCCTCACAGAATCTACGTATTCTATCAAAGTCCGGGTCGAGCCCCGGGGCACGTGGGCGTGGGGCACCACCCCCTGGCCCGGGGGTCGGGGGCCCCCGGTCCCCCGGCTGGGGTGTTTCTGCGCCACCGCCGCCCGGCGTGTGGGGTTCCAAGGCGCCCCTCCCCCGGGGCGGGCCCGGGACAGGCCCCACCCCATACGGCGCCACCGCTGGCCTAACGCCAAGCGGGGCGCCGTCTACGCGTTTTTTGAGAACTGATTATATTGAGTGGGGTTACCGTGGTACTGTTGTGGCTGGAAGTGCCTCCAGTTGGCCTCGTTAGCGTGTCGTGCGGGGGGTGGGTGATTCTGGTGGACGGCTCCTCCATGGTGCGCGCTCTGTGGTGCCCCGTGCTGTGCTACCGGGTGTGGTTGTCCTCTCGTAGGCGGGCCCGACTGCAACTTCCTTACGCACCCCTGGACGTTATGTCCCGGGCACTGGCGACCTACAGAATCACAGTAAGCACAGTAATGACACATCTTCACCCCCCCTTCGTCATGATGAGATGGGTAGCGACACCCCGCCTTTGTATTGAACTGGCGGCAGATCACCTCCGTGCCGCCCCCCTGTCTGCCCTCCTGCACCTTCTGCTGCGGGCCAGCCCCGCCGCCCGTGAGTGCAATGCGTACACGCAGATTCTGTATTTCCTGTTCATCGGCCCATGTTATGGATCCCCTCTCCACGGAGTCCCATACGAACTGGGACCAGCGGCGCACCCCGTCCCACGGCCGCTCCATGGCGTCGTGGGTCACATCCTGGAGGTGGCGCAAATATATCCACAAATATATCAGGAACAACGGCCTTACCAGCTACTCGGGGACAGATGAAATCCTCCTTGCAGAGCATGTCGTCCACGTATCCGTGCTGATTCTCAGTCCGCCTCAACTGCCTTGGCGGAGCCAGCCTCACGCGCCTGCCCTCGTCTTGGTAGGGGTACGTCGGTGGTGACGCCTGGTGTCCAGGTGGCGTACTGGTCCGCGGGTTGGCCCGGCTAGAGATAGAATTTGAGACCAATAAATCAATTTTTTCGTGTATACCTGCTACGTCGCCTTTGACTTGGGCCACGTCCCTCTCTATACCTTGTATGCGGCTCACACACATGTCATATCGTGAATCATTAGGCCCGCCCGGGGAGGCACCCACTGTACTGTCAGGGCCGCCCGACTGGGCCAAGTCTTGTCCCGATTCCTCTGTATCATAATCAGGGCGAAATGAGACCTCATCATCCACCTGTATACCAATACTGTCCCTCATCCGCTCCTGGGCCTTCTTCTTGGCCGCCCTTGTGTTACGGCGCATGGCGTCGGAGGGCCGGTCGGCGGTATTGTTTATGAGTAGAGAAACCGTACTTATCGGCGGGTTGCAGCGCTGCGGCGTTCCCCTTCACTCGACCACAAATCCGCGGTACACGGGAGGGCTCCCACTGCGTAGGTTACTTGTAGCGAAGAATAAATGCTGATATGTATGCTGAAAATGCTGATTTTGCTTTTTGCATAGTGTATTGGTGAGATTTAGATAAAATGCTCAAAATGATCCCACTTTTACCCTATATGAAAAGATTGGGTTGGTGGTTTTCCTCGCCTTGGTCGGCTGGCCAGAATGACTGCATTGTGCGGGGTCATGAGAAGGGCATATAGCCAACCTTCTCATGACATAAAAGGTATAGAGACAGTCCATTGAACAAATATATATGAAGTAGATAACTCAGGATCAACTTAGAATTTTTCGAACTTGATTAAACTGAGGAGGGACCTGAGCAGAATGAAGTTTAAATTCTCTATCCTCCTTCTGAATAAACAGAAGGATTCGGTACCATGGACACAATTTAATAATCTTTCTTGTTTTCTTTTTGTTGGTGTGCATTGGTTAAGATGGTTAAAATCATTATTCATTTCTAGATACCAGATCATAATTTGGAGGAAAGCCCTTGAATTATCATAATTACACATTTGTGAACCTTGATTTAATAGAGGAAGATCAAGATTTTAGAAATAAAAACGCTGCGTGTGTGTATACATGCGATGTCCTACTATACATCCCTTATGTGGACTACCTCCCCGCCCCCCCTACCCCGCAAGAAAACAAATAATTATGAAAGATTGAAAAATTGAAAAATTGAAGAGTGTAATATGCGCTGAGGTTACCTAGCTGTATGAAATTACCTGAATATAAGTAAATCTCACTGGTTTGGTTCAGGCTCATCCCGCTAGAAGGGCACCACGTTATGGTAAAAGATATATTATGACACTTCTTCCCATACCGACACTGCCACCTGGTGTGATATTTACACACTGCAACTTTTCATTCGCCATATGGCAAATCTCCCTACCACGAAGAGCTGATTTAAAGTATTTCCATCCCGGGAAGGACCTGCATGCTAGAAATTCTCAAAATAATTACTATATATCCATCTATACAATGAATACATTTTCAAACAACCGAAGAATAGTAAATGTAAAATGGTAACAAATTTGAAAAATGATGACAGGTATATTTTCACAATATTAATCTATAAATAATTATAAAATTCTTGAACATTTTTGTACTAAAGGATATTATTATCAAGCGTGTATCGTCTTCTAGGCTAACCTGCAGATAAAACCCAAGAAACTGGCTATCCGTGGTTGGGAGAATTACTACCCTAGAGTTATGGTAAGTCCATCACCCCATGTTCTTTTCCAGGATAATACGAGATATACATAGATCAGGCGTTATGGCTAGAGGTCTATATAAGTTTCATTAAAAGCTATCTAGATAATTACCATAGAGCCATATGGTAGATATCTCTTTTACTCAGTTCAAGCAGTAAACAATAAATTCTTATTCGCGTTCAGCTTTGACTTCTGAGTTTTCCGAGAAATAAAGGAAAAACGACTGGCAAATAACTACTATTGAATGGATAGTAACAACATAGGACGATAGACACTGCCGGCCCTTTGGAGTACATATGATTTGGTACCAATTTGTATCTTTCCTTTTTTGGTGGTGCTGGTGGTGAAGAAATATCATGTTTAGTGGGGAACAAAAGAAGAGACTTCAGTGATCTCAGAAGTTTTTAATTCAAGTAATGTAAACACAATTCAGGGAACTGTCCCGCTATACTTTTGGGGATGGGTTGCCTGCACGGCACTGGGAAGACGCACATCATATGTATAGTAAATTCTTACTTACGGAACTTTTTTTAGTCTAAATTATACATTTGAGTTGAAACATACAAAGGTTCACTGTGGATTACACGTTCATGTAATAGAACAATTAAGTAACGCAGACGTGGATATCTGCGTATATTGCTAATTTTCATCGTTAAGAAGACAGCATGACTAGGTCTTAACTAGGACAGTAAGGTGTTCGTAACCTTAATTGTTTTATGTTTCATCAATGTTCGACAGTGTATTTGATGTCATTACTGTATTTATGAAAAATCTGCAGTGACCGATCACATCATAATAGAAACCAAAAACCTAATTTTAAGAACCCAAGAATGTCTTTTACCTTCATCATAACAACTCCAAAATCAAAAAGCAGTTCACAAACAATAAACCTCTACACTTATATGTGTTAAGCGCCATTCACCTTGCTCTACGGTCCTGTTCATCGCAAGCCAACGAAGTTCAACAAATGGCATTCACACTGAAGTCCCACTTGCCCTGGCCGACGGTTCTGTCATAGAGGGCTGCAAAAAGTCTGTCTCAAACATTCACAAATAGTTTCATATGTGAAAAAATTATCGCAAGCTAGAGAAATTGATGACATAGCATTCACACTGAGAGGGAAGGTCCCTTGCGATCATTTTCGCAAGCAATTGCATCTAGAATCGCCGAGATTCTCGATGAAAATACTCAACATGTTGTATAATTATGCAAGGCAAAAGGTTGCAGAGGTAATCCAACGTGCACAACGTTCACAAATCGCAGAGACCACCAGGGGCGAATGTGGCTTTATGCCGACCAGTTTCGTGAACGTTTTAATCATGGTTCCCTCTGTGATGGCCCAAGTACATCGTTAGAAAAAGTTCAGCCGTTCATCAATAATTTTGTTTATCTGTTTCATACATAAACAAGCGGTCAATGAGTTTATGAAAAGGGCAAAATGCTTCACATTGCAATGGTTGATATGGATTCTCACAGGGGGCGACACCACAGTCATGTTTATCATGAAACATCAGTTTTATCCTAATGGCTGGGCCATGGATCGTTGTTGTTACCCAAAATAATAACTCATGTCTGTATCTGACCAACAAACTTTGCCTTCAAGTAGCTCCTTCTCAAAGCCCCATTCACCCTGGCTGATTTTTCTGTCGCAAAGAGCTGCAAACAATTTATCGCATGCATGAGAAAATTGTATGAGGTGACGTGTGAATGCATAGCATTCAAACTAACGCCCCATTTGCCCTGGTCGATGTTTGTATAACTGAGACCTAAGAAAAAATTGTCTTAAGGTTTCGCAAATAACCTCAGGAGCGATAAAATTATCATAAGCATGGAAATTGATTGCATAGCACTCACACTGAGAGGGAGGGCACCTTAATTGCGATCATTTTCGTAGGCAATCTATTCAACAATATTTTACATAATTTCACAAGGGAACAGATTGCAGAAGGCTACGATAAGCCAACATTTCCAACATTCGCAGTTGCAGAGACCTGTGACAAACCACGGTGACCAGGGTCGAATGGGGCTTAAGAGGAATGCTCCCTTGTGACCATTTCTGCAAGTAATCTCATCTTGAATCGCACAGGTTCTCTTCGCAAATATACATTCGCAGATCACAGAGACCTACGGCAACCAACGTCTAACAGGGCGAATGGGGCTCGGGGCATAGAACAACACGTTTGGCCCAGTGTACCCTCCCTGACAACCTGCCCTCTCCTCTCACCCTTCAAGGTCACTGAGGTGGCGTATTTGTTTTTGCCAAGTCAACTGGATCTTATTAGGTAAGGTGCATGGATGGTAAACCAGAGTTCCATACATTGACATTGCCCCATTTTGACAGTTTTAAAGTAACCAAATTTAAACAGCACAGAGCCCATTTTATATGGTTGCCGATAAAACAACATTAATTTCTGTGAATTCCTATCAATTGACAACGTGAGTCATAGCGTTTATTGTGGGACAGAAAATTATACAACCCCAGCAGATGTTCTGAGGCTAGTGCTCCCATCTCCATTGCGGGTGCACGTTTTCTTTTGGCAGTGTGCACATTTTCCAGTTGAATGTGATCCCTGGGTGCACACTTTTGTAGCCTGTGTGCCCTCATACAAAATAAATACTTAAAATAAACACTGAAAAGACCCCCCCCCCCCCCCCCCCCCGCGAACTGTTAAAGAAAAACAGTAGTGGAAAAACATAGACTCTGGCAATACCGTCGCATGGCCGAGTTATTCCTCAACTCCTTTTTTATTCGATACTATAAAAGTTAATACTTTTGTTTTTACTTTCCTGATTCACTTTACCTTGATACAGTTACCTAGTTTTCCAGGCTATAAGAAACTTGTTTTGTCAGAGGAGTTGCCCTACTTTTATCTTCTAGAAGGTAGAAATATGTAAGGCTAAAACTAAAAGTTGTTTGCCTGTTCGATGTCGTTAAAGTCACCAAAGATTAACGAATTCTGATGATTCTGAGAACCTATGCATAGGTAAGTTCAAATATATAAACGTATTTGACCTTAATGACCTTGGAAGTGACTATCAACGACACAGCTCACTGTAGTATCCATATAGGTCTTGTTCTATACTCATTGCTCTTCAAATCTGATGAAAAAGGATTGCATTGACCTAAAATGCATGATTGTATGTGCATTTCCAGTGTGCTGAAGAAACAACTTCTACAATGTATAGAGAAGCTGCACGTTCATTGAACAATAATCCCAAGCTTGTAGTGAAAGGGCATCCCTCATTCTCAAAAATATCTAATTTAAAGGAAATTAAACTTTAACATAAAATATGTATATTGACCCTATACAGGCTATCATTAAATGTTTTCTTCACTCACTTAACTTTATGAAATAACCTGGGATTCCCTATTGATTTTGCAAGAAAACTACCATTAAAATGACGTGGCATGTGGACTACTCAGGAGCCCGGTGTTCAGGGAATTTCCAAATTTAATTTTCTGTCATGAATAATTACCTAATATTCATTTTGCCTCTTTTTACTTGAAACACATTTAGGACACAAATGTGAAGTGAAATATGCAAAGATTGGCGGTTTGAAAATGAATGTGCAAGGAACCCTTTTATTGAACAATTTTATTACCCTACCCATCAGAGGAATTTACCACTAAATTGATATTGTTTTCTTGTTCCCAGTTCCAGCAGCAGTATCATTAGTATATTAACGGTACTACCAACAGCCCTTGATATACTTTAAGCACCTGAACTAAAGAAGGTTGACCTCCTCTGACAAACTGAATAATTAAAAGTATAGGGCTTATGTGTAAAGCTTGTGATCCACAACGCGATTTTGGACCGATTTTGAACCGATTTTGAAAATCGGTTTGTTAAATAATCATTGTTCTTATACAATATACAATTTTCAAATGAGTTTTGAATAATTCATATCATAAAAATGGTATTTTCGTACAAAAGATTTATTCCAAATATGTGAAAAATGCATGAGAAGAAAATTGGTTGGCCTTTGTTCGCATCGTGGATCACCGGCTTTAGATAAACCACACTGAATATTGCAAACATTTGGCCTGATCTTAAAGGGACGTTCTCGTCCGCCCGTCGTTAGGCTTACATACGCCAACGTTAGCCTAACGATGCCGTCACTGGTGGCGTGTTTTGCCCTTTCAGAACGTAATAATGCAGCGTCATTGGTCACGTCGCGAATTTGGAGCGGCGTAAGGGGGGTTACAACTCATCAACTTATGTACGTCTTACAGACGAGAACGTCCCTTTAATACCATCCGTACCACTAGCTTTTACACGCATCTTACGCCTTGCTTTTTGTGCCTATCAATTCTGTTAACCTAATTTGCAACAAGGCCGGGACGGTTGGCAGCCCTGGGCCTAGTACTTATACCTCTCTGGATGGTCTACAACGCTAATTTACTTCACATTTTCAAACATATTCCTTGGTTGTTTCAAATAGTTCCTACTCATACCTACACAATGTTCAGTGAAAAAAGAAGGTACGTTTGGTAGATTATCTTCATACACAAATTTACATGTAAGTAAACACTCAAATACGAAACTCTGCTAAGCTATTCTATATGTAACAAACCATGTAAATCATGTTTACTACAATTGCCAACATGATTCCTAAACTTACCTGAAATGACATCAGGATGGGTATTGTTAGAATCACTGGACAAATCGCCAGCAAATATCAAACTTGCCTAATAATTAAGTCTCCCGATTTGCCGGCAAGTTTGCCGATCGGCAGATGTCGGTCATTGTTCTACATAATAATTCATCCATCTATCACATTACAATTCTGAGTTGACTGTTAGGGGCAGTAATAAATTCATAGTGATATCTTCACTTCCACTTTATTCAAGTTCAATTCCTTTTGCTGAAAACTACTGCCCCAAACCAAATAAACAAGCATATTGAAATGTTTAAAGCATTTTACATTTCTTGCAGAGACCTTCTACAAATAATAAATGTTCACAGGAATTTCCGTGATTGGCATTGAGCTTAATATTCAATAAACAATACACATATATATCAGGATAGAACATTGGTTTCATGGAAAACGAAAAATTTGAAAATCTATTGAAAAACAATAATACAAGACATGGCAAGAAGATCAAGATTATCTTTTCAAGCAACCTTCCTCCGGAAAATGATGTCTTTTAATTATAAGTTCCTCAAAATTGTGCTGCCTTTGTCGGTGATTGCTTTGGTCATTTACGTCAAGATGAAGTTGCCTTCCATCCTTTGCATATACAACTTGCCTGCCAACTGGCCACCACCTCTTTCTGTAAGTAAAGTCAATTTTACAACCTCAACGAACAAGGCTGTGACAGAACTACTTCTCGGAAGGAAAAATGCAGAGTTGTTCCTCCAAGGAAAGGACACACCCAGATTAAAACCACTCAGACCAAGGAGACTGGGGTATATTTTAAACAACGAGTCCATCTGCAGGTCACACAAAGACCTTTCCATGGTTATTTTTGTCTACTCAGCCGTACATAATTTCGCGGAGAGAGAGGCTATCCGGATCTCGTGGGGAAGGCCATGGAATATGGAAGGGTAGGAAAATCAGGGCGCTGTGTTCGTAGGTGATGGGTTTTCTCTTTGAAAAGTGTGCAAATAGTGTAAGTAAGGAAAAGTGTTCATAACTTCAAAAACTGACACTTACGTACACAAATGTGCACATATTACTAAAATCCTTATAGAATAAGCTTTTTAATGATACCCTATATATTATTGTGGCCTTGACATTTTATGGTGAAAATAATATTTGAATATTAAAAATGGGTTACGAACACTGCAATACCTGTCGCAGCTTTTAGGGGTTTACACACACTTTTGCATACCTGCGTACAGTGCGCAAATATGACATTTTTGTTTGTATCTTGTTTCTGCAACGAAATATAAATTATGAATGTTCGTAACTTTTGATGGAATGGCCCCCAGAAATAGGATGATGCTATATAATCTTTATTTCTAATTGTCAATATACAAGGTATAATTATTGTACTGCCAAGTCATATCAATTCTACGGATGATTCCTTTGTTATACTTGCCATTTTGTTTATGTATATATTTAACAAATATTAAGTTGGTTTGAAAATTAATATATTTCATTTAAGAATATAGCAAATATTTGTAAGTTTTCTGAAGATTTTCACAAAAATAATCTAAATTACCCCCCATGTGCCGAAAGTATGTTAAGTCAGCTATCCGTGGTGGGGAGAATTGTGTTGGTTTGATGCAAACCACAACGTGGACAAATGAGAGTTGGGGGTGGGCTTAGGAATACTTTGTTTTTATATTAAAGTGGGGTTATCTTGTTGGGTTCATTGTTCACAACTAGTAGTTTTGAGTGACACATTAGGAACTCTGGACTAGCCATATTCATGACAATCTTGGGTGAATTCAATATATCTTTTTTTAACCATACTATTTTCAAAAACATTATAGTTCTCATATTTGAAACCATATAATAAACCATAAAACTAAATTCAAATGAATGTTCTTTGGGTAAAAAGTTCAGTATAATAGCTAAATACCACTGTCTTATGCCCAGAAGGTTAGTCCTTCCCATGCGATAATTCAATAGGGGTCATAATAATTTCATAAACATGCTCCAAGACTCTATTGATAGTTGAAGGGTTTTCTTGAGAAACATTTTGGTAAAATATTAAAATGAATAGATAAATAAAAGAAAGAACTAAATAACATTTCCAGCAGTTAGCTTTACTCTTCCTTATCAGAGTTAAAGGTAAGTTAATTATAAACATCATTATAATACAGAGCAGGAGGTAGGAAATTCCCTCAGCTTAATTATGCTAACCTTTTTGCAAAGATTGTTTGAAAGGCATGACGCTTACATATTTTTTTTTTTTTTTTTGTGATTTAAGGTGAGAAAAAAAAAAACCCTTTGGTTCCCTTTTATCAAACCTAGTTATAATCATCTAAACAGTAGGGGGCGCGGGGCGGTGAAGTGGTTAGAGCCGTCGCTTGGCATGCGGGAGAGCCGGGTTCGATTCTCGGCTGGGCCAGGTGAGACTGCTACACCTCTCTGAGCTTCCCCCTGTGACAACAACAGGGATATCAAAGGCTCCTTGGGGGCCACCGGCTGTTGTGTGTATGGCCCTGCCTATGGGACCATGCACATTAAAGAACACCTACCTCGGTAAAAGTGTAGGGGTATGGTCTCTACCTTCTCATAGATTCGATCACCATCACCACCCTTGATATGACCCTGGCAGTTAATTAGGGTGTAAAGCAACCAATAACCAACCAACCATCTAAACAGTATTTATAGTAACCCTGCAAGTTTGTTAACCCTTATAATTTCACTTATCTGGGATAAGAAGAACTCATTTTCCTCAGAAATATGATATAACTTTTTCTACTAATTTAGGAATAATTAGGAAAATAATTTATCTAATCATTACAGTTTTTAGAATCTCCTATCGATTGTTTGCGATGTATCAGATCCAATTTTTGGTGCCTTGCTAACGCGGCCATCTAGTGGATCTATCCTGAACTAAAGACTCAACTGATTGGCAATAAGATTGTCCGATTCTTCCAGATAAAGCAGGGGCAGATATAGGATTTCAAAAAGGGGGGTCCATATATAGGGTAAGTACTAAAAGTGTGTGCATACGTGCGCATGCGCACGACGTTTTTCTCTCTTTGGCAAGTTTGAGTGCCCACCAAAGGCGGGGGGGGGGGGGGGGGGGGGGGGATCAGGACCCCCTGGACCTCCCCCCCCTGTATCCGCCCCTGTAAAGTACATTAATTTTGCTTTAATTCAACACAGTGGGTATTGGGCTTAAAGTTGTGTATGCATATATATGAACATGTATACTAGGTATGTGTAATCTGTCTTTGTTCATATGTATGCGCATAAATGAGCCAGTAGGTATATTAAATGAGTTAGAAAATTCAATTTTGAGCTGATGTGATCCACAGTTATAGCAATCAATTTTTGATTAACATGGAACAAGGCACTGTCTTATTGAATTATTCTCATACTCAACATAGTAGCCATATTTGGTCATTTTCTTCCCAAAGTGCAACCTAACACGGCTATTATAACTATCATGTTCCAATGATGTTTCATGAAGATGTCATTTCTTCCAGGTATACATCCAGAACTTTATTTCTATTAGGAAGAACGCCAGATAATATCATCCAGGAGAAGATTGTGGAAGAACATGAAACCCACAGAGATATTGTACAAACTGATTTCTGGGACACCTACCGCAACCTCACCTGGAGGCATTTTCAGAACAAAATCTTAGTTAAAGATCATTTTTCTTTGTTGTAATAAGATTTTCTTAAAGATAAGAGAGGTTTTAAGAAGAAGAAAACTAATTCTTTGTAAAGGCTGTATAAAAAAATCTTTGTTCATTAAAGAGACCTACAACCTGATCTTAGACCCAGTATGGTCAATGTTATATCAATGGCAAAACACAGGTAAGAAAGTAATTTTACCTAGGTATTTCATAACATGATGTTAAGAATCAATCGATTCTTAAAAAGCATCTTTGTACAATTCAACATCAATTTTGAATTAGGAATATCTTATTTCAGGTACTAAGATTCACCCGTTTCTTATTATTTTGTTATGAAATACCCTCCAGGAAGGGAATAAGTATGCTGCAATGGTTAACAGACTTCTGTCCCAACATCAAGTACGTCCTCAAGGCCGATGACGATGTGTACGTTGACATCTTCAAAATTCTAAAGGTTCTGACGGACTTAAAGGCCTCTTACAGAGATAGATTCATGTTTGGCTTCGCATTCACAAACTGGCCTGTGTGGCACGTAGACAGGTTAACCCAATCCAGTTATAAGCAGGGGGTCCTCAGGGACATTCTCCCTGCAGAGTCCTATTACCCTACACACCTGACTGGTTTGGCCTATGTATTCACTTCTTCTATTCTTAGTGAGTACTACACAGCTGCCATGACCACACCAATATATCACGGGGACGATATTCATATGACAACATTTCTTGCGTGTCAGATTCCTGGTCTGGAATACTTCACCGTTTTCCAGCCGGGCGAGAAGATTTTTAAGAGCGTCACTATTCCCAACTGGTACACTTTGACGGTGGCATGTGAGGCCTGGTGCCTGTACAGTGTTTGGTGCCACCATGTGGCTGTGTTGGAAGGCAAGTATAGGTCCTCGTTTGGGGAAGAGAGGCGACAACAAGAACTAAGTAACTGCAACAAAAGGATTGGTTAAGACTTCAAATACACATTCTATTGAATCTTGCTGGTGGTGTGACGTTATAATAACGTTGCAGCAGCATTCTGTGTTGGTTCTTGTTACATTCTTTTGATGATCCCAATTATGTCGGTGCGACCTACTGCTATGACGTTGCACTACGACATTATTATAACGTTCTGGTTATGTTCTTCAACCTAAACAGAATGTTCTTATAAAGTTCTGTTTTGGTTTCATCCTAACCTCACCAAAAATAATAATGTTCTAATTTGGTGTTCTTTCGACCTCACTATCAATAACGTAATTGTAACGTTCAACGTTAGTAAGTAACCAACTGACTAACAAAGTATGGTTGCAGAACATTTCTGTTATGTTGCAAGCTGGCTGCGGTGGCCCCTTGCACAATACTGATTGTAACGACGAATGCGTCTGTTGTCATCCTTGATCATTGTTAGGATATTTTTAGACTCTTCAAAATGTCTGTTTAGATGACCTGCTATTTTTTCACAATATATAGGCCCATAGTGTCACTTCATATATCAATTTACAAAATTTTATTTTATCCCTTAGAAAGTATTTTTATAGCTATTCCGCAACAAAGATATTGTAACTTGTCTCTGTTAATCACATGTGCTTTAAGGGAGCCAAAAGCAATGTTGTGTCAAAATATGACAAAATTTTGCAAACTCAAATAACTATGAAAATCCATTTTAAGAGTCTAACTTAAGTCAGTGTTACAGTATTAAATCATGATAACCAGCCATAGCTTCACTAAATTCCATAATACTCATGTCACGTATGTCTGTAGACAACAATGTTTGTAAACAAACCAATTTTGGTGGGTCACCAAAATTGATCAGGGATGAGTTTTAACGTATTGTGATATAGTTTAAGTCTGTATTCACAGTCTATATTTTATCTCTTTTGGCTACCTTTAAAGCGATCTTTAAAGTGGTGGTTGTTATAGTAGGTCATTGTGCAACGGGGTACCCATGGAGATCTGAAAGGATCTGAACCTTTTCATTTAACCCGAAGTCTATTTGCCTAATGAGATAAAATCTCTTGAAAAAAAGACTTGAATTCAAAACTCGGATAAATAAGTGGTTACATGAGTATCTTGAATAAGGTGAATTTGTACAACGCAGGCTTAACTTAGTCTCCATTGTCAATGTTTATTTTTATTTGAATCGATGGTACTCTGTTGCATGTTATCTTCTGTTGTATATATATATATATTAGCAATGCTTTACTTGTTCATTATTTTCTAAATTATGAGGTGGCTTTACTTAGTCTCCTTATACAATAGCTTATTCTGGTACTGACACTTAACTTAGTCCCTATATTGTCTAGTATAATATGGACCTAGGTGTGCCTAACTTAGCATCTGATTTATATTTGTCGCTTTGTATAATTTACTCAATACTTACATGGAAGAACATCAATGATGAATGTGGTTCAATAAATAAATGAATAAAAAAGAAGTTTTCACAATAGATAACCAGATCTTTCCACTGAATGTTTAGGAGTGGCGTTTCATATAGTCACAACATCGTTTAAATGTAATATTTTGGAGTTTTTAATAATAGTTATAGTTTGGATACCTTAAAATAAATATTTCTGTGAAGCAGGGTGACATATATAAATAATAGTTCTGTAACCATGGTTCCTAGCTTGGATTTATTGACGCCTCACCATCAAAAATCTGGTTTTTGATGAGCTACTCACATCATCATTATTTTTTAAACTTAGAGTTGCAGGATACAATAAACATACACCATATTCATTTATGTCCTTTAATCACCTTGTTCATTGTTGTTTTTAATTATTCTATACTCAATCACATAGCAAGCGAAAGGCAATACTGTTTAAAACATGCAAACCCATGAAAAGTTATTTGAAATCATTGCATATATCTAATAATAGCCATCATTACTTGGTTAATTTAATTTTAATAGTTTACTGCTTGCAAATTGGGTGGAAATGCTATCCCCTTAAAGGGAGCCAAAAGCATTGTAGGGTCAAAATTTTGCAAATTCTGTTAACTATTGAAATATATTCGATTGCAATAGCCTAGGCCTGTGCTAAAATATAGACTGTGAATACAGACTTAAGCCCCATACCCACTAGGCGATTTTACGGGCGACTGGCTACGGGCAACAGAAGAATCACTGGTAAAATCGTCACCAATTGAGATCAAATGTTAGTATGTAACATTGAAAAGTTACATACTAACATTTGATCTCAATTGGTCATGATATGACCAGTGATTCTGCTGTTGCCCATGGCCAGTCGCCGGTAAAATCGCCTAGTGGGTATGGGGCTTTAAACTACATCAAAATACATAAAAACCTCCTCTCTGGTCAATTTTGGTGACCCACCAAAATTGGTTTGTTTACAAACATTGCTGTATTCAGGCATAAATGACAAGCATATTATGGATTTTAAGTATGGTTATAGTTAGTTATCATGTTTTATACTGTACCATTCGCTAAAGTTAGACTCTCAGAATGTATTTTCATAGTTATTTGAGTTTGCAAAGTTTTGTCATATTTGACTCAACATTGCTTTTGACTCCCTTTAATGTTTCTTACTAATGTCCTCAACAAAATTAAGAGTTATTTGTTATACATCTTTGTGCAGTGATAAGTCTCAGGCATAAGTTGTTAAGGCTCCACATGTGTGTGCCTCTGACAGAAAAAGAGGTTATTTGATTCTATTTCCGTATTTATTTGCCTCATGTGCAACAGCCTCTCTGTGAAACAAGGGTTTTTTGTTGTCATTGTCAACTTTAAAATTTTTCACACACAAAATTATTGCTTTTCATATTACACAACACAAAATTTCATTTTTGGTCAAATTTTAACTTATTTAACATGTTTGGTATATATGACATATTTTCTCAGTAGTTATTGATTATAAACCAAAGTGTATATCTGTAAACCCAAAGTTTGCAGAGCTGGTCACGTATTTGTAACAAATTAAACGAAACATGTTTTGCAGTTGTTCTGGCTAGTAAAAGTTGTTCTTCTAATAACATGATGTTTGGCCTATATGGCACTACTAGTCGCAAATTAAGAATAACATCAATAATATAGCAAAACGTGAAACATCTCAGTTAAACTATAGCATATGAACTTCTGAATCGATTACTGAATACTGCATTTAAATAATTCAAGAACTAACAAGTTAGTATAGCACACAACCTAAGCTTGAAAGATCATGTCAGATTAGTTTAATTTAAAGAACCTTACATTCTATTTAGCCAATTAATTGTTGCTTTTGATCACTCAAACCATTCAGTTTTTTACATTAGTTGACTGTTGGTACGTTTTTGATGTATGTCCTGCTTTCCTTGATTCTCTTTAGATATCATGGCATCCCGTTGGTTGATGAAATTGATCTTCTGTGCCAGTGCAATAATTTAGTTTTCAATGTTGATCACGACCCTGAAGGAAAAAGGGAACTTAGGAGAGTCAACCATAACCATGAGATCAAAAGACAGCATAGAAAAGTCTTTTCCATGGTTTTATCCACAAGGAACCTA
The DNA here is from genome assembly GCA_936440205.1 of Lepidonotus clava. Classification (NCBI taxonomy): domain Eukaryota; kingdom Metazoa; phylum Annelida; class Polychaeta; order Phyllodocida; family Polynoidae; genus Lepidonotus; species Lepidonotus clava. The sequence continues at coordinate 4,351,896 of OW387134.1, forward strand.
TGCGTGTATTGTTTCTGAGAAAAGCTTTGAAAAAACTCAGCTAATGCCTGCAAAACCTGTCTCCCATAAACCAAGATTTAAGGAAGACTTTAAAAGAGTGCTGTCAGAATTAAACATAAAGCATAGAGTTGTCGAAGGACACAGCGATAATTCATCAGAGTCTACTTCTATGAACCTTACACTTGTCAATACCAGCCCATTTATCCGAACCGTCTGTGAAACTGGTTTTGATAGTGGCCATACTCTCAGCTGGCTGACAGGAAGCACACAGACTCACGTTTATTCATTTGACCTAGGAAACCATCCTTACTCTCGTCTCATGGCTGAATATCTAGAAACTACTTTCCCAGGAAGGCTAACAATGATATGGGGGGATTCTAACTTCACCATACCAGGCTTTGCAAAGATGAACCCCAAAGTGAAATGTGACCTGGGGGCCGATCCAAGGAACATTTATGAAGCATTTGTATCTCAAAATGCTCAAATACGAAGCATATTCCCGTTCCAGGGAACATTTACGAAGCAAAAACGGAACATTTTTTATGATTCGAAAATTTTACAAAGCGAATGCTTCGTAAACACTAAAAAATACGATCACAAATGTTGTGATCGTATATTTTTAATGTCAAAATTATACAAAGATACTCGTCCAACACTATAGAAACATATCATTTTGCTAATTTACAGAGTCTACATCAATATATATGACCTCTAAAATGAATTATTTAATGTTTTCAATTTTGCAAAATATGTTCCATAAATTAACAAAGCATCTACAATGCATTTACGAAGCATTTTTTACTTCATTTTTTACGAATTTGAGCTGTCCCTGGTTGAAAATTTTTAGAATATTTGCTTTGTATATTTGGGATACGAAGCATTTCGTAAATTCTCCCTGGATTGTCACCCTGATTGTTGTCTATGCTGGACCTGACTACAGCTCTACGAAAGATGACTTAAACCACTTTAGAATGCTCGCAAACAAAGGCTATCATTTACTTACCATAGTTGGCCTACCTGGCAATCCACTCTTACAAATTCCAAATGGATGGTATGAGGAGGTAACACTCGATCGTGTCAAAAAGTTCTTCAGATGTGTGTCTCCTCATAATGGAAAAAGAGGCTTTGCTTTTGCACAATATATTGATCTTAAATAATGGCATCTCCTACTCTATTTGATTTAGTTATTCATAAATGATAATTATAAACCAATGTTTTTTTTATCTAAATGGTCACTGCATATAATATCATACATGCTATTATAGACCTGTCTACGTTTGCCAGCTAGCCCACCCCTAAATTTTATGATATCAACATTTTTAGAAAAATGTTCATCATACTTGATTCACAGTACTTTTGCTACTACTATTACCCAAAATTAAACTTGATAAGGTTTTACTTTCAATATGATGTAAAATATGTATCTGTAGAACTGGAAAGCAAAAATGGCATTTTCCCATAGGGAACAGTGTTAAAGCCCTTCAGCTTTGCCCACAATGTCCAACCCTAAAATCACAAAAACACAGTTTATTTAGTTTCACCTAAAATGGAGGAAATTACCTAATTGAGAGAAAATGATAATTCATCCTCATTTATCAACACCTTTTTGACTTAGAAACACACAAGTACTAGCTCATTCACTCAGATTTGTGTCAGTGCCTAACTTTACCAAAACTACAATTAATTATGTCCAACCTCTGTATCATGCCAGCAATACGTCCCAAAGTGGACAAGTCTATTGTGAAGTTGAAAAACCTAATTAAAGGCTGTTCAATGTTAGGTTTTGGACAATCCATGTCATCTGGTGACATGAATGTAAAAGGATAAGTGAGAAGGAATAAAGCGCTTGGAGAGGTATAAGGGATGATGCAACGTGTGATGATGCAACGTGTAACTATAACTCAAAGAAAAATGAAATTCTCTTTTGAAGATATTAATAAAAGAGTTGTTGTGTTGGATGTTGGGTGATGGGGCCTCTGTGACCTCTCAGTAGCATACATCTTTTTACAGGACCCAAAAGCGTAAAGGGCCATGCCCACTGTACGATTATCCCTGAGTCGGCCGACAAATTGTTGATAGAATTGATTGATTTTGTCCTTAGAATCGGCTGATTCTACCAGCAACTCAGATCAAACCTGGACGTTTCAATGTACTGTACCAACAGGGAATAATATGAGTTGGCCGATTCTGCCCTTTTCCCACTGTCAGTAGCCGTCAAAATCGCCTAGTGGGTATGATGCTTAAATTATTCGGGCGGAAGAGATCCATTATCACACCACCCAGAATGTTATGCAAAAATGGTAAACTACATTAACAGAACAGTCCTTTGTATCTTATGATTTGATTGTATTCTTTCATGATTTTTGCATATTCATCTGAGGATTTGGTTTTTACAAACACAGCCCGCTTTTATCTAGAAAAAGGAAATTTATTGTCTGATTTATGATTTATGATTATGGTACAGGAGATGAAGTATAAATTAAATAAATTATAGCACAGAAAAAAACACTGCTTTTGATTTAAAAAGCTCAAACATTAAATTATCTTAAACTGTTTTGCGTGTATTTGTTTTTTTATATAAGTATTTGAAATTACAGAGAAAGGCTAAAGTTTTACCAATTATCAAATAGGTGTTTGTCAGGAAAAGAAAATCTTATTTGTTTGCCTGCATATAAACACTATCTAATTGCACAGTTAGATCTGCTAAAATGTTTGATAGCAGACAGCCATGAAAATTTATAGATTACCTGGGAAAAGGCTGACATATTTATAACTGGAAGATAGGTCAATGAAAAAGTAATACTGAAAAGGAGTTTTCCCTTTGTTTTTTTCCAAACATAAATAGTAAATAGTTCCAGCTATGCAAATAAGTACAACATGATGAGAGGTTGTCCTTATTGTCCCCTCACCATCCGGGTCACCAGCAGGGGGTGAAACCAGAGGTGTTAGAGAGTGCGATTGGGTAGATGCAGTTTGCAGTGACCTTCCTCTGGGGGAGTTGTAGACCAGTCAGGTGAGTTGGTGGTTGTCTATGGTCAGTACTCTTTGAAGGCTGAATAACCAAAGCATTTGTAAAACATTCTCTTATTACAGAGGGCTTATCCTCCTGAGGCTGAAGGTTTGCTGATCTCCAGTAGGATCATCAGAGCATGCAACAGTTTCTTTCTTGCCACTCTTCTTTTCTTGCTTATTAAATATAAAATACTTGCAAACCAACATCTGGACCCAGCCGGAGTGCGACGTAACGGTCACCTTATGCAACCATTCTGTTTTGGTTAGTCTGTTACTTACTAGAATAGCACGTAACCATTACTCTATTTTTCTGAGAGGTTGAAACCTAACCAAAGAAGAATGTTATCATAACATTCTAATGAAGTAATATTAAGACCAAATCCAAACAGAACGTTATAGCGACGTTCTGATTGGGTGAGGTTGAAACCTCACTTAAAAAGAACATTATTGTAACTTCCTCACCAGGGAAGGTACTAACCTAACCTAAACAGAATGTTATTGTGATATTCTGATTAGGTCAGGTCTTAACCTAACCTAAACAAAACGTAACTGTGACTATCTTATTAGGTCAGGTGTCAACATAACCTAAACAGAATGTTAATGTGACATTCTCTTTTGGTCAGGTCTCAACCACACCTAAACAGAACGTTATTGTGACGTTCTTATCAAGTCTCAGTCTTATAAATAATGTTATAAGAATGTTATCACAACGTCACAATGCAACGTCGCAATAGTTAGTTGCAGCGACGTTATTAGTAGTCATCAAAATAACGTCGCTGCAACGTTACAATGTAACGTAACAAACACCAATCCAGAACGTTGCTGCAACGTTATTATAACGTTACACCGCCGGCAAGGGAACGTGTCAAGCATGGTAACACTTTGTAATTTGGTATGAATTTGTTGTTTTAAAACATCTGCACACACTTTCACCCTTTATTCTAATTTGTCTATAAACAAGTTGTTTTCCAACTCTGTATTTCCCATATATCTGTTTGAATTTGTGTTACATTCCTAATGGATTATAAATAAGTTGTTTTTAAATTGTCATTTCAAAAAACAAAGTTTCAGAAGTAATAATCTATCATTATTCAAAAGTCCTTATCTGTCATTAGTTTCATATGTTCATACTTGATAAAATTTGACAGATTCATTTGCTATATGGAGCTCAAAAGGAACAGACAACACTACTATTTCAGTGTTAATTGCCTGAATTTTTTGTATTACATTGCACAGCAAGACATATAGTAAAGTATTCATCAAAGAATCTGATTAGGGTGGCACTCCAAGGACATTTTACGGAGTATTCGTATTTTGAGTTCATTAGATACAAAGCAAACTCTTCAACCAGGGAATATTTACAATGCAAAATAGGTGTCCTTTGTATGATCCGTAAATTTTACAAAGCACTATAAATGCATCATAAATGCTAAGATATATGATCACAAATATTGGGATCGTACATTTTTATTGTCAAAATTATGCAGAGATACTCTTTAAAAGATATAGAAAGATATCATTTTACCAATCTGAAGAATATACATCAAGTCATATGCAATCTAAACTAATCTATTTTATGTTTCTAATTTTGCAAATTATGATTCATGAATATACAAAGCATTTACAACACATTTAAAAACATTTCCATCTACATGTTTACAAATTTGGACTCTCCCTGGTCGAAAAATCTTTGTTCTTTATATGTGAAATACTAAGCATTTAGTAACTTCTCCCTAGATTACCACCCTGGCACATATAGACACTGCCCACTATCAAACCATGTGATTGGATAATATTTATGGTCAAAGTATCATTACATCTTACTAACAAAATGTGTATCAAACTAGGTAAAAAAGATATATTATTGCCAAGACCAAAACTTGTAGTCCTTGACCAAAAAGTAGTAGATATTATTGCAATATATGAGTCATAATCCGGGTCCGAGCAATACATTATGATGGTATTGTAAGATTACAGGCACACATATCATAAACAAATAAATAATACATACAATTATTTCTTAATAATATTTTAAAACCATCCCTGGTGATTTGTGCTAGGTTGCTAGAATGATTACCAACATAACATTATAATAGCAACATTAACAAGTTTTCAACTTCTTAACTAGTACTCCTCATATAACTATGTATGATGGCATATTAAAGAAAGCATTTTGGACATTTCTCTCCCACTGATAAATAATCTTTTATCGATTAAACTTGCTAGAAAGTCAAATCATCACTTTCTTCTGTCTTTGTAGTTTTCAAGGATTTCACCTGTCCAATCAAATTTTGTGGGTGATTTTGGAAAATTAACAAACTCTTCCCTCCAAACATTCAAGTTGTAGTTTCTTTTATTAGCACCTTTCCCTGAATAGTGTAGCCCCTTCTCTTTTCTATGGGTGGCAAGGCTGTGAGGACGGGGTGTCAAAACTTGCAAGTTGGGGTGGAGTGTGTAAAGTTTGTGGTCAATGATATATCGCATAAAATACATGGAATGTAGCATTGTTTGTCCTTGGTGTTTGTTATTAAAAATCTTATACCATTGTGAATGCAGTATTATCTCCTTGGCTGAGGGGTCAAAGTTGGGAATGAGGCTAACGTTATTATGGTACCAGTCCTGGTATGCCCTCCAGTGGTCAGGAAAGGGGGCATACCCATAGGTACAAATTAACCCATACAGGAAAACAATGTCTGACTTATTTCTTGGTCGAACGATTTGTCCTCCAATGTTTGGACCACCTGAAATCATGCAATGTACGTCATATAAACAAATTCCAACAATTTCTGTTTTCCCCGAATAAAAGTCCCTTGCTCTTTTAAGAAACCTAAAGAAATACTTTGATACATCCACATCATCCTCAATAAATACCCCTATTTCTTTAGAACCCTGGCTTGGCCTCCAGGTGTAAATCCATTGGAAGCCAGAGTTAGAATGGTTAGTCTGTACATGGACACAGGTACGACCATGCTGCCACTTGAAAGTCTTCGCTACTTTCAGAACTCCTTGATCTACTGTACCCTCTTCGGAAACATCTATCCAGATCTCCATTGCAGCAGTCACACCCATGATATCTGCCTGCTGGAGAGAGGCCAAACACTTTTTCAGAGACTCTGCTCTATTGAAGGTCAGTACCATGACCCTCAGTGACACCTCATCCCTGTATAAACATGGCTCAAATGACCTACACTGAGCACACTGGACGTTTCTTATGTTTCTTTTCATGGAAATTGAACTTGGATTGATTTTTTCTATTAATCTCCAAGCAAAGTAAAATATTAGGCAAATGCCTAGAATGACAATAAAAAATGTATGCTTCCACTTCAGTTTCATCCTAACAATGTCTAGATACTCTTGCAAACCAAATTCAGTGATTGAATCCCATGGTCATCTTGTTGTTTGTAAGGTTACTTCACTGAAAAAAGAAGACTACTGTTACTTTCATCTTCAAGGATTGTGACATGCTATGATTTCATGAAATTGCTTTTGAATGTGATATTGCAGAAGATTCAGCATGTTACAATTCTGATGCTTCTTTACTGGCTGAGGATAAATAGTTGTCTCCCCTGTATGGTTTAGATAGCTCAGCAAATTTGGAGAAAAATTGGGATCTAAGCTTGAAAAGTAACAGCTAAGGGGGCAAAGGATAGTGGGTAGACTTGTTATGAATAGTAAGGGGTTTAGCAAGCTCATAATTATGTGCATACTTCATAAAAGAATATTCCAATTAACTGTGATTAAGGTACATGATTTACTCAGTATTGGCAACTAATGCAAATAAGTTGTAGTTAGAGAGACACTTACCAATGCTTAAGTGTTTCGGCCCTTGTCAAACACTGCCCACGGACCACCAACTCACCTAACTGGTCTCCAATTTCCACCAGAGGATGGATCACTGCATCTATCCATTCACACTCTCCAACCAGAAATACCCATTGTCTGGGACTGAAAAGGGAAAATGCGGGCAATCTCTCATCATTCTGTGATTATTTACCTAGCTGAAAGTATTTACTCTTCATGTTTCAAAAACCTTGGCTTCGAGAACTATTTCGTTGGTGTTAGGTAAATAAACCTATTTCATTGGCCTATCTTCAAAGTATGTCAGTCTTTCTCCAGGTAATCCCTGAACCTTCAGGACTGTGTCCTATTAAATGTTTTGATAGAGTTTTTTCTGAAATATGCAATAGAGTTTTTACTGAATTTTCTCCTGACTTACACCTACTTGATAAATGGTTTAATAAGTAACCTTACTTTAAATTTGTACATAATCAGATCATTCTCTAACCAGTATTAAAAATTGTGATAATTGTTGCGAGTTTATGAATATACACAAAATAGTTCAAAACAATTTATGGTTCAGGCTGTTTAAAACCAAATTGTGTGTAATTTGTGTTAAGCTTAAATTACTTAATATTTCATCTCTTCCACTACTACTGCTACACTATTAACATATCATTATTATCTTAAAGGGGCTCACCAAGGATATTAGGCTATTAGGAAAACGTATATTATAAGCAGCTGTTCTAAAACTATCCATCAAATAACTATCCATCCAGCTGTCCACTAAGAACCAATCAAAACTTTAATTACAACCCTCAAACAGCTATTAGATGGATGCATAGGGACTATCATGAAACTTTAACCCTCTCCAGACTCCACCTAATGGAACATAAATTATGTTAAACAAGCAACGAAGCCTTGGTCGTTTTTCTAGTGAAAAGCTATCTGAAAAAGATTTATTAGAACTTGAGTTATGACCATTTGAATAAACAAACTTCAGTTTCTGTTAAATGAAGTAGATTAACCTATTCTACATGATAATGTCATTACAGCTAGTTAAACCTATCATGTGAAAATGTTACAAAATCTATAAACAACTATATCTTTGCTCCTTTTTAAGATATTTTCATTCTGATTTTAGCTTTATAACAATGGTTTTTTCTATGAGCTCACTGGGGACCTCTGGTTGACCTACTTAAAGGCATTCTCATTGCACTCCTCCCCTCTTATATACTACTAACACACATTACCCACTTGCTGATGGCTATGGATACAAGGAGTGGTACGTACATCCTATCAACTTACACTGACCCTTATACGCACTGCTCATTTGCCATGCAGGTGATAATAGTAGTAGTGGGGTCTGTTAACAACATTTTCGTTACGCGGCGGATAAAAGCACCAAATTTTGCATGAGGCACCTCTGAGGCATAACTATTGAATCTAGAAGGGGAGCCATCTTGAAATACCAAAATGAAATTTTGACAAATTTTATATGTTTTTAGCATTTAAAATTTAAGGTATTTAACCAAAACTTTTGACTAGCTTCGATTAGACCTATTGTATAGATTCAAAAGGTAAATATTTGAATTCCCTGTTCTAAAATCTACCAATTTGGACAATAGCAATGTGTTTCTAGGCATTTCAGAAGCTGAGATATACGATTATTTCAATAAGGGTCGGCCATATTGGATTTTTGGCCCCCGTCCAGGTTATATTGATATTTCAAGGTGGCTCCCCTTTTAAATTCAATGAAGGGGTCCCAGGGGATCATCATACAAAATGAAATCAAAAAATCTTGTGGCAAAAGAGTAAAGTCTATATCCTTTCTTTTGAATTATTTTAGAATCCAGCGGTCATTATCAAAGGTATCATGCTAATGAATTCAGCCATTTTGAAATTTATGGTATTGTATTGGATGAATATCATATTTATTGAGCCCTCTAGGCTATTAACAACTGATATTGGAACCATTTCCCCTGACCTTAAGCCTAAGTAGCTAAAAATCATAATATTTCTCAAAATTGGTCAGCCATCTTGGATTTTGGATTTCCGCATTGACTTGAAACATAAATAATTGAATTCCCTGACCCATAATCCCTCAATTTTGACACCAACCATGTCTCTTTAATCTTTTTAGAAGCTGAGATATAAGAATTTTTATAGTAAAAGTCAGCCATATTGGTTTTTGGGCCCCCACATCCGTCCTATTGATATTTCAACGTGGCTCCCCTTCCAGATTTGATAGTTATGCCTCAGAGGTGCCTCATACCAAATTTGGTGCTTTTATCCGCCGCGTAACGATTTCTCAAAAAAATGACCTTAACAGACCCCACTATAGGGAGGTTTAGATATTGGTTCCGTGAACACCAACCTGAACGTGTGTAGTCATTAGATCCTCTAAATAGCCCAAACCCCGGTGGATACCCCTGTCAAGGTGGAAGGACCACAGGTAAGGGCCAATTAATCCAGTGTATGCCCCAGCACGTGAATGGCCCTTATAACGCCTGACACCTTGCCAGTGGAGGGAATCACCATCACAGGGGCATGCAGAGGGGTTTTACGACACTTCTTGACTTGTAGCTACCATTCAAGATGTTATGACATCGCTGTATTAATAACGCAGCTATTCGAAACAAAAAATCCAAATAAATCTAACACATCATATAATTATTGACATATTAACATAATATTACATCAGAATGCGAGTTTCAAAATAGATTCAATTAAATATAAGAAAGGAGACAACATGGGGTGTGTATCACAAGTGACCATTTCCCAGTGTTACAGGTTGACAGACAGACCTAGTCAACCGTGTCCTATTGCTCCACTGCCCCTTCATACCCACCATAGAACTATCTGTAATTAGATTGACGGGGCTTCGCGTATAGACCTGTTTTTTTGTGCACAAGACGCTTTGCGTCTAGGCTCAAACAGAGTACTTCATTGGCCAGTCTATCCCCGCCCCCACGTATCCCTCACGACCTCTGCCCGGGATGACACCTGCTGCCGTGGCAATGAAATTATATTTGGCACCACACAACTCCACTCTCCAAGCAGGTCATGGTGTACAGTCCAGTTCTCTGCTGGAGAGTACGTTGCGACGACGCTCCTCGACGTGACGACGTTTGTCGACGTGACCACCCTCGTCGACGTGACGCCCTCGTAAATCTTTATTTCTAATCTGATACCATAGTTGTTTTGAGGATAAAAACAGTCTACAGTCATAAAGAATAAAAAATACATTGAAAATATAAGTTGAACATATCAGATCCTATTTATATGTGACCTTCTTCCGCTGGATTGAAAACCGGCAAGGGGGAGTTCACAGGCCTGAAGGAAACCACTATAGGCTGAAACCAGCGAAAAAAACATGGTGGTTCATGGAGAAAATCTCGTTTCAACAGCGTTTTTAGAAAGGGGGAATAACATATTTTTTTTTAAATGATGCTCATTACATTTTTAACTGTAAGTTGATTATAAGAATATTTGAAAAACAAAGGCATTAGTCTACCTAAATGAAACACTGCTAAAATATATGGGATTAGGTACATTGATCTTAAACATTTATTCAATTACACAAAAATAGTACCTCACACAGGTGTTACTTGTAGGATCTAAACCTCTTATTTGAGCCCCACGTGAACGTTACCCTGCCCCCACGTTCACGTACAGGTTGGCGTTCACGGGACCAATATCTAAACCTCTTTAGTATAAGAAGGCCCGCTGGGGTTGTCCGATGTGGAAGGAAGACCCGTCAGTCGGCATATGCTGGCCACAGGGTTGTTGGTGCACCCTAAGGGACGACCCCTAAGGGTCTTCTATATTTTATCACCCAAGCAAAATACAAAATAATGTTGAAAACCATGAATACAAGCCATGAAGGGAGCGGTATAAACACCCTATCACTATGCACTTACCCTCATATGCACCACTCGTCGGCCGCGAAGGCGATAAACAGCTGGTAGCACTAGGCCTTTGATAGCCCTGGGCGCTGTTCCACGAAAAGTGTTCGCAAGTTACATGGTTTTACCTTAATATGTGCGCAAATAGTGTAAGTAAGGAAAAGTGTTCGTAACGTCACTTACGTACACTTTCATACACAAATATGCACATTTAACAAAAATTGGATTTTAATTCATTTTCACTCTTTTCTTTAATAGCTGCATGAATTTTCATCCGATTCTAATTTGGTTTTCATTAATGAATTCCTTATAAAATAAGCTTTTTAATGATAGCCAATACATAATTCTGGCCTTAAAATTTCATGGTGAAAAAATATTTTGATATTAAAAATGGGTTATAAACACTCAAACATCTGTCGCAGATAACTTGGAGTTGCGTACATATTTGTTATGCTGCGAACAGTACGCAGAATCATATTTTTGTGTGTATCTTTTTTCTGGAATGAAATGTAATTTTTTGAATGTTCGTAAGTTTTTGTGGAATGGCCCCCTGTTGTCGACCACAGGAATAATGTCTTAGACCTGTTTACAAGTTTTACAGCATTTACTAAGGTACATTTAGTGATGAGTGTTTACAGAGGTCATGAATGATTACAAATACGATAAGTTCTTACAAAGCTGACTTTAATTCTCTTGGGCTCCCAGTTTAAACTACCTGGGAGTCTGGGGGAAGGGAATGGGCCGTCTCCCTCATATCGTCTCTGGTTTGGCCCAGCTGTCCATTCTTAGCCTTCTAATTTCTTCGCTTGGGGCCGTGACGAACCCTACTGGGTCATCACTCACCCCAGTTCTTACATCGTCACGAAGGGTTATAGTCTTCACGCCCTAGATACTCAGTCACCACGTCCACCTTCTCGGCCTTTCTATCTGTCAGTTAATAATTATAGACCTTATTCTTTATTGTGGCGCCCTGCTAGCGGATATGTCTGAACCATCAAATTCGGGTATAGGTTTCAATAGGATTGAGCCTGAGCTGTTGGGTAGAAGGTGCCTATGGGGAGTTCCACTGCGCAAACTCGTGAGAAAGGTATTTATATATATATATATATATATATATATATATATAACATTAATTGCAAATTAATACTAGGAAAACGGAAGTTTCATATCACACTATTATTTATGCTTCTTTAGCTTCCTAGGTTACCTATGCACAATGCTTTTTTTTTGTAGATGAAGAGCAATATGGGTGCTTTGACGCACAAAATTGCTCAGAACTTCTGTCATGAGGGCTGTGACACTAGTAGAAAATGTATACATACAGTGTTCACGCTCTAAATACACAGTCTCCAATTACACCGCTGGGCCTTTCCACCCGTCACTACAGGGGCTCCTGATAGGGGTGTGCTCAAAATTACCAGAAATTTCTAACTTGATAATAAAGAAAGACGGCAGTTTAATAGCACAATATAACACTAAGGTCATTAGTTGTTTTTGCATTCTTAAACTCAGCTCAAGTCTTCTTGAGGCTTCTTAAACTCACTCTCATTCTGTCCAGCCTAAGCTTTAAATACGCCTGCCGTAATGTACTACAGAGCTATAAAGAACGCATTCATTGTAGACCTTTATAATGTAGAATTATCTATTATCTAAGAATCCGCGTGCCTTTCCCCATATAGTACGGCAACTTTCTCATCGTGGCGTTACTAGCCTCGGTGAGAACGAAGTACATAAAAAGTGGAATTAAGTAACAAATAGACAATTGTTACACAAACCACATTTTCTATACCATGCATAGTTTTTGTCTTTCGTGTATGGGAAAAGTATACATGTTCTACTTCATACCATGAATCTGTTTTGGTATAAATAACATATGGATTTTAGTGGTCCTGATCACCTTCAGGATGTGGGATGGTCCGCAGGCCGGGGAGCAGGAAGAGGTTTGGCTATAGTTCACCGGAAGGTTCCTATAGTGCAGGTGGTGTGTTCGTTTCCAGAGAAAAGGTTAAATTCTGGCACAAGGGCAGTGCTAGGGCAGGAGAAGGTCAGTACAAGGTCAGTACAAAGTCAGTACAAGGTCAGTACAAGGTCAGTACAAGGTCAGCATCAGGTCAGCTCTGTAGTTTAGCCTAAGGCCTATATTTTACATACCTATTTTTCTGCTACTAATTTTTGTATTTGTCTAATTTTCTCTATGAATATGGCATGAATCCATACATCCTATATACCATTTGAAAGGGAACTATAAGACCTTTCTTGTGATATAAAATAAGGCTGTTCTTAAGTTTAACTTACACTGCCGACTTTTAAAATCAGTAGCAAAATAGGAATGTGGAATACGGTATTAAAGGTTATATTCATCATGTCACATATTGTTTAGGAAGTTCACAAAGGGAGTCATTTATGCTTGCATTAATTTCTCGTACACTAATTTGTATATTGTTTATCACCTGTTGCCACTAATGTTATAGTTATATTTAACCTTTGATAGAAACCAGTGTATAATTCTGAAAATCAGTGCTTAGCGTTGAGAATTGTCTAACTGTTTTTTTGTGGAAAAAAAAAGATTCCCAAGGGTTCCCCCTTCAGCTTGTACGATGGGCTGTGACACAAGTCATGATGGGTAGGGCAGATTTGGAAATAGTCAGTGCGAAAGCACCTACAGTGATTTCATTTCTAATCGTAGTATAGATGAAAAAAAGTGAATTGTTGCATAAGGTCTGTACGAATCAACCAAGGGTTACTATGAGGTCAGTACAAGGTCAGTTTAAGGTCTGCACACAGTCAGTAGAAAGTCAGAACAAGTCAGTACAAAGCCAGCACAAGATCAGCACAAGGTTAGTAAAGGTTAATGCATTCACTAACCGCAAGGTCAGTACAAGCCAGGGTGTATGAAGTACAAATTTAAAATGTGAGAGTAATGCAAGAATAAGGTCTAATAGCACTAATTTATTGGGAATGTTTAAACAGCTCGCCAACTTTTTTTTTGAATATCTCTAAGTTGTGTGTATACCATAAAACCGACGCTTCTCAAGTTCTTAAGATATACTAGATCTAGTCACACTAAAGAGAGGTTAATATGCCCTTTGTTACATTTCAGATAATCAATACCACCATTCCTAAGAAGTGTGTGACAAAAGTAAGTCTTGAACATATATTTTATAACTTTTCTTCACAGCTAAGACTGTTGTTGATGGCTTAGGTATTTTATTTTAATGATCTCAGCAAACAGTACTCAAATGCCAACCTATTGAAGTTTATTATGACTTTTCATAGAAATGATAATCTCCCCCCCCCACCTTACCTCTATAATTTTAACGAAACTATTTCCTCTATATATTGTTCAGAGTTTGTTAGGATCATATAGGTATTCGTGTATTTCACATAAAATTATGTTTCCCATCGAAACCACTTGAACAGTTACATGATTTTACGTAAGATAACGACTAACAAAAACGGATTAATAATATATTGTTCATATAACATGATGTAGTTGTGAAGTTGTGAAGACCACATTAACCTTGGACATTATAATAGTACTACTTTTACATGAAAGAACATAAACGTAATCCTACCCAGACAGTACATAGTAATATTGAAATGTTGGGTTGGTTGGTTGGTTGGTTATTGGGGTTTAACGTTATAGTAACATCTAAGGTCATATCACGGCGAGAACAGAGTTTGACAATTCTGTCTGGGATGATCGTATCTATGGAATGATCGAATCTATGAGAAGATACAGACCATACCCCTACACATTTACTGAGGCAGGTGTTCTTTAATGTGCCTGGTCCCATAGACAGGGCCATACACACAACAGCCGGTGGTCTACCAGAGACCTTTGATAACCCAGTTGTTGCCACTGGGAGACATGTAGAGGGGTATAGTAGCCACCTCACCCCAGCCCAGGATTGAACCAGGGCCGCCCGCGCAACAGGCGGACACTCTAACCACTTCATCACCCCACACGCCTTTGAAATGTTGGGTGTGAGAGACATTTTTGTATGCCATCTAAAAAATGTATGAAGAACCAAAATGGAATTTCAAACAATGTTTTTGCAACATTACGATAATATTCTTCCCACCGCGGCTGTCTGATTTACAGTATTTCAAGCGCCTGCAGGGTAATTTTGGCGTATCATGTCAACAATAACATATGGAAATCTATTAGAATTTATAAATAGTTGACATATTTTTAAGTGTAATTAATTAATTTTCAAACCAACCAAAACAATCATTGACACATGCAAATAACAAATGAAAAAATATTTGATGTTGATGTCCACTATCAAAAACATCAAAATAAAGCCATAATCAGTGGAAATTCCTACACATGAGATTTGTGACTTTATTTGTGACATTATTACTCAGCATGCACCTGGATTTAGGCCAACCTGCAGGTAAAATATAGAAGAAAGTAGCTAACCATGGTAGGGAAAATTGCATGAATGCCTGAGTATGTATCTTGTGACTGATAACAATTATTTTTCTACATCATCTAGTGTCAAAACATGATAGGGGCTCCAGGTCACAAAAGTCATATTCGACTGCCAAATCATCAAATTATTCTTTCGCTGGAGTCCACAGTGAGGGCATGACACACCCTGCAGAAGGCAACATGCCCATAGAGTCACTGGCATACCCTTCGGATGCTGCATCAAGGGCAGGCACACAGAGGTCCATGTCATCAAAGAAGTCACCAGAAAAGAAAAAAACACATGTCACAACAGCTCGATCAACAGGAAAGGTGGCACACCCTGGCAATATAGCGTTAGTGCCAAAATCACACTATGAAACCTCATCAAAGATGTCGTTTGCAGGCAGTCCCCATGATGATAAAATGGTGGGGACATCAGGTGCAACTGGGCACCCAAAAAGTTACATTCCACCCCCTGCCTACACTGAAACTGCACCTGGGCCTTCAATATTGGGTTGTCCGGCCGGCTTGGAATGTCTTGTCAATCTGGACCAGTTGCTCATTGGTCGGTCGGTCCAAAAGTACAAAGGTGAGGAAAGCATGTTTTACACTGGGAAGCATTAAAAAAAAATTCAAAACATAAAGGTCCAAACACCGCAATGGTAATTACTTATAATGAGTTATGAGCATAGCTCATGATTGTTAGACCAAGTTGATAAAGATTGTGTGGTCAGCTCAAGATAGTTTTTTTCATAAATGGTATAAGCTAAGGCTGATATCCAAAGTATTTATATTGTTGTCGACCTTGTGTGCAGTGGCTATGGCTAGTGTCTCGACCACTACATTTTCTCCTGGTGGAAATTAATCAAAAATTGCATAACAATTTTCTTTTACTATTAAAGTTATCTCTATGCTATTGAACATAGTTTAAGCTATCGCAAATTTAGATTACCCTTGTTAAATGATGAGTGCATCTATAAAGATGTTAGAAGCACAACGTCAATGCCCGAGAGACACTCACAGGTAAAATGTGAAGTTTCAATCACTGAACTAATCCCTAATACTAATTGCTTTACCCTACATAGAACATATCAACATGTTTCAAGTCAACACTTCAGCTGGGCAACCAATCTTCTTTGCACTAGAAGGTAAGATCGCCAGATTACATTCTCTGCATGTCAAGCACTAGCGGTGCACATTTGGAGTAATAAGTAAAGCTGGCTCATTTATACCGCTCCTTGTTGTCATGATTTATCAGATATTTTGGATATTTGTGGATGATATAGTATTTGGTTAAATGATGTGAAAAGATCTATGTCAATTTAGATTTGTTTGATTTCACAGAAACTAACCCTCGTCAGCAACAGTGTTGTCCCAAAAAACGGGGATTCACGATGCACTTGACGAATAACTATGGCCAGGTTTGTACTTTTTCACTTCATCACCTATGGGTATAAAAAAGATGATGTAAACTTCCTGTTAAGGATAGACAACACCTCTCTGCACCCAATTCGCAGGACTGTCTTGAAATAGGCTTGCATCTTTTAATATCTGTTGCATATATATTATGAGTTTTATATCACTAAATACCTTTTAGATATACCTATCTACTCATATTATGAATATTTTGATGAGCAGACATGCCTGTATGAGCATGTCGGGAATACAAAAAACACATTCTTAACTTTTATTTTCTGAACATGAATATCTCACTTAATACTTCTTGGAAATGCATGAAATTTTCACAGCATATAGATAACATTCATTTGGAGGGAAGCGTGTCTCAGATTTTTCATTTAGGCCTTTGGCTTTTGTTTTGTAAAGTCTAGAAAATAATGTTAAAAATATAATAAAAAGTTTCCCGTTTTTTCAAATAAAATGAAAACCAGGACCTTAATCAAAAATCTGAGACACTCTTCCCTCCAATGGAATCTTATCAGGAGGCAAACAAAGTTTGAAGTCTGTAACTTTTATATTAAATGAGTTATCCATGTTCAGAACATAAAAGTCAAGGATTTTGTTTTTAATTCATTATGTCGGAGATTTTCATTTGACTATAACTTTCTTTATATCATTAGATAGATAAAATTCTTACCTTTCATTTGATATATAATACGATATTGTATCTTCTTTATTAAAAAATTAAGAGGAGACAGTGCAAATAACGCCCTGCCTACTGTTGTCTATCCTTAAATCTAAGTATAAATTACATAGATAGATAGGTATAGATGGGCAATTACTCCAACCACGGATAGCTTTTTCTGTAAAAGTACGCTTGCACTGAATGATTTTGATTTAGAAAAGTTGACAACCGCTAACAACTCTAAAATATTGTGATTGTGAGCGAAAAGTTGTATATTTAAATATCTTATGAATGAATGACTTATTGTTGTCACTGAATGACTGGAATAGTGATTTCTGGACGATTCTGGGACATTAATAAGTATAGACAACAACTCAGGGAACAATAGATTTAATTGCTTTTAATTGGTTTGGAAAGAAATTGTAAGCAACTGTCGCTAGAAAATATCTAACTTGTTAAATGTTTGGTTGTTTGCAAATATTTCTGCATCCCTTTACTGTATTTTGCAGTTGTTCACAGATGTCTTAATCACCGATTTGTTGTTTCCAGGGAATGATTCTGTCAGTGACCACAAAACACTAATATCATTTACCCACCTTTAAGCTCCGTACCCACCAGGCAACTTTTTCATAGTTTGCCAACAAGTCAGTGGTATAATAGGCTGACTCCTATGATTTTCTGGAAATATGTATGTTTGATCTAAAATCAGCTGATTATTGAGGTGGATTCAGCCGATTTTAGCGCTGATCAGTCAGCCTTGGTCAAGATCGTCTAGTGCGTATGGGGCTTTAGTTTCTGCAGTCTACCT
Organism: Lepidonotus clava; assembly: GCA_936440205.1. NCBI lineage: Eukaryota > Metazoa > Annelida > Polychaeta > Phyllodocida > Polynoidae > Lepidonotus > Lepidonotus clava. The sequence goes on from OW387134.1 coordinate 4,369,901, forward strand.
AGATCAAGATGCATACTGTGCAGTATGATATTGGTTGTTATTCTCCTTTCTGAATGTTATTCGAAAAGTCTGACACTTTAAATTTTGTGTTATCGTTTATCATGATGTCGGTTGCCATGGTCCTATCAGTGTTCATTGAGATGTTGGCCTTTATGCTCCTTTCAGGAGGTTATACAAGCAGTTCGGGACTTCAAATGTTGTGCCGGTTGTTGTTGGTGTGCATGCTGCGATACTGGAGCCTATGAGATGTTTGTTGAGGCTCCAGTTGGCAATGTAATCGGTTCTGTTAGGCAAGCGTAAGTATCTAACAAGACAAATCATAATGATAGATGGTGATATAGGTATCAAGCAACCAGAGTCCTAACTTTCAAGTCTCAAATCATAAGACTATTTTCTCTGATTGTTCCTGCTCGCGGTTAGATATTTTGTCCTTCAGATCGGACAATTCAATACAATTCTCAAAATAACCTCTCACACCATGTAACCATGTTAAGTTGTATGTGTAAAGCCTGAACTACACATTGTAATTGATACATTATGGAGACGATTCTCCCAATCAGAGATTGCTTGTCTACTGCATTATACCTTTTGACTAAAGCCTAGATCAAGATGCATACTTGGAAATATGTAGACAAAAAACATGCCTTAAGCATACAATTTTTCAGTAATGCATGGCATTCTTGTCAGCACACAAAAGACTGTTTTCCACATACTGAAAGTGTACTAACAATTTCAAACCCATATACTCTCATCAGTGCCAATATACTTTTGGCAGTGCTAATATACTTTCAGCAGAATTGCCGATAAAATTTACCAACATTGTTGATAACCATTTCCTGCTGATTATACATTGGCAGCTGATTTTGCGTGTACAAATAGTCAGAATGCATTTCAGGAACTCTATCACCGCGTTTTTTGACACCGAAAATGCAGCTATAGAGTGCCGAAAGTTGATCATTGCGATATAGAATGTCGCCATGGGGAGGCTCACTTCCAGCAGCGAACACTTTTGATATATGGAATGTAGCCTTCAGGACAATATTAGGAAGAATATTACTTTCTTTGTTGGCTGTGTACCAGCTACAGGTGTCAGTATAGCATGCTGGAAACTTTCTTTCATACTGGTGCCTGGCGTGTGCACTAATAACTTATGGCTGGAACCTAGTGGTCCAAAAAAGTTTGTCCTCCTAGTTTTCAAACTGTTATAAGGCCCTACAATGAAATTCATTGTATTAGTATTTTTTACGCCATGTTTAAATGCCCTTAACACTAACTTTCCATGTCGTGTAGGTGCACCTGGATGACGAATGACTTTAAGGTACTTGATGCAGACCGCCAATCAGTCCTCACCATTATGGGTCCCTCCATGGCCATCCGACCTTCTCCCGGAATGAACATTGAGTGCCGAGTAAGAATAAATTAACTCTTCATTTAAGGCTTCGATGATAAAAGGACACACATTTTAAAATGTTTCACAGCCCACCGCCTACCTTTGGCTAAAGTATGCATTGAACGCGCATATGAAACATATGCTTATATTAGAATATTTCAGGTGCAGCCTTTGTATGTGTGCACTTAAAATGGCTGTCTCGTCCTCATGTTGTTATGCTTACGTCCACCGATGTTTGCCTAACAATGCGCTGGCCGGCAATGTATTTTGTGGCCTTAGAGCATAATCAAGCAACGTGATTGGTCACGTCACAAATTTGGTGCCACGCTACGGGAGTGACAATGTACAAAATAACCATGTACTCACGGAAGAGTGAGTGGCTTTAATGCAGGACCCTTATGATATTAAGAAATAGAAAAGGATTTGGTTAAACAATTGTAATTACTCATATTATTTAGTTGACCTTTTATAGACAATGCATATTGCTAATCTGAACTGTACTATGTGTTCCCTCTAGGTGCTGGGCCTTGATGGGTCTGCTGTGGGCAGTATCACCAGGTTAGGGTTCGGACCTTTTTCCACGGCCAGGCCCTACACCGATGAACTCCATGTCGCCTGTAAGCTGTTATTATTTACTTATATTATTTATTCATAATTGACACTGCTCAGTTAATATTCAAAAAGACATTTATAGACCATTGAAAATGCCAATTTTGATAAGTGAACTTCTTGCATTTAACTAAAGAAATCCAGATCTATGGTAGATCATGCCTCGTCATTTGGCACTAATTCTAGTAAATTATCTACTTTTTAGTACCCTTCAATACTAGAGAAATTCCAGGCAACAGTTTTATGCTGTAAAAACCAACGTTACAGGATTGAGCCATGCTTTCTTGTCAGTCTGACTCTGCTTTATCACACTGTTATAAACACATTTTGATACATTTTGATACTTCTTCGTACAGTCATTGGTTAAACCTTGGTTCATTCTGTCACGTCACTTCCGGTTTGCACGATATCTCATGATGTGACCCAATTACCTGAATGCTTGTGTCAACACAACATCACAACAACATGTGCAAATCATTAAACCTTAATGTTCTGTTATATTTATACATTCTTTCTTTGTCTAAACGCTCATGTAAATACATGAATTGTTCCAAATTCATTACAATTTCAAAATGAAATTTCAATGTTCAGACCAACTGGACCACAGAGACTACTGCAAGAACCACTTTCCCACAGTTCAGGATGAAAACATGTTGTTCACCATAATTACTGCCTTAGCAATGACTGTCTCCTAAGAACTATGCTTTGATTCATTTAAGGTATGATAAATTGGTGTGTGGATACATAAGCACATATAAAACACACACAAATTATGAATATATATATATATATATATATATAGTTAACCTAATATGTCATACCTTTTTTCTGTACAGTTCCCCTGGACCTGGATGTTAAAATGAAGGCATGTATTTTGAACGCCGCATTCCTTCTGGTAAATATATGAATTTATAAATCAGCATCATTTCTTTGAACTTTGTTTTCAGCAAGTTGAGTTTTCTATATAGATCTAGTATCTTATGGTTTAAATGTTATTCAGAGGATGTTTGGAATGCAATATTTCAGCAATCAATAGTATCATTATATCACGTTAATCCCCATTCATTAAACATTAACAAAGCAATATTATTTCATGGTCATGATACAACATTGAAAATAAGCATTTTAAAGAAATAATAACTTGAGTTGAAAGATAATTCCATTCTTTTAAAAGAGAGATACTCAAAGTCTCTTCCAATAATGTTTAATGTTTCTTTTATGTTTCTTACAGAATTTGATTTTTTTCGAGAGGTTTATCTACATACGGTAAATCGAACCTGTGGATCTGGTGGTATTGACATAAACTGCTAACCTTTTCAAGGCAATGATTGGTTTTCCTTGGAATGACAGAATGATGGGAATTCATTGGAAGTGGACTAGTATACCATAGTTACTTCGAGAACGTTATCAATCATCTAGATATTGAGTAATGCCTTTTATCAACCAAGAAACATATAAAGAAATATTCTTTAATTGTCCAAAATCAAGCTTTACGCAAATATACTGGTGCTTAAGTAATTTATTTTAGTAAATGACATAAGAATGAACTAAGATTGTCAACACCTTCTGCAGTTACTTGTTGCTTGCATATGTAGGTTTTTTAAAAAAAAATGAGCTGGGCTTAATGTCTGTTGAGCATACCGCTGTTACAAACCTATTTCTGGAACTTCATTTAGCAATAAGATTCAATTGACAAGTGTTCAAATGGACAGTTTTGAGGGAACTTCTCCCTTTTACTGGGTAGTGATTGATATTTTTTATAACTGATGCAAGACATAGCATAATCCATAGTTACCCTAACTTGTGAAGCATATAACAGGAATGTTATCATCAAATAAAACTTGACTAATACCCATTTTCCTCTTATAGAAATATTCTTAAAATGTCCAAAACAAGCCTTATGCAAACTGGTGTTTGAGTAATTTATTTTAGCAAATGTTACAGTACTGAAATAAAACCAACACCTTCTGCAGTTTAATGGGTATATATATTTTCAAAGAAAGTAATCAGTTTTGATGTTTGTTGAAGATACCGCTGTTACAAAACTACTTCAGAGCTCCTGCAATAAGGTTGAAGTGTTCATAGGAAAATTTTGAAGCAACTTCTCCATTGCATCACTAACGCTGTTCCCACCACAGTTATCAAACAAATCATCCTTGAACTCCTTCTGCTAATTTTGTATTGATGCAAATAAACCTGCCAATGGTTTTCAGTCTTGATTTTGAATGCTGAATATTACAAAATATTACAAAATATATCCTGCCAAGACTATTAATGTCCTTTATTCATCAATCAACCACATTGTCAAGTTTGGTATTACACTACAATGATCTTTAAAATATTACATTATATTAACAGAATATTACCTCATATTGAGCGTTGTGGCTTATATGCATTAAACATTCAAGGTATTACACACAATACACATTAATTTCAACAGTAATTAAAAATGTTTCTTCCAAACTTTATCAACTCTGTAAGATCAGAATTTTTTAAACAATGAAGGGGCTTTACTAATCATCAAAACCATAATCTTGTCATTCTTTGATGATAGAGTTGTTCTATGCATGAAATAGAAAATACTAGAATAAAGCTGGGTTTCCACTGAACGATGTTGGTTTAGAAATGTTTATGAATGCAAATGACTGTATAAAATTGAGATCTTTAGCAAACGGTTGACTGTAACAACTTTTTATAAATGAAGCACACTGTGTTTCCACTAAATGGCTGAAGCATTGTTTTCTAGTGAATTCTTGGACATTCTGGGCAACTTTTTCTAATGACAACAGGAAGCAATCTCTTGGAACAATGCATTCAATTGCTTAAATTGTATTAGAATGTGATTGTGAGCAACTGTCATCTGAACACAAAAGATTAGTGAATCTTTCACTGTCCTTCGTGGTCAGTAGGATAAGTTCTTTTGGTGGAAAGCTGGCTTTACATAGACTTCATATAAAGGGACTACAGGTTTGTCATAGAGTAAACAACAGTTTGCAAGACAATGATATTTACAGAGCTGTAAGAGTCTTGAATGTCATCAATCAGACGTCAGCTGGTGTTAATAACTTTAGTTTCATAGGAAGCAAAATCCCAAGTATGTCACTACTGTTTGCACAAGGGAGCCAACAAACATTCTTGTAAAATATACAAGAGGAGAACTATTTACTCCATGTCAATTTACTAAAATAGTTAACCTGCTGGTCTAGGAAGTGTGGAAGATCTTGAAGGTAACTTTCACATAAATTAATGAAGTGCTATTTTTAGTTTAAATAATTTCACTTAAGTATTCTTAAAATATTTCAAATGTAATATTTTTTTAAATGTCGAGGTCTTGGGGAATTATTGATAAAAGGAATTTTATCTTGGGAATTTCTGAATGTTAGGCTGCTCACCCATGCAAGCAGCAACGTAACAAGAACGTTCTGCAACTGTACTTTCTTAATTGGTCTGAGACCTGGCCAATTTTCACATAACAATAACGTTGTTTCAGGTAAGGTTTAGACTTACTGAAAAAGAACGTTATAATAACATTCTATTTTGGTAAAGTTGAGACCAAACTAATAAAGAATGTTATAATAACGTTATTGTAATGTGAAATAACGTTACAAGAACGTCACAACAACATTCTAGTGTGATGTCGCAACGTTAGGTTCTAACGATGTTTTTGGGTGCCCTCAAAAGAACGTAACAATAACCAAACCAGGTCTAAACAGAACATTGCTGCAACATTATTATAACGTCATATTCTTGCTTGGGCAGTACTGCCCTTGCTACGTCACACCTATTATATGGGAATTTATTATGAGTTGCATCATGTCAGATATATATTTTTTCTGTTAGAGTGCATAACTCATTTTACAAACTTTACAGGGATGGGGATTCCCTCCTAAGAGAAGATGGGATTCTCCAAGAACTTCCCTTGTTATGATATAAATTGGGTGGATTTCCCTTAAAAATGTGATAGGATACAAGTTTATTGATGTCACATAATTGTGTGTAAACTAAATATTTTCCTTCCATTTTGCTGAAATTGCTAGTGCAAGTTGTGAGTAGCATACTTGATTCAATTCAATGAAAAATGACCATCCTGTAGTTACGTGCAAGCTTTCCTTTAATACCTTCAAATACAAAGAGAACCAGATGTTAAATTCTGAATATTATTGCAATCAAATTGACCACGGAGTTTACTTGAAGACCATTTATGTTACAAATTCAAACAGTATCTGTTAACTGCATTTTAACTCATTAAATTTTCAAAATTAGATAACCTAGTTTTATTCTTTCTATTCAGTCTAGTCTCACTTTTCATGTAGTTCGAGCAGGTGGGTAGTATCAATCAACAATAATTGTTTTATGGGGCATTAATATTTTATTAAAAGTGAATAATCAAGTAGGTGTAGATGTTCATCGTCTGGTAAACAACAGTCCGATAACGGCTACTTCCGCAGCTCCAACATCCTTTTTAATTACAATTAATAACTAAGAAAGATGGCAGCTTAATAGCATATAACTCTAAGTTCATTTGCTACTTTTACTATCCGGCCATAGCCGCCTTAGCGTGTACACTCAAATCTGGCTGTAGCCGCCCGAAAAAACGGGTGTCTTTCCTTAAATTTTCCATATTTTTCCAATGAGAATACTTCAATAAGTTTTCAACGTACAGAAATGGCAGATATATCATATAAAAGGTTATTTAATTACCTATTGAATACCTCAAACTAGGTATTTATAATTCTTAATGCCATTGCTATGCGAGCATTTAAAATCCCTAAATAAATGGAAATTTAAGGAATTCTTGGGGGAAATCCATGGAAATCCTGGGGAGATACAGCAATTCATAGTCTCAATTTGTGGTTTTTAAAGGGTTAGATTCAACTCAAGACAACTTTTTCCATTCTCAGACTGTCCAGCGTAACCTTAAAATATACCTGAGGTAACACACTACTGAGCCATAGACAACATATTGACTATAGACCTATATATATATATATATATATATATATATATATATATATATATATATATATATACATCATAATTATAAAGTCTCACAAGTGCCTTTATCCATGTAGTTAAGTAACCTGCTCATCACGGCATATGTGTACCTATTCTAGATGTGAAATGCATGAAAAGTGGAATTTAGTGACAATCAAACAACCCTTTTGATGAAATGTTTGTTTTTCTATCCAATATACATTTGTTTTCATTCCTGTCTAAATGAATACACGTTCTACCTGTTTTGGTATAAATGACATATGGATTTTAGTGGTCGTGATCCAGCCCCTGGGTTAACCCCAAGCCCTCCCCTCCCCTCCTTTAAGACGCGGGATGGGCTGCAGAGATCAGGAAGAGTTTTGGCTACAGTTCACGGGAAGGCTCCTACAGTGCCAGGTGGTTTATTTGTTTCCAGAGAAGAGGTTTCATTGTACATGTGACAGAGGGTCACTACTAGGACTGGATAAGGTCAGTACAAGGTCAGTACAAGGTCAGTATCATTTCAGCATCATTTCAGGACAAGGACAACACCAGGTCAGCTCTGTCATTCAACCTAAGGGTTATATTCATCATGTCACACATTGTTTAGGAAGTTCACAGACGGAGTAATGTATGCTTGCTCTAATTTCTTGTACATCTTCTTTATGATATATATTTTGTGCTTAAATCCCATTTTCCTATGTCACTTTTTGTGTTCCAAGCTGTATGATTATAAGTAAAAACCTAAAATGTTAATAGTAATGTAAGAATAAGGTATGATGGTATCATTACATGATACTATTATATAAGTTGGACAGACAGGTTTTAACATTGGTTGCTATGCAGAAAAGTCCAAAATGTAAGGTCACATTTTAGAAATGTTAGGAGCAATTTGTCAAGCAATTTCACAGTAAACTTTATTGTTGGTATGAACTTGGATGGGCTTATTAAGGGCATGAGTCACACGGAATAGAGGTTAAAATGCCCATTGTTACATTTCAGATAAACTATATTAAAACACCAGTCCCAAGAAGCCTGTGACAAAAGTAAGTCTTGAACATGGATTTGACCTTTTTTTGCATCACTAAGACTGGTGTTGATGTCTTAGATATTTTATTTGAATGATCTCAGCTTTATTTCACCTTAAAGGGGCATTCTCGTCCTTGCGACGGAAGTGAATGGATACGTTGTAACCCCCTGACAGCCGCGCCAAATTCGCGACGTGACCAATCACGTTGCGTAAATACGTTCCAAAAGTGGAAAACACGTCGCCGGCCGTCCCATCGTTAGCCTTACGGTGGCATATGTAAGCCTGACAACCCACGGACGAGAATGTCCCTTTAAGTTTATTATAACTCAACTTAAGGTTAGACAACACCTCTCAGCAGCCATTTTGCAGTACTCCCTTTCAACAGGCATGTATTTTATAATAATCACTGCTTAAATGTGGGACTTATGTGATTAAAAAGTCCTTTAAAAAGTGCATATACTCATATAAATCATATTATGATATCTGAAAGAATGGCTGTGTGGCCGTACAGGGAATTGGAAAATTACATTTTTAACTTATATTTTTTGAACAAGGATAACTCACTTACTACTTCACATAAATACTTGAAATTTTCAAAGTACGTAGATAACATTCATATTGTTGGGAAGTGTGTCTCAGATTTTTGATCTAGGTCTTATTTTTTGTTTTATAAAATCTAGAAATTAATGTTGAAGAAAATAATAAAAAGTTTCCCGTTTTTTAACATAAAATGAAAACTAAGACCTAAATAAAAAATCTGAGACACGCTTCCCTCTGAATATGTTATATACATGCTGTAAAAATTTCAGGTCTTTACATGCATTTTTAAGGGAGATATTCATGTTCAAAAAATAAAAGTGAAAAAATCAGTTTTTCACCTCTAATGTCTATCATGACAAAAAGATAAAGATAAAACTTATATCATAGGAGACATCTTTTGATGTATACCACATGAATGTACCATTATTGGGGAGAGCGCAATGTGTGTTACTGCAAATAGCACGCTGAGAGGTGTTGGCTAACCTTAACTTTTTCCTGTTATTTTATCATTCATTTATCTAACTTTATTTTTTGTAAAGTAGGGAAGATATAATGTAGTGCTTATATCGGCACAGTTGGAATACAAGATTTTGTCCTGAAAGTTTCTGCTTTGGAATAAACAAAATAAGTAACTTTCCATAGAAATAATTCCCCCCTCTTTACATTCATGAAACTGTTTTTACTTTATATTTCATGAATTGGTAGGATGAACTTAGGCTAGCTTAGGCTGAGGCTAGCTGTTCTGTTGTTCCCTATTAAAACCAATAGTTACATTATTTTGCATAATATCAAGACCTGCAAAAACAGGAAGTTAATATAACATTATGTTTCTGGGAAGTTAAGACCTCAGCAATATAGGATATTTTGATAGTGCTAGTTTCAAGTGAAAGACCATAAACAAAGTAATATGGCAATATTGGGTTTAAGAAACATTCTTGCATGGATGCCCGGGTATGCATGTTATAACTGATAACAATAATTGTTTTATACAATCTAGTGTCGAAACATGATAGGGGCTCCAGGTCACAAAAGTCATATTCAACTGCCAAATCATCAAACTACACTTTCGCTGGTGTCCACAGCACTGGCAGGACACACCCTGCAGAAGGCAACATGCCCATAGAATCAATGGCCTACCTTTCGGATGCTGCATCAAGGGCAGGCACGCAGAGGTCCATGTCATCACAGGTTACCACAGCTCGATTAACAGGGAAGGTGGCACATGCTCGCGACATAGGGTTAGCACCAAAATCACACTATGAAACCTCTTCAAAGATGTCATATGCAAGCAGTGCCAGTGCACATGATGATTGGATGGTGGGAAGATTGGATGTTATTGGGCAGCCTGAAAGTTACATTCCACCCCCTGCCTATACTGAAACTGCACCTGGGCCTTCAATATTGGGTTGTCCGGCCGGCTTGGAATGCCTTGTCAATCTGGACCAGTTGCTCATTGGTCGGTCGGTCCAAAAGTACAAAGGTGAGGAAAGCATGTATTACACTGGGAAGCATTTAAAAAGATATTAAAACATTTAGGTCCAAACACTGCAATGGTAATTACTTATGATGAATTATGAGCATAGCTCTTGATTGTTAGACCAAGTTGGCAACTATTGTGAGTTGAGCTCAAGATTGATTTTTTTTAATTGTATAATTCAAAAAGCTAAGGCTGATTTCGAGGGTATTTTTGTTGTGTATCTTGTGTGCAGTGGCATGGCTAATGTCTCAACCACTTCATTTTCTCCCAATGGAAATCAATCAAAAATTGGATATTAATTTCTTTTTTTTACATATGTTATATCTATGCTATTAGACAGAGTTTAAATTATTGCAAATTTAGATTACACTTGTAAAATTAAGAGCACATCTAAATAAATGTTAAAAGCATAACTTCAATGCCCGAGAGATACTCACAAGTAAAATGTGAAGTTTTATTCACTAAACTAATCCCTAATACTATTGCTTTACCCTACATAGAACATATCAACATGTTTCAAGTCAACAATTCAGCTGGGCAACCAATATTCTTCGCACTAGAAGGTAAGATCACTATAGATTACCTTCTTTGCATGTTAAGCACTAGGGGTGCATATTTGGAGTTACAATCAAAGCTGGCTAATATGTACCACTCATAGTTGTCAAAATTTGTCACATATTTGTGAATGATGTAACATTCGGTTAAGTGATGTGAAAAGATCTATGCCAATTAAGATTTGTTTGATTTCACAGATACTAACCCTCGTCAGCAACAGTGTTGTCCCAAGAAACGGGGATTCACGATGCACTTGACGAATAACTATGGCCAGGTCTGTACTTTTTAACCTTCATCACTTGTGAGCATACAAAAAGTTGATCCCAACTTCCTGTTAAATGGAGGTATAGAATGGATAGATAGATAGGTATAGATGGGCAATTATCACCACCATGGATAGATTTTTATGTAAATGTGAGCTTCCACTGAACGAAAGTTGGCGACTGCTGACAACTCTAAAAAATTGTTATTGTGAGCAAAAAGTTGTATATTTCAAACTTTTATGAATGAATGACTTGTTGTTTCCACCGAATGACTGAAATATTGATTTCTGGACGATTCTGGGACATTGATAAGTATAGACAATAACTCAGGGAACAATAGATTTAATTGCTTTTAATTGCTTTGGAAAGAAATTGTAGGCAACTGATGGTAAAAATTATCTAACTTGTTAAATGTTTGGTTCTTTGCAAATATTTCTGCATCCCTTTACTGTTTTATGCAGTTGTTCACGGATGTTTTAATTACTGATTTGTTGTTTCCACGGAATGATTCTGTCAGTGACCACAAAACACTAATATCGCTTGGTGGAAACCCACCTTTAAGCCTCGTACCCACCAGGAAACTTTTTCATAGTTTGCCAACAAGTCAGCGGTAAAATTGTCTGACTTCCATGATTCCCAGTAAATATAGCATATGGAAATATGAATGTTTGATCTAAAATCAGCCGATTATTGAGGTGGATTCGGTCGATTTTAGTGCTATATATGTTTGATCTAAAATCAGCCGATTATTGAGGTGGATTCAGCTGATTTTAGCGTTGATCAGTCAGCTGCCTTGGTCAAAATTGCCTAGTGGGTACAGGGCTTTAGTTTCTTCAGTCTACCTAGATCAAGATGCATACTTTGCATTATGATATTGGTTGTTATTCTCCTTTCTGAATGATATTTGAAAAGTCTGACACTTTAAATTTCGGATTATTGTTTATAATCATGTCAGTTGCCATTAACCTATCAGTGTTCATTGAGATGTTGGCCTTTATGCTCCTTTCAGGAGGTTATACAAGCAGTTTCGGACTTCAAATGTTGTGGCGGTTGTTGCTGGTGTGCATGCTGTGATAGTGGTGCGTACGAGATGTTTGTTGAGGCTCCAGTTGGCGATGTAATCGGCTCTGTCAGGCAAGCGTAAGTATCTAACAAGATAAATCATAATGATAGATGGTGATATAGGTATCAAGCAACCAGAGTCCTAACTTTCAAGTCTCAAATCATAAGACTATTTTCTCTGATTGTTAGATATTTTGTCTTTCAGATCGGACAATTCAATACAATTCTCAAAATAACCTCTCACACCATGTAACCATGTTAAGTTGTATGTGTAAAGCCTGAACTACACATTGTAATTGATACATTATGAAGACAATTCTCCTAACCAGAGATTGCTTGTCTACTGCAATACACCTGTTGACTAAAGCCTAGATCAAGATGCATACTTTGAAATATATAGAGAAGAAACATGCCTTAATTATACAATTTTTCATTAATGCATGGCATTCATTGTTGTGTAAAATTATGGGAATATAGTAGTGAGAATTCTTTTATATTTGTAGCTATATCTGATTGAAGGATTTTGGGGTGGTTTGAAAATATAATTATCTTCTAAAGATAGAAATATAACAAAATGTATCTTTTTTTTAGATTTCTCTGAGTTAAAGTCTATAAATTAAGAAAAAAATTAATTTGCTATTTGTGGTAGGGGGAATTACAAAAGTACATCTTCGGCGGTGCCAATATACTTTCGGCAGAATTGCATTTCAGGCACTGTATGACTGCATTTTGGCATCGGGAATGCAGCGATATACTGCCTAAAGTTGATCACTGCAGAATTTTGCCATGGTGAGGCTCACTTTCGGCAGGGAACACTTTTGGTATATGGAATATGGCCTTTAGGACAATATAAGGAACAGAATTACTTTCTTGGTCCACTGGTGTCAGTCTAGCACACCAGAAACTTTCTTTGATGCTGGCGCCCCGCTGGTGCACTTATAGCCTATGGCTGGTACCCAGTGGCCAAAAAAAGTAGTATTTCATCGTATTAGCATTTTTACACCATGTTTAAATCCCCTTAACACTAACTTCCTGTGTCGTGTAGGTGCACCTGGATGACGAATGACTTTAAGGTACTTGATGCAGACCGCCAATCAGTCCTCACCATTATGGGTCCCTCCATGGCCATCCGACCTTCTCCCCGAATGAACATTGCATGCCTAGTAAGAATAAATTAACTCTTCATTAAAGGCTTTCAATGATATATGCACACCCCACCGCCTACCTTTGGCTAAAGTATGCATTTAACTTGCGTATGAAACATATGCTTATATTAGAATATTTCAGGTGCATCCTTTGTAATTGTGCACTTAAAGCGAATGTCTCATCCTTGTGTTGTTATGGTTACGTCCACTGATGTTAGCCTAATGAAGCGATGGCCGGCATGTATTTTGTGGCCTTAGAGCATAATCAAGCAATGTGATTGGTCACGTCGCAAATTTGGTGCCACGCTACGGGAGTTACAATGTATGAAATAACAATGTCCTCGCGGACGAGAAAGTGGCTTTAATGCAGGACCCTGTATGATATTAAGGATTGACACCTGTGGTTTAAAGCGTCTCTTATTCACATAGACATGGTGAATACATGAAAATGCTTAGTTTGAGAGTTATCTGATGGTATAGAATATGTGTAAGAATTAGTTAAGTTCCTAAGTTACGATCATCCAAAGAGAAAAGTAGATTTTTTCATTTTTATTTTTTGAACAACTGTTTCTCAGTAATCATCATGAATAGAGCTTTGAAATTTGGCATACCTGTTCAAATCATTGCGATGGAGAGAAGAGATAGAGTCTCAAAATTTTGATATCAATCTCCATTCTCTTTTTTAAAAATCAAATGAAAAATTTCAAAATAATTCACCTTGAAAGTACCAGTTTTTGACAACCAAGGCCTAAATAAAAAATCTGAGACACCCTTCCCTGCAATGGGTATATGCACGTATGATAAATTTCAGTTGTGTTGCTTTTATAGATATCGAGTAATCCTCTATCAAGAAATGAAAATGAAAAAAAGGTTTTAAAATTAGAGTTTTCCAAATTTTTACTTAACTTCCATATAAAATTGATATGGAAGTTAGGTAAAAATGTGGAAAACACTAATTTAATGATGTTTAATGTTATTTAATGTTATGGCTGAATAGAGAAAAATCAGAGCTTTCATTTGGTATATAATTCAGTATCATACCTTACATGGGTGCTGAGTTACATACATAAAGAGAAATCATAGCCCAACCACCTGTGTCAATCCTTAAGAAATAGAAAAGGATTCGGTTAAACAATTGTAATAACCCGCATTATTTAGTTGACCTTTTATAGACAATGCATATTGCTAATCTGAACTGTGCTCTGTGTCCCCTCTAGGTGCTGGGCCTTGATGGGTCCGCTGTGGGCAGTATTACCAGGTTAGAGTTTGGACCTTTTTCCACAGCCAGGCCCTACACCGACGAGCTCCATGTTGCCTGTAAGCTATTATTATTTATTTATATTATTTATTTGTTATTGACACTGCTCAGTTTATATTCAAGAATATTTATAGACCATTGAAAATGCCTATTTTGATAAGTGAACTTCTTGCATTTAACAAAATAAATCCAGATTTATGGTAGATCTTACCTCGTCATTTGGCACTAATTCTAGTAAATTCTCTACTTTTTAATACCCTTCAATACTAGAGAATTTACAGGCAACAGTTTTATGCTGTAAAAACCAACGTTACTTCAAAGTTATGCACATTCCCCCAGGATTGAGTCATGCTTTCTTGTCAGTCGGACTCTGCTTTATTACACTGTTATAAACCCGTTTTGATACATTTTGATACTTTATCGTACAGTTATTGGTTAAACCTTGGTTCATTCTGTGACGTCACTTCCGGTTTGCACGTTATCTCGTGATGTGACCTAATTTCCAGAATGGTAATACCTACAGTTACCTACTATAGTTACCTACTATACCATACTTTCTTTCTGTTCAGTTCCCCTGGACCTGGATGTTAAAATGAAGGCATGTATTTTGAACGCTGCATTCCTTCTGGTAAATATATGAATTCATAAATGAGCATTGTTTCTTTGAACTTTGTTTTCAACAAGTTGAGCTTGCTATATAGATCTAGTATCTTATGGTTTAAATGTTATTCGGAGTATGTTTGGAATAAAATATCTCAGCAATCAATAGCATCATTATATCAAGTCACTCCCCATTCATTAAACATGAACATAACGATATCATTTCATGGTCATGATACAACATTGAAAATATGCATTTTAAAGAAATGATAACTTTAGTAGAAAGATAATTCCATTCTTTTAAAAGAGAGATAATCAAAGTATCTTACACTAATGTTTAAAGTTTTCTTTTATGTCCATTACAGAATTTGATTTTCTTTGAGAGGTTTATCTACATACGCTAATTGGAACTGGCGGTTCTGCTGGTATTGACATAAACTGTTAACCTTTCCAATGCAATGGTTCTTTTTCCTCGGCATGACACAATTATGGTAATTCATTGGAAGTGGACTACTATACCATAGTTACTTTGAGAATGTTATCAATCATATGGAACTTGATTAATGCCTTTTATCAACCAAGAAACTCATCATAGAAATTATTCTTGAAGTGTCCAAAATCAAGCTTTCCGTAAATATACTGGTGCTTAAGTCATTTATTTTAGTGAATGATATAAGAATGAACTAAGATTGTCAACACCTTCTGCAGTTATTTTTTGCTTGCATATGGACATGTAGGTTTCTAAAAAAAAGTTGAGCAGGCTTAATGTCTGTTGAGCATGCTGCTGTTACAAACCTATTTCAGGACCTTCATCTAGCAATAAGATTCAATTGAGAAGTGTTCAAATGGATAGTTTTGAGGGAACTTCACCCTTTTATGGGATGGTGATATTTTTTAGAACTGATGCAAGACATAGCATAATCCATAGTTACCCTAGTTTGTGAAGCATATAACAGAAATGTTATCATATAAAATGCATCCATTTTTCTAACAAAGAGCTCTTGTAGAAATATTCTTATCATCTCCAAAACAAGCTTTATGCAAACTGGTGGTTGAGTCATTTATTTCAGCAAATGTTACAATACTGAATTAAAACCGACACCTTCTGCAGTTAAATGGGTGTATAGATTTTCTAAGAAAGTAATTAGTTTTGATGTTTGTTGAAGATACTGCTGTTACAAAACTACTTCAGAGCTCCTGCAATAAGGTTGAAGTGTTCAAAGGAAAATTTTGAAGTAACTTCTCCATTGCATAACCAACGCTGTTCCCTTAATCTTAGGCACCACAATTATCCACATATCATCCTTGACCTCTAAAAATACTAGAATATAGCTGGGTTTCCACTGAACGATTTTGGTTTAGAAATGTTGATGAATGCAAATGACGGTATAAAATTGGGATCTTTAGCAAATGGTTGAGTGTAGCAACTTTTTATAAATGAAGACCACTATGTTTCCGCTGGATGACTGAAGCATTGTTTTCTATATGATTCTTGGACATTCTGGGCAACTTTTTCTAACGACAACAGGAAGCAATCTCAGGGAACAATTGAATAAATTGCTTTTAATTATTGGAATGAAATTGTGACCAACTGTCATCCCAAAATATTATAAAGGTTGGATACTTGGTTGTCTGTAAATCTTTTCTTTTCTGCAGTTGTTTGCTGTCATTTGAAGTCATTTACACTTGATCAATGATATTTACAAAGATGTAAGAGTCTTAAATTTCAGCAATCAGAGGCCGACTCGTGTTTATAACTTTAGTTTCATAGGACGCAAAATCCCAAGTATGTCATTACTGTTTGCACAAGGGCAGCCAACATTCTTGTAAAATATACAAGAGGAACACTATTTACTCTATGTCACTTTATTGGAATAGCCTGCCAGTATAGGAAGTGTGGAAGATCTTACAAACAGAAACAGTTGATAGATTCTGCATATCTGACATAAGTTAAATAAACACGATCTAAAAACGGACCCAGAAAAGCATCAATCCATTTATATCTAGAATCAGCACAACTAAACAAAGTGAAACTTAAGTTTATTTACCATCATCTGGATGGTTTATTTCTATTCACATGTACATTGTCAATACTATATCGTAATATTCCCTATACCGTTGATACTCAGATTTATGCCACAGCATCTGATATTTTAACCTTTTCTAGTTGAACCAAGTTGAACCTATTTGAACCACCTTGAACCATAATTTGGTATGCTGAACCAACTTTGAACCAATACATAGCAGTTCAGCTTCAAGCCCGAAACTTGGGTTTTATAAATTTAAAGAGTTTTACCTTTAATCACATACTGGAAGATGGTTTATTATAGTAATAAAGCATTAATTGGAACATTTTCACACGTAGCAATATTTCTTTTTATAGCTTGAGCATCTTCAACCCAACTTGAACAACCCCCTATAGGTGGTTTGACTTTGAACCAGATTTGAACCATAATTATTTAAACTGAAATTTTGTTTTAGAAATGGGATTTGAACTGTTTCCATGGTTTGATCTCTCTTGAACAGAAAATAGGTTCAAGGAAGGTTCAAAACTGGTTCTAGGCGTCTTAGAATACGGGACCTGGTTGTTTAGTTTTGATCATTTTGACCAGAGCTGGTCAAAAATGGGTAAAAGAAGTGTTCCTGCTCAGCAATTTGACAAAATATCTGACAATGTTAGATATTGGTAGCTTGTGAACTCATAGTTGACCAGAATTCTAGTTGCATTGCTCAGTGGGTTCCCACCTTTAAAGTGACAACATTATAACTATCAAGTGTATGTACACAAAACTGAAGCTCCTATAGTTTTGTTACCATCACTCAAACCACCCGCCACTGTAGATTTAAGTCTGGCATGTTTCTTTTTCTATCCAGTACTTACGGGGGGAATATAAGTCAACAATAATTGTTTTATGAGGCAGTAATGTTTTATCAAAAGTAAATAATCCGAACAGGTGAAGATGTCCATCATCTGGTGAACGACAGTGTGATAGCGATAGGTAACTTCCACAGCTCAAAAATCCTTTTTAATAATAAGTAATAACTAAGAAAGACAACAGTTTAATAGCATATTACACTAACATCATTGGCTACTTTTGCTTCTTAAACTCAGCTCAGGTCAACTTTGTCTATTTTTAGACTGTCCAGCTTAACCTTCAAATATGCCTTAGGTAACTGAGGAGCTGTTATCTGGAATAAACAAGCACCAAAGGATCGAAATATTGAAAACATTCTTAAGTATAAGTCAGCGCTGAGAACTAGATTGCTTATTGAAGTATAATGCTAATCACTAAACATTTCCTTGATGCTCTTGCATTCTTATATCACTTATATGTGTGTATGAGTGTTTTGTTTGATATTGAATGTGAAATGAGTTTTCATTAAGGAGCTATATGTTGGAACTTATCAGTTAATGTGTAGTAAATTAGTTATTTTAATGTTACTATTTTATATCTAATTATAGTTGGGAAATTGCATTCAATTATATTGTTATTGGCATCGATTTATTATATTTCGATGTAACTCAGGTAGAAATAGGAGACAAGTTTGCCTGAATAAAGAATTGAAGCCAACAAAATGAGACGTACTACTGAGCTATAGATAACACATTTACTGTTTTTTTAAAAATTTATTTCAAAAGTTTTTACCCTGGGTTTGCTTCGGTCTGATATAGAAAGACCGGTCTTCAAGATTGACCCAGCATGCAATATACTCCTTATTCTAGATGTGATTTTTCACAATGAGGATGATGTTCGATGATTGTTAACTTTATTTGAGTATGGTTTACAGAACTAATGATATATAATGATAATGAATGATAGGTGATTCATACAGAGCATAAATAACAGATAACCAGCAATAAAGTATGTAACCTATGTTATACTGTAACCATATATACTGTTCCTGTTTAAATGAATACAGATACCTGTTTTGGTATAAATGACAAATGGATTTTAGCGGTTGTGAGCCATGGATTTTAGTGGTCGTGACCCAGCCCCTGGGATTATCCAGAGCCCTGTGGGATGGTCGTAGGGAGCAGGAAGGGTTTTGGCTATAGTTCACTGGAAGGCTCCTAAAGCGGCAGGTGGTTTATTCATTTCCAGAGAAAAGGTTTCATTGCGACAGAAGGTCACCACTAGGATTGGATAAGGTCAGTACAAGGCTAGTACAAGGTCAGCATCATTTCAGCACAAGGACAGCATCAGGTCAGGTCTGTCTTTCAACCTAAGAAGAATATTCATCATTGTTTAGGAAGTTAACAGACAGAGTAATGTATGTTTGGTCTAAATCCTCGTACATCTTATAGTTGGTATTTCAATTCTTTGTTCTTATAGCGCTTTTTGTGTGCCAGGTGTGTCCCTTGTAATTCCCCAGGGTCCCCCTTCTGCTTGTAAGATTTTTGCAAAAAAAAAAAAAAAAAAGGGGGGGGGGGACACACTGCATGTACCCTCCTGCCCCTAACTCCGTCCCTATTAATCTCGGGCTAACGACTGACCCCAGGCCTGCACCAACCTGTCGTCTACAACAGTAATAAACAGCTTTGAACAGAGTAGAACTGTTTTCTTAGTTTTCATTTCATTTTTAAGATCATGCGGCCCTAGAGTACAGCAGATTTTACAACATGATGAGTACAAAAATATTGTACCTACACAAAGATATACAAGTCCGACCATTACCTATTGGACTTTCGTGATGTCATCAATATGAGGGTCCATGAAACCAGATATAAGGCATCGGCTATTTACATGACATTATCAGCCGTTTGCTTATGTTTGAGAAAAAAGTTGAAAGAGACAGCCTGTTCTTTTTATTTGTATTTGGTAGCACGGACTCTCATAGGGGGCACATGATCAACTACTTTAGGACGAAACGTAATACAGTCATTGATATTTCCTTTGTATGATCGTTAATGAGTAAGCTGGTTTTGGAAATAGTCACAAGTCATTTACTCATTTCAAAGTCGGTATCCGGTTACCAATACATCAAATCATGCTAGCCACAGGGTCAGTATAAGATCAGCACGGGCCAAGCTATATGATTATTAGTTGAAATCTAAAATGTTTAGAGTAATGTAAGAATAAGATATGATAGAATCAATTTATTTGGAATGTTTAACAGCTCTCAAACTTTCGTTTTGAATAAAATATCTCAATCTCAAGTTGTGTATGTAGCACAAAACTGAAGCTTGCCAAGCTCTAGATATATATTTGAACCCTAAATAAGCCCATCCCACATCGGATAAATCTTAGGGTTGGTCAAGGGTTGGACAAACTAGACAAATTAAACATCCTTGTCTCCTAGAGTTGAGATCACTTAAATTAGCAGGAATTCTGTGCGTCTATATCCCCAAGTACTGCTAAAACGTTATCATTTCTTAGCTTTTATCAATTAAGAGATTTGCAGGTTTGCCAACCAATCAAAATACTGTATATCAGGGCAAAATATGGTTGGACATTATAGGTTGGACTGACAAGTTTTAACATTGGTTCCTATACAGAAAAGTCCAAAATGTAAGGTCGCATTAATTTTTAGAAATCTTAGGAGCAATCTGTCAACTAACTTTGCTTTGGTTAATTTTGCATTTTGCAACTCTCTTCGAGGAATAAGCATGGAATCAATTTTGACAATATTTCACAGTAAACTATTGTTGATATAATCTTAGATGGGCTTATTGTGGGCATGAGTCTCTTGTCACACTGAAGAGAGGTTCAAATGCCTATTGTTACATTTCAGATAAGCTATATTAAAACACCGGTCCCAAGAACCCTATGGCAAAAGTAAGTCTTGAACATGGATTTGACCTTTTTTGCATAGCTAAGACTGATGTTAATGTCTTAGCCATTTTATCTGAATGATCTCAGGTTTATCTCACCTTCAAGTTTATCATAACTTTCCATATAAATGATAATCCCCTCTCTTTACATTCATGAAACTGTCTTTACTTTATATTTCATGAATTTGTAGGATGAACTTAGGTTAGCTATTCTGTTGTTTGGTATGATCTTATGTTTCTTATTAAAACCAATAGTTACATTATTTTGCATAATGTCAAGACTTGCAAAAACAGAGAGTTAGTATAACATTATGTTTCTGGGAAGTTAAGGCATGACCAATATAGGATGTTTTGATAGTGCTAGTTTCAGGTGAAAGGCCATAAACAAAGTAATATTGTAATATTGGGTTTAAGAAACATTTTTGCATGGATGCCTGGGTATGCATGTTATGACTGATAACAATAATTGTTTTACACAATCTAGTGTCGAAACATGATAGGGGCGCCGGCTCCAGGTCACAAAAGTCATATTCAACTGCCAAATCATCACACTACTCTTTCGCTGGTGTCCATGGCACTGGCAGGACCCACCCTGCAGAAGGCAACATGCCCATAGAATCATTGGCCTACCCTTTTGATGTTGTATCAAGGGCAGGCACGCAGAGGTCCATGTCACCAAAGAAGTCACCTGAAAAGAAAAAGACACATGTAAATGTAGCTCAATCAACAGGGATGGTGGTGCATGCTCGAGATGTAGCATTAGCACCAAAATCACACTATGAAACCTCTTCAAAGATGTCATATGCAAGCAGTGCCAGTGCACATGATGATATAATGGTGGGAAGATTGGTTGTTATTGAGCAGCCTGTAAGTTACATAGCACCAACTGCCTATATTGAAGCTGCACCTGGGCCTTCAATATTGGGTTGTCCAGTTGGCTTGGAATGTCTTGTCAATCTGGACCAGTTGTTCATTGGTCGGTTGGTCAAAAACTACAAAGGTGAGGAAGGCAAGTATTACAACAAAATTGATGAATTATGAGTGTAGCTCATGATGAGTAAGCCGGCATTCTACTAGGCAACAGACAAAACTGTCCAAGTTTGTTAGATTTTGGGACTAAAAATTGTGAGTGTGTCAATTACATGTAGGAAAGAATGAGAGTAGGTACTCCTGATAGTAAAAAACATGTTGGTAGGGAAGCTCACAATCTCTGGCTCCTGATTTTTTGGGGGTCAAAGATTGGGAGTTTTCTCATGTATATTACATATCACGATGTTGTGCATGTACTCCCAAAATCGTGAATATCTCCCAATCTTTGGAATGTTTGCCAAATATCACCAGAATTGAAGGTAATTGTGAACCAAATGTGTAGTGGAGCCTTAAGACAAATTAAAGTTGGCAACTATTGTCAGTGCAGTTCAAGATTGTTTGTTCATAAATAATAAGTGAAGGCTGATATCCAAAGGATTTTGGCTGTTGTTTATCTTGTGTACAATGGATATGGCTCGTGTTTTGACCATTTCATTTTTCCTACTGGAAATCCACCAGAAAGCCAATGACTTCTTTCTTTATTCTCCGGGATCATCCTCGATCCCTTCGGGATCGGTACTTCCCACAGATGTAAATCATACTTTTAGGCCTGGAACAAGCTCTGTCACTGGTAGCTTCAATACAACGCTCTCCAGGTACAAGCAGTCGAAAATCCTGCTAACGGCAGAATCAGGATGTTTGTGCTCGGGGAATTTGAAGATATAGTATTGGCTCGAATCTAGGTCACCCCAAGCATCTGGTTGGAGAGTGAAAACTTTCCAAATATGGTCATGTATAGTGTTTCCCTCATAAGTTGTACTGTTCTTGAAAAGTTGAGCATGTTTGTGTCTGTTATTTGATCCCAAGGGTCAACATTCATTTGCAAAAGTATAGATTTGGCATTGGAAGCAAGGGAAAAGTAATGCTAGGCCTGTTTGCCATGAGAATCAAAAGGTTGAAGAGGGCAAAGGTGGATGTCACGGCATTGTCATGGTGATGTCATGGCATTGTCAGGGGGATGTCATGGCATTGTCATGGGGATGTCATGGCATTGTCATGGGGATGTCATGGCATTGTCATGGAGACATCATGGTATTGTCATGGGGATGTCACGGCATTGTCATGGGGATGGCATGGCATTGTCATGGAGATGGCATGGCATTGTCATAGGGATGTCATGGCATTGTCATGGGGATGTCATGGCATTGTCATGGGGATGTATTGGCATTGTCATGAGGATGTCATGGCATTCTCATGGGCATTGTATTGTCATGGGGATGTCATGGCATTGTCATGGGAATGTCATGGAATTGCCATGGGGATGTCATGGAATTGTCATGACATTGTTATGGGAATGTCATGGCATTATCATGATGATAATATGGCGCTGTCATAGCATTGTCATGGGGATGTCATGGGGATTTTACTGATATTTCCTAACCACATCTCTAGTATATCTATATAATGTTGAATACCCGTAGCTCTTTGGTTCTTTAAACCACTATCGAATCGATAATTCATTTGGGTACTTGTTTAAACTATTGCAAATTCAGATTACCTTTGTAGAATGATAAGTATATCCACAGCAAAATCTGACACTTGTGTCTTTGCCGCAATCTGCTGTGTGCAATTTGCGCAAATAGCAAAGTTTTTGTAGACACACTGTGCTCAATTGTGGTGGACTGCATGTCAATTTCGGTGCATCAACTGTACTGATGTTTTACAATGTAAAGTTTGTCAATAATACTCACATACAAGGTGTCAATGTGCGTCAATCCCTGCACATTAATTGTATTGATGTGCAGCTCTCACCACTGCAGCGTGAAGGGTCTGGACGCCGCCGGTTGCATAATAGCACCTCCTTGCCCATCTCCGCCCTACCCTACCTCCCCTGCCCACCCCGGCCCAACTGCACCCAGCTGCGCAAGGTTACATAACACACTGGTTGCGGCCAGACCTCCAACCCGGCCCTGTCCTATTGACTGGTCCACTAAAGTTTCACCTCCTTAAATTGACCAAATAACCTAGATAATATAGTATTATATGAATGTATGTATGTATGTATACACGTATGTAAGCATGTGTAAAGACAAGGCTGGGAGGGGAAGGACAGGGCGAGGAGGGGAAGGACGGGGCCGGAAGGGGAAGGACAGGGCTGGAGGGGAATGAGAAGGGAATGAGAAGGCCAAGAGGGGTGGAAAAAACGCTCCTTGATAATCTTAGGATGCAAAGAGCAGATAACATGTATATGAAAAGAATCATTTAGAAGGGTCTTAGGCCAACTTGAGCACTTTGAAAAATTTTCAAATTTGAAATATTTATGGCTCCCATAAAAAGTTAACTACGGGTGAATCTTACTTTGAGATTGTAGCCCCAAATGAGAATGTCCATTGGAAACTAGTTAGGCAACTGTGTGACAAATATAACATTTTCAAGAAATTAAGACAGATTTGTACCTTAATTCTTACACTGAAAAACCTAGCCAATGGATTTTGCTGAAAACTTGCATAAATTATATCTCGGCCTATTTCATGCCAAAATCATTGTTGAATTTATGGGCATCAAATTATCAGGGGGCACCTTAGGGACCAAGGCCTCAGGAGCCAGGCTGAAGTCACTTTGTTAATTTCCCGGCCCTAGGTCCTTGATAACCTTAGGATGCAAGGAGCAGATGACTTGTGGACAAAAAGAACCATTAAGGAGGGTTTTTAGGCTGATTTGAGCAATTTGAAAAATGTTCAATTTTGAAATATTTATGGCTCCCATAAAGAGTGAACTTTGGGTGAAATCTAACTTTGAGATTGTAGCCCCGAGTGCAAATGACCATCGTAAACTAGTCAGGAAACTGTGTGAAGTATAAAACATTTTCAAGAAATTTAGACAGATCTTTACCATAATTCTTACACAGAAAAACCCAACCAATGAATTTTGCTAAAAATTTGCATAAATGATATCTCGGCCTATCTCATGCCAAAAACATTGTTCGATATGTGGGCATCAAATTGTCTGGGGGGCACCTCATGGGTTAAGGATGGGTGCAGGTGGCCAGCCTAATACATTATAGTGGGAGTGGATGGGTCCTTCTGGTAGGCCTGAGCCTCAAATCAAAATAGAAACCATACAGGAGGGGGGAGGGCAGGTAACCAACCACCACTATAATGTAATCGGCCGGGTACCTGCACCTATCCTTAGTCCCTGAGATGTGCCCCTGGTAATTCAATGCACATAAATTCAACCACAGTTTTGGCATTAGATAGCCCTAATTGTTATTCCTGGAAGGTTTTAGTAAAATCTACTGTTTTTTTTGTGTGAAAAAAACAGTAAAAATCGTTTTGATTTTCTAGATAATGTTGCAACCGTCACAGAATTTCCTGACATACATGTATAGAATGGACCCTCTCACTTGGGGCTACAACCTCAAAGTCAGTTTACACCCATAGTTCACTTTATATGGGAGCCAAAAATATTTAAAATCTAAATCATTTTTAAAGTGCACAAATCAGTCTAAAACCCCTATTAAATGATGCTTTTCTCCCACAAGTCATCAGCTCTTTGCAACCTGAGAATATCAGGGCGCTGGGGGGGGGGGGGGGGGGGGGCTATTCATAGAGGGATGGCCAGGGACATGGAGTAAAGGCTGGGAAATATGTAAAAGATATCCATCAATTAGGGGACACTTTTGGCATGAGATGGGCCTAATTATTATTTATGAAAAGTTTTGGCAAAATCCATTGGTTGAGTTTTTCAGTATAAAATAAAAGGTAAAAATTGTTTTAAGTTTCTAAATATGTTTTATCAGTTACAAAATTTCCTGACATGTATAGAATGGACCCTCTCACTCGGGGCTACAACCTCAGAGTCAGATTTGACCCATAGTTGACCCATTATGGGAGCCATCAATATTTCAAAATTTCAAAAATGATCGGCATAAAAACCCTTTTAAATGATTCTTTTCTTCCACAAGTCATACCTTAACCCTCCCCAGCCCCAACTCCTCCTATTCTGTGGACTGGAGGCCAGGAAATGAGTAAAATGACCTCCATCAAATAGGGGATGCTGAGGGGAATGAACTAGAGGCTGAGAAATGAGTAACATGAGGATGTTGAGGAAAATTAGACCATATATAGACTGTAAAACAAGTTTAAATTTTTATAAAACTATGCTATTGCCATATATTGAATATGGAGACATTTTTTACACACATGCCTCAGCAAACAAAAGGAAGAAGCTACAAACATTACAAAACCATAACTATCTTGTGGATAGAAGGAATGCACACCTGTTGAATATAATGTATAAAAGATCACAGGATGAGAAATATGAGGATAGAAGGATTTTGCCCCTACGAAGACTAGATGGTCCTAGTATTATTGTTCCGGACTATATTAAAACTAAATCACAATTAAATTTGGATTATAGGGGATCAGTTGCCTGGAACAGCTTACCGGTTGAATTAAGGACTACTGAGACCTATAAGCAGTTTAAATTGAAACAAAAAAGAATGTTGAAAATCATGTTGGACAATGCATTAGAAGGGCCTGTCCCATACTAAGTCAATACTTGGATTGGGACTATTTTCTGATTTCTGGCCTCTCTGACAAATACAAATGGACATTATAGTGATGATTGTATACTATACTTTTATGTTGCTGCTGATGTGGTATATCTTAGTAACTTGGGTATCAGACATTAGTTCTGATTATGTTGTTTTGTGTTGTAATAATTGACGACTGAATGTATTATGATATGGCTGAATGTCGACGAAAACCGTACTTGTACGAAACATGTTCAGGATAAATAAAATGAATTAAAAAAAAAAAAAAAAATGATTTCAACAGAAGGCCTAGGCTGCCCTGGACACCTCAAAGGCCAAGGACGGCCCACATATCAGGCCTACTACCGCCTGTGCTAATTATAGATAGCCAAAGCTGCCTGCTCAGTGGGTGGGGTGGACGGGGAAGGTGTATTATGTAACCTCATCCCTTCCCACTGCAGGCCTACTGCGGCTAAACAGGGCACAGCTAAACTTTGACTAAACTTTGCCTGCTGCTGGGTGTCAGTAGTAATGATCCCCTTCTGGCATCAGTCATACTGACACAGTGGGTTAGGGCACAGTCAAACTTTGCCTAAACTTTGCCTGCTGTATGGTGTCAATAGCAATGATGCCATTCAGGCATCAATCATACTGACGCAGTGGGTTAGGGCAGCGCCAAACTTTGCCTGCTGCTGGGTATCAGTAATAATAACACATACTGATGCAAGTTGCGTAAAATAGAGCCGCACGCAGCAAAGTGCGGCAAAGACACAAGGGTCAGTTTTTGCTGTGATTGCGATGGATGCTAGAATCAAAACTTCAACAGCCAATAGCTACTCACATGTAACATATGAAAGTGTAATCACTGAACTAATCCCTAATACTATTGCGCTACCTTACATAGTACGTATGACCATGTTTCAAGTCAACAATTCAGCTGGGCAACAAATCTTCATTGCACTAAAAGGTAAGAAAAATGATCTTCCTTCTTCAGATGTCAAGCACTAGCAGTGCATATTTGGAGTAATGATATTAATTATGTAAAGCTGGCTCATATGTTCCACTCTTTGTTGTCATGATTTGTCATATATTTTAGATATTTGTGAATGAAGTAAAATAACATATATAATGTTTGATTACACAGAAAATTACCATCAGTGTTGTCCCAAAAAATGGGGTTTCAAGATGCACTTGAGGAATAACTTTGGCCAGGTCTGTACTTTTCACCTTCATCACTTGTGAGAAGAATGAAAAACCCTTTGCCAACTTTTCAATAGTTTAAGGTATAGACGAGTAGGCAATTATCCCCACCACGGATAGCTCTTTCTGTAAGTTTCTGTAGTCTACCCTAGATCAAGACATATGCTTTCATTGCAATATTGGTTGCTATGCTTCTTTCTGAATGATATTAAAAAAGACTGAGATTTGAAAATTACATGTTGTCTTATTGTTTATCATGATATCAGTTGCCATGATCATATTAATGTTCATTGAAATATTAGGTATTATGCTCCTTTCAGGAAGTTATCCAAGCAGTTTGGGACATAGAATGCTGTACCGGTTGTTGTTGGTGCGCGGGTTGTGATTCTGGAGCTTATGAGATGTTTGTTGAAGCTCCAGTTGGCAATGTCATTGGCTCCCTCAGAGTGGCGTAAGCATCTTACACGATACATCATAATAATAAATAACTTTCAGGCAAACAGAGTCATAACTACAATTTTACAGTTTGGACAGTCGCAAATCAAAATACTATTATTTCTTATTGTTCCTACTTGTGGTTATATGATTATCTTTCTTGAGCAGGGTGGTTGTTTCTGTAGCTTCCTATTGATTTTAAACATCACAGTTTTCATGAATGGCCTTCCCTTGAATTCAACTCTTAAGTACAAAACGTTATTCCTTGGAAAAATTAAGGAAACATCAGGACGTTTAGGCCCCGCCCCCTTTTGTCACTTTAAACCAATAGAAATGCAGAATGACAGGGGAATAAAAAATACATTTGTTGCTAGGCGTTGCAATATCGTGTTGCTATAAAAACCATGTTTGTTTTGATTCTGGCAAACTTTGGTCAAGATTTGAATTTTTTTATATTTCCATGAATACTTCATATATTTAGATTATCTGAGTAGTGAAATTAATGTCAAGATGGGTTATTTTATTGTTTACTTAAAATTCGAATCACAACAACATAGAATTAAATCCAGTACAGACCTGGGATTAATATCAAAATAAAGATTCTCCTGCTTATACAGATATTTGATCAACTCTGTGTTACTTCTGCTGGAGAAATAACAATTTCAATACCAAACCTTCGTCAGTATTATATTCATACAATTAGGAAAATAATCCATTGAACCATGTAGCCATGTATCTAGAAAAGACCAAACAAAAGGGCCTAATAGGATACAATGAATAGAAACATAGGAGTTACAAGGCTAAGTTGGCTTTGTAGCGCCTGAACTAAACATTGAAATTCATACTTTATGATGACAATAACAGTAGTATTGTAAGAAGGTATAGTCATCATTTTAGAAATTAGGATATAGATCTCTTATGAGGAGAGAATGTGTTAACTTAGTTGTTCTAGGGCTGTTGACATACTTAGGACAATTGCCAATTAAAGCTGTCATAATAGTATAAAGCCCTACAATGAAAGGCAAAATATTAGCATTTTGAAGCTATGTTCAAGCACCCTTAACACTAACTCGTGTCTCGTAGGTGTACTCCTCAGCTGACAAATGTCTTAAAGGTCTTCGATGCTGACCGCCAAAGAGTCCTCGACATTGTGGGTCCTTCCCGGGTCGGACAACCTTCTTCTGATATGACCTTTGAGTCCCGCGTAAGAATATGTTAACCCTTCGTTTAGGGCTTTCAATGATGTATCTTCACACATTTTAATCCCAAGCTCCATACCTTTACAGGCATCTTTAGCTAAAGTATGCCTTTGACCCGTATGGAACATATTTTTATATTAGACAAGACGCTCCGCGTCTCGGCCAACACATCGAGTTTGCTTAAAATGTCACTGCATGGCCGGCCATTAGGCCTAGGCCTCGGTCCCGCCACTCCCGCCGCCACTCTAGTTATAAAATGATACGCATAATCGTTCTGAAAAACAGGGATAACGGGTCCATTTTCATGAGTTTCGCATGTCCTTGTTTTGGGAAGAATACATTTTCTGCACATTTGTCAGCAATTTGGAATAAGGGGGATCATTTTTCCCTAAACGTGAAAAAAACGTAGGTAAACGTAGTGGGCTCTGCCGTCGGGAAGATAGATTTCCCGCCACCAAACTCCACTCTCCAAGCAGAAAAGGGTATATGCGTAGTCCCCTGTTTGGAGAGTGAGGACAAGTGACGACGACCGTCACCAGGCAACTCATCATCAGCACATAATAGTATTTCGATGCAGCAACACCTCGTACTGCGAGTCAGAGCATTTCCAGCGCGGAGGGTGTCTCGCCGCAGAGTGATGCAAAACATTGCTCTGGCTTTTAGCGTTGCCCCCCCCCCCCGCCCCCCCACTTAGCTAGACTGAAACAAAGGATAAAGATGATGCTTATCGCTGTAACGACGTTGGTCGCCGTGACGATGCTTGCCATGACAACGTGCGCCAGTGTGGTCTCGTCTGTGCGACGGACGTAGCGAGGCACTCTTGATCCCTTTGCGCTTCTCACAGCCAAGGAGTGCATAGCTATTATAGATCTTTGTCAAGGCGCTATGTAAATGATGCAAATGATGCGCTCTGCAAACGTTATCCGCGGTACGCTGGTTATCCTTGCTGGGGCCAAGTGACCACAACGACGACCACGTCGTCAACGTGGTGACGTGAGGATGCTCATGCCAGTAATTGTTACAGAGATAGCCATCTTTTTTATGAACGAACATGATTACTGTCTTTGTATTGAATTCAAATGAGGAAATGATATGTTGCTACAGAAAAAAAGGATAAATTGGAGTTTGGATCTCATTTTGCCGTGAGTTCCTTCCGCTGGATGCAAGTCGGCAGGTGAAGAAGTCTAAGCTGTTAAGTATTATGGAAGGCTGAAACCAGCGCAAAAACATGGCGGCTCATGGAGCAAATCTCGTTTCCACAGCGTTTTTGAGAAGGGGGAAATACTTCAGACCCAACATCCACCCTTGGTATGTGTGCACGTAAAGAAGGAACACTTCGGATATTAACAAACAGAAAAGAATTAGGTCAAACAATTGAAATTAGCCATTACATTTAATTGACCTTACATAGACAGTGCATATTGCTATACTCTTTGCTCTCTAGGTAATGGGTCTTGATGGATCAGATCTAGCCAGTATTAACAGATTAGCAATTGGACCTGGTCCCCTGACCAGGCCTTACACTGATGAGCTCCATGTTACCTGTAAGTCATTAGCAATTTACTAATTATCATTCATTTTTATGTTGACATGTCCATAGATACAGAAGGACATTTATGGACTATTAAAAATGCCTATTTTGATAAGTGAACTTGTCTTGCAGTCAACTATATAAACCCATACTCTTCAATAATAAAGACTTTCCAGGCAATAGTTTGATGCTGTAATACACAACTTAAGTTTAAAGTTGTGCACCTTCCCCCAGGATGAAAGAGAGTAGCCCCGGCAGTATAAAGTATTTTGGTCATAAAAATAGTTTTGCTTTTGTGTAAGTGTATAATGAATATATATGACCAAGACGAGTCTGGATTTTGATTAAATTAACAATGTCAGGTTTATCACCTTACAGACAGGACCAACTCTTATATACCTTACAGCTGTTACCGGTTGGAGGCTAGTTATAAACATAATGAACACACACATACAAATGCCCACAAACACAGACACACATAAGGCTCGCGAAAATGGGTACATTTGCTTTTTCCAATATGAAAAAAAAGATTTTGAGCTAGGGCTCTGTCTCTGGTGTTTCTAAATAATCTAGGTGTTGGTTCTTTATGGAAAAATATAATTGTCACATTATCTCTCATAGCATTTTTGTAGTCTGCCCTCAAAGTTGGGTACTCAAAGGGCAAAAATAAATGTGTTCTCCGTTATCCGCAATAGATATATCTATTGCCATGCCTGTATCATGTA
This sequence comes from Lepidonotus clava, assembly GCA_936440205.1. Classification (NCBI taxonomy): domain Eukaryota; kingdom Metazoa; phylum Annelida; class Polychaeta; order Phyllodocida; family Polynoidae; genus Lepidonotus; species Lepidonotus clava. The sequence continues at coordinate 4,401,230 of OW387134.1, forward strand.
CAAATATATGATTCTAGCCTACTCTATTATATGATATGTAAGGTAGACAGTTGTGGCTGATGGAAAAATGTATCATCAGCATTCTGTTTGGACTGTTACTTTTTCAGCAGACACTCTGAAATTCCCTCAAAATGTGTGCACCCCTGTAAGGTCAGGAATTTGAAAAAATACCTATTTGTCATTCCTTGTAACTTGAAAATACACACTCTGCTATCTTTAATACCTATCAAAATACATAGAGGAACATGTTGTCTCGACATAGAATGTATTTGGTAAGCTCTAGCATAAGCCACAATGGAGTTTCTCTCAAGATCTATACTCGGATAACAGAGAACACATTTTATTGCTCACTCTGTTAAGATCATATTAATTGGTATTTATATCACTTATTCTGTACTAAATATGTATCCTGGTTGTAGAGTTGTATTGTTCATCCTATTTTTACCCAAAAATCCCAATCTTTTATCAAATATGGTTAGAATGTATCATTTTATGCACATAAAACAATATTTTCTATCAGATTTTACCTGAAAATGAATAAATTGGTACCAATATGTGAGGCAAATAGACTTATTACATTTCTGGACATGTTAGTAGAATGTTTCACATGTTGCATTAGTCACTCCTACTTGGTCCAGACTGAAACTGTGCTTTTCTCGGATAATGGAGAACACAATAGCGGAGGACACATATCTTGCCACCTTTTCCTAGAATGGAATTATTTATGAAATGTCATGTCTACAAATTGGTTTAAATCTATGTGTTTTATGCTAAAAGACTATGTATTCTGTTCTTTCCTTTTGCTGTGCTTTGGGGCTGTACACGGATAACGGAGAACACATTTTTTGTTGTTTTTGAGTTGGACTATCTCAGCAGTTTGTATAAGTCTGTTATCGACATAGATAAAGTAGAACATATATGTTAATGATAAAAGTCAGTAACCTAGAGTGTCTTTGCACTAGTTTTTGGGGCTGTATGTACTTGTGTATCAAAATCTTAAAAATGTGTTCTCCGTTATCGGAACTTTCATGACGCCTTTACATATTGAAAAAATAAGAAATTCTAATGGAAAAGGCTGTCAAACTGTGCACACACATGTACTTTATACAAACCATTGTTTAGAAATGTACAGTTAGGTATAAATTCTGAGGTACAGATGAAATAACACGGCAATGTCAAAGCCGTGTGTTCTCCGTTATCCCATATAATGAATGCTGAGTTATCGAAATACCAAATATCATATACTATCACATTTATTACAGGTACACAAGTCCCCAATACATGGAGATGACACAAAACTATGATAGAAACCTGTTATTACTGAGATGTCCAATATTTTTGTGTTCTCTGTTATCCGTATGTGTTCTCCGTTATCCGCCAGATTGTCAACTTCGGTGGGTCACCTGTGCCGTTTTGAAAAAAGTTCAAACGAAATCTTCGGTCTGATTTGACAAAATACAAGCTAGTTTATTAAAATTCATAGGGCATAGGGGTTCCCTACCTAGATTTATTCAAGAATGACTGTGAATTGTGGGTGATATCGGAAAAGTACTCATAGTTTTATTGGAAAAATACTGAAAAATCTTGAAAAGTCAGCATCTGTGGTGGTGCATGAGCTAGGTGGAAGTGGAGCATGGTGAAAGCAAGGCATAAAACATGGTCTGGATGAAACTGCTTCACTTTTGAAGCCCTTGCAACACATATTTTACACACGGATAACGGAGAACACGGATAACGGAGAACACATGCATTTCACGTTTTCTGTCATATCTATGGAATTAATCAATCGATTTTCATTCTAAATGTCTCTAATTTTTTATTATTTTTTTCCCTTTTGGGGATATGGGGTGAAATAACCACAATTGGCTTAGTGTAGACATAGGGCGGATAACGGAGAACACATTCTTAAGTGATACTGTCATTTTTCTTGCCTGTCGGGGCTCATAGCATCCAGAATAGTCCTATATAATCTGTAAAATTATTTTCATCATATACTATAACATGGTTGCTTGCCAAATAAGGGTATTTAACATGTTTTATTGATTGACTTATTTTCATTTATGTACAACTTATGCGGATAACGGAGAACACACAAATATATTGGACATTACCATTTCTGATGGCATAGGCAAGAAAATTGATATAAAATTGTAATTTCTGCATTTTTCAGAGGCCAAATATATACAATTACTCATGAAAGTTAGATATTTAGTGCAAATTGTTTTTAAATTATAATAATCAACAATTGAAATTAATTAAATACCAATTGGACACGGCAAAAATGGCCTAAAATGCCTATGTCTCCATGTTTGGAGGTAGAAATTCCTATAAAATATTCCCCCCACACATAGAAAACCATATATGCCTGACTTCGTACCGACCTGATCTTTTAATTAGTGCATGTTTCGAAGTCCTTAGTCTAAATCTATAGATATGGTGAGCAAAAGACACATTTTTAAGCTAATGGACCCATTTTCCCGAGCCTTAATTATTATATAGAGTGCCACATCTAACCAACGAGTAGTCCCCAAATGTTTATTTTAGGATGCTTGACCATCGGCCCTCCCCAGGGAAGGGGCCCTCAATGTTGAATTCCAACAGTTGCATGTTGAATTTCAGAATATATACTATCATCATCAATTTCAGATACACATTTAGTTAGGGCCTAGGAAGAGGGACAGGTTAGCCTTTTAGGTCTGAATCTTTAAGATCCATCAGAAGAGAGGGATATATATTTAGTTTCCTCCCCCTTACAAACTGTGGAATAGGGACGAGTTAGCTTTTCAGGTATGAATCCTAAGGATCTATCAGCAGAAAGGGATATACATATTTGGTCTATTCTCGATTACTTAAAACTGTGGAAGTGGGTTCCGGCAGGACCTACCCCTCATGGGCCCAATTAGGACCGGGGGCTCCTTGACTAAACAAAGGAGGTTTACTCTTTGGTCAGGTGCCCGGCTGGCACACACACATTATATTACCAACCAGTATGGGTGTTGGGGATGGAAATGGGTTTACCTTGTGCTAGTAAACCCTTCAAGGACCCCTACGCTAGTAATTGATTTAACTATCATACTCTGGCATCAATTTCAATGCTTAGACCAACTTAAACCTTGAATACTTTCAGAGTATGATAAAGTGCTTTGCGTGTATACATATGTGTATACATACATAAGTGTTGTGTTTCTACACATGTGCATCCACATACGTGTTAACATAAGCATACATATGGGTCATTGTACCAGGAAATGTACAATTGAGTCTGAGACAGATGATTTTCAAAATTCCTCCAAACACGAGGGATATCCTTTTCCCTTGAAAGATTGCATATTTCTATATATGGAAAAGCAGATTATACCAGGAACCTCATATGGTTTATAGTTTTTACTGACCTCTAAAGATATAATTATTGATAGAACAAACGTCCGTGACCAAAATGCAATGTGATTAATATTTATATTTCATTAATCAGCCCACCAACATTTTCTGCAGTATGTATATCAATTAGATCTTTTGCTACAATCATATGAAGTTATAGGTTTCAGAACCCCACACTTTTTAATCAGTGATTGTCTTGAGATTAATTATAGTGAGTTTCAATTATTGCTGTCTTTTCTTATTGTACCTTTTCACCAAAATGCTTTAAACTAAGCATTTCTGTGGATCACTAGTTAACCCTATATGTTTCTAATTTATTCCAACATCAGTTTATATTTTGCTGCAAAGACAAGGTGATTGATAAACAATATGTTTTGGCCACGAATGTTTGTTCATTTGGTCAGGAATGTTTGTTTCTTAATCATAATTGTAATTCATATAGTATATTTTCTTATATTTTCCCTTGTATCCTTATTCACAATAAAGGAAATGTATATGCTTGATGAAAAAATGTTTAAAATTGTGAAACAGATGAAAATAGGTCCTTGAAAACATATATCATTTTGGTCACAAATGTTTGTTATAGTCACGAACGTTTGTTGCATTGATTTACTGTGTATTAGAAAATAGATCTAGTCATATACATAAGTTTAGGATGTTTCTCTCTATAGTTTTATTGTAGGTAGATAATATAGAATCATATTTTCGACTATATGTATGTTTCATATGCCTAGGAATACAAATTAACATGAAAAACAAACATTCGTGACTAAAACTTAAAAAAAAAAGAATTTCTTTTTCTATAAAAATGTGTACACCAAGAAAGATCTATTCCATGTGCATGTTTTTGCAAAAGAATTAAAATGTTTTTCAAAATTTAAAGTTATGGATTTAACAGAAAAGTTAAAAAACATTCGTGATCAAAATACAAATCATCACATACACAATAGAGTACTTATTCCATCCAAAACAAAATACTTGTATTGTTAAAGGCATTGCATTGTGATTCTGCCATGGCTATTGTTTCAAAGATTTCATTTAAAATAAATTCAGTGTTTCAGATAGAAAAATAGATACAAACGTCCGTGATCAATATATCATAGTGATGATATTGCATATATTTTTAGAAACAGATAACTCTGTCAGATATATAAGGAATCTTGATATAATATAATTTATATAAAAAGCAACTAAAACTAATGATTGTAATATTCTATTTGGGTGTCATAGTCTTGATCACGGATGTTTGTTTTGATCACGAACGTTTGTAGAAAATCTTATACCACCTATGTTACCCTCTAAATTATCATACTTTGAGAATGATCATAATTGGTGGTGAATCTAAACATATTGAAGTACTGAACTTAAATAAATGGTTATCAAGATGTGTGTTTGTAGAAAAATATAGCAGATAACATTTGACAAACGTTCGTGATCAATTTTGGTATAAAAACTAATAATTATGTATTCTTCTGTCATGGTTTGTAATGGAAATTTTGATAACATTTTCATCAATTGATATATCACTGGGTACTGCAAAACCATGTGTAGTTTCTACTCATCCTGTTATTTACTTGTCAAAAAATACCATTAAAATTCTGGTCATGGACGGTTGTTTTCTATTGTTGACTGTCTAATTTCATCACCACAAGAAAATCAATCATATCTGATTGTTCAAAATCCAAAATATGGTTGTTTAATTTGATATTGTACCTTTTTTATATGCTCATTTCAGATTGTGGTTTAATGTAATTTTCACTAAAATAGACTTTTGAAGTACGAGATACGGTGGAAAATGCTAAATTTGGGCATTTTTTCCGCTTCTATGTCCAATAATACATAAAAGGAAAATTTAAAGTTCTACAAACTCCACATGTTCATGTGGCCTATCATGTTTTCTTTCCATTGATACCATAACTGGCCCTGTCAAATGAGATCTATAGGTTCTAGGCTTCATTAAATCAAAAATGACCCAAAATACCTCAATTGTACATTTCTTGGTACAATGACCCATATATGCATGGGAATGTAACATAAGCACATTTACTATACTGTCAGTTGATAATGGTTTAGTAGTTAAGAGTTTAATGAATGCCCTGTCAAACTTGAGAGCCAACCAGCCCTTTATCACCCTATAGGGTGATTAATACAAAGCACATCAAGACAAAGCATGCATCACATGAATCACGTGTGGCCGAAAATGCACTCATCGGCCCATGATTTGATTGGAAATGCATTGAAAGGGAGCTGCCAGACTGAATATTTGGGGACATAGCAGGAGATACTGTATTTGGCAATATACAAGAGATCTTCAGGGGCTACACACGTGATTATCTACTCCCCAAATCATGCGAATGTTTCATTTTCCGTGCATAACATATGGCGATCAACAGATTTGATGCATTATTGCCCACTAAGAGTGATGAAGCGCACAATTTTCTAGAAATTCCAGGAGACGGTAATGCGGCAGTTGTGCCTGAAATTCCAGTCATTTAGAGCATAAAGATGGTAGAAAATGTGGCAGAATCCATCAAAAATGATTCAGCATGTGCTACTAATGAGGATTTTATTTTGTGCCTGATGAGGATATTTAAGGTTTCACAAATGAATTAGCTGAGGAGGCATATCCCTGGTGGATGGAACAGGAGGCAGCAGCTAAAAGCAAACCCCGACTGTGTGAGACGATATCAATATGATGCTCAAAGGAGTACATACTAACCCTGAAAATGCACCTGACAACCCATCCCCTCTGACAATCCTGACAATGTAGAAGTGAACATAGGATTCTCAGAATCTGAGGCTGAAGCTGAGGAGCAAGGTATAGATGATTCAGGGGTCAGGGACTATGTACTGCAGGAGAGGAATGCCAATACAGAAAGGAATACTAAGGACAACATTTCCCAATCACTCCTGCAATGCAAACAAAACAACACTTTAAAATGGATGCATTTGTAGTTAAAAATCCCTAGAAATAAAAACAGTGTATGAAAATTGAACTGTAGAAAAAATACCTGAGCTGTAGAAAAAAAAAACGTACAAAGATTTTAGAACTGAAGTCTAAAAATCTTTAAGCATACAAAAAAATGTATAAAAAATGTACAGGCTTGTGGATGTCCATGGCAAACTGCACGAACAAGAGAAGATCGAAACAGAGAGCTTGAACAGCTACATCAGCCTGTTCATCATGACCCTGAAGCATCTGGATGGAACCAGACACCCTTACCAGCTACCATTTTGCAATAGACAGAATAATTTTAAAATGCATGTAGTCCACAGGAAAGAATTACAGGATGCTTGTAAATCAAAGGCAATATTCTGAGATAAAGGATATCTAATTTCTATATGTAGAATAATTCTAAAATGCATGCAGATCACAGGAAATAATGACAGGATGCTTGTACATCTTTACAGACACTATACTAATTCTAGAAATGATACAGAATTATTTTTGATGTAAAAACACTGATAATTTTTTTTTTCCAAATCCTTGTAGAAAATGTAGGATACCAGCATCCTTCAGTCCCCACTCTTTGCCTTGTCTGCCAGAAGAAGGGAATTGTAGGCTCTAGGACTATGCAACAAGCCAAATATATCAGATATAATTACAAAGGAAATATTAGATTGTTTGTGGAAGTCGGGGGAATTGGATAGTACTTCCCTAAGAATTTTTTAGTCTGACCATAGGCTTTCGGTGGAACGCAGTGTCTAAACAAATAAAATGGCAGGATATGACCCTAGAAAAAGACCATAATGGACAAGAATTTCTGCAGTCTCATCCCCCTGGACCCCTCCCAACCCCCCATCTAGATCCGGCCCCAATCTAGAAATGAAAATGTTCAACAATCTAGAAGCAAAAGCAAGGGAAAGGCTGAGTAAAACAAGGCAAAGTGATGGTAACAGGGCTTTGGCACCCAAGGTTTTTGCGTAGGAAGGAAAAAGGTGTCCAATAGCCTACTACACGAAGGATAGGGATCGCAGGCCTGAAAGCATGTACCTGACAAAAATGCCCCAAAATACCCAAAGAGGCCCTGGTATGCCTGCCAACTCCTCCTTTCAAAAAGGGTCCCACCCACAACCATCATCCAACTTACAGGGCACAACAACCTGAAATCCCTCAATAATTATTCAACTGCTGATGTGGATCAGCAGAATGAGATGTCAACCATAATTGTAGGCACAGCTATACAGAGGAAAGAGGGGTGAAGCCATTCCAACAACTAGAAACGCCATAGGAAGAGATTGATATGGGTAATCTCCAAGCCAGAAAGCCATGAAAATAGTCTCATAAAAACAGAAGACATTCATTTCAACAAGGTGGTCAAAAGCGATATGGTTATGCTCTCAATTGCTGTGGTTCACCATAATGTGACCATAGATATAAACTATAATGTTTGTTAGAGTCGCAAGTGACTTCCAATGATTTCCTAAAGTATCTATTAATTATCATTTATAGCGTTCTTTCTGCCCCAGCCCTTGTCAGGGGTCATACTTGTATCAGTTTCAGAATTTGTTTCCCGCATTGAAGTTCTTGAAATACTTGATGACAGTTAAACTTCTATACATCTCAACTTACCTGAGATGTTAGTCTAGCTCCTCGCATACTTAGATTAATGTTCTTCTGTATAAGTGTGTAAATTCAACATGGTTGTATTACACGCCAAAAGTGACATGTTTCTTCTATTTCAAGTGGTAGGACAACAAACTGCTGAAGCGATCGAGCAAGGAAGGCAGAAATAAAAGAGTGTTACAGAAGATGACTCTTTTTGATTATTTCAATATATAAAGCTAAACCATCATATTATATAAAGCATTTCACAATATTATATCAATATATGCATTAATATTTGCAAACATCAAATAGAAATGATAGAAAACACATGAATAGAAATCTTACCGAACCACTTCGGAAATGACTGAATGGTAGGGAGACTGATGTTAACTCTTGGAAAAATGAAGCCCATAGACATAGTCTGCAAGATGGCGGGATAAACATCCAGCTTGTTCGCAATATTTCTAAATTATGGAGAATATGGGGGCTAAGGTCCATAACCTATACACACACGTATATATATATATAGAAATGTTTATTATCATTATTATATTTTTTTTTTATTATTATTATAGTATAATTATCATAGTATGATTATCATCTAATAATACCATATATTCTTTTCTATACAGTCCCCCTGGACTTGGATGTTAAAATGAAGGCATGTATTCTGAACGCTGCATTCCTTCTGGTAAATATATGATTTCATAAATCAGCATAATTTCTTTGAACTTCATTTTCAACAGGTTAAGCTTGCCATATAGATCTAGTATCTCTGGGTTTAAAGCTTAGTCAGATGATGTTTGGAATACAATATTGCAGCAATCAATAGTATCGTTATATCAAGTTAATCCCTGTTCAATAAACATTTACGTGAAAATATTCTATGGTCATGATATGACCTTGAAAATATGCATTTTAAAGTAATTATAACTTAAGGAGAAAGATCATTCCATTTTTTTAAAAGAGCGATACTCAGAGTCACTTCCACTAATGTTTAATGTTTCTTTTATGTTTCTCACAGAACTCCATTTTCTTTGAGAGGTATAATAGGGGCAAATTCTAATTGGAACTGGTGGTTCTGGTGATACTGACATAAACTGATCATGACAACCCTTTCTTGGCAATGATTGGTTATCCTCGGCATGAGGCAATGACGGGAATTCATTGGAAGTGGACTAGTATACCATAGTTACTTTGGGAAAGTTATCAATGATATGGAACTTGATAAATGCCTTTTATCAACCAAGAAACTCATATAGAAATATTCGTAAAGTGTCCAAAACCAAGCTTTACATAAATATACTGGTGCTTAAGTCATTTAGTAGCTGTTATAAGAATGAACTAAGATTGTCAACACCTTCTGCAGTTACTTGCTGCATGGACATGTAGGTTTTAAAGAAGGTAAGCGGGCTTAATGTCTGTTATACATGCCACTGTTAAAAACATAATTCAGGACTTTCATCTAGCAATAAGATTCAATTGATAAGTGTTCAAATGGATAGTTTTGAGGGACTTTTTTAGAATTGATGTAAGATGTAATGTTGGGAATTAATTGGAAGCAGACATATTACCATGGTTACTTTGAGAAACATAACTGGAATGTTATCATCAAACATAACTTTACTTATACTCTATTTTAACCAGAAAACAAATATAAAAATATTCCTAAAAAGTCAAAAAACATGCTTTACACATACAGGTGCTTGAGCAATTTTTTTCAGTAAATGTCATGATAATGAAATAAAACCTTAACACCTTCTGCAGCTAAATGGGTATAGATTTTGAAGAAGGTGGCCAATCTTAATGTTTGTTGAATATACTGCTCTTACAAAAATACTTCAGACGTCCTGCAATAAGGTTGAAGTGTTCAAAGGAAAGTTTTGAAGGAACGTCTCCATTGCTTCACCAAAGCTGTTCCCTTAATCTTAGGTGTTGTGCGTTATTAAGCAGCATGCTTGACCTGTTTCTGCTAATTTGGTATTGATGCAAATAAACCTGCCAATGATTTTCAGTCTTGATTTTTAATGTCAGAATATCATAAAATATCACATTATATCAACAGAATATTACATTATAATTACTGAGTGTTGTGGCTTATAATTATGCATTTATCATTCAAGGTATTGTTTACAATGCACATTAGCTTCAACAGTAAGTAGAAATGTTTCTTCCAAACTTATCCATTCTTTGATGATGGAGATGTTCTATACATGCAATTAAAGAATATCTGAATACAGCTGGGTTTCCACTGAACGATTTTGGTTTAGAAATGTTGTCATAAATGAAGCGTTGTCGTAAATGAAGGACTCCATGTTTTCATCGAACAACTGAAGTATTGTTTTCTGGACAATTCTTGGACACTCTGGACAACTCTTTCTAACAACAACAGGAAGCAATCTCTATGAACAATAGATAAAATTGCTGTTGTGACCCGTTTTGGCAAATCAGGTCGGAAGTCGCAACAAGTCAGATGTCGGCTGTTACTACTCATTTTAAAGCTAAGAATCTGAATTTTCTGATGGGATAGGTCTCTAAAAATGGACCCCGTGTGACATCCGACTCATTTCGCCAAAACGGGTCACAAATCATTAGCAACTGTTTTGTGAAAATATTTGACTGGTTGAATATTTGGTCGTTTTTAAATCTTTTCATTTCTGCATCAACTTACTGTCATTTGCAATTATTTACAGATGTCTCAATCACTTATTTATTGTGTCTACTGAATGATTCTGTCAACAACCACAAAAGATTAGGGAATCTTTCACTGTTGTTCATGGTCAGTAGCATAATGTCGTTGGGTCAAAACCTGGTTTTACATGGACTTCATGTGCAGGGAATAAAAGTTTTCTTAGAGTGTAGTATGAAAGGGTCCTCTCTCCTCAGACGGCAAAAGTTTATCTTAGAGTAAACAACAATTTGAAAGACAATGACTTTAACAAAGCTGTAAGAGTTTCAACTCTCTGCAAGTAGATGTTTGTAACCTTAGTTTCATTGCAAGTGAAGTCCCAAGTAGGTCACTACTGTTTGGACAAGAGCAGCCAACAAACCATCCTGTAAAACCTCCTAGAGGAGCACAATTAAATTTTATTCCATGTCAATCTAATGGAATAGTCAACCTGCCATTCTACAAAGCGTGGAAGACCTTAATACATTTAAATACAAACAGAAACAGTGGTTTAATTCTGCATATTGATGTGATCAATTTGACCAGAGTTTACTGGGAGATCATTTATGTTACAAATTCAAACAAGATCTGTTAAACTAATTTTAACTCATTTTATTTTCAGGATAACATAACCTAGTTTTATTCTTAATATCCAATCCAGTCTGAACACATGAGTGGTTTATTCAGTAGTTAGAGTCAAAATGAAGTATATATTAGAAAGTCATACTTTGATTTTGAATGTGGTATTTGAATTTTGATAATCAATGTGGCATCTAATATTTGCAACCAAAATTGTATTTTTCCATAACTCTTTGTTCTTGTTGTTTGTTCCCTGGCCATGCTAAAAATCAGCGTGAACTGACATATTGTGAGTTAAATACAAAATCTAAACAAAGCCCCAAAAAGAGTCAATTCATGTATTTATTGAGATTGCACTTGTTCATTTACCATCAGTTGATAGGTATACTATTTCTATTTATAAGCACATATTCATATATATATATATATATATATATATATATATGTATGTATATTCCGATGAATGATGTAATAATCCGAAACATGTTAACTTGACCACGATTTTAATGTCTACACCAAGCCGTCTTCGAGTTAGATGTATTTTCCACAACTTTAGCGTATATATATACAGACCAGCAATGTTTTGAGTTTGAGTTGTGCTTGTCATCCTCGGAAGAATTTTCAAATGTGTCGTCGCTGGACGACAAAGACGAGCTTGGGGGCTTAGATGCACTCAAGAAACTTGCACTGTCAGAGTCATTGATAACCTCTTGTGGAATTGGTTTATGCTTCTTACATCTTCTGTTTTCCTCGAGGACCCTGAGGTTTGCCTGAGAACCTTTACACGAGTCATCTAATGGGGCTCTGTGAGTCACCCCACATTTCTTGCACTTTCAAGCTCGGCTGGACATGTTGATCTATTTTAATGAAGAGTTTTTCGATCTTCAAGTACAATTTTTCTGTGCGATGGCGGCCGCGTCAGAGTGACGTAGAGCAGTGACGTCACTGATCCCATAACTAGGACGGTAACAAGGTTACGTTCTGCGCTGCTTATTATACAACAATAACTGCACGATTATTCTACCTATATAATAAATAAGTCATTGTTTAATAGGTTCTAAGACCTTTTGTAAAATAAATACCTCCAAGTATTCTATTCAGCTAGATAATTTTGGTGTAATTCTTCACTCTACGGTTTCAACTTGTTAACATTAGTGGTTAAGCTCAGTTTTGGCCACACCATATGATCTTTTATTATAATACAAGTATGTTTGTAAGGATTTGTTATAATATTAGTAGAAAGATCCTTTGTTCTCTAGAGTGATTGTTGGGTGTTTTACGCCCTGCAACCAGCCAGGGTCATTTTCATGTCTTACGTGAACTTCTCCATCTCTAGGGATTTCTTTGATTTAAAAAAAGTAAGGGAAAAAGTAAGGAATTTGCTTAAATAGTTGGTGATGATGATTTTGTGTCCAAAAACCCCAGTCCCAAATGAGAATGTACACTTTGACAGTTTTATGACAATTGTTGACCAACGGGGAGGGGTATCGGTGCCTCAGAGCACCAATGTCAACACCCGTGGCATCCACAGGATCGGTAGTGTATATGAGTGGAAAGAACACACATACTTTTCTGCATGAAGTTTCTTTAATTCGATTGAAGGTACATACTGTTATTTGTAACTATACGTCAATCGATTATTACAAGTTTATCACCAAACATTATTTTATCTTTAGCGACTCGTCAATCTCAAGATCATTACCATTTTAATAATGGAAATGACCATTTATTTGTTCAGCCTTGTAAGCGATAAAACTAATGCCACAAGTTTGATCCTCACAGACTGGTCCTATCCTTACCTTATCCTTATTATTCTTCTCAAAAAACACATAGATGACCCAAAGGATATCTGCATAAAACCTTGCATTTTTTCTTTTTTTCAAGAAGGTACACATCATACCTTGCCTCTGTGCATCCCACCGGTCTTCCAGCTCTGACAGACTTGGATCAAAACAATTTCAATATAGTCTTTCAAAATCCTATATAAACCATAGCACACTTTATTATATCCAATTCATGATACATGCAAAAAAGGTTTAAGAATACGTACAAAGATATTGTGCAGCTTCGTTAACAATGATTTTGATGAGTTATCTTTCTCTTTAACTCTACTTTTCAAGGGCATTGAAGGCAACCTTTCAACATTGATGAAAGCAATGGAAAGTTTCATTTTTGGCATGAATTAAGCTCTAGAGCTATGAATATGCATATTCATTAGGGTGGAAATCCAATAGATTCTTACATTAATGTTCATAATCTTGTTTAACTATGGGTTAAACACAGTTGTATGAAATAAGCACCTGCTATAACTTTGTTGAATGAAGCTCCAACTGATAGGCACTGCCATCTGGTGGAGAAAGAGTAGACTAACTTTATTCCTGAAAGATGTATTAGACTCAGTTTCTTGCCATTTTAGTTAGTATCAGACTGACCAAAAAAGCACAGTTGCAGAATAGTGTTGTTAAATTGCAAGTTGGATGGATAAGCTTAAGATGATTCTATATTTTTTTTATTTATCTATTAATGAAGCTCACTTTGTCAGAATGGTTGATTATAAACAAACGGTGATACAAATCAGTAGGGTAACCATGAGAACTGTGTATGTCAGGCTCAGGGTTTCAAGTATAAGTTTCTTGAGCAATTAAACGTAAGAACATGATAATTATAGGAATTTCAAGACAGGGAAGGTACTTTTTAAGTTTATCACCCGCCATCTGCCGAGCGGTGCGTGGTGTGGGGAGGGTGTATTGACAGGATGTAAGCACCTCTCACTGTAACCTAGTTCTCAGTAATTCTAAAAAAGAATAATTTTCTTGGGTGATAAAATAAAGAAGCACCTTAGGGGTCGTCCTTGGGTGGCTGTATGACCCATCGAGAGCTTCGCCATCTGTTTGTAACGATCCCCTATAGGTCGGACAGCAACTCGAGGACAACCCCTGAGGTGCTTCTTGTCATAGTTTTTTTCTAAATATGCATGGCAGAATGGTATAACAAATATGAAAAACAGTACTGATAGAAAGACATTGTCTGTTCATAACCAGGAATGTTTTATCAAATAAGAACAGCTTTGTAATATTTAGTTTGGTTTATGATGGTCAGTCACAACTGGAACCAGAGAAGTCCCAGGTACGTATGTAGAAGGGGTGGATTCCTGCAATACTGCTAATAACATCTTGGAAATTATCAAACTTTCAGTCGTAAAAACAGTAAATCTTCTTATGGAAGTTTGTTTCTGGAAGATGTCAAAAGAGGTTTGTCTCTATGGATGAAAGTTACCAAAACTTTGCACACTATTGCCCACGTAGTGGATGTTTCCCCTGATTTTATATAAGTTCTTATTGAAAAAGGGACTTCATGATACATATGGCTGTATCTAATTTCATGACCAATTTAGAAAAAATGAAATTCAGAACAAAGGCAAATTATAGACATGGTATATACAAATAAGCAGTCTGTTAAATTCCGTTTTATATTGTATGTAACTGAATGGTTTAGTATGACACCTATGGAATTTCTCCAAAACACGGATAGCCAATGTTTCTAGTGTTACCTGCAGGTTAGCCTAGATCAGGATGTATGTATGCTAATATGTCGATAAATTGCATGCCTTTAACATACTTATTTTCATGAGTAATGTCATTATTATGAAATCAATAGGATGAAGAACTTTTGTCAACAAAACCAGTTAGAATCAACCTGCAGGTAACTATGAAAAAGCTCTCCGTGATAGCAAGAATGAGGGACATAAGTCATGTCTCCAAACTTTTTATTATTGCCCACCGAGTTTGGAATTTCTTGGCATGGCACTTAGTATCATTGTGTTTGTGTGTATATCACTACTCCTTTTGGTAATAGATCCTAAGTTCTCTGACTTATTAAGTCATGATATTAAAGGACATGAATCACGGCAATAGTTTTTTGTTTCTTTTTGTTATGCAGAACTAAAATTTCATATCAAAAGAGAGAATGGGAAAAGGTTGACGCAAATCTCTGTGGTGATTAGAATCAATACAAGTACTGTCAAGAGCTTTACCTTTCATATTGAATAGATGTTCCATTGTATCTTGTACTTACACATCCCTCCACCAGGTGGCAGCTGCTCTTTTGTCTCCAATGATATCGATGCTTTGTGTCACTGCCTACATAGTTAGTAGCTCTCAATGACATGGGGGAGGGGGGGAGGGGCTAATGCATTAATTTACGTGGGAGGGGCCCCTTTTTAAACAACATTATTTAACAGGGGAGGGGGGGGAGGGGGGGCATGGCCCGTCAGGCTAATATAGCGCATTTATCATTTCTTATGTCGAGAGTTAAATAAGGGTAAAAACTTGAAATCACACAAAATAATAGTTTTATGTGTAGTCAAGGTTATTTAATATTATCATTTTCAGTGAAAACCATTTGCGCTTTCAGCCCTTTCACCCTGTATTTCCAAGAAGTTTAAGAATCTGGTTTAGGCAGCCTGGTTTAACTCCCAAATAATGTGTTTCAAGAAAATCTGTTTTAAAAATGCTATATTTCTACCTGTTTTAGTTAAACTAGTACTGTATCTAAGGGACAGGGGTGGACGGTCCCAGGAATTTGTGGAGGGGGGGGGGGTTGAACTAACCCTATTTTTTTTTTAGAAATAGGCCTATTGGACGTCACTTTCATGGGATGGAAAACCATTATTGATATGCTATATTTGATAAGTTTTCTCAAAAATATTACTTTCATTTCATGATAAGGGTTGTACCCAACATCATGGGAGACAATTGTTTCATTATTGATTATTCATAGAGGTTATAAAGTTAAATCACGCTTTATCGCTGTTTTTACGCATTTGATTAATTATTATGAATTATTTTGATTTTATATAACTTTTGTTTCTATATGTAAGGGTTTAAAAAACTAAATGCGCTAATGATATAGGCCTACCAATGTGAGCGATACAACCCTGTTTTACCCTAGTTGTGTGCACACTATAGGCTACTCCTTCTGCGCTTCAGCCTCATCTATTCTTATTAGGTCAGGAAACTGAGTATTATTTTTGTTGAGCTTGGAAACCAATATCAACCGGCGTTTATAGATATATGCACAAATGTGGGAAGTGGGGGGACTGGGTACGCCACTGCTGGCAATTATATTGGTGCCTGAATGGAGGGTAGGTACGTTAAGACGCCGAGAAGGTTGGGCGTGTGAAGAGAACTATGAGCGGACGGGACTATTGTGACACAATATAATTAACACCCCCTGACTTACACTTATATACACGCCAGAAGGGGAAGGGAAACTTTGAGGTGAGCGCAAAAGTATTACCTAACACGCCCACTGCTATGGGTAGTATAATGATACTATGATTTTTCAGGGATAATCGTGGAGTAAGACTTACACTCCTTGACACGTTTTAGAGGAAGTGGTTTCAGACAAGCCCGAGCCTGTCGAATGTATGAGTTCAAATTCTTCCCGTGGATGCTTTGTGTCACTGCCTACATAGTTAGTAGCTCTCAATGACATTGCTATTCTAAAATATTTACCCATTTCCTTTAGCTCAAAAGATATGTCATGTGTAAGTTGGATATTCAACCGTAATCAACTACTGTCATCTAGCCTATATTGCTGATATATCTTTATATCCAACTTATTTATTAATTATCTGAAACAATTAGCCTATCATTGCATATTTTATGGAGTTTTCCTTCAATCGACAAGGTCTGCATCTATATTTATTCTGTTCGATGCACCTATACCGTCATTGTAGCCTGGCACCATTAGAAACTGATGGGTTATTGCGGGCATTATTGCCCCATAATACATCAATGATCTTATAGTGCATTTAATCCCCTCAACGCCCTCAATGCCCTCAGGCACAGTAAACATGGTAGACGTGCCAGACGCGCTTAACACGGTTAATGGTGGTGGCCTTTTTTGAACCTACTTAAACAGCCATTAAACCAAGCCAAAATTGTTATTTTTTGCTCATAAAACCAACAGGAATGCAAGGGCCACCTCTCAGGGATCATGTCGCGAATTATCTAGAGACATGAAGTTTTCCATCTGTGACTTCACTTCACATAACGATTCAAATTCATTTTATTTTCTTAATTGGGAATCTGCATTTTACTTTTGCTCTTTCTTAGACTCTGGAGACGTAACGTGAGAGACCACCAAAGTGTGGCCCTGCACATAGAACTGTGGGCTGGTTCTGATAGACTCCGATCCAGACCTAGCCCATCCATCACTTGGATACCTCTTGTATAAAAGGTCCTTTCACCCACAAGAGTCAATGGCTACTAGTGGCCACCTAAAAATCTGTAGGGAATTCTTTTATTGGCCCTCTATGAATCATATTTGAAACCCTCAAGAATGGTTGTTTGGGTGATGGCTGTATTACGGTCCTATTTGCCATAAAACCAGCTCTGCAAATCATGCTGGGATTTGGGTGGGAATTCCTACCTAAAATGGTTGCTGGTGTTCAGACTCACTTTTGGAAACAGTGTGTCTGACTCGACAGACCAACCTGGACCTCATGCACCAGTAGGACAAAAAACCCATATGGTGGCTGTAGTTCCCTGATTGGGCTTAGTAAAGAGCACTGACCTGTAACTATTATATCATTACTGCACCCCGGGACAAAGAAGATGACGGCAGGTTTGGGAAAGAAATTTTATTTGTAAATAAAATTTTATAGTATATTAAATGGTATGTATAATGATATAAAATAATAATATTAATGCCAAGACCTGCCATGAAATGGATGAGATGAAGGTAATAAAAGAAGGGGTGGGGGGTGGGGAATTTATTAATTAAGAGGTTATTGATTTAACCAGAATGTCTTTGGTTGTTTTGTCCGACATCTTGTCTATGTACAGTTTGTACACTTGGGATTTCCAACCTCCAAGTTCTTGGCATCCTCCCGCAAAGGCCTGTGTGGCTGCGGCCTTGCGGAGTATTTGTCCTCTGGCAGGTTGAGTTTGGTCATTGTTTGTACCCATACCTTGCGTATATAGGAGAGAGGGATGGGATCCCTGGTCACTGTAAACATGAACAGTGGGTCGTTGGGCGTTTTTGTCAGTACATGGGCCAAGTGAGCAGTTATTGCCGCGACTGGACACAGCCTTGGGTTGGGTGCAGCCGGCAGGATAACTTTCCTGCTCTGATTCGCCTTCTGCATGTTTTTGGCCCATTTGATGTGTAGTTCTATATGGTTGGGTTTGACCAATATATCTGCTCGTGTAGGGTTCTGTGTTGGGGTGAAGGCAGCGACCGTCTGTGGTGCCACCTCTGATTGGCGGAGGGCACCGTAAAACAATTTCAAGAAGGCTGCTGCGACTGCCATGCCCTCCGGTGTAGTTAGGAGAGCGTAAATCACCGACCTTAGTTTGTCCATGGGGATCGCCGGCTTGGCTTGAGTAGGGCGACCCTTGATCCTGTCGAATGCCTACGTGGCCCTGGCGACCCTCGGGTGGTCGATTTGGGAGCTTGGCGCCCCCATCCTACGGGTATAGGTCCGGACGTTGGAGATCTTGTTCTTGATGGTTGGTGGCGCCATTCCCTGCTGGGCCAGATATTCGATGAATGCGCAGATCATCACGTGTGTAGGGCGCGTAGGGTTGAATCTGGCAGCAGAACGTCCTTATTGTTGAGCGGTAGTTTGCCATTGTACCCGGTGCGCGTGCCTGTTCCTGACGGCGCACTGCTTGGCCTAGCAGGCGCCGCATCGCTGGGTCTGCAAAGGATGGAGGATGCAATGTCATTGAAAACATACATGGAAGGCTCGATCATTGAGATACAATTATCACGGACAATTTGATCTAACTGCGTGGCATATGCATGTGAGAGATGGACACGACTCAAGAGATCAGCCAGTACATTATGCTTGCCCAGAATGTGGTCGTATGAAATCTCAACATGTAAGACTGCCTGCAACATCCAAGCCGCACATGCACACTCGAGAAGAACCCCATTTCTTCCCTTGCCCGATCTGAGGACCATGACCGCAGCTATATTGTCGCAGTGTATCTTTACATGCCGTCCAACATCCTCCCAGGTGAGGAACGAGTGGAGTGCCGCCACCACATTTGCGGCCTCTGACTCGGTAATATTTGTGGCGCCCTCTTCCGTGGGAGTGACCTGACGTGTGTATGCCCGATCTCCGCATGCGGCCCCTATGCCCGAAAGACATGCGTCAACATATATATGTTTGTCAGGTTCGAGGGGTGGTATATACGATCTGCCATTCCATTGAGCACAATACTGGGAAAACCACGACAAGTCGGCTCTGATGGAGGCATTTACCGTGATATATTTTCCTTCAGCATTATGTAAGACAAAGAGCCATTTCGCCACGTATAGAAAGTGGCCAAGAAGTGACTGTAATGTTTTTGTTGTGATTGAACCACCTCCCTGTACCATGCTCACCTGCCGCAGGACCTCACTAACCTTTTCTTCCGGAATGGAGAGGGTCATTTCGAGTGTGTCAATCACGATGCTTGTCAGTGGCTTCTGGCAAACCCAATTCGGTGAAGAGGCGTCTTGCCGTGTTGAAGTGGTCGATGGCAGCCTGCCTGTCAGTAGAAAGAATGACAATGTCGTCAAGATACATATATGACTTAATTCCTTCGCTAGCCAACATGTCTACGATGGCCCTGGCAACTGACTGCATATGGTATGAGCTAGCTCGAGACCCGAAGGGGACGATGACATCACAAAAGTCAGGGTATGGCGCTGTATGGATGCCGGGGTGCCCCAGGTGGTCCTGTCCTACGCTGGCAATTGGGTCGGTGGTGGTGTGGTGAGCATCAACCACCGAGCCTATAGGGCGTGTGCGTCGAGGTGCTGCCTGCAACGCTCCATGGCCCGGGTCGTCCCGAATGCGAGACCTGTGACGTCATCGGGTTGTTTACACACAGTGGCATCCACGTGCCGACGCACGTGCGTTTGTTTTTGTGGCGGCGCACCAGGATTCTCTAATTATGTCCTGGGCGCCGACTGGCCATTTTTTGAATACGGCGGCTGGTACACATACTGATGATACTGGGAGTTTGGGTGAGGGGGTGCCTGAGCGTGTGGCTGACCCCTCCACTGCTGATGTGCGGTATTTCCATCTGTGTTGGTAGGAGCACCCTGTTGGCGCTTACGCTCGCAGTGGAACAAGCCATGACCCGGGCACTGTTTGCCCACCGAATCAAGTAGGCACAGAGATGCAGGAAGCGGACGCCCCCATTCTCGTGATGGGACTTGTGTCTGCATCCGCTCGCCGTGCCAAATGGCCTGCATATCACCTCCTTCTTACCGGCGAGGGATTGCGGGGTTTGCTGGGGTGTAGCATGGCTGCCGCCGCCAGGGACAGCGATGATGATGCGATGGTTCTGTATCGCTTGGTGTTGTGCCCACCTGAGTGTGCCCTTCTCAATCTGATCCCATATGAATTGAGACCAATGGCGTACGTTTGGCCAAGGGCGCTCCATGGCATCGTGCGTGACATCTCCCAAGTGCTGCATTATGTGGTTGAAGTCGGCCTGGTGGTATGCCCTTTTGTCCATCAGAAGGAGGACCATCGCATGAACATACTCGGCCTGTGACAATGTGGGGAGAATGTCCAGCTTCTGTTTCAGTGTCTGGCAAGATTCATGAGTTACGTACATGTAGGGTTTGGGCATTGCAGTGTCGGTAAATATATCAGTAAAAACGTTGCTCTTACCCTCAGTGTGGGGGACCTGTAGTCGATCCTTTGCTATCATTTGATCCACGTAACCTTCTGCGTTGGCTGTCTGGCGGAGTCGGTGTGGTGGAGGGAAGGAATCATCCGGGTAGGTCTGGCCATATCGGTGCGACTGTGGATTGTTGGGAGGGGTGCTATGAGATACTGGAGGGTGATGCAGCGGGGCGTTGATGAGCATGTCCAGTTTTTCGTTTATCCCTCGGACCTCCTGCCTCACCTGGCCCACCTCGGCCTCGAGGAGGTCGACACGGGAGGGGTAATATGCCCGCTCACTCATGGCGTCACGGCTGGGTGCTTGGCTGGCCGATCGGGTGGATTCCGGAACACTTAGTGATTCGTCCAACGAGTCGTGCTTCCCAGGCGATTGTTCACTCTCGTGCAAATTAGGAAATGTTATTTCATGATCAATATCACCCAAACTCTTAGAGATAGCCCTCGTGGCCTTGGCCTTCGCCACCCTGGTCTTCTGCGACCTGGTGTGCGGACCCATGTTTTTCTACCGGTCTAAAATGGGCATAAATACCAGATTTTCGTGTGTCCGGGTAGGTCCTGCCACTACGGTGGTTCTGGGGTGTTGGCCACAGCGTATATGTTGATAAATGCGCCATATTGTCCGATGTCGGGAGATAAAATTGAGGTATATGTTATGAGTTGGAGGGTGTGATATTGAATGGGAAGAGTGAAGGTTGTTGAGTTGAATTATGGGTAGTAGTATGTGAGTTTTGTCACCAGGTGGCAGCAATGACCCAGCCTTACCCCTGGAGGCAATGCTGCGACAATGTATATATTATTATATAATATAGTCGATAAGGCCTCTATGGACCCTTCAAATTGGCTATATTTCAATCAAAACTTTTAATATTAAAAATGTTAATAACATAAAAGACACCCATTCATAATTGTGTTCTCTATATGAATAAAGAGATCAAATTCTGCACTTTGAGTTCATTGTTACAGCACGAATCTAGCTTGTTTAGCTAAAGAATTAAGAGAGGTTTGATGTGACCAATTTACATGGGCTCTAGCTAATAAAAAAATTACCCAAAGCTTATCCAACCAACAGTTCTGGTCCTCAATTCTCCCTACCACAAATAGCCAATTTTGTGAATTTTGCCTGCAGGTTAGCCTAGATTAGGATGCCTGCTGGGTAATATGTAGACAAATCACAACGCTTTGATATAGGCATTTTCCTGAATCGTTTTATTATTACAAGTTATTTCATTATTACAAGTTACATGTAAAACTGGAGTCAATTTTTTTCTAAATTTGAATAGACAATAAAATGAATAGTTTCAAATTATTTTGAAAATGTATTCATTATTGTTACATATATAACTTTTTTTTTCTTTTTTTTTTTTAAAGTGTTTTGTCGACAAATTCAGTCCAAATTAGCCTGCAGGAGAACTTAGGCAGCATGGTCTATATTCTCATTTATTGTAACTTGGGCAAGTACTTGGTGTGAAGTGGGCATAAACAAATGTAATACAATGGGACTGATTCTTTTATCTTTAGTCATTTTATTGAACTATACTCATTAAACAGAAGAATCTTCCTTATTAATAGAATACATGCATTAATGATTTGTCTTTGATAATTGTAAAAAGCTCAATATATCACTACCATCACCCAGCTCTGGTCAAAGTTATTGTGCTAGTTGTAAGTCAAATTTTCAGTTTGTAGATGCGATGTCAGTAGTCTTAATTATGAGTCATTTACATGTAAAGTGATTTCATATATAGGTAAGATTAAGCTTAAGGCAATGGAAAACAATAGGTAGCATACATGGGATCAGTGCCTGCCAGAATGTTACAAAATATGATTTTCGATTATTCACTTTGAAATCTACTTTAGACTTGATCCATTGAATATTTGCTGGCAGTTCATCCCACAACTCTGCACCAATAAAGTAAAGGTTATGTGAGTAAATACTTGGATTGCATCATTTAGTTCTTTCAGCCTAGCATATCTTACACCTCATACTAGATTTTCCATATTGCACTGTAACACTTTGTATGTAATACACTATTGATGTGCACAGACAGCCTGCTGCTACATGGTTCTTGCATGCCAGGCATATGCCTGGATTTATCCTGTGATACATTCTGATTTCATTAGGGAACCTTTGAAATGTCAAAGTGCATTAAATCATACAAAGTGCCCTCTTATAAATCCTGAATATATATAGTACATATTATGCAAGACAATGTCCATGCTGAAGTTATACTTAACTTACACATACATAATTTCTGATTGTACACCATATTAACATTACCATATAATTACTTAAATCGATATATTTTCTGTGAGATCCAAAGCTTTACCACTGGAATTAAGTAAGCTTACCCCAAGTTATCAGAATAAAATGATAGACCAGGACACTGTATTTTGCACACACATAAATTAAATCAGATAAAATTTAGATTGTTTTGCACATTTCCATATCAGGTTGGGCACAGCAGTAGGTATTCATTTAATGGAAAACAAAGAAAAGAAAGTCACTTACATCGGAACAAACATTTACTAAAATAGAGACTCTGATGTATTTTTAAGATATCTTATTCATCACATGCAATTTTGACCAGAATTACTCGATATCACTGTTTGCATCTTCTGTTGGTAGAGTAATAGCTGACTCCTGGCCCTTTCCATTCTGTAGTAGTGGGTCTTTCAGGAGATGATACTCATCCTTTGCCAGGGTTGGAGAGCGATGACAATAGATGCAGGCGATAATGCTCCCTATGATGATCTGAACAATAAAGACTGCCATCATGTGCCAGGCAAATATGAGATGGAGCAGCATCATGTGATGTTTGTTGTCCGGATCCCAAACGTGATCACCCGGGAAAGGGTTAACTAAAATTAAACCAGTCTGCCAAAGCCATGTTCCCTGCAGTAAAGTGAAGTATGACCTCCCAAGTCCAGCTGTGAAGCTCGTGGGGAAGTTCATCTCTACAAGTGTGGCCAGTGCAGTGACTATCCCACAGAAAGCGATCAACAGGTGCAAGCTGGTGTCAATGCCATCACGGCCATAAACATGAAAAAAAAAGAGCATCCCCTCTATCGACATGGCCAGAGCAAGGGAAACATAGTTTACTGACTTGGGCAAGGGCACTTTATGATGCTTTAGTATATCAGTTAGGCCATTAATAAAAACAACAACGTGCATGGTTAAATGCTGGCCATTTCCTGGACTATAAGGCAAAGGGTGTCCTGGAAGAAGGAGTTCACCAATAAAGAGAACAAACATGAGGAACATTTTAAATAGACCTTCTAATTCATAATTAGCCAAACATCTAGGAAGAAAAAAAACCTTGAATGTTGGTGAGTTGTAATAAGGTGAGCTGTTTTCCCCACGGGATAGATGAAATCTGCGGAACTGACTGATGGTCCACCAGAGGCCGAATATCAGGAAGTAAGATCCTGGCCAGGCATGGCCTAGAAGGCTTGTCATGGTGGAAAATTAGTTTTTATACCAGATCTTTGAGCAAAGTTTCTTTAGGTATTGAACAAATTCTTCTTTAAATAATTGGAAAAAAGTTGTTCAGCCGGTAACAGTGGGTAAGTTCTTGATGAAGTCTTCTGCTGTCCAGAAAATGCCCTCTCTGAAATGAAAACGAAGAACAGTTTATTAAAGAATGGATCTTATTAATATGAGGGGACAGCTTAACACCATAGCCATTAAACTATTTTGCCTACATCAATGTATGAAGTGGTATGCGAATCAGCATTGTCTGCCTGAATGACACCAATGTGCACATTAATTTGTATGCCAATGCTGTCTGGGTATTGATTGTCCAGTCATGGTCAGCTGACTGCCAACCAAAGGCCACATCAATGGCCACACCAACCAATTTTAAGTTTGTTTGATAATTTGACGCATATGGGCCTTTAGCATCAGTGTCGCCTAGGCCTGCCGGTCCATCGTCTCATGGATATGGTACTTTAAATTATATTGACATCACCTCTGTTTTATTAGGACTATTGCACAAAATATTGGGATTTAAGATTGGTCTGGAACCCTGATAAACCTGTCACTTACAGCCACTATCACACCATTTGTGAACTGCCTCCTCACTGACTTTATATCTTTGATCCCCGTGGCAGCACAGCTGTTGGCTGGCTCTTATATCCTTACCTCTCTATTTATAGTTTGTTGTAGTAGTAGTTCTACTGTGCAAGAAGGGGCAGTACACTAACATGTGCCAATGCACTTCCCATTAGAAGCTTAGTAAATATGACCTGCAAAAATCATGGTACAAACAAAACTGTTTTGTTCTAATGAAGATAGCTATAAACTGTTCCTTGCATAGGGTAGCTTGAAAGTTCTTTTATTAGATTTTTCTAAATTAAGAATAGTTGTCATGTGACCCGGTTTCCATGGAACCAAATGTTTGCACCGTATGTTTGCAGTATTTCTACATTTGACATTCTTTTAACATTACACGAAACATGGCAACAATATACAAACTATAGTTTGTTTCATATCAAACTACACAAACATACATTTTGTATCATATTTAAGCTTATTTTACCATTTTGGGGCATTTTGTAATTATTAACAATAAACCTATCCAATTGTATCTCAAAAACACAAAATATGCAGAGTTTGTCACATAAACATTATTTGTTTTGCAGGGGCCATATTTTTATTGTTGGTTTTAGTAATTAGGCTACTCCTACAAATTTTGAATAATGTCTAAGTAGTATGTGTTCTGGCTGTCAATCAGAATAACAACGCCTAATAGCCCTTTTCAATGTAATTTTGAAATTGTATCCCTACTTTGGCAACCAATACAGGTATTGTGACACACTAATCAAATTTCAGCTTATATGCCTGATCAAGAAGATCAGCACCCCATACACCTACTTTCTGCTTATTTAAGAGGAAGAGGAAAGTATAGCCTCTTCCTCTAAGACCAAACATTCTCCCTGTTATATCTCACATGCGGCTTATAAGGTGGGGTTTTCTTCTTGACACAAAGAGGTTTAGTATTGATGTATACCACCAGGGGGTGCATGTATGTCCTCTGTTACTTGAAGTGAAATTCCTCACCAAATGAGCCAAGCATAAGTGTAACATGGAGTAAAAGGTGTGCTTCAAGAGGATGAGAGGAACCTTTCTCTTCTCCTTAAAGAGAAAGAGTCTAGGTGTATAGGGTGAGATCAGTTACAAAGATATGGGCCCAGATAACAAGGACACTTCACATTACAAGCCAACAGACAGGGTGAAGGCAAGTAGGAGCTTGACATTCCCCAAATGTATTTCCCCCATTTGTTTTAATGCAGAATGTGTTGCTTGATATAAGTATGGTTTAGTTAAATTTCAATGTCACATGAAATAAGGATGGGAGGGAGGGAGTCATTCATTTATAATGTAGTACTAAACTGCATTTCCATTATATCACAGCAAAAAGTTGCTTAAATGATTTGTAACAAAATAAAAAAACTGGTTGGTTTTCAAGGAAGATGTTAGATTTGAGGCTGAGTACTTCTAAACCTTTTGACATCTTGTCCTTGGGGAGTCTACATGAATGAATTCTATAGTTGTTGAGAATATCTTTATATCAGATATAATATGGGGGAAAGTAGTGACTTCTCTACACTGTTAAAAAACACATCAAATTCATGGTAATTTACTGTCAACTATGTTGCCGAACTTATATCTTAAAATTAACAGCTGACTGTAACAATTTGTGACCGTATTTTTGACAGGTGAGCACCATTAAGTTAAACAGTAATATACAGTAATATGTACAGTGTACTTTTATTCTTAAGAATGAAAACTGTTTAAATTCCACAATAATATACCGTAATGTGTAAAAAAACCAACTAAAAAACTTTAGATTTTACAGTAAAACACTGTTATGGTACATAGCAGTAATTTGTAACTGACTAGCTGACTCTGGAACGCGGGACACCTCACATACGAAGCCTATGCTCTACCACTGAGCTATGGAGGCCTATAGTTAGGTAGAGTCCAGCTTTGCTACTTAACTGAATAAGTAGGGGTTGAGAATACTGACTTATTGTCCGTCTAATGTTGAACACCTGTATAGTAATACTGATCCTACTCATTGGTGCTGATTATGTTGGCGTGCACTGCATGCAGTCCAAATTAGCTCAGTTGGTTAGGCTTCTACCTTGAATGTGGAGAATGTAGGTTCTAATCCCAAAGTATCCATTTTTCTTTTCCATACCAGTATACGATTCCCACAAATATGGTATATTACTGTGAGGGTAATTTCAGTGATGAATACAGTTATATACGGTTAATTGCAATGATATTATGGTAGATAGTCATAAAATAAAATATGGTATTACACTGTTTAGGTTAACAGTATATAAATGTCAAAGTTAGGTTTTTTTTAACAGTGTATCTTAAACAAAGGGAATATCTTGATAAGTGTATCTTTGCTATGTAAAAGTCTTATGGGGAAAAAAACATCAGTATATATGTACCTTGTTTATATGAAAGTATCCGTTTTCGGCGTTAGAAGAAATAAAGCCAGAGGTTTCATAGTACTCAAACACTAGTACTGTAAAAACATTCTCTCTCTATGACATACAGCTCATAGAACCTTTGACCTATGTCCTCTAGCCTGAAGTCAGAGATCAGTGAGCCATGGCTTGAGGCCTAAATCCTGTCACGAATAAGACCTGCCCCTCCAGAAACTGAAGTTTATGGTTGTAAAAACTCAAAGACTGGATGTTGACCTAGAATAAAGGTTAGCTGAAAAATGTCATTTGTTACCTGAATTCATTTCGCAAATGCATGAGAATTTTTGCAGGTCTCAGCTGCGCAAACACTGACCAGGACAAACAGGGTTTAATGGTTCCCCTGTTTGTGTCATAACACCCTGGCCTTACCTTATAAATGGCCAAGTCTTGTTGACCAATCCTGTGTGATGCCGACCCTTGTGATGGTAGGTGTGACCCTCCTTGTGTCGGTGGGCTTTATGAAAGGTAATATACACAGCGCAATCTGACTGGTAGAGGGACGAAGGGAGTCTGTCATGCTTGGCTGCACTGGTTCACTACAAATAAAAGGTACCTGGGGGTTTAAAATAAAATGGGCCGAGGGTGGGTGTGGGTAGGCCAAGGGGGGGCCAAGGGGGGGGGGGCAAGGGTATATATGTGAAAGTATCTATGTATATGCATATTTGTGTTATGTGTAAGTTGAAATAAACTGTATCAAACCCAACTCTGGTAGATGATCTTCAGGTTGTTTTTGTTAAATGATCATTAGAAGTGAATCGACATGCTTCGGTCGGCAAAGACCTTCATCAGGATTATAATATCATCTTTCGCTGCTAGGTATATCAACTTTTGATGCTGTTAAAATAGTAACGCTGTAGAAATTCGAATGAGTAGGACTTAGACTTTTTCCAAAGTTAAAGTGTGTTGAATACAATCAATAATGTAGTCCTTTTGAAATTATTCTAGCACGTGTTGTATCGACCAAATAGACCTTTTACATATTTTATCAAGTAAGCAATTTAGAATATAACAGATCCAATAAACATAGATACAACAGCAAACTCGTTACCATAATACAGTCCGATTTTTTTCCCCAAGTAATACAATTACTTTTCTTCAAAACAATGAACACAACAGTAAGAGAAAGCAACTCTGTTAAAAGTCTGTGGAAGTTAACATGCTAGGTAGTCTGTTTCAAACCAGTAATACTTAATGGATGAGTTAGCAGCAGTCAGTAATCTGATTGTAGAGACAGTAGTAGTCTTTGATCATATTTGAAATAATACGGCCATGTCCTTGGTTGGGTAGTAAGTCGTCTACCAGTGTTGAGATCATATCAATCTTAGCAACATAGGGAATTTTGCCTACTTCCTCGCTAGGTGTGTTGGCTTGGTTGGTAACAGTTGGCACAGTAGGTTGGTCAATCATCTCGACATCAACCATTTGACTGGTGTTGAGTTCGTTTTGGTCAGTCTCTGGACTGGGTTGGTTGGTGTTGCTGCTGTCGTCCTCTATGGTGCCCGACTGGTCCGGGTCGTTGGTCTGATTGAACGATGCGGGTTCGCTCTAGTTGTTCAGGGGGCAGACATTGAACTGCCTCTGGATGTTGGGGCTCAGAAGTGGACATGTCAACCAGGATGAGACCCGGGTAGGTGGGAGTTTCTGGTAGTGAGCTCTTTAGCTAAAGAAGCTAGATTATTGCTGTAACAATGAACCCATATTGCAGAATTTGATGTCTTTATTGATATAAAGAACAAAATTATGAATTGGTGTCTTTTATGTTATAATCATTTTTTTTGTAGCACTTTATTTCTTAAAAGAGGTAGACTACAGATGTTGACATCCTTAGGCCAGTATTTTTGGTGGGTACATTGGGTATTGAATCTCTTCTTTTTCAACATTATTTTTATCGATGTTGTCAGTCGAACTTTTAAGTTTTATCTAAGTATCTAGCTGCTGATATATAGAAAAAGTCTGAGGTAAATATGTCCTAAAAGGACTTCACATGGCATTGTTCTCAACCCTTTACTATATGACACTTCCTAATGACAGGACAAAGACAACACAAGGAACATTACAAGAAGAGAAAGTTGTCTAAGGCAAGAGACCCAATACAATTACTAATAAATCACCTATTGATGATCAGAGTTACATTGGTAGTTGTGGTAGTTAAATCTTCATTTTTGAGATGAGATGTAAGTAGCCATAATAATGAGTCATTTACTGGTATAATGAGATTATATAGGTAAGATAATGGCAATTAACTACTGGATAACAACAGGTAACGTAACTGTGTTCAATGCCTGCCAGAATCTTATGAAATATACGTTTTTTATTAATCATTTTAATCTATTTTAGACTCAATCCAATGAATATTTGCTGGCAGTTCATCTGCCAGCTCTGCACCAATGAAGTATAGGCTATGTGAGTAAATACCTAGATTTGATATTTAAGTTTTTCATCTGATTTGGTCGTTAAGCCTAGTATATCTTACACCTTATAGCAGATTTGCCGTACTGCACCGTAACAGCTTGTATATAATACACTATTGATGCACACAGACAACCTGGTGCATGGATCCCATGAGCCAGGCACATCGATGGATTTAATCTGTGATACATTCTGATTTCAGTAGGGAACATATGAAATGCTAAAGTGCATCAAATCATACAAATTGCCCATTTACAAATCCCAAGTATATACACTACATAATATTATACAAGACAATGCCCAAGCTGAAATTATGTTTAGTGCTGCTAACCATTTGTAAAAGTTACATTACAAGCTATTCACTATCTCTTTCCGTTTAAAAAACGTGATCCAGAAACGTGCACC
The DNA here is from genome assembly GCA_936440205.1 of Lepidonotus clava. Taxonomy (NCBI): domain Eukaryota; kingdom Metazoa; phylum Annelida; class Polychaeta; order Phyllodocida; family Polynoidae; genus Lepidonotus; species Lepidonotus clava. The sequence continues at coordinate 4,431,419 of OW387134.1, forward strand.
ATTAATCCATAAACAATGTGCAACAAATAGTACCAAGTACAAGTGAGGTATAAACAGTCAAATATAGAGATAATTGCAAATAGCATGATACATAAGTTGAAAATGCTCTGATTCTTTTTCTAATCAGGGTAACTGTAAGCTGTTTAAATACAATGTACCATAAAGGCCCTTTATTTTATTTGTTTTTCACATGGCATAATTTCCATACCAATTAGTTCCTTTAACTTAGTAGCATGTATACTTTTTGACTTTCCATCAACACAATAATTACCATTGAGGCAATTTTGAAATCTGAAAAAGATATAAACCTATCAAATGAAATTTCATTTTCATTTTACTATTTAAGACCATTTTCTATGTAGTTGGTTATTGTAGACATAACAAAGTGTATATAACTAAGGAGAGGATAGAAACAAGTGTATTGATCACCCACAATGTTAAGCGATAGCTACTCAAATTCACTGTTCAGATCTTCTGTTGGTAGAGCTATCCTGCCTTGTGGACTTGGGTCTTTCAGAAGATGGTACTCATCCTCGGCCAGGGTTTGAGAGTGATGATGGTAAATGCAGGCAATAATGCTCCCTAGGATGATCTGAACAAGAAAGACCGCAATCATGTGCCAGGCAAATATAAGATGGAGCAGCATCATGTGATGTTTGTTGTCCGGATCCCAAATGTGATCACCCGGGAAAGGGTTCTCAAAAATCAAACCAGCCTGCCAAAGCCATGTCCCCTGCAGTAAAGTGAAGTATGACCTCCCAAGTCCAGCTGTGAAGCTTGTGGGGAAGTTCATCTCTACAAGTGTGGCCAGTGCAGTGGCTATCCCACAGAAAGCAACTAACAAATGCAAGCTAGTGTTTATGCCATCACGACCATAAACATGAAAGAAAAAAAGCATCCCAACTATGAACATGGCCAGAGCCAGGGAAACATAGTTGACTGACTTGGGCAGGGGCACTTTATGATGCTTTAGTATATCAGTTAGGCCATTGATGAAAACAACAGTGTGCATGGTTAAATGCTGGCCATTTCCAGGACTGTAAGGCAAAGGGTGTCCTGGAATAAGCAGTTCACCAATAAAGAGAACAAACATGAGGAACATTTTGAATATACCTTCTAATTCATAATTAGCTAGACATCTAGGAAGAAAGAACACCTTGAAGGTTGGTGAGTTTTGATAAGGTGAGCCTCTGGATAGATGAAACTTGCGGAACTGGTTGATTGTCCACCAGAGGCCGAATATCAGGAAGTAAGATCCTGCCCAGGCATGGCCTAGAAGGGTTGGCATGGTTGAAAATGAGTTGGGTTTTTATGCCAGATCTTTGAGCAAAGGTTCCTATAGATGCTTTTCTGCTTTAATGTATTGTATATATTCTTCTTATGATAAGTGGAAAAAAGTTGTTCAGCCAATAAAGGGTAGAGTTTGTAGGCAATCTTGATAAAGTCTTCTGATGTCCAGCAAATGCCCTCTCTGAAATGAAAACAAAGAACAGTTTATTAAATAATGGATGTTATTCAAATGAGGGGACAGTTTAACACCATACCCACTAAACAATTCTGCCTGGATCAGTGTATTGATCGGCATGCAAATCAGCATTGGCTGTTGGAAAGATACTGTTGTGCATGACAATTTGTATGCCAATGGTGTGTGGGTATTGTTTGTCCAGTCAGGGTCAGCTGAAGGCCATGCTAAAGACCATGACAATTGCCCCACAGACCCATATAAAGCATGTTTGAAAATTTGATGCCTACGCCAATGGCTTATGGGCTTTTATTTTATGTCATCTGTTACCGTATTTTATCATGTTTTCGTCATTTTCTCTGTAAGTATTATCAATAAACCCTATGAGAGTGTGTGTCAAAAAGAACAAAATGTGTAGAGTTTGTCACAAACGCTTTATTTGGTTTCCATTTTTATTTAACATTTCTGTTAGGATACATGTACCCAGGGGGCATGTTGTCATATCACATTTTGGTGATCAGGCTTATCCTGAACACTTATTGCTGCTTAGGGTCTTTATGTGAATGCGTTGGGGAGAACAAGGTCTTTACATTAACACTTCAGAATCAGTAGAACTAGTCTCTGATTTGGTTGTTCAGATCCAAATGCAGACAACGCTTTGCAGATATCAAGTTTATTGCAAAGTATCACAAAGCCACATAATCACTGATGTAATTCATGATGAGTATGATCTCCCCATGTACAAGTACCATTCTTGGACATTGGAGACAAGCTGCCCTATTGCTGGTCTGCGTAGTCCCACAGACTGATGTAGCTCACTTGCTAGTCACCAGTTGCCAGCACAAACCTAATGAGCTCCCATATCCTTGAGATCTGTATTATTCCAAATGTTTATTGTCTCAGCCTAATGCTCGCTACTACCGCCCCTTCATACCCATGACTATTGATTTCCCATACCAGTGCTGCCACTGGTAGGCTAGACCTCCCTCTCCTACAGGGTTGTCACACCTGCCATTAGTACCGCTTATTGCTTTCATTTAGCCTTACCTGAAATCCAGAATGATTATTAATATTTTAGATAATAGTATGACGTTCCCTGGTAGGTCGGGGTTTCCGATTCCTACAGCAGAGGGACGTGGGAATTGTTTCGGTCTCGGACGGACGGAGAGTCCGGGCAAGAAACCGAGATGTGATGTTTTTAGAGTTGTGCCTCGCGCACGAGGGGGGTCGAGCGAGTCGGTCGGGAATCGGTGCTCGGTGTCGGACGGAGGACTGCGGGGAAGGGAAAATATGGTAGGGGTAGGGGGGAGTCGTGGGTCGTCTCTCTCTCTAATGCCAGTATTCACTCCGATAGGGCGGTCTACCCCGGGTTCCGGTCCACGGGGTTGTCGGGCCGACGGTCGCCTATTGTTTGGAAGCGTGGGGCTGAGCCAGTCGCGCCGTCGTTCCCCTGGATTCCGGGTCTCCGTGCCGGGTTTCGGCCTTCGTGCCATTCCGGGCCTGCGTTTCCGGGACTCAACCCGGGCCAGTTTCGGGCCTTCGTGCCCTACTTCAGTCCTCCGGGCCGCACTTCCGTTCCTCGGGCCTTTGGGCCCCCATCCTAAGTTTCGCCTAATTATCTCAAACTTCTGCTATTTTACTCAAACATCTAGTTAATTAACTCGTATTGGCTCATCTCAGCGGTTGTTTAAGGGAAGAAGACACGTGTGGACACAAGGAGAACTGTGAAAGAACTCGTTTATTCGGGCCTCACCGCCCCTTTATATACTCTAGTGGTCAGCCCTGATTGGCTGCTTTTGGTCACGTGATTACAATTGACGTCACTTCCAGTTTACATTATCGCTTCCGGTTTACATATCACTTCCGGTTTATATTTCTCGGGACCTTTCGGGTTTCGGGCTTTTACACTTTCGGTCCTTTACATTTTCGGTCCTTTTCATTTTCGGTCCTTCTTACATTTTTGGTCCTTTACACTTTCGGTCCTTTACACTTTTCGGGCCTCTTTCGGGCTTTTCGGGTTTCGGGCTTTTACACTTTCGGTCCTTTATACTTTAGTCATATTACCTTACTTTTCTCATTTTGGTCTCTTTACATATCAGATGAATAGGCATTCATCACAATAGCATTTCGCAATCTGTTGACCTGTACTTCAAATTTAGATCCTATAACAAGACATTCTAATCTATTCAAGTATTGTTGCTAATTCTATGCACAAGGTATTAATTCCTTCCTAAGTGCGATCCTGCAAATTTTAATTTAGTTTCAGTAGTATTTATTCTGGTTGTCAAACGAAGTAACCACACGCTAATCAGTTTTCAATGTAATTTTGATTCATATCCCTACTTAAGCGACCAACTCAGGCATTGTGAGACACAATTTTCAGCTTAAATGGCTGACCATGAAAATTAGTTACAAAGATTTGGGGCCAGGTAACAAGGACACCTGTTGAACGTATTGGGAACACAAGTTCAAGGGACGTTAAACCCAAGTTTAAATCCCATGTGCTACTGTAGAATCTATTAATTTCTAATGTTCCCAAAGTGCTTTGAATGTCAGTTTCCGTTAAGTGTTTCCTGTGTGAAAGCTCTTCTTTTTAAAGACAACTGCAAAGGATGGGCTACAGAATCGCCAGTTAAATCACACACCAGTCAAATTTAACTTGCTTGATATTAGAATTGTCCAGCGATGGCAATGATTTTGGCCATCACCCTCCACCCATTGATGGTTAAATCACCTAACTGGTATGGGGCTTAAGTGATTACATTACTAAGGAAACTACATAACATTTTTCTACATGAAATCACCATCTGCTGAATTGGTTGATACACATGGAATCATTAACAGTCTATATGAATGGGTCTATGCATAATATATGAATTTCCCACAACAATTCCTTGAATTTCTTTTAATCGACAAAGTTTAGAGGCTTACCCACATTTTTGTATTCAAAGAATAAAATGTAGTTTATAATATAAAGTTTAGAAATTGAATGGGTTTTTGCTCAAACAACACACATACTGGCCCTAATTTTATTTTTCTGTTGCATAATATTATTTGTTTTTGGCTTAAATTTCTTCAGGTTATTCACACTGCAAGCCAACAGACAGGGTGAAGGCAAATGGGAGCTTGAAGTAGCCCAAAAGTATTTCCTGCATTAATCTTAATGAAGAATGTCTTGCAGGATATAGGTTTAGTCCAATTTCATTGTGTTATAAAATAAGGAAGGGAGGGAATCATTTATATATAATATAGCATGTAGCTGCATTTCTATCATATTACAGCAAAATCAAGTTGCTATAAAGATTTGTAACTAAATGAAACCACGGTCAGTTTTCAATGAATATGTTGCTTTTTAGACTGAGTACTTTTAAACCTTTAGATATCTTGTCCTTAGGGAGTCTACATTAGTGAGAGCATTCTATAGTTGATGAGAATATCTTTATATAAGAGATAATAAGGGGGAAGGGTGTGACTTGTCTATCTTAAACAAACAGAATATCTTAAAGGGAGCCAAAAGCAATGTGGGGTTAAACCTTTGCAAATTCTGTTAAATATTGAAATATATTCTATGACTATGACACAGGCCTTTGTTAAAATGTAAACTGTGAATGCCGACTTAAAATTCATCAAAACCTGTCCCTTAATGCTCCCACACTTCACCAGTATTCAATGTCCGTGACATACAACTCATAGAACCTTTGACCTATGTCCTCTAGCCTCGGAAGTCGGAGATCAGTGAGCCATGGCTTGAGGCCTAAATCCTGTCATAAAAAACACCTGCCCCTCCAGAAACTGCAGCTCATGGCTATAAAAGCTCTAATGCTGTTTGTGGATAAATATTTAAAACTAGAATAATGAAGGCTATGAATCCTGGATGGTAGCCTAAATTAGAGGTTAACTGAATAAACATGATGATGATGTGTTGGAGTTTAACGTCCACTCAGCAATTTTCTAGCTATATCAGGAATTTGTGATTTACCAGTTGGCTGACCGAATCTATGGGGATGGAAACGACGGCAAGGCAAGGTAGTGTAGCAGGCACTGCCCAGACTCAAACCTGGGCCTCCTACGTGCCAAGCAAGGACCTTATCCACTACACTATCCTGCCCACCTAAAGGCCATATTCCACTTTGCGTCAGCTCCGTTTGCGGCCGCTATTATCAGGTACCGCAAGCAGTTTGCGGTTCAAATACCAACATGTTGGTATCCCCAAGCCTGTGACGCAAACAGTGGCCGCAAACAGTGGCCGCAAACACCCACATTCCACCTTGCTGGACCCTACCGCAAACACGTTTGCGGCTGCCGAAAATGCTTTTGCGGCCGCCGAAAACACGTTTGCAGCCGTATGCTAGCGTCTGCTGGCCACAAGCAAGTGGAATATACCCTACCGAAAACGCAAACGCGTTTACCGTAAACGCAAACGCGTTTACCGCAAACGCAAACGCGTTTACCGCAAGCGCAAACGCGTTTACCGCAAGCGCAAACGCGTTTGCGGCGTTTGCGGCGTTTTCAGCCGTTTTCAGCCGTTTTCAGCCGTTATCAGCTGTTTTCTATGGTGGCTGCAAGCCGCAAACGCGTAGTGGAATATGGCCTTAACTGAATAAACATGTAACATAGAGAGTGATAAGAATATTATCACAACTTTTTGGGAAAGGTTCTAGAAATAGTGTATAAAGCTTAGAGCATATTTGATTTTCTGGTTTAAACCCATATTGAAATGAATACACATACTGGAAAAGATTATACTTTATGTAGGGTACTCAATAATGCTTTGAGGTCCTAAGGGGGAAAAAAACTAGATTTCAATTCTTTCTGAAATAACTCTAACTTCAACTAAATTTATATCTAAAGGTTTATGGTACCCAAAAAAGGTCAAAGAGTGTGTTTTTTTCAATATCCTATATGCCCCATCAGTTGGTAAAACAAATCGCCAAATAAACTTCCTCTTTGTACTTCATAAGCTAAAGTGCACAATGTTTATCAGTAATGTATCTACATTTTTCGTACCCATACCATAAGCTACAATAAGTGAAATACAAAAGAATTTGCAAATACTTCTGAAACATCCCTAGGGGCATACATACTAAAGGATTATATGACCAGTGATATTCTCTAAACCTTACATTTACGTACCTTATATAGTAGAATTAGTTTTTTAAATTCCTAAACAAATTCTCAGCTCCTTTAAGGATAGACAACACCTCTCAGCGGCCAATGTGCGGTGCTCCCTTTCTTTTGAAATTAACTTGTTATAGTTCATAGCATCATGATATACTATATATGTCTTAAAAGCCAATGCAGAACCCTATCTAATGCTATAAGTTATACCAGGATGTAAAGAATTGCAGCTTTGTAGATAGACCGGAAAGTGAAAAAATGCATTTTGCACTTTTATTTTTTGAACAAAGATATCTCAGTAACTACTGCATATAAATGCATGATTTTTTTTGTACATGTAGATAACATTCATTCCAAGGGAAGTGTGTCTCAGAATTTTGATTAAGGTCTTATTTTTTGTTTTATAAAATGTAGAAAATAATGTTTAAAAAAATAGACAAAATCTTCCCGTTTTTTGTCATAAAATTGAAACTAGGCCCTAAATAAAAAATCTGAGACACGCTTTCCTCCAAGAGATCATTATGGACGTGTCCAAGAAATTTCATTAGAATCCATTGGGTGGTTACCGAGATATCCATGTTCAAAAAATAAAAGTGAAAAAATAGTTTTTGTCAGATAATTTCTAGAATTTTAAACTGTTCATTACAAAATGTATTACAAAAGACGGAGAATAATATGCCCTTTCATTTGATATCTAATATTATATCTTAACCTTCCTGGCTTCTGTAAAATGTTCATTCTCGCAAGTGAAGCCACTCTGAGGTGTTGTCTATCCTTAATATGAAATTAACTTTTCTTATGAATAGCTTCAGCCTTTTAGATTGAACCAAGAAACATCTTTCTGCAGAGACATGTGTTAAGGTGTCCATAAACATCTGGACTTAGAACACCTTAAATACTTTTTCCTTCAACATTAAGGACGAAATGGATATTTCCAAACACCTTGCAACCTGAGAAGCATTCTCTTACTCCAGGGGAGCCAGGTTTTGGCTCCTTAGGGTTCAGACCTTGTTAGGTAGTTCTGACGTTGTTGTCAATTGATGTTTTAGGCTTAGTTTAGATTTGGGCAGGTTTTTAATTTGCTACACTTGTGGTGGCTTGTTGTTATGTCTATGTCTTTTGGACTAGGTGAGTTTGATTAACTATTGGCTTAAAGGGACGTTCTCGTCTGTGAGGTGGATGTATTTTCATATATTGTAACCCTCTGAGGGCCATACCAAGGTATGGGAGGCCCGGGTTTGAGTCCGGACAGTGCATGCTACACTACCTTGCTTTACCGCAACTTTGATGAGAGGACCATCAAAGTTTGGGGGGGGGGGGGGTGGGTCTCCATGCCATTCATAGATCTAGAGGGCCAATAAAATAATTCCACAGTTTAACTGGCCACTAGTAGCGATCAACTCTTGTGGGTGAAAGGAGCTATTACCAAGAGGTATCTAGGCCATGGAAGGACTAGTTACGGATCAGTGTCTATTAGAACCACCCTACAGATGTGCGGGGCAACACTTTGGTGGTCTTGGGGCTACCTCTCACTTTACGTCTCCATACTCTCAGAAAGAGTAAAGGTTTCCTTGAAGGGTTCCCCCTTTAGAGTCTTAACAATGTGTCCCTACCTTATAAGTGGTCAAGTCTTGTTGCTGAATACCCTACAGTGCAGAGTGTTATAGTTGTGGGTGTTAACATCTCGGACTTCCCTGTGTGGATGCGCCTTATGAGTGGTAACATGTACCAGCAAGATCTAAGGGGGGGGAGGGGGGACAGGAATCCGTCATGCTTGGCTGCCAAGGGTCAATGAAAAATTGGACCCTGCGGTCACATGTTAACTGGTTTCAGAACAACACCATTTCTGGACTAACCTTTCTGGAACTTTTGCCTATATCTTCAATAATTTGAATTCGAAGAGGGGGTTGGCAATCAGATAAAATTAAAACTTTTCAATATTTCCGAACTTTATATTTTTATTTCTTGAGCAAGAAGGCGTAGTGTAGTAGGTGCATGTATCTTCAAGGTATTAACCTAAAAACTCTACAGTTTCTATTTAACATGTCTGTGGAGTTTATATTATCATTTTGCTTCATGTGTTGATTAAATACTATTAAAGGCCTTGATTCTGCAACTGTTGAATATATCTATTGATATATGTTATGTTTAATTCGAAAATGAAATCAAAATATTCAATAAGAGGAAGCACGATTGACATATACACCAGCCTGTAGAGTAAAAGATGACCTGATCAATTTAAATTGATTTAACTTTAATTGAACATTCTTATTCATTGCACAAATATGCTGATAATAGTTACTACCAAATAGTAAACCCAAATGACGATAATTATATCTAAATCTCTTCCATGCACTCATTCCCATTAGTAAAAGATAAAGCATCATTCCTATCTGTGTTTTCAAGAATAGACGATTACTACGATAAACACCATATCATTCGCGTACAGCTGTATACAGCAATTTACTTTAGACGAAATGTGATTCGTATATAATTGAAAAGAGTGTGGGACCTATACCTCTTTAGTGTGCTCCCCTGGGGAATGCCAAAGGCAATAGGAAGTGTTGGTGTTGTGGCCATTTAATTTTACACTTTGTCTACTATTTCTTAAGTAGCTAGAAGGCCAATTTAGTGTATTGGCTCCTAACCCTATTTCCTGAAGTTGACTTAATAATATAGTATGTGAAACAGTATCAAAAGCCTTCTTTAGGTCTAAAAAATATGTGACATTCCATGCGAATTCCAAGCTTATTGACATACACTTTGATAGGTCTAGAGTCAATATTTACATAGAAAATGACCAAGAATAGTAAAATAAGCTAGAATTAGTCTACAAATGAAACTTTTCTGTACTTTTATTTGATAAGTAACATTTTCACAAATTTTGGATTTTGTTGCCATGGTTACGGGAATGTTGATATAACGACAAAATGTACAAATGCTGTTAAGATGACGTAATTGGTTGTCATGGAAACTAGACCATGTGACAAAAAATGTAAAATTAGGAAAACAGAAAAGAAGGATTTTCAAGCTACATTGTGCAAAAAACAGCTTAATTAGAAAAGAAAATATAACATTTTGTTATAATTTTGGTTTATACTACTTGCATTTTGCTCTATATTTAACCCTTTGTATCTCGCTTGGTACTCTTTGCTCAACTTTTTTTGATGGATTTATGGGGTCTGACCCTATCATATTCAGAAACCAATATCTCAGCTTCTACTATGAATATTCAAAAGCTGTTTTCATTGATAGAAAGTTTGAGACTTCTTCTACATTCATCATCTATGTCATTAAGTCCCAAAATCCCATGGAACATGTATCAGTACCTTTATTATTGTTCATATTTATCCCATGTAAAAAAATGTTGATTATTTGGATAGTTGAGTGGTTCTTCCTGAACCATGTTGATATGGTGCTAGTAAACCATGATCTGTTAAGTAATTTAGCAGCCTCTTACAAATCAATTTCTCCAGGAATTTCCCGGGGAGAGGAGTCAGTAAAACTATACGTAAATCTGAAGCAGTTGAAGGTTTATTTACTTTAGGGATAGAAGTTATATACCTTAATTTCCAGCTATTTAGGAATACCAGTCGCCTCAAAGAACAATTTAGTGACGATAAAAATCATTCTATGGCATGCTTAACACTTCAGGTTTTCATGCAGGGATTGCCGCCATCTTATTAATGTTAATCTGTTTTAATAAGACAAACAGTTCATCAATAGTGATATCGCCATTCATACTCATCGAACTATGGCCATGGCTTCCATATCTTACATCCTAGACATACATCCACCAAATGTCTCTTGATTGTCACTTTAAAGTGACAACCATCGGACAAAAATTTGTATTCGTGGGCTCATCAACCTTGCCCCTTAGAGGCATAAACTTTTTCACCTGTCCAGGGTATTGGCAGGTCAGGATCGTTTGATTTCCGGAGTACTCTGTAGCTGTAATAATTTTGTTTAGCATTTCCTGAATCATATGCCTGATGATCGAAGAAACGATAATATAGGATCGACAGTGTACTAATGGTGAAATCAGCCCATTGTGGGTCCAGAAATGGTGTTGGCCTGAAATAAGTTTGCATGTTTTTTGTGAAATCAGCAATTAATGGATCATACCGGCCAATAATTTTTAAACCAATTTGTAGCCGACAACTACAACAGAATGATAAGGGTGCAAATGGACAATGGAGCTACAAGGGAGTGACCAAATTATGAAACATGTTTGATATTCTTTGACTGATTCTTGACCGATTCTTGAACTATTTTATTATGTCTATGAATGTCCAATGTTATTTCATGCATTTAAGGGTTTATTAGATTGCAAACATCTTCATGACATAGGATATTAAACGTACATTCATTAAATACTTTAGTTGATGCTCTCTGATGGGTTGCACCAAAGCTGAGACCTCAGACATGTAGATCATAGAAAGCCCATCTTTTACAATTGAATAAATGTCTAGTTTATTATTTTAATAAAGTTGCTTATGACTAAGTGATAGGACGTATCTATTTTATAGAACAGACAAAAAGGATGTTCACGGAATGTTGTCAGCACTGATCTTTCTGATACATCTCTAGATCCGACCTGAATATCCATGATTTAACATATCTAATCTTTCAATGCATATTTCAAGATGTTTTTTTCCTGCAGTCCACGAGGCCTTTATGTATGTTTCCTTGTTTTTATCTAAGAATGGATGGATATACACCTTTCCCATGAACCTGCGCGATGAACCCTCCCACAGTAGCCCTGTTCCCAATGATTTCCATTGAAACTCATATCCCAATCAATCGTTCAGACCTATTCCACAAGCAGGGTGCCACATTATTGAAATAAGTCTCAAAGCTTGTATATGTATGCAAGCGTTTAAGTATCTATGTATGTACATAATTTGTATTGTGTATGTACGTGTGTATGTATGTATGTATGTGTGTGTATGTGTAACTATATAACGTGTATGTATATGTGTTATCCATCCAGACTGCCTTCCATACCTCCCTTCTGTGTTCTAAGTGAGGCCACTCACCTCCTGGTTCTCCTAATGCCGCGTCCCCACTTGGGCGACCAACGACGGCGAGCTATCTTGGTCGGCCGTCGATTAGTGAATTAGTATGTGGCCGGGCGACCAAGTAGACCCCATTGAAAAATAAAAGTTAGTCGCCACGTTGGGACGCTCTTGCAGTTAGTCGCCGGGCGACGAGGAGGAACTTTAGTACGTCGCCCGACGATTAACTAATCGCCCATGGCTATTGAACAATATTAAACATGTCAAATATTTTGCTAGAAACCCACGGCGACTAGTGGTTTGGTCGCCAGACATCAAGGCGCCAGTGTAGGCTTGGTCGCCGGGCTACTAACTTCCTTGGTCGCTCGGTGTCCAAGGAAATCTAATCGCCCAAGTGGGGACCAGGCATAACACTGGTTGGCTGCTCCCTCTTTGTTCTATGTGAGACCACTCATCAACACATCTAGGTGGCCCTCTCTGTGTTATGTGTAATGACTTACCTCCAATCCCTCTCGATACCTGGTCATTATTCAGCCTTGCTCTGGCCTCTGGTAAAGGGTTTTATGGCTATTTGAGACCTCAATAGTGTGGCCGCTGGATGTATAAAGCCAGTGATCCAACAGACAACGATTGCCAAAACTACAAAAAAAAAAAGAGCAGCAACCCGATGTTATAAGCGACAGTTTTCGTGTTGGTTCTGATCGGTTTGGCAATTAAACCTGTTGGTCCTAAAATCAATCCAGAATCAGTCCATAACCTATGATCAACGGTGACTTTAAAAAACCAACAGTGTCTTTGTCTTCTAGACTGCAAATCAATAGTAAATCAATGAATAAAAAATTGGTTTCTATATTTTAAGAGTATATATGCTAATCACGACCAGAAATGCAAAATATTTAGCCTGCATGATTAACAAAAAGTAACGTTAAAAAAATTCTCATCATAAAGTATCACAAAAATTAATACATCATGTGAAAAAAATATTGAATGTGATATATGTTAGCGATATTTCCGTTCTAACATACCCAAAAATTAAGGAAATGACATTTGAAATATATAGAGATATTGAAATTGGTCCTGGATTGGTATTAAACATGAATAATAATTTGGTCGATCCACTGTCATTTTGAAATCAGCTGCGAGGATTTTTCCTTTTAATTGTCAGTCTTGAAAAAACTATGATCAACATTATGACTACAAAGTTTAAAACAAACAGATTTTGGACCAACAATTCTTTTGGACAGATCCTGGACCGGATCACCGCCTTTCAAGTTGAATTTTCTCATACTCCACGTCACTTCAGATTCCCGTGTAATCATCGCTCCAACCTTAGCATTCTGGGTTTTGGAGAGTACCCGGATGTTGGGTTGACCTAGTTAATGGCAGCGCGGAGGGATACAGTAAAATTGCATAACGAAAAAAGGCCAAGCTCAGAGTGATGATTACACGGGAATCTGAAGCGAGAAAGGAGTGTGGAATTTTCTATTTCAGAAAAGTAGTCCCCTGTCTCCAGGTTCGTTTAACCATAAGTAATGTGAAAATTTGGAACCATTTTTGTCGATACAAAGAAAATATGAGATGACATTAAAAAAAATTCCCTTCATTTCCCTTCGCAATCCACTCGTCTTTCACCCATGAAAATATTTGGATGGTGGCATAAACTCGTTGAGTTTTGTTTATATGTATGTGTACGAATGTATATATGTATGTAAATATTTATATGTATATGTGTATAGTCATTACATCACAGTAAACCCGTTGCTAAAAATCTAATAAGTTCTTCCTTTGTTATTATTATGTTGTATTTTATACGGTAGCAGTTTGCAGTACAAATATGCCTTTTATATTTCTTTTATATATCTATATTTGGCTTTTCGAAAAGTATGTTATTACCTTGATCACTCCTCAAGGTTCTCAGTTCTTCACCACTATTCATACTCATCATCTCGAGTTTTCAGTCTACCCTTATACATATATAACTACATACAATTTTCAGACCTCTAAGTTGTAATACTTGCAATTGGCTATTAACATTTTTTCTTCCTCCATCTGTTAACACATCCAGATAAGCAAACAAAGACAGTACCATCTTTTTGTGTCCCCTTTCAAGAATTTATTTGAAAAAGAAATCATAACGTAATCAAGTATCCAAATGTACTCCACAATAACAATATTTACAAACAAGACTTATACACCAATTTGTACAATTTTTCCGCCAGTTCCCAACGTGACTTCCATAGGCTTAGATAGTTCAACATCTCCTGATACTTTATGCCTCAAATAAATATATGATAGTATCATTTGTATTCTCTTATTATTACACCCCTACAGAAAGCTTCCCCTTTTTTCATATTTGGTCTACCCAAAAGAATCCCTTTTAGACACTAGGGGTATACTTTGCAAGACATGAAGTTGTGCATCGATGACTTCACTCTACAGAAGATTCCAGTTCTTTTTTATTATTCATTGGGATTCTGCATTTTACATTCACTTTTTCTGAGACTCTAGAGACGTAAAGTGAGAGGTAGCCCCAAGACCACCATGGTGTTGCCTTGCACATCTGTAGGGTGGTTCTTATAGACTCTGATCTACAACTAGTCCTTCCATGGTCTAGATACCTCTTGGTAATAGGTCCTTTCACCCACAAGAGTTGATCGCTACTAGTGGCCACTTAAACTGTGCAAGCAGTTATTTTATTGGCCCTCTATGAATGGTATGGAGACCCCCCCTCCCCCCAACTTTGATGGTTGTTTGGGTGCTGACTGGTTTATCGTCATACCTACCATAAACCAGCAGCTGCAAAGCAAATTGGGATTTGGGAGGGAATTCCTACCTAAAATGGTTACTGGTGTACAGACTCACTTTAAAAAAACGTACTAGTGGGTCTGACTTGACAGACTAATCTGGAGCTTGTGCACCCGTCACAGTCCAGTGGAAGTAGGACAAAATAAAACTACATGGTTGCTGTAGTGTGACACTACTATGGCTTGGCTTAGTAGAGAGTACTGACCTGTGACTATTGTATTGATAAGGCCTCAAGCTTTCCAATTGGCAATAATTATTTAAAAACTTGTAGTTTAAAAAAAATAAAAATACAAGATATCCATTCATAATTGTCTTCTATATATCAATAAAGATATGTTCTGTATTAGTGGGCCATTGTTACAGAAAGATTCTACCTAGCTAAAGAGTAAAAAGGAGGTTTGATAGGACCAATTTACGTGGGCTAAATAGACAATAACTCAGCTTATCAGGCCTGAATTACACATTAGGTGGTGTGGTCTGGATTCTCATTTATTATTATCTGGGGCCCCACTCAGTATGAGGTGTATATCAGAAAACATAATACACAGGGACTTATTCTTTTTTCATATTAGTTTTATTGAACTGAACTCATTTCACAGGAAATTATTCCATATGAATAGAAAACATGAATAAATGAGTTGTCTAAGACAGGAAGCTCAATATAATTATATATAAATCACCCATCAGTGATCAGAGTTATCATGGTAGTTGTGGTAGTCAAACTTTCAGTTTGGAGATGAGATGTCAGTACCAATGATTATGAGTCATTTACAAGTATAATGAGATTATATAGGCAAGATACAGTCAATTAGCTAATGGATAGCAATAGGTAGCATACGTGTGATCAGTGCCTGCCAGAATCTTATGAAATATGGGTTTTTATTATTAATTTGAATTTTACTTTAGACTGGATCTAATGAATGTTTGCTGGTAGTTCATCCAACAACTCTACAACAATAAAATATAGGCTATATGGGTAAATACATAGCTTGCATATTTCAGTTTTTGATCAGATTTGGTCTTTCGGCCAAGTATGTCTTACTCCTCATAGTAGATTTACTGTATTGCACCATAACACCTTGTATGTGATACACTATTTGTGACACATTCAAATTTTAGAGACCTATTCCATCAGAAAATACAGATCAATAAATTTAAAATGAGGTGTAGCATGCAACATCCAACTCATTGCGACATCCGACTCAATTCACAAAAACAGGTAACATTTATGTACACACACAGCCTGGTGCATGGTTCTAGTGAGCCATGTAAATGCCTGGATTTATCCTGGGATGCATTCTAATTTCAGTAGTGAACTTTTGGAATGTTGAAGTGCATCGAATCATACAAAGTGCCCTTTTATAAATCCTAAGTATATACAATATATATTATGCAAGGCAATGCCCAAGCAGAAGTTATATTCAGTGTTGATATCTATTTGATTTGTAAAAAGTATAATACCTCTGCCTATTCATTATATCTATCTGTGTCAACATTGTGATTCAAAGAATGAAAAATAGAAATATCCAAAATGTTTAAAGTAGAATCTGAGCTTTTAGTTTCTGCCCAGCCAAGGATAATTATGTTCTAGTAATGTTGCAGCAACATTCTCGATTGATTCTTGTTACTTCACACTGTTAGCTAGGTTACAGCGACATTCTTTTGATGACTCCCAGTTATGGAGACTTAATAAGAATGTCACAATAACATTCTGTTTAGGAGTGCTTGAGACCTCACTGAACGAGGATGTCACAATAACATTCTGTGTAGGTTAGGGGTACACCTAACCTAATAAGATGGTCACAGTAACAGTATGTTTAGGTAAGGTTAAGACGTGACATAATCAGAACATCACAATAAGTCTGTTTAGGTATGTCTGGTCAGGTGGTCACAACAACATTCTGTTTTAGTAAGGTTAAGACCTCACCCAATCAGAATGTCACGATGACATTAAATTGTAATTTGATCTTGACCTGACTTCACAAGAGCATGATAACATTCTCTTTTGGCAAGGTCTCAACCTCACAGAAAAATAATGTAGGAGTTACTTGATATTTTAGTAAGTAACAGACAAACCGAAAAAGTACGGTTGCATATCATGACCATTATGTAACACATTGGCTGGGTGAATGATAGGGTTGGACACCATAAATCCATAAACAATGTAAGGTACAAACAGTCAAATATAGAGATAATTGCAAATAGCGTATTACATAACTTTAAAATGCTCCCTTTCGCTATCTAATCAGGGGTAAATGTTAGCTGTTTAAGTACAATGTAGCTTGAAAATATTTTATTTTAATAGTTTTTTACATGGCCTAGTTTCCATGCCAACCAGTTCCTTCATCTTAGCAGCATGTGTAAATTTTGACTTTCCATCTACATGCTGATTATCATGGAAGCAATTTGCAAATCTATAAAAGATTTCTACCTGTCTTTGTCAATATACACAGCATTGACGTTACCATATAATTTCTTTAAAAAATGTGTTTTCTGTAAGATCTATTGCTTTACCACTACAATTAAATTAGTTAACCATAAATTATCAGAAAAAGATTATAGACCAGGACACTGTGTTTTCAATACAAAAGAAACAAATAAGATGGATTAATTGTTTTGA
The DNA here is from genome assembly GCA_936440205.1 of Lepidonotus clava. Taxonomy (NCBI): domain Eukaryota; kingdom Metazoa; phylum Annelida; class Polychaeta; order Phyllodocida; family Polynoidae; genus Lepidonotus; species Lepidonotus clava. Next base: position 4,448,442 of record OW387134.1, read on the forward strand.
ATACTTGCATATCAGGTTGGGGACAGCAGTGAGTATTCATTTAATGGAAAACAAAGAAAATAGAATCACATTAATCAGAACAGAAATTTACTTAGATAGACACTCTGATGAATACTAAGCAGAAGACGAAAACAACAAGTGTCTTTATCAAAAGCAATATTTGACCAGAACTACTCAAAGTCACTGTTCTCATCTTCTGTTGATAGAGTTATCACTGACTCCTGGCCCTTGCCCTTCTTTAGAGAAGGATCTTTTAGGAGATGATACTCATCCTCAGCCAGGGTTGGAGAGTAATGACGGTAGATGTAGGCAATAATGCTCCCAATGATGATCTGAACAATAAAGACTGCCATCATGTGCCAGGCAAATATGAGATGGAGCAGCATCATGTGATGATTGTTGTCCGGATCCCAAATGTGATCACCTGGGAAAGGGTTAACTAAAATTAAACCAGCCTGCCAAAGCCATGTCCCCTGCAGTAAAAAGAAATAAGACCTCCCAAGTCCAGCTGTGAAGCTTCTGGGGAAGTTCATCTCTATGAGTGTGGCCAGTGCAGTGAATATTGCACAGGAAGCAGCCAACAGGTGTAAGCTGGTGCTTATGCCATCACGACCATAAACATGGAAAAAAAGGAGCATCCCCTGTACGGACATGGCCAGAGCAAGGGAAACATAGTTGAATGACTTGGGCAGGGGCACTTTATGATGCTTTAGTACATCAGTGAGGCCATTAATAAATACAACACTGTACATGGTTAAATGCTGGCCATTTCCAGGACTGTAAGGCAAAGGGTGTCCTGGAATAAGCAGTTCACCAATAAAGAGAACAAACATGAGGAACATTTTGAATATACCTTCAAATTCATAATTAGCTAGACATCTAGGAAGAAAGAAAACCTTGAATGTTGGTGAGTTGTAATAAGGTGAACCGCTTGCTACACGGGATAGATGAAACCTGCGGAACTGGTTGATGGTCCACCAGAGGCCGAATATCAGGAAGTAAGATCCTGGAAAGACATGGCCTAAAAGGCTTGGCATGGTGGGAAATAAGTTCAGTCTTAATACCAGATCTTTGACTAAAAGGTCCTATGCGTTTCTGCTTTTTGGGTTTTGTATAAATTCTTGATGAACTCGTTTGTTGTCCAGAATATGCTCTCTCTGAAATAATAAAGAACAGTTTATTAATTAATGGATTTTATTAAAATGATGGGACAGTTTATAACACCATACCCACTAAAGGATTTTGCATGCATTGGCATATGAATCTACATGGAAATCAGCATTGGCCTTCGGAATGACACTTATGTGCATACCAATTTGGGGCCTTTCATTAAGGACATATGCAGCAAGAGAGGGGTTGTTGGAAGAAAATTTGCATATGTTTCTGTACAATTCCAATGCAAACAGCTGATGGCCTTGCCAGAGGCTTCACCATGGCTGCACTGACCCACATTAAGCATGTTTGAGAATTTGATGCTGAAGCCAACAGCCAATGGCCTTCAACATCAATGTTGGCTGTCCATCTTCTAGTGGATATGGCGTTTCATATATATTGACATGATCTCTGTTTTAATAGCACTATTGTAAAAGTTGTTGAGATTTAAGATTGATCTGGAACCCTGACATACCTGTCACTTACAGCAATTATCAAACCATTTGTTAACTGCCTTCTCACTGATCTTATATCTTTGAGCCCCTTGACAGCATAGCTGTGGGCTGGACTGTTGTAGTCTGAATAACTAGTGCCTCTTCATACCTTTACCTTTCTACTTGAAGTTTATTGTAGTAGCACTACTGCTGTATAGAGAAGGTAAATGCACTTCCCATTTGAAGCTGAGTAAAACATGAACTGCATAAATTATGATACAAACAAAACACTCTCAATTTTGTTCTAATGAAGATATCTATAAGTTGTTTCTTTCATAATGTAACTTGAAAGTTTTTTTATTCGATTTTCTTAATTAAGAATAGATGTCATGTGACCTAGGTGCCAACCAGAAAGCATTCAAGATACATCAGAATTCATCATGGGGGATATTTCCAGGTCCCCAATACAAAAACCCTATCCAGAAACCATCCATGATACATTTTGAACGTGAAACTTATGTGATAAATCTTGATAAAATCATTCACAATATATGTAAATTCCCTTGCAATACTTTTTAGTGGGTGTTTGAACGACAGTGGAGCAATGTGGAGGTAGAAAGAATTGAAAATAATCAAACAAAAAATCCATGAAATATTGTGATACAATAAAATCCAACAATCACAAATCTAGTGAACATCGCTATTTTGATGTATTGTTGGGATGAAATAGTGTGGATAGTTTTTGCTTGGCAGCCCTGGTTTGCACCTAGCCGTATTTCTAGATTTTGACATTCTATGAACATTACATGAAACATGGCAACAATATGCACAATATTTTTCATTTCATATCAAACTATACAAACTTTCATTTTGTGTCATATTTGATCTCATTTCACCATTTTTGGTCAAAATTTGCAGTTTCTCACAAATGCTTTATTCACAGATGTCATTCTTATCAAACATTTTTCTGAGTATACAGGTAACTTGGGAACATAATTGTTATTGTCATAACTGGTTGCAGTGATTAGGCTAAACCTGTGAATTATAATTATGTCTCAGCGGTATTTGTTCTGGTTGTCAATTGAAGTAACAACACCTAGTAATCCTTTTTAGTTTAATTTTAAAATCATATCCCTACTTGGCAACCAAATCAGGCATTGTGCAACACTAACCAAGTTTCAGCTGATTTGCCTAATCATGAAAATCAGTTACAAAGATATGGGCCGAGGTTACAAAGACACCTGTTGCACATGTTGGAAACACAAGGTCAAGGCAAGTTAAACCCAAGTTTAAATCCTCTGTGCTATGTGGCAGTCTGTAGACCTCATTTCTGGTGTTTTCAACGTGCTTTTAATGTGAGTTTCCTCAATGTAACTCAACCAATAGATATATTTTAGAACAATAAGCAAAAATATGAAAAAATCCTGAAGAGCCTCCTTCACCAAGGCATCAAACTTTGGAGACTCCCAGAGGAGTTGTAAAAATCTGTCATGAAAGTGAAATTCAAGAGGGAACTGAGAGGAGTACATAATTACAATAAATACAATATTGGACTTGACTGACTAGACAAACACTACTGCTGTCCCCCTGTTTGATTGCGATACATTTATTTCATCCCATTGTTATCTAATCCAATTACTTAGATCACCTTTTTTTCCCCTCTTTTTTTTCTTTTTCCTTTGACTGGAATTTCTATTTATTTCATCCCATTGTTATCTAATCTAATAACTTAGCTATAGATCACCTACCATTTTCCTATTTTTTTCCTTTTCCTTTGACTGGAAGAACATATATACGTGTGAAGTTGATTCATTGAAAAACACAATCAAAAGATAAAATATAGGTATCTGTTTTGCAAGTAAAAGGTAACAGAGTCACAAGTTTCTTCGTAGTCCCACACTGTTAAAGTATTCAATTTTTCTTTTTGTTTTTTTTATTAACAATTCTTTATACTGGTCAATATTCGGAATTAACCTCCGGTTTTCACTATTGATCCAGTGATTACATCAATCTCTTTTGTAATTTCAGAACATTTTAACAATGTAAAACAGTGAAATAACTTAACTCTAATTAAAATTTACAATTCTTTTAACTTATTAGATGAAAGAAATATGTACGGTCTATATACAAATTTGTAATTAATTATTCGTATGACTTATGCATTTTATGACATAAATGATGCTCTTAACCTATCCTTTTGCATTTTTTTAAATAATGGTCTGTCCTCTATTTTCCTTACAACTGATGGAAGATTATTCCACACCTGACATCCTGAATAAAATACATTTCTTTTAACAGCTTCATTTATAGGTTTATATAATGTAAAATAAGGTCCATCCCTTAGTCTAGTATTAATAATACAATCGTTTTGCAGATTAATTGTAACGTTTGTACAATTATACAAGAAATTTACAGTGTGACAATTTCTTCTGTTTTCTAAATTTGATAAATTACATTGTTTGAAAATGTTATTTAGTTCAACTTTTCCCTGGGATTTCAGACAAATTCTTAATCCTCTAACATGCATTCTTTCTAATTTTAACTGTTCCGGATTTTTAGAAAATGAATAGATTACATCGCAGTAGTCATAGTATGGGATAATCATTGATTTATATATTTGGATAGCACATTTTTCATTGATAAATCTTCTGATTCTGCTGAATAGGTATAACTTGTAAGAAATAGTATTGATTAACTTTCCAAGATGGTATTTGAAGTTTAATGTTTGATCTAAATGAAAGCCTAAATATTTAAATGTTGGGACGTTTTTTAAACTTTCACCATAAATTTTTTCTTTTGATATTGTATCTACTACCAAAAACCATTAATTTGGTTTTCTTGGTATTTATTGTTAGCACATTATCATTGCACCATTTTGAGAATTTGTTCAAACCTATTTGTATTTTTTCTCCAGCAGAATCCGCAGTTATATCAGAACAATAAATCACTGTATCATCAGCATATAATTGAAAATTGTAGTCTTTTAAAATTTCTTTGATATCATTGATATAAACCAAGAAAAATAAAGGCCCTAAAATTGACCCTTGTGGAACACCGCATGTGATTAAATTTTCTTTTGAAATGTTATTATTACATAGGGTTTTTTGTGATCTGTTTTTTAAATAATCAGCTATCCATGCCAGTATATTATTTTTGATACCTAAATGTCTAAGCTTTTTAACTAAAATATTGTGATTTACAGTATCAAATGCCTTTTTTAAATCAATGAATGCAGCGACAGTTAAATTGGAATTGTTCATTTCATTGAAAATATCATTATTAAGGTTTGCTATTGAATTCATGGTTGAATAACCTTTTCTGAATCCATTCTGTTTTTCACTTAGTAAATTATTATCTTCTAAATGGTTCATAATATGGTCATGAACAATTTTTTTCTAATAGTTTACCTTGTATTGGCAATAAGGAAACTGGTCTATAATTTGATAGATCATGTTTAGTTCCACCTTTAAATAATGGAATAATAGTTGCTTTTTTCCAATCATCAGGGAAAATACCAAGATTAATGGATGAATTAAAGATGTATGACAATTGTGGAATTAATACCAACAGAGCATCTCGTAAGCATCTAGAGGATATTTCATTTAGGCCTGATGATTTGGATATTTCAATTTCTTTTATCAGTTTGATAATTTTATCTTTATTAAAATTAATATTTGGTATCACGTTTTCACATGTTTCACCATAATAATTCCAACGTCCATTACATTTTTCAGCTAACTCGGGGCCAATATTAGTAAAGAAGTCATTGATGTAGTCTGCAGTATCAAGACTATCAATGATGTTATCATCGTTGTCTTTTAAATTTATTAAATCTTTACTTTTTTTATTTTTTGGTAAAATGCTGTAAATATTTCTCCAAAATCTTTTTGGATCGCCTCTAGATGCTTGATATTCTTCCTCAAAATAATTCTTTTTAGCATTTTCAATAATATATCCAACATCATTTCTTGCTTTCTTTGCCAAATTCCAATCGTTTAGGTTTATAGATTTTTTTGCTCTTTTTAATATTAAGTCTTTATCAATAATCATTTCCATAATATCTCTATTCATCCATTCCTCCCTGTATCGCTTAATCTTAAAGTTTTTCAGTGGACACATATTATTCAATGTATTGATAATATTCGAATACAGATAATTCCAGCTATCATTTGGGTTTATCATTCCAAATAGAGGAACCCAATTTACTTGTCTTAAGTTTTCTTGGAAATCGTTCACGTTATAATTTTTGTATGATCTACCTCTAAAATTCATGCTTTCTGATTTACATTTTTGTTTTTTTATAGATACAAAAATCGCTTGATGATCACTATAATTCAAGTCTAATACACCAGAATCTGATATTTTTTCACAATTAGTGAAGATGAGATCCAAACAGCTGTTTTTCACTCCAAATCTCGTTGTTTTATCAATCAGTTGTAATAGACCATAACTATTTGTTAGTCGTGTTAGCTCTTTGAAATCTCTGGTGTTTATATTATTTGCATCTATATTAAAGTCATCGATCAGAAACATATCTACCTTTTTACCTATTTTTATAATTTTTAGACAATCTTCCAAATGGTTCAGAAAATTTTGCAAGTTTCCTTGAGGCGGTCTATAAATATTTCCTATAATTATATTTTTTTGATGGCTTTTGTTAATTTTTACCCACTGTATTTCAATGTCCTTTGAACTACAATTTAAATTCGATAAGTCATCAATACTATAATCTATACCACTTTTGATATACGTACAGACACCACCTCCTTTTTGTGTTTTATTATTGGTATTCCAATTTCTGTCTAGTCTTTCAATTCGATATTCTGGAATACCAATTAAGTTATCATATACACATTCTTTTAGCCATGTTTCCGATAGGCATATTATATCAATGTTACTACCAAACATTTGTTGCTTAAACATTTCAAATTTGTTTTTACAAAATAAACTACGAATATTTAGATGTATCAGGTGAAACCCCTTATTAGTAAAGATAGAGTTGTCATCCATTATTAAAAAATGATTGATTACAATCCCACATATTTGTGTTTGAGAGATTTAAAGTAGTATTTATGGCGTACTTCATTTTTAACCTTAAAACAATGTATTCCTTGACCGACATTTCAAATTCAAATTTGTAAATATATCTTAAAAATCTAAGTTCAAAAATAAAGAATGGATATAGGCATCTATGGCCATCCAAGTTCATAGTTAATTTTAAATTGTCATAGATAGACTGGTGATCATCATCTTTAAATTTTCATAAGAAATAAGAATATTATTTTCAGGTTGTTGTATTGTCAATAGTGATTTTTTTTTTATTTTTTTATTTATTATCGATTCCTGATACAATCAAGTTCTTCCATCGAATGTCGTAGAAATAATGTTTCAAGTAGTACACATACATATTAATTAAACAGTTTCACATAAATTGATAATAATAACAATATGAATTCGAGGACAAAATAATAATAATATTCACACTGTAACAATTGTCATTGATACATACATATTTAACCTTCCAATCAGTGTTTAATCAACTTCACACCGGATCAAAAGACATAGTTTTAATTAATAATTTAAACCTTTTGACATCACTTTTTTGGATATCACTATGTAATATATTCCATTCTTTAAGCCCTCGAACATACGGGCTCCTCTGTATCTTTGATAACCGCGTAAAAGGTTGTTTCATTTTCACCTTTGATCGGCTACGTAGTGCTTTACTATGTTTTGGCTCAAAAATATTCACAGCCACTCTACTCTGATTATACATAATTTTTAGTAAACTTCTTTTTCTACGAAATGTCAACTTTTCAAGACGATATTTACTATGCAGCACTTCAATTGGCATTCTTGAATTAGGGATTTTGCTGTACTCTATAAGTCTTACAGCTCTACAGTGTAGTCTGTCTAATTTATTTATTTTGTCTGCATTTCCAGATTCAACTAAGGAGTCACCGTAATCAAAATGACATTGAATCATTGTCTTAAATACATTCAAAGCAGTCTTTGTGCTGAGAAATCTTCTAATTTTGGCAAAAATACCCAATTTGCCCTGTACCTTTTTTATAACATGATCAATTTGTGCGTTCATGTTCAACTTATCATCCAAATAAATACCTAGATACTCATATACATGAACTTGTTTTAATTTTTCCTTTCCAATACACAGTACATTTGGTATTTCTAAGGAATCTGACTTAAAATTCACCAGCATATATTTAGTTTTATCCTCATTTATTGTCAACTTATTTTGACAACACCATTTTACGAGGAGATCTAACTTGTTTTGTGCGTCATACAATGATAATATAGGTGAGGTTCCACTACCTATCAATAAGGTATCGTCGGCGTACATTACACAAGATTTTTGGTCTATTGTTTTAAATATATCATTTACATAGATTATAAAAATTAAAGGGCCTAGGATCGAGCCCTGGGCAGTGCCATACACTAAAGGCATGACATCAGATGTGTTACAATCGATAACAGTACATTGTGTCCTCTTTGTTATATAAGAAGTCATGAAAGTCAGAGAATTAGCATCGAATCCATATAGTTGTAATTTCTTTAACAGAATAGTTTGATCAATTGAATCAAAAGCACGAGAAAAATCTATAAACACACATGTACTATAAATATGTTCATTCCAATTATGATACAGCTGTTTCAATGTATCAAAAACTGCTAAGGACGTACTCCGCTCAGCCCTAAACCCGTATTGGTTTAATGATAACAAATTATTATCTTCAAAATATCTAATTATCTGACCATGCATTAAACGCTCCATTAGTTTACCCGGCAAACAGATTTGGGTAATCGGTCTCCAGTCTTTGGGGTTACTACTTTTATACCTAGTTTTAGGAATCGGGGTAACATAACCTATACACCATTTTGTTGGAAATTTTCCTGTTGTAATACATTTGTTATACAAATATGTTAATGCAGGAATACATACAATGAATGAGTGATGGTCAGCAATGTATCCAATGTTTTTGAATAAAGACGACTTTGACAGTTCACTTGAAACAGATTATTCTCGAAGTTGTTTGATGTTGATTTGAGTAAAAGAACCTACTTAGTTACTTGATTTGAAGTCTTGAGTTGGATTGATTTCTGATGTATAGTAGACGAATATTTAATAAATAATTGATTTTGTAATTATAAGTCTGAATTTTTTGACGAAATTGACACTGTCACGATCGTCTCAAAAGCAGACTTAATTATTGAGGGATTATAATCAATAAGCAGAATTGACACTGTCACGACTGCTTTGGTGATGGGTCCCTAAATAATTTCTATAACTGATTGAAATTTATCAGTAGATTCAGAATTCTAAGAGTGCAAGTGTGAATCTTGAAAAAATGTTATTCTGAAAGATTTTGAATTTTTTAGTATTTTATTCCAGTTTTCAGCAGATCTTTTGCCCATTTTCCTTTCAGGTCTTCACTCAAGTGGATACCATCAGCTGATAGATGATGTAGAAATGTTTTTTTCTTTCCTCCGACTTCTCGGTGCATGGTTTTCGCCAGGTCAGCCGCAAATGCATTCTTCACGATGTTTTTTTGGAAGACATCTTCGTTGAAAATGAAGATTGATTCATTCAAGATTTCCTGTTCTTTTTCTACCTTTCGACCTAAAATCAGACTCAAATTTGCACCTACCAACGGGCAAAAGATGACTTTGCTGACTGGTATTTCCCTTTCAAATGAATCCTCAGCGTTTTCCATGAGAGTTATTAAATGATTTGCCAGCTCGAAGGGATTTTTCCATTTGAAATCAATCTTCTTGGTTCTTCTATCCTTCGTTGTGATGTCGTTAATCCTGCCTGCTATGAGAAAACGTCGAACAGTTGTCGTTTGGCCACGTAAATCACTTCTCTTTGAAGGTCTTCTAACTTAGCTCCAGGAAAAAACCATGCTTGTACTTCTTTTCCGTCTATTGGTTTATCCAAATTATCCATGATTCTTTCTAAATCACATCCTCTACTATCCATAAAGAAGTTGAGTTTTCGCGGACAAGTTGACAGCGCCATTTTGGAGTTATTTAGGTCAGTAGATCGACCTTGACCCAAGACGGAGTTTAAATTCTATGTGAAGCTGTTTTCCAGAAATATTTTTTTCAATTAATTCAACAGGTTGGTAAAAATAGTTCAGGCAGTTTAGATAAGATTATATATACTATTCACTTCTTTGCTAGTTGTTTTCTGATTTCCATTAAAATTTTACCTGTGAGATTTTCCCCCGGCATCTTCTTTGGATCTGAGTTGTTTGCTTTTGAAATTTGAATCCCGCAACCCCAGAATTTGTCAAGGGTACATTCGTACAACTTTGCTTGTCCTGTTGAAATTAATTTCCTCTTCAGTTCTTCGTTTTGTGAGAATTTCTCAGTCATTATATCCTTAAGGATTGACTCTTTGTTGTTGTTCCACTCAGCTGTATCTAGAATTTTTTTGCTCAGCCGTTTTGCCATATAGGCGTCATCCGATGACCTGATTTTCATCACGTCCACATCCGATCCTAAATCAGCTGCTCTAGTAGACTGATAAGCCACTTCGACCAACTCGTAGGTCTTGTTCTTGTACACAAATTTTGAATTTGACATATTCGACAGAAAGCTGTGATGACCCTGAAAGGCTATTCCCATACCGTTATGGATTTCTATTGTTTTGGCCTTCTCAATTTTGATCTCATCTGGAACTTTGTTCGCCTCGTCTAACGTGTATTTCTTTCCGTCAACTATCAGAGAAGTCCCCCTGATTCTTGAGTCCTTCCCGATCGATTTTGCGAAGCCGTTGATTGCTCTTAAGGACAATGGCGCCATTTTCCAGATATCCAAAAAATGAAAGTTCTTCAATCTTGATCATATTTTGCAGAAAGACTCATAAATATATGTAGAATTCAAAAATGGAATAGAAAATTGTCTAAGATGCAAAGCTTTAGACATACAATTGGCAAAACATGACTTATTCTAAGAACATTTTGGAGATGCCAAAAAATTAAATTTGCAACAAAAAGTACATTTTCTTCTGTCACTCTTTTGATATAGGGTGTATAAAGGCATACTATGCATCCGGATTATTGTAAGGGTCTCATGAATAACATAGAGTTGTCAAGATACTTTTAAAATAAACATTTCAGTGAATTTATAGAAAAACAATTCAATAACTTTTGAAAGCAACTTTTAGGTTTTTAAATGGATATTCATCTCTGCTGGCCAAATTAGTACGGTGACCCCCTGTTTTTATGGCTGGATATGATAGCCTACATCCATATGCATGTTATAACAACTTTAAGGGCAATTTTCAATGGTCATTTTTTTTGTGTGAAACTTTATTTATGATTTTTTGTATTTTTGAACCATTTTGTTTTATATAATTTCAAGTTAAAATCATATATTACATCATAAAATTTTACAAAAGTCTTTCTTTTTCATTTGAGAAAACATGAACGAATATATCAAAAACATTTGGCTGGCTGTTATTTCATTTCTATCAAAATAATTAGCAAAGAAAATCCAATTTCAAAATATATTTTGCAAGTCAATTTCTAAATAATTTACATATAAATAGACTGGTCTTGCCAAAAAGTTTCCATGGTGACCTTTGATTATTTTTCCATTTTTGGAACCTATATGGGTATAACTTTCACTGTGCAAGATATTAAACAAATGTCAATGGTAGTTCTATAATGGCGCGATTGTCCTTAAATCAATCAGTTTTTTTGTTTGATCCTGTGTAAGGTTGTCATTTATGTAGACATTTTCCCATTTTTTGTTGCCACTTAATTTTCGTAGGTTTTTGAAGATGTCGGCTTTGATCAATGGATCCAAGAATCTGATGAAGATCGGCCTTGGTCTGGCGTTATTTGGATTTTCTTGTTTTCTTCCTTTCCTGTAGATCGATTGAACTACTTCTTTAGCTTTAAATTCTAATCCAAGATCAGAAAATAAATCATTTGCCAGTTTTTCGAAGGAGATATTCCCTTCTTCAATTCCCTCGATTGAAAGATTGTTTCTTTTGTTCTCCCTGTCGTTCATTTCAAATTTCCTGTCATAATCGTTGACTTTTGCTGATAACTTGATGACAGTTTCCGTAAGATGCGCGTTGCTTTTTTTCAAGTCTTCAATTTCTTCATTCAACAAGTTGAACTTCTCCACAAACCTTTCAAATTTTTCATTCAGTTCACCGATGGAGAACTCATTAGATTTTAGACTCGCTTCACTTTTTTGTGCATTATCCCTGACTTGTTTCGATAAGTCATCGATCTTCAGAAGTACTTCTTTTAAAAGATCTTGTGTTTTGTCCGGTTCATCTAGCTCCACGTTCGAATTTCCAACCGCCGTCTTAGATTTCGATCCGGGCTTTTCTTTTTTCGTCTCAGGCATCTTTAAAATCCTTTTTTAAATTTCCAAAATTTTACAAAGTGACCACTATACATTCATGAAAATTGTTGACTATTTTTTTTCCTTGAAAATATCCCTTGAAATCAAGTTCCCACGTAGATTTACGATCACCGATCTGAGAGCGTTACTCTCCTGTCGCCATGACAACCATTCAGACATTTCTGACATACTACTCCTATCCTGACCTATACCTCTAGTCTAAGGTAGCGGATCAGTGAGGCATGGCTTGTGGTAAAGATCCTGTCATGCACTTCCCCTTTCTACTCTCAAAATTAAGAAAATAGCTTTAGTCTTTTAGTTTAGAAAGTAGAAAAATCTAAGATTGTACTCCTGCTTTTTTTTAACTTTTCATCTCTCCTTAGCTGCATGTCTGAGATGGGGTTCAGAGCGCAGTCCCTACCTTATAAGTAGTCAACTCTTGTTGATGAATGCTGTATTTTGCAAAGTGTTGTGATGGCGGGTGTAACCTCTCGGGCTTCCCTGTGTCGGTGGGCCTTATGACGATGATGTTCTCGAGTTTAAGGTCACTCAGCTATTTTTTAGCTATTTCAAGACCAGCTCCGCTTTTTGTTTTTACCAGTTCCTATGCAGTATCTATGGTGATGAGAACAACGGCAAGGCAAGGTAGTTCAGCCAGCATATCCAAGAACAAGGGAACCCGGGCCAGCTAAGCGGGAGGCGAGCACTCTGCCCACTACACTATCAACGGACCCCAACCCACTCCAAGAACCCCCAATCCCCCCTACCCCCATGGGCCTTATCATAGTAACAGTAAGATCGGACTGGGGAGGGAGTAAACTGTCATGCTTGGCTGCTAAGGGTCGATGCAAAATGGGAAACAGGGGTAACAAATGAATTCTGTACCTGATGATCCATTATGAAGGGCTGACGGTGGACCGAGGGTGGACCGAGGGTGGACCGAGGGTGGACCGAGGGTGGACCGAGGGTGGACCGAGGGTGGACCGAGGGTGGACCGAGGGTGGACCGAGGGTGGACCGAGGGTGGACCGAGGGTGGACCGAGGGTGGACCGAGGGTGGACCGAGGGTGGACCGAGGGTGGACCGAGGGTGGACCGAGGGTGGACCGAGGGTGGACCGAGGGTGGACCGAGGGTGGACCGAGGGTGGACCGAGGGTGGACCGAGGGTGGACCGAGGGTGGACCGAGGGTGGACCGAGGGTGGACCGAGGGTGGACCGAGGGTGGACCGAGGGTGGACCGAGGGTGGACCGAGGGTGGACCGAGGGTGGACCGAGGGTGGACCGAGGGTGGACCGAGGGTGGACCGAGGGTGGACCGAGGGTGGACCGAGGGTGGACCGAGGGCGGACCGAGGGCGGACCGAGGGCGGACCGAGGGCGGACCGACGACGGACCGACGACGGACCGACGACGGACCGACGACGGACCGACGACGGACCGACGACGGACCGACGACGGACCGACGACGGACCGACGACGGACCGACGACGGACCGACGACGGACCGACGACGGACCGACGACGGACCGACGACGGACCGACGACGGACCGACGACGGACCGACGACGGACCGACGACGGACCGACGACGGACCGACGACGGACCGACAACGGACCGACAACGGACCGACAACGGACCGACAACGGACCGACAACGGACCGACAACGGACCGACAACGGACCGACAACGGACCGACAACGGACCGACAACGGACCGACAATGTTTCAGGACTGATTCTTGATCATTTCTGGACCCATTCGGAACCCATTCTCGGCTAACTTTGTTATGTCTATGTACTTTCATCCATTTTAGAGTTCAATACATCGCAAACATCATTATAACTTTTAAATTAAATATATGATTGTTTAGTACTTTATTGGATGCTCTCTGATGGATATTATTATTTTAATGTGTTTTTTTACAGACAAAATATTATATAGTTTTCTGTGTTGTAATTCCTTTGATACGTTTAATGCAAAAATCCAAAAAAACAAACCATCAAATAATTTGAGGGGACACTAAATGTCTCCGGAGACTCTCCCAAACATTAGAACTACTGCGGCTATCATTTCTATAAAGCCCTAATTACATTACGCGTCGGGTAACCGTTTGCACTAGATAATATTGCCAATGCGACAGATTCGTGTTATCAGCTGGTTAAGGCCATTTTAACAACATATTACACTACAGGTTTGGTCGGGCTCAATGTGAATTATATTATATTATGCGTTTGGCACGCATTCGGGTCACATTGGCATGCGTTGGGTTGCGTTGGCATGCGTTTTTTTACAAACATGTTGGTAAAATAACGCAAACCAGACACGTTGGGCAATGCAACCTAACGTGAACGTAAGTTGACACATAGTGTAATAAGGCCTTAAGAGACAACAACTCAGGTACTAATTGCGCAGTGTCAATAATTTAGTGTAAAACAAGATCCTCCCTGTATAAAGAGGAAAATCCAGAGTCAGTCATCTAGGGGGGCAAACCAACCCTCTATTAAAACAAAACAACAAACGTAGATTATTGGAGAATGTTTCCATTCGGTCTAGGTGGGGGGGGGGGGGGGGGGTCATTTGCCACCTCCCTTCATGGATCCGCCACTGATTTACTAGCTATAGAGATATCCATCCTGGTCTCCAGTAAACAAAACCAAAGACGTAGAAGAGTAAAACCAAAACCAAGAAGTAGTAAAAAAAAGCTAAATACCAACAGCTACCAAACACCATTATAATTTCTCTTTTAGTCATTTGCTGTTAGGATATATTTAATTAATGTTAAACTGTAAAAGACCCTTCTATGACGAGTGTCTCCAATTTAGATATTCTCAAGATCTTATGTTATTCTGTATGGTACATATAGGTGTATACGTGTGTATGGTACAAAGGCTACCGTGACCTACTACCCCAGTGAGGTGTCATGCCTGTACATATAGTTCCCATTAGAATGGTTGCTCTGGGTGATAGAGTAAAAACCTGTAAATACCATTACTGTTTTAAGAATGAGTAAACCAAAGTAAAGTGCTCACTAAAAAGTGCTCACCTGACTTTCTACACGTAGACCATAGTATTCCCAGAATGCAGGATCTACACCTTGGGATACTATATACAGAAATTAATTATGTTAATATTTCATTTCAAATTTTCATTTCAAAAGATTCTTTTATCTGCTTAAAATAGACAAAAGGAGCGGAAGAAAGAGGTCTGCTTTTACAGCAACAACAAGTGATATCAGGGAAAGAAGAAATATTTTCATAGGGATAATTACAATTGTGAATGGACTTTATATGTTTTGTAATGGCGTATTTAGAGGAGAGGGCGGAGGTACCACTTTTATACTTTTATGTAACATTCTTGAAGATGGGGGGTGTTCCGCCCCTATCTAATTAGCACACACCAACCTTTTCAAAGAGTCCTCTAGTCATAAACGATCCTTTGAATCAAGGACCACAGAATAAACAATTGCATCAAATCAAATTTGAATATCTCAATCCGGTGGCAGTGAAAAGTATTTGAATTTTAAGGTTGTTTTTTTTCTCTTGACGGAAGATTCTGTGCACTACTGTTCTTTACATGCAAAATAAGTGAGGCATTTAAAGCCTTGACCCCTTTTTTTTTTAATATTTTATTTATCCTGGATAAATTATGGTTCGGCCTGTGGCTGTTTTCATTTGCTTTTAGCGTAATTACAAATCCTATTCACAATTATATTAGGAAGATGTTAGCATGACATAGGTCATGGACTTACAAACTATAAGGGTGGTATATATACAAGGCATTCAGTACCACCATGATCAGAACATAACAACTCCAATAAAATGATAAAAATAAAACGTGTCTATTCATGGCGACGTGGTTGGACAACTAAGGTCAAGACGTGCCATTGGGGACTAAAGTTAATTGGCCAACTAAACACCCCTGAAATCAAACCGATAATTTAAGTGCTAGTCAGCCAACATAACCACTAGAAACCAGTGTTGTCTGCAAAGCTGCGCCAACCCAAACTATTAACTTTAGCTGCTCTAGACCAATTCACCCGGAGCAGTTTTCCACTGCAATTCTAAAATTGCAAGCCTGAAAAACTATCAAAATTTGCATTGGGGATTAATTATGCTAATTTATTGTAATTTATGCAGGGGAGGCACGTGACCTAACTGCTCCCTCACATGCACTCTGACCAGCGCCAAGAGCGCACGGATCTTACAGGTGGTTGATAACCCCCCCTCCACGCCCTAAAAGACAAAAACTAACACAACAGGGCTTAACTAGACGGAGTATACCCCCCCCCCCCATAAGCAGGGCGGACTGATAACATTGACATTTGTTCCTGATTGAATTATTATGTCTCACTATTATATTATAACATGTTGTCCACGCCTTGACATTCACATGTATTTGTATTATACTACTATACCATTATGTCGTTACCTTCAAGGCCTTATTGCTCGAATTTCACATTGATTGATACTTGATCGGTGACGGTGGTAATTGATTAAAGTTCAATTCTTCGCAAAGTATATTATTCTTGCGTCCCCTTCATTATTTGAATAATCGGATTACAATATATATTGATAGCTCCTTTGTATATTCCCCCAAAATGATAATTTTGAATAGCAGAAGACTGCACTTATTGCACCTTATGGGGTTGTTCTTAAATTCAACACTGCAACATGACATATTCTTAAAATAAACAAGGGATATGGAGCTTAGTGACATGGACAGACGAATTTAAGATAATATAATGACATGCGACATTGCATTTTCTTAAAGTTGACATAAGACATGGAGAGCCCCATCTAGACCCCTAACTCAGACCGCAAAGACCGCCCAGGCAAGTGATGCTTCAGCTGTGCCTGCCTAAAGGGAGGGAGCATCTAAAAGCCTAAGCGAAAACTGTACTAACAAAAACATTCTCTGACCGCTCCTCTGCACGACTAAGATGACGCAAAAAGGTGCAATGAATAAGATGTTCTATGTTTAGATTTAACTTCTCTCTAAACTTTCATTTTTGTAAATAGTTCACTTCGCACATATTTTTGTAAATAGAATGAAGACGTGCAACAACTTCCTAGTTCTCCGGCATCTTTTTGAATGACCCCAAAAGAAGAGTTTAACTATTAATAACTCTGGGTAATTTTGAGTTTCATATGCCCATTTCTGTGAAGAGAATGTTTCGTATCATTAATTTGGATATCCAGATCTAGATACTGCCATACAGAATAACTTCAATTTCAATAATGCTTGGGTGATAAAATAAAGAAGAACCTTTGGGGTCGTCCTCGGGGGCTGTACGACCCATGGGGATTGTACTAACCTCAGGCTTTGTCCTCAGTTAGTGACAATCCCCTCTGGGTCGTAAAGCCCCCCTGGGCAGCCCCCCGCGGTTCTTCTTACTATGATTTGTTTACCCTGACATGTGCTATAGGTGGCGCTGCAGTAAGGTGTGAATACAACGCCATAAATTAAACTGAATGGTTGAGACTCCTTTTTTTCAGCATTTTGAATGATCTCAGAAAGGTGACACCTTCTTATTAAGATTATGTTCATTTTTTTCTTATTCAATGATATATTATGAAATCTTTGAAAGTTATGAAATTGGTTATATTCTACCGTCGTAAAAGTGTTTCCTGTTCTCCTTTTCTGTATCCTTATCTGTGCTATACAAAAACCAATTCTTAGATTACCAATTTGTACTAGAATTTGTTCAGTAAATAATCCATCGTCTATTATCAACAGAATATTCTATTTCAGACCTTTTATGAATTAGTTGTAACATGCGAGTGCTAGCTCTCTCTTTTAATGTATTTTTTATTTAGCTTTCCTTCTTTTCCTTTTCATACTTTTCATGACACCCAGCCTCAGGCCTACTTGCGCCGGCCGAACTAGAATACTATGGGGTCAGCGTTGGCCTGGGGACCACCAGTGAGTGGAACCCCTCCATAATTCTCCCTGCATGCTACGGATAGTAGATACAACGTATTTCAAGCACCTGCAGGTTACATTTGACTACTTTTGTCAGCAAAAGACAAGAAATCCTATATAAAATGCATAAATATCAACTGAATTTTTATCTCTTATCAATGAAAACATTAATAAACATAATACAGATGCCAAATTAAAAATAGTAAATAAAATGTTTTCCATCACGTTAAACCACAAGTGATGACATGATTAATGAAAATGTCTATAGTTAAGCCTTGTGATTTGTCGCCAGATTCCCCAGCATGTACTGTGATTTAGGTTTGTCTACAGGTTAAACATTAAAAAAATGCTAAACAAAAGTGTCTATAGACCTTGTGCATACGTGGTCACGTGACCACTTTTTGGTGATCACCACGTGGTGATCATGACCACGTGGGTATGACATAGATACACAATTTAATGTTCTTAATGATAGTGAAGGTAAATTATGATTCAGTAAGATTGTTTTATAACAAAATGTACCATAAAAATGCATTCTAATTGCTTTGAAGTGGCAATCAAAATCTGAGCACCAATATGGCGGCCAGGTAATTTTGGGACATGTGACGTTATGTGCACAACGTCTATACATCAGATATTTGGCGTATGTATCAAAAGGGGTTCTCAGCTACATGTCACTCACTTACTGTTGTCGATTCAATGACAATTTGAAGAGTTATGACCAAAATGTGAAAAAGGAAGTTGATAAAGTTGATATTTCATGTATGCATAGCATTAGACGAGCACCAGCGGGCACCGGCCTTTCACCAAACAGTCAGAGGAGTACATAATTATATACTACGTAGATCAAACTGAAGGGGTAAATGGACAATGTTTGTGACCATTGCCTCCATTCTTATAGGAGAAAATATAACCATTACATTTATATAGGAATATATCACTTACTGGTTATTCTGCTCCCTCTTATTCTCATTCAACCCACGTATGGACAATTTGTTGAATAGTCTAAATAGAACACTGTGTATTCTAAGTAGGATTAGGTGTTATATGGATAAATACACTCGTATTATGGTGTACAAGCAAATGCTAACCCCTGTTATGGAATATGCTTGAATTGTCATAGACAGTGCTAATAATGATCGCACAGAAAGGTTGCAATGTATACATATTGGAGTAATTTCATATATTTTAGACATGTGAAAAATTGTTATCAAATACATTTAGCAAATTATAAGAGGCAGATACATTTGAGTGACCCTCTGACATGAAGGAAAAGTCAATTACTGAAGATAACGTTCTTGTACGAAATAAAGAATTTACATTAAGATTTGCAGAGACCTACTATAGCCTTGAGAAATAGAAACAAACTCTGTTCACATAGTCTCTATGTTTGTAGCAGGATATGAATGTATTAATAATTGATACCGTCTTGTAACCTTTGAGGCACAGCTTTAAAATACTGCGTTTATTGACCTTTTGCACACTTGGTCACACAACCACTTTTCGGAGATCACCATTTGATGCAATAAAAATAGGTAATTCTGACTAAATGGTTTGATTTAAGATGATTTTAACATCAATTCTGTTCAAGATGCATTTAATTATTGAATAGTAATAATTTCAAAATGAACTCTAGTATGATGTCCAGTCCCATTTTGGGATAAGTAACATCATCTGCACAACCCTATCTGCACAAGCTTAGGGTTTAAATCTCTAACCAAAACAAGCAAACAATTTTTTATTCGAAAATATATAAGTATACAAAGGTTATATCGTTAGAGCTTAGTACATATGCACTTGTATGTTATATCAGTTTGACAAGGACGTCACTCTAAGGGGATTGTCAGTGCATCAAAGGGATACTGACCTGTTTAACCACAATACCAAATCAGTAACAGGTGCCCAAAGCCAACAATCTATGTCTCACCTCTGCAAGAAGATCCCATTAGAACAAGAAAATATACCTTGCTTAGTTACAGTGGGGGCAAGAGAGGTTAATTACCCGAGAAAAGAATTAATGATCATGTCGAAATATGGAGTGAAATAATTATAGTTCCCCCTTCTTAAAAATGCTGCGGAAACGAGATTTTGTCCATGAACCGCCATGTTTTTTTTTCTGATTTTAGCCTCCCAGACCCTTTCTTATTATATATGGAAAGTGTAGCTGCCGAAATACAATCCAGCGGAAGGAACTCTCACTGCTATGAGATCCACACGTCTTCCCCCCCCCCCCTCCCCGCCCCAAAGACATTTACTTGATTTAAACATTCACTGCTGGTTGTTGCTAAGCGACGGCCGCCACAGCAGTGACTGCAATTCAGTATGTTTTTGACAATTGTAGTGCATTTATTTAATCAAATTTCACCATGACGCCTCTACACACCCCAAGCCACCTCTACACACTGCCCGGTGGTGGGCGGAGCCGCCAGATAACATGACCCTGTGAAATGGTTTGGTTGCTACGCGCGGCCGTTGCTAAGCGTACCAACGGCGGCGCGTACCAACGGTCGCGCGTACCAACGGCAATCTAGCCTGTAGCAAATATTTCTTTTCTCAACTTCTACTGCATCGATTTTGCCAAATTTTTTGTTTAAACTTATCAGAATTAAGGGACCTTTTCGAATTTTTGCACAAGAACCATGTTAGACGTGCATTATGGCCTCAAACAGGGCCGCAAACACGGCCACCATTTGTCAGACATAAACAAATAGCCTCTAACCTAGTTCCATGAGGAGTGAAGGGAAAGTCCCTGTGAGGCCATGGCCCCAAGACTTGACCTACGACCTCCAGGCTCAATCTAGGACATTTAGACTCAACCCAAAGCCTCCAGACTCGAAGTAGAGCCTCCAGACTCGACCTATGGCCTCCAGACTCAAAGTAAAGCCTCCAGACTCCTGTTGCTTAGCACCAGCCGCCCTTAGCAACAGACATCACTTCCGGCTGTTCTCATAGTGATAGTCCCTCCCCCCGATCATTGATCATTATATGGGCACAGCAGGGGGAGGTAGAACGGTGGATGGAAAAGCCAGCAAATCCAGTCTCTATATAGACCAGGGCACTGACTTAGGGTTACTTTGTGTTTGGCTGTAAATCATTTAATACAAAATGCAACTGAAATGCATGGATATGCACACCAGGATATATGATAATTTCTATAGTATGCTGAATATTATTTAGAATTAAGATAAGATTGAGGTTGAACACTTAGGTATTTAGAACCGCTCTCAAGAAAACTTTATAAATGACCCTTTCTTGAACATTGGGTCTATAGGTCCAAAAGTTACCTTTTGTTGCCTTGGTTATCAATAGTTTTCAGTGAATTACAGCAAAACGCTGAGATTGGGCACTTTGTCATTTTGAAATTCTTCTTTAGGAGATCTCATTTGATGAGAAAATGTTTAGTTTGAATGGATTAAGGCTATTATTAAACATTTTCTGATTAGCATTATACTTGAGTTAAATCATTATTTAACCAACTTCACGTACAAAGTGTTCATGTTCTTCCAGTTGTATTTGATGATGTGGAAATGTCCCATTACCTATAGGTACTGCCATCTGGTGAACAAACAATAAACTAAGATTATTCATTTGAAAGACTTTCTCATCATCTACTTGTTATATGTTTTGGGATAAAAGGGTTAAGATAGCATACATCACACAGATAATCCTAATATCCTCCATTGCCCTGATTCTTAATGTTGATATACGCCATAGGTGTATGCCTCAGAAGGTTCAGAAGTGGGTTTCTTAATCAAGCAGTAGGCTGATAACTTTGGGGTATTGTATGAATAAATGGCATTTGCAATTGTTATAATCTTCCAAAACAAACATAATACTATATATAGTTTCATATATAGTTTCCATAATATTTAACAATGACCTTATTCAAAGGCAATCGGCAGGTCAGCCACAATTTTGCCTCTGTTGTATGTTTTTCCTGGACACCTATTTAACTAATTCAATAAATACCTTTCAGTTCGGATAGACCTGGGGGACTGACCAAAAAAAACCCACGAAATTTTGTGGAGTTGTTTTCATTTTTCGTGGCCACAATAGAAATTCATCCCCCAGAAAAATGTACGAAAATATTGTGGACATTAAAAATCAGTGAAAAATCATACTAAAGTCATTTCTTATTGCATGATGACTAGTCAGATGGTGACGATCAGGACACTACGTTAATTTACAGTCACTGGCTCCTCCCTTTAATATTACAGTTTATTGAGGTTATTTTCTGCATTGCAGAATGTATTTTCTGTTGAGCAACGGACGTTGGATGCACTTCCATTTAGCTTGGGAAAATAAAATTCACGATATTGTGTTTAAAGGGGGTCATCCTATGTAAGTCAAATTAGTAAGTTAATTTTGTAGGACATGGTGTTCTTTATGAAATATAACAATGCCCGTGATCAACGTGCGAGCCACTGAGGTTGTCTTTAGGTGAGTAAATGTAAGTTGCACTGCTCAATATTTTTTAGTAAGTCAACAAAATTAATGCACATTATTATAGATACATAACAGTTCCGCCAATCCCTGCCCCACCATATTACTATGTGTATGTTGCAAATTATTGCACTTAATTCAGACAATTTAGTTTAGTTATTCTGTATACTTAGGAGTATTATTATACAAGGTTCTGTTAAAGAGTTTTTAAAAAAACATAGGGTAAAAGGTGGAAAAGTAATTTTGGTTGGATGAAAATGATATAATGTATTGTTACAAAAATTATTATAATCTATCCTTGTGTTAATTTAAGATACTGTTCTGCTTAACAAAAATCTTTCGATGATATTAAGGGATACGAGTTATAGCCATACTTTACTATTGACATTCTCATGCAAAATAATATTTTAGAGCAAACGAGAAATTAGTTTTTCCCATTAATTTTGAGAAATGGGAAATGTTTTTTTCTAGTTCTCTGTCGTATTTATACAACTGCTTTAGCTTTTACTTTAAAGCTCGAGTATCTTCCGTGTGTTTTTAACCTTCGGGACTCCAACCCAAAGTCTGATGATGTCGCGGCCGGCAACATGTTTTGCACTGTTGGAACATAATCCGGCGATGTTATCGGTCACATCGCGAATTTGGCGCTTTAAAGGGTTCCTTCCACATACATTTTCAAAAGTGTAATTTTTAGTTTATTAATGTCTCTTCGCTATTGTAGATCTAGAAAAATGTCCAACAAATGAAAGAAAATGTCAGCATATAAGTGAAATATAAAGGGAAAAAAAGAAAATGGGGGAATTCCCTAATTTTTGGGCTTTTCAATCTGTCCTTGGTATGTCATGATAAAAGAAATCCCTTTCAAAACAACTTTGGAATTTCATGTAATTGAATATAATTTCCATTAAAAACACATGAAATAGGCCAAAATCTAAAGTCTCATACTGTCATTACATTTTGAATATACCTAAAATATTTCTAGCATTAATAGTTCTTGATAATTATTTCATGCTCAAAGAATTTCATTAAAATACATTAAGTATTTCATTATGTGCAACGTTTACTTTACATATCCCATCGTATATTGTACTTAGAAATACGTCCACAAGGTGACACCCTATGCTAATTCTTCTACTATGGTGCTTTTTGACAATGTAGTCAGTGGCTCCCCCTGTCATTGTTATCTAAAACTATATGTACTTATTCCCTTTAGTACTGGAAACATGTGCATGTGGTGGTTTCCCAGCCAAGGATGTGACATTATTATAACATTGCAGAAACATTCTGGTTGGTCCTGTATTTTGTTCTTGTTACATTCTTTTGATGACTCCCAATTATGTTGCTGCAACATACTGCCATGACATTGCACTGTAATTGTATTACAACGTTCTGGTTACATTCTTCATTGCAAACAGAATGTTCTTATAATGTTCTGATTTGGTTTTGTCCTAACCCCTCCAAAATATGATGTTATGATAACATTCTGATTTGGTGAGGTTTGAAACTCACCATCAATAATGCAATTGTTACGTGCCATCTCAGTAAGTAACAAACTGACTTAAATAAACAAAACCCTACGAGTGTGGAGATACTGATGGGCGGATCACCCGTGGCGGGAAGGCAGATCAGTACGAGTGCGAAGCACGAGTACTGATCTGCCTTTCTCGACCGGCCGGATCACCCGTGGCGGGAAGGCAGATCAGTATGAGTGCGAAGCACGAGTACTGATCTGCCTTTCCGCCACGGGTGATCCGCCCATCAGTATCTCCACACGAGTTGGGTTGTGTATTTATTATACTTTCACGGAATTGTCAAGCTTAAATGACATATATAGAAGAAGATGTGGGCTTGTTTTAAGCATTTCATGCCCTTAATTCATTCGATCAGACCATTTCATTTGGAACTATATGCGCGGCGGACTACGTTTGATGAAGGCGCAGAGGTGATTTGACCGACTTCGCCGCGACTTCAGACTTTCTGGAATTATTATGCGTCTCGCCGCGAGTGATCAGGCTATGTTTTTGAAAATTATTCAATAATTTGATAATTCTTATAGTTTATCGCCATTCTATCATGTAGTTGAACTATATGTGATAATATTTATCAATCTTTATCCGCTAAATTTATTCGACCGGCCGGATTCATTTGGAACTATGTTTCGCGGGGGACTACAATTGACCGGAGTGATGCGGCTGAATGACCTACTTTCCGTTTGAACAAGGCGGCGGTTATGGCGTCAAGAGGGCAAATTGGTCCTCCGCATTTCTTCATCTTACGCTGGAAATACGATATTTACGAGGTCATCCTGCCTGCTGCACGTGAATAACATACCCGGGATGTACGAGGACGTGTGAAATGTACGTGTCTTCCGCTAAATATGGAATTATTCGACCAAGAAGTTTGGATATTTTACTCGCCAGCTCGCGCGCCCGCCGCCATGCTTGCCGGTGCTTACCCCGAGAGGCCCCCTCTTCCATCCGCCAGAATTGCTTCAAAATATTACATATCTACGTGGAAAATGGGATATATACGTGGAAAAGTACGTGGACAACAACGTGTGTGCAAGTCATATCTTGACATTCAGGATTTATTCAATTCTAACCACCCGGCAACAGGGCCTGCAACTCCCCCGGCAACAGTGCAAGTACAAGCGACCTCCTCGGGTCAGGTCGGGTCGGGTCAAAGGTCAGTTCAACTTTCAGGATTCTTATATAGATTGAATTTTACAACTTCAACTCGGAGAAAACGTACTAAAAAGTCTGTTAAAGTACATTTTTTAGATGAAATACATGACATATGTACATCGTGAACAACATGGAATTGTCTGTTTTACTTTAGAATATTTTCAAAGTTTGAAAAAATGAATTTGAATTATTTTTACTTTTAATTCATTCCAAGGCCTGCAACCGCGCCATACAGGCGTGCAACGACGCATCTCTTCCCTGCAACAGTGGACAGACGCCTCAAAGACAAAGATGAGTACAACTTTCTCATTGCTTATAAATATTTCCTAAACTACGTGGAGAATTAACAGAATGTTTCACATTTTGCCCGGATTTCGCCCGGATTTCTTAGATTTTGCCCGGATTTTGCCCGGACTTGTAAAACATCGTGGAATTATCAGAATGTTTCAGATTTTGCCCGGATTTCTCGGATTTTGCCTGAATTTTGCCCGGACTTCACATTGGATTATTGTTCCCACTGTAATAATTTAAATTTATGTTGACAGAGCCGTGGAAGACTGCCCCACTTAGCAGCGCCGAGGCCTGGGATAGGCTTGATGAGGAGGACTGGAAGAGGGCAGCCTGCCCCTGCCCCTGCCCCTGAGCTGCTGGGACGATGGTAAAGTCCGTGGATCCTGCCGCCGCCTGCCCTGGAGTCGCCGCCGCCTGCCCTGGAGTTGCCGCCGCCTGCCCTGGAGTCGCCGCCGCCTGCCCTGGAGTCGCCGCCACCTGCCCTGGAGGACTTAGGGCCCTGACCGCTGGACTTAGGGCCCTGACCGCTGGACTTAGGGCCCTGACCGCTGGACTTAGGGCCATGACCGCTGGACTTAGGGCCCTGACCGCTGGACTTAGGGCCCTGACCGCTGGACTTAGGGCCGTCACTGCTGGATTTATCCCTCCTGGAGGAGTTGTACTGTGGGGTGATGCTATGGGAGGGGGCGTGGCACCCTGCCTCATAGGAGAGGTGGTAGGCCTTGGTGCTTCAATTGCTGGCCCTCCTGGAGGAGTTGCGCATTGTTCACCTTGGTTGGGGGCAGGAGGAGGGGCACCAAGGGCACAGGACACATGCCTTCTCTTTGGGGCACCGGACACGAACCCTGGATGCTGAAGGGCCATGGAGACACCACTGCGATGGAGGGCAGAAGGTAGGGCCCTTTTTTTGGAGAGTCTGGCCCTCTCCTCATCACTGGTGAGAAGGTCAAACATCTCGTATTGCATCGCCATGTCTGCTGTTGCATAGTTGTTCAGTGATGCTGTATTGTTGTGTCCTGTGAGCTGACAGATCACAGTGGGATTCACCCCGCTGTGAAGGAGATCCGTGCAGGTTTTCTTGCGGATGCTGTGATTTGTCAGCTTCACACCGGTGATGTTACACTGCTTGGCCATTTTCTTGACAATTTGGCTGAGGTTGTGTATTCCCAGGGGTTGGGCCTTGTACCACGTAGTTGCCCTTTTGGACTTGTTAATGGCCAAGAAGAAAGGGTCATTGGGGTTGGCCATCTTGGGGGGCCTGTGTGCCTTGAAGATGTCGTACATTTTGATGGCACACCGCTCTGGGTGCCTTTCATTTTCGAACAGTTTTGGCACAAACTTGCGACAATCCCCCCCATCCTGGCGTGTCTTGGAGAATCGCTCGTTAAAGGTCAAGTACACGTAGCCATTTTCGTCAGAGACCTTTACTATGTCCTCCCAGCACAGTTGCCTTCCCTCATGGATACCTCTCAGCCCAAAGCATTCCACCATGTACAGGAATAGGCCCCTTTGTAATGGTTCTGGCTTGTCCATTGAAATTGCCCCTTTTTCCCAGAAAAGGTTGACATGTTCAGCTGTAAGGGGGTCTGACCTGTTGGACTTGTTGCCATATCCTTTCCCTTTCAGTTCCTTTCTTTTTGTCCCTAGCACATCCCTGCCGGACTCAAATTCAGGGCTTTCCTTCATGCTGTAGCCATACTTGTTGCCCTTGAGGTGCCTGTCTATGGCCCCAAACATCCCTGTGAGTGTATCTGGCTCATATTCACCCCCATCTTTTTTTTTCACTGTCATGATGAAGGCACTTACCAGCACATTCAAGTTTCCAGGGGGCAACTGTAGAAACTCCTCTGATCCCTGACCTTTACAGTATTCTGTGAACCTTTTCACAACTTGTTCGGTCTTCCTTGTGGTGTTTTTTCCCTGATTTTATGTAATTGTCTATGTCATCCTCAGTGATGCCCTGGTGCTCCTGATCCTGTTGATCATCCTCAGCCCCCTCCTCCTCCTCCTCCAGGTCCTCCTCATACCCATCTTCACTGTCAGTATCCTCTGGAATGTAGGGGGGGTCCTCAAAATCCATACAATCTATCCCTGAAATGTTCCCTCCATCCTCAGAGATGGTGTCGTAGGTCGGCGGCACATTCACGGGTGTCCGCGGCACGTTTTCTGACGTCCGCGGCACGTTTTCTGGCGTCCGCGGCACGTTTTCGTCCCTTTCCTGATGATTTTCAGCCCTTTCCTGATGATTTTCATACCTTTGCTGTTGATTTTCATCCCTTTGCTGTTGATTTTCATCCCTTTGCTGTTGATTTTCATCCCTTTGCTGGTCAGTTATGGGAAAGGTAGGCTCTGTGTCTGCATGATCAAAAAGTTGACAAACTTCAAAAGTGTCCAAAGCATTGGTGAGGTCTGTCTCTGAGCTGTCTGAATCAAACATGAGCATAGCACGAATGTCACAGTCTGTTAGGTCGATGTAAAAGGGATCCATGACGTCTTTACACCACCTTTACCGGGTTTTGTACAGTTTTCAGACCTTTTTCTGCTATTTTTAGACGTCCGCGAATTTGTAAACGGCGGCCGTCAGCGTTTGTTGACGTCACGTGGGTTCCTAGATGCTATTTCATTGGTTTAAAGGGCCTCGGGGCCGTCGGGAAAGGTTTTTTTGTATGTAACATGTGTTTGGGAAGGTCTGGATAGCATTCTGCCATAAAAAGATTGTCTAATTTGGCAGGAAAACAATAAAAATCATCCTGGAAAGCGTTTGTTTTGGTATAGATAAAACTTGGTCGCCAGTGGATTTAACTAGGTCGCGACGCCCTCGCGACCTAGTTACGGACGTTCTCATTGGTTCTGTAACTAGGTCGCACTACTTTCCTGTATTACCACACTGTGGTAATACAGAAAAAATATTACCACAGTGGAGGTCGTCACTGTATGCCTATTCAGCAATTCCGAAAAAGTATAATAAAAGTATGGTTGTAGAACGTTTCTGTTATGTCACAAGCTGGCTGAGTTAATAGTCTACTCCAATTGACTACTTTTATCATGCCTATCTTACTGCTGTGTCTGGTCAGCTGCAGATGGTATGTTTTCCTAAACGGGCACTCATGAAACATATCGTAATGTCCAACCTAAATATTCATTACTTGAAATAACTGTTTACATAGTGATATTCTTAGTATATATGAATATGTGTATGTATGTGTATCTATATGAGTGTATAGTTTGATGGATAGATTGATTAAAACATTGTTGTATGTGTAAAGGGCCCTCCATTTAGTATGTATGCCCATTTAAAAAAATGTCAGACCCCCAACCCCCCTTGGGCAAAAGTACACATTGGATTTGTACAAGAACGTGCGAACATTTTAGATAATTTCAGACCACCCCTCCTCCTTTTGATGCATAATTATGTATACTTAATGGAAGGCACCCATGTAAGTAAGGACATATGTATCTACATACATGTATGTATGTACGTATGCACGTTCGTATGTAGTATGTATGTATGCATTTATGCATTTTTGTATGTGTTTACCGCTAGACCACCTTCAATTTAACAATGTATACGTAAATGAACCACAGCATTCATATTTGTATAGAAAATGCACAATTCATTCTTTGAATGACACCAACCCTTTTAAACTTTATGGGCCACCTCCCATTTCAGGTCACCTGATTCGTGTTCGGCAGACCCTATTATCTGTCTGGGTCTGGGTGGTGGTGTAAGTGACCTGTTAAGGATTTAGGTGTCAATCGATAAGGATCTTAAAGCCCCATACCCACTAGGCAATTGGACCTTGGCGATCATATTTTCCCCTGATCGCCTATCACTATGATGTATTGAAATAAACATGTTTGATCTGAATCGGTGGGGAAATCTCGAGACGATTTGCCTGACGATTTTATGAAACCTGTACATTTCAATGTAGCATACTGTTGGGCAACAAGGCCCAAATAGCCTAGTGAGTATGCAGCTTTACCTTACCCCCAAAAGGAGGAAAGAGAAAAAACTCAAAAATAATTTAAGAAAAAGGCAATATGTGATGGATTGCGTGGATTTCAGTAAACAACCTTTGCAAAGTGGGTGTACATGGATTAGAAATATCTATTTCTGCAATCTTATATTAATGTTGTGTCGTTTGATTTTCTCCAATATATTTTTATAGTTTTTATCATCAAACCAAATAAATATTTTTATTGGGTCAACACAGCAGCCTGAAAGGTTGGTACCCATCCCAGCTATAGTAGCTATGCAGGAATGGGGCTCGCTATTGAAACAATGCCATTTATTCTACACATAGATAGTGTTCTGTCTAGTTTTATTTCTATGGAAAAATACATTTCTCAACAATATAATTCAACAGTATGAATTAACTATTCATTCATAATCTATATACCTCAATTTTTGTAGCTGCAATATGTTTACATAGTACTTCAGTGCAACAGAAATGAATAAATAATGTATCAGTCGCAACGTCACAAGACATGCCCCAGTAAACACAGACTTCTTTTATAAATTTGGTTGAACTGATTTGAGACCAAGAGCCATTAAGATATGTAGCTAGCTCTATAAACTATGTCAAAGACAAAGACTTGGCTTTAAGAATAACAAACTTTTTTTAGTGTTAAAAAGTTATTTCCTGAAAATTTTTAACTCACGGATCCATGTGGAAAACTTTAAAACCCAGTGTGACCCCTATTTACAGCCTGAAACACATACAATTTTCTGAATGTGGTTTCTTAAAACTATCAAGGTCTTTAGCCAATTTTGCTTTCCCTGCTTAAAAACTTCCCTTATCCCCTTCCCTCTCTCTTTTCATATTACTCACTATTACCCCACCCCTCTATCTCTGTGCTGTAGTTTACCTGGAGTTTTTGACTCTAACATATAACTAGGTGTTCATTTAATCATATCCAGGAACTCAATGCATCAGAGTCTGCCTCGGACTGAATGTCCCTACCTTTAGAATCCACACAAAACAGAATTTGAATTGCACCCACTACTTTCACTGACAACAAAACTGCCTTTAAGCGAATACGATTCTCCATGGAGTTTGATGACTTGACATGTAAGCCCTGGAATCCCCAATGATGGACCTCGATAATAATGCATATGCACAGGTATGCAGATTTCAATGCTGAATGGGTGCTCGTACATACCGCCAAATTTAATATGAGAATCATTTTCGCAAGCCAGACATGCCAGTCCCAACGGTTATTCTGATTACACCAACAACAATGCTGAGAATGATAGGTCAGAAAATAAATGATAACCTTGATTAAGAAATATAGTATTTGGAATATGGGCACGACTACCATTAGCCTGTTGGTATATATAATTAGAATTATCATTGTCCTAAGGTCTTAATGATAATCAATGGTTTCATATAGCTGCAGTATCATAAAAAACATGATGCAGCAGCGGTTTTTCTGCTAAGTCGTGTCATTATTTATGCCAGCAAGCTGTATTCAGTAAGTATCGGTGAACAGGGCATTTTAGGTCAGATGGTTTACTTTTTGTTGAAAGGCAGAGAAAAGCTTGACAGGTTTGGAAGGCAATTTTGGTATAAAATCGTCAGTAGCGGATCCAGAGGGGGGGGGGAGGGGCCCCCATTCCATTTCTCAGAAGATTTTTGGTTTTTTAATGTAAATCTGGGCCAAAAGGTAATCAAGGAAATGTTTTCCAATAACGCCCCCGACACCAATTTTCAAAATCCTGGACCCGACAGTGATCATTTCATGAAACCGTAATACGAACTGTCACATGTCTATTTTGAAAATCCGCATGTTGGTCAGCATGCGGAATATACAGGCTTCAGATGCAGACTATTCATGTTTCCTGAAAATAAAACCTCATCAACCTGCCTAGTTTTACACTGAACCATTTCATCTCCATTCTTAAACAGGTATTTTGGGCAATTTCTACTGCACTCAAAAAGTAATGCAAAACCGAATCCAGACATGAGATAAAATGACATTGTACCTAATTTGGTTTGAAAGAACCATTCTTATGAACTAAAGGGTTGACCTATTCCTTCCAATGCTAGCTGGAGGTTAGGTAAGGGAATGTTGTGCCTTGTAGTGTCATTTTATAGTATGACAATGTAACAAGTCCAGGAGAGAGGCAAATACAATGTCATATCAAAGTTTACTTCAATTAGAGTGTAATAAAAACAGACGTTCAAGAGGAAAATAACTGGACGTGTATAAATAGTCACCAAAATCAAGACATTTTCTTATACCCAAGAGGATACATGGGTTACATGCATTTCAAATATCAGATCATGAATTATCCCGAAGGTCATGAGAAAAAGTGCTTATGACATGAGGCTGTATATGAGACAATGAAGGTACCCCGGCTATCACACACTCAGTGACCAGCCAGGCCGACGTTTTAGGTCCCAGCTCAAGCATACAAACGTTCACCCCGGGGAACTTCAACAGGGGTCGATGGTCTACGAACCGATAAGTCCAGGAGCTCCTCCTGCGGGAACTCAGCCCACAGGTTTGGCCCAGGTAAGTCTTTCAACGTCATTCTGTACGGAGTACCATCTCCCGTCTTCATTGCAACGACGACATGAAATTGTAAAATATCGTCCTTCTCCAATAATTGTTTTATCACTTCTAACGTTGGTAAGGAACCTAGTATCATGACTTCCTCTAAAACTACCTCGAATCCCTTTTCCTTAGCCACCACTGATGGTTTCTTCTCATCCGTCTGTGTTTTAGTCTCTAATGGCTTATCCACCAATTTCTCCACCTGCACCTTAGTTCCTTGTGGTTTGTGCATTAGTTTTTCACTTTTCTTGGACTCCTTCCTCAACATGTTATTAGCCTTATGTCCTCACACTGCCTAAGAGAAGTCTTTCCTTTTATTTAATAGGATTCTAATGTAGCGATGCCCCCTCTGATACCGTACGTTGTACAGGCTTCCGTTAGGCACAACCCCAGCAGTGACGCGGCCGTCGGTGTCTCACCGCCTCGAATGTCGCCCACAGCAACTCCTCCCTCCCTGGGAGTAATTCCAAAGGGGGAGTTCATCGTCGCGACGCAGGAGACCAATGATGTGCCTTCTCCGAAGGATCCCGACAGGACAGCGTGCCCTCAGGGTGAGGAGGATCGTTCTCCCACGGCGCAGGTTTCCACGCAGCCCACGCTGGGGACTCGGCCTCCCCCCTCCAATGTTTCACCTGCTGTGGCTGGCCCATCGCATGACACTCGAGTGTTCTCTTTCGAACCGTGTGGTCCAGAGGTCTGCTCCCGCGGCTCAAGCGGGTATTCTTCGCCGATGACCCCTCCAGGGTTCACCCGGGCAGCCCGCTCAGTTAGGGAGACTGTGGATCGGGCGATGGGAAAGGTCCATAGACACCCCTTGGCGGGAGAGGTTCCAGACAAACCGGTGCCCTGACCCTCAGGTGTACCTGCTTCAGCCTTCAGGTCTGCCAGCTTGTCTCCTCCAGTGGCTGGCGGTCCAGTTGAGCCAGAAAGGCCTTCCTCCTGGCCTCCCGCCACTCCAGAGCCCGATCCCGCTGCCTCCAGTGCCAAGGAGCCGTCTTCAGGAAAGATGGATGGTTCCGAGCCTGATGTCGGAGGATGGCATGCCGGAGATCTTCCTGCACTGATCTCCTCGGAGAGATCACCGGACCATTCTCGACCCGGCCAGGCTGCTCCACAGATCGCAGTCGATTCGATTCACACGGGAAACTTGACACTGTCTTTAATTTCAAGGGAATCACCCTTGATGTCTTGATTAAAGAACTTAAGTTAATAGATGTTTCAAAGTCGTCTGCTGTAAATTACTTGTCATCATATGTACTTAAATCTGTATTCTTGACTATTCCTTAATGCTTACTCCATATATTTAACCTATCTATTGAAATTGGCTTGTTTCCAAACTCTTGGAAGAAGGCAACTGTGATCCCACTTGACAAAGGAGGTATCAGAAGCAAAGTAAACAATTATAGACCTTTATTATACTTTTTCGGAATTGGTAAACAGGCATACAGTGACCACCTCGACTGTGGTAATATTTTTTCTGTATTACCACAGTGTGGTAATACAGGAAAGTAGTGCGACCTAGTTTTCGAACCAATCAAACACGCCGTAACTAGGTCGCGAGGGCGTCGCGACCTAGTTAAATCCACTCGCGACCTAGTTTAATCTATACCAAAACAAACCCTTTACCAGATGATTTTTATTGATTTCCTGCCAAATTAGACAATCTTGTGATGTCAAGGCCTTCAAAAAATCATTTTAGACAAAAAAAAAACTTTCCCGACGCCCCCGAGGCCCTTTAAACCAATGAAAACGCATCTAATACCCCACGTGACGTCAACAAACGCTGACGGCCGCCGTTTCCAAATTCACGGACGTCTAAAAATAGCAGAAAAGGGTCTGAAAAGTCTACAAAAACCGGTAAAGGTGATGTAAAAACATCATGGATAGCTTTTTCATCGACCTCACAGACTGTGACATTCGTGCTATGCTCATGTTTGATTCAGACAGCTCAGAGACAGAACTCACTACTGCTTTGGACACTTTTGAAGTTTGTCAACTTTTTGATCATCCACACACAGAGCCTACCTTTCCCATAACTGACCAGCAAAGGGATGAAAATCAACAGCAAAGGTATGAAAATCATCAGGAAAGGGCTGAAAATCATCAGGAAAGGGACGAAAACGTGCCGCGGATGCCAGAAAACGTGCCGCCGACGCCCGTGAATGTGCCGCCGACCTACGACACCATCTCCCAAGACGGAGGGAACATTTCAGGAATGGATTGTATGGATTTTGAGGACCCCCCCTACATTCCAGAGGATACTGACAGTGAAGATGGGTATGAGGAGGACCTGGAGGAGGAGGAGGAGGGCCCTGAGGAAGAACAACAGGATCAGGAGCACCAGGACATCACAGAGGATGACATAGACAATTACATAAAATCAGGGAAAAACAAAAACACCACAAGGAAGACCGAACAAGTTGTGAAAAGGTTCACAGAATACTGTAAAGGTCAGGGATCAGAGGACTTTCTACAGTTACCCCCTGGAAACTTGAATGTGCTGGTAAGTGCCTTCATCATGACAGTGAAAAAAAAAGATGGGGGTGAATATGAGCCAGATACACTCACAGGGATGTTTGGGGCCATAGACAGGCACCTGAAGGGCAACAAGTATGGCTACAGCATGAAAGAAAGCCCTGAATTTGAGTCCAGCAGGGATGTGCTGGCCACAAAAAGAAAGGAACTGAAAGGGAAAGGATATGGGAACAAGTCCAACAGGTCAGACCCCCTTACAGCAGAACATGTCAACCTTTTCTGGGAAAAAGGGGCAATTTCCATGGACAAACCAGAACCATTACAGAGGGGCCTATTCCTGTACATGGTTGAATGCTTTGGCCTCAGAGGTATCCATGAGGGAAGGCAACTCTGCTGGGATGACATAGTAAAGGTCTCTGACGAAAATGGCTACGTGTACTTGACCTTCAATGAGCGTTTCTCCAAGACACGCCAGGATGGGGGGGATTGTCGCAAGTTTGTGCCGAAACTGTTCGCAAATGAAAGGCACCCAGAGCGGTGTGCCATCAAGATGTACGACATCTTCAAGGCACACAGGCCCCCCAAGATGGCCAACCCCAATGACCCTTTCTTCTTGGCCATTAACAAGTCAAAAAGGGCAACTACGTGGTACAAGGCCCAACCCCTGGGAATACACAACCTCAGCCAAATTGTCAAGAAAATGGCCAAGCAGTGCAACATCACCGGTGTGAAGCTGACAAATCACAGCATCCGCAAGAAAACCTGCACGGATCTCCTTCACAGCGGGGTGAATCCCACTGTGATCTGTCAGCTCACAGGACACAACAACACAGCATCTCTAAACAACTATGCAACTGCAGACATGGCGATGCAGTACGAGATGTTTGACCTTCTCACCAGTGATGAGGAGAGGGCCAGACTCTCCAAAAAAAGGGCCCTACCTTCTGCCCTCCATCGCAGTGGTGTCTCCATGGCCCTCCAGCATCCAGGGTTTGAGTCAAGTGCACCCAAGAGAAGGCAGGTGTCATGTGCACTGGGTGCACCTCCTCCAGATGAGCAGTCAGAAGATGCCACGCCCCCCTGCCAAGTTGGACAAAAGCCTACATCTCCTCCAGGAGGGATGACAGTTGTACCAGCAAGGCCTACCACCTCTCCTATGAGGCAGGGTGCCACGCCCCCTCCCCCACAACACAGTATAAATCCTCCAAGGCAGGCGGCCACTCCTCCAGGGCAGGCGGCCACTCCTCCAGGGCGGGCGGCCACTCCTCCAGGGTGGGCGGCCATCACCCAAGGTCCGGCGACGGTAGGCCAAGGTCCGGCGACGGTAGGCCAAGGTCCGGCGACTCCTCCAGGTCCAGCGGCCGCAGGAAACATGGACTTGACCATCGTCCCAGCAGCCCAGGGGCAGGGGCAGGGGCAGGGGCAGGCTGGCCCCCTCTTCCAGTCATCCTCCTCCAGTCTATCCCAGGCCTCGGCGCTGCTGAGTGGGGCAGTCTTCCACGGCTCTGTCAACATAAATTTCAATTATTACAGTGGGAACAATCAGCCTATGTAGAATCCGGGCAAAATCTGAGAAATCCGGGCAAAGTCTAAGAAATCCGGGCAAAATCTAAGAAATCCGGGCGAAATACTAAGAAATCCGGGCAAAATCCGACGTAGTTTAAGAAATATTCAAAGTTAAATAATATCTTTAAGATTCCGGGGCCTCTTGTCCTTGTTGAAGATGTAAATATGAAGTAGTATTCAAAGTTATGTATATGATTCCGGGGAGTCTTGTCCTTGTTGAAGATGTGAAAATCATTGTAAGTTGTAAGCTGAAAGTTGTAATCAATCTATATAAGAAATGAGAAAGTTGTACTCAGCTTTGATAAGTCCCGCCACTGTTGCAGGGAAGAGCTGCGCCGTTGCAGGGATGAAGGGCGCCGTTGCCGGGTGCTGTAATGAATTAATTGTGAAAATAATTCAATCTGCTTTTTTCAAACTTGAAAAATATTCTAAAGGGAAACTGACAATTCCATGTTGTTATCCATGTATATATGTTACATATTACACCAAAATATTGTAAGTTATGACAATATTTAGCAGACTTATTCTGAGTTGAAGTTGTAAAATTCAATCTATATAAGAATTCAGAAAGTTGCGCTGACCTTTGACCCGACCCGACCTGACCCGAGGAGGTCGCCTGTACTTGCACTGTTGCCGGGGAGTTGCAGGCCCTGTTGCCGAGTGCTTAGAATTGAATAAATCCGTAATGTCACGCACTGCCACTGATCCACGTTGTTGTCCACGTACTTCTCCACGTAAATAATCCATTCTCCACGTAAATATGTAATATTTTGAAGCAATTCTGGCGGATGGAAGAGGAGGGCTCTCGGGGTAGCACCGGCCAGCATGGCGTCGGGCGCGCGAGCTGGCGAGTAAAATGTCCAATCTTCTTGGTCGAATAATTCCATATTTAGCGGATGACACGTACATTTCATACGTCCTCGTACATCCCGGGTATGTTATCTACGTGCAGCAACAAGGATGAGCTCGTAGGATGGCCATTTTCACAGTAAATTGAAGAAATCCGGAGGATCAAATTCGCCTCTTCGCGCCATAACCGCCGGCTTGTTTAAACGGAAAGTAGGTCATTCAGCCCCATCACTCCGGTGAATTTTGGTCCTCCGCAGAAAATAGTTCCGAATGAAATCGGCTGGTCGAATAAATGTAGCGCATAAACATTGAAAAATATTATCACATATGTCTCACTTAGACTGTAGTATAGCAATAAACTATAAAAATTACCAAACTATTCAACAATTTTCAAAAACATAGCCTTTTCACCGGCGGGAACCCGCGTAAGAATACCAGAAAGTCTGAAGTCGCGGCGAAGTCGGTCAAATCGCCTCTGCGCCTTCATCAAACGTAGTCCGCCGCGCATATAGTTCCAAATGAATTATGGTGATCGAATAAATCCACCCGATAAAATGGATCATATGTTGCCAAATGTCCTTCTATATATGTCATTTAAGCATCACAATTCCGTGAAAGTATAATAAATACAAAACCTGACTCGTGTGCAGATACAGGATGCCGGATCACCCGAGGCGGGAAGGAGATCACTACTCGTGCTTCGCACTCGTAGTGATCTCCTTCCCGCCTCGGGTGATCCGGCATCCTGTATCTGCACACTCGTCTAGTTTTGTTTATGTATCATTGTTGCCGTTGCCGGGAAAAATTCTTGAGAAGTTCATACATAAGCAGACCATGGAATATCATAAATAACATAATAACATTCTAGATAACAGACAAGGAGGATTTCGTCCGAAAAAATGAACAATTTCAACTGTTTTTGAACTTAATAATATTCTTATTCAAAACTGTGAACAAAATCAGGAATCCTTGCTCTGCTTTGTGGACTTCTCAAAGGCTTTTGATACAATTAATCATTCCACTTTTATTAAGAAGATTGTTCATCTAGGATTCTCTTCAAATGTATGTAAGTGGTTTGCTGATTATCTTAAACTAAGGACTCAGAAAGTAATGGCAAACGGTTATATATCACATCCTCTAGTGATAAAGAATGGGGTACCTCAGGGCAGTGTCGGCGGCCCACTAGCATTTCTAATTTATATAAATGACTTAGTTGAAAATTTAAACAATATAGAAGTCTGCTTGTATGCTGACGACACTGTCCTAATATCTTCAGAACCTATTATTACAGAGTCATGTCATATTATGCAATCGAACCTTAATCAAATGTCCAAATGGTGTTGAGAAAATAAATTAACTGTCAACTGTGAAAAAACAAAATTAATGTATTTCGGCAATCAAAATGTGATAAAACTCATTCCAAATACTAATATTACATTGAATAATGAGCCACTTCAAGTTGTAGATCATTACAAATATTTGGGGATTACGTTGGATCCATCACTATCATATGATCTTTATTTATCCACTGTCATACATAAAATCACATATAAGTAGTATGTATTGAGGAAGATCAGGAGGTATCTAGATGTGAAAACCAGTCTGCATATATACAAGGCGATGATTGTCCCTTACATTGAGTATGGCGATTTCTTCTATGACAAAGCTTCTGTGAGAAAGCTGAATAAGATTCAAATAATACAAAACCAAAATCTGAAAACCTGTCTAAATCTGAATCCGAGACACAATAATTTAGATACAGATAGGTTGGCAGATATAAATATGCTTGATGATAGGAAGAATATGTACCTATTGAATTTTATGTACCTAAAATCACCTGATGAACGGTACACAGATAAGCATATTTTACCCCTTAGAAGATTGGATGGTCCATGTATTCACTACCCAATTATTATTTCACTATAAAGACAAAATCGCTGAATTAAGCATTGTATAGAGGTGCCAATATACGGGATGAATTACCATTAGAGCTTAGACTACTTGATTCCTATAGTTCTTTTGAAAATACGCAAAAGCAACTTGCTAACAGCTTATTACTGTAAGTAGTCAAAGATACGACATCCATTGTAGGGCTACTGTCTAAATTTGATTCTGCAATCACTTTCCTATTTTTGTATTATGTAAATCTATACCCTATGGATCGATGTAATTGCTGTTAATTGCAAACCGACTTTGGTCAAGAAGAGCCAGGATAAATAAAATGAAATAATACAAAAAAAAATTCAAAAAATACAAAATTTGCGGAGTTTGTCACAAATTCATTATTTGGTCTGCAGGGACCATATTTTCATCATTGGCTTTAGTAAATAGGCTAATCCTACTAATGTTGATTAAGGTCTCAGTAGTATTCATTCTGGCTGTTAATCAAAATAACAACACCCAGTAGTCCCCTTTCAATGTAATTTTGAAATTGTATCCCTACTATGGTAACCAAACCAGGCATTGTGACACACTAATCAAATTTCAGCTTATATGCACGATCATGAAGATCAGTCACAAAGATATGGCTCAGGTAACAAGGACACTTCACATTACAAGCCAACAGAGAGGGTGTGTTAAGGCACTAAGTGACAAAAGGGCACTAAATGACAAAATCTGAGTTTTTGTCACTTAGTGCCACCCTTAAGGCACTAAGTGACAAAAACCTCAATTGGCACTAAGTGACAAAAACTTTAACCAACAATAATTTTGTCATTTGATTAATTGATTATGAGAAATATTTTATTTTGTTTTCATTAATTAAGGATAGACCCCAGTGATGGGCGGCCAATTCAGGAAAGCATTGATTCCTCCCCTACTAATGTTCTGATCATCAAGTGTTATATATCATGATAACGGTAAGATGTTTCTCTATCTATTGATACATCTAAAGTTATGATGTATTTTGAATTCCATATTTTATCAAATAAAAACTGATTTTTTTACTTTTATTTTTTGAACATCGATATCTTGGTTAATATTTGATTGGCATGTATAATACTTTACACACATCTTAACAACATTCATATCCAGGGAACTGTGCCTCAGATTTTTTATTAAGGCCTTAGTTTTTATTTTATAATAAAAAACAGCAAAAAACGGGAAACTTTTTGAGATTTTGTTTTTACACCAAATTCTAAATTTCATAAAAATGGAACTAAGTCCTAAATCAAAAATCTGAGACACGGTTCCCTGCATATATATCAAAAGAAGATATACCAAAAATTTAAAAGTTCTAAATTAAATATTTACTGAGATATTAATGTTCAAAAATTAAATTTCAATATCACGAATTTTTCATTTGCAACACATTTACAGAGCTATTTTCCCATGGATTTTCATATAAGTTATATCAATAGATAATGTTATGTATTGGCTATCTAATGATGTTTTCTGTTTTATAATACTGTTGAAAAAAATATATTGGTCAAAGTTAAAGACAGCCACGTCATTTGCACTCCCATCACTGGGGTCTATCCTTAATGATAATTTTGTTTTAATTAATTGATAATAAGAAATGATTGGCAATAAATGATTTATTAAGAAATGGATAATTAATAGATGAATAAAAAGTGATTAATAGAGAGCAAAAATAATTTTTATTTATGAATAAGTGAAAATAAATGAATACTTGTATATTCAATAGCATTAAGTAATTAATGAATAAAATTAATAATATGATCAATAGATAAAATTAGTTAATTAGTAATAAAGATTAATAAATCATAAATCATTAAATAAGTGA
The DNA here is from genome assembly GCA_936440205.1 of Lepidonotus clava. Taxonomy (NCBI): domain Eukaryota; kingdom Metazoa; phylum Annelida; class Polychaeta; order Phyllodocida; family Polynoidae; genus Lepidonotus; species Lepidonotus clava. Next base: position 4,488,945 of record OW387134.1, read on the forward strand.
ATATTCAAAAAAAAATTAATAAATAAACTATAGATAATGAAAATAAGATCAATGCTTATGACTAAAAGTTAATTAATCATAATTAATGAATAAAAAGTAAAAATAATAGAAAGATTAATTATCAGTAAATGGATTAATAAATAAGTCATCAAAAATCAAATGAAAATAAATAATGAATGAATAACAAAAATTAATTAATAGATTTAAATTAATTTAAAAAAAGGTGAAATAAATAAATACAAAAATACTTGATGAATAGATAAATTGACACTGAATAATCAATGATAAAAATGAAGTAAATGGTAAAAGATTTGTAAAATAGTTCCTTATAAATAAATAAATAAATGATTCATCAGTAATTAATCAATTAATTAATGTTTAATCAATAAATAAAAACAATTATCAAATAATAAAAACAATTAATTTATAAAGAGAAAATAGTAAATATAAGATGAAAATTAATCAAGGAATAAATAAATAAATAATGTATTTCCCGCATTTGTTTTAATGCAGAAAGTATTGCTTGATATAAGTATGGTTTTGTAATCAGACTACAGGATAATTTAGCAAATAACTAAGTATGTCCTTCCTTCTTGGTTTAGCCTTGCATGGGTTGTTTGATTGCTGTTGGTTAAACTTACAGGGCTATAGCCGATAAAGTTCTTGTATTAAAAAGGTGTCTAGATGTTAATCCTACTGAAATGGTGTTTTAAAACATCTTACAAATGTTTTAGGGTTGTATTGGTTGCTTGGCCATACGAAAAATAGCAGGCTAATGAGGTTATTATCTTAATGATACTACAATAACTTAAAGATCTAACATTTCTAATCACAAAGTTCTAAACTCTTAAATGTATGAAAAAATACTTTACTAATTATGGCCAAAAATACAGAGGGCGTGCTGCAAACCATTACTACTGATGGTATCACTAATGCATAGTAGTAATTTGATTAATGACTAGCCGAGCCTTGAACCCGGGATACCTCACATACGAAGCCTATGCTCTACCACAGAGCTATGGAGACCTGTAGGTAGGTCACCTTTGCTACTTAACTGTATAAGTGAGGGAATGAGAGTACTGACCTTTTGTCTGTCTAATGTTCAACACCTGTATATAAGTTGTGCCCCGACATCACATCCCCTAAATTGGGATGGCAGCCATGTTGGTGATCAGTTTGAATCTATTATTATTTGCCATTCTACAATATCTATGCTGTAGGTTTTGTTTATGTCATAAAAGTAAACTTCGATGAATCATAACAAGCACTTATCATCTAAAAATCATGGATATAGTTAATAGCCACATTGGTGTGGTGACCACATGGTGATCACCAAAATCTGGTCATGTGGCCATATCTGCACAAGGTCTATAGCAGTACTGATCCCACTCACTGGTGCTGATTATGTCAATGTGCACTGCATGCAGTCCAAGTTAGATCAGTTGGTTAGGCTTTAACCTTGAATATGGAGATTGTGAATTCCCAAATAATTATGGTATTACTGCCAGGGTAATATCAGTGATAAATACAGTTATATACTGTTACTTGCCTTGATATTATGGTAGATAGTCGTAAAATCAAATTTGGAATTATACTGTTGAGGTTTACAGTATATAACTGTAAAAGTTAAGTTTTTTTAACAATTTATCTGAAACTAAAGGAATATCTTGATAAGTGTATCTTTGCTATGTAAAAGTCTTATGGATAAGAAAGCTGTATATGTGAACCTTTTAATAATTTATGAAAGTATGTTTTCGGAATTAGAAGTGATAAAGCCAGGCATTTCTTAGTACTCCCACACTGTAAAAGTATTCGGAGATCAGTGAGCCATGGCTTGTGACCTAAACCATGTAATAAATCATACCTGCCCCTCCAGAAACTGAAGGTCATGGCTGTGAAAGCTCAAAGTCTGGATGTTGACCTACATTAGTGGTTAGCTGAATAATACCATTTGGTAGCTGAATTCATTTTGCAAATACAAGGGAATTTTAACAGGTTTCAGCAATGCAAACATTAACCAGGATGAACGGGGATTAAGGGTTCCCCCTATTGTGTCATAACAGCCTGTCCTTACCTTTTAAATGGATGTCTTGTTGACCAATGCTGTGTGATGCCAACTGTTGTGATAGTAGGTGTGGAGTCTCGGACCTCCTTGTGTCGGTGGGCTTTATGAATGGTAACAGACACAGCGCAATCTGACTGGTAGAGGGATGAAGGGGGTCCGTCATGCTTGGCTACCAAGGTTCACTGGGCCAAAGGGGGGCCAAGGGGGGGGGGGGCGGCAAGGGGAGGCCGATGGTATATGTTTGTAAGTATCTATGTATATATGGTCAATTCTTACAAAACGTGCCCAATTGACAGATTTCAAGTTTTTGTTCTATAATTTGAAATATATGAAAATGATTTCATTTTTTTGGTCATATTTTAATATGAACACACTTTACCTATATTAAGAAGCCATCTTAAGCATATAATATAAAAAAAATTAAAGAATTATTGTGGAAATGTGATATTTTCTGAAATACTCATGTGGTGTACTTTTTTCATAACAGTATATCCATTATTCTCTTCAAGAATGAATGAGTATAAGTGGATAATTTTTCACCACCATTAACTGCGTATTAATGCTTACATGTCTGGTCTCAAACAATTAATTTTTAGAAATATTTTCTAATAGTTTCTGGATATTTAATGTCCTGTCATAGTTCGTGGGGGCTGTCATAGTTCGTGGGGGCATATATTTCATAGTCCTATACAAGAATTTTGGTAGTAGATAATGTTGAATTATTATACTGATTTAATATGGAAGGCTACATATTTTGCTATTGATTATAAAGATTTAACCTAATCTTATTACATATTGACATCTCTTAATGTTTTAATGGCCTGTAATAGTTCGTGGGGGCTGTCCCAGCAAACACACAACGTTTGGACAACGTTGTACAACATTACCTTTTTGCAACATTCAGAGAAAAACGTTGTAGCAACGTTTCTATAATGTTATATTCCAACGTTATACTGCAACGTTTCTACAACATTCAAGAAAATGTTGTAGAAACGTTGCATAAGACAACGTTATTTTCACAACGTTGCAGCAACGTTGTGAAAAAACATAAAAACAACATATAGGTGGCACCACTGTTTAAAAGGTAATATATTTCTAAAACGTTTTTGGAATAATCTTATCCATCATAAATCTTTTTGCTGAACAGTCAGACAAAATGCATGAGTAAAGTATTTTATAACAAGGGATATTTTCCCTGTTATAATTTTATAAAATACAAATATATGAAGGGGAGTTAAAACAAATCTTTTAAGTTGCACACCTTTCTTGTGCTTATTTCTCACGATACACCTTCTAAGTTCATGAAAGACCAGTTGTGAATGCAGCAGGTCATTAACCTGACATGATCTAACCAATAAACACAAGGTTAGTTTCTGGTGCAAATATATGCTGGAAAACAAATTATTTGTGTGAATAAAGATGTATTTTAATTTTCTTAATTTACACATTTTTTTTACAGAAAGTGTTTCCAGAATGAAGTCACTCATCGATACCCGGGTGGCATCATAGATATGCTATTAACGAAATAAGAATATATTTTGAGGTGGACAAAATATATTAACTCTCATAATCTACAGTCTATAGGCATATATATATATATATATATATATATATCTATAGAAAAGTTGTAAAAAGGTTGTAAAAAGGGAATATTACAACGTTGCTCACAACATTGCTACAACCTATCTGGGAGTCCACATTTTTACGTTGTTATAACGTAACTTTACAACGTTGTTACAACCAAAGTGTAACGTTGTAGCAACGTTATAGCAACGTAAAATTGTTAGCTGGGGTCATAGTTCGTGGGGGCATTGTCATTGTTCGTGGGGGCATTTATTTTATAGTCCTATACAAAAGTTTTGGTAGTAGATAATGCTGAATTATTATACTTTTTAAATATAGAAGGATACATACTTTGCTATTGATTATAAAGATTTAGCCTAATCTTATTACATATTAACATCTTTTAGTGTTTTAATAGACTGCCATAGTTCGTGGGGGCATTTATTTTATAGTCCTATACAAAAACTTTGGTAGTAGATAAAGCTGAATTATTATACTGATTAGATATGGAAGGACACATACTTTGCTATTGATTATAAAGATTTGGCTTAATCTTATTACATATTGACATCTTTTAGTGTTTTACTAGCTTGTCATAGTTCGTGGGGGCTGTCATAGTTCATGTAGGGCATTGTCATAGTTCGTGGGGGCATTGTCATAGTTCGTGGGGGCATTGTCATAGTTCGTGGGGGTCCTGATGTTTATATCTGCACAAATTCAAAAATAATTAATATTAACGTTCCCAATTACATATATAGTTACTCCAAAACACTAAGAATATATTGACAAAAAATTAATTCATTCTGAAAAAAATAATTTTTTTGTCCCTATTTTGTCATGAATTGGGCATGTTTCGTGAGAATTGACCATATATATATATATATTGTATTATGTATGTATATGTGTATGTATGTGTGTATATGTATCTATGTATGTATATGTATGTATTATCTGCTGTCCTTCATACCTCCCTTCTGTGTTCTAGGTGAGGCAACCATGCACGGCTTTAGAGAGCCTCGGCTCCCCCCTACCCTGTTCGATCATATGTGTGGGTCCCCCTTCCCCGTACATTCATGTTTTTTGGACCCCAGCCCCCAGCCCCCCTCCCCTAAACAATCCTGAATCTGCCACAGGCCACTCACCTCGAATCTCTTTCAATACCTGGTCATTAGTCAGTCCTATTCTGGGCACTGGTAAAGGGTTTTCTGGCCAATTGAAACCCAAAAAGTGTGTCCGCTGGCCATGTTAGAAGGGTTGTTCCTTGTGAGAAGGAAACTGTCCATGCCAGTCCTTTGTGGCAACATAAGAGGGCTGGCTGCTTGTGGGTGGACTCTTATAGGAGGACCAGTTCATATGTATACATGTATAGCATATATCTGTATCTGTGTGTTTGTATATATGTATGTATGTTTTTTTATTCAGTCACGATCACATACATGCATGTGTGGTTTTCATGATGACGTGACATTCCTCAGTAGGTTGTGGTTTCTGATCTCTGTGACTGATCATATCTTCATACTTAGGTCCTTTTGAGGGCTAGGTTACTTAAGGAGACACAAGGAGAACTGAGAAGGGACTGTTTATCTCGGGCGTTCACACCCCCTTTCATTTTCTGTTACTTGATTCTGATTGGTCACTTCGATCACATGAGTATTCTGACGTCATATCCAGTTGCAATACCGGATATGACAGTATAGAATTTCCTGCTTTTGTGTATTTCAGGATTGACCCAATATACTTTTGTACCTGATTCGTACTTTACATCTTTACTATTGTTTTGACATTAATTACAATTCTAGTTTGTACCTGAAAGACAGATGAATGCACAATTCATCACAATGATAAGCAACGAATTATAGATAAATAATAATACAAATTTACAATAACATACTAACAAAGTCATTACCTATTTGTGTTTCCTATACATTGTATAAAGAATAAATCCAGTGTTAAACGTCAAATAAGGTTTTCCTTTGTTGCTATAATATCATGTTGTATGTCATACAGGAGCAATTTCTAGTAAAAATAATGTCCTGTACGTTATGTTTATTTTATATACTTCTATATTTGGCTTTTTTAAACCTATTTCCCTACTTTGATCACCCCTCAAGGTTCTCAGTTCTTCACTAGTATTTATTCTTGGTTCCTTTTTTACAATATCAAAGAACATACTCAGTACTCTCCTTGATCTTCTTATGTACAACATTTCAATTTTACAGTATTTATGGAGGTTTCCCTCATCGTCTAAAGTTATCACTCTATCCGTATAGATGATTACATATGATTTTCAGTCTTGTATATTGTAATACTTGCAGTTGGCTATTAACATTTTTCCTCCTCCATCTATTAACACATCCAAATAATCAAAGAAAGGCAGTACCTTGTGTTTGTAAATTAGCAGCGTTGCATCAAAATTTAGCATTTTATTTTATTGAACATGTATAATTTTTTTATAGTCGATTTTAAAAACAAATCATAACATAAACAAGTATGCAAAAGAACTCCAAGAATCAATACTTACAAACAAGACTTGTACACTAATTGTACACCAGTTCCCAACGTGACATTGAATTTCTTTTAATATACCAATTCCACCTTTGAAGAGGTTGTAAAAAACATCTGTTTAGCTCTTTCGGTATTTATATGTAGCAGGCTTTTATTACACAAATCTATGTATTTGTTCATACCTAAATTGAGGGCTTCATTTGCAGTTGTTTCATCAGTTGCTTTCACCAATAATACTGTATCATCTGCGAAAATCACCATATCAACATTTCCCAACCTTTTCTCCAAATAATTAATAGTAAATACAGGTAATTTATACAAGTAAATGCTTTAGACAGATTGATATAAATGCTACTACGTAAAAAACCTGCATTCATGACTTCCACTACTTCATTCATGAATAATTGTATAGCACCCTTAGTTTCAAACCTCTACGAGAACAATCAATGTCAAGCAATGTCAAAAATGTGTACAACAAATCTCTTCTGCATGAGTATGGGGCTTTTTTCCATTAAGTATGTAGGCATCGAGGAAGTGAGGGGGATCTGAGATTCAAAATGTGTGTACGTCTAATACAAATTAACAGAAGGCCCCTATATATAAGAACCACTCTGCGGTTCCTTTTTCTTAATTATAAAGATGGGCATAACATTATTATATAACTTACAAACCTTGTACAAACTCCAGTCAAGTTTACAAATTTCATATTTGGAAAATCAGGTCTATATGCATAGAACTCCTTTTACATATTCTAGTATGTGTCTCTATATATTGTTTATATTCAAACATTTTTTCCAAATCTGTTAGTTATCTATAACCCTTTATATGTCTAGCATTGTAATTCTCCCTACCTCGGATAGCTTAATTTCAGCATTTTAAGGACCTGCAGGCTAATTTGGACTGATTTTGTAGACAAAACCCCTTGAAATACTATAAAAAGTAATGAAATAATTGCTATTTATCAATTTATAATGAATAAATTTTCTAATAACTGAAGAAATAGAAATGTACGTTGATACATTAAAAGATAATGATGTCTTGATTTAGTCAATGGTAACCTACAAATAATTGCATAATTCATGAAAATTCCTATGATGAAACCTTGAGTTTTGTCGACATATTACCCAGCATGCATCCTGTTCTAGGCTAACCTGCAGGTAGAATTCAAGAAACTGGCTTTCCGTGGTTGGGAGAAATAATATTAAAGTCTCCAAATATTCTTACTTCGTATTAAATAGGATTAATATCTTTATGATTTTCCTTCAATTTCTTTTCAAATTTACATAATTTCCCACTGGGGGGATGATATAACAATGTAAGAGAATATCTTCTCATCTCTAGTGATTCATTTACCCAATTCATCTACTTCAGTTACTTAAGTTGCATAAATATTTTTGACATATTATATCACTCTCCCTTTTAAATAAATTTGGTTAAACTAGCGATGTCAGGTTCCTATCTGATTATATAAAGTATATCCAGGCTTGAATATCATATTGTCTCTAATAATGATAGCCAAACCTTGCTCCTGGAAGATCAGATCTATGAGAAGATAGAGTCCATACCCTTATACTGTTACTGAAGCAGATGTTCTTTTATATGCAATTTCCCATAGACAGGGAACAACACGCAATGGCTGCTGGCACTATGAATTTGGTAACCCTATCATTGACCACAGGGAGAATGGCTGACACCACAGCAGTAGAACCATCAACCTTCAGAAGGAGAAGCCAACACTCTTCCACTGTGCAACCAGAACACAATAAACTGGGAACTAGGTGTGCCATATATAGTTATTCTATACCAACTTCGTAGCATCCATACCTTCATCATTGTCCTGCCTTGTTAACAAAAGTTGGGTAAAGGTCAGCATCATTGCCGAAGAGGGCAATAATAAAAATAATATTGCCATTATAGGGCAATAACGATGTTGGCAATCATAGGAACTACTTAAACACCGGTTAAACTATGCCAAAATTGTCATATCTAATCAATAAAACAACAATAAAGACATTTATTTACCCTTGGAAGCTCAGAAATCTTATTTGTGTCACCAAGTTGTATTGTCCATGACCTATTTTCGTCATGGCAGCAGTAGCTTTAGGTTTACTCTTTTTAAATTGTTAATTCTACTTTCTAAATATCAGAAATAACACATGAATTGACCAAAGTAAACCATCAAAACCTTTAAAATATAGACAATACTGCGACAAAAACACATACAAGGGCAGAGCTGCTTTACAGATGTAATTAAAGAGAATTCGTCCTCTTTCATGGGGTTATTGGTACAGAATAAGACAAGAACTAACCTCTGGCACCTTCAGCCCTGATTATTGCCCCTAGTCTTAGCAAAGCCCTTTACCCATTCAAATATGCTTTAACGACATGCAACATTCATGGCTTCGTGCCTCCTTGGCCTGTTCTGTACATATAACCACCTCTGGGCTGGCTTACATAACCCAGTTGGTGGCTGGACTCACCACAGTCATTGTGCGTGCCCAGACTTTTATTAAAACAGAAACAATGGCTAACTTACCCTTCCTGTCTCAAGTGATGAGAAATTTCATATCTGCTATTTCATACAAAGTTTTCAATAAGAATATTCATAAAATTGGTTCTAGGACAACCACCCTTGGGACAACCACCCCTGGGATGACTACCCCTGAGACAACTACCTATTAGAACAACTGCCCTGAGGACTTTTACCCCCATAGGATAATTATCCCTGATACACCCACCCCTGTGATAGGTCAACTACCCCTATTGGTAGGACAACTACCCTTGTGATAAAGGCATAGTTGTCCTACCAAAGGGAGTAGTTGTCCCCCTTACGAGGGTGATTGTCCTATTCATAAGGGCAATTATCCTAAAAAGTATTTGTCCTATTTAGAGGGGTAATTGTCCTATTCATAGGAGAAATTTTCCTATATCAATAGTTGTCCTACCTATATGGGTAATTGCTCTAAGGGGTAATTACCCTAGTGGGTAATTGTCCTATGGGGTAGTTTTTTTAAGGGTAGTTGTCCCCAGGGTAGTTGTCTCAAGGGGTAGTTGTCCCAGAGGTGCTTTTACCATAGGTGAATATCCCGTCACCCTTAGAATCAAATGAAAAGCCATTTGTTGCAGAAGGTGTAGATCTAAAATATGTTTTTAAATGAAACACACTATGTATTAACCTACTTATCACCTTTCATTTCGTCACAAATATAATTTAGATCTATATCTTCCCTAACTTCCCCACTTCCATAGGTTTAAATAGTTCAAGTCTCACTTCAAGCTTCTAATGTATATACTTATGGTAGGAACATTTGTATTCTCTTATTAACCCTTTCCATTCACCAGATGCTTTGAGGCATCTCCAACAAAAACACACCAGATGGCTGGAGGCATCACCAGTGAAAACACGCCAAATGCTTTTGTGCCGGGAGCATGGATTCTCAGGGAATGTATGCTCCCAACACTTAACCAGTGGTAAGCACTTCTCGGTCACAATAACGCAGGGACCTTTCGTGGGACCGCGCTGTGCAGTGGATGAGCATAATCTATGTGAATAACCTCAACAGATCAGATCTCGGTGTGGGGTCCCATCTAGCGGGGAGATGGCGAGGACATATAAGCATGGCGTCGCTGCCTCCTGGCGGCGGGATTCCCGGCACCGCACCAGAGCTGGCACCTGGCCAGAGAATGGTCATATAATCACAAAGGCCCAGGAACAGGATTCCAGACCCATAGAGGGGAGCCTTGGCTCCGGGCCAATAGGCAGTGGTGCAATCACAACTGCCTAGAAAGTGGCTTTCAGACCTCTAGGGTGGAGTCTTGGCACCTGGCCATGAGGCAGTGGTACAATCACAACTGCCTAGGAAATGAATTCGAGGCTTCTATCCAGAATTTATGACTCCTGAGAGGCACAGAAATCCAATTCCAGGGCCCTTCACGGGGCCTTGGATGTTGCAATGCCTCTCGGGCAGGAGTATAAAAAGGGGCTCTTGTCCCTCCATAGGCAGTCTAGTTTGATCTAACCCTCCTCTGGAGCGACTCCCCCGCAAAGAAGCCTGAGGAACCAAAAGAAGCTCAACAGTTAGACTCCTTGATACCGAACTGTTCCATCTGAGAACCCAAGACCCAGGAGACTCTGAAGCTGCACACCGTGGTAGTCGCGATAGGTTCAGCCACGTAGAAGCGTTGAGGTAAGCGCCTTATTGGAGCGTTATTGTGTGTTGTATTAGGTCAGTGCTCACCGGGGTTTACTCACTGTTTGTGGATCCAGGAATATCATTTTGAACTTAGATTTAATAAAGGTTTGAAACTGTATTTGAGCGCGTGGCTTGTCCTTCCTTGTTGTCCAAAGTAACTGCGTGGATATTGTATCTAGCAGGGAGTACCTCTACAGTACTCTGCCTTCTAGCACCCCTTCATATATAGTCGCCAGATTAAGTAGTATACCTACCATTTGGACATCTAGCTAAGATCGCCTACGCAACGACATCACGCGTATTATCAATAGTACCCTAAAAGATCCAAGCGTGCCCGGCGCACTTTGAAGCATCTTTGCCATAAATGTTGTGTGATATTCCTTGGTAGTTCGGGGTTTCTGATTTATACGACCAAGGAAAGTGGGAATTATTTTGGTTTCAAGCCGGACGAAGAGTTTGAGCAAGAAGCCGAGGTGTAAGATCAAGAGTTGTACCTCGGGCACGAGGGGGAATAAGTGGGTCGGTCGGGGAATCAGTTTTCTTCGGGGAGGGAGGAGTGGCCGGTCTGTCGGGCCTGAGGCATTCCGGACATTGGACACGGTTGCACCGGGGGTTCAAATGCGAGTGCAGAATAACTGATGGGGGTGGATCAACAGTAACAGGATTGGTTTATTTTTTTGTGCGGGGGCCTGATGTCCAATCCGATCTTCCACAGGTAGTCGGGCCGACACTTGCCAAGAGGGTGGTAGCGTCGGGCCGAGCCAGTTGCACCTTCGTGCCTGCGGTCAAGGGACAACCGCTTACTATCTCGGGCTTCTGCACTTCACGTATCTAGATATTTCTTTTTGCATGTATATAAACTCCCACTTCATGTCTCTAAATAGTTTTACAGAGACATGAAGTTTTGCATTTCTGACTTCACTCCATGGTAGATCCAAATTCATTTTATTTCATTCATTTGGAGTCTCCAGTATATATTCACTCTTTTTGAGTCTCTGGAGACGTAAAGTGAGAGGTAGCCCCAAGACCACCAAAGTGTGGCCCTTCACATCTGTAGGGTGATTTTAATAGACTCTGATCTGGAACTAGCCCTTCCATGGCCTAGATACCTCTTGATAATAGGTCCTTTCACCCACAAAGGTCCATGGCTACTAGTGGCCACTTGCAATGTGCAAGGAATTCTTTTATTGGCCCTCTCCTAATTGCATGGGGACCCGCCCCCCTTTTGATGGTTGATTTGGTTCTGGCTGGTTTATGGTCTTACCTGCTATAAACCAGCAGCTGCAAAGCAAACTGGGATTTGAGAGGGAATTCATAGCTAAAATTGTTGTTGGTGTACAAACACCCTATGGGAAACAATTTGCCTGACACAACAGACAAATCTGGACCTCGTGCACCCATCACAATCCAGTAGATGTAGGACAAAAACCCCTATGGTGGCCATAGTGTGACACTGCTACGACTCGGCTCAGAAGAGAGCACTGGCCTGTGACTATGGTATTGATAAGGCCTTTAGGTTTCCAATTGGCTATAATTAATAAAAAACTTTGAACAGTAAAACATGTCCAAAAGATACAAGATATCCATTCATAACAAGTATTGTGTTCTATTTATCAATAAAGATGTTCTGTACTATGGGGGTGTTGTTACGACAAGATTCTACCTAGCTAAGGGTAAAAAGGAGTTTTGATATGACCAATTTACATGGGCTAAATAGAAAATGTCCAATCGTCAGTTCACGGCCTTAATTAAACATTAGGTGGCATAGTCTGGATTCTCACTTATTATAACCCAGGCACCCAGTTGGTGTGAGGTGTGCATCAGAAAGCATAATACACAGGGACTGATTCTTTTTTTCATAACAATTTTATTGAACTATACTCATTCCACAGGAAATTCTTCCATATAAATAGAATGCAAGCATAAATCTTTCTGCCTAGTATATCCTACACCTTATAGTAGATTAGTGCTGCTAACCATTCATAAAAAAATAATTACCTCTGTTTATTCATTATCTTTTTCTGCTTCAAAAACGTGATCCAGAAACGTGCACCATAAATCCATAAACAATGTACAACAAATAGTACCAAGTGAGGTACAAACGGTCAAATAAAGAGATTATTACAAATAGCATAATAAATAAGTTGAAAATGCTCCCATTCTTCTTCTAATCAGGGTAACTGTAAGCTGTTTTAGCACAATACACCATGAAGGCCCTTTATTTTACTTGTTTTTCTCATGGCCTAGTTTCCATGCCAATTAGCTTTAACTAAGTAGCATGTTTACTATTTGAATTTCCATCAACACAATAATTACCATGGATCCGGAGGCAATTTTAAGATCTAAAAAGATTTATTCCTATCAAGTGAAATTTCCTGTTCATTTTAATATTTCAGACCATTTTCTATGTAGTTATTGATTGTAGACATAACAAAGTGTATATTCATAAACCCCAAATTTGCACAGTTATTGACAAGTGTGTGCTACATATGAAAACTAAAGAAAAAAAGAAACGCTTGTGGATGCAAAGGGTGTTGGGTCAAGTGAACCATGTGTCAAACCTAAAAAATTGGTGTATTTATATAGGCTATTTAAATAAACTTGATTTTCTTAATCTAATACATATATTTTTTGAACAATAATTAACAATAGAACATTTACATTCTTAAATTGTACATACTTAATTTCTGATTATACAACACATTAAAGTTATTAACTTATTTCTTAATACAATGTGTTTTCGGTGAGACCCAAAGCTTTACCACTGGAATTAAGTTAGTTAACCCTAAATATCAAAACAAAATCATAGACTAGGACACTGTATTTTGCACACACTGACAATATAGATAAGATTTATACATATTTTTGCACATTAGCATATCAGGTTGGGGACAGCAGTGGGTATTCATTTAATGGAAAACAAACACTCTCATTAAAACAGATATTTGATAAGATCACTTTTGAATACTAAGGAGAGGATGAAAACAACAAGTGTATTGATCACCCACAATGTTTGGCGATAGCTACTCAAAGTCACTGTTCTCATCTTCTGTTGGTAGAGCTATCCTGACTCCTGGACTTTGGTCTTTCAGGAGACGATACTCATCCTTGGCCATAGTTGGAGGGCGATGACGGTAAATGCAGGAAATAATGCTCCCTAGGATGATCTGAACAATAAAGACCACCATCATGTGCCAAGCAAATATAAGATGGAGCAGCATCATGTGATGTTTGTTGTCCGGATCCCAAACGTGATCACCCGGGAAAGGGTTAACTAAAATTAAACCAGCCTGCCAAAGCCATGTCCCCTGCAGTAAAGTGAAATATGACCTCCCAAGTCCAGCTGTGAAGCTTATTGGGAAGTTCATCTCTACAATTGTGGCCAGTGCAGTAGCTATCCCACAGAATGCAGCCAACAGATGTAAGCTGGTGTTTATGCCATCACGACCATAAACATGAAAGAAAAAAAGCATCCCTTCTATGAACATGGCCAGAGCCAGGGAAACATAGTTGACTGACTTGGGCAGGGGCACTTTATGATGTTTTAGTATATCAGTTAGGCCATTAATGAAAACAACAGCATGCATGGTTAAATGTTGGCCATTTCCAGGACTGTAAGGCAAAGGGTGTCCTGGGATAAGCAGTTCACCAATAAAAAGAACAAACATGAGGAACATTTTAAATAGACCTTCCAATTCATAATTAGCTAGACATCTAGGAAGAAAGAACACCTTGAAGGTTGGTGAGTTTTGATAAGGTGAGCCTCTTGCTACACTGGATAGATGAAACCTGCGGAACTGGTTGATGGTCCACCAGAGACCAAATATCAGGAAGTAAGATCCTGCCCAGGCATGGCCTAGAAGGCTTGGCATGGTTGAAAATGAGTTGGGTTTTTATACCAGATCTTTGAGCAAAGGTTCCTATAAATGCTTTTCTGCGTTTAGGTTTTGTATAAATTGTTCTTATGATAAGTGGAATAAAGTTGTTCAGCTAATAAAGGATATAGTTTGTAGGCAAGTTCTTGATAAAGTCTTCTGCTGTCCAGAAAATGCCCTTTCTGAAATGAAAACAAAGAATAATTTATTAAATAATGGATCTTATTAAAATGAGGGGACAGTTTAACACCATGCCTGCTGAACAATTCTGCCTGCATCAGTGTATTGACTGGCATGCAAATCAGCATCGGCTGTCAGAAAAACACTGTTGTGCACACCAATTTGTACATCAATGGTATGTGGGTATTGATTGTCCAGTCAGAGTCAGTTGAAGGCCATAACTGGTATGGGCCTTAACTGATCACATTACAGAGGAAACTACACAACATTTTTCCACATGAAATCAACATCTGCTGAACTGTTTAATACACATGCCCTGTTTGCTGGATAATCAGGATTCATTAACAGTCTATATGCAATAACAGTTCTATGCATAACATATTAATGAAAATAAGGATAATAAACTAGTTTTCTGTGCATTTCCGACAACAATTCCTTGAATTTCTTTTAATTGACAAGGTTAAGAGGCTTACCCATATTTTTGTATTCAAATGATAAAAATGTAGTTTGTAACATAAAGTTCAGAAATTGAATGGGTTTTTGTTCAAACAACACACATACTGGCCCTAATTTCATTTTGCTGTTGCGTCTTTGTTTTTTCTTTAAATGTGTTCAGGTCATTCACATTACAAGCCAACAGACAGGGTAAAGGCAAATGGGAGCTTGAAGTAGCCCAAATCTATTTTATGCATTCACCTTAATGCAGAATGTCTTGCGGGATATAGGTTTAGTCCAATTTCATTGTCATATAAAATAAGGAAGGGGGGGAATTATTTATGTGTAATGTAATATTTAGCTGCATTCCTATCATATCACAGTCAAACCAAGTTGCTATAAAGATTTGTAACTTAATGAAACCACAGTCAGTTTTCATGGAAAATGTTGGTTTTTAGACTGAGTACTTTTGAACCTTTAGATATCTTGTCTACAATAGTGAGAGCATTTTATAGTATGAGAATATCCTTATATAAGAGATAATAAGGAGGAAGGGTGTCACATCCCCATCTTAAACAAAGAGAATATCTTAAAGAGAGCCAAAAGCAATGTGGGGTTAAACCTTTACAAATTCTGTTTAATATTGAAATATATGCTATGACCATGACTCAGGCCTCTGTTAAAATGTGAACTGTGGATACAGACTTAAAATTCATTAAAACCTGTCCCTTAATACTCCCACACTTTAAAAGTAACCAATGTCCATGACATATAACTCAAAGAACCTTTGACCTATGTCCTCTAGCCTGAAGTCAGAGATCAGTGAGCCATGGCTTGAGGCCTAAATCCTGTCATAAATAACACCTGCCCCTCCAGAAACTGCAGCTCATGGCTGTAAAAGCTCTAATGCTGTTCGTGGTTAAAAATTTAAAACTAGAATAATGAAAGCTATTAATTCTGGATGATGGCCTAAATAAGAGGTTAAATGAATAAAAATGTGACATAGAGAGTGATAAGAATATGATCGCAACTATTTGGGAAAGGTTCTAAAAATAGTGTATAATGCTGTGGGATCCTAAGGGGAAAAAAAGAGATTTCGATTGTTTCTGAAATACCTCTAAGTTCAACTAAATTTAGATCTAAAGGTTTATGGTACTCAAAAGATGTCAAGAAATGACTGGGAAAATGTGCTTTTTCATATCCTAAATGCCCCATGAGTGGGTAAAACATATTTCCAAATAAACTTCCTCTTTGTACTTCCTAAACTAAAATGGACAATGTTTATCAGTAAGGTATCTACATTTTTCTTACCCATACCATAAGGTATGATAAGTGAAAGAGCAAAGAATTTGCAAATACTTTTGAAACATCCCTAAGGGCATATATACTAAAAGATAACCTTGCATTTGTGTACCTTATATAGTAGAACTAGTTTTTTAAATTCCTTAACAAATTCTCAGCTCCTTTAATATAAAATTAACTTTTCTTTATGAACAGCTTCAGCCTTTCAGATTGAACCCTGAAACATTCTTCTGCAGAGCCATGTGTTATGACACTAAAGTCTGATATTTCGGAACTCCTTAACTTAAACTTTTTCCAGATTTAAGGACAATCGTGCCATTTTCCAAATATCCCAATAATGAAATCTTCTTCATATTTTGCATAAATACTCATGAATATATGTGAAACTTGAAA
Source organism: Lepidonotus clava (assembly GCA_936440205.1). NCBI lineage: Eukaryota > Metazoa > Annelida > Polychaeta > Phyllodocida > Polynoidae > Lepidonotus > Lepidonotus clava. The sequence goes on from OW387134.1 coordinate 4,505,456, forward strand.
TTAAAATAGAAAATTTGCCAAAGGAAATAATTCTGAGGATAGGAATGGTCAAATAGGACCCATTTTCTCAAAATTTTGCTAATGCTGAAAAACGATTTTAGCAACAAAAACTACATTTTCTCCTGTTTCTCTTTTGAATGAGATTGTATAAAAGTATATTATACATCAGAATTTTTGTAAGGATCTCAAGAATAATATAGAATATTGAAAACAATTTTAAAATATAATGTTTTAGTGAATTTATGGGAAACAAAGGAATCCCCATTTTAATCCATCTTTTTGTTTTTAACATGGTTTTTCAGCTCTGCTGACCAAATTAGCACAGCGACCCCCTATTTTTCTGACTGGATATGTTAGAGTACAACCATATGCATGTGATATGAAATTTTAGAAAACTTTTCAATATTCATTTTATTTTGTGTGAAGCTTTATATTTGAATTTTGTAATTCTTTAATAATTGATTTTGAATACTTGCCAGTAAAATTAATATATTTCATCATTAAATTTTACGAAAGTCTTTCTTTCTCACATTAGAAAACATGAACATATTCATTAAAAGCATTAGGCAGCTGGTCAGAATATCATTTCTATCAAAGTTATTAGAAAATAAAATAAAATTTCAAAATTTATTTTGCAGGTAATTTTTTGAATAATCATAATATAATTAGACTGCTGTAGCTAAAACGTTTCCACAGTGAGCTATCTATTTTTTTTTTTTTTTTTTTTTGCATTTTTGGCTCCTTTATAGGTATAACTTTCACTGTGTAAAATTTTAAGCAAATCTGAATACTAGATCTTGAATGGCGTGATTGTCCTTAAGGTATCGTTAAATATCTGGATGCAGCACACCTTTAATACATTTTCCTTAAACTTTAAGGAGTAAATGGATATTTCCTAACACCTTGCCAGCTTAAAAACACTCTCTTACTCCAGGGGAGCCAGGTTTGGGCTCCTGCGAGACTGGAGGAGGGTGCTTACTATTGGGTCTAGCCATAGATAAAGGACAGTTTTAGGGATAAGTTTCAGTCCAATGAGGCTGGCTATAGGGTTCAGACCTTGTAGGTAAACCTGACGTTGTTGTCGATTGATGTTTTAGGCTTAGCCTATTGATTTGGGCTGGTTTTTGCTACACTTGTGGCAGCTTGTTCTTATGCCTATGTCTTTTAGACTAGGTGAGTTTGATTAACTCTTGGCTTAAACTTTGAGTTAATGGTTTGTGCCACAAGTGTTTCTTTTTATAAGTTGACTGCTTTCCCCTAAAGTTTCCAGAATCTATGTATATTGCCATGGCCTGACTATTCAATGGATATTTTATAGATTATGTATGGGAATTTCGACCTTTAGGGAAGTAACAGTGACCTGAAGGGGGCAAATATTAGCTTTTGTGGAGGATAATGTTATTACACCATTTTGTAATCGGCTTGTCTATACATACTTGGAGTATTGTTCTAACAGAGGAGTTATCTAAATAAACTTCATTTAACCTAAAAGTGCAAAGTCTGGCTATTAATCCAACTATCAGGAATCCTAGTGATCACCTGGGTTTCCCTGGTAGCCTAAAGCAAGTTTGATATTTTCCTGGCGATTTTCCCAATCATATTCCCAGTGATTGCGTCGTCTATCGCCCGTCACCCAGACTCACCCTACCAACGGGGTATCGCCTGGCGATCCTGAGTGGTTTGGCGTCTTTCCCTGTGATTTGCCCAGTCGCCCGTTCCCAGTTGCCCATTGCCCGTTGCCGCTAAAGTCGCTTAGTTGGTATGGCCTTTAAGGGAGCATTACATTAGCAATGCTGTTGTTAGGATGACAATATGTAGCAACAGGAGTGTAAACAACACTGGCTTGAATTGATTGATATTGATGATTTAATTTGATAACCTGATTTGTGTCACGTCTATATTTGGACAGGGACAATTACTCTTTATTCTAAATACGTTTGTATTTGACAAAATAAGGGAGAAAACACTTTGTTGCTGTTAGCGATTGTCGCTTGTTGTTACCGTGCCTTAGGAACGTGCTTGTTAGAGCAACACAATCTCGAAACAATAATGTAAATCAACTTCATATTTTTGTGTGATATGAAAATGGTCCTCTCCCCTCAGACGACAATGTCATATTTTTGGTTCTGCTGATGTGATTCTGACAGACTTTAGGGTATTGCTTTTTGAGGAGAATTGTGGGTTGGATTCAAATGTTTTTCATGGTAGAACACGCGTTAAAGATGTTAGGTTTGCCCTGGGACTCCCAACTGAGCCCAAGGTACAGCCGCAGGCTCAGTTGTCAGATAAAGCTCCACCTGCCATTGTTTAATAGGTTAAAGCGGCTTTCTCGTCTGTGTGTTATCAAACTACTTACATACGCCCACGTTAAACCTAATGACGCCGTGTTTGGCAGCGTTAGAACGTAATAACACAACGTCATTGGTCAGGTCCCGAATTTGGCACCTACACACGGGAGTAACAACGTCCTAAATTATGTCCGTCTATCGACGCCATGGCCGGTGGTGTGTTTTCCACTTTTGGAATCAGGCGACATTAGGGAGTTTCAGATCTTCCAAGGCATGACGTAACACAAACGTAACATATCTTTATCTCAGTATTTGTAAAGTATTTCAAAGATACTTATGGTACTTAAGATGAGTATGCAATTATGCCTCGATGGTACATAATGATTTAAAGAGACGTTCTCGTCCTGCTGCCGTTAGGGTTGCATCCGCCGACGTTAACCTAACGACCCTACGGCTGGCGACGTGTTTTTCTGTTTTGAAACGTAATCTGGCGACGTTGTTTGTAATGTCATGAATTTGGCGCCCTAATAAGATGCTTACCACGTATCTAGGGGGGATGTCGGCAGCAACGAGAACGTCCCTTTAATTATAATCACCAAATACTGCCCATTTATCCTTAATTATGATTAGGCAGATTAGGGATATGTTGACATTCCAAGATGCATTGTGTGATCTGAAACTCCCTTATTATTGATCAAGTCACGAATTTGGTGCACTATAGGCAGGGTACATTACAGGTCCTTCTCAGTCGCAGGGATGAGAACCTATCCTGAACCTGGCTTTAGTTGTCAATCTTTCTCAAGTATGTATGTACAATCGCATCATTATCGATATTTAAATTAGGTATACTCTGCCTCGGGAATTTTTTGTGTAAATACATACCGGAAATGAAGAAAAAATAGGGGGCATTTTGACACCCTTTGAATGAAGAGTATGACAAAATGTGCTTTACATGAATTTTTGTGTTTCAACGATTTAAAACTATTATCAAGACATTTCTTATTCAGCCCACCTTAACGTAGGTACTACCATCGCAGGGGGTGTTGAATCTGGACACATTTAGCCCCATTTTCTGTGACCAGCCGAGACTCAGTCCTAATTTTAGTGTCATTTTCATTTTGAGATATCTCAGGAAGTACTGAAGGGAATGAGTTGTACATAGTATCATTTTAAAGCAGAAATCCAGAACTTTATTCTGGGGGGCAAATTTCTTGGGAAATAATTTTTTGTTCTAAATTTTCAGGATGTCAAAAAATTGGAAATTTTGAGAAGGCTTTTTCAGTAATAACAAATTATCCAACGCGAAAATGGACTGTACCAACGTGTTCCTTGGAAAATTCTGTATAAGAATAACATAACTTTGATTATGTAAGAGGATGCGCAACCCTTCATATTAAATGCGCCAATTTTTGCCCTCTAATTGCCCCATAGACATTTTTTGAGCATAATTTTAGCCAAAAATTGAGCTTTTGAAATATGGGATGAAACCTGGTCAACTATGATATTGACAATTGTCTCCTCTTGGCACTTTTTATTTCATAATTATAACTTGGCTGGTTCAGAGTTTACATAAATTTAAAGTTTTACCTTGTGCTGGGTTTACCCATGAAATGGTCACAAAAGCTACATAGGAAATGTATGGAAAATATGACAGAATTTACCCTCACTTTTTAGGCATATTTCATGTAATATCTTGGGTTCTAACTAAGATAGAACAATTTGGTAAAAAGCATTTTATTTTAGAACAAGCGCTCTTTCCAAGTATCTAAAGAACAGGGTGAAAAGCAAAAGTTTATTTTTGGGTTGGTAGTACCTAAGTTAACGAATAATTACCACTTCCATTTGTACAAATGTTTATGTTCTCCTTGACCTCATTGTTATATTGATCTTGAACCTGACCTCATGACCTTTGACCTAACAACCCATGAGCTTTTGATGCTCCCAATGTACCTTATAGAGCCACAACTAGAGAACGTACTCCTGATGAAGGCGTAGTGAATAAACGCCACCACCTATGTACACAAGTTGGACTTCTGGTTGTGTATTACATTACTACGATTTCTTATTAACTTTAATGAAATCTATTGAAAATATCCCTAAATCACTTTTTCATTCAGCCAATTCATAAATCTTTACGATGCGGGCATTATTTCACAAAAAAAATTCAATGAAAAATTAAAGGAATTTGAGGGGATCTTAATTGGGCAAAAATATAAATAAAAACATTGAATTCATTATGAGAATACTTATAGACAAATTCAAAGTTGAGAATCTCGTTAAATGACATCATTATATGAATGTTAGCGATTGTTTACTGTAAAGAAATGAGGGGGTCACTGTTATAACTTTCTCAGAAAACTTGCTTATTTATCACAAGCATCGATTACAAATTCTGAAATATTTAGAAAAAAAGAAATTTCCTTTTAAATGTTATATTGCAAGCCCACCATATCCTAAGCAGAAAGAACCTTTTAGAAGCAGATATGATATATATATTTTTTAATTTGTTGTACAGAAACCATCTAACACCAGCCCAAAGATTAGTACTAATTACTGCCCAAAATGTAGGAAAAGCCAAAAAATATTCTTACTAAACATAAATCCATTATTTATTAACAGGTCAAGATATATCAAATGTGATAGTATAAGAAGACCCACGGGGTCATCCAAGGATTGACGAACAACCTGCCGGATGGACTTATGACCCAACGGCGAAGCCCGTGGATCCTACATTGATCCAGAGGGTCGTGCGTCAATCAGAGAATGACCCCTAAGGGTCTTCTGTATTTTTATCACCCAAGCAAAAGCCGAATTAGCATAAAAAAACAACAAAAAACAAAAAAAAAACAAGGAACTGGTTCTTCCCTTGTAGCACAACGTCATGCATAATGCGATGAGCTTCATGAATATTATTCATACGCCCTCAAGAAAATATAATCCTAAAAAGTTTTTATTCTTGGATAATTTTCTATAATACTTAAAGTATCAGATTCAATTCTTGGCAAGCTGCCCAGTGAATGTGTGTGTGAACAAATGACATGATTGTCCCTAAGATGAAGTGCAACACAACATATTTTGATACTTTGTGACATTATTAGTTTTTGAGACTAAGTGTCATCGTTAGAATTTGGGACTCTTTACGTAGACTCTAGGTCACCAAATTCAGTGTTTTGAGACTTTGGGTCATATGGAGTCTTAAGCTGGGAAGCCACTGAGCGACGTAAATTCTAGTTGACGGATTCCAGTTGAAATTAAGTTATCCAGCAACCAAAATATACCTGATAATGTTAAATATTTTCCATGTAATTGATCATTTCTCAATCTCATTTTCAACCAGTATTTTTTTTATTTTGACTAAAATTAATTTACCAGAAGTTGTTGAAATGAGCAGAATTCTGGTTTAATCATGGTAGGCCTATAGCCCCATTTGCTTTGGTGGAGGGTGATTGTCATAGGTCTCTGCCATCCGGGACCATTAGCAACGTTGGATTGTCTCAACTTGCAGAAATATGGTACTCTACAAAATTATTCAACATGTTGAATAATTGTATAGCCTACCAATGCAACTCTAGACGAGATCGCTTGCGAAAATTATTGCAGGAGAGCTTCATTCTCAGAGTGAAAGCTGTTTCTTTAGATTTGCTACCCTGCAATCATTTTGTGGTACCCGAAATCCTTAATTTTGCAAAAACATTTTTTTTTTCACAAATCTCAGCGACGCAAACATCAACCAGAAAGAATGGGGCTTAAAGGAAACCCTTCAATTTCCTTTAATATTTTCCAATGAAATTCTTTGAGCATGGTGATTCCATCAAGAATGAAATATGCTCTATGTATTTGAAGGATATTCCTAGTGTAGACAGAGCCATGAGACGTTTCTTTAATTTTTAGTATTTTAAAGGAATGTGCTCAAATTAATTTTGGGACGTCACAAGAACCCTAATTGGGAAGCACTGTATCTTATTAAAGGAAATTCCCACTCTCCAAAAATGATATGCTGTACTGTATTTCATCCGCTCCTACATTATAAGAACTAAATAAATGTCAAGTGGGAGCAGGTTGAAGAACGGCTAAGCCAAACCTGATAACCCAAATAAAATCAATTTAAAAAAAAAAAAGTAACGCCAGGGAATGGAACTCTAGCATAACAATTCTGATAGGGAATTCCCATTATAATGAGTTAGCAAAATACTTATAAGCCTATTATTGAGGAAATTCTCAAATCTAATTTTTCTTCTCGCTTACTTGTTTAATGTTTCTACGTTTTGCCTTTATTAATTTTGAATATCTTAAAGATAAATGAGTGAAGGAAATCCACAAAAAAAATGGTGTTTTGTAAATTCATGTGCAAGGTTTCCTTAAACAAAAATTGGCATTTTGTAAATTTATGTGCAAAGTTTCTTTTATGGGTTCCCCCTTCAGTGTCCCTACCTTATAAGTGGTCAAGTCTTGTTGCCGAATCCCGTACAGTGCAGAGTGTCGTAGTTGTGGGTGTTAACCTCTCGGACTTCGCTGTGTGAGTGCGCCTTATGAGTGGTAACAGGTACCAGCAAGGTCTAATGGGAGGAGGGGGGCAGGAATCTGTCATGCTTGGCTGCCTAGAGTCAATGAAAAATTGGACCCTGCGGTCACGTGCAAACTGATTTCCCAAACCAAAAAGCCCAAACATGGTATGAAAACCCGGTTACGCCCGAGAAGTGGCCCGAGGCTGAAAGACCAGCCAGGTACAGAAACCCGAAATAGTGACCTGCCGACCCGGCGCAGCAGAGACAAAGGTGCAATCCGCTCGGCCACACACTACCAACCTCTAGGTGATATATGATATATGTTATATATATATGCTAAATATATGCTACTAATCAATTAATTGGTTACCTAACTAGGCCTATCTTCCGCCACTCTCCTCATAACTGGACACAATTTATCAAGACATCTACACAATTTATCTTTTATTATACACTATAAGGTTTCCCAAAGTACATTTGGATATGTTATTTGTATAATACCTGTATATATAATTATATCCCAACAGATTTTTCAAGAATACCTCAGTATCATAACTTATACCCTTTACATTTTATGTTAGATCCCTCTCCCGCTCCTTTTTCTTAATTATATATATGGACATATGATCGCGTATAACCTTCATACAAACTCCAGCCAATTTTACAAATTTCATATTTGAAAAAATCAGGTCTATACGCATAGAACTCATTTTATCTATTCTTTTTCCCAATATTTTGATAACCAATAACCCTTTGTAATTCTAGTGTGACGTTCCTCGGTAGTTCGGGGTTTCCGGTTTCTACCGCCAAGGAACGGGGGGGTTATTTCGGTTCTTAGCTGGGCACAGAGGCCGAGCAAGAAGCCGAGGTGTGAGATCAAGAGTCGTGCCTCGCGCACGAGGGGGGCTGAGTGGGTCGGTCGGGGGATCAGTATTCGTTGAAGGGGGGAGGGTGTGTTGGTCAGATCGGGCCGGGGGGTTGCAGCCATCAAGCGTTGTTGTTATGGTAGGGGTTCAGGCTGGTGCTTCTATTCGTCTCTCAGGCCGGCACTAGGGGAGCTCTACTCTTTTGTTCCCTGACCGGGAGTCTCGGGCCAACGGTCGCCTATGTTTTGGTAGCGTGGGGCCGAGCCGGCTGCGCCTTAATGCCTCCGGTCAGGGGGTTGCCGCTAACTATTTCGTCTGAACCTAACTTCTTTGTCTGGCCGGTCTTCCTTCCTCGCGTAACCGGTCGGGCAGTTTCAGGCATTCGGACGATGTTTTTTTCGGTCCCTCGGGCCTTTGGACCCTGCACTAGTTTAAGCCTTAGTTTTACAGAACTTTACCAATATTATCTCGATTTCCTAGTTATTTAGTCAATATTAGATCATCTAATCGATTGAAGTCCTCCTAAGGAGCTATTAGAGGAAGAAGACACTTGTGAACACCAGGAGTACTATGAAGGAACTCTTTATTTTCGGGCCTCACCGCCCCTTTTTATACCTTAGCGGTCAGCTCTGATTGGTTATTTCATATCACGTGATCATAGTGATGTCACACAGTCATACTGACGTCATTTCCAGTTTACATTATTTCTCGGGTCTCAGGTTACAGGTTTCGGGTTTCGGGTTTCGGGTTTCGTTCCCGTTACATAACAATATACTTAAAGATCTACCACATAGATTTACATTCACATTTTTGCTTTGACACCTGATGAATACCCATTCGTCACAACAGCAGTATAATTAATAATAACTTTTCCAAGTATTGTCACTTTGTATTTAGTAGGATTAGTGTCTTTACATTCATGCTTGGCCGCCAAGGGTCAATGCAAAATGGGACCCAGGGGTAACAAATGAATTCTGCACCTGATGATCCATTATGTAGGGCTGACGGTGGACGGACAGTGGACGGACAGTGGACGGACGGTGGACGGACGGTGGACGGACGGTGGACGGACGGTGGACGGACGGTGGACGGACGGTGGACGGACAGTGGACGGACGGTGGACGGACGGTGGACGGACGGTGGAAGGACGGTGGACGGACGGTGGACGGACGGTGGACGGACGGTGGACGGACGGTGGACGGACGGTGGACGGACGGTGGATGGACGGTGGACGGACGGTGGACGGATGGTGGACGGACGGTGGACGGACGGTGGACGGACGGTGGACCGACCCCAGCCAAGGTGCGACATAACAGTCATGATTTGCGACGTTGTAATATCGTTCTACGACGTTCTGCAACATTATCAGAACGTTCTTCTACGTCCCATGTTTGGCCGGGACAATGTACCAACAATGTACCGACAATGTACCGACGAGACGCCGACAAGACGCCGACGATGGACCGACGAGACGCAGACGAGACGCCGACGAGACGCCGACGAGACGCCGACGAGACGCCGACGGCCCCACGACGGGCCCACGACGGGCCCACGACGGGCCCACGGCGGGCCCACGGCGGACCGACGGCGGACCGACGGCGGACCGACGGCGGCCCGACGGCGGACCGACGGCGGACCGACGGCGGACCGACGGCGGACCGACGGCGGACCGACGGCGGACCGACGGCGGACCGACGGCGGACCGACGGCGGACCGACGGCGGACCGACGGCGGACCGACAACTTTTCAGGACTGATTCTTGATCATTTCGGACCGATTAGGAAACCATTCTGGGCTAACTCTGCTATATCTATGTACTTTCATCCATTTGATAGTTCATTAAATTGCAAACATCATTATAACTTTTAAATTAAATATATGATTGTTTAGTACTTTATTGGATGTTCTCTGATGGATATTATTATTTTAATTTTTCTTTTTTACACACGAAATATTATATAGGTTTCTGTGTTGTAATTCCTTTGATATGTTTAATGCAAAAATCCTTTATTCAATTCCAAAGATTAAACCATCAAATAATTTGAGGGGAGACTAAATGTCTCCGGAGACTCTCCCGAACATTAGAACTACTGCGGCTATCATTTCTATAAAGCCCAAATTACAATACACGTTGGGTACCCGTTTGTACCGGTTGATATTGCCAATGCAACAGATTCGTGTTAGCAGCTGGTTAGGGCGATTTTAACAACATATTACACGACAGGTTCAGTCGGACCCAATCCAAATTATATAATATTATGTGTTTGGCACACATTGGGTTGCATTGGCACATGTTGGGTCGCGTTGGCATGCGTTTTTTTACAAACATGTAGGTAAAATAACGCAAACCAGGCACGTTGGGCAATGCAACCTAACGTGAACGTGAGTTGACGGATAGTGTAATAAGGCCTTAAGAGACAACAACTCAGGTACTTATTAAGTGTCAATAATTTACTTTCAAAACAAGATCCTCCCTGTATAAAGGGGAAAATCCAGAGTCAGTCATCTAGGGGGGCAGACCAACCCCCTATAAAAACAAAATAACAAACGTAGATTATTGGAGAAGGTTTAATTTCCATTCAGTCTTGGTGTGGAGGGGGAACCATTTGCTACCACCTCTCATGGATCTGCCACTGATATACTAGCTATAGAGATATCCATCCTGGTCTCCAGTAAACAAAACCAAAGATGTAGAAGGGTAAAACCAAAACCAAGACATAGTAGAAAAAAGCTAAATACCAACAGCTACCAAACACCATTGCTGTTAGGATATATTTCATAAATGTTGAACTGTAATGTATCTATGACAAGTGTTTCCAATGTAGATATTCTCAAGATCTTATGTTATTCTGTATAATACATATAGTGTCAATTAGAATGGTTGCCATGGGTGATAGAGTAAAAACCATTACTGTTTTCAGAATGAGTAAACCAAAGTAAAGTGCTCACTAAAAAGTGCTCACCTGACTTTCTACACGTAGACCATAGAATTCCCAGGATGCAGGATCTACACCTTGGAATACTATACAGAAATTAATTATGTTAATATTTCATTTCAAATATTCTTGTTATCTGCTTAAAATAGACAAAAGGAGCGGAAGAAAGAGGTCTGCCTTCACAGCAACAGCAAGTGATGTCAGGGAAAGTAAGGAATTGTAAGGATTATTACAATTTTAAATCTTTACATGCAAACTAAGTGAGGCATTTAAAGCCTGGACCCCTTTTTTTAATATTTTATTTATCCTGGATAAATGATAGTTTGGCCTATGGCCGTTTTTCACTTGCTTCCAGCATAATTACAAATCATATTCACGATTATATTATAAAGGTGTTAGCATGATGCAGGTCATGGACTTACAAACTATAAGGGTGGTATATATATACAGTACCACCATGAACAGAACATAACAACTGCAATAAAATAATAAAAAAAAAAACGTGTCTATTCATGGCGCCTTGGTTGGACAACTAAGGTGAAGACGCGCCATTGGGAACTAACGTTAATTGGCCAACTAAACACCCCTGAAATCAAACTGATAATTTTAGTGCTAGTCAGCCAATGTAACTCTTAGAAACAGGTTTTCTTGTCTGCCCAAGCTGTGCCAACCCAAACTATTAACTTTTAGCCACTCTAGCCCAATACTCCCCGGGCTGTTTTTCACTCCACTTTTAACATTGCAAGCATGGAAAACTATTATTTTCGTTGAATAATCGGATAACAATATATATTATATTGATATGTATATCATTATATACATATCAATAACTCCTTTGTATATTCCCCCAAAAATGATAATTTTTGGATAGCAGAAGATTGCACTAATATCTGTCTATTCCCCTAAATTATTTCTAGCGTAGTGACATGCAACAGGGGTTGTTCATTACTTCAACACTGCGACATGACCTATTCCTAAAATCAACAAGGGACATGGAGCTTAGTGACATGGACAGACAAATTTAAGATAATATGTGACATTCCATTGGAAATCCAAGCTTATCTATACCTGCAATATGCTTGGATTTCCCATGGAGTGTCACATATAATGACATGCGACATTGCATTTTCTTAAAGGTTACATGCGACATGGGGACCCCCATCTAGACCCCTACGTCTATCTCAGACCGCAAAGAAAACTTGCCCAGGGCAAATGATGCTTCAGTTAAAGCTGTGCCTGCCCAGAGGGGGGGGGGGGGTCCCATCTAAAGGCCTTAAAGAAAACTCTACATACAAAAACGTTCTCTGACCACTCCTCTGCACCACTAAGATGATGCTAAAAGGGTACAATTCTGTCCAATGACTAAGCTGCCTATATTTAGAAGTTTAGAATTCAACTTCTTTATAAGGGGCTGTCCATAAAATGACGTGACACTTTTTCAGGGTATTTTTTGGACCCATCCACCCCCCTGTCACACCAACTTTTAAACTTGAAAATATAATAAGGCCCACTTTCAGGCAGTGTCACATTTTTCAAACCACCCGCCCACCTCCTTGTGTGTGACATCAGTTATGAACGGCCTCTAACCGTTCATTTTTGTAAATAGTTCACTTCACACATCTTTTTGTCAATAAAATGAAGATGCACAACTTCCTAGTTCTCCAGATTCTTTTTGAATGACCTCAAAATAAGAGTTTAACAATAAATAATTCTTGGGAATTTTGAGTTTCATATGCATGTTTGTGTGAGGGGGGATGACTTAGGCTTTGTATCATTAATGAAATCCAGATCTATATACTGCCATACAGAATAGCACAATTTTGAAGTTATCTATATGCCATGCTTACATTCATATACAATGCATTTAAAAAGATACGTAAGTAATCCAGGCTGAAAATGATATATTGACACATATGTTTTCAATCCCTGATGTAACCTATGTAACTCAGGCATTAAATGGAAACAGGTTGCTTGTAAAATTTGTTTTATCTGTGGTCTGAATAAAGATGTCAATTTAAAAAAACAAACTCCATTCCAGCTGTAATAGGCCATGTGTAGTTTCCCTAATCCTTATCTAGCCACCCATTGGAAAATGTAGGGCCTACAAAAGTTGGAATTTGTGGAATATTTCAATGAAATCATTTGGCAAACAAACTCTAGTCAGAATTTTCATAAATGTATTTTTTATTGACGTCTTCAGCCTTCACAGAAACAGAAAATTACACAAATTAAATATACTCACTACCATTCACGGCGCCACAAAATTTGTTTTAACTAAAGAACATAATCTTAATAAGAAGGTAATAGAAATGACACACAATACTAGTTATACCTAGACTTTCCGTTGCTATGATATTCTACAAAGAGTCTATTATCAACAGAATATTCTATTTCAGACCTTTTATGAATTAGTTTTAAGAAGCGTGTGTTAGCTCTCTCTTCCAATGTATTTGTTAGTTAGTTTTTCTTCTTTTCCTTTTCATAATTTTGACACCCAGCCGCAGGTCCACTCACTTTTGCAGGCCGAACTAGATTACTATGGGGTCAAGGAGGTATTACACTACACAACATGAGCTGTGATATGAAGATGTTGTAGGGAAATGGAACATTTTAGAAAGAAAATTATCTTTTACACATATGTAAAGTACTCAAAATTGCCATTTTTAACAAATATATCACTCTTCTATGCGAATTGTCTGTAACATCATCATATTGCACCCCATATTGTAGCCCAAGTCGTGTAGTGTAATACCCTCCTTCAGTGTCGGCCCGGGGGCCGCCAGTGGCGTAGTGCGCCTCCATAATTATCACTACTACGGATAGAAGACACAAAGTGGCACCTCAATTCAAGCACCTGCAGGTTAATTCTGACGACTTTTGTTGGCAAAAAGACACACAATCCTATATAAAATTCATAAATCAACTGCATTTTATCTCATATCAATAGATTGTCAAACCAATTTAAAACATTAATAAACATATATACAGATGCCAAATTAAAGGTACATGATGCTGTTCAACATGATTTAGAATGAACAATAGGATATCTTAGATATCTTTACTCTGCCCATCTTATACCTAAAGGAGTTCATATAAAAAAGAAAAATCAACATTCATCGTTTGTGAATAAAGATACTGCCCTTTAGAATATCGATGCTTAACCATTGGTTTCAATAGGAAAAATGACTAAAATTCATATAGTGAAATAACTAACAATGTATTTTTCTTGAAACCTGGAAATAATGTTCTTATGCTATGAACACACATATTAAACACTAAAAAAATAATATTGACCGTTTCTGAGAAAAGTTATAAAAAGAAAACTAAAAAAGAGGGTGATTTTGCTTACATAACACTTAATTACTTGAAGAAGGATCTTTCAAATTAAGGGAAAATATGATAAATAGTCTTCTTGTATTGCCCTGGTAATTTTAATTAATCTTAGAATATTGTAGGAAAATATGTTTTCCTTAGTGCACAATTTTTCATCCAGGTGGCACCCTGAACAGCATTATGTACCTTTAAAAACAGTCAATAGATGTTTTCAATCAGGTTAAACCACAGGTGATGACATGATTAATGAAAATTTCTATAGCCTTGTGATTTGTCGCCATATTCCCCAGCATATACTGTGATTTAGGCTTGTCAACAGGTTAAACGTAAGAAAAATGCTATCCGTGGTATGAAGAATTATAATCTCACAGGTGCGATAAAATATTTCCATTATAACCTAAAACAACCAAAAGCGTCTATACATCAGACATTTGGTGTATGTATCAACTCAAAAAGGATCTTAGCTACATTTTACTCACTTACTGTTTGTCGATTCAATGACAATTTGAAAAGTTATGACCAAAATGTAAAAGAGGAAGTTGATAAAGTCGGTATTTCATGTATGTATAGCATTAGACGAGCACCAGTGGGCCCTAGCCTTTCACCGAACAGTCAGAGGGATGTGTATACTATGTCGATCAAATTGTATGGGTAAATGGGCGATCTTTATGATCATTGCCTCCATTCTCATTGGAGAAACTATCACCGTAACACTCATAGCTGAATACATTTATTAGAAAATCTGCTCCCTCTTATCTCAAAAGCCTTCCCAAGGGGAGGGGAAGGAGTGGGGAGGAGAAGAGGGGAGGGAGTGTATGATATGGCGAGGGGGAAAGGGACCGTTTTACGAAGTGCAGTAAAAGGGAAATAATGAAATAGAGAGGGTTATTGCAATCTGAAAATTCAAACTGGTCAAATCCCTAATCAAAAAGAAAATCCATGAACAACTGCAATGTATCAATTCATGATAAACTAAATATAAAGGGTCTATTAGTTTCAAAATTGTTATTGACAATTTGTAACCTATCCTAAATATAATCCATTTATATAAGTCCTAACATGACTAGAAGTCCAATACAATTTATAGATATTTAGTTAGGGCTTGTTCATGAGGGTGGGGGTAATTAACCAAGTTTGCTGGTGGTGAGTTGAGTGTTGAGGATTGTTAGATGCAAATACAGTGAGTGGTAGTGTGAAATAAAACGATCGAAACTGTATCAAACTCATCATTCAAATTCGTGGACAGGTGGTACTTCTATTACTTACCTGCTGTACATGTGGTGCCTTCTGGAAAACTCTGTAAGTTAACCATATGGTAAATGAGGATTCTATTGGTCTTGAGTTCATTCTTACAAGGATATAACATTGAAAATTAGATTTATATCCTATATTGTTGTGATTTCATTTAATTGTGATGGACTATCATTGTAAAGCAGTGAAATAAGTGAATTTTAGTTTTACCAGAATGATGCAGGCTTTTTATGGAGTCTATATGGAATACTTACAGGCCACATGTAAGTGTACAGACAGGGGTGGGGTAGTTTTACAATCATGTTGGCACCTCCATGTAAATACCCTGTTTTTGTCATTTTTTTTAAATTGTGGAACACTTATAGGTGCTCTGAGAACCTATAACTTTTCCACAATATTGTGCATTTGGGGGCCCACAAGTCCTTTTTTCCATAGGTTGGGAAAGGCATGTCCATAAATGCTCCACATTTGTTCCACAAGTGACTGACAAACTGGAAAATCCCACATTTGGCACAAATATCATGTGACTACTTAGAATACCACATTTGGCCCACATTTGGCCCACAATTGCAGCTTCCACCATAAGTTAGAAATGGTAACCTTTCAAAATCACGGTTCTATCACATCTTCATGGTAACTAACCCATAAAGCCATTAATGGAATACTTATGGGTCCACAAACCTCAGTTGGGAATGCACCCCTGGGCTGCATTCCCAACTCAGACTTGCAGACTCACAAGTATTCCATAAGTGGTTTTGTGGGAAATGTATCATGAAGATGTGGGTAAACTGTGGGTTTGTAAGGTTACCTTTTCTAACTTGTGGTCTAAGGTACAATTGTGGGACAAATGTGGAATTCTAGATAGTCACATGATATTTATGTGTTAAATGTGGAATTTTCCAGTTTACCAGTCGCTTGTGGAACAAATGTGGGGCATTTATGGACATGCCTTTCCCAACCTATGGAAAAAAGGACTTGTGGGCCCACAAGTATACAATTTTTGTGGAAGAGTTATAGGTGCTCAGAGCACCTATAAGTGTTCCACAAGTCAACAAAATTCAACAAAAAATAGAGTCTTTACATGAAGATGCCAACAGGAACATTGAAAAACAGTCTCAATGATATATGTCATCTGACACGGCCTTTTCTTTAAGTCAACATGCCTATAGGGGACTACCCCACCCCTATCTGCAAACTTATATGTGGCCTGTAAGTATTCCACATATACACCACAAAAAGCCTGCATCATTCTGGCAAAACTAAAATTTGCTTATTGCACTATTTTACAATTATAGTTCATCACAATTGATTAAAATTACAACAATATAGGCTATGTATCTAATTTCCAAAGATATATACTTGCAAGAATAAAACCAAGGCCTATGGGAGCTTGAAATTCCCTAAATGTATTTCCTGCATTCATTTTAATGCAGAATGTCTTTATTTAAGTTTGGTTTAGCCCAATTTAAATGTCTCATAAGGGAGGGAGGGAACCATTTATATCTAACGTAGTACTTAGCTGCATTCCTATTATATCACAGCAAAATGTAATTGCTATAAATATTTGTAACTAAATGAAACAATGGTCAGTTTTCAAGGAAGATGATGGTTTTGACACTGAGTACTTCTAAACTTTTAAGGTGGGTCCCCACGTGGCGACTAAACCACGGCAATTAAAGTTGGTCGCCTGCTGATGAAGGAGTTTGTATGTCATCAGACAACTAGTTAGTTGCTGGTGAAAAAATTCTTTAATCGCCTCATTGGGACGCTCTTGTTCTAAATCTGTGGGCAACTAGAGGACACTTTAGTATGTTGCCCGATGACTAACTAGTCGCCTGTGGCTATGGAGAAATATTAAACATGTGCAATATTTCGCTCTGAGAAACCATGGCGATTAGCTGTTTAGTCGCCAGACATTGTGGCGCCAGGTTTTAGCAAGTTGCCCGACGATTAGAATGCATAGTTGCCGTCGGTTTTTGAAATATTGGTCGCCCTGTGGGGACCAGGCTTTAGACTTCTTGTTCTTAGGGAGTCTACACTAGTGAGAGCATTCTGTAGTTGATGAGAATAGCTTTATATAAGATATAATATGGGGGAAAGTTGTGTATCTTTGCTATGTAAAAGTCTTATGGAAAAAGAAACCTGTATATGTGTGCCTTGTTTATATAAAAGTATGTGTTTTCAGAATCTGAAGAAATAGAGCCAGAAGATTCTTAGTACTCCCGCACTGTAAAAGTATTTGATGTCCATGACCTACAACTCATAGAACCTTTGACCTATGTCCTCTAGCCTAAAGTTGGAGATCAGTGAGCCATGGCTTGTGGTCTAAATCCTGTCATAAATAACACCTGCCACTCCAGAAACAGAAGATCATGGCTGTAAAAGCTCTATTATAGTTTGTGGTTTAATATTTAAAATTAGAATAATGGAGGCCACAAATTCTGGATGGTGGCCTAAATTAGAGTTTGACTGAATAACGAAATGTGACATAGAGAGTGGTAAAAACATGATTGCAACCATTTGGGAAGGTTCCAGAAATAGTGTATAAAGCCTAGAGCATCCCAATACCTATAAATAACCAACATTGATTTTCCGGTTTAAACCCACATTGAAACAAATGTACACACTGGAAAACACTATACTTTATGTATGGTGCTTAATAATGCTTTGAGATCCTAAATAGAAAAAACAAACCAAGATTTCAATTGTTTCTGAAATAACTCTAAATTCAACTAAATTTAGATCTAAAGATTTATGGTACCCAAAAGAAGTCAAGGAATGACTGGCAAAATGTGGTTTTTCATATCCTAAATGCCCCTTCAGTTGGTAAAACATATTGCGAAATAAACTTCCTCTTTGAACTTCCAAAACTAAAGTGCACTTTCAAAATTAAAGTGCGCAATATTTCTCAGTAATGTTTCTACATGTTTCTTACCATATGCTAACATAAGTAAATTAGTAATAAATTTGCAAATTCTTTTGAAAGAACCCTAGGAGCCTATGTACTATAAGATTATATGACCAGTGATATTCTCTAAGCTTTGCATTTGTGTACCGTATACAACAGATCTAGTTTTTCAAATTCCTAAACAAATTCTCAGCCCCTTTAATGTGAAGTTAAATTTTCTTTATGAACAGCTTTAGCCTTTTAGATAGAACCCATAAACGCCCTTCTCTGAGATAGTGTCCATGCAGAGCCATATTTGTTATGACACTAACTCTCAAAAAACACTCAGTCACAAAATGTTGAGACCGAGTGTCATTTTAAGACTTGGTAACTCCACAAGACACTTTATCTCAAAGACTAATCTATGCCTCAACAAGAAAATAGGGCAATCACCCCGGAACATAACTCTAAATGTAAAGTTAAAGGTTTAGGATTTATTGTTGCATGCATCATGTTTATGATTTTTTTCTTATTTTTTCCTGGCTAAATAAAGCAACCATTGTACAAACATGGACAATTGTACATCAACTTAAAAAATCACGAACTTGACAAAATAAGATAGAAAATATCTATATCCACCTCCACACCTACTCATGCACTGATGGAATTATTGCACATGGGGTGCCGACACCTCCACACCTCCATGGGAATTCACGCGCACTGATGGAATCATTGCGCATGGGGTGCCGACACCTCAACACCTCCATGCAAATCCACGCGCACTGATGGAATCATTGCGTGTGGGGTGCCGACACCTCCACACCTCCATGCAAATCCACGCGCACTGATGGAATCATTGTGTGTGGCGTGCACGAACCTCCAAATGTCTATGGGAAACCACTTGTGCTGATGGAAATCATCCTGTGTGGCTGTCGCATCATTGCGCATGCTACATGTTCAGGCATGGAGGTGTAGAGGTGCATAGCCACAGGCAATGATTTCTGTCAGTGTGTGCGGGCCTTGGCTACCCGTTGATGCATGGAGGTGTGGAGGTGCATAACAACAGGCAATTATTTCTGTCAGTGTGTGCGGGCCTTGGCTTCCCGTTGATGCATGGAGGTGTGGAGGTGCATAACAACAGGCAATGATTTCTGTCAGTGTGTGTGGGCCTTGGCTACCCGATGATGCATGGAGGTGTGGAGTTGCATAGCCTCTGGTGATGATTTCTACCAGTGCGTATGGGCCTTGGCTACCCGTTGATGCATGGTCTGTTTTAAGGGAAATCCCATAATTTGTGACGTCACAAGGACATTATTTGGGAATCCCCACCTTTCTAAAAAGGGAATTCCCAACACTCAAGAGTGTACTGACAGGAATTCTAGTTGTAGTATTAGACCTTTATATAAGGTCAAATGCAGGCTATAGACGGATGTATATTTACTCACATAAATTCATTCAATTACCTGACATTCCCAAGTTATTTTGAAAGGGGTATCCCCTAATTATGACGTAACAAGGACACAATCTAAAGCCCAGAAATTAGGGAATTTCTAAATTTTATTTTCTTTCCATCATAATTAACCCTTTAGACCCCACAGATTATACCTATGAAATGCCGGATTTCTCCAGGATTTCTATGGATTTCCCTCTGGAATTCCCTGTTTTCCTTGTAATTTATGAAGTTCAAAGTATGAACGACCACTACTAACTAAAAGTATAAAAATCTTGTCTTGAGCATTGATTAGGAAATTTCATCAGCTTTTAAAGGATATATTAGCTGTCTCTGTATGTTAAATACACATCACAGTGTTCTCCATGGAAAAACATGGACAAATTATGGAAAAATGTCTGTTTTTCCGGGCGCCCACAGCCGGATCAGGGACTACAACCTCAGGCGGCCATGGCCAGATTGGGGTCTAAAGGGTTAACTAATACTTTGAGATTTTTCATTATTTTCGTTTGAAATATCTATAGAATACCAAAGTGAAGTTAATTGGATAAAAAATAGGCGTTTGAAAATTGATGTGCAAACTTTCCTTTAAAATACTGGGAATCAGTTATCCGTGGTAGGGAGAAATTAGGTCTCATTTATTGCAACCTGGGCACCCAATCAGTGTGAGGTGGGCATCAAGAAACATAATACAAGGGGACTAATTCTTTTATATATTTGTCTTTTATTGAACTATACTCATTTCACAGGAAAATCTTCCATATATATGGAACACATACATAAATGAGTTGCCTTTGCTCAATATATCACTACCATCACCTAGTTGCGGTCAATACATATAACCAACTGAGAAGGGAGTACGAGGGCGGTTATCAGCCCCGAGCCGGGACCCCGATATCAGCCCAAGGCCAGGGCCCGAAGGGCCGGCCGAGGGCTGATATCGGGGTCTCGGCAAGGGGTGATAACCGCCCGAGTACTCCCTTCGAGGTTGGTTATGGATTTATTATACCTTTTCTGTTAGATTTGAGCTCCCACGGAAGGATGCACAGCAATCAGTGATGGTGGGACTGTGATGTTGCACATTTTTTTATGTTTTTTCATATAACTCGTTTGATATCCATCAAATCCACAAACAGTAAACAGTAAAATGTAGCTAGGAACGTTGTGCAGATGATGCATATGTTAGATTCTTTATTCCTTAATGATTTCATTTTTTCATGAATTTTAGAAAAATAAAAAGTTTCTGTATCACACTGCAGTGTGATACAAGGCTGGTTATCACCCAGGTTTGTATCACCCTGTCTTAAACTCTTAACTACTAAACTTGTATCACCCTAAGGTATAATAATAGTTATTGTAGTAGTTCTAAGTCAAATATTCAGCTTGTAGATTGAGATATCGATGTCAGTAGTCGTAGTTATGAGTCAGTACATATTATGCAAGACAATGCCCAAGGCAAAGATATGTTCAGTGTTTCTAACTATTTGTAAAAATTACACTGACCTCTGTTCATTCATTATCTCTTTCTGCAAAACATGATCCAGATGGAAAATATTTTGAATGTTTAAATAGAAGTTGAGCTAAGAGCTATATTGTATATTGATAAACCCTAACTTTTTGGGTTATTCACAAGTGTATGTAACATATGGATACAAAATATAAAAAAAAATACTGGTAGATCTGAAGGGTGTTTTAGCAAGTGAGCCATGTGTCAAACCAAAAGAAAAGGTGTACTTATATGTTTAGATATAAGTTGTATTCTTTATCTAATACATTAATTTTTAACAATTATTAACAATAGATCATTTTTATGACCTTAACTAATACATACATAATTAATTATTATACCCCATATTAGTATTACCATATAATTTCTTAAAACAATATATTTTCTGTAAGATCCAAAGCTTTACCACCGGATGGGTTAGTTAACCGTAAATCATCAGACCATAATTAAAGACCAGGATACTGTATTTTGCACACACAAACAACAAATAAGATAAATATATTGTTTTACACATTACCATATTAGGTTGGGGATACCAGTGGGTATTCATTTAATAAAAATCAAAGACAATAGAGTCACTTTAATCTGAACAGAAAATCACCAAGGTTGAGACTCTGATGGAGTTTTAGATAACTTTTGAATAATGAGCAGAGGATGGAAATTACAAGTGTATTCATCACATGCAATTTTGACCAGAATTACTCAAAATCCCTGTTTGCATCTTCTGTTGGTAGAATGATAGCTGCCTCCTGGGCCTTGTCATTCTGTAGTGATGGGTCCTTCAGCAGACGATACTCATCCTCAGCCAGGGTTGGAGAGTGATGACGGTAGAAGCAGGCGACAATGCTCCCAATCATGATCTGAACAATGAAGATTGCCATCATGTGCCAGGCAAAGATGAGATGGAGCAGCATCATGTGATGTTTGTTGTCAGGATCCCAAGTGTGATCACCCGGGAAAGGGTTGTCAACAATGAAACCAGTCTGCCAAAACCATGTCCCCTGCAGTAAAGTGAAGTATGACCTCCAAAGTCCAGCTGTCACACTTGTAGGGAAGTTCATCTCTATAACCATGCCCAGTGCAGTCATTAACGCACAGAAAGCGATCAAAAGGTGCAAGCTGGTGTAGATGGCCTCACGGCCATGAACATGGAAAAGAAAGATCATTCCCACTGTGGACATGGCCAGAGCCTGGGAAACATAGTTGACTGACTTGGGCAGGGGCACTTTATGATGTTTTAGTATATCGGTTAGGCCATTAATGAAAACAACAACGTGCATGGTCAAATGCGAGGCATTTTCTATACTGTAAGGCAAAGGGTGTCCTGGACGAATCAGTTCACCGACAAACATAACAACTGTGAGGAAGATTTTAAAAGCACCCTCAAATTCATAATTAGCTAAACATCTAGGAAGAAAAAAAAACCTGAATGTTGGTGAGTTGTAATAAGGTGAACCACTTGCCACACGGGATAGATGAAACCTGCGGAACTGACTGATGGTCCACCAGAGGCCCATCATCAGGAGGAAAGATCCTGGCAAGGTATGGCCTATCATGATGGAAAATGTTTTTATACCAGATCTTTGAGCAAATGTTCTTTAGGTATTGTACAAACTTTTCTTTAAATAAGTGGAAAAAATTGTTCAGCCAGTAAAGGATATGGTTTGTAGGTAAGTTTTTGATGAGGTCTTCTGCTGTCCAGAAAATGCCCTCTCTGAAATGAAAACAAAGAACAGTTTGTTAAATAATGGATCTTATTAATAAGAGGGGACAGTTTAACACCATACCCATTAAACGATTTTGCCTGCATCAGTGTATGAATCTATATGCAAAGCAGCATTGGCTGCCTGAATGACACAGATGTGCACATCAGTTTGTATGCCAATGGTGTGTAGGTGTTGCTTTTCCAGTCAGGGTCAGCTGACTGCTGAGCCAAAGGCCATGTCAATGGCCACACTCACCCATATTAAGCATGTTTGATAATTTGACCCATATGGCCTTTGGCATCAGTGTCCGCTGTCAGTCTATCGTCTCATGGATATGGTATTTTAATTATGTTGACATCATCTCTGTTTTAATAGCACTATTGCACAAAATATTGGGATTTAAGATTGGTCTGGAACCCTGACATACCTGTCAAGTACAGCAACTATCAGACCATTTGTCAAGTGCCTTCTCACTAACTTTATATCTTTGATCCCGATGGCAGCACAACTGTTGGCTGGGTGGTTGTAGCCTGATTAACTGGGGCCTATTATTCCCTTACCTGTCTATTTTTTGTTTGTTGTAGTAGCAGTTCTGCTGTGTAGGGAAGGGGCATTGCACTGACATTAGAAGCTAAGTAAAATATGAACTGCAAAAATCAGAAAAAAAGAAACAAAACATTTCTGTTCTAATTCAGATAGCTATAAACTACATCTTGCATAGCTTAGCTTGAGAGTTCTTTTATTTGATTTTCTCAATTTAGAATAGTTGTCATGTGACCTGGTTTCCATGGAAACCAAATGTTTGCACCAAATGTTTGCTGTATTTCTATATTTGACATTCTATTAACATTACATGAAACATGGCAACACTATACAAACTATTTTTTGTTTCAAAACAAACTACACAAACCTCCATTTTGTGTAATATCATAGCCTATTTTACCATTTTGGGTAATTTTGTAATTATTAACAATGAACCTATCCAAGTGCATGTTAAAAATACTAAATTTGCTAATTTTGTCACAAATACATTATTTTGTATGCAGGGGCCATATTTTCATAAGTGGCTTTAATAATTAGGCTAATCCTTCAAATATTGATCAATGTCTCAGTAGTATTTGTTCTGGCTGTCAATCCAAATAACACCCAAAATTGGGCCTTCAATATAATTTTGAAATTATATCCCTACTTTGGCAACCAAACCAGGCATTGTGACACACTAATCAAATTTCAGCGTATATGCCTGAACATGAAGATCAGTTACAAATGTAATGGCCCAGGTAACAAAGACACTTCATATGGCAAGCCAACAGACAGGGTGAAGGCAAATAGGAGCTTGACATTCCCCAATTGTATTTCCTGCATTTGATTTAATGTATAATGTATTGCTTGATATAAGTATAGTTTAGTTAAATTTCAATGTCACATGAAAAAAAGGACAGAGGGAATCATTCATATGTAAAGTAATACTAAACTGCATTTCCATTCGATCACAGCAAAATGCAGTTGCTAAAAAGATAGGTAACAAATAAAACAATGGTCAGTTTTCAAAGAAGATGTTGGTTTTGAGACTGAGTACTTCTAAACCATTTCATATCTTGTCCTTGGGGAGTCTACATCAGCGAGAGCATTCTGTAGTTGTTGAGAATATCTTTATATGAATTATAATACGGGGGAAAGTTGTGACTTCTTTACAGTGTAAAAAATACACATCAAAATTACGGCAAATTATGGGCAACTATGTTGCCGAACTTATACTGTAAATTTAACAGGTGACTGTAATACTTTGTGACCATAACTTTTTACAAGTGAACACCATTTAGTTTTACAGTTTACACTGGATGTAATGTTAACAGCATTGAAAGTTTTATTTTTCCTGCAATCAGACTACAGGATAATTAAGCAAATAACCAAGTATGTCCTTTGTTATTGGTTTAGCCTCGCATGGGTTGTTTGATTATTGGTGGTTAAACTTACAGGGCTATAGCTGATAAACCTTTTGTTCTAAAAAGGTGTCTACATGTTAATCCTACTGAAAAGGTGTTTTAAAACATCTTGTAAATGTTTTAGGGATGTACTGGTTGCTTGGCCATACCAAAATTAGCTGGTTAATGAGGTGATTGTCTTAATGATGATACAATAACTTAAAGATCTAACATTTTTAATCACAAAGTTCCAAATTCCTAAATGTATGAAAAAAATACTTTACTAATTATGGCCAAAAATACAGAGGGTATGATGCAAACCATTACTACTGATAGTATCACTACTGCATAGCAGTAATTTGATAACTGACTAGCCCAGCCTTATACCAGGACACCTCACATATGAAGCCTATGCTCTACCACTGAGACCTATAGGTAGGTAGAGTCCAGCTTTGCTACTCAACTGAATAAGTAGGGGTATGACAGTACTGACCTATTTTCTGTCGAATGTTGAACACCTGTATAGTAGTACTGATCCTACTCATTGGTGAAGATTATGTCAGTGTGCACTGCATGCAGTGTAAGTTAGCTTAACTGGTTTCTGGCCCCGCCAAGCCAGTTGGTTTTACAAGAGCGGCGGTGATTTGAATGCAGGAACAACAATAGGTCATTTAAAATAACAGGTTATAGGTTATCAAGTAGTAGGTCAAATTAACAAATTAATTCACAATTATACAATATCAAAATTGGTTTGTACTTGGTTTGTAATTGATTATCACTCAACAATTTGGCCACCCTGGCCTTAAAAAGCTCTTTCGAGTCTAGTTCTCGTGTACGTCGAAGTAAGCTATTCCACATTTGGGCTCCCTTAAAAAACAGAGATATTTGTATGGTACAATTTTCAGGGACAGGCAACTGTATACGCATACCATCATTGTGTCTAGTTAGCCGCCAATGGTCTACAAGCTCAGCCCTATTGGCAACTATGCTCTTCCGTATCTGAACAAGAAGTCTGAAAATATTGTATTGTTACCTGAATTCAGTTTGCAAATGCATGAGAATTTTTGTACAAACAGGGTTTAAGGGCTCCCCCTTTGTTTCATATCACCATGTCCTTACCTTATAAATGGCCAAGTCTTGTTTACCAATGCTGTGTGATGCTGACCGTTGTGATGGAAGGTGTGGAGTCTCGGACCTGCTTGTGTCGGTGGGCTTTATGAATGTTAACAGACACAGCGCAATAGAGGGATGAAGGGAGTCTGTCATGCTTGGCTGCCAAGATTCACTGTTAAAAAGTTACCCAGGGGTCTAAAATCAAATGGGCCGAGGGGGGGGTGAGGGGGGGCCGAGGGGGGGCCAAGGAGGGGCCGAGGAGGGGCGGAGGGTATATGTGTGTATGTATCTATGTATATGCATATTTGTATTATGTGAGTATGTATGTGTGTATATGTATGTATGAATGTATATGTATGTATTATCTGCTGCCCTTCATACCTCCCCTCTGTGTAAGTGAGGCAACCATGCATGGATTTAGAGAGAGGGGGGGAGCTGATGGGCCTCGGCTTCTCCCAACCCTGTTCAATCATATTTGTGGGCACCCCTTCCCCATACGTTCATGTTTGTTGGATTCCAGAACCCCCCCCCCCCCCCAAACAATTCCTGTATCCGCCCCAGGCCACTCACATCAAATCCCTTTCAATACCTGGTCATTAATTTGTCCTACTCTGGCCACTAGTAAAGGGTTTTCTAGACATTTGAAACCTCAAAAGTGTGGCCGATGGCCATGTTAGAGGGGTTGTTCCTTGTGAGGAGGAAACTGTCCATGTGGACTTATTTAGGAGGACTAGTGCATATCTATATAAGTATAGCATATATATATTATGTGTTTGTATGTATGTATGAATGTATTTATGTATCTATGTATTTATATGTATAGGTGTATGTATAGTCTTTGGTGCAATACTCCATTCCAGCCTACCTTTCATTAACCAATCTCTGTAAGTATAATGTGGCATTGACACATGGAAAATGAACAATTCATTCTTCGTATGACACTTACCCTGATTAGGTTCACTGCTCACACCGGGGTCTGTTGTTGTTTGTTGGTTTGAACCACCAGACTCAGTGGTTCTTGAGCACTGGGATATTTTTCTCTTTTTATTCAGACACCATCACACACATGCATGTGTGCTTTTTTGATGATAAGCAATGAATTATAGGTAAATTATAATACAAATTTACAAAATAATGCTCACAAAGTCATTACCTATTAATTTTGTGTTTACAGTATATACAGTAAATCTGTTGTTAAACATCTATCTTCATTTGTTACTATATGTTCCTATATTTCATACAGTAGCAATTTCCAGCATGAATGAGCCCTGTACTTTATATTTCTTTTATATACTTGTGTAAGTCGGCCCTTGGCCCAGCACCCTTAGTAGGCTGAGTAGTGGCCGGCTGGTGAGTCTTGAGAGGTGTTACTGTAGTGTGAGTCGGCCCTGGGCTTTGCACCCTTAGTAGCTGACTGCTGGGTGTCAGGTGAGCCTGGTAGAGGTGTTACTAATATATAAGAACAAGTGCCGGGGGTGTCCAAGGGACAACCCACCGGCCCAACCGTATGGCCCAAGTGCAAAACCCACAGGCCGTACGCTAGCCGGCGGGTCGTCCTTCGAACCAGAGGTTCATCGGAAGACCCGAGGACGACCCTAATGGTGTTCTATATTTTATCCCCCAAACAATTGTCCAAATATGTCTGAAACACTGTGCATGAGGAGCGGTATGTACAGCCTGTCAATATGCACTGACCCTTGTATGGCCCGCTGCTCGGCCGTGCGGGTTATAAAACAGTGCGAGTTGGCCTTGGGCTTAGTACCCTTAGTAGCTGACTACTGGGCATCAGGTGAGTCGGTTAGAGGTGTCCATCAGAACGTTAGCAGTCAAGCAAACAACCATTTTCATATATATTCCACAATAATACACAAACATTTTGATAAATATGCCTCTTCTTATGCCTCCTACCCCTCCCCTGACAGCCGGAGGAGTCCCAGGGCCAGCCTAATCCTCTGCTGGCGGCCTGAGGGGTCCCAGGGGTGGCCTACCCCTTCCCTGACGGCATGAGGGGTCCCCAGGGCCGGTCCACCCATTCCCTGGTGGCCCAAGGAGTCCTAGGGTGGGCCTACCCCTCCCCGGCTTGGGTGCAGAATTCATTGATAAGGGTCAAAAAATTCCATTTGAATGGAATTTACCTTAACTTGGAATATCAATGGAACGTTTTGAATTTGAAAATTCACCCTATTTCTTCTATTTTATTACCATGGAAGCTATAAGGTAATTTAAGTTTTAAAATGCTACAAACAAAATTATTCTTTAAGGACCTCCACAGTGAAAACAGTGAAAACAGACTCAAAACATCATTTCTAGATCAAAATTGATTGCGACTATGTCATATTAAAGAGGACATACCTGACTTAATAATCATTGCATTTGGGCATACTCACTATCATTTGAAAGCATACAACATGGTCTATATAATTGGAATTTAAGAAATCCAACATTACACATCCTTTCCCCACCTCTGGTCACATA
Organism: Lepidonotus clava; assembly: GCA_936440205.1. Lineage (NCBI taxonomy): Eukaryota > Metazoa > Annelida > Polychaeta > Phyllodocida > Polynoidae > Lepidonotus > Lepidonotus clava. The sequence continues at coordinate 4,533,698 of OW387134.1, forward strand.
TACTCCTGCTTCAAATCTCTAAATATATATGTGGAGATATGAAGTTTAGCATCGCTGACTTGACTTCCAATTTCCAATTCAATTTGTACAATTCATTGGGAATATGCATTTTACTTTCACTCTTTCTGAGACTCTGGAGACGTATAGTGAGAGGTAGCCAAAGATTGGCCCTGCAGGTCTGAGGGGTGATTTTGATAGACTCTGATCCGGAACTAGTTCTTCCATGGCCTATATGCCTCTTGGTAATAGGTCCTTTCACCCACAAGAGTTGATGGATACTAGTGGCCACTTAAAGTGTACAAGGAATTATTTTATTGGCCCTCTATGAATGGCATGTGGACCCCAAACCCCACCCCCCACTTTAATGGTTGTATGGGTGCCAGCTGGTTTATAGCCATACTTGCCATAAACCAGCAGCTGCAAAGCAAGAGAATTCCTACCTAAAATTGTTACTGGCATATAGACTGACTTAACAAAACAGTGGGTCTGACTTTACAGACTAATCCAGACCTCGTGCACCAGTCACAGTCCAGTGCACGTAGGATAAAAACCCACATGGTGGCCATAGTGTGACACTACTATGACTGGGCTTAGTAGAGAGCACTGACGTGTGACTATGATATTGATAAGGCCTCTGGGGACCTTTTCAATTGGCTATGATTAATTAAACACTTTTAATAGTAAAAATGTCCATAAAATACAAGACATCCATTTATAATGGTGTTCTATATATCAATAAAATGATTATGTTCTGCACTATAGGGACGTTGTTACAGCAAGATTCTACCTTGTTTAGCTGAAGAGTAAAACGAAGGTTTACATGGGCTAAATAGAAAATAAATGCAAGCTTATCAAACCATTAGTTGTAGGCCTGAATTACACATTAGATGGTGTGGGCTGGATTCTCATTTATTATTATCTGGGCACCCACTCAATGTGATGTGTACATCAGAAAACATAATACACAGGGACTTATTCTTTTTTCATATTATTTTTATTGAACCAAACTCATTTCACAGGACATTTTTCGATATGAATGGAATACATGAATAAATGAGTTTTCTAAGACAGGAAACTCAATATAATTATTAATAAATCACCTATCGGTAATCAGAGTTATCATGGTAGTTACGGTAGTCAATTTTCAGTTTGGAGATGAGATGTCAGTACTAATAATTATGAGTCATTTACAGGTATAATGAGATTAAGATAAAGGCAATGGATAGCAATATGTAGCATAAGTGTGATCAGTGCCTGCCAGAATCTTATGAAATATGGGTTTTTATTATTCATTTGAACAACTGAATCTAATCTTATTATTCATTTGAACAACTGAATCTAATGAATTATTCATTAGATTCAGTCTAAAATAGAATTCAAATAAATGATAAAAACCCAAATATTATATTTGTCAGCAGTTCATCCCACAACTCTACACCAATACAGTAAAGGCTATGTGGGTAAATACTTAGATTACACATTTCAGTTTTTGATCTGATTTGGTCTTTTGGCCAAGTGTATCTTACACCTCATAATAGATTTACTGTATTGCACCATAACACCTTGTATGTAAAACACTATTTTATGTACACACACAGCCTGGTGCATGGTTCTTGTGAGCCATGTACACCCCTGGATTAATCCTGTGATACATTCTGATTTCAGTAGTGAACTTTTGGAATGTTGAAGTGTATCAAATCATACAAAGTGCCCTTTTATGAATCCTAAGTATATGCAATATATATCATGCAAGGCAATGCCCAAGCAGAAGTTATATTCAGTGTTGCTATCCATTCTTAATAATTATAATACCTCTGCCTATTCATTATATCTATCTGTTTAAAAAATGTGATTCAACTGTTGTGACGTTACAATGTGACGTTCTGATAATGTTCTTCAAACATTATTTATGAGGCTGAGACTTAATGAAAATGTCACAATAACATTCTGTTTAGGTGTGGTTGAGACCTCACTGAACGAGGATGTCACAATAACATTTGTGGCCAGCTCTGCAAATTTGGGGCCTAACATATACTTTGATAGGGCTATGTTCAATATGTATACAGAAAATGACCAACAATGATCAAATAAGCAAAAATTTGACTAAAACTCAAATTTTGTGTAGTTTAGTATGAATCTTTAAAAATTTCTAAAATTTCACATGTAGTTGCCATGGTAACCGGAATGTTTATCAAATGTCAAAATGTAGAATTACTGTTATGATGAACCATTTGGTTTCCATGGAAACCAGATCATGTGATTTTTATTCTAGAATTAATAGAACCTAATAGTCGAACTTTCAAACTACATTATACAAAAAACAGATTGTACCTTTCTTCATTAGAAAAAATATGAGAGCCTTTTATTTGCATCATAATTAATGCAGTTCATATTTTACTCTATATTTAACTGTTCGTAATTCTGTCGATACCATATTTATTGCAATTTTGATGGACTTAAGGTGTCTGACCATGTCATATTCCAAAGCTTGTAGCTCAGCTTCTACTCAGAATATTTAAGAGTTGTTTACATTTTTAGAAAGCCTGAGCCTTGTTCTTCATTCACTATTCAACTCAAGTAGCCCCAAAATCACAGAGCAGGTCACAATTTGTGTAGGTTAGGGCTACACCTAACCTAATAAGATGGTCACAGTAACATCACATTTAGGTAAGGTTAAGATGTGACATATATATAATCAGAACATCACAATAACGGTCTGTTTCAGTAAGGTTGGGACCTTCCCTGGCCAGGTGGTCAAAACAACTTTCTGTTTTAGTCAGGTTTAGGCCTCAACCAATCAGAATTTCACGGAACATTATGATAACATTCTGTTTTGGTTAGGTCTCAACCTCACAGAAAAATAGTGTCAGAGTTATGCGGCATTTAAGTAAGTAACAGACAAACCAAAAGAATATGGTTGATATCATGACCATTACATCACACATTGGCTAGGTGAATATGACAGGGTTGGACACCATAAATCCATAAACAATGTTCAACAAATAGGAAAAACTGAGGTACAAACAGTCAAATATAGAGATAATTCCAAATAGAGTATCACATAACTTGAAAATGCTCCCATTCTTTATCTAAACATGGGTAAGTTTAAGCTGTTTAAGTACAATGTAGCTTAAAAATCATTTATTTTGTTAGTTCTTTGCATGACCTAGTTTCCGTGCCTACCATTTCTTTCATCTTAGCAGCATGTGTAAATTTTGACTTTCCATCTACATGCTGATTATGATGGAAGCAATTTGCAAATCTATAAAGGATTTCTACCCATCGTAATATGCAATTTCATTTTCATTTGGCTATTTTATACCATTTTCTATATAATTGCTGATTGAAGACCTAGCAAACTGTATATTCATAAAAAAAACAAATGTACAGAGTTATTTACAAGTGTGTGCAACATATGGAAACAAATAAAACACTTGTGGACCTCAAGGGTGTTGCGGCAAGTGAGCCATGTGTCAAACCCAAAAAATGGGTGTACTTTTATATTTAGATAAATGCTATATTCTTTATGTAATACATACATTTTTAACAAATTATCAACAATAGAACATTTGTACATATATTACTAATACATATATATTTTGTCATTATACACATCATTATCATTACCATAATTATAGTTTCCTAAAACAAAGTGTTTTCTGTAAGATCTTTTGCTTTACCGCTAGAATTAAGTTAGTTAACCCTAAATTATCAGAATAAAATTATAGACCAGGACACTGTATTTTCAAAACACAAACAAACAAATAAGATAAATAAATTGTTTACTATACTCGCATATCGGGTTGGGGATAGCAGTGGTTATTCATTTAATAGAAAACAAAGAAAATAGAATCACACTAGTCAGAACAGAAATTTACTTAGATAGAGACTTTTAAGATCATTTTTGAATACTAAGCAGAAAATGAAAACAAGAGATGACTTCATCACCTGCAATATTTGACCAGAACTACTCAAAATCACTGTTCACATCTTCTGTTTGTATAGTTATCACTGACTCCTGGTCGTTGCCATTCTTTAGAGAAGGATCCTTCAGGAGATGATACTCAGCCAGGGTTGGAGAGTGATGACGGTAGAAGCAGGCGATAATGCTCCCAATGATGATCTGAACAATGAAGATTGCCATCATGTGCCAGGCAAATATGAGGTGGAGCAGCATCATGTGGTGTTTGTTGTCTGGATCCCAAATGTGATCACCCGGGAAAGGGTTTACTAAAATTAAACCAGCCTGCCAAAGCCATGTCCCCTGCAGTAAAAAGAAATATGACCTCCCAAGTCCAGCTGTGAAACTTGTGGGGAAGTTCATCTCTATGAGTGCAGCCAGTGCAGTGACTATCGCACAGGAAGCAGCCAACAGGTGTAAGCTGGTGCTTATGCCATCACGACCATAAACATGGAAAAAAAGGAGCATCCCCTGTACGGACATGGCCAGAGCAAGGGAAACATAGTTTACTGACTTGGGCAGGGACACTTTATGATGCTTAAGTATATCAGTGAGGCCATTGATGAAAACAACACTGTACATGGTTAAATGTTGGCCATTTCCTGGACTATAAGGCAAAGGGTGTCCTGGAAGAAGCAGTTCACCAATAAAGAGAACGATCATGAGGAACATTTTGAATATACCTTCAAATTCATAATTAGCTAAACATCTAGGAAGAAAGAAAACCTTGAATGTTGGTGAGTTGTAATAAGGTGAACCGCTTGCCACACGGGATAGATGAAACCTGCGGAACTGGTTGATGGTCCACCAGAGGCCGAATATCAGGAAGTAAGATCCTGGAAAGATATGGCCTAAAAGGCTTGGCATGGTGGGAAAAAAGTTCAGTCTTTACACCAGATCTTTGACTAAAAGTTCCTATGCTTTTCTGCTTTTTGGGTATTATATAAATTCTTGATGAACTCTTTTATTGTCCAGAATATGCTTTCTCTGAAATAATAAAGAACAGTGTATTAATTAATGGATTTTATTAAAATGATGGGACAGTTATTAAAATGATGGGACAGTTCAAGATACCCCCTAAAGGATTTTTTTTTAAATGATGGGACAGTTCAAGATACCCCCTAAAGGATTTTGCATGCATTGGCATATGAATCTACATGCAAATCAGGATTGGCCATCGGAATGACACTTATGCATGTCAATTTAGGGCATTTCATTGAGGACATATGCAGCAAGAGAGGGGGAGTAGAATTTGCTTATGTTTCTGTAAAATTCCAATGCCTACTTGAGCCCAAGGGGGGTGGGGGGTCTAAAATTTTGGAAATTTTACGCCCATACTAATTGGAAGGCTCCTTTGTATGACAATGTTGTGTGGATATTGTCCAGTCAGAGTCAGCTGACGGCCTTGCCAAAGGCTTCACCATGGCTGCACTGGCCCACATTAAGCATGTTTGAGAATTTGATGCTGAAGCCAACAGCCAATGGCCTTCGGCATTGATGTCGGCTGTCAGTCCATCATCTAGTGGATATGGCATTTCAAATTATATTGACATGATCTCTGTTTTAATAGCACTATTGCAAAAAATATTGAGATTTAAGATTCATCTGGAACCCTGACATATCTCTCAATTACAGCCACTATCAAACCATTTGTTAAGTGCCTTCTCACTGACTTTATATCTTTGAGCCCCTTGACAGCATAGCTCTGGGCAGGACTGTTGTAGTCTGAATAACTAGTGCCTCTTTATACCCTTACCCTTCTACTTGAAGTTTGTTGTAGTAGAACTACTACTGTATAGGGAAGGGAAGTGCTCTTCCCATTTGAAGCTGAGTAAAACATGAACTGCATAAATCATGATACAAACAAAAGACTCTCAATTTTGTTCTAACGAAGTTGTTTTTTGCATAATGTAGCTTCGAGGTTCTTCTATTAGATTTTCTCAATTAAGAATAGATGTCATGTGACCTCGGTGCCCACCAGAAAACATCCAAGATACATGAGAATTTATCATGGGGGTATTTCCAGGTCCCCAATACAAAATCAAGGAAACATCCACAATACATTTTGAACATGTAACTTATGTGATTAATCTTGATAAAATCATTCACAAGATATGTTAATTCACTTACAATACTTTTTAGTGGGTGTTCAAAGGTCAATGGAACAATGTGGAGGGAGAAAGGATTGAAATAAATCAAACAAAAAATCCATGAAATATTGAAATCCAACAATCACAAAGCTAGTGATCATTAGTATTTTAATGTATCGTTGGGATGAAATATCGTGGATAGTTTTTTACTTAGCATCTCTGGTTTGCACCTAGCCGTATTTCGACATTTCGACATTCTATTGACATTACATGAAACATGGTTACAATATGCAAAATATTTTTCATTTCATATCAAACTATACAAACTTTCATTTTGTGTCATAATTATTTTATCTCATTTCACCATTTTGGGTCAAAATTTGCAAAGTTTCTCACAAATGCTTTATTCAAAAATGTGTTTATTTCTATCAAACATTTTTGTCAGTATGCAGGTACCCAGGGACCATCTAGTAACACCTAGTAATCCTTTTTCAATGTAATTTTGAAATCATATCCCTACTTTGGCAACCAAATTAGGCATTGTGCAACAATTATCAAATTTCAGTTGTTTGTCTATACATGAAAATCAGTTACAAAGATATGGGCCAAGGTTACAATGACACCGGTTGCACATGTTGGAAACACAAGGTCAAGGCAAGCTAAACCCAATTTTAAATTCTGTGTGCTATGTGGGACTCTATAGACCCCATTTCTGGTGTATGGAAACATCCGGAAGAGCCTCCTTCACCAAGGCATTAAACTCTTGGATAGGCTCCCAGAGGAGTTGTAAAAATCTGTCATGAATGTGAAATTCAAGAGGGAACTGAGATGATTTAATAATTTGTCATATAATATTGGATTTGACTGACTAGACAAACACATCTGGAAACGTTGACCCTTTCTTCTATTCATCCCATTCTCATCTAATCCAATTACTTAAATCACCTATTTTTTTCCTCTTTTTTTTCTTTTTCCTTTGACCTGAAGAACATACATATATGTGTGAAGTTGATTCAATGAAAAACACAATCAAAAGATGAAATAAAGTTATCTGTTTTGAGAAAAAGAAGTAATAGAGCCAGAAGTTTCTAGTGCTCATATACTGTAAAAGTATTCAATGTCCATGACATACTACTCCTGTCCTGACCTATACCCTCTAGCCTGAGGTAGGGGATCACTGAGGCATGGCTTGTGGTACAGATCCTGTCATACACTTCCCCTATTTACTTTCAAAATTAAAGAAATAGCTTTAGGTTTTTAGTTTAGAAATTAGACAAATCTAAAATTGTACTTCTGCTTTTTTTCATCTCTCCTTAGCTGCACGTCTGAGATAGGGTTCAGAGCCCAGTCCCTACCTTATAGGTGGTCAAGTCTTGTTGATGAATGCTCTATATTGCAAAGTGTTGTGATGGTGGGTGAAACCTGTCCGACTTCCCTGTGTTGTTGGGCCTTATGACGATGATGTTCTGGAGTTTAAGGTCACTCAGCAATTTCTTAGCTATGTCGAGACCAGCTCCGTTTTTTGTTTGTACCAGTTAGTATGACCGTATCTATGGGGATGAGAACAACAGCAATGCAAGATATGCAGCCAGCACAGCCAATACTCAAACCCGGGCCAGCCAAGTGAGAAGCAAGCACTCTACCCAATACACTATCCAGGGACCCCAACCCACTCCAAGACCCCCCACCAACACTACCTCACCCCCCCAACCCCAACCCCACCTTTTGGGCTTCATTATCTAGGTCAGACTGGGGAGGGAGTAAACTGTCATGCTTGGCTGCCAAGGGTCAATCCAAAATGGGACCCAGGGGTAACAAATGGGCCACTCTCCGGAAATCTCCTCAATTGAAGAATGCAGCATAAATTTAGTCCTGATCCCTCTGTAGGACACAATTATTGCCATTATTCAGCCTGTTTATTACCTGCACGTAGTACAGACCTTGACATTTCAGAAAATACATAGTTTTACCAATATGAAATTGGAAGAGGTGTTTGAATTATAATGGGAATGAAAAAATTGTCAGAAAATCCCATGGTAAATTATTTTCCTACTTTACCTATTTTGTAAAGGAAAGGTAACATATATTTCAATCATTTTAGTACATAAAAAGTTTGCTTTTTAATGTTGAAAAAAATCAAGAGTGACTTATATTTTCACATAAAGCAATTATGTAACGTACAGAACCAAACTTTAAGCCAACCTTACTTAATTCCAACTTACAATATCATCATTGAAATATACAGCAAGAAAAGCCCTCAGTGTGAGGTACCTCTGGTAAAAAATCTTTTCTGTATACCATATAATGGGCTTGCTAGGAACAAAAAGTGTTGCAAACTTGAAATAGTTGTGTAACGTACAGAACCAAGCTTTGTAACATACAGAACCAAGTTTTCACTAATTTGAGTGTTTTTGCAGACTGACAACCTTGATACTTGTTGTTTTTCTACTAGGTTAGATGAAGGGGATATAGTTATGTGGTATTATAAACATTTTGTTAAAATAATACAAGAATCTAGCCATATTCACAGCAGAAAAAGCTTGGTTATGTATGTTACCAGGCTTGTAACATACATAACCAAGGTTTTGGCACTTTAGCTCATGAGTTGCAAGATATACTAATCAGGAAAATCTTTCTTACTTTTTCAAGATTAGAAAATCTATATTCTTGTATTCCTGGTAGCCTGACTTTAAATATTTTACTCTTTTAATCATATTTGACCAAAAAAGCTTGGTTCTGTATGTAACAAGCTTGGTTCTGTACGTAACATAGGAAATATGATACATTATTTTCAAATCTTAATAACTTGAAGAATATTGATTATAAAGATGCCCCCTTTTGGATAATGATTACATATGCTTATGTCTTTAGTATTATGCCAAGAACACTTAATTTTATTAAGTTTGATTTTTATGCTACTTTTATTGACAAATTGAGGAATTTTCCGGAGAATGGCCCAAATGAATTCTGAACCTGATGATCCACGAAATGACATTATTTAGGACCAATGATGGACCAACGATGGACCGACAATGGACTGACAATGGACTGATGATGGACTGATGATGGACCAATGATGGACCAACTTTGGACCGATGGTGGACCGACTGTGGACCGATGGTGAACCGACGGTTGGATGACAGTGGGTTGAAGGTGGACTGATGCAGACAGACGGCGGACCGACGGTGGACCTGGACCCATTCTGGACCAATTTTTGACCGTTTCTGGACCAATTTTTGACCCATTGTCGACCAATTCTGGACCAATTCTGGACCAATTCTGGACTAACTTTATTATGTCTATGTGCTTTTGAATGTTATTTCATCCATGTTAGAGTTTATTAGATCGCAAATATCATCATAACTTGGGAAATTAAATGCATGATTGTTTAATACTTTATTGGTTGCTCTCCGATGGATATTACTATTTGTACAAAGGAAATACAATATATTTTTCGGTGTACTAACACCTTTGATATGTTTAATGCAAAAATCTTTTATTCAATTCAACAAATCAAACCATCTAATAATGTAATTTGTTTGTACTTATTTCTATTCTCAAGTAATTGGATCATTGGCTTCATAGATAATCAGGCACAAACAACTCCTTACGAGAGGTAAGGCCAAAGACTGGAATATAGTTAGAGCTGAATTTAACAAGTATAGAGAGACCCTTGAGGGGACACTAAATATTTCTGAAGACATATTGCTAAATGTTTCTAGAGACATGTCTCCCAAATATTATCAGAACTATTGCGTCTATTATTTATCTAAGAGACAACAACTCAGGTACTAATTGCGCAGTGTCAATAATTCAGTGTCGAAACTAGATTGTCCCTGTATAGAGGGGAAAATCCAGAGTCAGTCATCTAGGGGGACAGACCAACCCCCTATAAAAACAAATCAACAAACGTAGATTATTGGAGAACGTTTCCATTCGGTCTAGGTGGGGGGGGAGGGGGGGGTCATTTGCCACCACCCCTCATGGATCCACCACTGATATACTAGCTATAGAGATATCCATCCTGGTCTCCAGTAAATAAAACCAAAGATGTAGAAGAGTAAAACCAAAACCAAGAAGTAGTAGAAAAAAGCTAAATACCAACAGCTACCAAACACCATTGTAATTTCTCTTTTAATTGTTTGCTGTTAGGATATATTTCATTAATGTTGAACTGTAAAAGACTATCTATGACGAGTGTCTCCAATTTAGATATTCTCAAGATCTTACGTTATTCTGTATGGTACATATAGTTCCGATTAGAATGGTTGCCCTGGGTGATAGAGTAAAAACCTGTAAATACCATTACTGTTTTCAGAATGAGTAAACCAAAGTAAAGTGCTCGCTAAAAAGTACTCACCTGACTTTCTACACGTAGACCATAGTATTCCCAGAATGCAGGATCTATACCTTGGGATACTATATACAGAAATTGATTATGTTAATATTTCATTTCAAATTTTCATTGCAAAAGATTCTTTTATCTGCTTAAAATAGACAAAAGGAGCGAAAGAAAGAGGTCTGCTTTTACAGCAACAACAAGTGATATCAGGGAAAGAAGAAATATTTTCATAGGGATAATTATAATTGTGAATGGATTTTATATGGTTTGTAATGGCATATTTAGAGGAGAGGGCGGAGGTATATCCCCCGTCCCACCCTTTGTTTTTGTCAAATTTAGACTTTTATGTAACATTCTGGAAGATAGGGGGTGTTCCACCCCTATCTAATTAGCACACACCCACCTGTTCTAAGAGTCCTCTAGTCATAAACGATCCTTTGAATCAAGGACTGCAGAATAAACAACTACATCAAATTAAATGTGAATATCTCAATCCGGTGGCAGTGAAAAGTATTTGAATTTTAAGTTGTTTTTTTTTCTCTTGACGGAGTATTCCATGCACTACTGTTCTTTACATGCAAAATAAGTGAGGCATTTAAAGCCTTGACCCCATTTTTTTTTAAATATTTTATTTATCCTGGATAAATTATAGTTTGGCGTATGGCCGTTTTTCATTTGCTTCCAGCGTAATTACAAATCCTTTTCACAATTATATTATAAAGATGTTAGCATGACGCAGGTCATGGACTTACAAACTATAAGGGTGGTCTATATACAAAGCATTCAGTACCACCATGATCAGAACATAACAACTCCAATAAAACATGTCTATTCATGGTGACGGGGTTGGACAACTAAGGTCAAGACGCTCCATTGCGGACTAAAGTTAATTGGCCAACTAAACACCCCTGAAATCAAACCGAATATTTAAGTGCTAGTCAGCCAACATAACCACTAGAAACCTGCGTTGTTGTCTGCAAAGCTGCGCTAACCCAAACTATTAACTTTAGCTGCTCTAGACCAATTCATCCAGAGCAGTTTTCGAATGCAATTCTAAAATTGCAAGTATCAAAATTTGCATTGAATAATCTGATTACAATATATATTGATAGCTCCTTTGTATATTCCCCCAAAATGATAATTTTGAATAGCAGAAGACTGTACTTATTGCACCTTATGGGGTTGTTCTTCAATTCAACACTGCGACATGACATATTCTTAAAATCAACAAGGGACATAGAGCTTAGTGACATGGACAGACGAATTTGATATAATATAATGACATGCGACATTGTATTTTCTTAAAGTTGACATGTGACATGGAGAGCCCCATCTAGACCCCTAACTCAGACCGCAAAGACCACCCATGGCAAGTGATGCTTCAGTTAAAGCTGTGCCTGCCCAAAGAGGGGGGGGGACGTCTAAAGGCCTAAAGGAAAATTTTACTAACAAAAACATTCTCTGACCGCTCCTCTGCACGACTAAGATGACACAAAAAGGTACAATGAATAAGATGTTCTATGTTTAGATTTAACTTCTCTCTAAACTTTCATTTTTGTAAATAGTTCACTTCACACATATTTTTGTAAATAAAATGAAGATGCACAACAACTTCCTAGTTCTCAGGCATCTTTTTGAATGACCTCCAAAATAAGAGTTTAACTATGAATAACTCTGGGTATTTTTTAGTTTCATATGCCCATTTCTGTGAAGAGAATGTTTTGTATCATTAACTTTGATATCCAGATCTAGATACTGCCATACAGAATAACTTCAATTTCAATAATGCTTGGGTGATAAAATAAAGAAGAACCTTTGGGGTCATCCTCGGGGGCTGTACGACCCATGGGGATCATACTAACCTCAGGCTTTGCCCTCAGTGAGTGACGTTCCCCTCTGGGTCATACAGCCCCCCTCAGCAGCCCCCAGCGTTTCTTCTTATTATACTACAATTTGTTTACCCAGACATGTGCTATAGATGGCGCTGCAGTAAGGTGTGAATACAACGCCATAAATTGAATGGTAGAGACTCTTTTTTTTCAAACATTTTGAATGATCTCAGAAAGGTGACACTTTCTTTTTAAGATTATGTTCTTTTTATCATATTCAAGGATATATTATGAAATCTTTAGAACTTATAGAATTCATTAGATATATTCTACCGCTGTAAAAGTGTTTCCTGTCCTCCTTGTCCATATATGCTTATCTGTATCTTATCAATTCTTAGATTACCAATTTGTATTAGAATTTGTTCAGGAAATAATCCATCGTCTATTATCAACACAATATTCTATTTCAGACCTTTATGAATTAGTTTTAACAGGCGAGTGCTAGCTCTCTCCTCTAATGTGTTTTTTAGTTAGCGTTTCTTCTTTTCCTTTTCATACTTTTCACGACACCCAGCCTTAGGCCTACTTGTTCCGGCCGACCTAGAATACTATTGAGTCAGTGTTGGCCCGGGGGAGGGGGGGGGGGGGCACCAGTGGAGTGGAACGCCTCCATAATTCTCCCTATATATATGCATAAATATCAACTGCATTTTTATCTCTTATCAATGAATTGTCAAACCAACTTAAGATGTTAATAAACATATACAGATGCCATATAAAAGATAGTCAATAAATGTTTTCCATCATGTTAAACTATCTATTTAGATCAAATTATATGGGTAAATGGACGATGTTTATGACCATTCCCTCCTTTCTTACGGGAGAAACTATCACCGTTACACTCATAGAGGGATATATCACTAACTAGGAATTCTGCTTCCTCTTATTTCAAAAACCTACCCAGGAGGAGGGGAAAGGAATGTATGGGATGGGGAGGGAAAAGGGACCGTTTTTGGAAGTGCAGACAGAGGGAAATAATAAATTAGATAGAGTTATTACAATTTGAATATGCAAACCTGCAGCTATCAAATTCTTAATCAAAAAGGAAAATCCTTGAAAAACTGCAATGTATCAATTTATGATTAGATATAAAGGATCTATTAGTTCCAAAATCAAAACATCCCAGGGATAATGTAAATCACCAACAGATTATAATCATTGCAATGTACGGAAGGCTCCCAAATTGGGCTGGGCACCATATTGGTGATCTAGTATTGCTCACAATTTTGCAGCACTTATAACAAATATTTATGCTACATGTATTTGCAATAATCTTTCTGAATAACAATCAACAATAATCTTAAATTATGATTTGAAATTTCATTGTTATCTCTGACCCACGTGTTCATGATCATCACGTGTTGATCACCAGAATTTGGTCACATGACCCTGTCTGCACAAGGTCTATAGTTCTGAAAGGCCGATGATAACAGGACGTTCCATAACCCTTGGGCAGAGATTGTCCTCTTGTGTAGATTGATGTTATGTTGTTTCTGGGGTTTAGACAGATTACCAGGACTCCTGATCCTGGGATCACTGTCTAAGATTTAGCTTAAAGTCGCAATTGAAAAGTTGAAAAGTAATAATTCTAAAGTTAATTCAAGCTGTGCTTGGGAAAGTCTAACGGTCACTTGTGAAAAGTCTTACTCATGATCAAGACTAGATAATGCACCCAAGGCTATGAGGTATGAACCATAATTTTATACACACATTCTAATCTGACACAACCCGAGGCCTTAATACTTTCCACAATGTTTCAATAACAATTCCTATGAGTCGAATGATCCTAAATGTCCAAACCTTGAAATAATTCTCTTAAGTTTCTCGGTAAGTCCATGCACTGTCCCAAAATGTATGAGCCTTTGGATAAATTCCCTGAACGATCCAAGTCCTGACTGTATATTCTGAACCTATCCTAAATACATTCGATAAATATAAGTCCTTACATGACTAGAAGTCCAATCCAAATTGTAAATATTTAGTTAGGGTTTGTTCATGAGAGTGGAAGTCGGTAACCATACTGTAAGCACAAAACTAGTGTGTATTATGAGAGGGTCCCTATGGAACAATTCCCTACCTGGTGTGGTCAATGGTCAAGTTTTGTTCCTGAAAGCCGTTGCAGTTGTCAGTTTGACATCACAGTCCTCCGTGTGAAAACTTAGTGGTTAATGGCCTCTCCCCTGGTATGACCCGGTGTGAGAAGGAGTAGTAGGTCATTGTTTCTTGGTTATGCAGGTGTACATTTAAGGCCCAGTCACATTTAGAGATTAAACTTCATGCTTAAATCTGTGACAGTCATAATGTAACAGGAGGTTAAAGGTCATAATACACTACGCGTTGGCTGGCTTGCATTAGGGTCATTTTGCCCCTTCACATTGGGTCATATCAGAAACCAGTTTACATTTGAAATTAACATTTGATTTACAAACATACATGTTCATAAAATAATGGGAATCAGACACCCTGGGCACCATGACCACATGCAAATTTCTTTTTCTTTTAATTTTGTTTTATTTATCCTGTACTCAATATGTTTTTTGTCATAATACAGCATCTTTAGTTGCCCTTTGCATACAATTTTATAATAGTTGGAAAATAATGAGCCAAATGATTTGGCATTATATATCAGATCATAGGCTAAATATCGCCATTCATTTCAGAGACCAAACCATCAACATGCCAATTATCGTTGATCACGAATTGGGCCCCATGCTAAGACATTTACAATTAACATATCAAATATAACATCCCCCTCATGGATTTGATTATTTAGTTCTGACTTTTTTTTTCAGAACGATCATTGGTAACATAATCACTGTGAGGCCCGTAGGCTTAGAAAGATGGTAACAGTTATCATCCTCCCATAGTGAAGTTAATAAATACATAGTTAAGTACACATGCGATGTCACAATGGCTCGACGGATGCAACAAGGCCATGGCAACATTGTCTTAGGAACAAACGCAGCGAGGCCTAATTGTCACTCTCCTAGTCGATAGCTTAGCATGACACATTTAAAATCCTGCTTGGAGAGTGGAGTTAGGTGGCTCCAAATCATGCCCGTGATGTGGGAAATGCCATCATTTCAGAGAGTGGTTATATGGGCGATTGATGTGCCATGACTATCACGGATAAAGTATTCCTTGCATGCATGGACACAAAGTTTGCATATATATAGAGTGCAGCTTATGTGATACACCTTACATACATGGGCACATACCCGCACACACAAGGCTATCAATATCAAGGCCCAACACCTGCTTGTATGAGAATACATAATATAACCAACCAAGAAGGGGGTACGAGGGTAGTTATCACCCTGAGCCTGGGCCCCAGTATCAGCCCGAGACCAATTCCCGCAGGGCTGGTCGAGGGCTGATACTGGGGCGAGGGGTGATAACTGCCTGAGGACCCCTTTCGAGGTTGGTTATGGATTTATTATACCTTAGCCCTGAGATTCTCCATAATTAAGAACATATTACCTGCAAAATTTCACTGAGCTGGGCCACTACAGACGGCTGTAGTGGCCGTCGACGTCTGTAGTGGCCGTCCGTAGTGGCCCGTACAGCTGTAGCGGCCCCTATTATCGCCTCTCTGAGAGTAGGTGTTTAAATGCGTTTTCTATGTGTTTTGGATCATTTCTAGCCTTTATTTTGAATATCTACACATAGATTTATACGTACAAATGGGAAAATATCACAAATTTTAAGGTAAAATGTACATTAAATGCATTCTTACAGGTCGTTTCTGCGGCCGTTTCCGCGGCCGTTTTTCCCGCCAGAACTACATGTCTGTATCACCCTACAGTGTGATAAAGGGCTGGTTACCACCCAGGTGTGATACAGCGTGTGTTAAACTCTTAACTACTGAATGTGTATCACCCGAAGGTATAATAAATACTGTATGCATGGGCTTCACAAGCCATGACTGTGCCTATAACCTCAGCCCAAACTCCAATCACATGGTCTATAGTATGTTTGTCGGATGATATGAATACAACGATGTTCTATTTAAACTTTTAGGTAAACACCATGTTCTATTTAAACTTTTAGGTGAACACCATGTGCTCATTGTAATCATTTCACATTTAAAATATATAAAATTGATTAATTCTATGTAATCAAATTGGTAATTCTTTAAAATCAATTCTGTTCTAGATGCTCTTAATTATTGAATAGTAATAATTTCAAAAAGATCACTAATATGATGTCCAGTCCCCTTTTGGGATATGTGACATCATCTGCACAACATATATATATATACATACATACATACATACATACATACATACATACATACATATATATATACATATATATATATATATATATATATATATATGCAAGGTTCAAATCTTTCAGTAGTTTTTTTTTAATAATATAAGTATGCAGAGGTTATATCACTAAAGTTTAGTACATATGTACTTGAATGTTATATCAGTTGGAGAAGGACATTGGCTATGCAGCACTCCCAGTGGATTGTCAGTGCATCAAAGGGCCTGTTAGATCCCATGTTTTGCTTTATTGAATTGGTTTATTTCCTGATAATTGCCATGGATTTCCCATCAGAATTTCAGAATTCTTTATCAATTCTCCCTATCACGGATAGCTGGTTTACTCTATGTTAGGCACCTGCAGGTTAATTGTGTCTGATTTAGTAGACAAAACATCAGGAAAGACTATAGAAAATTGACAAACATTTGCTTTATTTCTATGCAAAATGAATGAATTTTCAAACCAACTTGAAAATATTGGTTATTTATAGGCATGAAATGGAAAAAATAGTGAATGCTAGTTTTCCATTATCTCAAAACAAAGTTATGTCGTGGTTCTTGAAAATGTCTATACTTATCTAGTGACTTGTCTTCATGTTTCCCAAAATGCACTTTGATTTAGGCTAGTCTGCAGGTACAATTTCATAATCAAGCTATCCATGGTTGGGAGAATTGTGGAGGGTTCAAAAATGACCCAAGCCTACCAATTTCAGTTACAAATATCTGGTTTGTAGCATTTATTAAATCAGCTTGATAACAAGACATTGGTTGCTTTTGTATGTTGTCTGCTTATCAAGGTGATCTGCTTGAAAAATATGGAAAAAAGATTTCTAGGCAGCCACAGCTGAATTGGACAGGACACCCTCAAGTGGATGTCGCCAGATTTGGATGAGTTAGAATGTGATTTTCCTACAAATGCCCCAGCAAAAGGCAGACAATATTCCCCTTTAACAAATATAACAAATAATGTAGAATAGCACTTATGGAACAAATGGAATAGAAAATGTCAAAGTATTAGTGAAATATAAAGGAAAGAAAAGAAAATTTGGGAATTCCCTTATTGCTGGGCTTTTAATTCTGACCTTACTACGTAATGATTAAGGGAAATTTCATGTTATTGAATGAATTGAAGCCCCATACCCACTAGCCCACGGCCCGCTGGTCGGTGATGATGTCGGTGTAAAATTATAAAACAAGTTTAATAAGGATAGGTGTGATTGGCATCGACGCCGACGGTCACACCGACATCGGCGCCGACGGCCGCATTGATACTCCCCAAAATCGTCTAGTGGGTATGGCACTTAAGTTGAGTGAAAGATACAAGTATCTATGGCCTGTTTGTGGCTTAATATGAATATATTATGTTATAGCTAAGATTCTTCTCTGTACACTATTGAGAGTGGGGAATTCCCTTTTCATGAAAGTTGGGGATTCCCAATTAGTGTCCTTGTGATGTCACAAATCAGAGAATTATACATGTTTGATCTGAATCACCAGAAATGTTATAGCTAAAACTCTTCTCTGTACACTATTGAGAGTGGGGAATTCCCTTTTCGTGAAAGTTGGGGATTCCCAATTAGTGTCCTTATGATGACAAAAATCAGAGAATTATACATGTTTGATCTGAATCACCAGAAAAATCACCAGGCGATTCGCCCAACGATTTTATCAAACCTGTTCATTTCAGCGTAGCATAATGACGGGCAACGAGCCCAAAATCGCCTAGTGGGTATCGGGCTTTACTTTACCCCCTAAAGGAGGAAAGAGAAAAACTGAAAATTAAATGAAGAAAATGGCAATTAGTGATGGATCAAGGAGGGTTTCAGTAAACAATCTTTACAATGAGGGTGTACCTGGATCAGAAATATCTATTTCTGGAACTGTTTCTTAACTTTTTTCTTGAACTTTTTTGTATAAAAATGTTGTTTCTTCAGATTTTTTCCCAATATAGTTTTCATCATCGAAGCAGTTTAATATTTTTATTGGGTCGACATATCAAATATATTTTTCAGCTATAGAATTCAACAGTATGAATTGACTATTCATTTGTATTCTATATACTACAATATCCTTAGTTGCTATATCTATATGGCACTTCTTTGCAACAGAAATGAATGAATGATGTCTCATTTGCAACATCACAAGGATGTAAACAGATATTTCTTTTATAAGTTTTGTTGAATTAATTTGAGACCAAGAGCCATTAAGATGTGTAGCTGGCTCTGTAAACTATGTCAAACACACACAGAGACTGGGCTTTATGAAGAACAAACTATTTAAGTGTTAAAAAGTTATCTTCTGAAAAATTGACATACAGTTTCCTGAATTTAGTTTCTTAAAACACTCAAGGCCTCCAGTCTATTTGTTTTCCCTGGCTAAAAGCCTTCCCTTACACCCTTCCCTTTCTCTTATATTACTCACTGTTACCCCAACCAATATATATTAGGGAACCTTTGAATGTAAAAGTGTAGCACATCATGCAAAGCACCCTTCTATCAATATTTAAGACACCATTAATCCATGAAAAGATGTATAACATAATAGTGCCAAGCAAGACACAAAGGGTCAAATATAGAGCAAAATGCTTGCAGCATAATACATCACTTCAATAAAATGCTCTCATCCTTTTCATCTAGATATTTTAAAGCTATTTTCGGTACAATGTAGCTTAAAGCTTCTCTTTTTTTCTAATTCTAGAAGTTTTGTCCACATGCAAACGAATCCTTTCATCTTAGTAGAATATGTATGATATTCAATCAACATTCTTGTTACCATGTCAACAAAATTTTCAAACAAAATTACTTACTATTCGAGTTATTTTAATTCCTCCCGCTGCGAAGCGGCCACCCTGCCCGTCAGGGCAAGGTGCGAGGCGGGATTATGCCGTAGTCACTTCCAATGGTTGATTACGACGCCCCTATTGGTCTCTCATAAAGAAGTGTAAGAAAAAGCTAGTATTAATGATACTTTTGTTTCACAATTTAAAAATAGAAATGTGTTTGTCTATTATTTACAACTGGACTCAAAGCATTTTCATGTAGAAACGCATTTATCAATTTTCTACGCTGCAAAACTCAGTTCCTAATGTTGGCAACGGCAATTTCTGGCTGATGCGTTTTCATGATGTTACGCTCCCAGTGTTGTCACGGTGACCAACATAATGTGTCGTTATGACGACCAATGGCGTCTCCTCCTAAACATCAGGTTTGTTTGTTGTAAAGTCTGCATTATTCTTTCATTGTCTGAGCAAGTAGGTTTGAAGTTTGAGGAGGAATTCCCGGTATTTCAGCCTCAGGAATCTCGTATGGCAGTGAAAATGTGTGCGCAAACCGCAACGTATCACCTAGCTCTGTGCTTGTGGATCCTTTGATCTATCATGGCAAGCAGTGTATGTGGAGACACACTACACATTCAACAAAAATAATAAAAAGATTGAATTGTCCATAGTCCACGTTTGTAGACTCACTCATGGCAGGTTATGTAGTACCGTCATTCTATAAAGCATTATGAGAGACTGACTATGTACGTAGGACTTCATTGTCATTATGACAGCTGTGTCACTCTCCAAGCAGACAGATAAGCACAGAAGCGTTTACATCATATTCTGCTTGGAGAGTGGAAATCGGTGGCGCCAAAACTAGGGGCGTTGGTTCTGACTTGAAATAATGCAATAATCAATCAAAAATTAAATTTCATAGTTATTTTCGGGAGGATTAAATCTTTTCCGGGATGATTACCCCATTTTCTTGTTTTAGCCAAGTTTTATCTCAATCTACTTTTAATTATGAAATATTAACAATGAAACTTATGCAAAGATAATCTTATATTATACACTACCTTTCCATTATCATAATTATAATCTCTTCAAAGAGTAATATTTTCCCTATGATCCTTATATATATAAGTATAATATGTTAGATATATGAAGTGACTACATTAGCCATATATAGCCCACCTGCTTTGAAGCTACTTATTAGGGAAAAAGTAATTCTGAAGGCATCTTATAGATGCCTTTGTTCTTACAAACAGGGGGTCACATGACCTCCGTTTATAAATTAATCTATACTAGCTCTACTTGGGTGCTGGAACTGAATGATTACTTGGAGAAACAAGTCCTTTGTTATTATTTTTGAATCAGCCCCTCCGCGCAGCGGCCACCTGGCCGTCAGGCCAGGTGAGGGGTGGTTATGCCATAGTCCCTTCCGATAGTTGATTACGACAGCCCTGTTGGCCTCTCATGAAGAAATATAATAAATGATAATTATTTATGGTATTTTTGCATAACATATTATAAGAAATGTTGTTTCTAATTATTTTCCACAATGAAATTCAAGTGCATTTGCATTTAGTTATAGATTTATCATATTTCTATGCTGTAAAACTGAAATCCGCAAGTCGGCATTGGCGAATTCCGGCAGGAGTATTTGTGGCATCATGTTGCCAGGTTTGTTGCCGTGAAACACAGGTGGCCTTTGCTACACTGTGCTGACCACTCTCCAAGCATTGGCGTTCATCACACAATTCTCCTTATTACGGTCCCAAATCTCGCAGCCTCACGCAGTCTCGCGGAGCAGTTTCCGGTCTGGCGAGAATTGCCGCGAAAGGCTTGTTTTCAAACTGAACTGCCAGGCATACTCCAGGAAAATAATGTTTTAATGTCCCTAAACTTGAGGTAAAGTGTAAATGTTATTAGCAAGTGTATTATATGTTTATCAGTGATGTTTCAGTGTGTTTTGGTGTAGTTGTCAGTTGATTTTCGATTAGAATCAGACTGTAGAACATGCTCACTTGGTTGCTAGTGCCCTGTTTACATCATGAAATGCTAACCATATTGTAGGCAAATAGCATCCTAACGTCCCCAAATGTAAGTTAAAGTGAAAGTACATGATTAATGATGGTGATGTATATGTAGATCTAAGTTATGTTTTTTTTTATGCAGTTGCCAGTTGATTTGTTTTGAGAATCGGATATGAGATTTTCTGGACATATCACACTGTGCTATTCTGACATTCTGGTAATAACTGATATCACTCCACACTGAAACAGGTCTGGAAGCCTTAATTTCATTAGCACAGTGCTAAAAATGACATATTGCATGTTAAAGATGATGGAGATCATGATCATTGCCATTCTAATTCTGTCCATGACATCCTAGGGGTCTGGACGGGGGTGGGGGGGGGGGGTCCTGATGTCGCACATCAAATTTAAATAAGGCCAAATTCTGCATGTCTGTGTCCCTTATTTTTGTCGATGTCACATGTCAAATTTAATATGTCAATGTTGCATGTCACTATAAATTTTAGCCTGTCTGTCGGGTTGTTACACCCCCGTGTCTACTGTGTCGATGTGTTGAATTTAGTGGTCAAGACCCATAGACCCTAGCTAAGTGTTCAAAATAGCAGATTTTGATGATTTTTTCAGTCTGAATTAAGACAAAATTTGGGGTTGGTGTACGCCATTTTGCATCTTTGAGTGTAGGCCTATAATTAGGCCGATTCTATTCTCACATCCACAGAAAATCACACATCTATGGGCCCATGCGCAATGACTGTAAACCCAAATTCTTTTTTGGTAACTTATAAGCATTTTAAAGGTAACATGGCTTATACCAAAATCTTGGGCTACCATAATAATTATAGCTCTGGGCAACCAAGCACAGATCTGTGGTTGCCTGATGGACAACTACGTTTTGAGGCAATTTATCGAGCCCTTACTGGGATTATGATTTGTGAAATTTATTGGTGGTATTTGAAATTTCTAATCACAAGATCAAAAGCAAAATGTGCCTGATCAGCCTAATTAGTTACGAAGATATGGACCCTGGGTAGATACACATCTAGTTTAGAAGATAAGGAAATCATTACTGGACGGGTGACCTCATACATAATGTATTTCAATTTTAGAACCTCGCATCAAACTGGACTGAGTACACTGAACATACTGGTATGCTGATTGCTGGTCGGCCCTCGCCCATCATGGAGGTAATTATTAGATACCCTATGACAATATTTCAATGCTCATGCAGGCCTATCAGCTTTGATCCTCAGTGTGTGTGTGCACTGACGTTTAATCCACATCATTTTGCAGTTGAATTTGCAAATTGAATCAATGTTGATTCAACCAATCAACTTCGAATCTATGTTGCTGCAACATTAGTTTTGCAAATTGATTCTGCATTGTACAATTACGTTGATTCAACTTTGTCATGTTGATTAGACATTATTTCTTAATAACACAGAACATTTACATACAAAACAGGATAGAATTGACAAAAGGCATAAAAATGTATATCTAAACCGAGATAATTGATAAAACATGTAGAGTTTCATAATATTGTTAAAAGTGAGATTTGTTACTGTTCTATTTCTCAACTTTTACTTTTGCTTTTCATCTACGCTTTTTGCAGGCTCCACGCAACTACACTGAACTGGCAAAATTGCCCAAATCAGCCTTGAATGGACTTTGTAGACAACATGGAATCCGTCTCAAGAATGGCAAACATGCCAAAATTAACCTACTTTGCTTAAAGTTTGGCATCTCGACAAGTGGTCCCAGCAAAGAAAACTTTCTACCACGCGAAGCTGAGTCTGGTCTAACATTTACCCAGAAAGCAGAGTTTGCTAACATGACTCCGCCCGTGGTAGAGTGTCTGACCGGTTGGTGTAAAGAACTGCTCAGTTGCCCAGATATTGACGAGGGCAAAGTAAAAAAGTACCTTCTTGACAGTCAACTACTTAATCATGATGCAGCAAAACGCTACAAAATAACCCGGCCATTTCAACTTAAACCTATGGTCCATTCCCTTCAGTTCAACCCCCTTGATTCATCGGAGACATTCTGCTTGGTACGAGCAAAATGTAACCCCTCACAATCCACCAGTGAAGACGATGTGAAAACTCTATATTGCATACTCGACAAAGTGTGTGGTATTCCCTACGGGGGATACTGCACATGCACTGCAGGGTTTGTTGTAGCTTTTTAAATAAGATATCTAAATTAATGATATATGATATTAACATTGCAGATAATATTCTAGCTATAGGCCTGCCTAAATTGTGCCAATTATATCATAGGAAAATGACAGCTTCAATCGAGGCAAATTCAAAATATGTGATATACATAACAAAAGAGAAATCAGATTGGCTCTCATTTAAAGCTGCTCTCTCATCTCTGCATTGTTAGGCAATGTCATTGGTCGCATAGTAAATTGGCGCTGCTGTACAGGAGTTTCAACATATCAAATAACAACGTCCGATGACAAAGCCACTTTAATTTTCATGACAGCCTGTAATCCCACATTTCCTTTCCAGCCCTGCTACTGGGTTGTACCACTGCACTCCAGTTCAAATATATATGCATTAATAAATACCTTTTCAATTTCAGTCATATTCTTATATATTATGTAAGTATGTATGGTAGTAGCTTGGTGGTGTTCCCTCCTTTCATGAAGCGCTCAGTGGCTTTCTTAAATAATATGTGCCCAATTTCCTCTCCTTTTTTTTGGTTTAAATTCAATACATTCAATGGTGACATAGGTTTCATATCAGGCCAAGCTAAAAACAACTTTTGTTTCCGGTGGACCGCCCGACTGGCTTTATTTTCCAGACCCAGTCGGGCGGTTTTTTTTTTGTTTTTTTCCCCTCCAAATCCTGAAAAATATTGTGTAAGTCACTGAAGAATCTCTATTGTCAACCTAATAATAGTCCTGTCATATATCGTTAGAAAGGTTATTTTCTGAGGACAATGATGCTCATTACAATAAAGCAGTTGCCTAAACACTAGAATTATCGAGAATTCCACCATCTCATGAACTAGAGGTGTATTTTATGAATAATGACATTAATGTCGGCTTCATGAATCATGGATTTCATGATTCCTAGAAAAGTGATTCCAATGAGTTGGATAAAACATTAAACAAGGTTTCCATTATACCCGCAGTGTAGGGCCTACTGTAGGGCTTGACCCGCCTACTGGGCAGGTGTAGTTCAAGTTTTACCTGCCCGATCCATTAATTCACCTGCCCCTTTTTACTTGATTAACAAAATATTATCAAAAAAAAATTGTAGACATCAACTTTTGCCTGCCCCACCACAATGTCTACCTGCCCCGGGCAGGCGGGCAATGCTTAATGTTAAGCCCTGTACTGTATTGCAGTTCCCGGCAACGGAAGACATTCCCCCCCCCCTCAAAAAAAAAAAAAAAAAAAAAAAAAAATCCCGCCCGCCCGCCCGAGTGGCCGTAATTCTGGACACCTGCTGGACCGGAAACAAACAATTTTTTTTAGGGTGGCCTCATGTATATAATTGCAAATCTGGTGGTAGGTGATAGATATTTTGTTTTGCATTTAGGTAAAAAAGACCCCCCCCCCCCATTTCATTAGATATTTATATAAAAGTAGTCAACTGCTGTAAATATAAGGCTTTAATACATGTTTCCCCTTGTTATAATCGGGTTTCCAAATTGTTTAGCTATGAATAACTGCTTTGGTTTTGCATATGTAGGAAAACTGTACCATGCCTCTTATTCTACTTTATCTCATTCTGTGGCTTATGCTCTCCATAGTGTTGTTGTGAACATCTTTGATTATTTGATTATTCGCTCCTGCCTTTTCACCTTTATAATTTCCCCCTGTAGTTTCATTTAGGATTAACAGGTCTATACCATCCCTTTTTTTTGCCTGATTGAACGCTTGATTTCAACATAATTCACATAGTTTAGTATTAGTACTGCTTACATATATATGCATTGATATTGCCTGCATGAGAGTATATGCGTTAGATATATGAATCAACAATTTGTTTCCCCTAATATATACTTTTCATAAATAGGTTAAGAAACGGGATGTACTTCCTCCATTCAATAAAGCTAAATAATTTGTGCAGTTTTAAATCTCATTATTTAGATATTTACTCAGTTTGATGCGTTAATCTATCCACCTACTCTATGATTAAACACTTTTTGTTGCACCCTTAATTTCTTAATTTTCTGTACAGTTACTGCCAGGCTTGTGGTCACATGGGGGCTATGCTGTTCTGCTTGGCCGACATCGTTTCATCCGGAGAGCATAAACTACCAGCTGATCCAACATGCACTGAAGTACCCTGTCCATGGTCAGATCCAAAAGGTACATTGCTTTTAGTTCTCATATATGTTTGCTTCAATTGACAAAAAATGTTGAGGTTTTTTTTTATGAGAAATGCCTTTAATAGATTTTTTTTCTGTGTCCCTGAAAATTAATCATTTGTTTGTAACAATACAATAGACAATAGACACGGGTTGTATAAATACAATAGGACTCATACATTGTGAAAGCAAATGCTTTATATTACATTTTTTAATAGACATCAGTGTGGGCCCTCATGTTTTCATGGCCGGGTGCAATGTGGTTTTATTTATTTGTTTGTGCTTATGTTTCTCACAATTTCATTTTTAGGTGCTGCTGTGACCCCCAAGGTGTTGCGGGAGATCAATATCAACAAGGATGACTCCCCACGGCACCGGATTAAAGGAGTCAGTGATGAATACAAGGATCACTTTAAAAAGGCAGAGGCAGAGGAACCGCTGACCTATGATGAGGCAGTGGCCCTCAGACTGGGTTTCATCAATGCAACGTTAGGGCTGGGTTACCTCGTGCCCGCCACTCACGCTCTCCATGCATCGAGGTTTGACCTACTGCCTGTCCTCCCCTCTTATCAACAACAGCTACCAGAAACCATCATGGAGCTGGCACCAGAGCTTGCTCCCTGTGCAGAGGTCATCGTTGATAGCAGTATGCCACAACCACTTGCTTGTCAACTTGATTTATCTCTTGTGGATCAGAATGTGAGCAACAGAATTGTCCGTGAGGGAATAATGAACTCTATCAGATTTAGCCGCAAGGACCGCCGTGAAATTGAGAGGGGCACGAGAGGACAAGACGAAAATGTTGAATGGTTTCGTCAACGTATGGGGTCCATCACGTCCAGTCAAATTGATGAAATTCACCGATCATCCAAGCCTGGCAGCCGAATCTCTACCGAGAGGTTAACCGCCAATTGCAACGGGAAAAAGTACAAGTTTATGAATGTTCCGCGGCGAGCCAACCGGATATCACTCAAATGGGGTACAAGTCATGAAGACGAGGCGCGTGAGGATTACCAAAAGTTGGCCTGCGCCCTTGAAGTGCATCGCAATGTCATTGTGTACCAGACTGGACTACTGATCCATCCAAATTGCCCCTTCATCCGGGCCAGTCCTGACGGGATCATCAGATGTGACTGTTGCAGGGAGAAGCGGATATTAGAAATAAAATGTCCATATACTGCAAGGAACATGGATCCATCAGAGGGAGTAGACAAGGGCAAGATTGACTATCTAGAGAGGGCGAATGGCATGGAGTGTGGTGATTTCATCTTGTCAAAAACCAAAAGGGGATATTACTCACAAGTGCAGTGTACAATGGCAACCGTAGGGGCCAAATCCTGTGACTTCTTCGTGTGGACAACCAAGTCATATTTGGTTGTACCTGTAGCGTTTGATCCCGACCATTGGATGAATATTCTGTCCTCTGCCTCCACATTCTACAGGGATAAAATCATCCCCGCTATCACTAGTGGCAGTCTGTGTGACCTGGACCAGAAGGACGAACTTGACGAGGATGACTCTTCTCAACAAGCGACTGTTGAGTCTGATCAAGTGCCAAGTACTACCTCCTTGATCACGTTCCTGGAAAGCAGTGATGAAGACCTGTCTAGCATTGACATGTCTGATATGTTGAATGGTCTTGTCTTCTCGTCAGCAACACCAATGCTGATGCCCACTACTACCCAGGTGCCAGCATCAACCGAAGACTATGTTGTGTCCCTCCCTGTCTCTGGATCACAAGGCAGTGTTGTAGCCTCGCAAGTTGACATACCAATGGCGCCAACATTGAACCCACCTGGAATTGTGGTGGTCCCTGTCACTGATTCTCAGACAGAGACCCCTGAAACTGTATATCGATGTTGCAACTGTGTCAAGATTCTCCCCGAGGATGACTATGTCGCTGACGATAATTCAGACGCTAGTGTTGGTTGTGATTGTGACTGTGGGTGTGACACTTGGTCATGCTGGACATGTGCCTCGTTCACAGAGGATATGCAAGAAGAGGGAACGAATTGGTTTTGTAATGTGTGCATCCGCTTTTGTAAAGTTTAGAGCAAATGAAAGAACACTTGGTGGTCTGTCTATGACATATATCTGCTTTTTGTTTTGTCCGACACAATGTTTTTAAGTTATGAGCATACAAAATACCTGAGTGGGATCAATGTTATGCATGTTTTATGCTTATTAAAGATATGTATTTAAATATAGGATGTAGTATATTTCAACTTTTACACATTCATGGCCTTCCAAAGACAGTCCGTGATAAAACCTGTGTGCCTTACTTAATGCTATCAAGAGGTAGGGTCTCAAAGATATGAGCATAGAAATTTGCTGAATGGGATCAATTTTATGCATCTTTTGAGTTAATCTTGTGTGTGTTTTTCTTACTTGCTTACCTGACTACCCGACCCATCTGATAAAGGCTCCGGACGTTTTTTTTAAAATGCTTCCTGGCATACCTACTTTTATCAAATTTTGAGCTATTTTTAATTAGTGGGTGTAGAATATTCCAATTTTGGAATGGGATGATACTTATTTTATTCGTCTGTGCTTTTACTGTTTTTTTTTTTGTTTCTTTTTTTTGCTACATGTAACAGCATTTTATGGTTGGATCTAGTCTGTGTTGGATTATGATTATTAATAAAAGAATATTAGTAAACATGTGTTCTGTTGAAATGATATCAGGTTTTATATAAAAGAAGGAATAAGCCAAATATTATAGAGTCCTTAATTCTTACTTTATTCTACAGTACAATCTGAATGCATAACTGAATAGAAGAACCTTATCCTTAAGATGATTTCACATGATGATAATGAGGCCTAAGTGTAAGATCTGGGACCCATCCTCATAAGGTCATGAGGAATATTTTGGAAGACAATGTGGGGGCCCCATGTCTTTTCTAGGGGCCTCGGGCCCCCGGGCCCGTGCTATTTCGACCCCTGCTCTGGCGCTGCAAGCCTATGAAACTTATCTAAAACTTTTATGACTCCTCAATAGTCAGGACGCCATCTTTGCAACCAAATTCTGCCCTATTAGGATGGATCCTGGATCTTACATTTAGGCTGATAATGAGATACATACCCATATAGAAACAAAAAAACCTGAACATTGGGCCTTGTTTAGACTGATAAATGAAAATGAATTTATATGATTGATTTATATATAAATGTACGGCATAATATTGATATATATCATGTATATATATGGGCAGAGGCTTAAAAACGAAAAGCAGGAACTTTAAAATGGCAAAGGCCAGACTGAGCCTGAACCCCCCCCCTGTACATTCTAGTATAGACTGCAGGCTTTAAGCCGGCGGCTGCACACCCCTGAAATGACATACAGAGACCACCTTGGTGACAGGGGGACTGGTGGGAGGAGGTGGGGCAGGGGCCGGTAAGGGATACTCCAGCAGGTGGCCTCTGGGTCAGGCTAGTAGATAGGTTAAATGGCACTTTGTGAGAACCCCCATTAAATAGATCATTTGTTTCTATAATAATTGAAATATTTCAGATAATAATTATGGATTTTTCGTTTATTGATTTTAGAAAATACCCGAAAACCTGAAATAACCTGATAACTGGCATCTCTGGAAAACTATTAATTGAGGTGCAGTGAAAAACATCTTAAAATACCAGTATAATAGTTGAAAATTTGATGACAGCCCCCGTGGGGGGGGGGGGACATTCAACGTTTAACGCCCGACGTTTAACTACCACATGTTAACATCTATTTCAAGGCTAACAGGGTTAAACTTTGTTTAGGTATACTTTGATTGTATGGTAAAAAAACGTCTTTTTTTTTGCAAATTTCCATACCCACTTAAGTAAAATCTATAATATGTTTATGATTTATTAGGAGATGCATGACGGGTCTCTGTTCAGTTGGCATAAGGTTTTCAAAATATATAGTTTCTATTCATCACAACTGGCATATCAATTCATAAGCAATTTCAAAATATAATTCCAGTACCATGCTTTATCTGAAATGTAGTACTTAAGTGACATAAACAGAAAAAGAAGATTTGCATGACATACATTTATTAATAAAGTGAAATTCATACATAATCATTTCTATCATTTCCAAGTAAAATGCTTGCTTCAGTAAAAACGCTTTGCAATATTATACTGCATATGTATATCCTTTCGTGTAGGCTCAAAAGAGACCTTGGATATTAGTACAAGATCAATGGGGGATATCAGAGGGAAGCCACATTACCTACAAGTTCTCATCACAGGGCATGAGGTTACCATCCACTTAAGCCATACAGCAACCTGAGGACAGCCTCATAAAGGCATGGAGCATGGGAAAGTGAGCGGTACATACAGCATGCAAACACAGATTACTTTTTATATGCACCATAACCAAATCACAGAAGTAATATTCAACAAAATAATCAATTCAACATGTCGCAATTCCCAGTACTAATACTATTCAACCTGAAGAAATGATTTTAAAATTCCATTTCACAATTGTTGGAGGTTAAAATATTGCCTTAAAATGGCCAATAGCATTTGTAAAAATACAGGAAGATAAGAACTTTTAAAGTCACTTCTAAGAACTGTTCTGAACTTTTTTCAAGCATAATTACGTTATGAACACCACCCACTCTGCCGAAGCTAAGCTAACATCAGGGGACTTATCTATTGAACTCACGGATATCACAGACATGATTTTTAAATAACATCACAAGGGTTCTCATTGGGAATCATAAAAGGGAATCCCCAATCCTGAAACATAATTTTGTGACGTCATCGATGGTGGCACCGTCTAGGGGAGTCCGTGCGCAACCTTATAATGCGTAGTCACTTTTGCCATTTTCGTGACGTCATCGCCGTTTGTTTACGTTTGGAAAAAGGGTTGAAAGTGACGCACTGTTCTTTTATCTGTATCTGGTTGCACGGACTCTCATAGAGGGCGCCCCTATTGATGATATCACTACAAAACGTAATGCAGTCGCTAATCTTTCCTTTGTAGAATCGTTGATTATATGCTGGAAAAACAGTAGAAAAACAGTATAAGAAAATTAGGATTATGTATCCCTCAGTTCAATGATTACAGAATCAATACTCTGATTAGCAATACCACACTAAAAATGTAAAATCGATTTTCAATTATTTCTTTCCTTGACTGCATACCATTTTGTCATATACCACTAGAAAGAGCATGTATTTCCGCAGATCTCACAATTTTTGCCATTTTTCTTCATATCAAAATTATTGGTCAAAGATTGAAAATATGGGTTAAGCGCTTGAATTAAAAAATCTGAAAAACGTGGCCCATATCGGTTGAATCCCAGTGAAGCAAAATATTGAGCCATCTCATATGTTAATCATGTAAAACAAAAGTATTAGAACAAGTCTAATCTAAATAAATACTCGGGATTGAATGCTTTAGAATCTCCTCTTTCCTATGGTAGTATTTGTTTTGCCCTGCCCTCAAAATTTAAAAAGTTACAATAAAATTTCTGATCAATGATTGAAGAGTCAATACAAAGAAAGTAAAATCCTGCCGTTCATTTAACGTACAATAGGGGCCTGAAAGTTAACCATGTATGCACAACAGACAAACACTTCTGAGAGGATGTTTTGCTGGGACAACTTGGCGCAGGAGTCAAGTATGTTGAAGGTACGGATCCGCTGGATGATGCGTTCGACGTGGATCCGTGCCTCGGCCACCCGTTCTGAACACTCGAATTCAGTTCGGCTCATCTGCGAACGGCCCCTTCCCTTGAAACACGGAATGATCAGCTCAACACCAAGAGCCTTCAGCTCATCTGTAATATTAAACCCTCTGTCTGTCATAACAGAGCAGCCCGGTGGTAGTGCATCAAGGAGCTGAGGGGAAGACATCGTGATATGCTTGTCAGAGGCCCTCCCCCCCCAAGCTGTCGAGACAAAGTTAACAGTTTGGTACGGCGATAAACCAACAAGAAACTTCAAGGTTTCACGGCCCTTATAGTTAGAATAGAGTTCCTTTCGGGCCTGGAGATTTGTCGGTTTTTCGACCTGAATCTCAGTACAGTCAAGAACTACGGCTAGCCCGGGGTAGTTTTCGTAGCACTTGGGTACCCCCTCCCCAACTTCAACATTTGGCATCTGGAATAGCGCAGTAAAATGAACTGATAACCAGTTCACATACGTTGTAAACAACATACTGATATGCGTGTCAGACACATTAAACAGGAGTTCGAGCTGCCGATTGCCGAACCCGGTCTTGAGCTTTACAAATACCAGAAAAAGCTCTTCACGGAAGGACATTATACGGTCAGGACCAGGTTTGTTTCGAGAAGTATGGCGCTGATGTTTGAGTGTGCCTGAACCCTTCCAATATCGCAATTTCTCAGCTCGCTTTTCTAGGTGTTGACACAACACCTCAAAAACGGCTCTGTTCGGTAAATTAGTCCACACAGGAAAGTCCTTATCTGGGAGAGTGTCTACCCGGGGAATACACTGTCTTAACCTTGCATTTTCTGCTTTTGCCTGTGCATTGACCTCATCTTGTGCCTGTTTTTCACTCATACAACCATGTTCCTTTTTTGTCTTTACATAATCGTGGTCTGTTGTTTCCCAAACTGAATCGATGTGGTATTTGTTGTCCTGGGAAGGTTTTAGGTTGGCTGGTCTACCGGAAGGCTCCTTTGGGGCAGACCTCATCTTTCTGCACTTACGAGTGGGGACACTGGTCTCATTTCCGGCTTTCAGCGCAGTTTTGGTTTGACGACCCTCAGGTTTCACTTTCCCTAGGCGTTCATTGGCACCGTTGAATATGGTAGGGATGTATCCTGGGCTGTCAACCACTGCCGTCTTTTCACCTGCAATGAGTAAAGAGTAATTGTGTCAATATTGTGTCAGTATATTACAACGTTTATCATCATAGGGAAAATGCTCAAACTATCGTCTGTGGGTTGTGAAGGTTAGGGGGGCTCTGGATGGGGGTTCCCAATGTCGCATGTCGAATTTAAAAAACGCTTATGTTGCACGTCTTTGTCGCTTATTTATCCCATGTCGAATTTAATAAATACCCATGTCACATGTCACTATGTTTTTAACCATCCCTGTCATGTCGTTAAGCCTCCATGTGGGATGTCAAATTTAAGAATTGCCCCTGTTGCTGTGTCGAATTTAGTGGTCAACCCCCCCCCCATGTTAGGGGCTCCACCCTTTTCCCTAATAATGCCACAGCTCGTGATTCCTTAAAATGTCACCCTATTTACCACTATTTAACTAAAAACGTTGGACATTCGTCCAAGTAAATATAAAAAATTGTGTGTTCAGGTAACATGGCCAGGAAGTCAATTTAATGTTGTTTTTTTTTATCTAACATAAATAATCAGTTTCTTGAAAATTCACAAACCAATTCAATCAGAAATCAATGCAATGAAATACTCAAGGGATGGGCAAAATATTAGGGCAGGTCGGGCTACCTGAACACAGCACTTTTTCTAGGTATTAACCACGTTGTTCTGTGTCAGCTCCACTTATTCCTGGCATTTAAAGTGAATTATTCTGCATAGACTCAAATACAGTAACATAATTAAAGGGGTTGTCTCGTCCTGCGGTTGTTAGGCTTGCATACACCGACGTTAGCGTTACGACAGTGCCACTGGCGTCGTAGTTTGCCCTTTCAGAACGTAATAATGCAACGTCAACGTCGTGAATTTGGCACAGTGTTAGGGTGCTTACAACTTACCAAATTACGTCCGTCTCAAGGACGAGAAAGCCCCTTTAATTGTGTGCATTTCGGATGTATCCCCATCAGCCATTTAATCAATTTATTTAGCAATATGATATTATAAAAAGCAACTATTGCTTTGGTACGTAGACTATTGATTTAATTTATCAAAACTTGCATGATTTGTGTAAAATATCAGAGCAACGTGTTGCTACCTCCTCTTCTATCTGAAAGCCAGTGTATTGTCCGTGGGTTTCTAACGTTAAGCAGTGTTCGAGACTAACGCCAGCCCGTCTGCCATTGGCCGACGATTTTTCTACAGGGCCGACAGAAACTTGAGAAATCCTTGTTAAATTGGCCTGGATGGCCGATGTCTTTTTGGGCCATCATACATGCTCTTTTAAGCCGTCAATTATACTATTTTGGGCTGTCAATGATACCTTTTTCAGCCGTCATTTATACAACAGAGATGCCACTCTTCAAACATGAAAAATACGGAACATAGTATTAAAGCTCTGACACTCAAACAAATCATATGAACACGAAATATAGTATATATAGTATATGTCATTGTGGTACCTGACACTAAATACAAATATGATTTTCTTCTCAAATTTAAGTTTTTAAAAAATTGTTGTGAAAAGCAAAAAGTACGGAAATCAGTATTTGGACAGAAAAGTGGCATTTCTGATACAATATTGGCCAGTCACGGAGCTGGGTGGGGTGGGGGTGGGGGCGCACACACCCACATTTTTGGGCTAAAATTTAGATTTTTCTTATATAAAATGGTCCTGGAAATGGAGAATTTTCGGAAATGCACCCCCCCCCCTTTTTTTTGAAAATTCCTGGATCCGCCCCTGAATTTGGTGGGCCGACGGAAAGCTATCAGGGCCAACAAGTTTTTGACACTGTCGGCCCTGATGGCCAAGAGCCAAAAAAGTTAGTCTTGAACACTGGTTAAGGGCCCCACCCCGTACCTTAACAAATTCGGGGCCGGTGACGTGTTTCCCACTTTTGGAACGTAATCTGGCGACGTTATTGGTCACGTCATGAATTTGGCGCCACCCCTAGACAGTTACAACGTATCAAATTACGTCCGTCTTATGGACGATACCCTGGCTTCAAGAGGGGTAACCCCTGAGAATACAAAAAATAGTATTTGAATTTTCAATGCTTTGTCAGTCAGGGCTGGACAAATCATTTTTTCAACTGGTTGCCCACCGGGCAACCATGGTCTCTTGTATGGTTGGCCAGTAGATTTTAGCAGTAGCCCAGGAATTTTAAAAACATTAGCTGATATCAAAATATGAAAACGTGAATCAAAATGCAAAAGAAATAAAATAATGATACGTGAAGGGTGATATTGCATACAGAACTTTTAGAATTTGTATGACTCATACTCATTTAGCAGTGCTTGAAATTAACTTTTTGTGACATCAGCCATCAGGGTTGATATTCATGACAAATTGTCAGCCCTGATAGAAAACTCTCAGCCCGAAATTTGAATAATATGAATTTGAAAATTTTAGTATAAACATTACAACTAGAAGTGCTCGGGAACTTGATAATAATCAGATTAAGTAATGTCACTGTTGAGTCACATAAAGGATGAACTTTTTTTTAAAATCGCAATTGTTTCTTCAATAAGCTGTCAGCCATCCGGGCTGATAATTTGATATTTTTGCCCAAAATCGTAATCCCTGATCAGGGATCTCCCTAGACGTGCGGGATGCGGGATTCCCGCATTAGGAATTTAATTCCCGTACATGGTGGACAAGGAGTGGGCTATTCCCGCATTAAAATTACAGAAATTAGTATCAGATATAGTAATAATACCCCACGATTTAAAAAAAATGCCCCCTCAGTGATAAGAATACCGGGCTTTTGATACTCAAAATCTTTTTCTAGGAGGAACCCTGCCTGATGAGGAAATGTAGGCTGACAGGCTGACACTAATTTCGAACACTGTTTAGGTCAAAAGGCTCTAAATTTATTGAGAAATTTTTAGTGACAGAAACTTGGTTGCCCATCGGGCAACTATCCCCTCTAATTTGGTTGTCCAGCACCTTTTTCTGGTTGTCCCGGGCGTCCCGATTTGTCAAGCCCTGGTCAGTGCTTATGAGATCCGCATTTTCCAGTGCTTTGTATAATTCTAAACCAGGGCTTGACAAATCGGGTGTCCGGACGCCCGGGACAAACAGAAAAAGGTGCTGGGCAACTAGATTTGAAGGGTTAGTTGCCCGATGGGCAACCAAGATACAGTGAAATATTTTCTGAATAAACGGCCTTCCCCCTATTGTTACAAAGCAGCACACATACACTGAAAATGGCCCTTATATAATAGACTCGTAATTCAAATTCTGTACATAGATAATAAAGTGTGATATACCATCAAAAGGCCAGTACTAGTAGTGGTACATTACCATTCGTTTATAATACATTTAGTATTTTTTGCCTCTCTTAGTATCATATCCATAGTGAATATGTTTTTTAAATACATATAACATGATAGCTTTTACTGTTCAACTATTAACATGTATTATTGTATAGGTTTTAGCATAAGATTCACACTAGCTATATGACATAAATCATATTGGATCTCGGGCTACCACTAAATAGTCCCGGGCAACCACACTAGAGACCATGGTTGCCCAGTGGGCAACCATGTGACAAAACGATTTGTCAAGCCCTGCTAAACAGTATCAAAATCGGATATGACACTCCCAAGATAGAGTAGAAAATGTAATGAATGTCACTGCTAAAGGTGCTATCCCCCTTGTCGATTTTAAGGAAGCAAAGTCCCCTGTAGAATTTAAAATATGGCCATGTCGCCCTGTCTATTTTATGACTTAGGATTATAACTCTAGGAGATGTAGAGTAGGGGAGCCAGTTTTCGCGCAGCTCTAGTTTTCGCGCATTTTACGCATTTGTATGAACGCATTTTTTCTAGAGTACTCTGAAACCTAATATTTTCCTCTGAACTACATCAGGGCGTTATTGTTTAATAAATTTGAGCTGTAAATGTTGATTTACAAATATTTAAGGATTCTAAAAGCAAAAAATATGTGATTACGTCCTGATTATGTGGAAAACTGGCAGGATGCTTGTAAAATTATTTTTTCTCAAATAACAAACAAAATTGTTAATATTTGAATAAAATGAAAATTCCAATGTCTGTAAATGCTTCTGATATTAGTTTTAGGTGATGTACCGCCATATAAGTATCAGAAATGTGATCTTTTTCAATATTTTGAGAAAATAGACCCCTGCGTGAAAACTAATGACAAAACAATAGGCAGTTGTTAGTTTTCGCACATTTCCTCAAGGTCTATATACCATAAGAGCCAACTCGTTCTTATTTTATCTTTTACTCAGGTGGAATAATGCTTTTTAATCATTTTGTGAAAAATGCACAAATATGCATATTTCTTATCATATTATCATACGTCTCTTGTTGAGATTTTTCCTAACAACATAGCATTTCTAATATGGATATTGTGAACTATGAAGAAGTCGATGACTATTTTACATGACATTTATCAAAAGATCATCATTTTCTGATGCTCCATAGATTAAATTTTCTTTCTATTAGCTATTTTACACCTTACAGATAGTTAAATGCGCGAAAACTAACAACAAAATGCGCGAAAATAGGCACCAAGTGCGCGAAAACTTAAGACTGGACATAGGTAAATGATTCAATAGAAACTAAGAGATAAAATATAATTTTTACAATTTTTTTTTTCAAATACGATTTTCCCTGCCATATCCACCCCAGAAAATCGAAAATCATAAAAAAAACAATTATTTTCAGCAATGTATGGCAGAATATCCCGTTTTAAGGCCCTTAGTGCGCGAAAACTGGCTCCCCTACTCTAATTTCGAAGTTCTATTTATAAATAAACAAAGCTAAACAAAGTCAGACTGGCTTCTCAGGGGATTGGTATGGGCTACTGTCAGCCTACTTAAAATGCAGAAAAAAAACAAGTTATCCTAAAAAAAAATTGAGATTACTTGCACAGAATACTGACATGATATAAAAGATAACTCGCTGCTATTTTTGAGCAAAGGGGAGCATTATAATGTAAAAAGCTGTGACTTTGAAAATTGTAAACATAGCTCTGACACTGTGACAGAGTGGCAGTGAGTGGGAGTGCTGTGTGACTTGTGTCAGTCAATTAAAACTTCACTTATGTTCCACTACCTCGAATATGGTGGTAATTCCTCTGAATAATCTACACATACATCTCTTTAGTTATATTCACAGGTAATTTGGACATTTATGCCTACCTCCAACAAAGTGGTCTGAACAGATGCGACTGTGTTGAGTGGGCTTCCACTCGTCCCTTGGGATGACTTTCAGCCACAACTGCAGCCTTTTCCTCTCCTTCAATGGAAAGTAGAAGTAGGATCTTTTCACACCATTCTGTTTGTCCTTACCAGAACTATTTTCACAACCAGGGGCACAGCAAAATGTCCCACTGTACTGCCTCTTTTTACCAAGTAACTTCATTGTTTTGACTTCACTGGACGCCATGATCGTACGACTGACTGCTCGGTCCCGGCAACCGGAAACTGCGCCGCCCGCAAAGGATTCTGGGATACCGCAATACGGAGAATGCATGTGCACTTTCCGTTTCTTGACTGCTTTACTGGTGGCCGTTCAGAGCTCCACCTGATTGGACAGGCACTCCACTTAGATCTACGCTTACAAGCTTATTTTTTCCATGGAAGCCCGACTGGGAGTAGAGAGTCGATCGTTTGGCTAACAACTTCCCTGCTTCGTCAGGATGCCATTACCGAAAGTGACCCCTGACCTTTGACCCAGCAGGGTCAGGTTATCCGGCAAGAGCTTATTCCCGCCACTTACTACAGCAACAAGTGTCATGTCATTTAGTGGTTGCAGTATATAGATAAAAGATAATGTGACAAAAACGTAATCTGCATTTGTCAAACGGAATAACATTTTACTACACTACTACATTACTACCCTTACACTGACGTGTATATAACTATAAGGTTTGAGGTGAAGCCTCTTGAAAATACAAGAGACCACATGTTTAGAAGTTTGAGTCAGACCAATTCGTTTTCCATAATGGCATAAAGCAGGGCCATGAGTCTGTGTATGAGTATCAGGAATTAAAAAATAATTGTCTTTTGCTAAATTATTTTGAAAATGGATCCTTGATATTGTTTCTAGCAACATGACATTTTAGATATCTTGATTATACTAATTTTCTAAATTTTAACTGTTCGGGGTAAATATTTTTTTCCGGGGTGATTACCCCATTTTCTTGTTAACACTAAGGCACCTATTTAGGGAACATGGACATTACTCAAAAACTAATCATTATGCAAAAGCTCTACCATGAGAATTAAACTAGCTCATCCTAATCATTAGAACCAAAATATAGACAAGAACAAAGGCACAAAACAAAAAAACACTTTCTACACATGCACTTATCAGGCAAGGAACTGTAGTGCATATATGATTTGGAATTGTAAACAAGAGGTCTTCTAGCTGCCAATATTAAGGGTTGAATGGAGATTCAAATGTATTCTATTATGCATACTAGGTAGGAAATGAAACAATGAGTGTCTTCATCACCTGGAATATTTGATCAGAACTACTCAAAGTCACTGTCCACGTCTTCTGTTGCTAGAGTTATCACTGACTCCTGACACTTGCCATTCTGTAAAGGTGGGTCCTTAAGCAGACGATACTCATCCATGGCCAAGGTTGGAGAGTGATGACGGTAGATGCAGGCAATAATGCTCCCTAAGATGAGCTGAATGATAAAGACTGCTGTCATGTGCCAGGCAAACATGAGGTGGAGCAGCATCATGTGATCTTTGTTGTTTGGATCCCAAATGTGGTCCCCTGGGAATGGGTTGTAGAAGAAGAAAGCCACCTGCCAAAGCCATGTACCTTGCAGTAAAGCAAAGTAGGACCGCCCTAACCCAGCCGTGATGCTTGTAGGGAAATTCATCTCAACTATTGTGGCCAGTACAGTAAGCATCACAGAGAAAGCAGCCATAAGGTGCAGACTGGTGTCAATACCACTACGACCATAGACATGAAAAACAAAGAGCATCCCCACATGGAAGTTAGCCAGAACAAGAGATGTATAGTTGATTGACTTTAGAAGGGGGACGTTATGATCCATCAGTATATCAGTGACACCATTAACAAAAAAAATAGAATACATGTTGGCCATTAGTGGAATTGTAAGGGTGTCCTGGTTTAAGCAGTTCAGTCATGATAGCAACAATTGAAAAGAACATTTTTAACAGGCCTTCACATTCCCAATTAGCTAGACGTCGAGGAAGAAAGAAAGCCTTGAAGGTTGGTGAGTTTTGATAAGGTGAGCCATTTGTCACAAGGGACAGGTGGAACCTGCGGAACTGACTGATGGTCCACCAGAGTCCAAAGATAAGGATGTAACTGCCTGCAGCAGCATGGGCTAGAGGGCTACCCATTGCTTGGATACAATCTTTGTGCAAAAATTGTCCTTGTTAGAAAATATTTTGTTGAATCCTGCTTTATAGGGAGTCTCCTTTAAAGTATGGCACTAAGCCAACAATCAGTAAACAACCCTTAAGTAGTTGGGTCTGTAGACAAGATATTGATGCTCGCTATCCAGAAAATGTCCTCTCTGAAATGAAAGCAAAGGAAGTATATTTGTAGGGATATTGCTGTAATGGAGGGACACTATTATAGTATATTGACATGAATATAGTCCCTGTTTGAAAAAGAATTATGAAGAAATATCCAAAACAATCTTTGGATTCAAGAGATAGTGCATCATTAAGTTATATTCAGGGGCACCTTATGGCATGGTTATAATGGAATCCATAAGTGTTTGTACTACACACCATTTATTTTAGTATGTAAAATTCAAAACATGATGCTGTCTCCTTTTACTTTTACTTTTATTGTTTCTTAGAACATTCAGAAAAAAGCAATGTTTCTCTAGGTCCTTCCATAAATTACACACACATGCTTAAAACAAATTCCCCCCTGACTAAATTATTTGAGGTTTCAAAACCCTCAACCAGTCCCTAACAGACCTATCCCTACCTGGTCAGTGGTCAAGTCGTGTTCCTGAAAGCCGTTTGATGTAGATAGTTGGTTGGTTTCTCAGACCTCGATGTGTAAAAGGACTTTGTAGCCTACAGCCTCTCCCATTATCTCTGGTAAGACCTGGCTTGAAAAGGAGGAGTCAGTCGTGCTTGGTTTCTCACATACATTGCCCTTCAGGCTAAATGAGGTGTATGGTTAAGGCCCAGTTACATTTAGAGATTAGACTTCATGCTTAGATCTGTGACAGTCATGTTAACAGGACGGTAAAGGCCATATTACACTACATGTTGGCTGGCTCATGTTGGGGTCACTTTGCCCCAACGAAAATAGACAATGTGCAAGAAAGGACCCAACACAAAATATATTATAGAAAAAGATTTTTGATGTTGGCATTCTCATTGGGTAAGTCATTTGCATTGCTATTTGTGTTTGTATTCATGTCAGACACTAGATTCACAGTGGTTTTTGCGCTGAGCACTAGATTTGTGTTGGTTTTCACATTCAGAACTAGATTTGCATGATTGCGTTGCCATTGATTTACAAAAACGTTAGTCAACGTTATAACATATTTTTCTTTTAATTTCTAATATGGTAAGGATTCACACTGTGTGATGTCAGAAACTCAGTTTCATCATTTGTCAGAAACCCAGTTTTCATTAAGAATTTACATTTTCACAATCATGTTTATAAGATAATAGCAATCCGACACCCTGGGCACCTTGACAATTTGAACAAAATATGT
Organism: Lepidonotus clava; assembly: GCA_936440205.1. Classification (NCBI taxonomy): domain Eukaryota; kingdom Metazoa; phylum Annelida; class Polychaeta; order Phyllodocida; family Polynoidae; genus Lepidonotus; species Lepidonotus clava. Next base: position 4,574,872 of record OW387134.1, read on the forward strand.
TTTTATTTATCCTGTACACATTATGCTTTTTGTCAAAATACAGCAACTTTAGTGGCCCTTTGGGTACAATTGTATTGTGGTTTAATGTATTGTATAATGATTTGGCATTATATATGAGATCATAGGCTAGATATCACCATTCTTTTCAGAGACCAATACATCAGCATACCTCTCCATCATCCTAGCACAGAGCAGCTGAAGAACACCAATATGGCAATGATCTGAGGTCACTATTGGTCTTAGTCTATCCAGCTCAAACCCACTGTTTCCCAAATATGTAAGAGGTATCTAGGTCATGGAAGGACTATGTGGGTCTAGGCCTAATAGAGTTTTCAACAACAAAATATTGCCTGGTGGAAAAGTGTTGTCGTGTCGCACATTTTCACAGCTAGACACATAAGTTTGAGAGGTTCGCACTAAGAATGTGCTCAGTTCTGAGGTAAATTATCATTGATTGCAAATTGGTCACCATGCTCAAAATATGAAATAAAACATCCCCCTCATGGATTGATTATGTGGTTGTGACTTATGTTTATTTTCAAAACGTAATAAGGTAAAGTCATTGGGAACGTTGTCATTGTGATGCCCGTAAGCTTAGAATGATAGTAACAGTTATCATCCTCCCATAGTCCAGTTTACATACTATGTTACAACGGCTCAGCGGATGCAATCTTTATTTCTTTCACTATGTCATCCGACAATGTCCTGGTAACATTACTTTGGCAGTGAGGCCTCATTGTCACTCTCCTAGCAGATAGCTTCGAATGACACAATTTAACCCTGCTTGGAGAGTGGCGTTGAGTGGCGCAAAATCATGGCCGTGACTTGGAAAATGCCGTAAGACTCCACTCACATGGTTAATAGTTTGTTCAGAGGATGAAAAGAATACATTATTGTCATATTCAAACTGTCCTCATAACCTTATAGGCAGAGCCTCATGCCTAATGTTTTAGTACAGTGTCTATAGACCTTGGGCAGACTTGGTCACATGGCCACTTTAAGGTTATCACCATGTGTTCATTGCAATCACGTCACATTTAAAATGTATAGAAATGATTAATTCTATGTACAAAAATTAAACTACACTTATTTATTTGAAGACCCCGTATCATCTACTTGTTTGTGGGATGAATGGGTTAAAATGGCTCCCAGATAATTCTTATATCATCCATCATCCTGGATCTAAATGTCAATATAACCTATAGGTGTATGCATTAGATGGTTCAGATGTGGTGTGCGTAATCAAGCTATGGGCCGGACTACTGTACGAGACCCTGTCACAGACTGATAACTTCTACGTCTTGTGTCATTAAATGGCATTTGTTATTTTTCTTTGGTTTGTAATATAGTATGCATGCATACATTTAATTTTCATGATAATTATGTAAGACTAAACTATATGGAAAAGTATGGAAGACTATCGTGAGGTACAGCTTGGAAGGATGTGTTCTATAACTTTATATAACCAAAGGTTGAGTTCAGGAATGACTATGTAGCATATGTTTGTTCATAATATTCCCGTCAATCTACAAAAAGATATTCATGTGGTATATCAGATTTAAGGAATTCCTTTTGACATGCTAATTGTTTATTTTTTCCTTCACTAAGCTCCATGTCACATGTTGAATTTAGGAAATAGCCATGGTTCCTCATCAATGTTAAGGGTCAACAGCCAATCCATTAGACTCTGAAGCTATTAAAGCATACGACAGCAGAGCCACAATTACCTCCCATAATTGTGTTTATGAAATTCAATTCCCATCTCATTAGAGTAGAGAAAGGAATTTTAGCCTCAGCATTAAATATTTATATTAGGCTACATAGAGGATATAAACACTTCTTTCCTTTACTCACGTAAATCCATTCAATTACCTAAGATTCCAGATTGATTTTGCAAGGGTCTTCACTTTAATATGAGATAGCATATGACATAGCAGGGGCAGAATTGGAATCGCTCGTCTGTCACGGCTCAGTGACGGCTGGACAAACAAACCCATGTGGTTGGGGTAACATGACCCCTGATGGGTGGAGGGTTCTTACTTAATGCTTACTAGCCCCTGAGGTGCGCTCCCATTGCCCGACAATTGAATCAAAACTGTTAAATTTTGAAAAATATTTATAAAATACAAGGCTCACATCCATAATAATGACTCATATATCAATGAAAAAGTTCTGCTATATGCACCCATGGCAAAAGCATTATTCAACCTTGCATGTATACAAAGTTACAGGTAGTTAAAAGTCACCAATTTAAACATGCTCAAAGAGTATGTAACACAGGCTAATCGGACCTGCACCACTGAAATCAGGTATTTCCTATGTAATTCATTAATACTTCAACATTCTCCAAATTTCAAGAAAATATTTTAGGAATACCAAAACAAAGTTAATTGATTGAACAATAATTATGCTTTTGAAAATATAATTATTTGCAAAGAACCCTTTGAGTGATTTGCAAGAAAGGTTATCATTACTATGTACTTCTGATTTATCAAGGAAATATAATCCAATTTCTGTCTATAACCAATTGAGTTCTGGATTTATTGAGATGAAATACTTATTTTACTAGGTTACAGATTCTTTTAATTCATTTATGCCTGATCCTCTGAATTATTGAATCAAAATTAATGTTGACATTAGTTACAGGGATTGGCTATGTTCTTACCCAAAACTAATATAAAATATTATATCAAATGATAAAGTGGGAAAATCTTGATGCAAATCAGTGGGCTGTAGCTTTGAAATTTGATCTAATATCTTATATTTAACTTACACATCTGTTCACCAGGTGGCCCCTGCTATTTTGTCTCCAATGGTAGTTTGGATAAAAATAGTTGATGACTACCGCTGCCATTGTTACTCTATACTACACACCGATTTCCTTCAGCATGAGAAATATGTGCATGTGTTAGTTAGATATAACCATAGTCCACTTATGTCTCTCTTACATATTCCTGATATATCTGGGCTGATGGTATGTTTTGCTTAACAAGCTATAGCGGAAAATATCTTCGTATCCAACCAAAATATTCATCTTTCGAAACAACTGTTTAGATTTCTGAGAATGTAATTTGTCTTTCATTTCATATTCATATTCATGGGTCGTATGTCGATCCAGAGGGTCTTCTATCTTTTATTACCCAAGCAAAAGACAAATAACCACAGAATTATACAAAAAAACAGCAAAGGACTCATTCTCCTCACGTAGTGTGACATCGTATATGATACACTGAACTTGGTGGAGTACAACCTGTATTTATGCGCACTCAAAAAAAACAAATCCTAAATTTTGTTTAATACGTTTTTATTTGTTTCTATAGTCTCAGGTCTTCTCAGTTTGAATTTCAGAATTTTCCACCAAGAATTAAAGATTTGCCATCAAATTAAATTGTTTTGAATCATGCTGGAACTACCAACAAGTAACGTTACATACAGGCTGGCTGTACATTAAATCCTTCTACATACTACATGACACAGGAGAGGGAACTAAATGTATATATGTTTTTTGTTTGTTTCAGGATGTATGCTTATGTATGTACATATATACATATATGTGTATGCATGTATGTGTATGCATGTATATTATACACCGATGCCAAAAGACATTACGAATACCAACCGGACAAACAGAGTCCATATTTTCGTCGTATCGGCACACTGGTCAGTATTTCTTAGTACGGCCCACCCTCCTTCGCCGTCCGCGGTCGCCATCTTTGATTTTGAGCTGAAGCTTGTACCCGGCGAGACGAGCAAGGAGGTGTCGGGGCTTTCCGGCGAACATCGGCGGACATCGGCGGACATCGGCGTGTCAATTTGAATGTTTTAAGCGATTATTTCACGAAAATGATACCATATTATTTCATTTGAGGCCAATTTAGACCTCCATATTGAATACTAGATCGATCTAAGCGGTAAACGAGAAGATAGAAAAAAAAAAAAGCATTCGGCGTAGTTCGGGTGTTTCCGGCGGAGGAAGGCGTCGTCACGTGATCAACTTCGCGCCAGATTCGCTGGAACACTCGGAGGAGGAGGATGTCCGCTCGCCGGCTTACGGTAAGAATGCCTTTTCGATCGATTCTATTGAAAATATTTTGTATCTTTTGGCGTTTAGACCTATTTTATTGTATTGCTGGCATCTCAGGGATCACGTAGATATAATTTTTTTGTGGAACAAAGACATATTTGTCGAGAATTCTTAAGTTTTATTTCTGGATATTTCAAATCTTTTTGATTCTTCGCGTCGTCTTTGCGGGATGAAACCGCCGGTGCAAAAGAAGAAACCTGTACTAGTTTCTCTTTAGGCACAAAGTGTAGGTATAACTTTAACAGAGAATGTCTTTGAACAAGGAAAATTTCGGCAACTTTTGATAAATTACATCTTGATATTGATGTTAAATGTGCCGCCACTGATGTTTGCCCCAGAGAAAAGGCCTCTCAGCATCGTCTCATCGTTGGTTTGCTGTAAGAGTAGATGGGGCAGCGGCGGGCAGTCTTGGCACTGGAAGGGCAGTTTCTCCTTCCATGGGTTCATCCCAATCCTCCTCCTGTATGGCGAGAGCCTGTAAAATACAATTAATATTATTTTTATTATTTTGAAATATTATTTGTTCACTTATCTTTACAGTTTACTGGTGAAAGATTATTTTCTTACCATTGCATGGTCTTCGGCTGGTTCCTGCACTTCATACGGACGTTTGGGCGACAAAGGGGCAGCACCCAGGGCAGCGGCAGGTCTCTTGCGGGCAGCTGATGGAGGAGCACCCAGGGCGGCCGAGGGCGGCCGACGGGCGGCCGGGGTCGGCGGCGGGGCTCCCAGGGCGGCCGAGGGGAGTGACCGGGCTGATGGAGGAGCAGCTGACGGCGGCGGAGCACCCAGGGCAGCTGAGGGGAGTGATCGGGCAGCTACAGGCGGTGACTGCAGGGCGGCTAGAGGCGGCTGGATGGTCTCCCACTGCAATCATGGATTAATATTATTATTATTCAACGCTGGATGTGCTTGATTACCATGGATTATACTGTGGCAGCTGAATTTTTTTTTTTTTTTCCCTGCTTTTTATTTATTTACATTTTTATATTTCCACTGGAGACTGGAATTTTTTTTTTATCTGCTTCTCATTTTTTGTAGTTCTCCTCTGGAGAGGGGACAGTCCCACACTTATGGATTAACACTATGGACCAGGACAAGGCACCATGCCTTAGGAACTATACTCACCTGAGGAGGGGCAGCATGGGCAGAAGGTAGGCCTGTTGTAATATCCTGGTTACTTGTGATATTGTACATTGCCTTCTGCTGGGTCAGTGAGGCAGTGCTGTAGCCCAACACACTCTGTATGTTAGTATGCCCAGACAGCTGTTGAACTATGACTGGGGGGACATTTGCCTGCATCAGCTTATTAATACAGGTCCTCCTGGTGGAATGGTTTGTGTACTTGCCTTCCATTCCTGCCTTCTTAGCCAGTTCCTTCATTATTTTGCCCAGTTCATTCTTGCCCATTGCCTGGCGCTGATACCAGCATTGGGAATGTGGGGCCCGCTTGTCATTTACAACCAAATAAAAAGGGGCATCCTCCTCCAGCATATCATATGGCCTGTGTTTTTTGTACTCTCTGTACAAATAGATGGGGCACCGCTCAGGTTTGGAAAGGTTGGGCCACAGCTTAGGCAAGAATTTCCTGGCCTTCCCCCCAAGTTGCCTGGTCTTAGTTGTCCTTTCATAGAACTCCATATACTCCCCATGTACGTTGGACTTCAGCTGGAGGTCCCCCCACCTCATTTGTCTGGCTTCCTGCCTCCCCCTGCAGCCTAGGGATTTGTTGCAGAGGAACCACAGGGTGTTCCTGAGGGTCCTGGGGGAGTGGGAGCCAAGTATGCCCTTGTTCCAGAGGTGCTCCTCATCCTCAGGTTCCAATCCTTCGGCCTGAAATTAAAAAAAATATATTTATTTATGACATAAGGCAGTTTGGGAGGGGGGCGTGGCATTTTTTCCATGTTTTAGCTTCATATTAGGCAGTTTGGGAGGGGGGCGTGGCAGTTTTTCCATGTTTTAGCTTCATATTAGGCAGTTTGGGAGGGGGGCGTGGCATTTTTTCCATGTTTTAGCTTCACATTAGGCAGTTTGGGAGGGGGGCGTGGCAGTTTTGTTGACATTCTGACTTTAAACCATCACAGGGAGGTGGGGATGGATCAGTCAGTACTGGAGGGCCCTGGCACTTGAACATACTTGAATATTAAATGGGGATGTATCGTACGACCCGTACGACCCGAGGGTCGTACGGCCGACTTTTCTGGCGGTTTTTCCATGTTTTAGCTTCACTATAGGCAGGCTAGTGTCATGGGGAGGGGGGCGTGGCACTTTTGTTTACATTCTGACTTTAAACCATCACAGGGAGGTGGGGATGGGTCAGTCAGTACTGGAGGGCCCTGGCACTTGAACATACTTGAATATTAAATAGGGATGTATCGCACGACCCGTACGACCCGAGGGTCGTACGGCGGAACTATTAACGTCAAAAACACTTGAAATACTCACTCTGTTTGGAAAGTTTCCAAGTCCCTCTGCCTTGAGTTCCTTCTTCCTACCAGCCAGGGCGTCCCTGGCACTTTTGAAAAGTTCAGATGTTACTATGTTGTGCCCGTATTTCTGGTATTCAAGGTATCTCTTAACTGAGCCGAACATGGAGCTCAATGAGCCAGGCTCGTAGCTCGTACCGTCCTGCTTACGGACGTTTATCATATAGAGCCCTAAATAAAGGTTGAGCCTGGCTGGCTCCACTTTTTCCAGGGGAGTTGGGTCGTCATGGTTGTCAACGATCCATTTCTGGAAGGCCGCGGCCTCCCGTTTGGTTTTTTTCTCCGTTTCTGGGTTCCTTTTGGACGCTATATAGTCGTCAATAATGTCCTGGGGGTCGTCCGTGAGTCCCTCAGGGTCGTCCGGGGGTCGTACATCCTCTTCTTGCACATTATTTGGCTGTTGTGGGACGTTTTCCGCGTCAAATAGGTCGGAAATGTCAAATTCAAAAATGGCGACGTCCGTGTGATTGTCCATTTTGTGGTCGTCTGCTGAGACGCCCAGTGTGACATCATACGGTCACTTTGTAAGCCAATGAAAACGGGGGTTACATGCTGGGGGCGGTCCGAACGGGTTTGTGACGTCATACGGTCACTTTGTAAGCCAATGAAAACGGGGGTTACATGCTGGGGGCGGTCCTTAGGACAGGTACGTTAGCCAATGACTAGGGACGTTACTAACGTCCGTAGGCGGACGTGTGTACGGCCCACTTTGCTCCGCTCGTGAAAACGGCGTTATTTCTTGAATTACTCATTAATTACGGTATATAATATAAGGAAAACAGACCTCGGTTGATCGTACGACCCTGAATACGAGGTGGGCGTCGAAAAAGTCCTGCCCGAGGCTGTTAGGCTGAGGGCAGGACTTTTTCTGACGTCCCAACCTCTGTAAGTTTTCCTATAATATGTATATGTACATTGGTATACATGTATTTACATGTTTATTCTTATGTATGCATGTATCAATCTATCTATATATATATATATATATATATATATATAGGTATATATTCATTGGTACAACAAGCCAGCCCAGCCTACCTTTTATTCAACAAACTGTATGTCAATATAGTGTGGCATTCCTATTTGGAAATGCACAAAAATTCTTTCTTTGTACGACACTAACCCTCTTGACCTATATGGGCCAACTCTATTTAGGTCACCTAATTTGTGTCGTACAGAGCCATTTATCTACCTGAGTCTGGTAGTGGTAGTGGTGTTAAGGCGGTGATCCACGTTGCGACAAAATTGAACCGACAGTGTACCAATTTCAAAATCAGTTCAAAATATTTTATGTCTTAAAAATCAGTCTAGAATTGGTTCAAAATCGGTTCACAGTTGGTCACAATCGGTACATGGATCGTGCCAACCAATTATTTGTCCAAACCGATTGTGGAAATTAGAAAGCTCTATATGACTATGTGAGTATTGTGTTTCATGAAGTTATGATCACCGTTTTGGTCATCCTAGCTATGTAAGTTTTTATTTTGCCTATGTGAGTTCAGGTGGATTTACGGGAGTTTATGCTTGAAGTACGAGAGTTTTGGCTTGGGTTATGAGAGTTTTGGCTTGATTTAAGGGATAGTGGTATGCCTTATGTCAGAAAAATGGCTTAGGTCTTTTGGAAGGGGTAAAGTTGTTTTGAAGGAAATTTACATGTTCGTAAATTTTATTGGCATTGCTGCCGAAAGTACGTCGTCACTGCCAAAAGTACATCGGCGGAAAATCTTTAGTACAGTTTCAGTGTAGGGAATACGGCCTTAAGTATTGCTCACAGTTACTAACACGATACGTAAGGGATAATATATGTTCCGTCCTTCTAAGATATAGTTCTCAGTGCCCATATTAACAAAGTAACTCATGGTATTTGAAATGTTTATGTGATTGATAATCTATTGCACACATTGCTTGCTTTTCAATGACTCTAACTTCTTTATTTTTTCTTCACTTATCATAAGTGGTGTCAATCATTTTGTCAAATGATAGATTGCAGTTAAGATCTATTCCCAGATATTCATATGAGTTCATGACATTGCAAATTGTATTATACGAGCCTAATTTCATTTTTTACAGAATGCATTAGAAGTACCTAAAACAAAAAAAAACAGTTGTGGCTAGAACAGTTAATAGATGAGGAAGGCAGTATTTTTAATATTGAAACTAACAGTTAGGTTTGGTGCACAGAGTCTAATCTGCAATAAGGTTTGAGAGTTGTGTTGGGGTATAGCTTTAAAGTAAGAGAGTGTGATCACCATACATTGCCACCCTTATCATACCTCTGTCTACATAGCCATTATTTGTTGAGGGGTGCTAGGAAAACTTTGGCAACTGAGGTCAGAAATGGTGGATACAGAAGAAGACCTCAACTTCTGGACTGCCATGACTGCCTTGACTGGGCCCTCCTTCGCAAGTGTCACTTCACATTGGCGTGACCTATCCCTTTACCCAGACAATGTGGCTCACGTTAACGTTATTCATTCCTCAAAATCTGACCAGTTCATTGAAAGCCCATGACAGATAATTCTCAATTCATCACCAGGGTCCACCTTGTGCCCTGTCAGGTGGATGACAGAGCTATCCCATTCCTAAACCCACGTGAGTTGGACCCTTTGTTCCTGATGCCAGGGCCAACTTGCCTTGTGCCCATGTAATACCACTGAAGCTGGTTTAATAACAAACTTAAAGCCTTAGCATCTATGTCTGGACTGGATCCTGCGACCATTGGCTCACACTCAATACAATCATGGCGGGGCCTCCCTTATGTCAGCCCTCAGTTGGTTGGTTATTGGTGTTTAGCGCAGTATCAACATCTATGATCATATCACGGCGAGAACAATGTTTGACAATTCTGTCTGGGATGATCGAATCTATGAGAAGGTAGAGACCATACCCTTACACATTTACCGAGGCAGGTGTTCTTTAATGTGCAGGATCCCATAGGCAGGGCCCTACACACAACAGCCGGTGGCCCTCATAGGAGCCTTTGATAACCCAGTTGTTGCAACTGGGAGACATGCAGAGGGGTGTAGCAGCCCTGCCAAGGCCCAGAATTGAACCCCAGCCACCCGCACAGCAGACGGTCACTCTAACCACCACCCTGCACGCCTTGTCAGCCCTTCTGTCTTCCCTGATAGACATTAGTGCTCATGGTGTCGGGCTTCCTCTGCCATCTTTCATTACATTCACCATTCTGATGCCTCAGATATTGTTACATCTCAGAACTATTCTCTGAATCTGGAGTTTAGCAGCTTGGCCTCTGTGTCTTCCTGAATCGCCAACCACATCTTCTGTTCATTAAATCACCTTACCTGTAACTTAGACCAATCAATCCCCACTAACACAGGTTTATTTCAATAAATGTATGAAAAAATCTGTAACCATGGTAACCAGGCACCCTTCCAAATAATCAGAATTGATATAAAAAAATGTTCCATTATGAATTTATTTCTTAAAAAAACTTTTTTGAGAATACTGTTAAAAGCTCTGAGAAATTCTAGGTAGCGCTTTTTCATACAAATGTATCTTAATAATAAAATTTGGGGGCTAATTTCCAGATATGGCTTAATCTGGCTGAAATTGTCCATATTGGCCTTTATTATACATGAGATACTAAAGGAAGTAGTTGATATAACATGATGAAGATCAATGTTAGGAAAATCCTAGGAACTTCAGGAGTGCTATAGTATTTTTCTTGAAGCTGTAGGTCAAATATATCCTTTCTTTAATCAACAAATACCAATAGAAATGGCCTCATCTATATGGGATACCCAATGAGAGGCCAAGTATGGCCTAATCAGGTGGAGCGGGTTCATGTGTAATGAGTTCAAAGGTCTTCACAACATAATGTTTGATTGATGATAATAATCCCATGCAGTAATAAGCCCATCCCACATTGGGTATATCCAAGGGTTGGACAAGGGTTGGACAAAAAAGCTGTATACGCCATCCTTGTTTCCAAGAGTTGGGTTTACTGAAATAAGCAAGAATTATATTTTTTCTATATCCCCAAGTACTTTTTGACCATTGAAATTCCTTAATTTTGATCAATTGACAGAATTGTAGGTTTGCCAACCAATCAAAAAGCTGTATTTCAGGGCAAAATAGGGTTTGACATTATAGGCTGAGCGGACAGGCTTTAACATTGATTCCTATGGGGAAAAGGCCAAAATACATAGCTGCATTTTACAAATTTTAGGAGCAATCTGTCAACCAAATTGCTTTGGTTAATTTTCTATTATACAACTCTCTTCAGGGAATAAGTTTGGAGCCAATTTTGAAAATATTTCATAGTAAACTTTAATGTTGGTGTAAACTGGGATGGGCTTATTAGCTTGTATGACTAGTTAAGTTGAAAAGGGAGCCCATACGAGTCCTTTAGACCTTGCGACTTATTTATTAACCCCAAACCTCCAATATACATTAATAGTTAATCAAAGTGATAGATTTAAAGAGACTGAAATAATCCTTATAATTAATTTCATACTTTCTATGATAAAATATGCATAATTGCCATGCATATGAAATTTTATCTATTTGTTGATTGAAACAATATGGTCATCTACAAACCTTAGCAGCCTCAAACACCTTAATATGTACGAAGAATTATGATGCAACATATTATTTGAATGATATAAATGGATTTTTTCAGAAATTTTCAAGATGGCTGCTAAATATCATATTGTCCCAAAAAGAATTTTGGACAACAGGTTATTTTGAAATATGGAAGTCTTGAGCTTCTTAAAACTGTTTTCAAATCAACTTTACCCCTTCAAAAACACCTTTCGACATAAGGCACACTATGAGTTCTGTTATGAAACAGTGGCTCACGAGAGTTTCAAACTCACGTACAATTTCTGTGAGCTCACATGAAACTCCTGCAGCTACAGAGATTCTTATGAAACACCCCACAGTAGTTAATTCCCCACTTAAGTATCACAAGAAATACATTGACTGATTCCTGATGATTAGACAACACTGAGTTCCAACTGTGATACATTTATAACAATTATGAGTATTCAAAACAATCGTTTCCACCTCATTTTGATTTCATCTGCTTGTGAAGGTACATACATGCATTCATGTGATGGTCACTCCATTACCCAGGTTATGTCCAACAATAGATTTAATTGCTTTTGATTGCTTGAGGAAGAAATTATGGACTACAGTTGTCCAAAAATATTTAACAGGTTAAATGTTTTTTTTTTTTGTAAACCTTATCATTTCTACAATCGTTTGCTGTTGTTTGTAGTCATTTACAAATATCTTAACCACCAATTTGTTGTTTCCACTGAACTACTTTGCTAGCGACCATCACCAATTTCTAAATCTTTCCCAGTCTCCTTGAGGAGAATGTGGCTCGCTGGAAAACGGGCTTTGTTTGACCCCTAAAGGGTACTCCTGATGGTGAACCATTTTGTTCTTGTTAATCATGTCCTTTTGTAGAATACATAATAGGAGAACTTCATCAAACACAATGAGAAGTGGATAAAGTATGGAGAGAGGTCATATAGGTTGCGTAGACCCAAAGGTTGCATTCCAATGCCAGGATAAGTTATGTTTACTAACTATGCACTGCCATTTAGTATTTCTGGTGTATTGGTGCAGTGGGCAATATTTGTGTATGCTGCCCACCTTGTTTAACTATGTAGGATGTTTTTCTCTATATTTTGTGAATTCTGAGTGGATTTGTGAGATCATTTTTTTAATGTCAGGTAAATTGATTGGAGAGAAAATCATGAGTTTTAGGGTAAACTGTTTCAGACCAGTCAAGGTAAGTACATAGTCAAGACATTGTGATACTGCCCACTTTGCTCCACTGGTAATTTACTTTCTATTTTCCTAATAACTTACAAAATATAATATAAGGAAAACTACCCTCAGTTGACCCTGAATACTTGGTGGGAAAAAAACATTTGAATCATATCTCAGTAAAGTTTTAACCTAATTAACTTGAATTTTGTGAATGTGCTTTTTACATCCTTCTGTAGGGAAATATGTCTCGCTTTTTGTTATTTAGGTCCTAGTTTTCATTTTTTGGAAAACAACATTTGGGAGTATATTTGGGAAAAGGTACCTACTTGGCCACCATGTGGCCACCAGTTTTGGAGTTTTGTTCATATCATGAAATAATTACTTGACATGTCGCCAAAAGTTATGTTTTATGATATTTCTGAAATCCCATGGATTCTTCCTAACTTTGTTTTATCGTTGTACAATATTTTATTCCTTCACAACCCAAATTAGAAAACAGGCCATCACAGCTGAATTTGGGCCAAATCTGGCAGTATCCGGTAGAAATAAACCGTTTGTTACATTAAACGTGAAATATATGGGAAAAAACTATTATTTTATATTATTTTGTGGAAAACTTACATAAAATTGTCTTAAGATGCTCATGACATTCACTAAACAATCAACATTTTCATTAGCAATGCATCATGGGAAAATCAGAATGGAATGCTTTTAGCAGAATTTCTAAGCATAATTTAGATTAGCAAGTAACCAAGGTTACAGTAAAAGTAATATCACAAATGGAAAGAACATTTATTCATGGGTAATGTAGAAATCCTTGGCCAGAGACTGCCTAGATCCAGAACCCATGCGGTGGCAGTAGCACGACACTGCCCTGACCTTATGGGTCAGTGACAGTAGGGACGTTTGTATTGGTCCCGTGAAAGTGAACCTCTACATGAATGTGAGATAAAGGGTCATGTTCACGTGGGGCACATACAAGAGGTATAGATCCTACAGGTAACACAGGTGACAGGTACTATTTATGTATAGTTAAATATTCACTTAGACATCTGGCTAGCATACGGCCCACGGGTTTCACCCTTGGGCCGTACACTAGCCTGTGGGTCGTCCGTAGGCCCGAGGACGACCCCCACGGGTCTTCTTATATTAGTATGCCCCTGTTGTGGTGATTCCCCTCAATTATTTTAGTTTGGCACAGTGCCAGGCTTTTGTATAGGACCTTCACATGTTGGGGTCTAAACTGGTCTGGTAGGCCCAGACGTGTGACCCTTTTACACTGAGAGGGGTCTTTACCCGAAACTGATCTATTTTTAGGACGACACATGTACAGGTTGACATTCATGGGAGCATTATCTATACCTCCCTAGTATCAAGGCTTATGAGGGAGCACTGACCTGTGACTAGTGGGGTACTGAGAAAGGTAGAGAGTTCTGCAAGTTACCCCTTATTCGTTCATGTTTCCAATATGTATGTCATGCGGTCTAGGTATATGTTCCCGATACAGTGATAAGGAAAATGATCACTTATCCTTATTTTAGTCTGTCAGAAATGTTTATATGTAAGTTTAAAAAGGTATCAGACTGTTTAAACACAATTCTGAATCCAAAACAGGGTCCAAAAACCATAGATCTCTGTCAGACCTACAAAAGATGATTCTATTTAAACAGAAAAATATATGTATTCTCATGCTTATTTCTGAGTGAGAGGTTCCAAAAGATAACGTAACTATCTTGCCAAGGATGTGACGTTATTATGACATTGCAGCAACATTCTGGTTGCTTCTATGATTATTTGTTCTTGATTCATACTTTTGAAGACTCCCAATCACATCATTGCAATGTACTGCTGTGATGTTGCACTGCGATATTATGATGACGTTCTGCTGGTTGTCCCCTTCAACACATACAGAATGTTCTTATAATGTTCTGTTATGGTTTGGTCTTAACCTCAGCAAAAAATGGTGAGATTTCAAACTTGTATATACATAATTTCTGATTATTCACCACCTTTCCATTGTCTTATAATTTCTTAAACAAAACCATTCTCCCAATCATCCTTATATATATATAAATGTGGATTATATATTACATTAAAATATGAAATTACCACAGTAGATAACCATACATAACAGACCTGCTTATTAGGGAAACAATAACTCTGAAGCTATCACATGGAGGCCTTTGTTCTTGACCTTATCGAGTTACTTAACCTCCCTCTATAAATTAAAGTCTACTGTCTTCTTGGGAACTGGAACTGGATGTACCACTTACAAAGGGAACACGAACATAACTCATAAACATATTTTATTATTATTGAAAAGCTCTACCACCAGAACTATGCTAGCTTATCCTAATTTCTTTTTTATTATTATTTCAATTTCGATTCCTGTGGGTTACAAGTTCTTCCATTGAATATTTCTCCATACAATATAGATGAACTCCTCCTAATACAATTTATCCATTATACAATAAGTTATTAATAATATACCACCAGAACATTATTAGTGTATACAATTACTCATATAATCGTCAATATAAACAATCTATAATATACATATTACAAGCATCAGTTACCAAAAATCACCGATATAGCAACCTCATACCATAATAACATTCAGTATAATAATACACCTTAGACACCATAAGTAAAACGTCAAACAGCAATTCTCCTCTACATGTAATATATATATTCCCCATACATTACATATCAAAATGCATAATTTGTACAATATATTTAAATCGTTTTTTGATCTGTTACACATTGCATTTCATGATCTAGTAAATCCCATTGTTTAACCATCTAACATAGGGACTTTTTTGTATTTTTGTCGAACTTGTAAACTGTTTTTTCATTTTTAGTTTTTTAGAACTTCTCAAGTTCTTATCATGATTTATAACAGAAATATTTACTGGCCTTCTGCTTTGATCATACATGATTTAAGATAGGTTCCTTTTTTCTGCACACCCTAAGAGGTTCCAGGTGATATTTCAATATAAATCATTTATCTCTAATCTTACCTCATTATTTTTACTGTATTCTATTAATCTTTCAGCCCTCTGATGTAACCTGTCCACTTTCTGGATCCTTTCCTCAGTTCTAGAATCTATTAGCAAATCTCCATAAAATAACACATAATCATCGTTTTGTATACATGTAGAGCTATTTTCTCAGTTAAAATCCTATGAATTTTATTAAAAGTGAACAATTTTGTCTGTACCTTCTTTACAATATGATCAATCTGAGTGTTCATGTTAAGACTATCATCTAAATAAATCCCTAGATATTCATAAGTGTGTACGTGTTTTAGTTCTTCTCCTATACACAATTTCCAGGACATATCAAGAGGTTTCTTTTTGAAATTTACAAACATGTATTTGGTTTTTTCCCTGTTTATGGTCAACTTATTGCAACAACACCATTTAGTTAACTCATCCAATTTAACTTGAGCATCATAAAATGCTGCACACGGAGTAGTACCACTACCTATTAGCAGAGTATCATCTGCATGCATTACACATGAATTGGTTTCAACCCTCTTAAAGATGTCATCTACATAAATTATGAAAATCAATGGACCTAGGATTGAGCCCTGGGCAGTGCCATATGTCAAGGGCAAGGTATCTGATTTTATATTATCTATAAGTGTACATTGATATCTTCCTTTTACATACAATTTCATTAGGTCAACAGCAATTAACATGAATCCATATAATTTCAATTTTTCCAATAAAATATCTTGATCTATTAAGTCGAATGTGCAAGAAAAATCTATGAATACGCAGGTACTATAGATTTGATGATTCAAAATTTCAAAAACTGTCAACGATATACTTTTACAGGGTCTGAAACCAAACTGAAATACAAATAATAATTTATTACTCTCAAAGTAATCTAATATTTGCCTATGCATAAGGCATTCCAACAGTTTACCCGGCAGACTTATTTGGGTTATTGGCCTCCAATCCTTTGCCTTAGGACTTTTATACTTAGTTTTAGGGATTCGAGTAACATATCCCATACACCATTTTGCCGGAAAATAACATTTCTTTATACAGACATTTAACAAATAAGTCAACTCTGAGATACATACCATAAAGGCATCCCGCAGTATACAAGAGCTAATATTACCAAATGCAGCTGATTTAAATATTGATATGGTTTTACCAACTCAAGTATTTGGTTTTCCGTCACATCCTCGAAACTGACATTAGTATTTACACCCCAATCCTCAGGATACCAATTATCACTGAATTTTTCTGCTTAAGTAGGCCCTGCAACTAATCACTAGAACCAAATTATTGAAAAAGACAAATGCACAAAACAAAAACAAAATTTTTTTACACATGCACTTATCAGGTTGTGGAAATCATTGCATATTTCATTGGGAAACAAAGAAATGAGAGTCAATTTTGAGGAGAAGATTCAGATGTATTTTAGTATGATAATTGCATACTAAATTGAAATGGAAACAACAAGCGCTTCGTCAATGGCAATATTTGACCAGAACTACTCAAAGTCACTGTTCACATCTTCTGTTGGTAGAGTTATTGCTGACTCCTGGCCCTTGTCACTCTGTAGTAGTGGGTCCTTCAGCAGACGATACTCATCCTTGGCCAGGGTTGGAGAGGGATGACAGTAGAGGCAGGCAATAATGCCTCCTATCATGAGCTGAATGACAAAGACTGCTGTCATGTGCCAGGCAAACATGAGATGGAGCAGCATCATGTGATCTTTGTTGTCTGGATCCCAAGTGTGATCACCCAGGAAAGGGTTGCCAACAATGAAACCAGTCTGCCAAAACCATGTCCCCTGCAGTAAAGTGAAGTATGACCTCCAAAGTCCAGCTGTCACACTTGTAGGGAAGTTCATCTCTATAACCATGCCCAGTGCAGTCATTATCGCACAGAAAGCGATCAAAAGGTGCAAGCTGGTGTCGATGCCATCACGGCCATAAACATGGAAAAGAAAGATCATTCCCACTGTGGACATGGCCAGAGCCTGGGAAACATAGTTGACTGACTTGGGCAGGGGCACTTTATGATGCTTTAGTATATCGGTTAGGCCATTAATGAAAATAACAGTGTGCATGGTTAAATGCGCGGCATTTTCTGGACTGTAAGGCAAAGGGTGTCCTGGACGAATCAGTTCACCAACAAAGAGAACAACCGTGAGGAAGATTTTAAAAGCACCTTCAAATTCATAATTAGCTAAACATCTAGGAAGAAAAAAAAACTTGAATGTTGGTGAGTTGTAATAAGGTGAACCACTTGCCACACGGGATAGATGAAACCTGCGGAACTGACTGATGGTCCACCAGATGCCCATTATCAGGAGGAAAGATCCTGGCACGGTATGGCCTATCATGATGGAAAATGTTTTTATATCAGATCTTTGAACAAAGGTTCTTTAGGTATTGTACAAACTTTTCTTTAAATAAGTGGAAAACGTTCTTCAGCCAGTAAAGGATATGGTTTGTAGGTAAGTTCTTGATGAAGTCTTCTGCTGTCCAGAAAATGCCCTCTCTGAAATGAAAACAAAGAACAGTTTATTAAATAATGGATCTTATTAATAAGAGGGAACAGTTTAACACCATACCCATTAAACGATTTTGCCTGCATCAGTGTATGAATCTGTATGCAAAACAGCATTGGCTGCCTGAATGACACAGATGTGCACATCAGTTTGTATGCCAATGGTGTGTGGGTGTTGCTTGTCCAGTCAGGGTCAGCTGACTGCTGAGCCAAAGGCCATGTCAATGGCCACACTCACCCATATTAAGCATGTTTGATAATTTGACGCATATGGCCTTTGGCATCAGCGTCCGCTGTCAGTCTATCGTCTCATGGATATGGTACTTTAAATTATGTTGACATCATCTCTGTTTTAATAGCACTATTGCACAAAATATTGGGATTTAAGATTGGTCTGGAACCCTGACATACCTGTCAAGTACAGCAACTATCAGACCATTTGTCAACTGCCTGCTCACTGACGTTATATCTTTGATCCCAATGGCAGCACAACTGTTGGCTGGGTGGTTGTAGCCTGATTAACTGGGGCCTCTTATTCCCTTACCTGTCTATTTTTAGTTTGTTGTAGTAGCAGTTCTGCTGTGTAGGGATGGGGCAGTGCACTGACATGTGCCAATGCACTTCCCATTAGAAGCTAAGTAAAATATGAACTGCAAAAATCATGGTATAAACAAAAGCTTTTTGTTCTAATGAAGATAGCTATAAACTACATCTTGCATAGCTTAGCTTGAGAGTTCTTTTATTTGATTTTCCAAATTAAGAATAGTTGTCATGTGACCTGGTTTCCATGGGAACCAAATGTTTGCACCAAATGTTTGCTGTATTTCTATATTTGACATTCTATTAAAATGACATGAAACATGGCAACAATATACAAACTATTTTTTGTTTCATATCAAACTACACAAACCTCCATTTTGTGTAATATCATAGCTCATTTTACCATTTTGGGTAATTTTGTAATTATTAACAATGAACCTATCCAAGTGCATGTTAAAAAATACAAAATTGGCAAATTTTGTCACAAATACATTATTTGGTCTGCAGGGGCCATTTTTTTTAGTGGCTTTAGTAATTAGGCTAATCCTTCACATATTGATCAATGTCTCAGTAGTATTTGTTCTGGCTGTCAATCCAAATAACAATACCCAAAAGTCTGCCTTTAATGTAATTTTGAAATTATATCCCTACTTTGGCAACCAAACCAGGCATTGTGACACGCTAATCAAATTTCAGCTTATATGCCTGAACATGAAGATAAGTTATAAATGCAATGGCCCAGGTAACAAGGACACTTCATATGGCAAGCCAACAGACAGGGTGAAGGCAAATAGGGGCTTGAAATTCCCCAATTGTATTTCCTGAATTTATTTGATTGTAGAATGTATTGCTTGATATAAATATGGTTTATTTAAAGTTCAATGTCACATGAAAAAAAGGACAGAGGGAATCATTCATATGTAAAGTAATACTAAACTGCATTTCCATTAGATCACAGCAAAATGCAGTTGCTAAAAAGATATGTAACAAATAAAACAATGATCAGTTTTCAAAGAAGATGTTGGTTTTGAGACTGACTACTTCTAAACCTTTTCATATCTTGTCCTTGGGGAGTCTACATCAGTGAGAACATTCTGTAGTTGTTGAGAATATCTTTATATGAGATATAATACGAGGAAAAGTTGTGACTTCTTTACACTGTAAAAAAAACCATCAAAATTACGGTAAATTATTGGCCACTATGTTGCCGAACTTATACTGTAAAATTAACAGGTGACTGTAATACTTTGTGACCATAACGTTTTACAGGTGAACACCATTTAGTATACAGTTTACACTGGATGTAATGTTAACAGCATTGAAAGTTTTATTTTTCCTGCAATCAGACTACAGGATAATTTAGCAAATAACCAAGTATGTCCTTTGTTATTGGTTTAGCCATCGCACCCTTTGATTGTTGGTGGTTAAACTTACAGGGCTATAGCTGATAAAGCCTTTGTACTAAAAAGGTGTCTACATGTTAATCCTACTGAAAAGGTGTTTTAAAACATCTTGTAAATGTTTTGGGGATGTACTGGTTGCTTGGCCATACCAAAATTAGCATGTTAATGAGGTGATTGTCTTAATGATGACAATCATTCGCTTAATGATAATAAACAATAACTTAAAGATCTCACATTTTTAATCACTAAGCTCCAAATTCCTAACTGTATGAAAAAAATACTTGACTAATTATGGCCAAAAATACAGAGGATATGATGCAAACCATTACTACTGATAGTATCACTACTGCATAGCAGTAATTTGATATCTGACTAGCCCAGCCTTAAACCCAGGACACCTCACATATGAAGCCTATGCTCTAGCACTGAGACCTATAGGTAGGTAGAGTCCAGCTTTGCTACTTAACTGAATAAGTAGGGGTATGACAGTACTGACTTATTGTCTGTCAAATGTTGAACACCTGTAAAGTAGTACTGATCCTACTCATTGGTGCTGATTATGTCAGTGTGCACTGCGTGCAGTGTAAGTTAGCTTAACTGGTTTCTGGCCCCGCCCAGCCAGTTGGTTTTACAAGAGTGGCGGTGATTTAAATGCAGGAACAACAATAGGTCATTTAAAATAACATAACATACATGATTAAGTAATGTGGTGGAATAATGGATTAATGGAAAAGACTCTGAGTCTACATCACAATCAATACGGACAAATGTAAGCGACCATCAACATAGTTATAGGTTATCAAGTTGTAGGTCAAATTAACAAATTAATTCAAAATCATACAATATAAAGATTAGTTTGTAATTGATTATTACTCAACAATTTGGCCACCCTGGCCTTAAAAAGCTCTTTTGAGTCTAGTTCTCATGTACATCGAAGTAAGCTATTCCACATTTGGGCTCCCTTAAAAAACTGAGATATCTGTATGGTACGATTTTTAGGGACAGGCAACTGTATACGCATACCATCATTGTGTCTAGTTACCTGCCCAACTCACCAACATTCAAGGTTTTTACCCGCACAAGCTCAGCCATATTGGCAACTATGCTCTTCCATATCTGAACAAGAAGTCTGTAAATAATGTATTGTTACCTGAATTCATTTTGCAAATGCATGAGAATTTTTCACGGCAAATTTTTGAACTCATACATTAAACAGACTCGGCTGTGTCTGAATCAATTTGCTCTAAACCGTGTCAAGGAGTGTAAGTCTTACTCCACCATTAGCCCTGAAACAGCAAAGTATCATTATACCACCCATAGCAGTGGTCGTGTTAGGTAATATTTTTGCGCCCACCTCATAGTTTCCCTTCCCCTTCTGGCATGTATATAAGTGTAAGTCAGGTGGTGTTAACTATATTGTGTCACAATAGTCCCGTCCGCTCATAGTTCTCTTAACACGCCCAACCTTCTCGATGTGCTAACGTACCTACCCTCCATTCAGGCACCAATATAATGGCCAGCAGTGGCGTACCCAGGCACCCCCCCCCCCCCCCCCGCTCAGGGCGGGAGGGGAGGGGGGGGGTTCCCATGGTGTGTGGACCCCCCTCAGATTTCTCAAATTTTACGCAATTAAACTACCAATAAAGGGAATTATCCAAATAAGGGGTTTCTGGAACCCCCTCAGATTTATCGAAGTTTGTATGCCTATAGGGGGAATGTGGGTTGTATTTGATGGCCGCGCTTTACCAGTGTTCTACTCTCACTGTACTTAGAAGTTAGAGATTAAAAGACTGTGTTTCACTCTGATCTAGTATATTTCTAAATTTAGATGAAAGATATATTATGACTCACATTATCTTTTCAATACTCTGTACAATCGGCCGTAGACTGCCAGGTACACACAAAACATAGTTTAGCGTGAAGCTGTGATCTAAGGTAAATTCTAACCTATAGCTATCATGCTCCCGAGGTTAACTAGTGTTACTATATAAGAATAAAAATAAAAGGACATTTGACACAAAGTGTAGTTATAATTCTAGTGTACTATTTTATTGCCGAATCGATTATATTAATCTTTATCCTCGGCGCACCACTCGCACAACACCTCGGAGCACATGATGCTGGCAGGCTCGCCCCCCTCACAGTCGGCGTGGTAGCACCGGCCGCAGTAGTTGCAGACCAAGTACATTCTGAAATATTAAGGAGGCATGTTTAAATACACATTTCTTTAAATTTTGTGCACGAACTAATCAGACCATCACCAATCACAATCTTTAGTAACTGTACGAAATTCGGCGTTCACTCCAACGTCAACATTAAGATTCTATGCCCTCGTTATTTTTTGCCTAGTAGCATCATCGAAAATCATTGCCGCTATATAATATTACTTATTATGAAAAAAAAAACGGCGTACCTGTAGTTGCTATCCAAGAATATGGCCTGCGGTTGTGTGGCGTGTTGGTCTTCGGCAAACGTTTCCATCGCCTTCCACCTTTGGTCCGTTAAGTACTCCTCCTGCTCCTGAAAAAAATTGTGTGGTTATAGTTAAATGTGCAAAAGTCAATTTTGCACTTACTACATACCAGCGTGTCCCTCGTAATATTGGCAAATTTCAGAACAATTGTACTCGTGAAATCGCCGCACTCATCATTTTGTTTTGTTTATACATATTTCCCTTCATACGCTTACATGTTTTATTTCCCCCTTAGCTTCATCGTGTAAATACAAATGTACCAACCTGGGTCGGATCCTCCGAACAGTAGACACACGTCCACTCTGATGGGCCGTCCGGGAGCTGCTGTTAGTTGTGCGTCCTGGAAAAAAATTCAAAAATCATCATACCGTCCATCATTTCAACATAGGTGGTCGAAACTACCAAATCATCGGCATGTCAATTTTTCTCCCCCAATCTCTGTTTCATGTTATTGTGCCAGTCTGATAAATTTGCAATTTTTAAATTGTCAAAAAAAGAGCCTGTTGTTTCAGCATGTTACATGAATTCGAGCGACCACAACTATGTCCGATCGCGAGTCCTTCGTCGGGTTTTAGACAGTGTGCATTATTTGGCATGAAGATAGTCACCTCTACCAGATAGTAAGTTAATAATTTTCTTTCCATGCTTCTCTTCTATCCCTGTCTATCAACAGTGTTGAACAATTTAAACCTACTTAGGGGTGAACTGGGGCGCCCACTCGGTCCATTGGGGTTCCGTCCAGATCGTTTCCTCCTCTTCAATATTTTTCTCCTCACGTGGTGTCCATGCCTGGGATTCCTCTTCCTCCTCCGACAGCACATGGTTGCTTGAATGAGCCAAAAAACAACCTTTAAGTGTCTGGAATTGGTTATCTACATGTATGTGGAGAAAACGAAAAAAAAAAGGAAAATATGTACCCAACGTAACAGCTATTATCCACACCCTTATAAATTTGTTAACAAACACTCTATATATGGAAGTATAACCCCCAAGTCATTCTCCCGCAAAGCCTGAAAAAACACTACTTCTCTATATAGGCAAGTTATCTTATCAAATTATAGGCAAGTTATCTGATTCACCTACCGGTTTTTCTGCGCGGTCGCCATTGTTCAAAATGTGGCGCTTGCGTTTAATATCAGCAAACTTCTGCGCACGTCTTTTATGGTCCTGAGGCTGGCGCGGGACTGTGTGTGTGCACGTGGTGGGCACATCCTTATAAAGCTGGTGCCCCCCCCCCCCCCCCCCCGTTATACAAGGGGCAGGTAATGAGGGGCGATCTAGGTCAGCCGAGCAGCCTGAGCGACCGGTGTCAGGTGTTACATAAGGTGTCGCTCGCGCAGCCCTGGCAGGAGGTGCACGTCCTGACACCTGACTCAAGAAACCACCCTTAAATGCACACAGCCCCACACCCCCCACCTGTGAAATAACTTCAGAAAACGTACCTCAAAGTCGCACATCCTGGCACCGTAACCTTGTGAAGTAATTTCCTACCTTTTATTTTAAATTTGAAAGTAGTCACATTATAAGGTTTAGGGCGTATTATAATTATTCCTCCCATGAATACACTACTTCAACACGAATTTTTATTAAAAAAATGTTGCTTTTGTTGGCAAAAACGTCTAAAACACATAATCCTAACAATGCATATAAAACACCGGACAGTGTCCGAAATTAAGCTGCTGCGCCCTATAGGCCGGGCCTATAGGCCTGCACCCGGCGTGCACACTCACACTCGTGAGTCTGCACACTCTCACTCGTGATTCTGCACACTCACGGCCAGGTGCGCTATTTTAAAGTTTTGCACCTTTTTTATACATGTGCACACTTCTCATGGAATTTTTTCATTCCCATATATCGGGGGGTGCATATCCAAAATTTGTGGTGCACAATCTCAGTAATTCTGCATATGTTTTCAGCTTAATTTCGGACACCACGAGTTCGATATATCTATAGGTCCTCTAGATCTACAAGAAGTCGTGGCGCCGAAGGGGACATACGATCATATTTTCTTTTTCAACCACATATCCAAAATGTCCACTTATCCGCATAACAGGCAGGAAAGATGCCCATGAAGGTTGCTCGAACTTTGCCTTGTGCCACATTGTATAAGGACTTATGTATCTGGATGCGACGGTGCTGTGTTGGTACCACTTCACAGCTGCAAACAGATGTTGCCTCTTCTTCCCGGATACATTACATTGTACGTAATGTTTCATGTAGTGGGTGGCGATGCACGGGCGCTCCCGGGGGTCATTCTGTTCGTCTTCGTACCAATTGGCCATTAGTCTAGACAACTTTTTACCACTGCTGGACTTTGTGCTGGAATACGTCATAGGGCCATATTTTACGACTTTAGACTGCACGTAAAATGAAGGCAGAAATGACTTCTCTAGGATCTCCTGTTCTGTGGGGTACATCTTTTTGTATGTTTCTTTGAGCAGCTCAAGATCGTCCGAGTCGAGCCACACCTTTTCTTCTCTAAATGTCTCGAAGCCGTCGGGGAGACTCCATAGGCTCTTGCACTGCGCCAAATCTCGCTCATTGGGTACATCGAGTGTTTCGTGTTTGGACGGCATTTCGGCGCGCGCCTGACTGACACGACTCATCCGGTGAAACCTCTCAAACAATTGTTTCTCTATCTGGCGATTGTTAGTCGGCACAAGCCCCAAGTAACCATTATACCGCTCAAAACTGAACAGCCAAGTACTGGGAGCTGGACCATACTCCCGGAGACACTCCTTTAAATGGAGATGTAGATGCATGTTTGGGGTAATGAAATCAGAACCGAACTGGACCTCTGTGCTCCTGCAAAAGTACAATAGTTTCCTGTGTGCCTGTTCTATCTCGTGGTATGTAATACAAGGCTTGCACAGAAGTCGAGTGGCCTCTACGAAACGCTGCCAGCTTTGAAGCATATTATCCGGCAAAAGGCCCTGGAGGCAGTATCCAGACGAGACTGTAACCCAATTCTTCCACTCCTTTGCCGTCCACATCCCAGCGTTTGATTTGATGTTAGTTACCACGCAGTCATCCGGTAGTCCCTCTTTAAACTGATTCAGACGAGCATCAATAGTCAACACCTGATTAGCGCTTAGTACAACCCCCAACGCCAAACCTTCCTCATCTGTTGATTTCTTCTTCTTCTTTGACAACTCTTTGTCGGTCCAGCTCTTCCACATTCGCTTGGCGGTCCCTGAATCCCAATAATAAAAGCACATATGTGAAATCGGTATTGAAACCCCAATGAACTTAATAGTCCTAATTAAAGGCAAATGCAAGTTCCATTTCAAACACATTATCAGTGCTAAACATTAATTAACGTTAGGTCAAGCTTCAACACTTACCCAACAGTACATTATGCATCACATCGATCGAGAGGAACCTGAAAAAATGAATGTCAAGTGTCTAAGTAAAAACATATAATATAGTTACTGCTAATGGAAACATTTTTATTAATGTTTATTCAAATGTCAAATTAAAATTTTTAATATTTTGGTATAATTCTGTGTAAGTTTGGCCTTTAAATTTGTTCGGCCTGGAGATTGAACTTACTTGATGGGATTGAAGTAGGGCAATTCTAGGAGGACACAGGAACGAGCTCCATACTGTTTCTCAAGTTTACTTTTCTCTCTCGGGGTGGATGCAGCTCTAATCTCCCTCACTCTCTCCTTGTGTTGGTCCAGAGTACGAGGAGTCCAATTCGCCACTTTGAATCCTCCACGGTTTGAATTATTGAATTCCTTCAGACATTTTGAACAACCCATGATAGCATTAGGTAGCAGGAAACCGCAGGTCTTCCTCCCTGCAGGCAGGTCGGCAGCAACGTTCAAAAGCGCCAACTTAACGGTCTTGCCATTTGGGCAATCCTTGGTTATAAGCCTTTTTCCCCGATTCCAGAATTCCTTGAGTTCGTCGACTAGGGGCCTCAGAAAACTGGTAAGGTCGGCAGGTTCTTTACTTAAGTTTGGAATGATACCGTATAGTATGACATTCTCAAGTCTGTACCGCTCATTTCTGGGTAGGTTAAGTATTGTTAGGTAAATGCCCCCTACTGACATCGAAGCTTTCCGAGAGAATGGTTGAAACCAATCGATATTCATCTGAAGAGCCAAGTTGTTTTCATTATCAAGAAAACACTCGTTGTTCGCGTTAAAGTCTTTCCATACCGAACCGTCGTAAATGTCAGCATACACTCTGTCGGGTATCCTCCTTCCCTTCCATTCTATACATTTCAGATCAAAACCTGGACGTTTCATCATAACCTGCAAACTCTTCTCGAGCGACTGGTAACAGAATGTCCTGACTGGAAGGAAGGTAATTTCCCCACTAATCTTGGCCTCATAAAACAATTTCCAGTTGCAATGTTTGAAATTATCACCGACGGTTCTGCACCGCATGGGTTGCTGAATACCATGACCATCCGTGTAAAAGCCTTGACCTCGCACACGCTCAGTGGTGGACAACACAGAATGTGACAACGTATAACAGCTCGGGCAGCATACACTCGTAGAGTAATTAGTCATCGTTAGGTCTGTACCCAACCATTTGTAAATCATCAGCATCGTTTTGGGGAATACTGCCTCCACTGCTTTTGAAACCTGGTCATTACCTGCTACCGTCAATAATTCACAAATGAAGCACATAACTTTAGGCATTTGCGTATCACTGGTGAAGGTGTGGATCTGCCACTGCAAAAGAAAGAACAGAACCCATGAAAATAGGCTTTGGATATTCTTATTAGGGGTACCAAGAACAAGCCTTGACAATGAGCTAGGAAGATCCGTCCCGTCACCGAAAACCACTTTTAAGTGACGGATGGCCCTGTTGCGAATCATGACTGCCTCTGGATCAAGCTTATCATTTTCATCCGATTCTTGGGAATCTTCCATGGTACCGTAATAGTCTTGCGTATCATCACCTGACTCCTCATCGGCTTCCATGGGTACCGCCTCTTCAACAGGCTGATTGCGACCCACAGGCTGACTGTCTGCTTCTCCCGGATTCCCGACTTCAGCCTGCCGCTGATTAGCAGCTGCAGCTGCAGCCCGAATACCAGCTCCAACCTGGATACCAACCTGGATACCACCTTCAGCCCGAATACCCGCTTCAACCTGCATACCACCTTCAGCCTCAATACCCGCTTCAGCCTGGTTACCTGCCTCAGCCTGAAAACCTGCTTCAGCCTGGTTACCTGCCTCAGCCTGAAAACCTGCTTCAGTCTGGTTACCTGCCTCAGCCTGAAAACCTGCTTCAGCCTGCTTCAGCCTGGTTAACTGCCTCAGCCTGAAAACCTGCTTCAGCCTGGTTACCTGCCTCAGCCTGAATATCTGCAGCTTCGGCCTCAAGACCCACTTCTGCCTGATTGCCAGCGTGTTGAGGTAAACCAAATTGGGGTGGTTCTGCAAGACACATGTATAAGAATAAATTAAATGTACAGTAGGGTTGCAGAGTACAGACTATCCCACCCAATGTTGTTTCTCTGACTCAAAAGTTATGATAGAAAGATGCATGGAGGGATACATATATATAACGTCCATTGTTTAAGTCATTCATTATTTGAACAATTGTTTAATTGTTAAGAAAAGATTTAGGCTGCCGATAATTTTCCAAACACTAACTGATCATTAAGATTATAGGAGGTATTTGAAAATAATATCTATGCGCGCAAGCTAGCTAGGAAGGTTTTGAAGGATATCGATTTCAGGTGCAAGTGACTGTATCCTAGTTATACTATTTATCTGGTACTCACCATGCTCCATAAGATGTTTCCTGTTATATGTACTTTTTGAAACTGGACGTTTACATGTGTCGCACCATCGGTTTCGGCTAGTGTCCATATTTCTTCTGGTTTCTGCCTGGTCACTGGTCAGACCCTTGAAACACCACGAGGCCATGGCGAACTTGAGTTAGACAGCAGCACTTCAGGGCGATGAACCTTCCCCAATTGCGACCACAACCCAAGTATTTATATATGGTACAGACCGACGCCTATGGTCCCACCAGCTGAAAGCCGCGAATTGCCGCGACATGCCACAGCCCCGACCCAGGGGTAGCTGCACTCGAGCTCCTAACCTCAGACACCCGTGTGAAATTAAAGCCGAGAACAGCTGCCACAGTATTACCAGGAGATTACTGTAGCCTCCAGCCTGGCCGTCACGGTAACGCATTGTCGTGATTTGTCGGGCGCGTGAAGTTTCTTCAGCTTCCGAAACGCATCGTCCGCCGTCAGGACTGGTGAGGGCATGACACCTGCCATTAAAACCTAGGGTCTACCCATTAAAGGGCGGTGAAGTTTCCTCAGCTTCCGAAACGCATCGTCCGCCGTCAGGTCGACTGGTGATAGGATTTCATCTGCCTTGAAAACCGAGCTCGAAGGTCAAACCTTAAGCTTTCTGCTACTACTTAGAGCCAGCTTATTTCGTTATATAGTGCGTTTGGTGTACGGCTACGTGAATATCATGAGTGTCAAAATCCTGAGTGCCACCCTTGGTGAGAATCTTCTTAATTACTTTGGTTCTACAAGTGATACGAGTCGATGGCCGACTTTTCAAATTATTCAAAATACGTAAAACATATGTATTCATTCTGGTGGTCGCCCTTCCTAATTAATTAATATGGCCAGTTTTCTGAATTCTAGGGTGTGGCCATATGGCAGTTATAGTTTATTCTGTCTGTTTGAATTGCCTGGCCATGGTAATTTGGAAGGAAGGTGTTTGTTTAAAGTTGAGATGACAACCTTCATGTTCTCTTCTTTCTTTTTTTTCAATATATAGCTGCCGCGTACTTGGTTCTTGTATCATGCGTGGAATTTGTTCGAGCTGCCAGTGGCGGATACTGGCCTAGGGTCGTTCACAATAAGCCTGGAGTAACCCGTACCCGGTTGGTCAACCTCACTGCTCCAATTACCGGTCACCCTCCACCAAAACACGATGCGATGACCGGCCTCACCTTTCATGACACCCTGCAAGCCTTGTTGGACCAGGACCATACCGTAACTGACACTGGATCTGAAGCCAACCCAGGAGACGAAAACATTAAAGAATTCCCAACTGTGGTACTTCTCTCTTCGTACACTCTTCTTGTTATCCTCGCCGTAGCCATAATTATTAGCATATTCTTTGTTTGCTCCGGAATTAATCGCATCTTCGCAGACGCTCGTTTTCGTGTATACTTGCTTGTCTCGGGCAATCACAGTGTATGGCTTAAAATAGGCACGTTCCCTGGACATTTCGGAGATTATATCTTTCAAACAGACGATCCTATCACACTGACTAAAGCCGAAAATATATGCCTAGGCGCACGATACACATTTAACTGTGTCATCCAAATGACCGACTGCTATACCGGCACATCGACACGACTGCCCACACATTTAAAGGTTAATAAACTGAAGGACATCATGTTGACAAGATTGATGACTAAGGACATTATACGCTACCAGTTGGTTACCATGGGTATAGGCATAGGAGAGCCTGTTCTTTTGGGGAAATACCGGCCCGGTGAGCTTGCAATTAGTACTTCTACTTCAGTCGACTTAAGCCGTGTTGACCTTGATTAAGTCTTGTGTGAAAAATGTTGTATTTTTGTGTGTTTACTACCAATATGCTGCCGAACGTGCGTGCAATCGATACAAGTGTTATGGTCATAAATTGAATTTGTAGCTAAATAAAATTTCGGTTTTGGAAAGAGCAGTGTGACGCTGACAAGAGCGCTTTTACTCTGGCTCGGGATAGGGTCAACCCCTTATGTAATCTGTGAGACAGGCCCCTAAGTTAGGGGCCTGAGGCCAAACTAGGTCTGCAACCTAAACTAGTAGTGGAATTAAATGTGGTTAACGCCATAATCTGGCTATCGGGCTCCAACCGAAATTATGGCTATAGCTAATTAAGCTATCGTCCCTTAATAAATCTCGACACCTAAATCGACTTGTTCGTTTTTTAAATTATTAATTTTGCAATGACACAGAAGCTCCAAGTTACCAATACATAACTCCAGGAGAACTCCCACTTTAAAGGGTTACAATATGCAGGAGGTTTTTTTATTCTCTCACAGAAAGAATATAGGTCACCGTGTGATACAAATCCTAGAAAGTATTTCGGGTTCATCAGGAGACTATATGGTCACGTGTAAATTTGTATAGGTCCTACTGGCAGCGATGTATTTGATCATAATAAAATGTCTGAAAAATTACTTTTGCAACTTACTGCATGAAATCTAACTAAAAAGGATCCACTAGAAAAGAAGTAACAGTTCTTAAAACCGGCTTCATGTCAACATTATTTTTTGATGACTGCGAAATAAGTACGAAGAGATGATTGATGTCGCATCATTTTAAAAATCTTATATCGAGCTTATGTTTGTTTAAAATACAGTTTTTATGAGTGATTTATGCTATTATTGATAACAGGTGTCATTCCATTGCTCTTCTAATGGTAGAGACCTTGTACCATAAAACTCATCAAAAAAGTTTTGTATTGTAATTGATTTCAAGTTCATGGTCTATCTTTAAGAAATAGCACATTCGGGTTTTCAACAAAATGACACGTCATTATAGTTAAATGCGTTTCGTATCGTAAATAAAAAGTATTCATAAATTTAAGATTCACTTATTAGAAGGACCTGGATAACGCATACGGTTTTAGACTAATATAAGGTGAGTTTTAGGCAACCAACATATCTATATAAATACTTCCCTGCTTATCGAGCATGCCACAATGAAAACAAGAAGCACAAAGTTCTTTGATAAAAGTTTATAAAACGACTATACAATTTAAGAAAGTACAAAGACCTAACATACAGCGTGACACAGACTATACAACTAAACGTAGTGTAAAGATAACATAAAGTTGATAAACATAAACATCACATAACATAGAGCATTAAACAGACCCTTTAGAAATAAGTTAGATTGGCTGTGCATCGGCAATACCCGACCGATACGCGGGCTTCACCGCCCAGTCTGGGGTGTTGGGAGGAGGCTGTTGGCGTTTTGGATTAGCGTCGGGGACTTCTTTCCGCTTCTTTGCCAATCTAACGCCCCGCTGACGGCTGCTAATTGCTTTAAACTCAATGTCGTCCAGGTGGGCTTTGTAGCCACTCAGCTCGTCGCTCTCCCACACGAGCGGTTTGACGAGGCGGTGGTATCGCTCGGTGGTCTTCCCATCTTTGTCGACCGGAAAATAAAGTCCGCGCTCCTCGTCGCTCGTGTAGTCGGGGGTGAGGAGGCGCCTCACGGAACTCTTACGAGTTTCGTCCCACGTCGTGACGATTCTTTCCAACCCCACTATCCGTCTTTTGAGCTTCTGCAAAGTTAAAAAGACACTTTTTATTTTAATACAGTTACGACATACTTGGTCAAGAACATCAAATAAACACAAACAAGTTTTTCAATATTTCAGTTGCTTTAATTTAAAAGCTGGTCACTGCAGTTAATTTCAAAAGCGTTGCTCTATCCTTGGTCTCTATAACATACAGGCACTTTTTCTTAATTGTGTCATATCCATTCTAATGGTATGTCAAGATTATTGTCCAAGGAAGCAAGTAAGGTTACAGTGCTCTATATAAATTCATAATGTAAAAAAATGATAATTGTTTTCCAAGTTTCAGTGTTACAACCATAAGGCACACCCGGAGGGGGGGGGGCACTCACTGTTTGAAGGTAGATACTTTTTTTGAATACGTATAGATCAAGTCTGACAGCCCCCCTTTTCAGGCCTCCAAAAAGGCATTTGTTGACAAATTTAGTGGCCATTATTTGATTTTGGTACTAAAAAGTTGATTAAGAAGCATTATGAAGTGACGTGGTTGAATGACATAAAATAAACTGTTGATTTAATATAATGGACAATACATTATTGAAAGCTCCCCATGATCATTTCACAGCCCCCTGTTTTAAGCCAAATTGGCGATTCACAGCTACAGCCCCCGGTATAGTTCCGACCGCAGTTCGTACTTATACCCTTTTTTGAACCGAGTGGGTCCCCGGGAAGTCACACCCCCTATACCATAGACATTACTCTTTCTCCTCGGCTTTGCACTTTTCCTGAAAAAAAAAATTTAACGGAATATGTTTTAAAAGTGTAGAATTTCGGCCTGCCTGAATCGAACTACATCAACAATGTTGAGAACAATAGAGGAAGTCTGTAACAAAAATTTATTTACCTCGTTGACGTGGTGACGGATGATAGACTTTTCATTGTTGTCCTTGATTTGGTCATTCCGGATGGTGCTTGCCCTGCTTTGGAGGGTCTTGAAGTAGGTGTTGGCAGCAGCTAAAAAAAAAAGAAGTATGCTTAAAACTGGAGCCATTAAGTAGACAAAGGCAATATAAAGGCAATAAAGCAAGGGAATACATGTTAAAAATGCAAAGTGAGGTCAACATATTATTCAGGAATTAAAACCATCATTACACCGGTATTATATTTCTTTGTCCAGATAATCGAACTTAAGTTTTTTTCAGATGACTGGGAGGATAACTTAATTTATAAAAGTAACAATTTCCAATGTAAGTGGAGCCTATTTAGACACTAAAAACAGATTTCCAGCATTTCCAGCATGTTAAATTTTGTGTTAATTGAAGGATCAAAACTTTGGAATCATGGACATTAGATGCATGAAATGTACAGCTGCAGGTTAGTTAACAAAGAAACTTGCTACCTATGGGACTTACCTAACACCTCTTCTCTGGGGGTATCTGGCCCCAGGCACACGTTGTCAACAATGGCCTTGATGATCGCAACGTTCTCTGGGTGTTTGATCCCCGCCCTGAATGTTGGAATATATTTATATTGTTCAATTCATCGG
This sequence comes from Lepidonotus clava, assembly GCA_936440205.1. Classification (NCBI taxonomy): domain Eukaryota; kingdom Metazoa; phylum Annelida; class Polychaeta; order Phyllodocida; family Polynoidae; genus Lepidonotus; species Lepidonotus clava. The sequence continues at coordinate 4,607,943 of OW387134.1, forward strand.
CATCACTTCAAGTGCTCTATGACTCTATTAACATGAGAACGGCAAAACTTATATTCAGCTGCAGCTTCTGGTGTTCAGGAACACATTACCCATTGCTTACTTAAAAACAATATTATTGTCTGTACTATTCATGTTGTTATGACGTAATCAACTTACCCACGGTTCAGGTTGAATCCCCAATCAGGCTCACCTCTCCTGGCCTTGTAGGCAGAACGAACGAGTGCCTACAAACAATATAACAAGCCAAGAATTAATAGTGGACTTCTAACTAAATGTCAGTGTACGAAATCATTACGGATTTTCTTTGTTTTCCGGGATGTTCCCTGGCGCGGCAAAAGAGAAGAACATCAGGGCTATACTAGGAATGAGATAATTTCTAAACAAACCGAGAACTATATTAAACGGTAACGTTTTCAAGGTGACATTATTAGTTAATTATAAGCTGTAAAAACAAACTTTAGAAATTACACATATATCTTTGCGTGGGTGCAGTTTGGGTCGTTTGTCAGCTGGCTTCGCTTGGTTCACGAGCAGCTCCACCTGGGCCTTTGCGGCAGCCGCTTCAGCCTCCGCCCTTCGGCACTTGTTCTCCAGCTGCTCCATCCTGGCCAGCAAATCGGCCATGGACGGTTCAGCTGTAGACGTGGAGGGGCCAGACGAGGACGAGTTTTCGGACGTGAACGACCTTTGGGATGTCGTCGACGTGAACGACGCTTGAGATGTCAAGGGCCCGGGCGTGGACGACTTTTGGGACGAGGTCGACATGAACGACGTTTGAGACGTCAAGGGCCCGGGCGTGGACGATGTTCTGGACGTGGAGGTGGGGAACCATGGATGGGTTTGAGACGTGGAGGGTGTCATCCCCCAGGGCGTGGATCCGGAGGGCGTGGAGGGCGTGGAGGGCGTGGAGGGCGTGGAGGGCGTGGAGGGCGTGGACGAGGATGCGGATGCAGTACCGCCTTGGGAACCACCAAGGCTAAAGTCCACGTCGTTGAGGGTGGATCCTTCGTCCGCGAACAGGGAGTCATGAAGAGACTGATCTGCAGAGAGATCCTGAAACACATTCTGAGACCCATCCTGACGCGCATCCTCAGACAAATCCATCATCAGGGTACCTACGCCTGCTGATGAATCATGATCTGTTATTTGCGCGCCACCCGATTTTGGGCTGCTGGTCAAGATCCTGCATGAGCTCGTAGACGGGTTTGACGGGACAGAGTCACTATAGTCAGTTAATCCGTTCATGGTGGCAGCAAGTTTTCAAGTGATCTATAGCCATATGCCACGCCGTATTTATACATCCCCGGCTGGCCCCCATGTGGACACATGATCTGGCGAAAGCGATCTTTTATCGATGAGGCAAGACTTTGAACATAAGTTACGTGGTAGACGTGACGGGGTGTGGACGGGGTAAGAGAGACTTTTACCATAAGTTACGTGCTAGCCGTGACGGGGAGTACATGGGGTATCAGCGACACCCTCACCGCCGCCCCTTGTGAGGCCTGTTACGTGTCAAGAAGTATTAAGACTACCCCGCGGGCCGCGGGCCGCGGTACTCCTGTGAGGGACCTGACACAGAAGCTAGTTGACATGCGCCGCCTCAGATGGCCAACAGCTGGACGCGGTCATCATAGACGCGTGTCCCGGTGTCAAACGCGACAGAAGTCATTTCAGATGAACCCCCTGTCGATCGGCTCTCTGAAGAAAATAGCGGCCTATTAGACGTGCTTCGCGCTACCCAGTGTAAAAACTTGTGAAGCCCCCGACTAGAAGAAGTCGTTTTAGTTATACCTTACCTAGCGTTTAAGTTGTTACAGTACCTGGGGGGTTGTGATGTCGTGGGGGGTGGGGGGTATAAGTATGTGCCTGTACTAGACACTGGTTCAGAACAGCCACTTGATGGCCATGGACATCGAGCGACTGTTAAACGCAAGTCTGCGTCTGCGTCTTGTTCGGGAGGAAAGGCCAGTGGTGAGACCTAGTCACCTCCAACCCGCGGACCAATCCGACCATCAGTGGCTGCTTCTGTTGTTAGTGATATACCTGGGGTGGAAATTTATTGGTATCTTCTCGAAATTGGCAGCAGGCTGTCGCTCGTTGGTGCAGGGTCAACGTCGGAGGGCTACAGTGCAGTGCTGTCTGAGGATCTACTGCCGATGGGAAACGCTCCTATTTCCACTGGCTCCCATTCCCGCCGAAATGGAAGCCGTAGGAAGTGCTGCCTGCCCACGAATGATCATCCAAAGACCGAGCATCCTGTCCAAGGCCCTGACCGTCGCCTGGTCGGGCCCACTCAAGGTCCATCTGAATGGCAGTGACGAACCCTTGACGTTGGAACTCCCGCAAGAAGTCAAGATTCCTCGTATGGAGCGCGTGCGCCTGAACAAATTTTTCAGGCACAGACTTTGTAGAGCGAGCGTTTGCCTGATAAACAACAGGAACAACATGGCCCAAGAACTACTCCCAGCCGAAAAACTGGGCTGCATGCCTGACGTAGACTCTTGGGTGTGATGAACAGCTATATATAAGTGTACGATATGTTTGAAGTATATATGGGAAAATGTTAATTGTGAAATGCATATGTTCACGAAGCTTTCGAGTTACATATGTACATTAGTGCATGTTCAGTAAATACAATTATGGGAAAATAGGCGAAACGTTGACACGTGGACATCCTAAAACCTTTTCCGCATGCATAACAATAAAACATTTTGATATCATGAACGCGTGTAGTCTTATGTGGCTGTGACTAAATGGGAATTCATGAGGGCGACAATGAATTCGGAACTGGTCCTTAACAAATTTTGATAATGGGAAATGAATTGCTGCTGTGTGACGAAATTATGAGGGCGAGGATTCTAAACAAAAAAAATCGAACATGAATGAGAACTGATAACTTTTGAGCTGCAATAAAAGGAAGAGTTAATAGCTAATGTATATATAACCAACTCAATTTAAAGGCAAGCGTCTGCATGCACTTTGAATCCTACGTTGTCTGAAATACAGAATTGAGATGAAAACAAAAAGTCCTGGTACCATTATAAAAGTAAGTCCAATGTTCAACAGGTAAACAGTACCGTGCACACTGGGGGGGAGGAATGGTACGTGGGGAAGATGCAAGTCACCACGAAGTTTCTTGTATTCGACCTTATTCAGTCGAATCTCTTTCATGTATGTACGGAGGGAAAGAAAATTGTCTTTTGCTCGCTTAAAAATATCCTCTTGGGCTAAGAGGTAAAATTGGGAATGGTTTATCGTACGAAAAATCCGGGTTCACAAGTCGGCTAAGTGACAGGTTGAGGTGTTGAAGACTAGCAAGGTTGACGGGGAAAACTGTTCTTAAGGGGCCTGCTGTAGAAGGCAAACAGTTAACACTTGAGACGGGAATTTCCCATTCTTTGGCGGACACAAAACAACCACATTCAAAGGCACGAACGCACGATTCACATCCAGGATGGGTTGTTGTTCGGTTGGGGCAGCGCACAACGACCTCGTCTATGTGAGAGAACAAATAGGTCCCTGTTGCAATGACTTGGATGTTCGACCTTCTGAAATTAGACTGAATGAGTATTTTGAAATCACAATAACGTTTGACAGACTCATGATCACGTAGATAGATAGAAATGAGGCACGACGAGGGAGAAAGCCTGCGAATTGGTAGAGAAACAGAGAATGGCAATTATCCAGATCTGGGTTGGAGGATACCATGTATTGGGTTGCGGACACCAATAAATAAGCCGGTGTGTTCGAGAGGCGAGTATAATGCCCATGGAAGGCTAGAGGGAAGGTGTTCACTTTTAGAACCGTAAATATTTTGTCTAAGGAAATAGCGGGAATCTTCAAAATAGTTTTCAGAACATTTTGCTGTAAAACCGGGGGGACTAAAACAGTTACACTTCTATACATGTCGCGAGTGTTTGGAATATAAATATTTGAACAATTGGACTTGGAAATGAAAAGGTACCAAATCTTCCTCATATCAGTCTCCGATATCAAAGAGTTACTCAGCCTGTTCTCCGTTAGGTCGCGAATAGCCTGTAGCAAGACATCAAGGGAATAGTCCAGTTTAAAATCCAGTAGACACAATTCTTGCAAATCTTGCATCAACCTGACCATCGATTCCCGGTTACTAATGTAAGCCTGGAGTCCTCGGGACAAATTGTATATGGAATGAGTGTTCTCTATGATGGCCTGGAGTTGGATTTCCAAAGTGGAGTCAACTAACTTTAGGACTGCATTTATTTTGCCATCGAGGAAGCCGATTTCATCGGCATTTACCTGGTCAGCACGAGTCTGTTGCTTCAAGTCATCGAGTGTGGCCGTTCCAAATAAAGTCTCAGAGAACTTGCCGATTTCTGGAATCAGAGCCCGCTGCTTCCTGGATTTGGCTGATGGAGGTGTTGGCTGGGCCGTCGATTCCAAAATTGATTGCACTTGCCGGAGTCCGTTGGTGACCTTCGCTGCTATAGTCTTCCCAATAGATGTTATGTTATTCAACATAAGTTGGATTTTTCGACACTGTTCCATTGAACCGGCTGCCAGGGTAGCGCCGTGTCTACAATTTAGTGCGGCTGCCTGTTTCGGAGAAGGAGGAAGTGGTAAAATGATATCGACTTCGGTAGTGAAGTACTCATTACCTATGTGGATGGACGGTTTACTCTCGAATACTACACCATAGTTGGTACGAAAACGGTTTACCGCACTGGTGCATAGGCATGGCTTAGCTGAGACAGTGCCCAGGATAAAGAGTCCACGAAGGAGGAGTACGGATACTGTTGGAGCCATGTCTGATGCAGGCTAGAGACCGCTCTAGTCTTTTATTACTTTTTCCCAGTCACGGGAAGGAGTAGACAGACAGTGACCACGTGCACCTGGGATCTAAAGGTTTAGACCTCCGTGCAGAAACGTTACGTTAATGCCAAAAGAAAAGCCGTGCAAAGAGTATAAGCTTAGGCGTATGCGTGCTAGTAAGCTTTCGTTGGTTAGGGTGTCGGCTTGTTCTAATTGAATTGGAAGGCAGACTTCAAAATGAATTGTTGGCATGGGGATCCTTAACTTGTGGATGAGAAGTGAGAAAGCCTGTAAATGCCATTGCTGCCCGATATGTATAGGTTTTATTTGAAGGTGGTTTATATGGAGTTCAGGCCGATTTAAGTCATGCACTGGCTGAAATTAGTCTCAAACCTTAAGGTCGGCTATATATCTAACCAGCTTAGACCCAGTTTAAGGTGAATTATTCAGGGTAGTTATATAGGCCGGGAGGTACCTTTTATCCATACAGAAAATGTTTAATGAATTTTTAATGACTCTCATCCCTCACGGCTGACTTCAAAAGAAGTTAATTTCAAACACTTTTAATACTCCATCTATGGATGGTAAGGGTAAATGGTTTTCCGGGTGGGAGGGGTGAGGGATGGTAGGGTGAAATAGGCCTGTCAAAGATTTAGCTACATGTGCTTTGCAGGCGAACGTAGGTTGGGTATGGAAGTGCCTGACCCAGCAGGTTCTCTGGGGCAACTCTGGCCCGTGTTAACTCGATAACTAACCCCTGATAATGGCCGGGAGTCCTTCAGATGACACCCAGCATGAGAGCTGTGTCGCTCTTGAGTCGGTTTGGTGTGAGTTATGTGATTACCAAGACTGTGCCCCTGCCCTTGTCAGATGTCAGAGGGGGGTACAGATTAGATGGGGTGCTTCCGGGTACTTATGGGTGTTAATGGATTAAGGCCGGCCATGATGGACGCTTTGAAACTTTGCCGCCGTTAGGAATGGACCTGATTTATTATGAAATGTTATGCACAAGGGAACAGGGGAGCGAGGGATTGCTGCAGAATCGCGAAAATGCTTTCTGTCATGTTACTTAAATAGTACATGGAACTTGTTAACTAATGGTCATATTTAACTGAGAAAATTATTCAAATGAAGTGTGATGCCCAGTGTCTCCTGTTTATTAAGATGCTAAGATCGGGAAAGAAGGTTATTTAGAATGTTTGCAAGAATTATATATAATAAATTTATAATATTCGGAATTTCAGCCGGATCAGTCTCATTACCATTAGGACTATCATGTTTAAAAGTAGTAGTTGAGGAGAGGGCGGGTTCGACCAGGTTTTTTTAATAATTTTCCAAATTTTTTTAGGGTCTTTTTGATTTAACAACTTTTTGATTACAAATGGAGAGTTCTCCTGTAAAAAGCGTAACGTCCCGACCCTGTTTGAAATAAGTTAACAATCAACCTCCTCTCTTGACATGACGATTAGGGTTCAGAGTAGTCCTATCCTTATCATTAATTTGATAATACAAGTCTGATGGATGAACGAAAAACGTAAGGCATGAAGGGGATTCGAACCCGGGGCCGGGAGAGATAGCTGGTAGCCAAAAATCCACCGGGTTCAATAATACGATGACGTCGGAAACCAGCGAAAGCCGTCTAGAGGTCCTTCCGGTCGCAGGACGAAATACGTCGAAACTACGTTGCCGAAAACGATCATGGGCGATGTAAATTGAAGTTGATAAAGTTGCCTTTCCGCTGAAAGAGACACATCAGTGACAATTGAGGGCGATCAAAATTAATAACTTGTGGTATTTTCTTGTTTTCCAAATCGGAAAACCCACTGAAACACAACGACCGAAACTACAAAGTGTCTCTTTTTGGTAAACACCTTTCTCGTTGCCCCAATTACACCCACGGTATATATATGTCGCAAACTCTACAGGTGATTGGGTCTGGTTGTGCAACCTACGATGAAATGCAATGAACTGAATGGCACAGATGAGTTCGCCAGACCTGGGTGGTAGGATCTAATCGAACTTGATGCACTCGATTAGCTCCTACCACTCCAAATTTTCATTTTTTTCGGAAGTTTTATTTGTAATAATGGTGTTAAAATGACCAGATGGCCCACGGGCCGGTCCGGGGGGATGCAGGGGTGGACCCAGGAATTTGTAGAGGGGGGGGGGGGGGGCAATGCATTAATCTATGTGGGAGGGGCCCCTTTTTAAACAACATGATTTAACAGGGGAGGGGGGAGGGGGGCAAGGCCCGTCAGGCTAATATAGCACATTTATCATTTCTTATGTCGAGAGTTAAATAAGGGTAAAAAATTAAAATCTCACAAAATAATAGTTTTATGTGTAGTCAAGGTTATTGAATATTATCATTTTCAGTGAAGACCATGTGCGCTTTCAAGCCTTTCACCCAGTATTTCCAAGAAGTTTAAGAATCTGGTTTAGGCAGCCTGGTTTAACTCCTAAAAATCTGTTTTAAGAAAATCTGTTTTAAAAATCCTGTATTTCTAACTGTTTTTGTTAAACCATAACTAAGGACCTTAAAACAGAGTTAAGGTGGAGAGTTCAGTAGGTTGGGAAAGACCAAATTATTTTTGCCTTAATGCTTAAACCAGTCTCACAATCGAGTTTAAGAAATCTGGTTTAAAACAGGCTTAAACCATATTTGCTTTTTGGAAATACGCTCTTAAAACTTTTAGCTACAAGTTTGGTTGAACTAACCCTATTTTTGGGGGGGAAATAGGCCTATTGGGCATTAGTTTGATGGGTTGGAAAACCATTATTGATATGATATGTGATAAGATTTCTCAAAAATATTACTTTCATTTCATGATAAGGGTTGTACCCAACATCATGGGAAGACAATTGTTTCATTATTAAGTAATCATAGAGGTTATAAAGTTAAATCACGCTTTATCGCTGTTTTGACGCTTTTGATTAATTATTATGAATTATTTTTGATTTTATATAACTTTTTTTCTATAAGTAAGGGCTATTAAAACAAAATGCGCTAATGATATACCAATGTGAGCGATACAACCCTGTTTTACCCTAGTTGCGTGCACACTATACTCCTTCTGCGCTTCAGCCTCGTCTATTCTTATAAGGTCAGCAAACTCAGTAGTATCCCGTCACATTGCATCAGCCCACGTAGGCCAATGGTTGTTTAAAAGCCCCCCTCCGGAGTTCCTTACCTGCGAGCCGCGACACTGGCCTGCGCATACAGTCTATGATAATGGAAGAACTTGCTTGTTCGAATCCTGCTAGAGTCGGCTAGGCTGGCCTAGCACACGACGTCCTATACCCCCCAGTGTCACCGTTACACTCGCACACCTTTTTCATTCCTTTTTAAGGCTATATGTTATAAAGGGTGGGTTACCCCTGCATCTATAGCGTATTTGGTGCATTTTTTGGTTGAGCTTGGAAACCCATATCAACCTGCGTTTATAAATTATATGACGCAAATGTGGGAAGGCCGGTGTAGATAAATAATAGTGTAGCCCTGAAGTTGCCCTTTTTAAAGGTAAATTCGTATTTATATGAATAAGAATGAACGGTCGGTTGTTATGTCGCGCATGTAAGCTTTGTATGGCGGATTTTTATAGGCTCATTTTTGATAGAAAAATGTGAAGTAATCTAATAAGAAATTCCAAACGAAATTTTCAGATTATGGAGCCAAATTGCTTAATCCAATCGTCAGAATAGATATTAGCAAAAAAAAAAAATGAAGTCATGATTGAATTTTAGATGAATGACATTTTGTCCCACGTGATAATTATAAAAAATTATGAAAATTATGATGATCGAATTAATCGAAGCTATTTCATAAGCATTAAAGTGTAGATGCGTGATACAACCCACTTGCGGGATACAACCCACATTCCCCCTATAGGCATACAAACTTTGATAAATCTGAGGGGGTTCCAGAGACCCCTTATTTGGATAATTCCCTTTATTGGTAGTTTAATTGCGTAAAATTTGAGAAATCTGAGGGGGGTCCACACAACATGGGAACCCCTCCCCCCCCTCCCGCCCTGAGCGGGGGGGGGGGGGGGGGGGCTGGGTACGCCACTGCTGGCAATTATATTGGTGCCTGAATGGAGGGTAGGTACGTTAACACGCCGAGAGGGTTGGGCGTGTTAAGAGAACTATGAGCGGACGGGACTATTGTGACACAATATAGTTAACACCCCCTGACTTACACTTATATACACGCCAGAAGGGGAAGGGAAACTATGAGGTGGGCGCAAAAATATTACCTAACACGCCCACTGCTATGGGTGGTATAATGATACTTTGCTTTTTCAGGGATAATGGTGGAGTAAGATTTACACTCCTTGACACGGTTTAGAGCAAATTGATTCAGACACGGCCGAGTCTGTTTAATGTATGAGTTCAAAAATTTGCCGTGTTTGTACAAACAGGGTTTAAGGGTTCTACCTTTGTGTCATATCACCCTGTCCTTACCTTATAAATGGCCAAGTCTTGTTGACCAATGCTGCGTGATGCCGACCGTTGTGATGGAAGGTGTGGAGTCTCAGTGGGCTTTATGAATGTTAACAGTCTTGCGTCAGTGGGCTTTATGAATGTTAACAGACACAGCGAAAAAGAGGGACGAAGGGAGTCTGTCATGCTTGGCTGCCAAGGTTCACTGTTAAAAAAGTTATCTGGGGGTCTAAAATTAAATGGGCCGAGGGGGGGCTGAGGGAAGGCCGAGGGGGGGCGGAGGAGGGGCGGAGGGTATATGTGTGTAAGTATCTATGTATATGTATATTTGTATTATGTGTGTATGTATGTGTGTATATGTACCCCTTCCCCATACGTTCATGTTTGTTGGACTCCAGCCCCCCCCCCCCCCCCCCTGCCCCCCCAAACAATTCCTGTATCCGCCCCAGGCCACTTACATCGAATCCCTTTCAATACCTGGTTATTAGTTTGTCCTACTCTGGCCACTAGTAAAGGGTTTTCTGGACATTTGAAACCTCAAAAGTGTTGCCAATGGCCATGTTAGAGGAGTTGTTCCTTGTGAGGAGGAAACTGTCCATGTGGACTTATTTAGGAAGACTAGTGTATATTTATATAAGTATAGCATATATATATTATGTGTTTGTATGTATGTATGTATGTATGTATGTATAGGTGTATGTATAGTCTTTGGTGCAATACTCCATTCCAGCCTACCTTCCATTAACCAATCTCTGTAAGTATAATGTGGCATTGACGCATGGAAAATGAACAATTCATTCTTCGTATGACACTTACCGTGATTAGGTTCATGGGCCATCGTTCGTCCATAAGCTCACTGCTCACACTGGGGTATGTTGTTGTTTGTTGGTTTGAACCACCAGACTCAGTTGTTCTTGAGCACTGGGATATTTTTCTCTTTTTATTCAGACACCATCACATACATGCATGTGTGCTTTTTTGATGATAAGCAATGAATTATAGGTAAATTATAATACAAATTTACAATATACTGCTCACAAAGTCATTACCTATTAATTTTGTGTTTACAGTATATACAGTAAATCTGTTGTTTAACATCTATCTTCATTTGTTACTATATGTTCCTATATTTCATACAGTAGCAATTTCCAGCATGAATGAGCCCTGTACTTTATATTTCTTTTATATACTTATGTAAGTCGGCCATAGGCCCAGCACCCTTAGTAGGCTGAGTAGTGGCCGGCTGGTTAGTCTTGAGAGGTGTTACTGCAGTGTGAGTCGGCCCTGGGCTTTGCACCCTTAGTAGCTGACTTCTGGGTGTCAGGTGAGCCTGGTAGAGGTGTTAGTAATACAAGAACACCTGCAGGGGGGCGTCCGAAGGTCGAAGGACAACCCACCGGCCCAACCGTACGGCCCAAGGGCAAAGCCCACAGGCCGTACGCTGGCCGGCGGGTTGTCCTTCGAACAAGAGGTTCATCAGAAGACCCGAGGACGACCCCTAATGGTGTTCTATATTTTATCACCCAAACAATTGCCCAAATATGTCTAAAACACTGTGCATGAGGAGCGGTGTGTACAGCCTGTCAATATGCACTTACCCTTGTATGGCCCGCTGCTTGGCCGTGCGGGTTATAAAACAGTGCGAGTTGGCCTTGGGCTTAGTACCCTTAGTAGCTGACTACTGGGCATCAGGTGAGCCAGTTAGAGGTGTCCATCAGAACTTTAGCAGGCAAGCAAACAACCATTTTCATATATATATTCCACAATAATACACAAACATCTTGATAATATAGGTGTTTGTGAATCCTCAGAATCCCTTCTGGGAGGGTCAAGGGCCAGCCTACCCCTCCCCCGACAGCCTGAGGTGTCCCAGGGCCAGCCTAACCCTCTGCTGGCGGCCTGAGGGGTCCCAGGGGTGGCCTACCCCTCCCCTACCCACTACTTCCCAGGTGGCCCAAGGAATCCTATAGACCTATGCACCAAGAAAGGGTGACTTTAAAAGTTTTGGAAAAAGGCATTTTTTTCAAACAACCATAACTTTCTAGGTAAATGAGCTATAGTATTACTTCATATACCATAGGATTCAGAATGATTTGGACAATCCATCCAGACTTGTTTTGTAAAACATATCATAGAATGAAAACGTTCTATTTAGAACCAAATTTGGAAAAATGAAAAAAACTTTTACTATTAACTCATACTATCTGATTTGAGGCTCTATAGAAAGAATGTAATGTTTGTGATATGTTAAAATAAATTTATTAGGCATATCTGTCTTTACTTGAAGATTACAATAACGTATAATGTTAGTAGCTGTTATGTATATTTATAATTTTACAGCTAAATCTTTGAAAATTCAAAATGGCCAAAAAGTGCGAACAATGATGATTTCAGAGATTCCCTATGGGGATTTACTATAGGATTTGGTTGTAAATGTGAAAATTTGGAATATGAAAGGTCTTTTGTGCATCAAATCATTAAAAAATGGACTATAATGTTTTATAACCACTTAAAAGAAAGACGATAATATCTTCTATATCCTCAGGCATCCAATAAATGAATCTAAGGCTCCTATGGTGTTATTTACATGCTTCATAAATGGCTGTAAAAAGATGAAAAAGTCAACCTTTCTTAGAGCATGGGTCTATAGGGCGGGCCTACCCCTTCCTACTGGCTTGGGTGCAGAATTCATTGATAAGGGTCAAAACATTCCATTTGAATGGAATTTTCTCTAACTTGGAATATCAATGGAACGTTTTGAATTTGAAAATTCACCATATTTCTTCTATTTTATTACCATTGAAGCTATAAGGTAATTTAAGTTTAAAAATGCTACAAACAAAGTTATTCTTTAAGGATCTCCACAGTGAAAACAGTGAAAACAGAATCAAAATATCATTTCTAGATCAAAATTGGTTACTATGATTGTTTTTTGACTATTTTGTTAATAATTATCATAATTTATCATTGTTGATATAATATGTCAATAAACAGTAGATTATAGGGATTTTACCATTTAACTGTATCCCGACTATGTCATATTAAAGAGGACATACCTGACTTACACAGGAAGAACTGAGCCTTGTGTCGTTTTCGATATTTGCTGCGCAACAGCACATTATGTAAGTCGGGCACAGTCCGTGCCAGTCTTTCTGCGCCAAAATGATGAAATAGTCATAGCATGACCAACGCACTGTTTGGTAATAACCTTATTTTGTACCCCTGTCCCGTATTGCATAAACCTAATTCACGCCCCAAATGCACAGTCCCATCACGCCAATAAAGCACAGTGCTCCCTTCGCGCAACACGTGCAAAGTTTTAGCCCAGCTCAGCTATGTTTTTTGGGCATTATGTACTGTGCGCAGCGGTTAGCGCAAGTTAGACTGGTGCGCCTTTACTCACGCTCAGTGTGTGCAAAGTGCTTTCATGGGAGCACTGTGCCTCTTATACAACTTTAAATGGTAAGCAGTCTATATCTCCTGCCCTCTGATCATGGACCAGTGCCTCTTATGCTCATAGGTAGTCGCTCTTTCCAAGCATAGGGCACCTGCTCTTCCAAAATGTTATCTAGAACCCCCTCAATTTGTAGGAAAGTATGGAAAAGCCCCACATTTTACTTTTAATTTCTAATAATGTCCACCTCCCTTTCCAAAATTTCATGTAGACGCCCCTAAAGTTAGCAAGAAAAAATGGAAAGGTCCACACTTTACTGCTTTCCGACCCCCCCTTTCCTTTACAAGTTCTAATAAAAAGTGTGAACAAAATGTTTTGGAAATCCATCTGTGCAATGGGACTCCTCATATGAAGTCCCACCCTTGGCTTTCTCCTTTTCCAGTTTCTACTTGAAAGGGGTATAGTACTGTAGAGTATGGCGCATGTTCCTGTAACAACTGCAAAGTCTGAATGGCTATCCCATGAAGGACAACGTCTTTTCAACTGAAAATCATGACATTTATTAAATAAAACCATTTAAAACTCATTGTTAGACAAGAAAAACACGACCGTACTGAGATAGGATACCGAAATTTTCGACGATCTGAAAAAGCTTTCAGCCGACGTAAAACCAAACTCAGGATTGTTCTTTAGATATGCATGATTTATTTTTCAGACAATAAATAACCTTATTTTCAAATCGGGTCAACTGGGTCTTAGATCAGTTTTACCACTGTTAATTTGTAATTTATTGCATGGGCACTTGCAGCAAAATACGTTAATAAACTCACAATTGCAACATTTCCATATTTATTTGATCGGTACTGAATTACGGAACACGAAATGTTTTACTGTATATGTATAGTCTGCTGAATTTATATATCCATCTTCGAATCTCTTTCCACATTAATATTCATGTGAAACAAACAATGCCCAACTAATAAACTATACAACACTTTTGAAAAAACTCCTACATGTTTTTAAGGGTCTTAAACGCACTATATATTTCTGGGCACTTTGTCCTTGTGCATGAGGTATATGTATATGTGGCCCGCATAATCTCCTCAAAAAGAAGAACTTAATAGAGTCTTCTCCAACAAATTAAGGTCAGCAGTCACCCTTCAGTGGAGGCTGGACAAAGGCTCAGCGTTGGAGGGTTATTACATAATGCTGATAAGGCCTCTGCATACGCTTCGTGGTCGGGGATGGTTCTTTCAATAACAGGCTCTGTGGGGGGGGCACAGTGGGGCATTCTTATAAGAGTAGCCACTCGATTGTATTTACTTTTGTTTAAGAAACTGTAGTACTCAAAGTTGTGCAATGACACTACTAAATACTTGTTCATAATATTTTCTGCAGGCTTTGTGGACCGGGCCCTGGTGGCCAATATTGCAATATTAGTCTAGATCTGTCGCCTAACGTTGAATCTCTACGTATACCCAAACAATACTTGCAATATAAGAATGTTCTAAGTGATAAATTTAAACCATACAATCCTTTTCATACATCTTACTTCCATATAAGTATTCTTATACGCACCAAGAACTTAAATAAAGCCGGGTTGGAAATTGTACATTCAGATCATCCCGTTCACGATGGAGACACCTTATTAGCCTGGACTCTATGAAACAAACAAACATCAAAGAGTACGCAAAACCTATCTAATTCTTTTTTTTTTTTTATTGAACTTAGAATCATCATACAGTCCTTCGGCTTCGAATTCCAAAGCCCATCTTCCAGGAACCGCCAGCCTTACAATTTGCTGTCTTAGATATAAAAGTGAAGTGGAAGAAAAATGAATTAACAGTTAAGTAATGCTGTTATCCAATACTACTACATTATTGTTATGTCACTGCATGTATAAACTTTAGTCATATCAGTTATGGTACAACACGAGTCACATCCAATCAGTGAATGTTCTGGGTTTTTTTTTACTATCATTTGTTTACAACGATGCTGGTCAAATATCGGTTTGGACCGGTTTTTGGCAAAGCACCAGCGTAACTTGAATGTTATACATTTAATCGAAATAAGTACATGGTATTCTAATAGGCCTACATCAAAGTCTATCTAAGTTGATTGAAATATACCAGAAAAGGAATAAAAAAAAAATGTCTGCGTTCACTAATTGTGACCCGTTTTGGCGAAGTGAGTCGGATGTCGCACGGGGAAGATTTTTAGTTAGGTATACCATCAGAAAATACTAATTCTTAGCTTTAAAACGAGGTATAGCATGTCTAGGTCCGATATCTAGGGCCTGAGATAAGTTGCGACGAGAATAAAAAGAACCGCGCCTATGCGGGTATAAGAAACAGAGATAAATGAGTTGAAAGTTTTTCTTACCGCGCGCTACCGCGGTCCTCCGATAAAGCCCTAGCAACGTACACTTGTAATCAATCCTTGGTCCTGAAACTTTACATAGTCATTCTACACTATTCTAGCTAACAAATACCAGTAATTCATGCGTTTATATACAAAACTTTTATTCATGCCGGCGCTGCAAAAAGTGACAAAAATCCGGATCTGAAACAACAACTTAACCTAGAACGGCAAGCATAAAGGATCACAATACCTCATCTTGGCTGCTTAAAAACGACTCTGTGATGACCCTAAGTACCCTGGGTATCCATAATGTGTCTATAAAAGTTCTTGGAATGTTCATGATTGTCTTTGGTCGTTAAAATAGTGAAAAGCCACCGAGGTAAAAATCTTAAAATCAGAAAAAGTCTTAACAACTAAAAATAAGTTAACAATGTTCAAAACGGATTCTTAATAGTTCTCAGGTGGTCCTGGGCCTGCCATGACCACGTTTAGCACGTTTACTAGGACGGCCCCTGCCCCTAGGTGGGGGTGGGGGGCCTTCCTCCTCTGAGTCAGATGAAGATTTTGATTCCCTCTCCAGCTGTCTGACCAACTCCTCCTCCTCCCCCTCCGATCCTGATGATGTGTCTGGAGTCTGTCCTCTGCCTCTGCCTCTGCCCCTGCCCCTGCCTCTGCCTCTGCCTCTGCCTCTACCTCTACCTCTGCCTCTGCCCCTGCCCCTGCCCCTGCCCCTGCCTGGCCCATCCCCCTTGCCAGCCTCTGGCTCTGATTCCGCATCTGGTTCCGGCGGAGGTACGGCACAGGGGCCTGGGCCGGGTGCTGGTTCTGGTACAGAGGGCTTTGGGCACATGATGTCCTTCGTGTCCTCAGTACAAAAATCCCGAATGTTCTTGAAGAGATACCACTGTCTTTTGGCCGGGAGGCCAGGGGATTCGGTGGGCTGAGGGCCTTCCTGGGGGACAGCTTCAGGGGCGACAGTCAGCATCTTGAAGGTCTCGGGGGCCGAGTCGGCATACTGCCGGAAGGTGACGTGGCCCTTGTTCTGGTCAGAGAATACAAAGTGATGATACTGCTTAATGCCCTTGAGTGGCTTGATGAAAGGGGTCAAAAAAGATTGCCAGTCATACGACTCGACAAACACCTTCCCATTCTCGTCCCCCACAAGTTGGGCAATGTTGACACGTTCTTGGGTACTCTTCACCACAGTCGCCTCCATCTCCGAGAGGCTCGAGACAGGCTCACGACGAAACCTTTGTTTAAGCAAACCAAAGCACCAGTCCGGGGCAAACTTGGTGTGCCCTGTGATCAAAAAGTTTAAGGAAATGGACTGGTGCCGGCCAGTCAGGACCCGCCAGAGAAGATACGCTAGCACAAACTTGTTCTTGTTCTGACCACTACAGTTGTCACAGTGCATGTCCACCGCCTTCTCCCCCAGGGAATACTTTTCAAAATAGTGGTGCAGGTATGAAATAACAGCATTTGACCCCTTACTACCGCAATGGCTTTCGTCGATCAAATAGTTCACCTGTTGGGGGATGGCCTCGGCACAGACACCGAAAATGCCGACCTTGCGGGGGACAAGGAAATACAATGGGCCAGGCTGCATAGGAAAGGAGGGAAGGTGGACCTGCTGGGCATAATCAAAACTGATGTGGACCTTCGTGTCAGAAGAACAAGGGGGGTGGGGGCCAAGGGGAGGGGACTCTGCTTCCTTGTAGGCAGCCTTGGCAGACTTGACCATGTCCTGATAAAAGCCCCTCTCCCGAGCCACCACCTCCAGGTGAACTTGTTGCTTTTTCAGCTTGGCCTGTTTCACAATGTCAGGTAGGTTACTAGAGGCAGAGATATCCCTGTTGTTGCGCTGGCATTCCCAGCAGAGGTCAGTCATAGGGCGGGAACACACTATGCGAGGGAGGAGTTGGAGCCACAGGTTTCTAAAGGTTGAGTCAGCCACACACCTGAAGTTAGCCTCCTCCATGGCGTTGCTGTAAAACCTGTAGATGTCGGCCTTTGTGGAAGAGGAGTGGAGGAGGAGGATGTCATCCCGTTTGTGGGAAGACACACGACCAGGCAGGACGAGGGCGTTGGTCTCGGCATAGGAGTTGATGAAGTCCACGACCCGCCTGATGTCCTCCAGTTGGAGGATCCTTGCAGTCGCCTGTCGCCCGCCAGACTTCTTTTGCCTGGTCACCACCCCGTAGCACTTGTACCACTTGATGATGGACGTCAGCTTGTTCTGGCTGATGCTGGAAAGGTCACAAGGTAAGAGTTACATTAGGCCAATAATTATTGGACACAGGCAACAAGTACAGGTAAGTATTGTAATATTAATATGGACGATTTGTGATGGTAAGTGCCATGATCAGATTCTGTTATGATTCATTACAGTTCATCTTGTAATTTACCTCAAGTAGTACAATAATAGTAGGGATATCTAGGTAGACCTTAGTTGAGCAAAGAAGTTGAATATCAAAGCTACTCACGCGTACATGAACTTGAAAGTGTCCCTGCAGACTGGCCGAGAACCGACGAGGTAGTGGCTTCTTTGGTGCTGCCTCTCTCCTCTCCCCTTAATCCCCTTCTTCCAGGTGGACAGCCTGCTGCTATTGTCTGTGCAGGTACTGGCGATGCCCAGTAGCAACATGTCCTTCTCGCCTAGAAAACAAAGTAGATTAGGATAATAACAATCTGTACATGATATGCATGTGACTCAAGGAATGAGGTTTCTGGATTGACCCATGAACTAGGTTAACACACCCTAAATACTAACTTAAAAACGGTCTGGTTGAGTGTTAATAGTTGTCTGTTATACTTCAAGACGTTGTCATGGATTATGGGATAGTTTTGAGCAAGAACGACATAGCTACATGGTCGTGGCGACAGGTTTGCATAACATGTATCTCATGAAAAACTTACCTGAGGACAGCTGAAAGACCTCCTGCCGACGCGCGACCAGCTCCGACGTCGTGAACTGTTTACTGCACTCCTTGTCTTTGTAGTGCTTGCAGGAACATCTAAAGACAACAACATACATGATATTAGACTTAGTTCACCTTCCTGAGGGCCACAATGGCATGAGACATGATTGATAACCGTTACAGGCCGGCCGGATCAGCTGACGCCATTAAGTAGGTCACCGGACAACCCCGACGGATCATCCCTGTTTATGGCATGAAATCAACTTTGAAACTTGATAAAAACTAGTTAGGCAGTTAGAATACATACTAGGGCACAATCGTAGGCAGTTTCATCAACATTGAAAGGGATTTAGGCACTTTGCGTACTTGTTTCAGAGATAGGGCAACCGACCGCATGTCGGCCATTATAAAGTTTTTCAAAACTCACATGAAGCGTTCGCAGTCGTCCCACTCCGCCTGTAGAAGGTCGTCCGTGGGGTTAGGGATGACTAGTGGCTCATCCTCATCGTCCTCAGCATCCTCCGGTTCCCCTAGATCCTCCTGAACATCTTCTTCTTCCTCGGGGGGATTGTCTTGCCCCTCCTCCCCGTCGGCGAAGAGAAAGTACTCGTCGACCAAAGTCCGCCATTGCTGTGCCTCGGCTACACCACGTAAATTTGCCCGATTTATCGTATTCAGAGCATCCGCGACAGCCTCCTCGCGATCCATGTCCTTCCCGACGATGTTGGGAGGTAATCCACATCAAAATCCAGCAGTGATCCAGGATTAAAACAGCTAAATCCGTCGCACGTCCGTCCTGCTCGCCATGCGTCCCTTTAAATTTCCACAACAACTGAAACCGGAAGGCACGCGAGGCCTCTCAGCCAATCAGCGCGCCGCATTCCGCACACGTGACCTCCTTGACGACGATTGTTTACGGGACGACAATCGGGGAAACACGTTCTGATTGGTCCTTGCCGGCGCGAATTCAAAATCCGAGGCTGTCATTGGCCAGTTCACTTCGCGCCCTTTCAGCAGGTACCCGGAACATGGGGCTGGGATGGGATCCAGACCGACAGGCAAGCCGCGAAGTTAGGGGAAAATGGCGTGAATCGAGGGTCTTTTGTTTCAGATCACTGAGGCGTTGCGCGTCTTTGGGGCCTATTTAGAGGGACTAAGAGATGGCTTTGGGACCTAAAAATTTTTTGGGGAAGACTTCTGATATAGGAGATATGAATAAAAGAAAAAACCCATTTTCGATAAAAAATACGAAATGCGACTTCAGAGCCCCATATCTCAGTTCGACTTTCTGCGACATCCGACTCATTTCGCCAAAACGGGTCACAATTGAGATATATAAGTACATTTCAATATATACATGTTAACATGCACTTAATTTGAAGAATATTGTTTGCTTTTAACTTTTAATGAATTTGATGGTGGTTCAGATGAACTAATTGACTAATAGTTCGGTGATCATATCTATGAGATGAAGTCTTTCTATCTAACTCCGAGTTAGGTCACTACTGTTCATGTCTGCAGAGAACTGAGAAACCCATCTGAGAAATCCTTCTAGATCTGTCCTGGAAGAGTGTCTGCGGGATTTTTCTGCAGGATTTGTGTGAAAAATCATGTTTTTGCCCCCCCCCCCCCTACAAATTCCTGGGTCCGCACCTGGACACTGTAGTCAGTGGCGGATTTAGGGGGTTGCGCGCAGGCTTTAACATTTATTAATACTTTGTTATTTTCCAATTCTTCTCTTTTGAAAAATTTTAAGAATACCAAAGATAAACTAATTGAATAAAGAGAAATCTTTTGAAAATGTTTGTGCAAGGAACCCTTTAATATTTATTTATCTTAACAAATTGAAATGGCATTTTAAACAAAATATGACCTTAATATTAGTAAATTATGATTAACATGGTGAAATATAGGTATTTAAGTAATATAGACGATAATGCGCGATTGCAAGCGATTGCGCACTGCGAATGCCCAGGACAGCATGTGCCATACCCTTTTTGAAACTCTGGATCCGCCTCTGGCAGTGGAGACTTTCTTAGTAGAGAGAAGAACACGTGTACGTCATCGAATTCAGGTACGCGGGCGACATTTTATATATATATATCATCTCTTCCCGTAAATCTAAATTATTAGCGCAGTCCTTTGCCCCTACAGCACCACAGTTTCATTTAGTTTCCAGATCCCTTCGTAATTGATGTTTAGAATGTAATAAAGTTCGCCCTTGGATTTGTTTTTAACAAAAAGACAAAATTTTTACTAGGGTGGGACCTAAGCCACCGTCAGGTCACATGATCAGATTCCAACTGCAAAATGGCGGAAGCTAACGTGTGAGTATGAAACCTCTCTATTTCAATAACACATTTCAAACATTTATAGTCATGGTCACCCCCATGTTTGTACATCCTAGGATGGAATAGGATACAGAGCACCACTAGGATCACTAATTCCACCTCGGAACGTCATCAAATACTAATTTTGATCGTAGGAAAGGTGACATTTTTTATAAATATGATGCCGGCCATTTGGGCAAAACAGACGCCAAGCAGTAACCCCGACTCTCTAGACCCAGACCCCGGTCTGCCAAGTGTCCCGATTTTCCCAGCCAGAATGACTAGATGGGCGCTAATTTTAACCTGATATCAGTACAATATTCGGTATAGATCATCAGGTGAAAATGCGAATTCAGATTCATTGAGTAGACTACCGGTAGAACAGAGGGCTTCTATAGACATGTACATAGATGAAAATTATATTTTTCATACATACGTAGACTCTTTGCCTATTATTGCAAAACAGATAGCGAAATGTGTTCAGAAGGACCATACATTAAATGGTTGTTCCAATGAATGTAAAGATGAGTCTGTTCAACCGTACTGGAGTAGAAGTCAAGAGTTATCCATTGAGCATGGTTGCCTGTTATGGGGCAGAAGAGTTATTGTTCCTTAAAAATTCAGAAAAGAAATTCTTGAAGAGTTGCATTTTAGCCACCCTGGCATGTGTAGAATCAAAGTGTTGGCAAGATCTTATGTGTGGTGACCATACTTGGATTCAGACATTGAGGATTACGTAAAGGGTTGTAGTGCATGTATCACAGCTTTTCAGGTTCCTAAAACTACTACTTTATTATTATGGCCCTGGGTCATAAGACCATGGCAAAGAGTACATGTTGTCAACAATGTTTTTATGTAGCTCATTAATCACATCGATATAATAATTATTGTTGCTAATTTACCACCACGCAGCGTCATTAATCCCCCGCCGGGTCTCCCTGAAAATCTATTTTTGTCAAATAATAGGAGGGGGGGGGGTTTCGTGCCTGCTGCTGAATTACCTCCCCCCCCCTCTATATCCGCTACTGATACATGTGTCCACCTTATCTTTTCTGCACACTAGTGAACGCTATTGGATGTTTTGGTGTTAATTATCATTTCCGTGCATTATCAGATATAACTAGTACGGCTAGTATTGTCTTTACTGGGAAGGCTAGTCGAGTGGTGAGCGAGTCCACGGTATGGGCGCTCAATCCATAACATGAACAACGTCTGGCAGTGCGGTAAGTTTATTGGTGGTTATAGTGATGCGTACAGCTGCTCGTGGAGGCAATGAATCCAAGGTATTACAGTTCAGTTTGAGGGATGCAAGCTTCCTCCGTGAAGTCCGCTTGCTCTCGCCTCTGGCTATCTGGCTATCTAAACCCCTTCCGAATCTCCCGATTCGTCTGATCCAAGTGCTACTGTTCTCTCTACCCCGACTCTCCTACACTCTCGCTTATAAAGCAGTCTATTATCGATTATTCCCAGGGCCTCAGTGCTTGCGGGGAAGTGTGTCCCGATGATCATTGTCGTCAGGTATACTAACACTTGCCAGCGGCACCGGCCACTATATGTATAACCTAAGTAATTTGGAAGAATTCTTATCATGTATATTCATCTGGTGACTCTTACACTAATTCAATAGACATGCACAAAGCAAACGTTAACTTCTACCTTTGTGCACTAGACCACAACTAGCACAACTACTCGTCCTCATAGAGGCCCCAGCCGGCACCAGGATGGTGCTGGTCCCCCCTGGGGACGGACCACTCTTGTAAGTAAACCGCCTTTTTACTTCACGTAAGTTTGAAGAAATTCAAAAAATCTGAATAGTCTAGATTTAGTAATCTACCTTTTAGATTAGACTACTGGATGCTTGCTTTTCACCCCATGTTTGCACTAGGCAAGCATGCATCCCAGCCCTTTTACATGTTACCGTCACAATGCTTACACGTTATAATTAGGTGTTCATGACGAGTTACCTCTGTTCCCTGCACAGCCTAGTCCCAGTGCCAGGGCACCACAGTGCGCTCGTGAGGTGGGGGGCGGGCGGGCAAGATGACGTCGATGTCGGACACCAGCTCCAGATCGAGGCGCCGGCCGGCGCCAGGATACTACTGGCCCCCCCTGGGGTCGGTCCAGTCTAGTAAGTAAACCAACGTTCTATATAGCTACTTCACTTATGTTTACAAATTTTTTAAATGTCTAGATCTACTAATCGACCTTTCACAATACATTAGACCAATGGACTCTAGCAATTGCTTTTCAAAAACATGTTCTCCGTTTATCACGCATGCATCCCCGCTTTTTTACATGTTACTGTTACTATGATTACACGTTTCATTTTGATTACGAGTTACCTCTGTTTCCTGCACAGCCTAGTCTTCGTGCCCCCGGGCCATGATAGGGCCCTCGTCAGGTGGTCGGGGGCCGGGGTGAACGGGGTAGTGACAACCCCCCCAGTTAGCTAGACCCATGAACATGTTTAGTTTTGCATGTATTTAGGTTAAAGTGCTTAGATATTTTTTGTGATTACAGGGTTCCCATCGATAGGTCTTAATTTGTCCAAATCTTTGTCTTAAAGGCAATCGCGCCATTATAGATCTACTGTTCATATTTTTCCAAGAGTTTACAAAATAAAAGTTACACCTCTGAACATCTAAAAAATGCAAAGAAAATGGTATGTCACCATGGAAACTTTTAATCTATTGCAGTTTCAGTTTTTTATGAAAATCAAAAAGTGGCCATGGGATGATGGTTTTGTAAAGTGTCAATATATTGTATGTAATGATTGCCATTTTCTGTCTGAATGCACCAGCAATAGGCTTTAGGTTAGGGCACTTAAGCTTGAAAAAAAGGGTCTTTTGGAGAATTTTATAGTGTAATATACATTTTCAGCATGAATATTTGCCAAAAAATGTGTTTAAAAAATAAGAATTTCGTAGAGTATGTAAAGGTACAAAAAATTTCACTGTTCAAATTGGCTCAAAATCAGGATATCTTATGGCAAATACTATATCCTATTATTTTCAGCCAAAAAATCAAGGGGTGACCAGATGAACCTAGCCACAGGAGGTCAATTTGTGCTCTCTCATGAAAAAACAGCTAAACAGGGGTAGCCATGTAGTTCCTTCCAAAAATCATTGAAACACTCATCCCAAAAGATTTCTGACCATTTATCATTATTACTGAGACCTTTACAATTTTGTGGATACTCAAAATACTATGCTACAGTAAATATTAAGAAATATACAAGTAAAAATGTAAACTATTGTATGTACACAGGTTTTCAGCAAGAGCAGAATTTTGGTAAAATTGGTCATAATCCACCATCTATAGCTCAGAAACAAGGGGCTTACCATAATTTTCTATCATCATTTTTTATTCCCCAACCATTTTTGAACATTTTACCAAATTTTCAGCAAAAATGAAGGACTTTGATTTTTGGGGTATCTGGAAAATGGCGCGATTGTCTTTAAATTGGTCTTAAAAAGGTCTTAAATTGATTTTTAAAAATGCGTGGGAACCCTGGATTAGGTGTTTAGAATTGATTTGTCATCTGGTGTTTAGATTCATAATAATGTTTACCACTCAAGTGTTTAGAAAGAGCGTGGTGTTTTGACCCAAAATGTTTATGATACATAATTGTTTATCATGGTTCATTCTTTATTCAGTTGATCATCATAATCCTTGAACATCTGAAGGTATAAAAAGTCCAATATCAAATACTCCTACTGCCGTGCCCTCATGTATGCCTGATCATGGCCAGCTAGAAAAATAGAAAATAACATATATATGTGCAATGATACCTACATAATAGTAATAAATCAAAGTAGCTGGAAATCACACTTATAAGCTAAAGAATATTTCATGCTAATTGAAAACAGCTAAATACAGTCGACCTGTATTGTCAATCACATTGCTAGGATGATATACCAGATTGTAGCACAAGAAATGTATCTCACCTTTTGGCCAGGCTGTATTGTATACATGCATCCAGTACTGTATCCAGTGTTACACTGAGGGGATAAACTCTAGGATTCCCGCCTAAATGCAAGTCCTTTGTCTCAATAACTTGGGTTGGGAAGAGGGCTAATTGGTTATATAACTACAAACATATGGGATACTCTGAAGCTGTATAAGGCCTACACTGACTATAAGCTCAGGAGTGTTGTAGTAGTTTCTCAGGGTCTACCCATATCCTGAGCTCCAGGGCTGGGGTTTAAAGTCTAGACTGTGTTCTGATTGGCTGAAAATCATATAATCTAGTTATATAGATAAGGGCATACCCAGTGAACTACAGGAGAATCAATGATGGGCAAACGAATCTGCACTCATATATACTCGGGAAAGAATCTGTTCAACATAACCAGCTTATAACCATAGGTTCTTTTTAAATATTAACTCATTAATTCAGAAAATATAAGTTTTATAAGGCTGTCGTCATTTTCCTAAATTAAATCAACCTAAAACGCACTCCTGGCTCTAAACAATAAATAATATTTTGGTTGACTGTGATTAATGCAATTTTTAGTGTAGTATTGCTATAGTATATGCTGGAAATGTTCGTTTCCAACTGGGGTTGGGAATTCGTACCTTAGGAGGGAGTTAAGCTGGATTCTATGCCTTCTCTCTTGCAAAACTGGCATTATTCCAAATTCATTAAATTCAAATTTCCTCATGAGTCATTTCATGTTCCAAAAATTGAAAGAATATTTCCTTGTAGTTCAATTTATTTTAAAAACTCCTGAACTATTTCGGCCTCTAATTTCATTCTCATTAAATCAATATTTCCTCGGAACTCATTTTATATTCAAAACATTCATATATTTCCTCGTGATTTACTTTATATTTTATACTTCTTTAAGATTTGAGCCATAAGCGTCATTCTCTTCTACCTACTTCGATACGAATTCCTATCCCTAGATGCTTAATTGACAAAAACGACCAAAAAAAACTAATGCCAATCAGTTTTGTTATATATCCAAGGGCTTTCCCAAAGACGGTCACTTTTAATTCAGGGATGTAAGTTTTCAGATTTTAATCTGATTTCACATTTTTTCACATCATCACCTCAAATGAAAATTTTCAAACTAAATTCCTGACATCAATTTTTATATGAGTATAAGATTATTCCAACTTTACTCTCTGAGGTTTCAGATTTTTTCATTAACCCTGACTTACATCCCTGTTCGTGGTGTGAATAGGTGCGGCTACAAGGGGTGATTGGAGGCTAATTTTTATAACTGTGTATTTTGTACACTCTTATTATAGAAATGTACATACAAATTGATCTTTTTTGTAAGGTTCAGCTAGCGAGTCCTCTACTTTTGAAAAAGACTATATACTTGTATTGTACCAATTTAGGTTTCTTATGCCAGCATTGATCTTGTACATGATTTAACCACTGGGGTTACCAGGGGGTTATGTGTTCGTATTTGGGGCAAATAGATCAGAGCAAAGCTGTCAGCCAACGTGTTCAACTCTCTGTGATCAATTGTGCTAACACGCATAGGTGTAAATGTATTTAACTGTCTGTGGTATTTTTGTCTGTCCGACAAAAGTCGGTAATCTATTGTTATACGCGGTGCGTAACGGGTTACAACTGTCTGTGATATATCTAAAACTGTCTGTACATGTGATACTGTACATGTGATACAAAAGATGGTGTGTTTGCAGATGAAAAACAAGCATAATTGTGAATGTATTTAACTGTCTGTGCTATTTTTGTCTGTCTGACGAAAGTCGGTAATCTATTGTTAAAAGCGGTGCGTAACGGGTTACAAGTGTCTGTGATATATCTAAAACTGTCTGTACATGTCATACTGTACATGTCATACAAAAGATGTTGTGTTTGCATATCAAAAAGAAAAATTCATTTATAAGGGGTTGTGGGAAATCACGTCGGTCTTACGAGTACTTAGGGGGTGGCTAGTCAAAATAGTAAAAACAAAAACACCCGGCCCCCCGAGCCGCCAGCTTCTACAGAACTCGGCCATCGAACATCTAGTAGTACTACTTCCTCTGCTCGCCGGCATCTACTGCACGTGCACCTAGTATTCTATCCTCACGGTAACTCAACCCATAGGCTTATAAGGAGTTCCGTTACCCAAATGGTCTAATTTTTCAAATTATTTTTTGCAGAACCTGATTTGTTGCGTTCACCTTACTTTTTCAACTTACCTTACACTGTCCATGTGTAGGGAGCTTTGGGAATATATATAAGCAAGAATCTCAGCACTAAGTCCCACACTTCAAGCCCAGGGATTCTAACAAAAAGTATAATCAGTCATCCACTTTGTAGCGGCACATAGAAACCCTGGGCCAAGTACCAAGGCTCCCCAAGCATAGGCTGTGAGCTAACTGTTTATTTGCAGAGCATGCTCCACGTTGAATTCACCTCATGTAACTTGAATTGTGTAGGTACATATGATTAACCGGGCAGGGATGATTCTAAACAAATTATGTGTGATAAACGTCATTTTATGAGGGCC
This sequence comes from Lepidonotus clava, assembly GCA_936440205.1. NCBI lineage: Eukaryota > Metazoa > Annelida > Polychaeta > Phyllodocida > Polynoidae > Lepidonotus > Lepidonotus clava. The sequence goes on from OW387134.1 coordinate 4,634,656, forward strand.
AGGGCTGAATTGTAGAACGATTTTGAAAAAAGGCTATGTATTTTTCGGACCTTTTCAGTCAAAAAACTTCTTCGGTCTGACATAGGACATACAGGTATACAGGTCAGTTATCACCAGTTGCGGGCGGGCCTGACAGATTTTGAACTGGGTAGTTAGAAATATTGTTGGGGCTGGGCTCTGTGCGTCTGGGCTGGGCTGGGCTTTATCATCATATGGATGCAAATTTACCGCATATTCAAAGTATTAACTTATTCTAATCCTGTTTGCCAACAGCTGTGTGCCTAAGAGGAGCAGAAGGACTGTCGCTTTAGTGATCGTTTCACAAGCCGTCCACGACTCCCCTCTTGATTCATGATCAAACACGGTATCCTAAGAAGACTACGCCTAGGAGAAGCGGAAGGACTGTCGTTTTACTCATACTTTACAAACTGATCCACAACTCCACTGTTGTTTCCAACGTGGTATCCTAAGAAGACTACGCCTCGCCACCCCAAGACTGCATCAACATCAGGGACATCATTTACAGGTGAGGGTAACTTCTCGACTACTTAGATTGAAGGCAAAGAACAACAAGAGACCTCCCGTGAGATCTAGCAAGTAGATACAGTTTTGCTTTTCGGTAGAAAGTATCTGTACAATAACAATGTCTGGAATGCCTATTCATGGCATCTTCTAATTTTTAGTTTTTTCTAATCTTGTTTTCGACAGGTGTGCCTAGGAGAAGCGGAAGGACTGTCGTTTTACTGATGCTAAACAAGCTGATCCACAACTCACCTCTTGATTCCAACGCGGTATCCTAAGAAGACTACGCCTCGCCACCCCAACACTGTACCAACATCAGGGACATCAATAACAGGTGAGGGTAACTTCTCGACTACTTAGATTGAAGGCAAAGAACAACAAGAGACCTCCCGTGAGATCTAGCAAGTAGATACAATTTTGCTTTTCGGTAGAAAGTATCTGTACAATAACAATGTCTGGAATGCCTATTTATGGCATCTTCTAATTTTTAGTTTTTTCTAATCTTGTTTTCGACAGGTGTGCCTAGGAGAAGCGGAAGGACTGTCGTTTTACTGATGCTAAACAAGCTGACCCACAACTCACCTGTTGATTCCAACGCGGTATCCTAAGAAGACTACGCCTCGCCACCCCAACACTGCACCAACATCAGGGACATCAATAACAGGTGAGGGTAACTTCTCGACTACTTAGATTGAAGGCAAAGAACAACAAGAGACCTCCCGTGAGATCTAGCAAGTAGATACAGTTTTGCTTTTCGGTAGAAAGTATCTGTACAATAACAATGTCTGGAATGCCTATTTATGGCATCTTCTAATTTTTAGTTTTTTCTAATCTTGTTTTCGACAGGTGTGCCTTGGAGAAGCGGAAGGACTGTCGTTTTACTGATGCTAAACAAGCTGATCCACAACTCACCTGTTGATTCCAACGTGGTATCCTAAGAAGACTACGCCTCGCCACCCCAACACTGCACCAACATCAGGGACATCAATTACAGGTGAGGGTAAATTCTCGACTACTTAGATTGAAGGCAAAGAACAACAAGAGACCTCCCGTGAGATCTAGCAAGTAGATACAGTTTTGCTTTTCGGTAGAAAGTATCTGTACAATAACAATGTCTGGAATGCCTATTTATGGCATCTTCTAATTTTTAGTTTGTTCTAATCCTGTTTTCGACAGGTGTGCCTAGAAGAAGAGGATCCGGACAGACCGATCTTTTGCAGAGACTGCCCAGCTGATCCACAACTCCTCTGCCGATTCCAAAAAGGCATGCTGTAGGCTACCGCTGTAGGCGACCCCACCCCAGCAGGAGTGGACCCTAGGCCTTGACGCGAAGCACTGCACCAACATCAGGGGCATCATTTCTCCATGAAAGTAAGGAACTGAACTTTTTCTCCTTGCATTCGCACTAACCATATGCATGATTAGTACAACTAATTCTGGACTACCCCGTTTACTGAGGTGTTTAATCTAACCATACCATGGTTTCAGACGCATCAGAGAAGCCTGTTGACGGGAAGGAAGGAGGAGTGTTCAACTCAAGGCCTCATGGACGGGAAGTCGAGACGGAAAGTCCTAAGCCTGTTGATGGGAAGGAAGCAGCAGTGTTCAAAGCCTCGCGGACGGGAAGTTGAGACGGGAAGTTGAGGGAGAGTCTCCTTATCTCGTGTCAAGTCCCACATGTACACAGTCAACAGGGTTCTCCCCATCGCATAATTATAGCCGGCTCTCACCGTCCCAATCATATGATAGCTGGTAATTTAATTCATAATTACTTTTTCTGTATATTCCAATAAGTTTGACGAACTTTAGCAGTTCACAGCCACTCGATCAGAATTACAGCTGGTCATTACAGCCGGCTGTAAGGGCCCGGGGAAAACCCTGTGACAGACTTCTCGTCGAGTAGAGGCCTACCACCAAACCATGAATACCAGAGCTAAGACGTGTACTAAAGCATGCATAAGACTATGTACTAAGTTAACTAACACATTAACTCGAAAATGGTGCATATTAGACATACACTGTGTTGTTTAAAAAGGTTAGAACATCCGGACTAGTCAGGAAAGAATGTGTGACCTATGGGAAACACAGCAGGAAGGGTAGCGCATGTAGCTGACAATATTTAACTAGTACCATAAGGTAGATGTGGGGTATGGATAACTTGCAATTGAGTTAAGATAAGGATTTCAAGATAACACCAAAACAGTTGCTAGCCGTGCATATGCACGGTTAGGTATACGTATCAATAATTAACAAATGTGATACATCAAATGAAAGCATTGATTTTTCTCTATTTACTGTTAGGTTCAACTTTATTTTCTGACTGAGATACAATGTAAGAAAAGGTAAAGATCAATTATTTTTTAGACAATTATATTTCCCTTAATATGATAGCTGACACCCTAATATGTTAAGTAAATGATATCGACTCGAACATACTAATACATGGAGAGAACGTTTATCGTGTGGAACGTACATCAAAGCAAACTCGGGAGTGTTGTTGTTTATATGATTTATTAAGCCTACATGCTATATATATATATATATATATATATATATATTTTACAAACTTAAATGACATAAAATCGCAAGTTGCTAAATGCTATTACAAGTTTAGATCATCTACTTCCGCGACTCCAGGGTTGGTCGGGGAGGGCTGGCGCACGGTCCATGTGGGCGCGACGGCTGGGGGTTTTAAGTTTTTGGGGTCCGTAGTCTCCGACCGCTTGGTGGGCATCCGTACTCCCAGCCCCCGGTCCTTGGCTTGCTTTTTGTCGAAGAGGTCCAGCTTCGCTTTCACCTCCATCAGCTCTGGGCTCTCCCACACGAAAGGCACCATGACGCGGGTCTTTTCATCGTCGGTGGGGTCGCGGTCCTCCCTGCCGGTGTAATCGACTGTCAACACCTTCTTGACCCGTTCGCGCTTTTCCTCGTCCCAGTCTGTCAGCTCAAGGGCGGCCGCTCGTCGTTTCATTTTCTGAAAACGAATAATTTACCGGCGTTAATGGCTTGTAAATCATAAATTTACGGGTAATTTTACATAGTATATTCGACCCTTTAAGTGTCCCCACTTTCTACTCGCCAGAAGGACATGTACTACTGTTCTACGTGTATTGAAAATAACAACCAATTCCATTTCAACGTGGGACATTTTTAACCAGTCTTAAACAAAACCAACCTCACTGCGATGATGGCGCATAAGAGTCTTCTTATTCTTCATACCAGTCAGTCCCTTGCGCTCGTTGCGTGCCTTCGTATACTGGGTGCGATGGTATGCCTTGCACGAGACTGAAAAGAAGATAAAAATTCAACGTTAACACTGTTTTAACATGACAAGAAGGCTTTATATGTTCAGGGAAAGGTTCAATGGCTTTCATAGTCGAAACTCTGGAAACTACTTGAACATGAAAAATACACTATTAATAATAAAATGTAGCGTTGTTAGCAGCTTCAATACTTACTCATGATGTCTGCCTGGCTGAAATCTGGATAGCCCACCTGCACATCAGTGACTATGCGATCAGCCACTGCCTGGTTGTGTGGGTCGGTAAACCTCGCACTGAAAAGGGCACGTTATGTGGAAATTAATTTCAACATGCAATATAAATCTGAATTGTGATTGACTCTATCTGACCTTAGCATGTTCACACATAATTATGTACAAATTAGTGCTTATTGGAATATTATTTATTGACATAGTTCCGTCAGTCCTGGACTCCTAAATATATACATAACCTCAATTCAATATATATAAGGCCATGAGACTGGAAGAGCATGTCACAATTAGTGAGTTCATATATATTGCCACCTGGTTCGGACCGTTTAGGGCCGGGGGACGAGTTATTTGGTCTGTATTTAACAAAAAAAGTTAAAAAGAAGAAGAAAATTTAAGTTCATATTGAGGTGAAAAATAAGCTATTAAACCACCACGGAAAATAAAACCCACCTATCTGAGAGGTCGAACTTCATGGTGGGGTCTTCAGACGACTGCGCCTTGTAGATAGCACGGACCTCACGCTGGAATAAATATCTAATGTTACCCAGTATTTCCACTTGCAAAGTAGCTAAACAGGGTGGGCATGCACAGACAGATGACATAAAACTCTTTGATTGTACTCATGACGCTTCATTAGTTTACGTTTGTTGGTGTAAATTATTACAGGTACTACTTCAATTATGCTAACTTGAAAACCTTGAAACATGGAGGGTTTCTGTAATAGGCGACCAGCTAAATTCAAAGTAGAAGGAGAAATGGTCGACTGTATACTCACGCTCACTTCAAAAATCATCCGGGGCGGCGGGGTACGGGCGGGTGCTGGTGCGGGGACGGTGGCTAGCCGAGCCACGGCAAGAGCCACGGAATTGTCGATCACCCCCTGCACGGCCGCTCGGGTCCTCTCTTCGGCTTCCTTAGTGGCGTTCTTTATCAGTGCTTCAACAGTCGCCCTATTAAAGAATTGAGGTCCGCTGGTGGAAGCAGGAGTGGGCTGGCTGCTGGAGGTCCTGGTCGGCAGACCGCTGCCCGTAGATCCGCCGGTCGGCTGACTGCTGGTGAAAGGGGCCTGCTGGTATGATACATCGGTACCAGGCTCAGAAGCAACGGAGGTTTCCAGATGCAGCCCCAAGTTGATCTCGGATGTGCTGGCCATCGACATGGCCCTTGAAGTACCGGGCATGGGGGTGCTGGTCAGGTTTGGCAGCGGCGGAGTAGAGTTAAGGAACGACCCATCCAATTGCATGTCCTGGTCGGACATCATCCCCCGGTATAGAGCCGACGGAAGGTCCGCGGTGGAATCGAAAAGGTCTTGCTGCGACATGTTGCTAGATCTGGGTGGTTATGTTGTCTTTGCTGGTAGTGACGAGAGTGACATCATGCCAGTTCTTACTGGGTATTTGTACCCATGGGCGACCGGCCAACCGTGGTGGGCACGTGCCTTAGAGACAAAAGGAAATCACCACGCATTCGACTAAGGGAAGCCCCGTCGGTGGGGAGATGAGGTGCGCCTTCAGGGACTGTGTAAACGAGCACGAAACGAGAGGGCTGGTGAAGGTGAAGAGAACACTTTAAAGAACGGGGTGGTGCGCGACCTAGGGAAGTCAACACATAGGAATACTGTGGTACTTTGAAGGTGTGTTTCGCGCTCTTTGACGCCAACATAACAGAGGAAAGGTGCGACTTTGGAGTTGTTAAGAGGAAACCACCACAGTCGCCAACAAAACCTTTTGGATGGAAGTCCCATGCCCATCTCTCTACAGCTGAGAGCGCTCACATCTTGAAACCTTTGCCGGAGAAGCCAACGCAGAGAAAGTGACTAGCGCCCCAAAGCCAGTTGTCCTTGGTCACTGGATGAAGCCCCTTACCCAGGTCTTACAGGTGGGGTCGCCCGGCAGTCAAGGGGTACAAATAAGCCTCCTTACACTGGTCTCAGACACAACCCCAGTCAACATGAACATGGACGCGCTTCTCAATACTAGTCTGGACACCTGGCGTGCAGAGCGTTCCCGGCCTACGGCGAAACCATTCCCTACCAACCCCATCGAGACTACTACTCGCCCTTATGAGTTGTTGGTCATGGCCTTGACCGTGTGGCTCGGGTGGCAATTTTGTAGGAGCTGTTCCAAACTTGTCAAGTCGGTCCGCAGTCTCCTGTGCGGTAGTCGACAGTCTGCTCCCGTGGAGTTCTGCTTAAGGATCTGCTGTCGTTGGGAGTCCATCACTGTACCGCTAGCCCCCATTCCGGCTGACATCCACGTCATCGACAGGGTGGTGAGCCCCAAGATGCTGCTCCAACGACCAGGTCTCCTCTCCCGACGAATTACGGTAGCTTGGTCGGGCCCAGTGATAATTTGTTTCGCTGGAGAAAGTCAGCCCTTGTCTCTCGAGCTGCCCACTGATTTTGGAATTCCTCTGACCGAGCACATCCGCTTAAATAATTTGTTTCGCAAAAGACTTTCTACAGCTGCACTATGCCTCCAAGACAACACGGGTACCAACCCCATGACGAGGCAGTTGATGAGAGCTCAAAAACTGGACTATATAACCGACATAGACTCTTGGGTTTGATACCAAAAAAAAAGAGCACTGGCATAATGTGATGGTAATCTTTAATTTACGAAATAAGAAGCCTAAATGCTGCTGTAATTGTGTTTGCATTTCGAAACAAAGTCTGTTACATATAAATATAGATGAATAAACTTGTCAGGAAAAAAATCTCCTTCCTTCGTATTTTATTGGATCGGTTTTGTTCTGTTTAAATTTTTGTTTTTTTAATAAAGATTTATTTATACTGGTTAATAATTAATCGGTACAGGTCCGGTTTTGATTAATAATTTGGATAGAATTCTCATCATTGAAAATTAGACCGCAATGAATTGAAGTACTTAAAACTAAGTAGGAAACTTCTAATCTTCAACTTTAATATTTACATTCACATACATGTGGTTAATCCAAATATACATTTGATTACATTTTCACTTGACAGTAATATGTCAGAACAGTTACTACTAGTTAGTGAAAAAGTAAGGTCGATCAGGCACAGAATATTATGTATTCTTGGTTTGTGAGAGTCGTGCCACTAGCCGGCAGGTTATAGGTTAAAACTACCCACGCGCACTGTGATTCCCATGAGATAAGTAAAATTGTGCGCGCATGAACTGTGGGCGGGCTTAGCATTTCAAACCCTGTTAGACATTTTTGAACGACATCTACAATTTCAGTAACACTGTGCTTTGGTTGATGTAACCCGCGCCGATAGTATCACATCTTCATGTTTCTTAAATTGTATTACTAATTCCATTTCCAGTAGTGTCAGCCCTCCACCCCACCAGACTGCTGCGGCTTTCCGGAGGCACACATTTCCAGCTCACTCATCTTCTAGTGCCCAGCCATGCCACTACACACAGCTTCATTCCTGACTGGACAGTCCCTGGGGCGTGAACCTGAAGATGCGGCTGACTTGTGGCTGACTTAACCAGTCTGATGGTCTGACGGGTTTAAATACTACCTTCGTGCAATAAATGCGTTGACAGCAATTAAAGTGTGGCTGCACATCCAGAGACTAGCTATAGTGTCCATGTCTGGACTCAAACCGTACCCCCTCTACACGACAGACCAACAAGCTTAAGGGCCACATACACCGTCAAAGCCTTCTGCAACCTGCTATTGTCTATATTGAATCTTCTAAGGATAATGTTGGTATATGAAGATATATTGGCTTGAACACTAGGACGGAACTTGCAATTGGATAACGCACAACTTATAAGACACTAGTACTTTTAACTCACTGATATACTGGAGTCGGTATTATCTATTTGTTGCCCCATTTGTTTCAACTTGATTTTGTACTTGATAATGCTGGAATGTTCTATGAGTTTAACCCGTTTAAGCCTAATGGACCACATGGAGTCCTAGCAGATATTCTGCCTGATGGGTTTATAAATGTATATAACATTTTAACAGTCTATCGTGGATTTAGTGTGCTCTAGGGTTAGCAGCTGGTCTGCAACTGACAGCCGTGTTTTTTTTTTTCTTTTTTTTTTCTTTTTGATGCGCGACAATCCACGTAGTGGTTCATATATATATATATATATATATAATGTATGTATATTTGTTTTTGTACTCGATAATACACGTACGGGAATGTTCTATGCGGGAATGCGCGACAAACCTCTCGCGGGTTGAAATATATATAGTTGGTGCTAGAATTGTCCCTGTGATTGCCCTACAATAAATTATTTTTAATCTGTAGATATTGCGTTGTGTTTACATAGCAGTATTGTTGGGTTTTTTTCGGCCTGTGGGTCTGGAATAAAGTCATTTGCGATTCTCCTAACTGAATTAACATCGCCGTTACCCTGGGTTATGAGGCTGTTATATATGGGAATAAATCTAATCTTTACTAGGTATCATAATATCAAAATTTATATTTAATTTTTTTTTATAGTTTTCCCAAATCTGAGTATGTAAATTTGGTTTATATATATATCTTACCCTTCAAACCTAGTACCTGCAAAGCCTTTACTACTCTTTATATAAGTACAATAAACTTTACAACACTTTAGTGCAGGTGTCTAATCAACCAACTAACCTATTGCATAACTTTTCGCGCAAGAATCTATTACATAACTTATAACCACGACTGCGCGGGCAGGTGTCTTTACAGAAGAAGGTGTATGGCTAAAACTACGGGTGGCAAACTAGAAGCGACAAGTAAGGGATGGGAGGGGACCGATACTGTCCACTAGTTATTAATGTCTACGAAATGTTCCGTTATATAAAATATTATATCAGATAGAAACAAAACACACACAAAAAAAAAACCTTATGAGGACACTCCATGGTTGAGATAGCTGAGATCGATAGCTGCGTGATATTTGCATTTGAGGTGGGTTAAGATGTGACAGAGTGAGAGGATTCCATTGCCACTACAAAAGTAGCAGGTCGGGGCTTTCAAGGATAGGCCCTTGAAAGCACCCCCGCCTATAGCGGAGACCCCTGCCCGACTACTTAGCGCCGTTCATATAGTACGTGCGGAGGTCAGCGGGTGGGGTGAAGAATGGCTGCAATTTATGTATGACGCTTTTTTTTTTCTATCAAAGGACTTCGAGACTATTAATTATAATGCTTCATGAGTCCAACTGCTTGCCTGTTTCATGTGTGGTTGAGAAAGTGATTCAACTGTACACTTACATCAGTCGATTGTATATGCTTCAGACAAAAACAGAATGCAAAATCGGACAAACAACCATATTCTCGCCCTCGTTAACAGCTCTGAAGCGACCAGTGATTCGCATCACTGGCAGGAAGCACGCCCAAGTGGGTTCCTCATACTTTGAGTGTCTCCAGATGGTTAACGGACGAATGAAGGGGTTTGGATCTCTAGCCTCACTGAACCACTTCACCATGGCAAAGAAATGTTCTCTCCTCAGGCCAGTCACATTACACGTCATGGCATGTCTCATGAAGTACCTGATAACACAGGGTAGCTCTTCGCATTCGCCACCTCCATCTACGTACCAGTTGGCCATGAACCAACAGAAATTGACCTTTCGACCGGACATCGTGCTGACATAGCTATTTGGTCCGTACTGTACTGTGCTGTAAGTATTACATGTTTCGGAGAACGTGTGTGTTTCAAGCAGTTGGGGTTCAGTGGGGTACATTTTCCCGTAAGCTTGTAGGAGGAGAGCGTAATCGTTTGCATCCAGCCCTTTTGTCTTTCCTGTCTCGGTGGTCTCAAAGCCGTCCATCTTACTCCAGAGGTGTTGGCACTCTGCCACCTCAGATTCCGGGACTTGCATTGTATCGATGACGGTGGGAATTGAGGTCTGTATCTTGTGGCAGAGAGGTAATAATTCCTTCTTGTACTCGGGCGGCATTTCACTTCGCATATGATTAACGGTCTTTGTGAGAAGAAATCTCTTCATAAACTGTTTGTGAATTTGACGTTTGTTGGTTTGGAGGTCTCCTACAAAACCATTGTACCTTTCATAACTGAAAAGCCATGTACTGGGCGCAGGCCCGTACTCACGCAGACAGTCCTTCAGATGACAATGAAGGTGCATGTTGGGTGTAACCACCTCCTTCCCAAACTGTACCTGGGTCTCTTGGCAGTACTGGAGATAGTGTTTATGTGCTATATCAATCTCCTGGTCTGCTATGCACGGCTGACATAATATTCTAGTGGCCATAACGAACCGCTGCCATGTTTTCAGGTGTTTCTTTGCCAAGAGACCTTGGAGACAATATCCGGAAGAGACAGTAACCCAGTTTTTCCACTCTTTGGCCGTCCACGTACCAGCATTGGATTTTATGTTCGTTACGACCAGGTCATCTGGTAGTCCTTTCTTGAACTTTTCCAGGCGTTCATCAATAATGAGTATCTTCTTTTTGGTCAGTGCTCAAAGCTTTTCCCACATTTTCCAGGTTTTCTTGGCTGTACCTGAAATAGATAGAGCAAAACATTTGGGCATTAGTCTAGTAAACGCTGACTAAAGTGTTCTAATTTAAATAAAGACAGTCGAATTCCTCAATAGCAAACATAAGCCTATATGAAATGATTGTTCCTTGAAGACTCACCAAGTAGGACGTTGTGCATCACATCGATGGAGAGGAATCTGTAAATACAGTAACAGGATAGGGACGCTATTAGCAGACGATGGTGCAAAACAACCGGCCACATATACAGGACGCTGCCACCACTACAACCAGGGGCGGATCCAGGATTTTGAAAAAAATTGGGCGTGCTATTTCACCTGGACCCCCGTGGGGTAGGAGGGAATGCAAATGCACTAATGGCTCAAAATATTTGGTTAACGTAATGAGTCATGAAAGTCTAGGTTTTATGTAGGTTACGAGGATCATTTTAATGTTAACTTACTCGATTGGGATTGAAGTAGGACAGTTCCAGGAACGGGGTGTAGCGAACTCCATATTTCTTCTCCAGAGTCTTCCTCTCCTTGCGTGTACCGGCCGCTTTGATGTTATCAATTTGCTTCCTATGACGGCCCCACGTGCGCATCGGCCATAAATGCATTTTGAAACCAGAATAGTTTCGCTTGGGTTTGCCCTTGAAATTCTTCCGACACTTGGAGGATCCCATATTGGCTGCTTGCGACAGAAACCCACATACCTTTCTGGCGGCGGGCAGGTCTGCGGCCACGTTCATCAGTGCAACCTTCACGCGTTTGCCCAGGGGCCATTCAGATGATCTTAAGACCATTCCGCGTCTCCAAAACACCTTCAGTTCCTCCACCAGAGGCTGCAAAAACGTCAATAGGTCCGCAGGTTCCTTTGGGAGGTTGGGAATCATGCCAAACAGTATGACGTTCTCGATTTTGTAGCGCTCTTCCCTGGGTAAATTGAGAACCGTTAGATAAATACCGCCAACAGAACAGGAGCTCTTCCTAGAGAATGGTTGGAAACAATCAACATTAATCTGCAGAACCAAATTGTCATTATCTCCTAAAAACCCGTAATCTACAAACCTTTGCCATACAGTCCCATCATAAATGTCACAGTAGAATCCTTCTGGAACTTTCCTGTCTCTCCACTGCTTACATTTCCTCTTGAATCCCGGGCGCTGAAGCATTTCTTCAAGACTGCAAGCCAAGGGTTTGTAGCAGTAGGTGACAATACCCACATATTAGAGTTACCCACCTACCTTGACTCGTTTGAAGAGTTCTGTGCCACATGGTTTATCTTCATTGAAAACCTTCACTGAGCATCGCCGGATTCTCTGAGTGCCATTTGGGCCTGTGTACAGCACCTGGCGAACATCGTGATAAAAGGTGTAACACTTGGAGCAAATAGTAGTCTCTTGGAAGGAACTTTCTCCTACTCCCAGCCACTTGTATACCTTGTACATGGTGGTAGGAAAGACATTACGAATGACACGTGCATATTCTTCCTTTCCGCCTAGGGACAGTACTTCACATACAAACGCAAGTAATGTCGTGAGGGCCGTGTCACTCGTGAAGTTAGCAATCTGCCACTGCAAAATGAAAAACACAGTCCATGTAATGATACTTTGAATTTCTTTACCATGTCGACCAACCACTGTCCCTTCGCGCGGACATACCTCGCCTGTGTCGTTGAGTTGAGCGATTACCACCTGGTCCAGGGACGATAAATCAACCTTGGACGATGAAGATCTATTCAGGGGGGGGACTTGATGTACGGCAGGTGGTGCAGAAGACCCCGTAGCTTGGGTGGGTACATCCTCTGCCGGGCGAATTGGCTTTCCGGACATGGTGGTGTTGGATCTTTTCCCTGACGCTTCTTGTCCCCCGGGTTCCTCAGAAACAGCTCTCGCTTGAGTGGGAACTACAGATAAAACCTCGGTTGGGCGAACTCCCTTGCCGGACATGATGGCATGGGATCTTTTCTGTGAAGCTACCTGTCCAGGGGGCCCCGCAGAAACAGTTTTCTCGTTACTCGATTCCGCCAAGGTAGGGTAGGTAGCAGTGGACTGGTCGTCATTTCTGTCAGATCCAAACGATGCAGCTTCATTCGGGATGTGTTGATATGGAGGAGCATCCGCAGATCCTGTGAAAAAAATGTACCTTTATAAGTATCACACTAGAACAGACCAGAAAAAAAAAGAGTAGCAACACACGGCATTTATACGCCCCTTCAGGTATTTAAAAAAAACAAACTTATAATCAAACGTTTACACCACTTACTTTTGCTGCCTTCTTTTATCTTTCGAACGAAACATTTGTTGCCTCCGTGTTCTTTGTAGTACCGAGTACTAGGTATGGCTTGCGAGCAGGACCAACACCATTTGTGGGTACCCCTATTCATGGCTTTGTAGGCGCGTAGCTGCTCCTTGGAAAGGCTTGCGAGCCCTAACATAATGCTGATGATCTAGTAACTCCGCAAATAAGGTAATAGTTAGATAGTCTTATACGTCATATGCGGACGCGGACAGGTAAGTTCTAGGCTTGGTGTTGAGGTCGGAAGTTGCTACCAACCGAGAATGCTGGACCAGGGCGACCTAGGTCCCTTGTTGGAGCGGTGGGAAATTCCAAACTGCGAACGCAGCATTCACGGGGATTTCTCAGTGGCTGATGGACAACGGTTCACAAGCCACACATGGGTGAGAGAAATGTGCCAAACAAAGGTGTCGCTGCGCGCCGACCGGTGGTTCATATATATATATATGCGCCGTTGAATTTACCGAACATTATCCCAAAGTGAGCACTATATATAACCCACTGCCTATAACAGATCTAGAAAGACAGTGACATTCCAACCAGGTCTCGTGATTGGATTCCTTGCCGACCCACAGACTGCAGGACAAACTTAAGATGAAACTCTTTTCAGGTGAGCTGGACTAATGCATTACAAATGGTAGAACGATAACATATTTAAAGGACATAATGAAAGTGAACCCCCTAACTTTGTTTACCTTTATTGGTCGTAATGTACTGAGGCAATTTGAGTTTGTATAAAGTTTAACAATGCCCCTTAGATCGGTGTACTGTTATTTGACATTAATTGATTTCCCCCCTTTGGTTGTCTTTATTTCTAGTCTATATCTACGGCCCATTGGTGCTGCTCTTGCTGGAAGGCGACCTGAGTGGAGCTCGAAATATTAAGCCCCTGCGAGGCAGCCGGTTCATGGAGCGGTTGAGAGACAAAACCAATGTCAATGACACCAGGTCAGCACGAAAAGGGGTTGTAAACGACAATAGAAGACCTAACAACAGAGAAACATTACCTTTAATGACCCCAATGCCTTACCACGACAGATTGGAGTCCATGCTGAACCAATATGGGACTACCGTAGAACCAAGAGCTGCAATAGAAGAACAGGAACAAGAGAGTCTCTGTGAAAATAGCAACACCTTTATTCAAATCCAATTGTACTTGCTTATGGTAGTCGTCTCTCCATTGGCACTGGCCATCATGATTTGGGGTTTTGCAAGATTAATTGGCATATGTAAGCAAGATAACTTTAAGGTTTACCTGCTCGTGTCAGGCACCCAGAATGTGTGGATTCAACTTGCTATGTTCCTGGGACATTGCACCGACTACGTGTTTATCACAGAGGGTGATCTTTTTCTTAACATAGAATGCGACTCGTTCCTAGGAGGAGACTACACACTTAGTACGGACATTAATGTCATAGACAGCAGAACAGACCGAGAATCGACACTGGAAACCTCAGTCAAAGTGAATCCTGTGACAAACTTCCTCTTAAGAAGACTGCTAAAGCAACAGATTCTGCGCTACAACTTGGTTACGGTTGCAGCGGGTGAGCCAGGTATACTGGTGACACTTACATACGACCTGGACACAAATACATCTTCTTCGTAAAGTCTCCTTGAACATAACATTATTACCTCGACGACTCCAACTTGTAAATTGGGAACTGAAACTTGAGTGGGTCCCTAATATGTAATAAATGTACAACTGAACCGTGCCTTCTACTGGAGTTCTTTTTTAAGATTGAATTATTCATTCAATCATATGGTAACTGTACGATACACTGAGCACCAGAGAGTGCACCATAGGTACCGTGTGTTTTTTTTTTATTGCATATGTTGGGTTGCGTTTTCTTCTTTTCCACCCAGAACTGATGTACAGGAACTTACAGTAAACATGTATTTAATTTCGATATAAGATTCATTGGCGGGGAATCAATCGCAGTTGGGCGCATTAATTCTTGTTTAGAATATTAAAAAAGATAGGGAGAAAGGAGTACGTGTTGATTTGAAAAAGGCTACTTCATGCCTAGACAATACGTGTAGCTAGGTACTTGAAAAGGTGATTTGTATAAATAACATCATAAATATTGTAGCTAAAACGATTGATAAGTGACAGTATCCATAATTTACGATCGGGACTTTTTTTTTGAGCGGCGCCTTCCGTTGACCCAGGTCGGTAGGCGCGTGGTTATATAAGACTCCGCCCATGGTTGACCTAATTAATTCCTGACTAACACGACCGGCGCGGACGAGCAAAAGAGCATTACATTCGACTATCAGTGTGAACATTCAGACATGGCTTTAAACCACAAATCCTCTACACCAGGAGTCAGGTGAGTAAATGGGAAATGGATACGATTGATTATAAAAGATGTTGCAGACTTTAAATAACTCCTTTGATTTTTGGGATTAGGGAAAAGTCGCGTTCTGTGTAAAGTACAGTATCTAGGTCACAGCTGAACGGAACAGCTGATCGATGTTTACAAGATGGCCCACTAAGCAAACATGGGCCGAGGCTTGCCCTTTCCGAGACCTATAAGTATAATCTGTCTTAGCTTGTTAAGAGAGGAGTGACTTCGATTAATTATTAGCATTGCCATTTATGACCGCGATATTAAGCAGAGTATCGGTGATTTGCCTATTGAGCATAGATCTACGTTTTATTGAAATGCTGTTACTCTTGTTTCAGACCATACACCGAGACACCGAAGCGGCCGAGGACGCCGGAGACGCCGACGGCCCCTTTAAAGTCGAGACGACGACTAAGAATGGTTGAGGCTCCGACTCGAGACGAGAATGTGTCACCTGGGCTGACACCGTTGGACAACGCAAGCTTCACGAGGTACTTTCTTTTATTTATTCAATTGTTTAAATTTTTATTGTCACTATTATAAAATACACAACTTATTCCTGGGCGTCGACGTGAGATGAGTTGAGAATTAACCCCACTAAATTAGTACCATCTTTATTGCAGTGCGGATCTCTTCGGCTGCAGCCCAGGGAATGGTAGTGTGCACAGCCATTCTGACTGGGAGTGCTGCCTCTGTGGGGAGCAACCCTCAAAGGTAAATGTTGAAATTATATAGCCAGTTAAGAAAATTAGTTATAACAGTCTTGATGATGACTGTGTGGGTCCAAGCAAAAATTATGTGTGGCTTGGAGGAGGAATTAGCGCCTGTTGGATAATCTGCAACTAACTTGACTAAAAAAAGATGGGATAAATGGATACTGTGCCACTAGTGCCTGCGGTTTTACTCAATACTTATATTCTATTCATTCCTTTAGGTAGACTGAGACTACCTGACAAATGAGCGGGACATCGACATGGATGCCTTCGACGAAGACACGAGTGTGATTGCTCCGCGTGGTGTATTCTTCGACACCAAATATAGGTATGTATTACTGTTATTATTGTTTTTTACGACATTTGAAACGACAACAATATTCTAATATCAAGTGTAAGGGAAGAACTGCTTCCATTTTGGTATTAATATTTCTAAACGTAATTATACAATATTCGACATAAACCCTAGTTGCAAATGAAAACTGGTTCTGTTATATAGACCAACCCACATTGCCTTTACAGAGTTTACCTGATGTGCATCTACTGCCAAGCAGTATTCCACCCAGCGTGTGGGCAGTATGAGCCAGCACAGATCATGGCGTCGGAGATTATATGTGACAAGTGTGCAAATGAATAGGTAAGTTAAATGTAGGTTCAATCCCCTCAATTTGATCTTTCCTAACCACCAACCCGGGGGGGGGGGGGGGGGGGGGGGTTGGGGGTAGATAACCTTTAGATTCCAATGTCCTGAAGGGAATGTTCACGATTTGGAACTAATATACAAGAAGGACCAGACTCAGGCAGGGATAGATCTTAGCTTTTTTCTGCACTAGTCCACCGGGCTAGTGGTTGCAAATGTGCACTAGACCGGGTAGTAGTGCACTAGTACCTATAGTTTTCTGTGTCTTAAAAAAAAGACTGAGTATAATATTTAAAGTTGTTTGATTTATTTTAGAGTTTTACCGTATAATATGATAATACCACACTAGCCCATCGGGCTAGCTGTTCAAAAAACGCACTAGTCCGACCTGATTTGCACTAGTAACGGTACTAGCGGGCTAGTGCTAAGATCGACCACCTTAGGTGGTTTAAGTATTTGTCTAGATAATTATTGTGCTTTCATATAGGGATGTTGATGATTAAATGAGTGACTGTTATATGTTGTTTGTATTCCATAACCGCTACCTGAGATGCCTGGACATTTCATGAAGAAGGAGGCCTAGGGAGCGAATGCACGACGCTAGATGCGGAGATTTTGCAGACTACGATTTATAATATGCATAATAAACTATAACAGATTGTATATAATTACCTACTGTTTACTTAATTTATGTAAACATCATTACATGAAGAAGGAGTGAGCGAATTCGAATGCACGACGCTAGATGCGGAGAGTTTGCAGACTAGGATTTATGATATATATGTATAATAAACTATAATTGCTTGTATATATTTACCTACTGTTTACTTAATTTATGTAAACTTCTATAAGTTATAAAAGGAGTGCTTGTACTACACCGAAGTTGTACCGTTTATGGACAATGTGTTAGTTTCAATAAAAAATTTAAATGTGGAAAAAATGACTTTGTTTGAGATTGTTTGAGATTGTTGTTGGGTCTGGACTCATAAAAGGGAGACGGTTCGGTTTATAATTAGATAACCAGGAAAAAAGATAAGCACGATTTCCTATGTAGAAACGTAGCCGGTCTTGTTTGGAGAGAGTACTGGGAATTAAATGAGAAACTAGAAATCTCTATAAAGAACCATACCATTTAAACTAAACACGAAAAATCAAAGTGACTGTACTTGTACATAACGGGGACTAGCAAGTCTGAGGTATATATTTATCTGAAGGATGCCATATAACGACTAGTTGGTCACATAAACAAGATATATTTATAATGAGAAATAAAAAAACATCGGGCATTAACAGTAATTGCACTACACTGAATTAACTTATGAAATACAAGAGTATTAATATTGTAGGGTTGTTGTGAAATACAAGTGTATTGTATGGTTAAAATGAGTAGTAGGCTTTTTTCGTAATTATTCACCTTGTCATTAAAAAACATAAATGTCGGAAACGGACAAACAAAACATGATCTAAAAATTTAGTTCATGCAAAATTTTAGTATGAACGTCATTTTCAAGTAAGAAGATACGAACGATTCCTTGTTGGTAACTGGCACTTGAGACTACACAGTTGATTTCTTAAATTTAAACATATCATGAATATGATCACAAACCCGACGGATTGTCGGTAGAAAAAAGAATTGCCAACATTTTAGTTTTAAGCCCATGACACATGCACGAACTGACCCCTACCCAACAGAATGTGCCCAGGCCTTGACTTAGCCTAGTCTATAGAAAAGTCTGCGGAAACTATCAAGGCTGTGTCTGTCGTAGGGATGCCTATTTCTAATACGGCTTGCTGTATGTGGTTGTATTCTGTGGGAGTATTTGATTTACACAGTTGATGTACACGGTTTAATGGTACGGACACACAGCGGACACACAGCGACGCATGGCAGACATAGGGGATTTAACTCGAACTTTGCACGATTACATTGATGCACTGCCTAGCACAATTGCAGCACAGTAACACCGTGAATATCCTTTTACACTGGCGCGCAACTCCACTGTGCCTCTCCTGTGCCAGTGGCTGTGACTGGTATGGCTGTGTTCATTGGCCGCCATATACCTTTTGCTCGAGGGGGGACAGTATGCGGGAAAGTACGTGTGCACAAAACGGCTTTCCCGCAGGCTGGGGTCAGGATACAACAGGATACTTGTTGCGCACGTGCTGTCGCGCGACGCCAGCAAAATATCAAAGGGGAGTTGAGAGCGTGAGCGTAGAGGCTGTACAAAGTTTTACTGCGCTTTGCTATGCACCAGTTATCACAAGCAGATTGTGAATATACTATACCAGAGACGCACAGACTGATTGCACTAACTGTGCCCGACTTACATAATGTGCTGTTGCGCAGCAAATAGCGAAAACGACACAAGGCTCAGTTCTTCCTGTGTTAATAATCATTGCATTTGGGCATACTTACTATCATTTGAAAGCATACAACATGGTCTATAAAATTGGAATTTAAGAAATCCAACATTGCACATCCTTTCCCCACCTCTGGTCACATATACTCCTGCTTCACATCTCTAAATATGTGGAGATATGAAGTTTAGCATCACTGACTTGACTTCACAGAAGATTTCCAATTCAATTTGTACAATTCATTGGGAATATGCATTTTACTTTCACTCTTTCTGAGACTCTGTAGACGTAAAGTGAGAGGTAACCAAAGTATGGCCCTGCAGGTCTGAGGGGTGATTTTAATAGACTCTGATCCGGAACTAGTTCTTCAATGGCCTAGATACCTCTTGGTAATAGGTCCTTTCACCCACACAAGTTGATGGCTACTAGTGGCCACTTAAAGTGTGCAAGGAATTATTTTATTGGCCCTCTATGAATGGCATGGGGACCCTCAACCCCACCCCCCACTTTGATGGTTGTATGGGTGCCAGCTGGTTTATAGCCATACTTGCCATAAACCAGCAGCTGCAAAGCAAGAGAATTCCTACCTAAAATTGTTACTGGCATATAGACTGACTTTGCGAAACAGTGGGTCTGACTTTACAGACTAATCCAGACCTCGTGCACCAGTCACAGTCCAGTACACGTAGGATAAAAACCCACATGGTGGCCATAGTGTGACACTACTATGACTGGGCTTAGTAGAGAGCACTGACGTGTGACTATGACATTGATGAGGCCTCTGGGGACCTTTTCAATTGGCTATGATTAATTAAACACTTTTAATAGTAAAAATGTCAATAAAATACAAGACATCCATTTATAATTGTGTTCTATTTATCAGTAAAAAGATTATGTTCTGCACTATAGCGACGTTGTTACAGCAAGATTCTACCTTGTTTAGCTGAAGAGTAAAATGAAGGTTTGATAGGACCAATTTACATGGACTAAATAGAAAATAACTGCCAGCTTATCAAACCATTAGTTGTAGGCCTGAATTACACATTAGGTGGTGTGGTCTGGATTCTCATTTATCATTATCTGGGCACCCACTCAATGTGATGTGTACATCAGAAAACATAATACACAGGGACTTATTCTTTTTTCATATTATTTTTATTGAACTAAACTCATTTCACAGGAAATTCTTCCATATGAATGGAATACATGAATAAATGAGTTGTCTAAGACAGCAGGCTCAATATAATTATTAATAAATCACCTATCGGTGATCAGAGTTATCATGGTAGTTGTGGTTGTCAATTTTCAGTTTGGAGATGAGATGTCAGTACTAATAATTATGAGTCATTTACAGGTATAATGAGATTATATAGGCAAGATAAATGCAATGGATAGCAATATGTAGCATAAGTGTGATCAGTGCCTGCCAGAATCTTATGAAATATGGGTTTTTATTATTTATTTGAACAACTGAATCTCATCTTATTTTTCATTTGAACAACTGAATCTAATGAATTATTCATTAGATTCAGTCTAAAATAGAATTCAAATAAATAATAAAAACCCAAATATTATATTTGCCAGCAGTTCATCCCACAACTCTACACCAATAAAGTAAAGGATATGTGGGTAAATACTTAGATTACATATTTCAGTTTTTAATCTGATTTGGTCTTTTGGCCAAGTATATCTTACACCTCACAGTAGATTTACTGTATTGCACCATAACACCTTGTATGTAAAACACTATTTTATGTACACAGACAGCTTAGTGCATGGTTCTTGTGAGCCATGTACACCCCTGGATTAATCCTGTGATACATTCTGATTTCAGTAGTGAACTTTTGGAATATATATCATGCAAGGCAATGCCCAAGCAGAAGTTATATTCAGTGTTGCTATCCATTTGTAATAATTATAATACCTCTGCCTATTCATTATGTCTATCTGTCTCACAAATGTGATTCAAAGAATGAAAAAAATAAATAAAGTAGAAGCTGAGCTTTTAGTTTCTGCCCAACCAAGAATATGATGTTCTAATAATGTTGCAGCAACATTCTCGATTAATTCTTTTTACTTCACACTGTTAGGTTACAGTTTGATCTTGACCTGCCCTCATCAAAACATTATGATAACATTCTGTTTTGGTTAGGTCTCAACCTCACAGAAAAATAATGTAATAGTTATGTGTCATTTTAGTAAGTAACAGACAAACCAAAAAAGTATTGTTGCATATCACGACCATTACGTCACACATTGGCTGGGTAAATATAATTGGGTTGGACATAATGCATAAACAATGTTCAGCAAATAGGATTAACTGAGGTACAAACAGTCAAATATAGAGATAATTGCAAATAGCATATTATATAACTTGAAAATTCTCCCATTCTTTATCTAGTCAGGGGAAAGTGTAAGCTGTTTAAGTACAATGCAGCTTGAAGATCTTTTATTTTATTAATTTTGTACATGGCCTAGTTTCCATGCCAACCAGTTCTTTCATCTTAGCAGCATGTGGAAATTTTGACTTTCCATCTACATGCTGATTATCATGGAATCAATTTGCAAATCTATAAAAGATTTCTACCCATCAAATGCAATTTCATTTTCATTTGGCTATTTTAATCCATTTTCTATATAATTGCTGATTGAAGACCTAACAAAGTGTATATTGATAAACCCCAAATTTGCAGAGTTATTCACAAGTGTGTGCAACATATGGGAACAAAAAAAAAACACTTGTGAACCTCAAGGGTGTTGCAGCAAGTGAGCAATGTGTCAAACCAAAAAAATGGGTGTACTTATATATTTAGATAAATGCTATATTCTTTATGTAATACATACATTTTTAACAATTATTAACAATAGAACATTTATACATACATTACTAATACATATTTTATCATTATACACAGCATTAACAATACCATATAATTTCTTAAAACAATGTGTTGTCTGTAAGATCTATTGCTTTACCACTAGAATTAAGTTAGTTAACCCTAAATTATCAGAATAATATTATAGACCAGGACACTGTATTTTCAACACACAAAAAACAAATAAGATAAATTAATTATTGTGCATACTCGCATATCAGGTTGGGGACAGCAGTGGGTATTTTAAATGGGAAACAAAGAAAATAGAATCACATTAATCAGAACAAAAATTTACTAAAATAGAGATGTATTTTAAGAATAATTTTGAATACTTAGCAGAAGATGAAAACAACAAGTGTCTTTATCGCCTGCAATATTTGACCAGAACTACTCAAAGTCACTGTTCACATCTTCTGTTGGTAGAGTTATCACTGACTCCCGGCCCTTGCCATTCTCTAGAGAAGGATTCTTCAGGAGATGGTACTCATCCTCAGCCAGGGTTGGAGAGCGATGACGGTAGATGCAGGCTATAATGCTCCCTATGATGATCTGAACAATAAAGATCGCCATCATGTGCCAGGCAAATATGAGGTGGAGCAGCATCATGTGGTGTTTGTTGTCTGGATCCCAAATGTGATCACCCGGGAAAGGGTTAACTAAAATTAAACCAGCCTGCCAAAGCCATGTCCCCTGCAGTAAAAAGAAATATGACCTCCCAAGTCCAGCTGTGAAGCTTGTGGGGAAGTTCATCTCTATGAGCGTGGCCAGTGCAGTGAATATTGCACAGGAAGCGGCCAACAGGTGTAAGCTGGTGCTTATGCCATCACGACCATAAATATGGAAAAAGAGGAGCATCCCCTGTACGGACATGGCCAGAGCCAGGGAAACATAGTTGACTGACTTGGGCATGGGCACTTTATGATGCTTAAGTACATCAGTGAGGCCATTAATGAAAACAACACTGTACATGGTTAAATGTTGGCCATTCCCAGAACTGTAAGGCAAAGGGTGTCCTGGAATAAGCAGTTCACCAATAAAGAGAACGAACATGAGGAACATTTTAAAAAGACCTTCAGATTCATAATTAGCTAGACATCTTGGAAGAAAGAAAACCTTGAATGTTGGTGAGTTGTAATAAGGTGAACCCCTTGCCACACGGGATAGATGAAACCTGCGGAACTGGTTGGCGGTCCACCAGAGTCCGAATATCAGGAAGTAAGATCCTGGCAAGACATGGCCTAAAAGGCTTGGCATGGTGGGAAATAAGTTCAGCCTTTATATCAGATCTTTGACTAAAGGTTCCAATGCTTTTCTGCTTTTTGGGTATTGTATAAATTCTTGATGAACTCTTTTGTTGTCCAGAATATGCCCTTTCTGAAATAACAAAGAACAGTTTATTAATTAATAGGTTTTATTAAAATGATGGGACAGTTTATAACACCATACCCACTAAACGATTTTGCCTGCATTGGCATATGAATCTGCATGCGAATCAGCATTGGCCGTCAGAATGATACTGATGTGCATACCAATTTGGGGCTTTTCATTAAGGAAATACGCAGCAAGGGGGGATGGGAGAGTAAAATTTGCATATGTTTACGTACAATTCCAATGTGTACTTTAGCCCAAGGGGGGTGGGGGGTCTAAAATTTAGGAAATTTTGCACACATACTAATTGGAAGGCCCCTTTGTATGCCAATGGTGTGTGGGTATTGCTTGTCCAGTCAGAGTCAGCTGATGGCCTTGCCAAAGGCTTCACCATGGCTGCACTGACCCACATTAAGCATGTTTGAGAATTTAATGTTGAAGCCAACAGCCAATAGCCTTAAGCTCCGGCATCGATGTCAGTCCATCATCTAGTGGATAATATCCACTAGATGATGGACTGACAGCTGATTTAAGATTGGTCTGGAACCCTGACATACCTGTCAATTACAGCAACTGTCAAACCATTTATAAGCTGCCTTCTCACTGACTTTATATCTTTAAGCCCCTTGACAGCATAGCTGTAGGCTGGACCGTTGTAGTCTGAATAACTAGTGCCTCTTTATACCCTTACCTCTCTACTTGAAGTTTGTTGTAGTAACACTACTATTGTATAGGGAAGGGAAATGCACTTCCCATTTGAACCTGAGTAAAACATGAACTGCATAAATCATAATACAATCAAAACACTCTCAATTTTGTTCTAATGAAGATATCTACAAGTTGTTCCTTTCATAATGTAGCTTGAAAGTCATTTTATTAGATTTTCTAAATTAAGAATAGATGTCATGTGACTTGGGTGCCAACCAGAAAAACATCCAAAATACATCAGAATTTATCATGGGGATTATTTCTAGGTCCCCAATACAAAAACCCTATCCAGAAAACATCCATGATACATTTTGAACATGAAACTTATGTGATAAATCTTGATAAAATCATTCACAATATATCTAAATTCACTTGCAATACTTTTTAGTGGGTGTTTGAAGGATAGTGGAACAATGTGGAGGTAGAAAGAATTGAAAAAAATCAAACAAAAAATCCGTGAAATATTGTGATACAATAAAATCGAACAATCACAAATCTAGTGATCATTGGTATTTTAAAGGTAAATATGGGTATTCACTGCAGCGCCACCTGGTGTGAATATTTTTTCAATGCTCAAATTCTTTAGAATTTTAACACAATGTTATCTAACCATCATAAATTCAAAATGTATTCAAGTATTTACTCACAAAATATATTACTGTACATTTTTTAAACATAAATAGGTTATTTTATGGTGTTTTAGGGTCAATTTTTGGTATTTTCAGGTATAAGTTTTGATTTTTGACGGTGACTCCATGTTTTCTTTATCCTAAAATGTTAACTGTGGTCCTGTCCAAACATTTAAAGCTTTTAAAGTAAAAATTATTTCTAAATGGCCAAAAATGTCATTTTACCCAATGAACCCAATGGTAAACAGATGATTTTACAGATGCAATTATTGCACAAAGGTAGAAGTTAACGTTTGCTTTGTGCATGTCTATTGAATTAGTGTAAGAGTCACCAGATGAACATACATGATAAGAATTCTTCCAAACTACTTAGGTTATAAAAACATATATATATATAGTGGCCGGTGCCGCTGGCAAGTGTCGGTATACCTGACGACAATGATCAAGGGACACACTTCCCCGCAAGCACTGAGGCCTTGGGAAAAATCGATATTAGACTGCTTTATAAGCGAGAGTGTAGGAGAGTCGGGGTAGAGAGAACAGTAGCACTTGGATCAGATGAATCGGGAGATTCGGAAGGGGTTTAGATAGCCATACAATCAAGGGACATCTGGTGACTTATACTACGTCGTTACGAGACGGCCGGAGGCGAGAGCAAGCGGACTTCACGGAGGAAGCTTGCATCCCTCAAACTGAACTGTAAAACCTTGGATTCATTGCCTCCACGAGCAGCTGTACGCATCACTATAACCACCAATAAACTTACCGCACTGCCAGACGTTGTTCATGTTATGGATTGAGCGCCCATACCGTGGACTCGCTCACCACTCGACTAGCCCTCCCAGTAAAGACAATACCAGCCGTACTAGTTATATCTGATAATGCACGGAAATGATAATTAACACCAAAACATACAATAGCGTTCATTATCTCAGAAATGGATATGGTGACATATTGTTTTTAAAATGTCCCAGTAGTCCCTATCCATCCAGCTAACATCTCTGTGAGTTGGGGAATTTTTTTATGGTTTTTACAAAATCATGCCCAATACCCATATTTACCTTTAATGTATCTTTGGGATGAAATATTGCTGATAGTTTTTGCTTGGCACCCCTTGTTTGCACCTAGTGAGGACCATATTATTTTCATAATTGGTTGCAGTGTAATTATTAGGCTAATTATTTTGGTTAATGTCTCAGTCGTATTTGTTGTGGTTATCACTCGAAGTAACAACACCCAGTAATCCTTTTTTTAATGTAATTTTGAAATTATATCCCTACTTTGGCAACCAAATCAGGCATTGTGCGACATTTATAAAATTTCAGCTGATTTGCCTAATCATGAAAATCAGTTACAAAGATATGGGCTGAGGTTGCAATGACACCTGTTGCACATGTTGGAAGAACAAGTTCAAGGGAGGTTAAACCCAAGTTTAAATCCTGTGTGTTAAGCGGGAGTCTATAGACCCCATTTTGGTGTTTCCAACGTGCTTTTAATGTAAGTTTCCTAATGTCACTCCACCATGGAAAGGTCTACGAAGCCAAAATTGTGTGAAATTTTAGAATAATAAGCAAAAATATGACAAAATCCTGAAGAGCCTCCTTCACCAAGGCATCAAATTCTGGGATAGGCTCCCACAGGAGTTGTAAAAATCTGTCATGAAAGTGAAATTCAAGAGGAACTGAAAGGAGTACATAATTTGCGATACAATATTGGACTTGACTGAGTAGACAAACTACTGTTGACCCTATGTTTGATTGTGGTATATTTATTTCATTATATCCCATTGTTATCTAATCCAATTACTTAGATCACCTATTTTTTCCTATTTTTTTCTTTTTCCTTTGACTGGAAGAACATATATACGTGTGAAGTTGATTCAATGAAAAACACAATCAAAATATAAAATAAAGGTATCTGTTTTGAGAATAAGAATTAATAGAGCCAGAAGTTTCTTAGTGCTCCCACACTGTAAAAGTATTCAATGTCCATGACATACTACTCCTATCCTGGCCTTTTATCCTCTAGCCTGAGGTAGGGGATCAATGAGGCATGGCTTGTGATACAGATCCTGTCATACACTTCCCCTTTTTAAGTTCAAAATTAAAGAATTCTTCATCTCTCCTTAGCTGCACGTATGAGATGGGGTTCAGAACCCAGTCCCTACCTTATAAGTGGTCAAGTCTTGTTGATGAATGCTGTATATTGTAAAGTGTGGTGATGGTGGGTGTAACCTCTCGGACTTCCCTGTGTCGGTGGGCCTTATGATGATGATGTGCTGGAGTTTAAGGTCACTCAGCAATTTTTCAGCTTTGTCGAGACCAGCTCTGGTTTTTGTTTGTACCAGTTGGTATGACCACATCTAAGGGGATGAGAACAACGGGAAGGCAAGGTAGTGCAGCCAGCACAGCCAAGACCAAGGGAACCTGGGCCAACCAAGTGAGAGGCGAGCACTCTACACACTACACTGGCCAGGGACCCCAACCCCCCTAAGACCCCCCAACCCCCCAACCCCCCAACCCCCCACCCCCATGGGCCTTATCAGCGGTAACAGTTAGGTCGGACTGGGAGGGAGTAAACTGGCATGCTTGGCTGCCAAGGGTCAATGCTAAATGGGACCCTGGGGTAACAAAAGGATTCTGAACCTTATGATCCACGAAATGACATTATTCAGAACCGGACGGTGGACGGATGGTGGACGGACGGTGGGCGGACGGTGGGCGGACGGTGGGCGGACGGTGGGCGGACGGTGGGCGGACGGTGGGCGGACGGTGGGCGGACGGTGGGCGGACGGTGGGCGGACGGTGGGCGGACGGTGGGCGGAGGGTGGGCGGACGGTGGGCGGACGGTGGGCGGACGGTGGGCGGACGGTGGGCGGACGGTGGGCTGACGGTGGGCGGACGGTGGGCGGACGGTGGGCGGACGGTGGGCGGACGGTGGGCGGACGGTGGGCGGACGGTGGGCGGACGGTGGGCGGACGGTGGGCGGACGGTGGGCGGACGGTGGGCGGACGGTGGGCGGACGGTGGGCGGACGGTGGGCGGACGGTGGGCGGACGGTGGGCGGACGGTGGGCGGACGGTGGGCGGACGGTGGGCGGACGGTGGGCGGACGGTGGGCGGACGGTGGGCGGACGGTGGGCGGACGGTGGGCGGACGGTGGGCGGACGGTGGGCGGACGGTGGGCGGACGGTGGGCGGACGGTGGGCGGACGGTGGGCGGACGGTGGGCGGACGGTGGGCGGACGGTGGGCGGACGGTGGGCGGACGGTGGGCGGACGGTGGGCGGACGGTGGGCGGACGGTGGGCGGACGGTGGGCGGACGGTGGGCGGACGGTGGGCGGACGGTGGGCGGACGGTGGGCGGACGGTGGGCGGACGGTGGGCGGACGGTGGGCGGACGGTGGGCGGACGGTGGGCGGACGGTGGGCGGACGGTGGGCGGACGGTGGGCGGACGGTGGGCGGACGGTGGACAACAACTAAGAGACAACAACTCAGGTACTAATTGCGCAGTGTCAATAATTTAGTGGCAAAACTAGATCGTCCCTGTATAAAGTGGAAAATCCAGAGTCAGTCATCTAGGGGGGCAAACCAACCCCCCTATAAAAACACATCAACAAACATGAATTATTCGAGAACGTTTCCACTCAGTCTAGGTGCGAATATCACATTGGTCGCCGTAGATTTTTATCATATTGGTAACCACGTGGGGACCAGCCTTTAGAAACAGGTTTTCTTGTCTGCCAAAGCTGCGCAAATCAACATTATTAACTTTAGCCGCTCTAGGCCAATTCGCCCCGTGCAGTTTTTCACTCCAATTTTTAAAATTGCAAGCATGAAAAACCATTATTTTCGTTGAATAATCAGAAAACAATACACATATTGATAGCACCTTTGTATATTCCCCAAAAAATGCTAATTTTTTGATAGCAGAATATTGCACTTTTATCAATCTATTCCCCTAAATTTGGCACGCCAACACGGCGTATTTCTAGGGAAGTGAGATCCGACAGGGGTTGTTCTTGAATTCAACACTGCGAAATGGCCTATTCTTTAAATCAACAAGCTAATGGACACGGTGCTTAGTGACATGGACAGACAAACTTAAGATAATATAATGACATGCGACATGGTATTTTCTTGAAGTTGACATGTGACATGGGGAGCCCCCATCGAGACCCCTACTTGTATCTCAGACTGCAAAGAAAACTTGCCCATGGCAAATGATGCTTCAGTTAAAGCTGTGCCTGCCTTTGGGGGATCCAACTAAAGGCCTAAAAGAAAACTCTACTAACAAAAACATTCTCTGACCTCTCCTCTGCACGACTTAGATGACACAGTTACAATTCTGTCAAATGACTAAGATGTTTTATGTTTAGATTCAACTTCTTTGTAACCATTCATTTTTGTAAATAGTTCACTTCACACATACTTTTGTCAGTAAAAATGAAGACGTACAACAACGTCCTAGTTCTCTGGTATCTTTTTGCATAACCTTATGAATTAAATTTTATCGTGCAGTAATTCTGCTATTTTAGGATTGTTTTCATTTGATATCCCGATCTCAGGGCTGCCACACATCAGGGGCGGATCCAAGGGGGGGATCCAAGGGGGGGGGGGGGGGGGGGCTTTGCCCCCCCCCCCTTTTGCTGGATCCCTACAAAAAGAGGGGAAAATGTCCCATGTCCAAATGTCCTAAATATACAAAACTGTAAGAGTATGTGGATACAGATAACAGGATTCGACGAGGCAAGAAGGATATCTGGATGAGTCCGGCGGACGAGTCCTGATTTCCTTCCACCTCAAACAAGCATGGGCCCCTCCCCCAGATGTCTTTCTACGAGTAGAACGCCAAATTTGGCGCCTTCTCGTATGGATACAATGTGCAGCAGCAATTAACGTCTTCGGCCACGTATGTTACATGGCACATCACGGTGATGAGCGTCGTCACAGCAACGAACGTTGCATGTGCCGTGTCACATAACCAAACGCTCGCAACAGTGAGAGAACAAGGATGGTTTCAAAATTGTTTCGCTGTTTTTTTTTTTATCCTTGTTTCCCTCATGTGCCAATCGTTGCTGTTGTGATGGTTTTGCACACACTTTGAATTTGATTTAATTGATTGATAAATACATTTCCGCCATTTACCTCCTATATATTTCATAAGCTGAGGGACACCGCTATCATTTGCTGAAAACAGAATATTAAAATTCACACCCAAAATGTACCGGTACATCAAAAAAAGGGATAGTCAAACCATCCCTGTAAGGATGGAAGGTGGATTCACTCGCTGTTGAACAAGGACAGGTGTCCTTATGTGTGCCAATGTTCGCTACAACTTTTTTTCTTTTCCTTTTCATACTTTTGACACCCAGCCGCAGGCCCACTTGCGCCGGCCGACCTAGATTACTATAGGTCTGCTGACCAAAAAAGGACTGAAAAACTTAAAACTTAAAATGTGTTATATCCTATAATAAAAGCTGATTGCAATGTTATAATATGTTTCTGTGAATGTCTAATCTATATCTGAGAATTTTCAAACATATTTTCCTTGTGACATTTCGTCCTGGTGGTATATTTAAGCGCTGATAGTTTTATAATCAGATCCCTTTGATAATTCATAAAATAAAGTTACATGAACAAAATCAGCCCTTTCTTAACCAGCGGACCTATAGTTTTTTTATATGGGGTCAGTGTCGGCCCGGGGGCCACCAGCGGAGTGGAACGCCTCCATGATTACAGTCTTACAGGTATGGCGACCAAAAACAGTCACAAATCTTATATTCATGATTCCAAGATTTGGATTCATGAATAAATACAAAATTTTAGATTTGTGAAATTCTTTTTAAGTTCAAAACTCTCTAATTATATTGCATTATGTTTCTAATAGATAAAATGAGGTATTTTATATAAAAATCTATAAATATTTTCATTGAAACCTACAAGAATTAAAAGCGTCTATACATCAGATATTTGATGTATGTATCAACTCAAAAAGGTTCTTAGCTACATTTCACTCACCTACTGTTTGGTGATTCAATGACAATTTGAACAGTTATGACCAAAATGTGAAAAAAGAAGTTGATAAAGTCGGTATTACATGTATGCATAGCATTAGACGAGCACCAGTGGGCCCTCTCACCAAACAGTCACAGGGATATTGAAAAGTATTTTAGTTGAAGATATATATTATAAATGACTTTAGTGTGATTTTTCACTGATTTTTAATGTCCACAACATTTTCGTACATTTTTTCTGGGGGAGGAATTTCTATCATGGCCACGAAAAATGAAAAGAAAAGCTCCACAAAATTCTGTAGATTTTTTTTGGTTGCACCCGCAGGTCTATCGGAACTGAAAGGTATTTATAGAATTAGTTGAATAGGTGTCTAGGAAAAACATACAACAGAGGCAAAATTGTGGCTGAGCTGCCGATGGCCTTTGAATAAGGTCGTGGTTACATGTTATGGAAACTACATATAGTATTATGTTTGTTTTGGAAGATTATAACAATAGCAAATGCCATTTATTCATACCATACCCCAAAGTTATCAGCCTACTGCTTGATTAAGACACCCACTTCTGAACCTTCTGATGCATACACCTATGGCGTATATCAACATTAAGAATCAGAACAATGGAGGGTATTAGGATTATGTGTGTCATGTATGTTATCTTAACCCATTTATCCCAAAACATATAACAAGTAGATGATAAGTTAGACTTTCAAATGAATAATCTTAGTTTATTGTTTGTTCACCAGATGGCAGTACCTATAGGTAATGGGACATTTCCACATCATTATTATATGTAACTATAATTATTTCACTCCATATATCAACATGATCATTAATTCTTTTCTCGGGTAATTAACCTCTCTTGCCCCCACTGTAACTAAGCAAGGTATATTTTCTTGTTCTAAGGGGATCTTCTTGCAGAGGTGAGACATAGATTGCTGGGTTTGGGCACCTGTAACAGATTTAGTATTGTGGTTAAACAGGTCGGTGTCCCTTTTATGCACTGACAATCCCCTTAGAGTGACGTCCTTGTAAAACTGATATATCATACAAGTGCATATGTACTAAGCTCGAATGATATAACCTCTGCGTACTTATATAATTTCTAAAAAAAAATTACTGAGATTTGTTTGCTAGTTTTGGTTAGAGATTTAGACCTTAAGCTTGTGCAGATAGCGTTGTGCAGATGATGCTACTTATCCCAAAATGGGACTGGACATATTAGAGTTCATTTTGAAATTATCACTATTCAATAATTAAAAAGCATGGATCTTGAACAGAATTGATGTTGAAATCATCTTAAAGTATACCATTTAGTCAGAACTACCTATTTTTATTGCATCAAATGGTGATCTCTGAAAAATGCACAAGGTCAATAAACACAGTACTTTAGAGCTCTGCCTCAAACGTTACAAGGCGATTTTATTTATTAATACATTCATATCCTGCCACAAACATAGAGACCATGTGAACAGAGTTTGGGCTGAGGTTATAGGCGCAGGAATGGTGTGTGAATCCCGCGCATACAGTACCTCCTATACTTGTGGGTGTTGGGCCTTGTATACATATGCATGTATGGGTATGTGCTCGCATATGTACTATGTATTGCATAAGTGGGACTCACACATACACAGTTAAATGTAATAGCGCATTTGGGCAAAGTGACCCCCAACTTAAGCCAGCCAATGCATAGTGTAATATGGCCTTTAACGTTCTGTTAACATGACTGTCACAGATCTAAGCATGACGTTTAATCTCTAAATGTGACTGGGCCTTAACTATACACCTCAATTACCCAGAAGCAATGTATGAGAGAAACCCAATATCTTATAAACTACCCTCTTATGTGAAAATGATGTCTTACATCTACTCTTTATTTGTAAAATGAAAATATGCCAGTGCAAGTTTGATATCTTCTGTCAAATTTGACCAAAATTGTACCCAAATGGACGCTGACAATTTGATCCACATATGGCCTTTTCTTGGTTGCTAAGCAGAGTAACAAATGGAACAAATGGAAGCTTTTTCCCAGAGTATCAATGGAATGTTTTCCTCCTTAGCATAACAACTTGATATTAATTGAACATATATTCAACATACATTCAAACCTCATAACTAGAAATGAATGGCCATTTGAAAAGGTAAACATCATAAGAAAAAAACGCTCCCCCATTCATATGGTTGCTATGACAACTGTATTGTCATAGAAATTTCTTTCTTACGTGAAAAAATTATCTTACATAAAGTTTTCATCATTAAATTGATGATAAGGAGGTGAAAGTTTAAAATGTATGGTACAGTTGTTGGGTATA
This sequence comes from Lepidonotus clava, assembly GCA_936440205.1. Lineage (NCBI taxonomy): Eukaryota > Metazoa > Annelida > Polychaeta > Phyllodocida > Polynoidae > Lepidonotus > Lepidonotus clava. The sequence continues at coordinate 4,667,355 of OW387134.1, forward strand.
TAGTGTATCAAAATCCATCAAAATTTGTCCCAAAATGGACATGGATGGCCCTATTCACATAATGTCATTTTCATGGTTGCTATGCAGAGTAACAAATGGAACAAATGGATACTTTAACCAATAGTATTAATGGAATGTTTTCCTTTTTAGCATAACAATTTGATGTTAATTTAACTTTTAGTGATAGTACATTCAGATCTTGTTTCCAGAAATGAAAGGTCATTCGTAAAGGGGTAAACCATAAGAAATCTGCTCAACTCCTGCTTTCATATGGTTGCTATGGCAACTGCAGTGCTTTAGAAACTTCCTTCTTCTGTAAAAAATTTTTTATTGTATCAAGTCTTCATCAATAATGATGATAAGCAAGTGCAAGTTTGATATGTATTGTAGAACTGTTATATATATTTCCAGAAATCCACCAAATTTGCCCCAAAATGGACACTGATTGCCAAATTCACATGATGACATTTTCGTGGTTGCTAGGCAGAGTAACAAATGGAACAAATGGAAATTTTTGCCATGGATACAAAGTGGGGACTCTTGTGCTTTCAATAAATGATAGTTTTATCACTCCTGTCCTAATTATTGTCATTATAACAAAAAGAACATAGGAAAAAGTAGTGAAAATGATGAAATTTTGAAATGTTTTTGGTTGCCATGGCAACCATGTCACCATGACAACAAAAGTCATTCTCCTTTTACATTCCCAACTCCATGGGCTTTCATTTGAGGTACAACAATGCACACTTTTGCTCATGTATGAAAAATTATTTTGATATTTCTACTTTTTCACAGTGTTTCTCAAAATTCTGAGGTTGCTATGCGTTGCCATGGATACCCGCCAAATGTGCGTGTTGCGCAAATGCCAACACGTCAAAATGTAAACTTCAGGTTATGGGCTATGATTTAAAACCACTTTTAGATCCTCCGTCTTTTCGGACGAAAAAAGTCATTTTTTGGATTTGGCTCCTGGACTAATGACATTGTGTACTATTTAGATCAAATTATATGGGTGAATGGATGATGTTTATGACCATTGCCTCCATTCTTACACGAGAAACTTTCACCGTTACACTCATAGAGGGATATATCACTTACTAGAAATTCTGCTCCCTGTTATTTCAAAAACCTACCCAGGAGGAGGAGAAGGGAGTGTATGGGATGGGGAGGGGAAAGGGACTGTTTTTGGAAGTGCAGACAGGGGGAAATAAATACACAGAACTAACCAAGGAGGCACGAAGTCACGATTATTGCCCTGCTGTCTCAGCCTATTTTTCAGGGTCTCGGGCAAAGCCCTCGACCCTGAAAATAGGCTGAAAATAGGCTGAGACAAGGGGCAATGATCGTGGCTGAGAGCCCCCGGGTTAGTTCTTGTTTTATTCTATACCAATAACCCAGAGATTATTATTCACCAAGGGCAATAATGCCATCAGGTATTCCACATTTGCTCGCGGGGCAGGACAATGATGAAGGTATAGGCGCTACGAAGTTGGTATAGAATAATAAATTAAATAGGGTTATTACAATTTGAATATGCAAACCTGCAGCTGTCAAATCCTTAATCAAAAAGGAAAATCCTTGAAAAACTGCAATGTATCAATAAATGATGGTTAAATATAAAGGATCTATGAGTTCCAAAATCAAAACATCCCAGGGATAATGTAAATCACCGACGGATTATAATCATTGCAATGCACGGAAGGTTAACAGCATTGTGACCTCTGTGTGAAGCAGGCCCTATCCTATAGACATTGTGCAGATGACATCACAGCTCCCAAATTGGGCTGGGCGCCATATTGCAGCACTTATAACGAATATTTATGCTACATGTATTTGCAATAATCTTACTGAATAACAATCAACAATAATCTTCAATTATGATTTGAAATTTCATTTTCATCTCTGAGTCACGTGTTCACAATCATCACGTGGTCATCACCAAAATCTGGTCACATGACCCCGTCTGCACAAGGCCTATAGTTCTGAACAGCCGATGATAACAGGACGTTCCATGACCGTTGGTCAGAGATCGTCCTGCTGTGTAGATCTATTGATGTTATGTTGTTTGTGGGGTTTCGACAGATTACCAGGACTGCTGATCCTGGGATCTCTGTGCCTAAGATTTAGCCTAAAGTCACCATTGAAAGGTTATCTAGTTGACCTCCAGGGGAAGAGCTCCAATCACTGGGCCTCTGGTGGCTGTCCTTGTTAACCCTTATTTGTTTATTATTGTCAACAATGTAAGTGGTTATGGTTAAAGTAATAATTCTAAAGTTAGTTCAAGCTGTGAATGGGGAAGTCTAAAGGTTATATTCCATGATGCGTTCAGAGCCACATGCGTTCCTTTAATTAGAGAAACGCATGTAGCATCATGGAATATAGCCTTTAGTTTCTGAATGCAAGTAAACTTGCATTGAAACGCAAGTAAAACTTGCATTTCAACGCAAGTGGCACTGAACGCACAGTGCAATATAGCCTTATACTTGTGTTCATACTTGCATCGCATGAACACAAGTAGGAACGCAAGTAGGAACACAAGTAAAATGATGAACGCAAGCACATAAATGCATTGTGGAATACAGGCTTAACTGTTATTGGGGAAAAGTCTAACTCTAGAGTAAATAACGCGCGCAAGGCTATGAGGTATGAACCATTATTGCGGACTTGTACTAATCTGCCTTCCCGCCTCGAGTAATCCGGCCATCCGTATCTGCACACTTGTCCAGTTTTGTTTATTTATTATACTTTTTCGGAATTGCTAAATAGGCATACAGTGAACGAGAAAAGTGTACGGATATGAAATGCGTGACCCTCTTCCAGTCATCATCCTCCAGTCTATCTCAGGCCTCGGCGCTGCTGAGTGGGGCAGTCTTCCACGGATCTGTCAACATAAATTTCAATTATTACAGTGGGAACAATCAACAAATGTGAAGTCCGGGCAAAGTCTAAGAAATCCGGGCAAAGTCTAAAATATCCGGGCGAAATCCTAAGAAATCCAGGCAAAATCTGACGTAGTTTAAGAAATATTCAAAGTTAAATAATATCTATGAGATTCCGGGCACTCCTGTCCTTGTTGAACATGTAAATATCAATCTATATAAGAAATGAGAAAGTTGTACTCATCTTTGTCGCGTCCTGCTGCTGTTGCAGGGAAGAGCTGCGTCGTTGCAGGACTCCGGGGGGCTGTTGCAGGCCTGGAATGGAATTAATAGTGAAAATAATTCAATCTGTTTTTTCAAACTTAAAATATAATCTAGAGGAAAACTGTCAGTTCCACGTTGTTATATATGTCTATTTGTTATAATATTTCATAGCAAATAAGTATCTAATGTCAAGATTTATGACGATTTGTCCGAGTTGAAGTTGTAAAATTCAATCTATATAAGAATCCTGAAAGTTTGGCTCACCTTTGACCCCTGACCCGAGGTCGGGCGCACTGTCACTGTTGCCGGGCGCCTGTTGCAGGGCCTTGTTGCCGGGGGAGTTAGATTCCAATAAATACTGAATGTCAGCATCTGCCTTTCACCCACGTAGTTCTCCACGCATTTGTCCACGCATTTTGCGCCTTCTCCACGTATATATGTAATATTTTGAAGCAATTCTGGCGGATGGAAGAGGAGGGCCTCTCAGGGCAAGCACCGGCAAGCATGGCGGCGGGCGGGCGCGCGAGCTGGCGAGTAAAATCCTCAATCTTGTAGACCAAATATCTCCATATTTGGCCAATGACATATATTTCACACGTCCTCGTACATCCCGGGTATGTTATTCACGTGCAGCAACCAGGATGAGCCCGTGGATTCATTATTTTCCGCGTAAAGCACCAATTTGCCCTCTTCGCGCCATAACTGCCGGCTTGTTCAAACAGAAAGAAAGTCACTCAGCCGCATCACTCCGCTAAATTGTAGTCCGCCGCGAACATAGTTCCAAATGAAATACGCTGGTCGAATAATTTTAAAGCCTAATAATTAAAACAGATTATGTAATATCTTTCACTTAGACTCTATAATGGCGATAAATTATAGAAATCCCCAAATTATTCGATAATTTTAAAATGCATAGCCTTTTCACCGGCGGGTACACGCGTAAGAATACCGGGGAGTGTGAAGTCGTGGCGAAGTCGGTCAAATAGCCTCCATCAAACGTAGTCCGCCGCGCATATAGTTCCAAATGAAATTGGCTGTTCGAATAAATTTATCCTATAAAGATGGTTTAAACCTGCTCAAATCTGTTCTATGTATACCATTAACCTTCTCAATTCCGTGAAAGTATAATAAATACAAAACTGGATTACTCGAGGCGGGAAGGCAGATTAGTACGAGTCCGCATTTATTATATATATCAAATTCGTAGCGCCTATACCTTCATCATTGTCATGCCCCATGAACGAAGGTGGAATAATTGATGGCGCTATTGCACACTGTGCAATAATGAAAATGTATTGCCCCGTAAGTCTCCGTAGGGCAATAACGATGCTTGCCGGTGTTGGAACTACATAAACAACCCTCAAACCATGCCAAAATTGTCTCATTTGATGAAAATACAACGTGAAATCAATTTATTTACCATCACATTCAGCGAAAACGTTGCTTCCCCACCATTTTGGTCTCCTCCGATCTAGTTTACGCATGAAACTCCAGATGGCGGGGCAGAGGTTGTCTCGATCCAATTTATATCATTTAAATTCGCAATTCTATGCATTTTTCATGTGTTTTAACGCATAGATTCGTCAAAATATTAAAAATAATGCAGGAATTGACCGGAATAATACATTAAAATTCGTAAATAAGACGTTTGATCCCTCGAGCAGGCGGTAGCAAAGCTAGATTCCAGACGGACACATTATGGTGGCACCCAGCATGTGAGGTAAATAAAGAGAATTCGTCTTGTTTTTCATGAGTTCATGGGTTATTTTTAATGGGTTATTGATATATAATAAAACAAGAACTAACCCAGGGGGCACGAAGCAATAATTATTTCCCCGAGTGGGGCCCATTTGAGGGGTATTAATTTTATATGCACATTCTCATCTGACACAACCCGAGGCATAAATAGTTTCTCTAATGTTGCAATAATAATTCCGATGAGTCCAGTGATCCTAAATGTCCAAACCTTGAAATGATTCTCTGACGTTCTTCAATAAAGTCCAATATGTACCAAAATGTATGAGCCTTTGGATAAATTCCCTGAACGATCTAAGTCCTAACTGTAGATCATATACCTATCCTAAATACAATCCATAAATATAAGTCCTAACATGACCAGAAGTCCAATACAAATTATAAATATTTAGTTAGGGTTTGTTCATGAGGGTGGAAGTTGGTAACCATATTGGCTGGTGGTGAGTTGAGTGTTGAGGATCGTTAGATGCAAGATACAGTGAGTGGTGGTGTGAAATAAAACGGTAGAAACTGTATCAAAATCAACGCTCAAAGTGTCGGACAGGTGATAGTTTTATTTAGGATGAATCAAAAGTCGCACAATCAACATGTTTTGGTTTTTCAACCTTCTTCAGGATTCAATCACGTAAGTTTGTTGTGAGTGTGTCCATACATGTGTAGGGCAGTTCTGATTATAGCCCGAAAACCCACTATCGCACACTGTGCGCGTCAGAACACTAAAGGCCGTGTTCCATATACTGAAAGTGCCCTGCTGATTTGCAGCAGATACACTATCTCTACTGCCGATACATATTTGGAGACTCTACCAATAACATTTACCAATGTGGGGCAAGAATGGGATCTGACACCCTGGGCACCATGACCACATGCAAATTTCTTTTTCTTTAAATTTTGTTTTATCTATCCTTTATTCAATATGTTTGTTGTCATAATACAGCATCTTTAGTGGCCCTTTGCATACAATTGTATAATAGTTGGAAATCAACAAGCCAAATGATTTGGCATTATATATCAGATCCTAGGCTAAATATCACCATTCATTTCAGAGACCAAACCATCGACATACTAATTATCGTTGATCACGAATTGGCCGCCATGCTCAGGCAGTTACAATTAACATATCAAATATAACATCCCCCTCATGGATTTGATTATGTAGTTCTGACTTCTGTTTTTTTTCCAGAACTTAATAAGGCAACGTCATTGGTAACGTTATCACTGTGAGGCCCATAGGCTTAGAAAGATGGTAACAGTTATCATCCTCCCATAGTGAAGTTAACAAACACAAAGTCAAGTTTACATATGATGTCACAATGGCTCGACGGATGCAATCTTTTTTGCTTTCAGTATGTCATCCAACAAGGCCATGGCAACATTGTCGTAGCAACAAACGCAGCGAGGCCTCATTGTCACTCTCCTAGCAGATAGCTTAGCATGACACATTTAAAATCCTGCTTGGAGAGAGGAGTTAGGTGGCTCCTAATCATGCCCGTGACTTGAGGAATGCTGTCAAATTCTAGAGAGTGGTTATATGGGCAAATGATGTGCCATGACTATCACGCATATAGTATTTCTTGCATGCATGGACACAAAGTTTGCATATATGTAGATCTCCTTACAAACATGGGCATATGGTATTTACCATCAGGTGTATCCATATTCTTGCCAAACCTAGATATAAAATGGGCCCCCAATCAAAATAGGTACCTCGTGTATACAATGAACTCTGTATGTGTGAGTTCCGCTTATGTACACCTTACATACACGGGCACATACCAACGCATAAAAGGCTATCAATTTGTGTGGGCCCAACACCCGCTTGTATGAGAAATACTGTATGCATGGGATTCACAAGCCATGACAGTGCCTATAACCTCAGCCCAAGCTCCAATCACATGGTCTATAGTCTGTCCGCCGGATGATATGAATACATCAATGTTCTATTTAAACTGTCCTCTTAACCTTAGAGGCAGAGCCTCTTGTGTAGTTTTAAACTACAGTATGTGTAGACCTTGTGTGGACGTGGTCACATGACCACTTTTTGGTGATCACCATGTGCTCATTGCAATCATTTCACATTTAAAATGTATAGAATTGATTAATTCTATGTGATACAATTGATAATTATTTAATATCAATTCTGTTCTAGATGCTTTTAATTATTGAATAGTAATCATTTCAAAATGACTACCAATATGATGTCAAGTCTCCTTTTGGGATATGTGACGTCATCTGCACAACATGTATATATGCACAAGGTTTAAATCTTTCAGTAGGTTTTTTTTTAATGATGTAAGTATGCAGAGGTTATATCATTACAGCTTAGTACGTATGCACTTGAATGTTATATCAGTTGGACAAGGACATTGACTCTGCAGCACCCCTAGGGGATTGTCAGTACATCAAAGGGCCTGTTAGATCCCATGTTTTGCTTTATTGAATTGGTTTATTTCCTGAGGATTTCCATGGATTTCCCTTCAGAATTTTAGAATTCTTTATCAATTCTCCCTATCACGGATAGCTGGTTTACTCTATGTTAGTCACCTGCAGGTTAATTGTGTCTGATTTTGTAGGCAAAACATCAGGAAAGACCATAGAAAATTGACAAGCATTTGCTTTATTTGCGAAATGAATGAATTTTCAAACCAACTTGAAAAATATTGAATATTTATGTCAGATATGATTATTATTATTATATGGATATATATTATTGGGGGATGCTGCGATCCTACACTTCATTAATATTCATATTATGCTAATTAAGTCATGTGACTGGATGGCGCCAAATTAGACTCAGGTTGGTCGCCATTAGGCGCAGACATTCCCCACCGGCCTGTTTTATTTTGTTTTGTTTTCTTACTTATTATTTTTCTTAATTATTGTTAATAAAAGGGCCTACTTTATTATTTATATTATTCTGAATCAGCAAGAGCGTCACTACTGCCTTTGTTTCCCTTCTTCAATATATAGGCATGAAATGGACAAAATAGTGAATGCTAGTTTTCCATTATCTTAAGGGCAATCGCGCCATTTGATAATGCGCATGCCTACTGCGCAGCCTAGCTGTATAGGTGTGCAGTGGAGCATGACCAGGCTGAAAATGCTTAACTTTAGAAGTCTATGGTGGAAAAATGCGTTTTTGCTCATAGCTCTATTAATATCCATCCAATTACCAAACAGTAAGTGACAAAGTTGTAGCCCAAAACGTTATCAATTCATATATTTCATCAGCACGCATACATTCTTGGTTGTTAATTTTTTATGAATTTATTTGTAATAATAGTATTATTTTCAACCCTACCCTCCCATTTTGGCAATCATAATGCCTGTCCTTGAGCTTCTGTTGCATGGGCTCTGCACTGTACATAATGAAACAGAAAAATGTGTATAAAGAATTATATATTTAGGTACATAATCTTAGGTTACATGTGTGCTGGAAATAATGGATAAGCATAAAGCATAAGAGATTAATTTTTCTAATTTTCATAAATTTGTATCTAAATCTATGGAGAGTTATATGGGTTTTCTGAAAAAGTAAGACTGGTCACCCCTTTTTTTGTCATTAAATGATAGCCAACACTTATCCAAATCAGATGTAGGTATTTCAAGTAATTTTCAATGTTGATATTGTTTTTATTATCAATTTAATTAGAATTTATTATTTTTTCAACAAATTCATCCAATTAAATTCCCCCAAAATAAGTTTTTTTCGTATTTTTGGCAAATTATGCATTATATATAAAGATAAACATATTAACTTCTATCCAAATGGGTTAAAAACATAATCAATGATTTTCATTAATATGATTAAGGAATTTCTTAAAGTTGTTTTAATTTGTGAAAATACTGAAATCTTCATTTTTTGCTAATTTTGTGCTGTTTTTAATTCAAAAGTTAGCACGGTGACCCCCTATTTTTTCTTCGTTTCTGGAATTCATAGACCCTAAACTTGTATTTCCAAAAAATTTAAGGTAAATGTCAACGTTAGAACTATAATGGAGCGCTTGTCTTTAAACCAAAGTTATGCCATGGTTCTTGAAAATGTCTATACTTATCTAGTGACTTGTCTACATATTTCCCAGAATGCAAATTGATTTAGGCTAGTCTGCAGGTACACTTTCATAATTAAGCTATCCGTGGTTGGGAGAATTGTGGAAGGTTGAAGAATGACCCAAGCCTACCAATTTAACCCCAATTTAACCCCATCGATTAGGAGGATGAATTGCTGGATTTCCCCAGGATTTCCTGGGATTTCCCTCAGAAATCCCTTAAATTTGTTTTAATTGATAAAGTTTAGAGGGTTACTCACCCTATAATATTAGATATAATGAAATATGGTTTGAAGCATAGAATGTGGAATTAAACCATATTTTAAATGATATATTTGCCATTTCTGTACCCTGAACAGAAATTAAAGTGTTCCATTTTTTTTAAATATGGAAAAATTATGGAAAAATGTCATTTTTCCGGGCGGCCACGGCCGGATCGGGAAGCACACCCTCGGGCGGCCATGGCCAGATTGGGGTCTAAAGGGTTAAGTAACGAAAATCTGGTTTGTAGCATTTATTAAATCAGCTTCATAACAATACATTGGTTGCTTTTGTATGTTGTCTGCTTATCAAGGTGTTCTGCTTGAAAAATATGGAAAAAAGATTTCTAGGCAGCCACAGCCGGATTGGACAGGACACCCTCGATCGGATGTCGCCAGATTTGGATAAATTAGTATGTGGTTTTCCTACAAATGCCCCAGCAAAAGGGAGACAATATTCCCCTTTAACAAATATAACAACTAATGTAGAATAGCACCTGAAAAGTAGGGAGATCCACAATGGCAAACATTCTTTCAACCCTGTCCATAAGATTACTTAAGTACATCTTATAAAATTAATTTTACAGTCTATACAGGTTATTTTTCTGCATTGCAGAATGTATTAGTTGTTGGGCAGCGGACATTTGATGCACTTCCATTTAGCTTGGGAAAATAGAATTAATGTTTAGGACATTTTGTTTTTTGAGAACTATGAGAATGCCTGTGATCAACGTACGAGCCACTGAGGTTGTTGTCAGATCAGTAGATGTCAGTTGCACTGCTCAATATTTTATAGTAAGTCAAGAAATGCACATAATTATGGATACAGAACAGTTCCGCCACTCCCTGCCACCGACATATTACTATGTGTATGTTGCAAATTGTTGCACTTGATTGGGATAATTTTATCTTTTTGTCTGTACATTAGGAGCATTAGTATACAAGGGTTTGTGAAAGAGGTTTTATAAAACCATAGGATAAAAGGTATATTGATTTGGTGAAAATAATGTAGTATAAAGTTACAAAAATAATTATAATTTATCCAAGTGTAAATTTAAGATACGGTTCTGCTTAACAAAACTCTTTCAATGAAATTAAGGCATAAAAGTCAAAGTCATACTCTACTATTGTCCTTCTCATGCAAGATAAGATTTTTAAACAAATATTATAAATGCTCTTATCCTTTTCATCAAGATATCTTTAAGCTATTTTCAGTACAATGTAACTTAAAGCTTCTCTTTTTTCCTAATTCTAGAATTCTTTTCCACTTGCGAACCAATTCCTTTATCTTAGTAGCATATGTATATTATGATATCCCATCAACATTCTGGTTACGTCAACAACATTTTCAGACTAAAGTACCTACTGTTGGAGTTCTTTTTAGCAAAGTATTGTCTCATTCTACTATTAATTATGAAACATTAACAATGAACGTTTTACATATATCTCATATCATACACTACCTTTCCATTATCATATAATTGCTTTAAACAATAACATTTTCCCTATGATCCTTATATATGTAAAAGTATAATATATGTTATATATATATGAAATTACTACATAAGCCATATATAGGCCACCTGCTTTGAAGCTACTTATTAGGGAAAAAGTAATTCTGAAGGCATCTTATGGTTGCCTTTGTTCTTACAAACAAGGGGTCACATGACCTCCCTTTATAAATTAATGTATACTAGCTCTACTTGGGTGCCAGAACTGGATGATCACTTGTAGAAACAAGTCCTTTGTTATAAGTTTTAACACTAAGGCACCTATTTAGGGAACATGGACATTACTCAAAAACTTATTATTATGCAAAAGCTCTACCACTAGAATTAAACTAGCTCATCCTAATCATTAGAACCAAATTATAGACAAGAACAAAGGCACAAAACAAAAAACACTATCTACACATGCACTTATCAGGCTAGGAACTGTAGTGCATATATGATTTGGGAGTGAAGACAAGAGGTCTTCTAGCTTACAATATTAAGGGTTGGATGGAGATTCAAATGTATTCTATTATGCATACTAGGTAGGAAAGGAAACAATGACGTGTCTTCATCACCTGCAATATTTAATCAGAACTACTCAAAGTCACTGTCCACGTCTTCTGTTGGTAGAGTTATTGCTGGCTTCTGGCCCTTGCCATTCTGTAGAGGTGGGTCCTTAAGCAGACGATACTCATTCTTGGCCAGAGTTGGAGAGTGATGACGGTAGACGCAGGCGATAATGCCCCCTATGATGAGCTGAATGATAAAGACCCCAGTCATGTGCCAGGCAAACATGAGGTGGAGCAGCATCATGTGATCTTTGTTATCTGGATCCCAAATGTGGTCCCCTGGGAATGGGTTGTAGAAGAAAAAAGCCACCTGCCAAAACCATGTGCCTGACAGTAAAGCAAAGTAGGATCGCCCTAGCCCAGCCGTGATGCTTGTAGGGAAGTTCATCTCAACAATTATGGCCAGTACAGTAAGCATCAAAGAGAAAGCAGCCAAAAGGTGCAGGCTGGTGTCAATGCCGCTACGACCATACACATGGAAAACAAAGAGCATCCCCACTTGAAAGGTAGCCAGAACCAGAGACACATAATTGATTGACTTGGGAAGGGGGACTTTATGATGTATCAGTATATCAGTGACGCCATTAACAAAAAAAATAGAATACATGGTTATGTGCTGGCCATTGGTGGAATTGTAAGGGTGTCCTGGTTTAAGCAGTTCAGTCATGATAGCAACAATTGAAAAGAACATTTTTAACAGGCCTTCACATTCCCAATTAGCTAGACGTCTAGGAAGAAAGAAAGCCTTGAATGTTGGTGAGTTGTGATAAGGTGAGCCATTTGTCACACAGGACAGGTGGAACCTGCGGAACTGACTGATGGTCCACCAGAGTCCAAAGATAAGGACGTAACTGCCTGCAGCAGCATGGGCTAGAGGGCTACCCATGACTTGGATACAATCTTTGTGCAAGAATTGTCCTTGTTAGGGAGTCTCCTATAAAGTATGGCACTAAGCCAACAATCAGTAAACAACCCTTAAGTAGTTGGGTCTGTAGACAAGATATTGATGCTCGCTATCCAGAAAATGTCCTCTCTGAAATGAAAGCAAAGGAAGTATATTTGTAGGGATATTGCTGTAATGGAGGGACACTATTATAGTATATTGACATGAATAAAGTCCCTGTTTGAAAAAGAATTATGAAAAAATATCCAAAACAATCTTTGGATTCAAGAGATATTGCATCATTAAGTTATATTCAGGGGCACCTTATGGCATGGTTATAATGGAATCTATAAGTGTTTGTACTACACACCATTTATTTTAGTATGTAAAATTCAAAACATGATGCTGTCTCCTTTTACTCTTACTTTTATTGTTTCGTAGAACATTCAGAAAAAAGCAATGTTTCTCTAGGTCCTTCCATAAATTACACACGCGTATTTAAAACAAATTCCCCCCTGACTAAAGTATTTGAGGTTTCAAAACCCTCCACTAGTCCCTAACAGACCTATCCCTACCTGGTCAGTGGTCAAGTCGTGTTCCTGAAAGCTGTTTGATGTAGATAGTTGGTTGGTTTCTCAGACCTCGATGTGTAAAAGAACTTTGTAGCTTACGGCCTCTCCCATTATCTCTGGTAAGACCCAACTTGAAAAGGAGGAGTCAGTCGTGCTTGGTTTCTCATGTACATTGCCCTTCAGGCTAAATGAGGTGTATGGTTAAGGCCCAGTTACATTTAGAGATTAGACTTCATGCTTAGATCTGTGACAGTCATGTTAACAGGACGCTAAAGGCCATATTACAATACATGTTGGCTGGCTCATGTTGGGGTCACTTTGCCCCAAGGAAAATAGACAATGTGCAACAAAGGACCCAACACAAAATATATTATAGAAAAAGATTGTTGATGTTGGCATTGTCATTGGGTAAGTCATTTGCATTGCTATTTGTGTTTGTATTCATGTCATACACTAGATTCACAGTGGTTTTCGCGCTGAACACTAGATTTGTGTTGGTTTTCACATTCAGAACTAGATTTGCATGATTGTGTTGCAATTGATTTACAAAAAAGTTAGTCAACGTTATAACATATTTTTCTTTTAATTTCTGGCGTCCGGTCATAGTGTTGTTCATATTTCCCTGCTCAGACCCTAGGGTCACCTTATGGTGTGGTAATAATGGTATTTCAAAGTGTTTGTGTTACACCCCATTTGATTATGTAAAATCAAATAAGTACTCTTTCCTTTACTGTAAAACATTTGGAAAAATGAAACGTTTCCCTAGGGTCTTCCACAAAGTATACATGTTTATTCTAGACAAATTTACTAGTATCCCCGTGGCAGATTTAGAGGGGGTGGGAACCAAATTATTTTTTAAATTGTATATTTGGAAAATAAAGGACGTTCCTCAATTTTTCTTTTACCACACCACCACCTTTTCAAAATTCTGTAGCCACCACTGTATCCACTTTTAGTACTTACCAGGTCCTCACTGGTGGTGAAGCGCCAGTTTCTACTAGTTCCAGAAGAGAGAAGACTTAAGAATGCCCCTTATCCAAAATTATATTGTTTGAATTCAAGCAGGTTCTCAGGTATGAATGTATAACAGGATCAGTGTCTAGTGCAGTTGTCTGACCTTCTTCATTACTAGAGGAGAACCTAGAGGGACCCCTGGAAAGACCCAGCTTGAAAGGGAGGAGTCAGTCATGCTTGGTTTCTCTCATACATTGCTTCTGGGTAATTGAGGTGTATAGTTAAGGCCCAGTCACATTTAGAGATTAAACGTCATGCTTAGATCTGTGACAGTCATGTTAACAGAACGTTAAAGGCCATATTACACTATGCATTGGCTGGCTTAAGTTGGGGGTCACTTTGCCCAAATGCGCTATTACATTTAACTGTGTATGTGTGAGTCCCACTTATGCAATACATAGTACATATGCGAGCACATACCCATACATGCATATGTATACAAGGCCCAACACCCACAAGTATAGGAGGTACTGTATGCGCGGGATTCACACACCATTCCTGCGCCTATAACCTCAGCCCAAACTCTGTTCACATGGTCTCTATGTTTGTCGCAGGATATGAATGTATTAATAAATAAAATCGCCTTGTAACGTTTGAGGCAGAGCTCTAAAGTACTGTGTTTATTGACCTTGTGCATTTTTCAGAGATCACCATTTGATGCAATAAAAATAGGTAGTTCTGACTAAATGGTATACTTTAAGATGATTTCAACATCAATTCTGTTCAAGATCCATGCTTTTTAATTATTGAATAGTGATAATTTCAAAATGAACTCTAATATGTCCAGTCCCATTTTGGGATAAGTAGCATCATCTGCACAACGCTATCTGCACAAGCTTAAGGTCTAAATCTCTAACCAAAACTAGCAAACAAATCTCAGTAATTTTTTTTTAGAAATTATATAAGTACGCAGAGGTTATATCATTCGAGCTTAGTACATATGCACTTGTATGATATATCAGTTTTACAAGGACGTCACTCTAAGGGGATTGTCAGTGCATAAAAGGGATACCGACCTGTTTAACCACAATACTAAATCTGTTACAGGTGCCCAAACCCAGCAATCTATGTCTCACCTCTGCAAGAAGATCCCATTAGAACAAGAAAATATACCTTGCTTATATTAGTTACAGTGGGGGCAAGAGAGGTCAATTACCCGAGAAAAGAATTAATGATCATGTTGATATATGGTGTGAAATAATTATAGTTACCTATAATAATGATGTGGAAATGTCCCATTACCCATAGGTACTGCCATCTGGTGAACAAACAATAAACTAAGATTATTCATTTGAAAGTCTTACTTATCATCTACTTGTTATATGTTTTGGGATAAATGGGTTAAGATAATATACATGACACTCATAAATCTAATACCCTCCATTGTTCCGATTCTTAATGTCGATATACGCCATAGGTGTATGCATCAGAAGGTTCAGAAGTGGGTGTCTTAATCAAGCAGTAGGCTGATAACTTTCGGGTATGGTATGAATAAATGGTATTTGCTATTGTTATAATCTTCCAAAATAAACATAATACTATATGTAGTTTCCATAACATGTACCAATGACTTTATTCAAAGGCCATCGGCAGGTCAGCCACAATTTTGCCTCTGTTGTATGTTTTTCCTAGACACCTATTTAACTAATTCTATAAATACCTTTCAGTTCTGATAGACCTGGGGGTGCGATAAAAAAAAATCTACAAAACTTTGTGGAGTTTTTCTTTTCATTTTTCATGGCCATGATAGAAATTCTTCCCCCAGAAAAAATGTACAAAAATGTTGTGGACATTAAAAATCAGTGAAAAATCACACTAAAGTCATTTATAATATATATGATATAATTATATTCAACTAAAATACTTTTCAATGTGTATTTGGAGTACATTGGGACACTTTGAGAAAGTATAATTTTGAAAAAAAATGAGGGGAAAAAAATCAACGTAAATGTTTTTCTCTAAAATCCCACGATAGATCAACCCTCCTATCATGGCTTTTATAACCTTTTGTGGATGCGATTTTTCGTAGATTTTTTTTGGGCGCCCCCCCTTGGCTTGAAGATGAAGGCATGTTTCCTAGGGGCAGTGTTTCTTATTGTAGGCATATTGGAATTGGTTGGTTGTTTAAGTCAGGACTATCTGGAGACCCAGTGTGATCAACCTAATATCATAATATATGAAAATTAGGTAGAAATTGGGATTGGTTGAGATAAGACATGCTGACTGTGTATCCCCCTCTCCAGTACCTGAAAACTGTTTTCCCAGATATCCTGTTGATGATAGTTTAGCACGTTAGATCCCATATTTTGATTCATTGAATCGGTTGATTTCCTAAGGATTTCAATGCATCTCTTCCCAGAATTTCATAATTCGTTATCAATTGTGGAGGTTTGAAGTTTGACCCAAGCCTACCTATTTAAGTAATGAAAATCTGGTTTGTAGCATTTTACTCAATCAGCTATAAAACGATGCATTGGTTGCTTTTGTATGTTGTCTGCTTATCAAAGTGTTCTGCCTGGAAAAATATGAAAAAAATGACTGTTTTTCCAGGTGGCTATAGCTAGATTAGACAGTACACCCTTGAGCAGATGTGGCCGAATTGGGATCTAATGGGTAAATTATCCAGCAAAAGGGAGACAATATTCCCCTTTAACAAAATTTAATATAACAAATAATGTACAAATAGTTACAAGAACAATTATAATCTATCCTTGTTTGAATTTAAGATACGGTTCTGCTTTTAAAACAAATCTTTCGATGAAATTAAGGGATACGACTTATAGCCATACTTTACTTTTGTCCTTCTCACGCAAAATAAGATTTTAAAGCAAACGAGAAATTAATTTTTCCCATTTGAGAAATGGGAAATGTTTTTTCCAGGTCTCTGTCGTAGTTATACAGCTGCTTTATCTTTTACTTTAAAGCTGGAGTATCGTCCGTGGGTTTCTAACCTTATAATTAGGGACTTCACCCCTAAGCCTGACGATGTCGAGGCTGGCAATGTGTTTTGCACTGTTGGAACGTAATCCAGCAACGTTATTGGTCACGTCGTGAATTTGGCGCAGCCCTCAGTGGGTTACAACGAATCAAAATATGTCCGCCTCATGGACGATACACTGGCTTTAAAGGGTTCCTTGCACAGACATTTTCAAAAGTGTAATTTTTTATTCATTAACGTCTCTTTGCTATTGTAGATCTTGAAAAATGTCCAACAAATGAAATAGAAAATGTCAGAATATAAGCGAAATATAAAGGAAAGGAAAGAAAATGGGGGAATTTCCTAATTTTTGGCCTTTTCAACCTGTCCTTGGTACGTCGTGATAAGAGAAATCCCTTTCAAAACAACTTGGGAATTTCATGTAATTGAATGATTTAAATTAAAAACACTTACGATAGGCCACAATCTAAAGTCCCATAACTGTCATTACATTTTGAATATACCTAAAATATCTCTAGCATTAATAGTTCTTGATAAATATTTCATGTTCAAAGAATTTCATTAAAATATATGTAATATTTCATTATGTGCAAGGTTTCCTTTACATATCCCATCGTATATTGTACTTAGAAATACGTCCACATGGTGGCACCCTATGCTGATTCTTGTCCTATGGTGCTTTTTGACACTGTAGTCAGTGGCTCCCCCTGTCATTGTTATGTAAAACTATATGTACTTATTCCCTTCAGTACTGAAAACATGTGCATGTCGTGGTTTCCCAGCCAAGGATGTGACGTTATTATAACATTGCAGAAACATTCTGGTTGGTCCTGTATTTTGTTCTTGTTACATTCTTTTGATGACTCCCAACTATGTTGCTGCAACATACTGCCATGACACGTTGTGGTTACATTCTTCATTGCAAACAGAATGTTCTTATAATGTTCTGATTTGGTTTTGTGCTAACCTCACCAAAGTATGATGTTATGATAACATTCTGATTTGGTGAGGTTTCAACCTCACCATCAATAATGCAATTATTACGTGCCATCTCAGTAAGTAACAAACTGACTTAAAAGTATGGTTGCAGAACGTTTCTGTTATGTCACAAGCTGGCTGAGTTAATAGTCTACTCTAATTGACTACTTTTATCATGCCCATCTTACTGCTGTGTCTGGTCAGATGCTATGTTTTCCTTAACGGGCACTCATGAAACATATCTTAATATCCAACCTAAATATTCATTACTTGAAATAACTGTTTTCATAATGAGATTCTTAGTATATGAATATGTGTATGTACGTGTATCTATATGAGTGTATGCTTGGATGGATGGATCGATTGAATTATTTTTGTATGTGTAAAGGACCTTCCATTTAGTATGTACGCCCATTTTCAAAAATGTCAGACCCCACTCCCTTTGGGCAAAAGTACACATTTGATTTGTACAAGAGCGTGTGAAAATCTTAAATGATTTCAGATCTCCACTCCTCCCTTTGATGCATAATTACTTAATGGAAGGCCCCATGTAAGTATGTACATATGTATGTATGTGTGTGAGTATGCACGTATGCACGTATGCACGTATGCACATATGCACGTATGCACGTATGCACGTATGTATGTATGTATGCATTTATGCATTTATGTATGTGTATACAGCTAGCCCACCTTCAATTTAACAATGTATATGTAAATGAACCACAACATTCATATTCATGTATTAAATGCACAATTCATTCTTTGAATGACACCAACCCTTTTAAACTTTATGGGCCACTTCCCATTTCAGGTCACCTGATTCTTGTTCGGCAGACCCTTTTATCTGTCCGGGTCTGGGTAGTGGTGTAAGTGACCTGTTAAGGATTCAGGTGTCAATCGATAAGGATCTTAAAGCCCCATACCCACTAGGCAATTGGACCTTGGCGATCATATTTTCCCCTGATCGCCTATCACTATGATGTATTGAAATATACATGTTTGATCTGAATCGCTGGGAAAATGTCAAGACAATTCGCTCGATTTTATTCGATTTTATGAAACCTGTTCATTTCAATGTAGCATACTGTTGGACAATGAGGCCCAAATCGCCTAGTGAGTATGCAGCTTTACTTTACCCCCAAAAGGAGGAAAGAGAAAAAATCAAAAATAATTGAAGAAAAAGGCAATATGTAATGGATTGTGTGGATTTCAGTAAACAACCTTTGCAAAGTGGGTGTACCTGGATTAGAAATATCTATTTCTGCAATCTTATATAAATGTTGTGTTATTTTCTCCAATATATTTTTTTATAGTTTTTATCATCAGACTAATTCAATATTTTTATTGGGTCGACATAGCAGCCTGAAGGGTTGGTACCAATCCCTGCTATAGATAGCTATGCGGGAATGGGGCTCGCTATTGAAACAATGCCATTTATTCTACACATAGATAGTGTTCTGTCTAGTTTTATTTCTATGGAAAAATACATTTCTCAACAATATAATTCAACAGTATGAATTGACTATTCATTCCTATTCTATATACCTCAATTTTCGTATCTGCAATATGTTTACATAGTACTTCAGTGCAACAGAAATGAATAAATAATGTCTCAGTCGCAACGTCACAAGAAAGACACGCCCCAGTAAACACTTCTTTTATAAGTTTGGTTGAACCGATTTGAGACCAAGAGCCATTAAGATATATAGCTAGCCCTATAAACTATGTCAAACACACAGACAGGGCTATGAGAATAACAAACTACTTTAGTGTTAAAAAATCATATTCTGAATTTATTCTGAAATTTGAAACTACACAGATCTGTTTTTTGAACTTTAAAACGTTCTGTGACCACGGTTTGTAGACTAAAAAACATGAGATTTTTCTTTTGTCTTTTTGGCTCTCAGGCGGTAGCATGAGAAGAACATATATCGATTGCCACCTATTTTGCATTTGCACATTATTTTGCACATGATTTCACATTTAACCTGTTATGTCTTACCCCGCTGAAAACCACCTCTTACTCTTATCACTTCCCTCTCTCTTCTCATATTACTCACTGTTACCCCACCCTTATATCTCTGTGCTTTAAATGACCTGACGTTTTTGACTCTGACGTATGACTAGGTGTTCATTTAATCCTATCCAGGAACTCAATGCGTCATAGTCTGCCTCGGGCTGAATGTCCCTACCTTTAGAATCCACACAAAACAGCATTGGAATTGCACCCACTGCTTTCACTGATGACAAAACTGCCTTTAAGCGAATATGATTCTCCATGCAGATTTATGACTTGACATGTAAGCCCTGGAATCCCCAATTATGGACGTCGATAATAATTCATATATGCATAGGTATGCAGGTTTCAACAATGAATGGGTGCCTGCACATACCGCCAAATTTCATATGAGAAACATTTTCGCAAGCCAGACCTGCCAGTCCCAACGGTTATTCTGATTATACCATCACCAATGCTTAGAATGATAGGTCAGAATTTCGGAATATGAATGTTAACCTTGATTACGAAATACAGAATTTGGAATATGGGCACGACTACCATAAACTTGTTGGTATAATTAGAATTATCATTGTCCTAAGGTCCTAAGGATAATTATCCCAACCACGGATAGCCGGTTTCTTGAGTATTATCTGCTGGTTAGCCTCAAACCACGTGCATGCTGGGTAATATGTCGACAAAAATCAAGGCTTTACTATAGGAATTTTCAAGAAATGTATCATTATTTTTCGATGAACATTGGGAAATATATCATTATCATTTTTAAATAAGTATCCATATGCATCTAATATTCCTGAGTTGTTTAAAAATGTATTCATTGTGGATGGATATAGGCCCCTATACCAATTATTTGTTTATTTTCTATAGTTTTTCGTTGGATTTTGTCGACAAAATTAGCCCAAATTAGCCTGCAGATGCATAAAATACTGAAAATCAGCTATCCGTTGTAGGGCGAATTATCGTAATGATTTCATCTAGCTGCAGTAACATATAAAACGTGATGCAGCAGCAGGTTTTTTCCTGCTAAGTCGTGTCATTATTAATGCCAGCAAGCTGTATTCAGGAAGTATCGGTGAACACAGCATTTTAGGTCAGATGGGTAGCTTTTTGTTGAAGGCCAGAGAAAAGCTTGACAGGTTTGGAAGGCAATTTTGGTATAAAATCGTCAGTAACAGATCCAGAGGGAGGTAGGAGGCGCGCACCCCTCCCTTTTTCAGAAGATTTTGTGCGTTTTTAATGTAAAACTTGGCCAAAGTGATCGTGGTCATTCATGAAACAGTCAAGGGCCATACCGACTAGGCAATTTTACCGTCACTGGGCGACGGGCGACGGGAAGAAAGGCCGTCGTCGTCACCCAGCAATATTTAGCATTTTTGATATTTTCTCAGTGATTTTCCTGGGGATTTTCCTGGCAATCACGTAGTCTGTTGCCAGTCGCCCAAAAAGCACACCATACCAACGGGAGTTGCAGAGCAATCTGCAGTCGCCCGGCGATTTCTGCGCCAATTCTCTCAGTCACTCGTCGCCCGGTGATTGTAACGTCGCCTAGTGGGTATGGGGCTTAATACAAACTGTCACAGTCATGTCTATTTTGAAAATCCACATAACCCAGCAAACAGGACACCACATGTATTTACCAAATTGCCACGTGTTAAATTGATGTCAAACTGTCGTTTCTGTAATCTCTGTGTAAGTGACATGATCATATCCAATATGGAAACACTAATTCAAAATTGTCTCATGTTTGTTAACTTGTATACTTTTTGGTGTTATTTTTGGCACATTCTGGTGCAGTGACAATCTCTGTGTAAAACATGCGTACTACATCATTTATAACACATGTTATTTTGATGTAATACTGGAGTTTTACATGGGAAAACTGATTGTCTTTTACACCAGTTTTTGACATAAGTAATCATAGAGAATAACATGTATTTTACACAGGTTTAGCCTGAGTTTTCCCTTAGATTGTATTAAGATATCACACAGGGAACCTTCAGAACTTGATATACTTGCACAAGAATTTCACAGTGTAAACTCCTCTAAAACCAGGATGGTTTTCTATTTTGTGCAATTTAACTAGTTAGCAATATTATGAAAAATCCAAAGAAATATATTTCAACAAAAGGAAATATTACTGGAAGGCTTTTGCATTAATATCAATGTTTCATATTATTCAAATACCATGGAATGGACTAGGTTTTCCAGCTCATTCTGGATAGCTCAGTGGTAGAGGTCTGGCATTGACTGTGAGGGGTCCAGGGTTCGATTCCCCACAGGTTTTTTCATTCTAGAAAGGAAGAGAACACGAGTTTTACACCTCAAAACTCACGTCAAAAACTTGTGCCAAAAACACGTTGGAAACACCAGAAATGAGGTCCACATAATCACGAGTAGAACATGAGTTTAGAACATGTGTTTGATCACCCTGGATTCCAAGGAACAAACCTCTACACCACGAGTGCTTGTTACCTGGGAATACTCAGCATGAGGAATACAGGCCTTAGATGAAGACTACTCATGTTTAAATTTCCTGGAATAAAACCTTATCACCCTGCCTCGTTTTAAAACTATTTCATCTACACTCTTAAAAAGGTATTTTTTGCCTATTCCTACTACACTCAAAAAGCAAAACCGAAACCAGACATGAGATAAAATGACTTGGTTTGGAAGCACCATTCTTTCGAATGAAAGGATTGACCTATTACTCCCAATGCCAGCTGGAGTTTAACTGCTTAGGGGAATTTTGTGTTCATTGTAATGTCATTTTCCAATATGACAATGTAACAAGTCCAGGAGTCAGGCATAATATAAATTCATATTAAAGTTTACTTCGATTACAGTGAAATAGAAACAGACGTTCAAGGGAAAATAACTGGAAGTGTATAAATTGTCGCCAAAATCAAGACAATTTCTAATACCCAAAAGGATACATGGGTTACATGCATTTCAAATATCAGTTCATGAATTATCCCGAATGTTATGAGAAAAAGTGCTTATGACATGAGACTGGACCTTTGGATTTCCCATCGTTGTATCTGAGATTAATATGTCTAACTGTGTATTACCCACCAGGAACAGGGAGTGTTCCTTATAGGCGAGGTGAATATAGATGAACTGAATTTGACTTTTCGATATTTTCAACATTTTTTGAGTAGTGTAAATCTAGTGTGGATCATACAGACATCGGGCTTTTCCCTCGGTCACTGACGAACCAAGTAAATAAATTGATATATTCCGGTGATGTTTTCTTGTTAAAATAGTTAAATATGACTTCAAAGCCAATCATCAGTATTGCCACGCTTTGAACAATTTCATTTACTTATTTCTTATACATTTTTGGACTTTGGATTGCATCTGTGTGGTGATAGTTTGAATGGGGGTAATATTGAAATACTCAGATTCTTTTGTCCAGAATAGCATGTCATAATGGTAGTTAACCATTCTGGTGTCAGCATTCAGGTGAACACAGGTGAGATGGGTGTAACCATGGTAACCTCACAGTCACCCCACCAGCTCCCCTCAGCACACACCACCCCCTGGAGGAGGGGTAGACTGTAGTTACGTCTAGGTCTACTAGGTGTTTAAACTAGGACTGTTATTCAGCAACCACTTTAGGTTGGAATTCCACCCTGCATCCCAGCATGCTTTGGAGCCACTGGTTCAAGCCAGGTAGGACCATAAACCAGCCAGCAGGCCAAGAACCATCAAAGGGATTCCCCATGACATTTACAGAGGGCCAATAACAGAATTCCTTCCAGATTTTGGGTGGCCACTAATGGCCATGGGCTCTTGTGGGAGTAAGGACCTATCATGCAAGAGGTATCTATAGGTCATGAAAGGACTAGGTGGGGTAAATGTTCAGGTGAATAGCCTCTGCCTGGGGATTCCCATTTAGGGAATTTGTCCACACCCCTCTATGCAGTTCTCTTATTGTACTTCCTGTTTTAACACCCACCCACCCCACAGTGGTCTCACAGTGATACAGAGTGGTTTTTTGACTGGTTAGTATTCAGCAGTGAATAAGGCTTTGTGGATCAGTCAGGGGTATTTACATAAAGAATGCAGATTTATGTTCTATTGTACTCTATATATGGTGAATGTACCTTATACATGAATCGCCAGACAGGCAATTCACCCCGGTGGATATATGCGGCTTAATTTCCTCTTTTTTATGCTTTTTTTTTTTTTTTTAGTTCGCAAGTTTTCTGTCGTTTTTGAGAGTTGTGAACTACTCTTGGCCACGATGCATGTTATATGCCTGATCATAATGCAAAACCCCGTTGTACTAACTATAAATCAGAAAGCATTTGGTTCAGGCCATGTTACATGGTTTTACATTGTTTGAATAGCATCAGTAGATTTCTTCATGATAAGGTGGAAGGTAAACATATTATCAGTATTATACGTAATTCTTTAAACATATATATATATATATATATTAATAATTATGTTTTCAATGTCATTCAATTATTATTATTATTTTATCATACATTTTTCTCACATTTCTTTACAGTAAGTTTACGTATCAAAATTTATTAGTATTCAAAAAAAGAAATACATATGAAAAGAGTATAGATCCTGTAATGGAATCTAGAGATTGTCAGAAAGGTTAAGAGTAGTGATGGTATTGTGAAAAATAGTAAACTACTATACATATACATATATGGATATAGTTCTCACTGTCATACCGGGGATACCCCCCAATCCCTATTCGCCTTAGCCCGTGCAGAGACCAGCTTCACTGTGGGTTAAACAGATCTGAACCGTCCTTGGTGATGATATCGAGATTATGCGGATTGCTCATGAATATTTCAGAGCTGCATGGGCCTTTGGAGTGTTTGGTCATTTTATCTGATTTACTGTATATATATGTGATAGTATTCTGCCACATGTTGGCTTGCAGTGATTCCCATTAAAGGGGATGATCTACCATGCGAATTTGGGCCGATTTCGAACCGATTTTGAAAACCAGCTTGTTAAATAATCATCTTTCTTATGAAATATACAATTTTCCAAACAGTTTTGAATAAATTATCACAGAAAAGTGGCAGGGAAAAAACTGTTCCAAATATGCGAAAAATGTATTAGAAAAATATTGGATGGCATTTTGTCACATTGTGGATCATGGCCTTTTCACCCGTCACCGATGCCATTTTGATGGAGCTACAAGTTGACCTAGAGGGTATGGAGCTTTAAGGTTAAAACTTTTTTTTTTAATATTAAAAAGTACAATAAAATTGTATACATGTCAATGGGAATAAAGCTGTGTGTCGTTGGGAATGCTCCAGGTCTTCTGGTTATGCCCTGTTTCAGCTTGGCGGCCTTTCAGCAGTCAGATGTACACTATTCTTAAGCCCTTTTCATCTCCACATATATATATAATGGTTTGGCTGGTCCGTGACCGGGACTGAAACTCCCATTCAGAAGACGTCGAGATTATGCCGAACGGGCATCAATATTTCACTAATGCATGGAGAGTAGGATTCGATCTGAATTTCTGAATATTGACTCTTCCTGCCATTTTCCAGATAAACGCATTTGCCGATGGCAGAAATTCGTGCTTTTTATTGTGATGTTTTTTTTTGGGAAATCATGATAATGTCATCCTTAACTTTAGAAAATAATGACAGGTGCTTTTTCTCCCAGCCACGGATAACATGATTATTTCTTGTTTTGTATACCTGCAGGCGATCATGGTGCATATATATTGGGGAATAGATCTATGTCGACAGGTTTAAGCCCATTTGCATTTTCATTGATTTTTTTAATTATTTGTGGTTTATCATAATTGGAAAAAATGTAAATTATGTTGTTAACGTGTACCTGTAAATTGTGAATACAACCGAAGGTTCATATATGGAACCAGTTGCTAGGATTACCTCTTTATACGAAATCTCTGAATAACGAATGGACATTAACAAAATACCTGGAAGTTATTTTAGAGGCATTACCATAGCGGTAAATCCATGGAGAATGACACAACAAACATTTCATTAACTTCCATTACTTTCAAACACCTCATATTAATTTCTTTTCTTGTATCTGTTGGGAGAGCACTTTGTAAGTGAAGCGCAATTGTTCAATAGAAAAGAAAAAAGAAAAACCTAAATGTTGCAAGAGCATCATTTCACCCCTTCTCCGTCCACTGCCATACATTCCTTATAAACAACAAGTCTCTGTCACGTGTAGGGACCTTGTGACAGGGGGTGGGCTCTGTTTTAGTAGACACGATTCACAGTCATTAGGGCAGGACTTTTTACAGCAGTTAACATGCTAACTTATACAGTTATTCTACGCACCTGGCAACTCACGGAATAGAGGCAGGGGCGAATCCAGGAGGGGGGGAGGGCTTCCTTTGGGTCCTGATCCCCCCTTTTGGTGGACCTCTAAACTACAAAAAGAGGGGAAAATGCTGCTGGTATATGTGCAATTGCACACACTTTTAGTACGTAGCTTTTAGGCTTACCCTCACATCTTAACAAATTCTGCATCCACCCCTGAGGCCTAGGGGTGACGCCTATACAAATTTTATTATAAGTTTTGTGGTCCAAATACTGGAACCTGTCCATAAATTTCACAATACTCCAAAAATTGTAGTCACCGTGATAACATGGTGATGATATTTTGAGATATTGAAACCTCAAGATTTTTTGTGTTTTCACAGAGACCAAGATATATGAAAGTTGCATATGTGGTCAAGGTAAAGTTTAGCATAGCTTTGATTGAAAATAAATTATTCACCATTTCTTTTGGAATCATGAAATGTTTTCAACATAATTATCATGATAGTTTTATGACGCTAATTCCAGATCTTTTTGTCATCATTATGATGGCTTTTTGACTTGCGATTACATGGTTATGTTCTTAGTTACACCGTATGGTGAGGTGGTTACAAACAAAAACCTCGAGTTTCCTTCTTATGTTAACATTAAGATTTCGGAAACGCAATTAGGCATGATATTACTAGTTTTAAACTCGACCTAAGTTTGGAGAACGTCGACGCCAAAAGAATTGTTTGGTGCTAAAGAAAAGATGAAAAAAGAAATTAGAGTAGGATTTTAGTTGAAACAAGAATCGGTCCAAAAGTCAGTAACTTCCCTGTGGTAGTAAACATCTTTCAGAGTACGTAACAAGCAACCATTGTATACATAATATGTACAAAAAGATCTGGAATTAGCGTCATTAAAACTTTGACCACATATGCAACTTTCATAAATCTTGTATATATTATATACAAGATTTATGAAAGTTGCATATGTGGTCAAAGTTTTAATGACGCTAATTCCAGATCTTTTTGTCATCATTGTGATGGTTTTTAGACTTTCGATAACAGGGTTATGTTCTTAGTTAAGTAGTTACAAGCAAAACCTAGAGTTCCTTCTTATGTTAAGATTAAGATTTCGGAAACGCAATTAGGCATGATATATTACTAGTTTTAAACTCGACATAAGGATAGACAAGGGGTCTCAGTGCGCGATTCACTATGCATGCAGTCTAAAATTTGAGGTAAACTAGGGGAAAATGTGAACTTTCAGATGGAGTATAGTATATTATTGTAAATGTGATATGTCTTTGTGCATATATACCTAAATGCAGCACAGGGCCCAGAGACACCTTATCTAGCCTTAACGTCAATGCAGAAAGAACTGTTTGGGACTAGAGAAAACAATTTAAAGTAGGAGATAATTTTAGTTGAAATAAGAATGGGTCCAAAAGTCAGTCACTTCCCTGTGGTAATAAGCAGCTTTCAGTGCACGGAATACCTAGCAGAATACGTAACAGACAACCATTGTATACATATAGGTTCTGATCTTAGCTATTCCAATGAAGGATGATAGTCTCTGTTTACTTGGAATTTGCACGTCGACTTCCTGGTCTCAGTCAAAAGGCAAACTATGGGACACTGACGACATCGAAATTCAAAATTTTGGAGTTGGATGTATGCATGTTAACCTGTATAAATGTTACAAAAGTTTACACCTTGGTTCACAGATTTACTCTTTGTATTGTGGAAGTCACTTCAGAGTTGATCATATAAAGCAAGACACCAAAACGCAACATGATACATAGTTCAAGAGGTCGCGGCTAGTTGTTGAGGATTTGTAATTGTCTTTCTTTTTTTCTGTTTTCATTTGGACTAAACATCAAGGTATCCCTTGGTGAGGAGTTATGAGGGGTTTAAGAAGGGGGAGGGTGTAGGATACTCTAACTTCTCATATATCTGATCCCTTCGTGGATATGATTATCAAGGACAGAAATGTCAAACCTTGTTCTCTCCGCGATATGACCTTAGATATTGACACGGCATAATC
The DNA here is from genome assembly GCA_936440205.1 of Lepidonotus clava. Taxonomy (NCBI): domain Eukaryota; kingdom Metazoa; phylum Annelida; class Polychaeta; order Phyllodocida; family Polynoidae; genus Lepidonotus; species Lepidonotus clava. The sequence continues at coordinate 4,695,344 of OW387134.1, forward strand.
AAGACACCAATCATCAACCAACCAGCTGTAGGACGGCACAGCATACCATACAAATATAACAACCATAATGTCCGACAGTCGTACCCATACAATGCAGTAAACCACAGGTATTTGAAGGGCCCTGGTAATTTGGGACTCATGCACGAGAAAAGAAAAAGAAGAAAAAGAAATAACGTGATACTAATTAGCTAGAATGGACTGCTTCCATATGAATGTTTCTGTCGTTGAGAACGCGAACGGTCACTAATATTATATTTACATTAATATTACCTTCAGTGCTTGAGTTGTGGGCCTTAAATGAGAGTATTTAAAAAATAATTACAGGCTTGTCTACTCTTTCGAACTATGGTTGCTGTAAGGACTTTATAGCTACATGTATATAGGGAATGTATGCATTCGCTACAGCTATAGGTAAAGCAAGAAATTGAAAGTGGCCACGTACAAAAAGTGATCCGTGTTCGGTTTCCTTTCGCATAAATGTATCCCTCTCTACATAAATGCCCCTCTTCTGATACATCTTTGAAATTCATGCCAACAATATTAACTCATCTTTATTCCACAGCTTTGGAAGAGTAGTACCCTATTCACGCTTTCCGGAAATGCTTTCCTTTTCACATTCAATAAAAGTTGGTCACCATGAAGGTTTTTAAATATTTTTATTTCATTTCAGAGAATGTATAGTCAAGTGCATGGTATTTGTTGGACAAACCTCATAATGGAAAACTTAGTTAAGCTTGAGAGCAATTAATGTAAAAATGATATATTTTTCTACCTTTTCCAGAGTGGCAATGTAACTTGGGGTGAAGCCCAACAAACAACCAAGATTTCTCGTGCCAATTATTTTGGGCCCACAAGAAGAAAGTTTTGCTTAAAATACATCCACAAAAACAGTTTTGGATATAACAATTTCTTGTACAATCATATTAAAATCATTCCCATAATATATTTATTTACATATAATTTTTTTTAAAATTGTTAGAGGGATGTAACAATGTTATGATCGCGGGTATTTTAACTTCTCGTGGCATAGCATTCTCATCAAATGTTTTGGTCGGGCCCCAGGCTGATATGATATTTTCATCATAATCCGTATAATAGATCACAGTAATCTAAAGTGTCATACCATACAGATGCAAGCCAACGTCGTTGAGGCGTTGCTACCACTCACTGGCATTGGCACTCCATGGGTTAGAGTCCCATGTTGTGTAGCATGGAAAAAGGGACATTTGGATGACCTCTGCATAGAATTGTGCCCAAATGGTCCACAGGACTGCAGTGGAAGAACATTAGATAAAGTGAACTCAGCCTGTATAAAAATCCAATAAAAATATATAAAAAAGACATGGGCCGTGCTGCCAAGACCACATCAATCTTCAGGTGGTTGAAAGCTCAATGCTTTACACTTAGGTACACTTTTTAGTATCAGACATACCCCTTGTAATAGATTATATCAGAACACAAGAGGCAGAAATCTGTCCTTGTCACCTCTTCGTTGAGTACTTGCTCATCTAACATCAGTTGCGGATTAAATGCATGGGGTGGGGGCGCAAAGGGATGGGCACCATATTTTTAACAAAATATCAGATTTTCAACGTACATTTCTAGGACCCAGAAGAAAGTTTTATCAGCCCCCCCCCCCCCCCCCCGGCTGGATCCGGCCCTGTAGATCGAACAAGTTTACACATTGGAAAACATCTTACCAAAATGTGTATTGCTGGAGTGAATACAGTAATATATCAACTAGAATACTTTTCCATTCCGAGTGTCTATAACAATATATTCGTTTAAGATGTTGGTTAAAAACTCAGGGTAGACAGTAATTTTCCTATTGAGCAGCGTTGAATTCCAAAGCAGACAATGATCGCGCTTTATGCGGTAACAACGCTTTTAGATCCGCAAAATCATTTCGACTACTGAGCACTGACTATTCCAAACAAATGGTCCATTCAGTCAAAAGTGAATGTACCATTATATTCCCACAACAATAAATGTTTTCTCGAACAAACAATCGCGGATATACTTTTTTTTTTCTAATATGTTTTATTGATCAACTGTTCTTCCAGTCAGTACAGTGAAATAATAGATAAAAGAGGAATACATGTATAATACATTGACATGAAGCATTCAATGTGGGAATTGCCCCATACAAAGGAAGGCCAGCTCCAAGAGACAACATAAAAGAGATCACGCCATTGTTGAAATGCAAACCAGGTACCTAGTTATACGGTGAAATGAAATGTTGCCAAGACCTTGCGGCCAGATCGTCGTAGATCGAGGTTGGGCACCTTAAACATTGAGTCACAAGTTTTCGGGGTTTTCCTTCGCTGTCGTGTATAACAGTGATTACTTATTAAGCTTTGGTCAGTCTTGTGGTAGATTGTACGGACCTTACCTCTAGATATACTGGTTTTATTTTTATAAGTAGAAGTTGTAACTAGGTGTGGTGAAATAAGCAATACTTGTTGTATGTGTTTTAAAAAATGGCCAATTCTTGATTGCTGTAGCATTAGGTACACCTTACAATGCCTGCCTTCTGGTTATATTGAATCCTGAGTGCGTTCAGAAAATGAAAATAATTATGTTATGTACTTTCTAATAAAAATACATGGTTTCTTGCGTATGTATAATGAAAAGAAGTAGAGGGAGACGGTGACTACCCCCCCCCCCCCCGCTCCTCCTCACCCCGCAACCTTCCTACCTTGTCGCCCAAAGTGTACAGAAGGAGTTTTACTTTTCCGTGACCAAATTGGTATAAATTATTACACGCAAGGCCTTGGTCTTTGTGATCCGAGGCCGCCATTCATGTTTTACAACAACAGACGATAAGTCAGCAATGCAAAGTGAGGTGAAGTCCAGTAGCGGGAGTTTCCGAACGTCCCCTCAGCGGTAAGTCGTGACGTGCAGTGAAGCGTGTCCCACCTCCCCAGGTCCGCTCCCGGTACACTAACGCCCCCACCCCCTGCCGCCACTCCCGGCGTATGGGAAGCCAAGTGTGTACCAATACAAAAAAATAATACAATAAATACAAAAGAAAAACTGAAAAAAGAAGTGAAAATAAAAATCAAGGGACACATTTGTCAACCATTTTTGACAAAATCCTAACTCCCGAGATTCCTTCTCTTTTGCTCCTCCGTTGAAATGCTAGTGTTTTGGTGCGTAGACCTATTGAATTGTCCTTTACTCTTAGGGAATCTAACCTGCAATCATGGGAGAATTAATTAGGCCTAACAGCTCTATGACTACAAGATCCCTGGGAAAAGTAAGTAGATATTAATGTTCTGGAGATGACTTTACAATTTCTATAAAGGGCCTGCAGCTGGTATGATATAACCATAACTACACTGTACGTCATGATAAGCCACATGCACAACCCACTGCCGAGTTAGTCAGATTTTTGTTAACTTGGCGTCACGTGACACCTTCTCCACCAATCAGATGGCCAGAAAAAATGGCCAAGTCTTATGTCAAGTCCTCCTAGCGGAGGGAGTGGGTATCAGCACAGCTGAGCAAATGTTTATGAATGCATAGATGACCTTTTCAGGAATTTCTCGATAAATGCATTGAAACGTTTCTGAAAGTGATATAAACTAGGCTCAACACCTGGAGCCCCAAAGACTACCGTACACAAACCTGTCACCTTAAAGCTCCCTCCCCACCCCCACCCATAACAAGCAGAGCGTGACGTCCACCACAGCCACCACCACGACACCACAGGTGGACGTAAAGTACGGAACGAGGGGACGGAAAACACGGAGTGGGCCGGGAGCAAACGGCAGCCAGAGGTGTGGAGTCGTGTGGGAGAGGCCGACCAGGAACAGGGAGAAACTACACGCCGTTATTAGGGATACCGACACGGAAGGACATAGGCTACCCTACCTGGACTGGGGGATCTACTGGATAGTTTACCTGGATTTACCTGGATTTACCTGGAGTGTGGATCCCCGCAGGTTGCCATAGATACCAGGTGGAATCTAGGTTTGTGAAGGTAGGGTGGTTTGATATGGATCCTGTTATAGGTGTGGGTGTGGGTGTATGTGTTTTTGAAGCAGCTGATTCAACATTTTATAGAAAATCAATGGGGATTTGCGTGTGTTTAGGGAGGGGATCTAACTGGGCCGAGTTCGTGATTTGGTCATTTTCACAGGTAGGTCTGCTGTTGTAGTAAGAGGTTGTGCTGGGTGTCATGACATCTGAGGTAGTGGGAGTGGATCCTGACGTTTGGGCAAAAGGTGGTGGGGCTAAGGAGGGGTGGCCTGTAGGGACAGATCCAATATTCTAAATATGTAAGCAAGGGGCTTGGGGGAAAGGGTAGGGGAGGAACCAGTTGGGAGGGTATGGGGTCCTGATCCTCACCCCTTTTCACAATTACCTTAACTCCAAAAAAAGAGGGGAAAACAAACACATATATGTTTGTCTTAGTACAAAATATGTTAGTACTTATAGCCTGTACGTGTGCACCCTCATCCACCCCCCCCCCTCGCCACCCCCTTTGAAATCCTCGATCCGCTTAAGGGGGGTGGGGGCGTGTGGGGGTGGGGGAGGTGCTTGTTGGTGTACACTCAATTAAAAAAAAGTGCCTTCTTACTTGTGTAGTCGCCGCACAATATTAGTCACCGTCAGTGGCTTGGATCTGTCCCTCCCTACAGTCTCCAGCTAGGACAACTTCAGGGCAATTGTGAAATTTAGTTTTCTCATATCTTCGGCTTGGACTTGGAAGTAGATCTTGGTGCAAAATGCCTACCCACTTGAAAAAGTACACTTAAAAGTACATTTGATATCAAATTTAATCTCGTATTTCACTATAGGAAATGCTAGAAAATGCCAAACATCGGACCACACATCAGGAGTAGATCTATGTTGATTTCAGTCCTCTAGCTGCTCCCGATCTTTGGCTCCCGATTATTCGAATGACCAAGATCGCAAGCAATTGAAGGTATATTCCACCTCAAGATGTTTGGAAGCACCCCAAAAGTTGCGACTGACTGCCGATCTCTGGCTTTCTTTGCCAGAAATCAGCAGGATTTCCAGAAATACTGTACCAATCATCGTATAGTGGAATACAGCCTTTAAGGTAACTCTAGAAAAAGAGTAATGTGTCCCCGTACACCACCTTTATTTGCCCCTGGGTATAGGCCCGAGGCCATTAGGCTGAGGCTCATTATAAACACATCTAATGGTGTTCATAGAGAGAAGTAACCAGTCATTTTGAATCTAAAAGGGAGCCAAGCATACGTCGACAGAATAATAGTTTTTTTGTTGTTTTCTTCTTCTTTGGCCTCATTTAAAATCGACTCAAAATGCTTTGATGCTACTTCAAAGGGAGTCAAACTTCATGGCTGACCTACATGATTGTATAGTCTAATTATGTATTCACTTGACATAGAACTTTAGACTGATTATAAAGGCTGTATCACTCTACATGAGTTAAGGTGTGATATGCCGATGTTGCAGACAAATTGCACATATAAGAGATACATTATTATGGGTCTAGACCACTAAATTCGACATAGCGACACGGCCAACTTTTGGCTTAATGACATGCGACAGGACCTATTCTTAAATTCAACATGCCAACATGGCTTTGAAGTACTTTAAGTTTTGGTGTGCAGTAGTACCTCCTAAGTGTAGTAAGTTATAACACAGACTCAGGTTCTTGTTGCAGAATAGATGTTGACAGTCCCAGCTCCAGCCTCCAAGAGAGAGACTGGATGTGTGATTTGCCTTTTTATTATCTCTCCTTTGTTCCTATTGGTCAGAACAAAGGAGGCTCCACACGGGGGCTAGGGCCCCTATTGGTCAGAACAAAGGAGGCCCCACAGGGGGTTACAGGATTGTTACTTTACGCAGCCTAGCCTCAAAGCAGGAGTGCTACATGGCTAATATATAATATATGTTTTACATAATGGAGCATAAAAGGCTATTGTTTGATAAAATATATAATAATGGTGAAGTGGTGTATAATTAGAACTTAGATATGTATAATTGAAGATTAATAATAATTTAGAATGCTTATATCATTAATAATTATATATAGATTTATGAAACATAATTTAGTAATAAAACGTTTTTCTGAATAATAAAATGCCATACCCGTTTAAGGTATGACACTGACAGCTTATTCTTATGATTGACATATGTGACATAGCGTTTAGTGACATGCGACAGGGCTTATCCTTAGATGCGACACAGCGACATCAGGACCTCCCCCCCCCCTCATCAAGGGCCCTATTATTTGTTGCACATACTTATTTGTGATACTCCAAATTGCCAATTTTCACAGGGGAAACACTCCTGTGTGTGAATCTTCTGTAATATCATCATATCACATCTCAAGTCGTGTAGTGCTACTGTGTAATACCACTTTTAGATCATCCACTAAGATCAACTTCGTCCCGCATAATTCTAAATAATTTCCTCATTTTATGACTTGACCTGGAAAAGGTGTCCTCAGAGAGTGACGGTTTACGTCAGGACAATTAGTTAGGTCCAACTCACGATTTGAATCTCATAATCTAAGTATGGAAGTAGAAACAGTCACAAGTCCTGTACCAGCGTCATTTCTTCTTATATCATGTGCTTTTCAAGTTTGCCTCAGGCTATTCTCCTTTATAGGCATCTGAAGCTTTAGCGTTCCCATATAGGTGTCTACTATAAATAAAATACAGTTCATTTACCAAAAAAAACCAGTTCATTTACCAAGAAAAACAGTTCATTTACCAAGAAAACAGTATCAGCAATAAATGACATATCAAATATCAATAAACAGCCCGACAAGAGAAATAATAACTAGATATTAAAGGCGGGATTTGTATTACCCTGAATGGAAACTAAAGGGAATTACTGGAACTGAGTACAGATGTACCATGTGGGCGGCCATAGTCCCCCAGTACAGTCCACTCAGGGACAAGCTAGCCCCCCCCCCCCCCCCACCACCAATAAGCTACCAAAAACTCATTACCTTTGTGTCTAACAGTGTCTAACTGCATAACATTATCATTTTATTTTATACCAACTTCGTAGTGCCTATACCTTCATCATTTTCCTTCCCCGCGAGCAAAGGTGGGGTAATGGTCAGCGTTATTTCCCCAGAGGGAAATAATCAGAAATTATTTCCCCGCAGGGAAATAATGATGCCAACCAGAATGGGAATCACGTAAACAACAATTAAACCATGCAAACATTGTCATATTTGACCCCAAAAAATCAATTAGAAATCAATTTATTTATCAGCAAATTGTCCGAAAATGTTGCTTTCACTGCCACATTGTCCTAGTTTCCTCATGAAATGGCAGACAGCGGGGCAGGGGTAGTCTCGATCAGATTTTCTTCCCTTCAAATTCACAATTTTATGCATTTTTCATGCGTTTAGCGCATAAATTTGTCAAAATATTGAGAATGATGCATGTATTGACCCAAATAATGCATTAAAATTCACAAATAAGAAGTTTGATGTGTCTAGGTTCTAGAGGAACTCTCTACCGAGGAGGTGCATTCAACGCATACATGCATCAATGGCGGTGCCCATAATCGGAGATAAATAAAGAGATTTCGTCTTATTTAGCCACATATCTTCCACCATGGTGGGTGTTTGATATAGAAAAAAACAAGAACTAACCATGGGGGCACTCAGCCTTGATGGGTGCACCTCAGTAGTCAACGGGTTGATATAAGATAATCCCCTCTTGTTTGTCTTAGGTCGGTCATTGTTTATGGGGCAATTGATAAGAAAATTTAGAAATAGAAAAAATGAAAGAAAAAGGGGGGTTTGGGGGCACAGCCCCCGAATTCTAACCAATATTGACAACAAATATTTAACCAAACCCAATAATAACATCAATATTCTTGTCTGGAAAGTATTTTTGTAATTCTTGCATAAACTTTGAATGGCACTGTCACCCGACCCTAATCCCTGAGTGTTGTGTTAAGTTGACTTGTGGATGGCAGCTGCCTTGATTATTGCCCCTTGAAGAAGAGCAGGGCAATAATCAAGGCTGAGTGCCCCCGAGGTTAGTTCTGTGTACTTATTTCAACAGATGCAGTAAAGAACCCCATACTCCTTTTGGAATTTTCGATAAAGTTGAATAATAAGGAAGTTATAGGTATGCATAACCTATTATTACCCCTTCCTGTGAGGGGTCTCTAAATATGTTACGTGTTCATTGTCTTATCTATATTCAGGTGTTGCTGTTGTGTTACGGGTTTAGCCACCAGGTAGAACAATACCTGAGTGGGTTGGCTACCACAACAGAGAGGTGTGAACCCTAGTCTGTCACCCTTATCATGGCTCATACCACACAGGCCTTATCTGTAAAGAGGTGTGAGGTAAACAGTGACCAATGGGGCCTGGAAAGGGGAATCTGAAAAAGGTATAGCAAGCAACTAACCAACCTTCTTATATAAACGTTGTGCAAATCATTAATGACGGCACATACCCCTAAATGAGCTGGCTGCCATGTTGGTGATCAATCTAATATTGTATTATTTGCAATCTTAAAACATTTATAAACAATACTCTAGGCTAATCCACTTAATAATACCTCAGTAAAATCATAATCAAATAGTATGTGTACTATATAGTATGTACACGCACACACAATATCCTGTTGCTCGTGACAACGTTTCGCAGGGTACCTACAGTGAGTGAAACCAAGCATGCAAGTCTAAGTTGGCAACTAGTTTATCCCATACTACAGGCCACAGGACAATACACGCAGTTGGCACGGGGGGCAAGGGGGAATACTGGGGTCATTTGTATATAAGGTTGGTAATAGAAAAAAAGGAAAAAAAATTATTTCGGTCAAGGAACTTGCAGGTCAAACACGACTGAGTTTGAGTTAGAAATATCCAAAGAAACCTAACCATATACTGTCCTGATATAATACACCTTAAAAATATTCATTTAATATCTATTTGGAAACCCTTTTCCAACTGCCACTTGTTGCAACTGGTTTCTACCTTATAACAATAAGACAAACATTAAGGATATGAATATATCCTTATTCAATGAAACTACTGATCTGACAGGAATCAAAAAACAAAAGTGGGAGAGGAATAAACAAAAGGTCCTATAGTTGTACAAAATGGCGTACCACCTTCACGACTTGGCCACCGTTGGACAAGGAAGTGCTTTACTCAGTGATCACACATACCGAGGTATGAGTTAGACACGGCACGATTCGCCACCAACAAAGAGCACTTATAGGTCGTGAGATTCAGGATTTTTTTATTTCTGATGGTAGTATGTACAGACTTAAAGCTGTATACACACCTGTATATGGAAGATTTACGTAAAGAATTAGATAGGTTGTATAATGATTGTTTGATGCTATGTAGTAAATCCGTACATGTCTGTGTGTTTTCTCTTAAGGCCATATTCCACTTTGCGGCGTTTTGCTCATGGTTGGCAATTCACTAGCGGTGTTTGTCACCACCGCTAGCAAATCTGGCCACAGCAAGGTGGAATATAGAAATTGCTTGCATTGATACTTGAAGTGACCCAGCGCAAGGGACACTGCAAGTGTATTCATGATATAGGTTTTCTATGGATTGCTTGCCATGACAGAAACCAACGTGTTCGTTTCTGAAACGCAAATTGCTTGAATTGGCAAAAAAGATCACTGCTAGTCTTTTATTGAGGGGACTGTCCATCAATTATATATAGACTTTTTCCTGGATTGTGGACCCCCCACCCCACCCCCATTTCAGAATTTTAGAGCCCCCCCCCCCCCCACCCTCCTTCCTCCCCTGTTGCGAATGTAATCAAGGACGTCCCAGAAGGTCCCAACCAGAATAAAGTGCCATGGTAGAGAATAGGGGTAGGGGGGGTGCCCCTGGGGTACCAGGCCCGTACCCAGGGTCTGCTGTCGGGGGGTGGCGAGAATCCCTAAGTGATATCAATAATTTAAACCTAAAAAGGGGGTGGCGAGAATCCCTAAGTGGAACCTTTCATTGTTTTCTTCCATTTTGATTAGTTGTTTCCAATAATTTATTACAGGAAAAGCGGAACTTTTCAAGAAATTCCCTTTGTGGTGGGTTGGCCCGCCACCCCCACCTACCCCCCTAGTTACGGGCCTGTGGTACAACCCACCCTACGTACGCCCCGACAACTGTATCAGTACAGTGTACGGATATGAAATCCGTATCAGTACGGTTTGTGCTTCGCTGTATGCCCATTTAGCAATTCCGGAAAAGTATAACAAAACCGGTTTATTGACATTAATTTTGGAGTACGGTCAGAGGACGATTGAAACATCGGCAGGTGGAAGGCTGCTAATTAATATGCCAAAACTGAGTTTCCAACCCAGACGGGGAAGTACGAAAATACACCAGTCGTTTATCTTTGGAAACATATTGACAACATGTGAATTTGCTTGGTCATACCTGTTAAAAGGATAAGCTCAACAACATCACTTCCCTCAAGTGCGTAACCATCAATGCAGGATGGGGGATCTGGGATTTTTAAAATGTGTGAATTTCCTTAGGCCTGCATTTGGTAAGTGCAAGTCCCCCAAGTGCAGCAATGAAAATAAAGACATTTGGATGATTCCGAAATCATGGAATCTATACCAAATTGTCCACAGGACTATGGTGGAAGACTATTTAAGTAATTGAACTTAGCTTGCATAAAAGCTCAATAAAAAGCGTAAACCATGATAGAATGGTATCAACCACGATGGTAGGGCACTGCAAATACATGTGAGGTAGATGTTATACAAACTGGATTGGCAAAGAATATGGCAAAGAATTCAGTAAAACACCTCATAAAACGCTTGGTTCAGTATCAAGTCCACGTACAGCCATGTACTTTTTATAGTGCTGCGAATTCGGTACAAGGGAATTGATTTAAACTTCCTATATGTATATGACTTTGTAAGCACACTATTTTTACCATATTTTTCTATTCTATTTGTAAAGGATTGTATCTTATATAAATCGTTTCTGGGGCATTTTATATGGTGTATGTGTGTGTGTATGCGTTAGATGTATTCATTGAAATAATTACACTATTACTATTTCAGTTCCTGTCGTTTGATTTGAGCTGTCGCACTTTCTTGTATATATATGTCATTTGATGAAACGTTTGCAAAGTTGTATCTATAAAATAGACATCAGAGAGGGAAATGCGGTAGACTTCCCCTTTGACGCAGTTTCGTGAAGTTTACTTTCATAAACCTTCACAGGATATTCGGATACATTAATTTTGTAGATCCTTAAGCAACAACAGGACTTTCGTTCATATAATGAACATCATACATTTATCATCTTTGATAGTACCCTAACCACCAAATGATATATCCGTGGATCAAACCAGAGTCCGTCGTGTTTTCTGAATTCAAAATCCATGAAAAAAGAGTTACATATAAAGCTGAAACAGGAGAAATGACATCAAATTGCTGTTTTTGCCAGAACCGAAACACGTATATTGACATGAAATACTGAGCACTTTAGATATTACTCAGCGCAAGCAAAGGGCACATTCTCAGAACAGAACAACTGCTAAAAAACGAATTTAGACTTCCTGTATGTTTATGAAGTAGAAGTCATCGGTTAATATTATTAGACGAAAAATCATTATACATCACAAGCAAACGGTACATTCTTAAAGCAGGAAAACTCTCTTTAATCATTTTGATCCAATTTCCAATAGTTGTTTTTTTTCGTTGCACATTAATCATTATATTAGACACCACAAACAAATGGTACATTCTTGAAGCATGACAAGTTTCTTAACTATTTCCGTCTAGTTTCTAGTAACTGGTTCTGTCATTGTAATTATTAGGCATTCCTCAAGCAGAACAGGCTTCTCCAACTATTTTCTCTAGTTTCCACTAGCCCAAATATTTTCGCATTGTAGTTATTGGACAGAGACAGGAAATGTTACTTTTTTAAAGCAGGATAACTTTCTCAATGTTAGACAATGATACTTTCACAAAACATGGCAAGATTCTAAGCCATTTACAATTCTCCCTGACACGTATAGCATATTTCCATTATATTACCTGCAGACTAGCCTAGATCAAGGTGCATCATGGGAAATATATTGACAAATCTTAATTATCACTAATCATGGCATTGTTTTTGGTTCGATATTATGGAAAACTACTAATGATTATTTGTCATTTTGTATATGCTTATCATTTTATAAGCTAGGTGTTTTGGAATTTCATTCATCATAGACACATACATAGCAAATTTCTTTCTGCCCGACAAATTTTGGCCAAATTAGCCTGAAGGTTACTGAAATGCTGAACATCAACTATCCGTAGTATGGAGAATTATTTGTGTTATAGCATTGTAGTTATCAGTTAGCCAAAGCTAAGTGTTTATTCTTCAACAGGACGGCATTCTTAAACTATCTAGTTTCCGATTGTTATATACCATCTTGACACTGTAAACAGTGCATTCTTAAAGCAGGGCAAATTTTTAAAACAATTTACACCTAGTTTTCAGAAGTTGTTTTTGTCATTGCATTGTATACTCTTATTAGACAGCCAAAGCAAAATAATGTAACTTTCCTAAGGCATGAAAAGTCTTGAATGTATTTACAAGTAATTAACAGTTATTGTTTCTGTTGTTTATAAGACTATTTTCGTGAGTTTCTGATAGCTTTAAAAGCAGCAGAAGTTTTGAAACTATTTACGCCTAGTTTGCAGTAATTATTCCTATTGAAACAGTGTATTGATTAGACAGCGCCAGCAAATAGTATATTCTTAAAGCAGAATGACATCTTTAACAGTTTAAACTTAGCTTTCAAAGGCTTTGCATTGCATTGCATTGAACAGTATATAAGTAGGGTAAATTATTCAAAGAGTTTCCACCTAGTTTTCAATATCCATTTTTGTCTTTCCAACAGATCTAGATTTATTAGAAAATGCAAGCAAACGCTACATTCTTAGGGACGGATAGGGGGGTGCGCGTCCCCCTATTTTTTTTATATATTTTTTTGTTGTTGCCAAATTTAGATTGTTTTAATGTAAAATTCTAGCCCTCGGATGGAGTGCCTCAAAACCTATTTTAGGGCGCCCACTCCCCCCTTCTGGAAACCTAAAGCATGCCAAGTTTCTAAACTATTTGGTTTCCACTATAGATCTACCAGGCAAGAAACAGCTCTTTTTGTATTTTGATAACACAGATGAAAATTTGATGGTCCTTGACGTCTGAAACCCCTCTTAGTCTTTTTCAACATACATGTATTTTATATTTTCTATCAAATAAAAATTGTTTGTGAGATGTAGTCATGATCTGTTCATATATCAAAAATCAGCCGAAAGTTCCATGTATTTACAGAGATATATTGAATCTTCCCCCATAGACATTGGTACAAAATACTAATGTCTCCAGCACCTCAGGGATTCTACTCTGCTCGTAATCTTGCATGAGTTCTATCAGCACCCTCAATGTATCCATCTGGAAGCAGACTATATATGAGTTTGCTTGGAGAGTGGAGCACAGTGGCATGATTTTAACAGCTGATTAAGAAAAATAGCGTTGCCCTTCATTCACCTATAGTAGAGTGTGTTGTAGTGTCCATCGGGATTTTTTTTCTATAATTTCTTATCAATTGTGTGTAAGTTTTTAAAAACTTATGTAGCTTCATAATACTTTACATCAAAATATTCCTGAAATCAATTTAACATATGACCATGCTTATTATACCAATAGATAGGAAAAAGTTTGTAGAATCTAGAAATATTAAGTTCAATGACCTGGGATGAAAAATAACAATTTAGCATACAAAAAACATGCAGAGGGCTGGAATTTTTCAAGTTTTTGGGTTGCTTCTTGCCTGGTAGATCTATCTCTAGCGTTTCAACCTAATGACTAGACAGGCCAAATGAACAATACATTCCTCAAACAGGACCAGTTCCTCAGACCCCGTCCACGCGGTATCCGGGAGTTGTTTCTGTGGTCACGGTCTGCTGAACACGACCCCGTTTTCTCCGTTTGCCGTCTTAACGTTCCGCCTTTTCCCTCCTACCAGGTTGACGACTCCCCCCTACACCTCTACACCTCCACACCTCCACACCTCCTACACCCCCTACCTGTGTCCTGTACAGCCCGGCCGGGGCCGAGCCATGCGGAGGCCGACGACATGGAGGAACCACGATCTATGAACTACTTCTTCCTGGTCGGATTTTACCTGCTGGTGACGTCGGTTTTACACCCTGGAGTAACGGCAGGTGAGTGGGGGGTGTGGGTGGGGATGGGGGAGGTTGGGGTGGTTTGGGTTGGGGTAGAGGGGGAGTGGTCAGGGGTTGTTTGGGGAAGGTGTGTTGGGACAGGGAATGGGGCTCTCGAGGCATGGGGGGGGGGGGGGGGTGGCATATTTTCCTTTTTGTTATTTTGTAGTGTCTAGAAGTGTTAACTATTTTTTACTGAATTGTATGATTTTACTATCCCTGTAGTATTGGTAGGGTTATTGGGGTAGGGCATGGGGTGGTCAAGATGTTGTTAGGGGAGGGTGTGTTGGGGCAGGGTGTGGGGCTCTCAAGGAGGGGAGGGGGGACATTTTATGTGTTTATTTTTCAAACTCTAGTAGTCAGGAGTGTTTTGACGATGGGCATGTGTGTGTAGTATTAATGGGGTTGGGGGTAGGTATAGGAGTTGGAACGTAGGGGGTAGGTTAGAGGGTAGAGTGGTCTGTGGATGGTGGTCATCGGGTTGTTTTGGGAGGGTGTGTTGGGACAGGAATGGGGCTCTCGAAGAGGGGGCGGGGCACATTTTGATGGTCGCGCCCTAGACCACTAAATTCGACATGGCGATATGGCCCTTTTAAGCACTAGAGACATGGGACATTTGTTAGGACGCTAACCCACAAACAGACACTATCCTACAAATATTTGTTATTTATCCTACAAATATTTGTTATTTGTAGGATAGCATCACCACAAGATACCATCCAACAAACAGCTGCTAAGTCACAAATATTTTAGCGATAACAACTGCAATCAGACTTATGGTATAAAATATTTGTCAATCACCTAAAACAGCATCAATATTAATGTAAAAAATCATCATGGAAAGTATCATTTTCAAAAATGATATTCCTTAAGAAAACTTCACCAAAATACTTCAGGGGACATCATTCTGACATTGATTCAGCTAAGATTATTAAAGGCAACATTAAGGCATGTCATTTTTGGTGATGTAACAGTCATATTAGATGGGATGGCATCTCTTTGGTAAATACTCTTTGAAGATAACATTTCTGGTAACATCATCTTGGTAATCTCCCTTTTTAACAATATTGTTTTTGGCAACACCAATTTTAGTGTCATTATTTGTGAACCTTGTGAATCTGTCTCAAGATCTATTGTCCATACTTAATTGTACTTAACCATACTGACCCATCCTCACCACTGTTGACCAATATTGGATGATATGACCCAACTAATTGGTTTGTCATCCCTAAGTAAGCCATTTGAGGCATTGGATCAGTTTGTGGGAAAGCAGATATTTGTGGGATAGTGTCTTTATAGAGCTGCTATCCCACAAACCAGTTAGAAGGATAGCATCTGTTTGTAGGATAGGGTCTTGATGTGAATGCTATCCCACAAATACTCAATATTTGTTGGATAGCATGTGTTTGTGGGATAGCGTCCTAACAACATTGCCATTTCTTAATTTCGACAGGGCGACATGTACATTTCTTAAATAATTCAACAGGGCGACATGCTACATTGGGAGCCCCCCCTCCTCCCCGCCATTAAGGGCCCCATTTTACTGTTTAACTCTAAATCTCGACCGTACAGGTGATTGGTATATGTATCGAAGTACGGGGGGACACTTTGCCTTCTGTTAGTTTGATTTTCAACTCTAGTAGTCACGACTCTTAGGGCGGTGTGTTTGTGTGTATGTGTGTGTATGTGAGTGTGTATGTGTACGATGTGTTTGTGTGTATGTGTTTGCGTGTGTGTATGTGTGTTTGTGTGAGTGTGTCTCTTTGAGTGTGTATAAGTGCAAACGTAACAGTAAGTCTGTTTGTAAGGCAGTGCGTTTTTGCTATGCTACATTTCCCAATTTCGTCTAGCAGTCACGATTTTAGCAGCTTGTCCCCAATCGGGACAATGCATGTCCCAATTCTAATTTTGAACCCCGATTTTCCTAGTTCCTCCCTCCAACTTTCAATACATTATTATTGCAACCTATTTCTATATGAGGTCAATTTGTTTCCGAATGCAAAACTACACTGTAAAAAGTTAATGTATCATTACAGCAAAATATACAGTATAATTACAGCAAGTTTTGCTGTTGGAAAATTCACAGTTGAACTTTCTGTAGGATTACAAAATGTATACTGTAAATTTGAAAATACAGAATCAGCAAGTATTTTTACAGTAACATTTCCTGTATTAGCAGTTGCCACTGGGGGAGCTTGATATCATTAAGTGAAAAACGTTGGTACTGTACAGCATTAAAAACCTTTTACAGAATGAATTATTTCAACCAAATGATGCTGAATGGTAATTAGCATACACAATAACATATTTGATCCATCACAAGATCGAAATTCCAGATAAATTATTTTCATCATTAAGGAATAATGATAATTTGCATGTGTAAACACCTTTTTGGTGCCAGGCCCAGTTTATAGTTGAGTCTTAGTATCATCAAACTTGCTGTATGATCACCCAATGCATTTATCTGCTAATAAACTTGGTATAAATGCTTCCCACATTAACTGTACATTGGTTTGTGGTTGTGATTTAATGTTTGATATGATTAATTGAAGGAATTTGATGTAAAACTAATGAAAAAATGCTTTTTAGTATAAGTTCTGTAAAATAACAATGCACTGTAAATTTACAGAAAAGTTTGCTGGCAACAATGTTTCCAGCAAAGTTTGCTGCACGATTACAGCACATAGTTTGCTGTATATTTACAGTATTCTTTGCTGTTACAGGGTGCCCACGCAGGTATTATGAGGTCTTAGAAGGTCTTATTTTGATTTTGCCATTTATAAGGCAATTAGAAAGTTCTTATTTTTGGTCAAGAGTCTTAGAAAGGTCTTATTTTTGGTCAATCTCAATTCATTACAAGATATTATTTTTCTTTCTGTCATTTCAATGTTTACTTGTTTTTGGTAGAATGTATAAACATTTAAATAGTTCAAAAAATCTTCCTAAAAATATCTTGAAAAGGTCTTACTTTCGTACCCGACGAGGTATTATAAAGGTCTTATTTAGGTCTTATTTTGATTTCTGAAAAGGCGTGGGCACCCTGTGTTAGACTCATACAGTAATAAGTACTGTAAAGTTTACAGCTCTATATGTGCTGTAAATGCACAGCAAAGTTTGCTGGAAACATTGTTGCCAGCTAACTTTGCTGTAAATTTACAGTGTTTACTTTTTACATTGTATACCAACAAATCTACAGAAAATACCAATTTGACTAATCAATTTTAGTGCTATCCCTATTACTGGTCATTCCGAAATGGCAGATTTCCTTCAATCACATTTTATTTCTTCTGACAAATAGATATAGGTGAGAAGCGGTACAGTAGCAGTCACGTCAGGGGTTTGACAGAGGGGCTTGACCTGTTTATAGGCGCCTGACAGACATTTATAGTTTAATACCTAAAGTTCAGTCACGACCATCCCCCCCCCCCCCCGACCACCTTCTCCTTACGCCTCACTTAGTGACACACCGTATAATTTAACCCGAAGGGATCAGGTCAACTTAACTAGTTCTATCAGACCTGCGAAGGGACTACTGTGGCATTTCCCAGAGGTGTCTCAGGGAATCTTTGCTCCAAACCACTGATAATGGTAACAGGAAAATACCCCATTACATTTTTGGCCCGTTCCCGATTGGACGTCCGTTAATCCCATCATGTTTACTTTAGGACTGTCGTCCGTCAGCCCTCCCCTGGGAAGGGGGGCCCTCAATGGTGAGGTCCAACAGTCACTTGTTGAATTTAAAAATATCGATTATATATATCACAAACTGTAAAAAGCAGTGACTAAGAATGGGGACCAGTTAACCTTTTTGGTATGAATCCTAAAGATCTATCAGAAGAGAACGATATATATTTAGTTTCTTCCCCATTATTAGAAACTGTTGAAGGGGGCCCAAGCAGGAAACCCCCAAGCCCTCAAGGGCCCCAATTAGCATAAGGGGCCAAAGCACTGAAACAACACGATTAAAATTAGCTGGACTTCAAACTGAAATACACCCAAATTTTTACATTTTCTTAATTTGTATTTAGTCTCTAGAAGTCACTACTGTTGAGTGGATCTACATGCAGTGATTAGGGTGTTATATCTTATTTTGAAAATCATGAGATTATCTCTATTCCTTTTAGTAGATCTGTGGAGGAAATAAAGTACTTACTAGTTAAAGCTAAAGATGACAAAATGGATGTAGTTTCCCTGGCAAAGTTCATATGGTGACCACATTTGGCTTGAAATAATGGCCAACGGCCGTCAGCAATATTATAAGTATTGTTTTTACACATTTTCTGAGTATTGAAAAATACAATAAAAAAAATGCATACTTAATTTTGCGTATTTCGGTGACTAATATCATATATATATTATCAACAAGAATACTTTTATCCTATTTAATACAGATAGAGATAACACATTCTAGGTAATAAGGTTTGAACAAGTGCAATGGAGAACATAATATCATTATGTTCTCTATAAACATAAGCCCCATATCGAAGATGGTTTACGATCTTAAGCTTATACTGCTTGGGTTATACGCACGGGAACAGCATCAGATAACCATGCACACATAATTTCTTGTATTCGTGGTTGTCAGATCCACGCACACTGGCAGAATAGAAATGTAATTAGGATAGCAATCAGACCAAGTTGCCTTCATAGCCGAATGGCTAGAGCATTAGACTCTCACAGACAGAATTTCCTCACGCCAAACATTATTAATATTTTTTTTATTGGGGAAACAAAGGTTTCAATGAAGCTAATTATATATTGCCCACCGAAAGGTTTTCAATGATGTACCCTTATTAACATTTACATGCCCCTTTTATCACTCATGTATTAAGTTTCTTTTCAGGTCTTTCATCACGGTCTTTTAATAAATAATGTAAATACATACACCAAAGATGTCACATAGGTAGTGGTTAGCCTAGCCAATCAGAACCTTTATTGTCGGAATCTGTAGAAAATGGTCATGAAATAATATCATACACTCAACATTGAACAAACCAGGTCCCAAACTTCAGGACATTTCTCAAACAACCTATTCCGGAGGTTTACCAAATAACCTCCTGGTACACTTCCTGATCTAAACTAACCAATACACCTTATAGACGGGAGGTTAAGGATACCTACTGTGTGAACAATAGAGGAGTGGGTCTTGAAGAGTATACATACATCGATTGACAACTCAACATTATAATTATTTAGTTAGACTCCATGAACTGTTCAAACTTTGACATTTGTTGAAGTCCTTGGATCCACTACTAAACTATAGCCAGTTGATATTCTGAGTTAGAGCTTCTTAGTGTGAGGACAAGGTGTAGGGGATTTTGTGGGTACAAGGGTCACTCATTATTATTAGACTTGTTTGAAAGGATGGGGGCTGGGGGAACGGGTTTATGATGGTTGTTTTGATGGCCTAGGTAAAGGTTATAATATTATGTGAACATTTAAGAAAATGGTGTGGTCAGATTTCAAGATGATACTCCATAGAAAACCTATAAAAGTGGTAGAGATAAATGTTGCTTTTCTTGTTTTTTACATAGACATAGTTTCTGGGATTTCCAGCCTTATGGAAATGCCTATTCATGGCTCTAGAGCCTTTATTTAGCTTAGAAATCATAAAAATCATAAAAATAAGCTAGATCCATGCTATAAATGAAATTTTTCATAGTTTTCATTACTGGTGAAAAAAAAAAGGATTCTTTGGATTTTGTTGCCATGGTAACCGGAATGTTGATGGAACGTCCGAACCCACCGATACTACAGCTATATAAATGTTGGTTTCCATGGTAACCATGGCACAACATTAAGTTTTCGAAATTTGAAATTCTGAATCAAGCGTCTGCTTAACCATATTCAGCAAAAAACAGATTCTGAATATCTTAAATAGAAAGGAAATGGCAATATATTTCCTGAATTCATATTTGGGATTTCAATTTTTGGCCTAGATTATATATAAGTTATATCTTTATAAATACCAAAGACTGGTCAATTTTACCATATTTAGCATATCCGACCTTTGTGTCTTCAAATTAACATAACTTCTTTTCTAATAAGAATATTTACCTAATTTTTTCAGTATTAGAATCCCCAAGACACCATCTTAATTCAATATTCCAGGCCATAAGACGCAGAGTCACCATATTAGTATATTAGTATATTAGGCAGATCTATAATCTATTTTTAAAGCTTTAACACAAACTCTGATAGAATAAAGCTATACATTTAATACTTGATTTTCAGTTTCATTGATGTTGGTTTTCAGATAATGTTGCCCTTAACAAGCAGGCTACACAGCTGGGTGTATGGGGAAATTATGGACCAGAGCGGGCTGTGGACGGAGACAAACGGCAGAACCTTTACGATGGCTCATGTGCCCATCCAGATAAAACAGATCGTAGCCTATCTGATGAGGAGAAGAACCAGCCTGTCCATTGGTCTGTGGACCTGGCCAGTAACAATCCAACAGAGAGATTTGCTGTAGTTAATGTGACTATCTACTTCCGTAATGGCTGTTGTGATGGTAAGTATTTCACCAAGGACATGATGTGATGTCTCCTTTGTTTAACGTTGAAATAGCCCTCATGTATAGCCAATATTGATTCTATCAATCCGGGGATCAAGCTCAATGAATGTATTGACTTATTGATAATCATTTATTAAATTAAAGATACATCGAGAACTTTCTCAATCTTTCATTACATTCTGATGATCTACTCCAACCAAAGTATGATTGTTAGAGAACCCCCGAATTTCAAAAGGATGATAACTAGTATACTTATAGCACTTTCTTTTTAGACAAGATTGATGGGACCACCATTCATATTGGAGAGGAGGCAGACTTGCAGCAGCAAACAGAATGTGGTCAATTAACGTCCAGGGAGATCATACAGACAATCACCTGCAGTTCTAACACTCCTGTCAGATACGTGACTGTCTGGCACCCGTCTAACAACGTTATGACACTTTGTGAAGTCATCATAAATGGCTACAGGTATGCAGCTGCAGGTAAGTGAAGAATACAGTCTTTGTAGGGATATGTATATTCCTACTATATATGGTGTAGACATAAGTATATATATGTTCATATTACGATGAAAAAGGTAAAAGGTAGAAAGGTAGTCAAATCTGGCTTTCACCAACAAATGTGTTGGTCAGTCATCAAAGTAATAAGTGGTCCGAAAATTTTGAAAATGTGCATATGGCAGGTCTTTATGGGAGTCCCTAGTTATGTCTTTATAGTATTGTAGCTAGTGGTGGGGACTCCCTCAATCAGTCATGTCTTTAGCCATTAAATTCTCTTTGTTCTCAATGACCGGTTACACAATCTCATGTTCAGCAGTTGAAGGGCATTGTTCTCCAATTGTTGTTAGAATCAAGCAGTATGAGAAGCTAGAAGTAGGTTACATAACCACTGCCAAAGCCGCACATCCCTCACCTCTTCAAATTAGGACCACTATTCTCACCTGCAGGTGGGCAGTCCCAGGTTGGTGAGTGATAGGGCACTCAGTGGTAGATGTCTGGCAGATCATGCATCAACCTATATAGTAATGACCCTTTCCTAAACCCCTCCCTGAGCTGTGTGTGACAGCAGGAGTGGTGGTGGTCAGTACCTTTAGCCCATATTACACATAGCCTGCTGGTATTAGGAGGGTCTTCAGTTTACTGAGGGACGACCATCGCTCATGCATGAGTGGAATTTTGTAGCTAATTTGCTTCTTGTTTAAATTCATGCATGTGCTGGAAACATTTTGACCTAAATTCACTCTAGTTCCAAGTGAAATGTTTTTTCCAATCTAAATCTACCAACTTTTCATCTGTAGGTTAGTCCTTCTGATTACGATTAGGCGAAAAAGATATCAGTAAGTTTAGAGATACACTGTCAAACATCTCAAGAAGCATTACAAAGTCCGGACAAAAAAAAAATGTTAAAGGTCTTGAGTTTGTTTTGCAAAAATCCTCACTTCTAAGTAACCTTCTAACGCCTATAACTAGTATATGTTTCAGTATGAACATGTAAACACCCCAGACTGGGAGGCCCCCTAAAGGAGCTGGGGGTAGGGGAGGCCTTGGGGAGGAACAGTGCAGGGGATCGGAGCAAAGGGTTAACTGATTCAAACATAACCATTAGTTCCAGCTTAACATAACCATTCTCATGGTAGCTATCACATAATGTGTCATAATCTAGTTCTATAATAACGAAAAACAGGAAAGTGGAAAAGTAACGAGTATGAGCAGTAAGTGAACATCGATAATGAAGGGTACTTCACTTGTTGCAATTTTGTTCAGCTTGAGGAAAGGTTTTGCCAGTGGTCAAAAGAAGCAGAATACAATCACTGAAGTCATTTACTAAACAGGTCTGACAGGGCTTCGTAAAACATTCTAAAACATGAAAATCTGACTCTTTAAATTCATTAATTTAGACAATTTTCTTTTACCCAATAGATGCATAATTTCTCTATTTTTGTGATGCCATATATAAAAAAAGAGGTTGGATGCTAGTTGCTAGAACACATTTTAGAGCATTTCTTAGAGAATATACTCATACTCTTTAACAAATCAGCCTCCACCTATCTATATGTAGTTAATGACCCTTCGGTTGCATGAGTGTTATTATATGGTATATGTGGGAAAATATGAACTTAAACAGCTTGGTCAAAGTGGTAAATAATTTGTATTTGTGATTTTACAGATACATGCCCATCAGGACAGTGGGGTCCAACATGTCAGTATCAGTGCCCCAGCTGTAACAGTAATGAGTGTGATGCTGGCACCGGAGCATGCAAAGGTATGCACATTTTAAGTAACTATGATTATGACTATGTTATTTCTATAAAGCATTGCAATAGCTCTTGGTGTGCATCCTTATTTTTTAACTACTTTTACTTACCTGAAAACAAAATTTTTCTCAGAGTTTTAAATAGAACATAAGAGTAGAAGACTGATCTCCACTGCAATTTCCCTTTACCTACTATTGTGTAATTCTTTGAGAATTTAATTTCTTACAGATTATAATGTCTAATCTTATATTACAGATTGTCCTGCTGGATCATTTGGTACGGGGTGTACTTCAAGCTGTAGGTGCCGAGATGTAAATGAAGTGTGTAACCCTCGAGATGGGTTTTGTCAGAATGGCTGTGCTGATGGTTATTGGGGCCTCAACTGCAGTAACCGTGAGTAATTATATACAGGTTTCCATTCCCAACTCATTTTGGTTGGGATTTCAGGTCATTTGTTGTTTTGGTTATTTGCAAATGAAACTTTCACCTAGAATCCCTCATCTAATTTGCCACCAGAGAGCCATGTAAGTGGAAGAGCGGTCAAGGGTCACTGATTTTGCCTGGTTGGTGGTTCAACCAGTTTATGTACCCTGATTGACAATTGGCAGCACATCATAGTTGTCTGTTGTAAGTGCAGCAGGGCTATATGTTTGACCATTGCACTTAATACTGTAGCAGGTTTATGGGCTTCATTATGTTTCCGTGTTTGTAAAAGTCAAGCTGCATTATTCAGAGACCTTGATTTTGAAATTTTGAAAAACAGGTTTTCTTAAAGGTGTTTTCTACATCTGATGATTTGAAAACTGGAGTATAGATCAAATTGATACACAACTTCCTCCGAATGTATCTTAGGAATCCCCTTCTATAATCTGCAGTGTCTTATAATAACTGAGATATCCATTTTCAAAAACTACTCATGAACAATTATTTGCTTTTTCCCCAACTGCACTTCAGTCAGCTCTGGTGGATGAGAATATCCTTCATATTCACCAAGACCTAACCTGTTAAATTATACACGACTTTGGCAGTGTGGTTGACTTAAGAAGCAATACATTTTGTGAAAATAATGAAAGAAGATCATGAAGTCTGATTCAATTTAGAATGCTTTTTTTTTTTTTTTTTTTTAAATATCTTTATTTACCCTAGTCACGAATTAGTTTTCACCATTATTCATTTGTTTCCAGCCATTGCTTAATTTAGTACATCAAATTCTTCATTTATACTCAAGGTTTGTCATTAGACAATAGGGTTGTAATTCATTTATACTCAAGGTTTGTCATTATACAATAGGGTTGTAATTGATGTTTTCCATTATGTAGATGTTCCATATTTTATTTGTAACGGAAGGGGTCAATATGGCGGTGACAGGGATTAGTCCATTAGATTCAGACCCTTAGGAACGATAGAAGAGAGTCGTTGCATCCATCGTTTTTCTTCTTTGTCCCGCTCTTTTTACTGTATTACTACCCATAACCCTTTGAATCCTCCCTTAGCAGAAATCATACGGGAAAATTGGCTACTCTTAGGCAGGTCAAAAACTACTCGCACTATCTTAGATTCCAAAATTATTTTTGGACTCCGCCGAAATAAAAATCTAGGGGATGCTTTGGTGAGAGCGTCTACTAGAGACCCCACCAGGAAAATGGGACTCAGTGGTCACCTGTGTAACCGACCAACTAAATGTCGGTATTGCCCCCTGATTAACAACTCCGAACAGATAAAATCCCTATGGAATGACTCAAATTACACACCTCTTTACAACGTAAACTGCCAGAGCAGCAACTTGGTATATTTAATTACCTGTAAAGAATGTGGCATTCAATATGTGGGCCAAACTAAGAACCGTTTACTAACAAGGTTTCAAGGCCATTTTCATGACATTAATCACAACAACGACACTACGGTGGCAAGACATTTCAATGTATGCCCACCAGGGAAGCCAGGTCTCACCAGTGGCTTCATTATCTCGGTCCTATCTTTTATTAGGGCGCCGCCCGATTCTGAGACCGCTCGTTTAGAGCGGGACAAAGAAGAAAAACGATGGATGCAATGACTCTCTTCTATCGTTCCTAAGGGTCTGAATCTAATGGACTAATCCCTGTCACCGCCATATTGTCCCCTTCCGTTACAAATATCATTATTCATTCACAATACCGGGGTGACATTTGACATTAATCACTGATTACCCCAGTGACTGGACATGGTCCTACCACGTTGACCAACTCCCATTTTTCCCTAAAATCATTCCTGATCTAATCGTGGAAATTTTACCGATATTTCTCAAAATCGGAATGGGCCTGCTTACAAATTTATTAAAGTTTACTTTTAATTTAATTTGCCTTTCAAAACATCGGTCAAAATTATTTTCATAATTTATTATGAAATAATTTTAACCAAACTCGCACCTGAAGATCCATTTAAGGTGAAACCACTAAATACCAACAATAATTCTCATTAATCACTCTAACTCCACTTGTTTGAGTTTCCATGGACAGATGATTCATCATGATTCCTGTGAACACATGTTTACCTGATTCACATCACTTTTTGATGATGTCACACCCCTGGTTGCTATTCAAACTGGGGTTGTCACGCAGGTTACTGTTGGCAACTTCAAAGTGACAACTGTCACTTGGTGTGGTAGTGCAGAGACTAACAGTCACACAAATCCGTTACTCCCATGTTCCATATTTTACTGTGTTACATAGGCGAAATCTTATTAATGATTTGATGTCTTTTATGAGAATGAGTTGGGGTGTACAGGTATGAGGGCAAGTACAAGTAGTGTATATTTATATAAATTTACGGTTCACATCATTATTAGGCCTGCACTTAACATCACATTCTCAGTATCAATATATTAATTCATCAGCATTATGTCGGATTGTGTTTTTGAATGCAGTGTGATCAATCATTGATCCGGTAGGCACAGGCCGGTTATTCCCCCCACACACTTACCCCCAAGACACTTACCCCCACACACTTACCCTCTGGACACTTACCCCCTGGACACTTACCCTGTCCAGGGGGTAAATGTCTGGGAGGTAAGTGTCCAGGGGGTAAGTGTCCTAGGAGGTAAGTGTCCAGGGGTAAGTGTACTAGTGGGTAAGTGTCCTAGGGGCTAATTGTCCTAGGGGTTAAGTGTTCAGGGGGTAAGTGTCCAAAGGATAAGTGTCCTATGAGGAAAGTGTCCTAGGAGGTAAGTGTCCTAGGAGGTAAGTGTCCTAGGGGATAAGTGTCCAGGGGGTAAGTGTCCAGGGAGTAAGTGTCCAAGGGATAAGTGTCCTAGGAGGTAAGTGTCCTAGGGGGTAAGTGTCCTAGGGGGTAAGTGTCCAGTGGGTAAGTGTCCTAAGAGGTAAGTGTCCTAAGGGGTAAATGTCCAGGGGGTAAGTGTCCTAGGGGGGTAAGTGTTCAGGGGGTAAGTGTGCTAGGAGGTAAGTGTCCTAATGGGTAAGCAGTCGCGGATTTAGGGGGGGGCATGGGGGGCGTGCGCCCCCCCTTTTTTGACCAAAATTTAGATTTTTTTAATGTAAAATAATCCTGCCCGAAGGGCAGGAGGAAATTTTCAAAATAGCACGCCCCCCCTTTTGAAAATTCCTGGATCCGCCCCTGGTAAGGGTACGGCGGGTATATGTCCTCGGCGGGTGTATGTCCTAGAAGGGTAGCCTGCATATGATTTGGCAATTTTCGTAATGAATAGAGCATAGCCTTAGTTTTAGACACGTTGATAGTAAGCTTGTGAATATCACACCATAGTTTTATGCTCTACAGATTGTGCTGTTGATTCAAACATAATACATCTAGATCATTCCCACTGTTTTTATTAAGTTTATTTATCTATTCTGAATATTTGAGTTAATAACTTAATGATAGTTTATATCAACTGTTATACACAACCGGATCATCTGCATGAAGGAGCATAACAGTTTTGGTTATTTTGAGCAGGTCATTTATATATATGAATTGAAAAATAAAGGGCCTGATTAGGGGCTTTGGGAAACACCATGAGTTATAGGTTGTAGGTCTGATTCAAATCCATTTGTATATTATGTTCTTGATTTTAGTGTGGTCTAAATCTAGAAAGAACCTTCATTGACATTTCAAAGGAAGTAATCAAACATGTCTACACTCAAACCTCAAAAAGGTGAAAGCAGTGGAAGAATGTATTTTTGACATAATTATCATCATTTCTTTGTATGAATAAGTTTGTTTCAAAATGTAAGTGTTGATTAAACTATCTTCATTTTTCCATTTTCAGCTCTTCCTTCAGTACAAGGTCGTCCAACTTTAGTAAGGTCTACACAGACATCTGTGACTCTGTCCTTTACCCCATCACAACAACTAGTGGATGAGTACCAAGTGGAGTATGCCATTGATAATGGAAACTCTCCAAATTATGTTCTTGGAGTTAAGGTACAACACAGAAATGAAGCTTCCCTTGAGGTCACTGAGACCCTGCTCCAACCAGGTACCGGTTACTGGTTCAGGATTGTCCCATATGTCAATAATCGTAAGGGAAGAGAGTCTGAACCAGCTTATGCCACTACTCTAGGTAAGTTATACCGTGCCTTGTCAATCCTTAAAATCCTGATTTTGTAGATGGAAATAAAATAGTTAAACACATGATTTTGAGAGGTTGAGCAACACATCTTTAGAAAATGGTGAAATATTAAGAGCCCAAACCCGATTCATTCAAAATTGTACAAAAGCCAATGGATTGTTTCTTAAGTTTAGTGTATTGTATATTGTGATACTATTTTCTTGTCTGGATAAATGTACTTTTATTGATGTTAAGTATATTCCGTACAGTCTCAGTAGTCTGATGGTTGTCTTCTCCTCCTTGACCCACAGTCCCTACAACAGACGTGCATCTCCCCTCCTGACCTATTGTCAGTGATCTAATCATATTAGTTGGAAAAAGTTAATTTTGATGAACATTTTTTGAACAAGCATATCTCACTTAATAATGTAGTTTGAGCCTTGAAATTCGAAATACAGGTACATCATACTTATTCAGAGGGAACCGTGTCTCAGATTCTTTTTATTAAGATCTTAGTTTCCATTTTATGAAATCTAAAAAATAAAGTTGCAAAAAATGGTTAAAAGTTAACTCTAATTATTTTTGTCATAAAATAAAAACTAAGTCTTAGATTAAAAAACAGAGACACCATTCCCTCCAATTTTATGTTTTTGACAACTGTACATAATTTCATTATAATATCTTCAGCAAGTATTGAGCAAATCTGTGTTCAAAAAATAAAAGTGCAAAATTGGGTTTTTATTTCACAGTTTCTGAAATTGATATCTGACCACAATGTTACTTATATCATTATGTAGAGCAAAATATAAGCTTTCATTTGATATGCATTATGACAATGTACCTGGTATTGTCACAGAGAAGATTTGTCTATCCTTAAGAACTAATAATGCTATACATTTTTTAAAGATATTCCAAATATAGATACAGTAGTGAGACTTTAATATGTGGTCTATTTCATGTGTTTTCAAGGGAAATCCCCTTATTTGTGACGTCACAAGGACACTAATTGGGAATCCCCACTTTTCAAAAAAAGGGAATCCCAACACCCATTAGTGTATAGAAATGGATTTTAGCTTTAGGGTTTAACATTCACACTAGGCCAAGTAGAGGCAATGAACATGTGTATCCTCTTATCACCTAAATGGATAGAAATAGAGATTCCCAATTTATTTTGAAAGGAATTTCCAATAATTAAGACGTAGCAAGGACAGAACTGAAAGCTCAGAAATTAGGGAATTCCCAAATTTTATTTTCTTTCCTTTGTAATTCACTAATACTTGGACATTCTTCCATTTTTTCTTTTGAACTATTTTCAGAATGCCAAAGAGAAGTTAATTTGATAAAAAATGGTTCTTTGAGAATTTATGTGCATTGATAACCAATCCTAATTGGCATTCTTACAGAACTAACCAAACACCTCTACAATAATTCCAATTATTGGAAAACATACATACTACAAGTAGGTGAAAGCAGACGAAGAAATGTACCTTTAACATAATATTATCATTGCGGTATAGATAAGTTCATCTGTATCTTTAAGTCTCATGTAAGTGTTGAGTAAAGTATTGTCATTTGTCCCTTTGCAGCTCTTCCTTCAGCACCAGGTCAGCCTAATGTGGTAAAGTCGACACAGACATCTGTGACTCTGTCCTTTACCACGTTAGTCCAACAGGTTGATGAGTACCAGGTGGAGTATGCCATTCGTAACAGAAACTCTCCAAACTATGTTCCTGGAGTTACGGTACAACACACAAATGAAGCTTCGCTTGAGGTCACTCAGACCAATCTTCAGCTAGCTACCAGCTACCAATTCAGGATTGTCCCATATGTCAACAATATCAAGGGAAGAGAGTCTGATCCAACTTATGCCACTACTCTGGGTAAGTTACACTGTCCATGACGATCTCTGTACCTCTAAAGAAATAAATGCAGGTAAAAGGTTGTCCACAACAACAAAGCATATTTTCCTATCTTACACATTCATTCTCAAAAAAATGTAAAGATAAGAGTAAGTTTTTACAAGTTAAAATGTGAGAGTGGACCCATTAGCTCAAAATTATAGTGACCAATGTGATTCATTTACCTTTACATAGCTTCAGATGTTATTGTAACAAAGTGCATTTTTGATATACATCGATACAACAACATATCTTTTGCAAAGCTATCTGCTTTGGGAATTGGAAACAAAATTAGGAAACTTTATAGCTTCACTTTGTAACATCACTATAATATTTATGACCTACTCCAAAAAAAACATCATTTAAATTTAGTCCGAAATAATTTGAAAAGACTTCCTCAAATGATGAAATAATGAATTGTTAAGTGAAAAGTATAGTAATGTTATATTACCATCTGTTCTCAATAGAGATACCAGAGATGGAGTCTGATCCAACCACATCGTCTGTAACATCAACCTCAGTGATCGTAGAGTTTGAACCTTCAGACCCACCAGCTGACTCTTACAGGATACAGTACAGAACACGTACAACTAACTACCAGGATGGGCCACTAACACGTGGAGCTAATATTCCAAGATACAACATAAGGCTGGATAACCTGAGCCCAAATACGCAGTATGAAATCCGTGTGGTCCCACTGTATGGACAACCTGAGACAGAAGGGTACCCCGCACAAAGTGTTTTTGTTACCACATCTCAGGGAGGTAAGTTACATGAATGGTTCTAAATTATCCTTAGCCTTCCCGCCATGCAAGGTAATATTTAAATTTATCAAAAGGGATTAAGCACTGGAAGGTTTTTGAATTAAAGGTCAATATGGGTATTTGCTGCAGCGCCGCCTGGTTTTAAAACATTTTCATTGCTCAAATTCTCTTAAATGTTAACAAAATTGTATTTAACATCATAAATTCAAAATATCTACAATAAGATCTCAAAAGAATACATCACTGTAAGTTTCTGAAGTTATTTTGTGTTTTTTAAGGATGAATTTTTGGTATTTTCAGGAATAAGTTTTGATTTTGATGTTGACCCCATGTTTTCTTTATATTAAAGGGAGCCAAAACCAATAAAATGTGACCCGATCTGACATAATGAGTCGCAAGTCGCGGAGATACGAATTTGAGTTAGTAAGATATGTTCCTCACCTCGAAAAGAGTTTCATTTTGATACCAAGATTGTGTTCGTACGATGATTAGGGCCAAAGTTAGGTTTTTCCCTATACGCGGTAGGCTGGAAACTTGATTCTGAGAAAAACGCGTTTGAAGTTTTTATGTGCGGTTTTGGTTACACTCGGTCGGAATTCCTTGGATACCACTAGAAGTTTATCTCCCACCGACTTGAGACTTGGAATATACATTCTAGACTAGTTGAACTACAAAATACTGTGAAGTCATGCTTTAGAAATGGAAACTTTAATCATGCCGGCCTTGTAAAGATAGAGTACAATTCCTGTAAATCTGCACCTGAAAATGAAAAACTGAAGCAAGAGGGCAAGCTCAAACAGTCACAATACCTGTTCTAGAAGGCTGAATTGAAGTCACAACGACTTGTAAAGAGTCTATGGGAATGTTCAAGTGTATTTCAGCCTGTTTTGCCATAAATAATAAGTGTCATAGTTCCAGGTAAGTTGGATAAAAGTTCCATAAAGTTGAAAGATCACAAAACGTCAGTAAACTGTGAGTCTAAAACAACTCAAAAGGCACAAAAGTACCAATAAAATATTAAAATTCGAACTATATACAGGTATTCTAGTCTATGATTCTAGTTGCTAGAGGATGTAGACCGACCACGCCCCCGCCCCCGACTTTGGCTGCGTTTACGTTTGGGTGGGGGAGTGATCTCAGGGGAAGTGTCTGAGTCTGAGTCTGTTTCCATTTCACGTCGCATTTGGGCTGCTGTCTCTCTGTCTGAGTCCTCTGAGCCCGAGTCAGGGGTTTTTCCTCGACCCCGACCGCGACCTCGACCCCGACCTCGCCCCCGACCTCGCCCCCGACCTCGGCCTCGCCCCCGACCTCGCCCCCTTCCTCTACCACGTCCCCTTCCTCGCGCCTCCTCCTCCTCCTCCTCCTCCCCTGCATCTCCACCTCCACCTGCTCCTGAGGGCCCTGGACCTGGATCTGGCGATGGGTCCCGCCGCCTTGGTGCCTCTGCTGCAGGCTCAGGTTCCGTGGGCTTGGGGCACGTAATGTCTTTGGTTTCCTCTGTGCAGAAGTCTCTGATGTTTTTGAAGAGGTACCACTGCCGACGAAGGGGAAGCCCAGGGGAAGGTGTGGCCGGTGGTAGGACCTTTGGGACGGCTCCAGGGTCCACAGTGAGCACATCCACTTCCTCTGGCTCAGAGTCAATGTACTGTCGGACGGTTACCTTCCCGGGGCTGTTTGATGAGAAGATAAAGTGGTGATACTGCTTGATCCCTTTTATTGGCCGGGTGAACGGGGTCAGGAAGGCTTGCCAGTTATAGGTTGGGACAAAGACGGCCCCATCTTCTGACCCACACAGCTGAGGGATGTTGACTTCTTTTTGGGTGCTGTCCCGGACCGTCTTGGCTAGGTCAGCAAGGCAGGACACCTCGGCACGGCGAAACCGCTGCTTGAGGAGACCGAAGCACCAGTCGGGGGCAAACTTGGTGTGGCCGGTTATAAGAAAGTTCAGAGTGATCTGCTTATGCAGACCAGTCAGGACCCGCCACATGAGATAGCCAATCACGTACTTGTTCTTGTTTTGCCCACTGCAGTTGTCACAGTGGAGGTCAAGGAGGCGTTCACCGAGGGAGTAGTTGGCAAAGTAGTGGTGGAGGTAGGAGATGACAGCGTTTGAACCCTTGCTGCCGCAGTGGGACTCATCAATAAGATAGTTTACTTGACGGGGGATGGCTTCAGCACACACGCCAAAGATGCCTACTTTGCGTGGGACGAGGAAGTAGAGGGGCCCTGGCTGCATGGGGGAGGAGGGGAGGTGGACCTGCTGTGCGTAGTCGAAAGATACATGCACCCGGATGTCAGAGGAACAGGGAGTGTGTGGCCCGAGCGCCGGCCGGCCTGCCTCGGCATACGACTGCTTGGCAGCGGTAGTCAGTTCCTGGTAGAACTCCCGTTCCTTGGCCACCACCTCCAGGTGCTTCTGCTGCTTCTTTAACTTTGCCTGCTTAACTACTTCGGGGAGGTTAGAGGAGTAGGAGATGTCACGGTTGTTCCTCTGACACTCCCAGCATAGGTCAGTCATGGGGCGAGAACACACAATACGGGGTAGCAACTGGCGCCAGAGGTTACGGAAGGTGGTGACGGCAACCTGACGGTGGGCGTCCCCGATGGCCTGTAGATAACGTTTATGCACATCTACCTTCCTTGTGCTGGAGGGGAGGAGGAGGATGTCGTCGCGTTTGTGCGTGGAGACTCGGCCGGGGAGGACGAGGGCATAGGTTTCGGCGTAGGAGTTGATGAAGTCGACCACGCGGCGGATGTCTGCGAGGTCGAGGGAATGGGTGTTGGCCTTGCGTCCGCCTGACCTCTTAGTACGGGGTACGACCCCGTTCTCCCGATACCACTGGCTGATGGCGGTCATCTTGTTGATACTGCAGCTAAAAAACAAGAACACACAACTTACAATTGGAAATGGAATAATGTTGGACATACCAGGTTCGGTTACATAAAAATAATGTTTGGTTACATAAAATAATTATTGTGTACATGTTAATAAGTTACAGCAGGAGACAGGTTTAGGAACTACTTAGACAGAGAATGTTAGCTGCAGAGATGAATAATTACCTGTAGAGAAAGAGCAGGGTGTCCCGGCAGACCTTCCTGCCCCCGGCGGTGTAGTGGCTCCGTTGGTGCTGCCTGGCCCCCTTGCCCTTTTTCCCCTTCTTCCAGGTCGACAGCTGTACCGAGGTGTCAGTACAGGCACTTGTAACGCCCAACAGGAGCATGTCCTTCTCCCCTGGAATGGAAATCCGACACAGAACTTTAGTGATGTACGAGCGACTGACTTTGTGAAAAAAAAAAAAAAAAGTTTAAGAAAGTTTCATACATTACTCTCGGCTGGGTCTACCCCCGCGGTCACTGAGGTTACTTGGCCGAAAATCGTATGTCAATGCCACAGAGGAAAAGTTACAGCCTCCAGGAGGTCATACAGGTATTATAGATGACAAACTATCTTCATTTACGACGGTTAATAGGATGGTTATTGGCCGCACCTGGAGTCAGCTGGGCGACCTCCTGCCGTTTGTCCAGACGCTCTGCCGTTGAGAACTGGACACAACACGGGCCGTCGTTGTGGTACTTACACGAGCACCTAAACATGACGAAAGTCCACATTAATGTCAAAGATATGTGAGGGCACCCCTATAGATTGAATTAGGTTCATTAGATGGCCGCTAAGAACTTTTAATTAGGCCTGAGAGAGCATAACGGTCAAGGCCGTCCATCGTTCAAGTGCGAGACGCCATTAAGTAGGTCACGGCGGCATACTTTCAGCAAATGTCGATTTTGAACATAAAGACAGATAGAAACATGAAAATAATTACGGGATATCTTAGAAAACATGTTTGGGCAACTTCTGATGGCCGGACAGGTCTAACGGTTTGGTATTTATAGGAATTTTCAAACGACACAACTTGGGCAATTTCGATCGCAAGTCGCAAACAAGCATGGCCTACCTAAATTTCTGGCAACTGTGAATTTCCTCCTGCAGCAGTTGGTCCGTCGGATCAGTGATAACCAGGGGCTCATCCTCGTCCTCCTGTGACTCCTCAGCCTCCTCCAAATCCTCTATGTCCTTTTCCGACAGGGTAGCATCCTCCTCCCCCTCCGATAAGTCCCCATCGTCCTCGGCAAAGACGAAGTAATCCTCGACAAGTTCTCGCCATTGCTCGTCGTTGGCGCCGCCATGAAGATTAGTCCGAACAATTGTATTTAGCGCGGCTGCCACGGCCTCCTCACGCTCCTTGGGGGTAGCCATGTAATCCTAACAATGTTTGGATCCAAACTGCACTTGCAGTTCAAGAAATAACACGCTAATTAACACGTTAGGCCTCATTGAACGCGCACCTGCTTCTGTCGGTCGGACCTTTAAATTTTACAAACAGTGGCGCTTCCGGCACGCCGAGGGGGTCTCAGCCAATCAGAGCGCTCGGATCGCAACACGTGACCTCCTTGACAACGATTGTTTACGGCGACGGCTTTCGCGATCCGCCTTCTGATTGGTCCATCCCCGTCCCAATTCAAAATCCGACGATGCGATTGGCTAGAAGAGGTCCCGCGCTTTTCGGCGGTACCAAAAGTTCTTGGGTTGTCGACTCCTAAAAGCGGCTCGCAAGTCGGCAAAGTTGATAAAAATCGGCGTCTCAGGAGCCTTTTGTTTTAACTCACTGAAGCAGAAGAACGACTTTGGGGGCCATTCTAACACACTAAGAATATTAATTTCATCAAAATATTTTGGGAAATGAAAGTCCTGATATAAAAGATTAAGAAAATGCAAGAAAGTCATTTTCGATAGTGGGGCCGATTTCCGACTTCAGAGGCCCATATCTCAGTTTGACCGCGCGCGACTTGCGACTCATTTTGTCGGATCGGGTCACAAATTATAATTGACAAAATTTTCCAAACTGAGATAAGTATAGAAATATGTAAGGTGAGTCCAGTTAAGGTCAGTGGTAAAGTATAAGCTGTGAAAACTAGCTCAAACTGAAGTAGAATGCCACAAGAGATGGTAATATTTGCATTTGTTTGTAAACAAACCCTATTTTTGCGGATCCACATTAATTGATTTGAGCAAATAAAATGTGTTTTTGATGGACTTTCATGGTTTAGATTTTAAAGGAAAGTTTGGACATAACTGCAGGATGGTAATTTTTCATTGAATTGAATTCAGTATGTTATTCACAACTTGCAGTATCAATGTTAGCAAAATAGAAGGAAAATATATAGTTTACACACAACTATGGGATATAAATAAACTTGTATTTTATCACATTTTTAAGGGAAATCCACCCAGTTTATGACGTAGCAAGGGGAGTTCTTGGGGAATCCCACCTTCCCTTAGAAGGGAATCCCCATCCCTGTAGAGATTGTAAAAAGAGTTATGCACTCTAACAAAATTTAAATATATCTGACCTGATGCAACTCATAATAAATTGAAAAATATATCCATCTACAACCATTCATTAATCAGATAATCCCAAAATAACTTTAGAAGGAATTCCCATAGGTGTGACGTAGCAAGGGGAGTACTGAGCAGCCCAGCAGTCAGGGAATTCCCAAAATTAAATTCCTTTCCTCAATAAATCACTAAGTCCTCAACATTTTCAATTTTTCACTTTTGATTTATTTTTAGAATACTTAAGTGAAATTAATTATGCTAAAAATAGCACTGCATGAATTTACGTGCAAGTTTTCCTTTAACATAGGCCAGAAATAGGCTCAAGGAATGGATTTCCATGATTATTTGAATTTGGGAAATTTCATTGAATTTATTGGTTTTGGCTCCCTTTAAAATGTATACTTGGTTCCTATCCAAACATTTGCAGCATGTGGTGTCAAAATTATGGACATTCATTTTCAGATAAGGAATATATGATTTTTGATGCCTTGCGTTATTCAAAGATATAATGATATAAATGTAGTGTAAGGAAGGCATCAAAGGAGGCATACCGGATTTGAATTGTTCTTTTGTTGTTGTGCACTGGGGCATGTGATTGGGCTATTAGCCCCCCTCACCCCGTACTCGATCCTCTCCCTTCCACCCTCCCCCTGCTGCTCCACCTCCACCCATGATTGGTCAAGGCAGTCCCCTCAGATCACAGTGTCATGGCCCTGATTGACAGGTCAGGGTGGTGTGGACCCTGCCCCCTCCACCTTTCCAGGCCCCCGTACCTGAGTGACCAATAGTACTCCCTCTTATAGCACCGTCCGTGCGCTCAATCAGCCGTGACCCTTGCGGTCTGCAAGACCCACGCTGCCCAGCGGTCTCTGCCGGGTAGGGGGAGGAGGAGGAGAGGGGGGGGGGGGTGACCGGTCGGGCAGTGTGCGAGGCCGGGTGGGGGGAGGGGGAGGAGAGGCCGGGTGGGGGTGACCGGCCGGGGAGGTATGCGAGGCCGGGTAGGGGGAGGAGGAGGAGAGGTGGTGGGGGGGGGGGGGGGGGGGTGACCGGCCGGGCGGTATGCGAGGCGGGGTAGGAGGAGGAGGAGGCGGGGGAGGGGTGACCGGACCTGAGTGACCAACTATGTTGTGTCAGTGTATGGACACAGTGCAGGCGCGGATTTAGGGGGGGGGGGGGGCGTGCCAGGCGTGCGCCCCCCCTTTTTTGGGCCAAATTTAGATTTTTTTAATGTAAAACTCCTGCACCTGGAGGGTACCGGTGAAAATTTTGCTATAGCACGCCCCCCCTTTTTCTAAATCCTGGATCCGCCCCTGCAGTGAAAAGGCATAGTGACCAGTTGTCAGACGTCTGAGCGTCCAGTGTAGGTAGGGGGAGGAGGAGGAGAGGTGGGGGGAGGGGGGTTTCTGGCCGACAATCTCCAGATTTCTAGTATAACATTTAAAAACCACCAACGCAACATCGGCCAGTTTCTGGCCGACAATCTTCAGATTTCTAGTATTGTTTAGCTCTTAAATTCCGCAAGGCATCTTCGGCCGGCATCTTCAGCCGGCCGAAAATCGTCAGATTCTAGTTCCTATTGAAGCCAATGGAAAACTGGGCCATTCTCCGGAAATCTCCTCAATTGCCCAAGAAAATACATGGAAAAAATAAAGTCATCAAATAGAAAATTCATATAATTTTTCTGAACCATTAATGTGTCATGATTAAAAGTCCAGAAGGGGGCAAAACCATTGTAAATATTTTGGATATTATTAAGCTCCAAAGTTAATGCACTGTTTTTCCTATGTAACGTACAGAACCAAGCTTTAAATGTAGATTTGGCTAACGTGACCTTCAGGGACATGTCAAGCATTATGAAAATAGTTAAATATGTAAAAGTAGTATATACAGTGAGAACAAAGAAAGAAACAATTTTATGTGAGTATAATTTTTCAAATGAGGGACAATTTCTCAAAACCTTGGTAACGTACATTACCAAGCATGTAACATACACAACCAAGGTTTCTTAGGGTATTTATGTCCAGTAAACAATTATAAATTTCAAATATCAGGTATCTAGAGTGCCCTATCCGCATTATGTTTGTAGAGTAGCAAAATTATGAACAATATATATATCAAAAGACTAGATATTGAAGTTTTATAGTTATGTACGTTACCAAGCTTGGTTATGTACGTTACAAATACACTTTTTTAATTTGAGTTATTTTATTTATTGCCCCCAGAACTATAGGCATAGAAAAAGGAAATGCTACTTTTTTGATAGTGTCAAATGGAACCTCCAAGTGTGTATATAAATAAAATCATAGATGGAAATTATACATGCTTTAATTGCTCTCAAAGCTTGGTTCTGTACGTTACAGGAGAGTGTGACTGGATTAATAAAATGGGTAATTATAATTTTTTCAGCAAACAAAAACTTTTTGGGATATATCTTAAGAATACATCTATACATGATCTTATGTATAAATGACTTTAATGGACAGCTGATTTTCACTGATAGCCACTCAGGTGGTTTCATACCAAAATGATATATGATTATAAAATTATTTACCATCTGAATTTTGTGTCAATTTTCATAATAAACGTAAAATATTGATATATTTAGAGGGCCAATATAGGATAAACTATATATTTTCTGAAAGGTCTATGCCTGAATTAGTAGAGGATGACCAGAGAATAATGTTTGATGCAAAAATATGGATTTCAGGGAGTTCCAAAAAGAATTAACACCATTTTTCCCAATTGAGGAGATTTCCGGAGAGTGGCCCAACTGTCTTTTTTTTTCGAATGCTAAATGGATATGGTGACATAATATTATGTTTTTTAAAGTTTCATTATAGTCTTTATGTATTCATCTAGCAACTTCTTGTGTGAGTTTGATAATAATTATCAAACTCATCATAAGTTTGTTTGTTTCCTTGTTACCATAATAAATGATTTATTATGGTTAACACGGAATCATGCAACCTTATAAGGGTACAAATTATAGGAATGGGGGAACAAAAATCCTATCTAGGCCTATATATGTGTCACCTACTCAGTTTTCAAGACGATTATTCTGGATGGGGGGGAAGGAGGTTTACTAATAGTATATTCAAATACTATATTCATGGTTCAATATCTCCCTCACATGTGCAGTATTTCCCATTTTTACACTTTTTTCCACTGTTAGTAATGTTAGTTAATCATAGATAATTAGATATTTAGGCTCCTAACATTTTTAAGCCATTTGGTGACGAGTGTCGTCAGTCACATAAACTTTTAAGACGGGACAGAGGATTCCCCATCAATAAAAGAAGTCCATAGTACCTATTTTGTAATTATGTTCTTGAAGATACAGTGTCTTAAAGGGAGCCAAAAGCAATATTGGGTCAGAAGTTTACAAATTCTATTAACTATTGGAATATATTCTATGGCCATAAACTAAGACCTAAAGTACATCAAAGTACATTAAAATGTGTCCCTGGTCAACTTTGGTGACCCACCAAAATTGGTTTGTTTACAAACATTGCTGTCTTTAGGCACAAATGACATGAGTATTATGGACTTTTCATAAAGTTATTATTAGTTATCATTATCTACACTGTACCAATGGCTAAAGTTAGACTCTTGGAATGTAATTTCATAGTTATTTGAGTTTGGAAAATTTTGTCACACTTTGGCACATCATTGCTTTTGCCTCCCTTTAAACTATTCTTCTTTTTGCTGACACAGGTCAACCTACACCCGCACCCACCCCTAGTCCCACCACCCCTACTCCAACCCCCACTCCTCGACCACCCCCAGTGGTCACCCCTGAGCCCACAACCCCTACTCCCAGAGGCGACAATCCACCTCCAGACATCACAAGTACTACGCCATCACCGGACAAAAGCACGGAGGCTCCAGGACCAACTGTCAAGGCTATCGGTGGAGATGCAGGTGGCTCAGGAGGCTCCGGTGGCACTATCGCGGGCATCATCGTGGCAGTCATCATAATACTCATCATCGTCATCGTCATCTTTGTTCTCATCAGAAGGTGAGTAATTGGAATATAAAGATGAGAGGTGTCAATATTGTAACTTGAGACACAAAATGAAATTCCAATTTGATATATAATGACCTGTTCAGGTTCTGTCAATAGTTGCATTTCTGAAGTGTTACGAGGTTATTATAACGGGATTATGCTTTCTGCCAAGACACTTTAGTGATCTATAGAACGGCTACTTTCTCTGGCGTCAAAGTCAGTGGTGCTTTATCCATGGTTTTACTATTCACTGTGATTTTAAGAGTATATTTTCTGCTATGTTTATAAACTAACTTCTATTTTAAAGTATCAAAGTTGAATGGATATGACAGTGTTCCAAGGAAGCTGTCACATTTAAGTCAAAATACAATCTTTGGTAAATTAGTATCCTCCAGAAGTAGAGAATTAATGTTCTGATCTCCCTTGCAGGTCCAGAAAAGGAAAACCTGTGCCCATACTTTCTAAAGTGGACAACTATGTTCGGTCGATGAGGAAGAAGGGCAAGTCTGGGGACAAACCATTGGAGGATCCAACTGCAGGTACGTAGGTGGGGTTCACACAAAAAGAAAAAAAAAGAAAAGAAACGGTTCTGCAGGGATTTTGTGTCAGACACTTAATGCTCGTGTAAATCTGCTGCCAAAGAAATATTGCCTTTAAAGAAATATATCTTAATACCAAACTTTAATACCATGTTTTAATGAAACAACTTGTTAGTGTGCTTGGACTACAGAGACAAGATGAAAGAATTATGTTACTCCCAGTATCACAGCTAAGATGATGTAAGTATAAATCCCGTTCCTGGTCATTAATACCACAGAATTTATTGGATGTTTTTTGGTCGGTCCACCAGATTTTTGCTTTGGGGGCGCCATCTAGTGGTTATTGGTAAAGTCCGCCCACAAAGCCTTACTGTCGGATGTTTTTCCATTGTGTAAGACCAACAGGCGTGAAATTGGTGCTAATTGGGCCCTTCCACCCTCTCCCTTCCACCCTGCCCCTGCCCCTGCCCCTCCACCCCTGATTGGTCAAGGCAGTCCCCACTGGTCGGCCCTGAATGACAGGTGAGGGTGGTGAGGGCCCCGCCCCCCACCTGCTTGGCCTACCGACCAGCAATCACTCCCCCCACCCCCCCAATCCAAACCCAGAGTGCCGTCAGCCAGGTGTGCAGTAGTGGGGGTGGGGGTGGGGGGGGCAGGAATAGGCTGGTAACTGCCGCCTCCCCCCCCCCCCCCCCCCCCCCACTGACCTGCAGGGCAATACAACAGGGTTCGAAATTAACGTCAGCCCGTCAGCCCCAGGCTGATTGTTTTGAATCAGGGCTGACAAATTTTGAGAACATTACATTAAAATCAGCCCCGATTTTTCACACCTGTAATACATTGTAGTCTGTCCGGGCTGACAGCCAGAAAAGTTAATTTCGAACCCTGAATACAATAGTGGCAATGGCAGTAACCGGTGGGGGGGGGGGGGGGGGGCAGACCCGAGTGGTGCAGGCACAGGAAGATTGGGGTGGGAGTTCGGTGGGTAGAGGGGGGGGGGGGGGGGTAGGTAATTGACTCTATTCACATCAACAGCGTGCACTGCCCACCCTATACATGAATTGGACGCACAGAGGCCAGACATTAATATAGGTGACTATTTCTCGCCACCAAAGCAAGCTTTTTCAGTCCTTAGGACTGAAAAATTTGCCGTTTCTTGTAATTGACTTCGCCAATACCTACCACAAATTGTACATGAGACAGATTATCTGTGCATGGCATATAATGATCAAGAAAAGTTTTAGGCAATTA
The DNA here is from genome assembly GCA_936440205.1 of Lepidonotus clava. Lineage (NCBI taxonomy): Eukaryota > Metazoa > Annelida > Polychaeta > Phyllodocida > Polynoidae > Lepidonotus > Lepidonotus clava. The sequence continues at coordinate 4,736,685 of OW387134.1, forward strand.
TCAGATCATTTACAAGAGAAACTTAATTTTCTATTTATCATCCTTTTGTCTTGTTTTGCTTTTTACTCAAAAATGATGTGTGCTTCTTGTCCATCATGTAATAATACCATAGATAGGGTCCCATATATACAACAGCTTGCGGCACTAGGCCTAGTCCAGCCCAAGATTGAACCCCAGCCACCTACGAAGCAATAGACAGGGCCCATATCTTCGTAACTGATTTGGCTGATCAGGGAAAATTTGATCAGGGTCCCATGATCAGAAATTCTGTCTATCATGAGCAAATTTTACACCTAATAATTTCTCTTTCACACTATTTTGCAATAACAATATAAATTTGGGTAAAAAGCAAAATCACTGATCATGGGACCCTAATCAAATTTTCCCTGATCAGCCAAATCAGTTACGAAGATATGATCATCACGACTAACCTCTGTAATAGTGAACATAAACCCTCTCTTTCCTGGTGCAGTGGTGGTGGACGAGAAGCGGGATATCATCGAGGTGCCTCCGCCCAGCCCCCAGACCCCAGCCCCCAGCCCCCCGCCCACCCCGGCCAGCACCCACCGGGAGAACATCTACGGCAACGCCAGCCTCATGCCCGCCATTAAAGTAAAGGACCTGGCCAAGTACATCCAGGCCAAGAAGAACCAGACCGACGCCTTCAAGGAGGAGTTCAAGGTATGCTGTCATAGACAATTATGTCATACCTAAATTTAGACATGGCATATCCTCCCTGATTATTAGAGACGTACACGCATGAGAAATATAATATAAAGGGAAACAGACAATCAATATGATAATAAACATATGATCAAAAACCGTATGATCAGAACTTGACAATGAATTGTACTGTTAACATATCTAACTAAGGCTTTACAATCATATTTCATGTTCAAAGGTATAACGTCATTGTAAAATGATTATGGAATTCTGTGACTGTGCATATTTCAGTGACTATACATAGGTAACTGATCTGTTTGCCTTCATTTACAGAAACTCCCAATTGGTCCTACCGCGAAGTGGGACGTGGGCAACAAGCAGGAGAACAGGAACAAGAACCGCTTCCTCAACATCAGAGCATGTAGGTCCTGCTTATCTAGAATTGTCTATATTGGGATATTTTCTTAACAAGAATGTCAGGAGAACTATGTAATAATTTGGGGGTGTATGCAGAAATTCTAGAAAGAGGGGTTCTGCGCCAATACTAAAAAAAAATCGACTGAAAATGTCCTAAGTAACAAAGATTCCAGTTACATATATCATATTTAGATGAACAAAATGAAAAAAAGAGGGTGTATGCCCCATGTACCTTCCCCCCCTCATATCTGTCGTTGATAAAACATATGCGCTTTATTATTTCTTAGCTTCTTGTTGTAGGATATACAGTCCTGTCAAGCATTACTATATTACTGATAATATTCATAGGTGATATATTTACAAATTGATGACCAAATATTGCTATTTGTAGATGACCACTCACGAGTTGTGTTGGAAACAGAGACCGGAGATCTTCACTCAGATTACATCAATGCCGACTACCTCTCCGTAAGATCTTTCTCTTGTGATTTGAAATACGTTTTCTTATTAGATATTTACGGCCTTCCATTTAATATTTATGGCCATTTTACCTCAGAACCCCCCCCCCCCCCCCCCCACCCGCCCCCTTTGGAGAAAGTCTGCATTGGATTGGTACTAGGACGTTCACACATTTTTAAAAGTGTCAAAAAAAACTCCGCCCACCTTGATGCGTATGTACTTACTGGAAGGCCCCTTTTTTGATGTAATGCATGCATATGTTTAACAAAATTTATGAATGCACGGATAATACATACAATATTGTATGAGTAAGAAAGATTAATATTTAATCTTTTACTATACACATGTAAATGTACATAACTCTAATGGAATATTGAAATAACTGTCAAACCAACACCGGTAACTGCTTTTCAAGTAATAGGAACTTTATTTCAAATCAAACCAACATGTTTTGACCGGTTAAGGTCTTCCTAATTCTAATGAGTGGATGGATAGATTCAAAGCTTGTCACGTGTCTAAAGCAGCATATGTACTAAGTGATACTCACCAATTTGTCTGACTTAATTTGGCCGACTCTGCTAAAATAGTCAGCCTAATTTAATCAACGATTGATATCAAGTGCACATTTCAATACAGGAATGGGCGTATTAGAAAAACACGATTTGCCAGTCACAATCGTCCTATAGTGGATGTAGGACTTAAGAGGAGATTTCATAGCGCCAACTGTGAGAAGCAACTGCTAGCATTAAGATAGATGTATTCAATGGATTACCATATATCCCAATAATGTTGAAATAAATGTGGAAAATATCCTTTATTTCAGGGTTACGGAGGAGAAGAGAAGGTCTACATTGCAGCACAAGGTATGTAAATTTATAACACCCTGGGGTTATACATGTTAAAGAGAGGAGCCAGCGAATATAAATTGTTGTAGTGCCGTGACCATCTCTGTCCAAGTAATTACTATACCAAATCTTACATGAATATCTCTATTGGTTTGAATTTTACACACAATATAAGATTTTAAAGTGACAGTCCCTGCCTGCACCTAGTGCAAGATGCACTGTGCATTTCTCTGTGTGTGACGTCACAAACAGACAAGGAGAAAAAATAGAAAACATGAGAAATAATCAAATTTATTTCTTTTCATTTGTTTTACTGAGTCGCATAATGTTCAAAAGAACAAAATTTAATGATTTTTGGGGAAAAAAATGGTAAAAATGTAATTTTTATGGATTTTACATTTTTTTGAATTTAAAATAACGGCTTTAATGTGTGACGTCACACACAGACGTCCTCAATCAGGATTACAGAGGACCCAAGATGTTTTCTGACAAGAAAACTTGATTAATTATCAAAATAACCTGCCTATAACCACACCAATGGTATGTGTGCCTTTGTTAGCATCATATCTAGGCGTAGGAGTCTGCTAAAAATCATGTATAACCAAAGCAAGGTGGCAATGAATATTTATATGCCTAAACATAATAAGAAATTACGTAGTACAACCAAGGTAAAAATGAAACATGATTTTACAAGGTTAACAAAGGTACAGAAAAGCCCATATGTTAGAGGGATAAACGAGTGGAATTTATTACATTGTGATATCCAGAATATCTCTGATAAACTGAAGTTTAAGAATCTGGTAAAAAGCATGCAATTGCATAGCTAAAAACATTCTTGTTGGGGTCCGGTATGACCTAAAAAAAATTTTCATATATGAAAAGACTGTATGTTAAACATGGTAAAGGATGTAAGTTGGTCTTTGACCAGAAAGCTTGTACTATGGTTAGTAAAATTATGCACTGAATGTATTATGGTACTGTATGAACTTGACATGATATTGTTTAATTATTATATGTAATAATTGTATAAATATACTTGGAATATAAACTTTGTTTCGATGGAAGAACTTGTACTATCACAGGAATCGAATTAAAAAAAAAAAAAAAAAAATATCTACGATAACTAATACAAATTGAAAGAATATTGAATTTCACTGGCCCCTCCCTTTAAGGTGTTAAGAGTTTAATACATCACTGGTACAGGGAGGGTGATTTGCCCTGGGAGGATGAAACAGTAGTTCCAGTGAGAAAAAGTAGTTCCTCTTGTTCATTGATTCATAGTTTTGAAATGTAACTTGAAAACCTTGCCAGGGTATGATACATGAATAAACAAATAGCTATTGTATCCTCAAGGAGTTTATCAACCCTCAGTATATCATAGATATTACTCTTTGGGCGACCCTGTGGTCCCTGCCCTCAGGCTGATATCCACGAGATACCTTTGGTTGATAACCTATGGTGTACCCTGTTCCTGGTTGGTTAGATAGATGTATGGTTTGACTGTACCATTGCAGTTTGGCTATTTTCCAAAATTGATACAACAGTCTATTTTCTGGAATGAAATAATATTTTACACAATGTATCTTTATATGTATGTCTAGAGGTTGCACCTTTCTTATACGGATCACAACCAACAGTCTTTTGCTTCCAGATTGTTGAACATTTTCATTGCTAGATTAGGGGCGGATCCAAATGGGGGAGAGGGGTCCGGGTGGGGGGGGGGGGAGGTATTTAATGTCCAGGGGACCCTAAACTACAAAAAGAGGGGAAAAAGTTGCATGCATAATATGCATGCAACATTTTCCCCTCTTTTATAGTCAAATGCACACCATTTTAGTACGTAACCTTTATGCTGACTCCCCTTTAGAAAATAATGTATCTGCTCCTGTAAATAGTAGCATTTGCTCTATAATTTTCATTTATCACGCATATATGATACATTAATTTCTTGAAGGTGATAACTTAATTACAAAATAAAATCATCAATGATATTTTGTTCAGGTCCCAAAAAGACGACAATCGACGATACTTGGAGGATGATTTGGCAAACAAACAGTGACCGTGTCATCATGGTGACAAACGTGGTTGAAGGCGGAAAGGTACGTAATGGAAGCAAATGTTTGAATAATAGGCCTACAATACTTGATTTGCTCGGTTGATTTGATCCATGTTGTCATTTACCAAATAAACCACAATTAAATTGTATTGCTGAATCCCTTTGATATTCTAAGGTCAGGGACAGATCCAGAGATTTAAAAGGGGGGGCGGGCGCCCTAATATAGGATTTGAGGCTCCCCATCCAGAGGCTAGCATTTTACATAAAAAAAACTCCAAATTTGGCAAAAGATAGGGGTGCGCGCCTCAGGCGACCCCCCCCCCCCCCCCCGGTCATATATCTGTCCCCGTAAGGTTATACACATGAAACTGGTGATGCGTACATCTATACCGTGAACATCTCCTGAACATAAAATGATAGAAATGTATGCAGATGTTGATATTAATGCAGAATATATAACATTATTTATGTGGATCAGAGAAGGGTTTATTTAGAAAAGCCCATTTAGGGCATGTTGTGTCTAACAATAATGAACAAGTGTCAATATATCAGAAGGTAATATATCACAATTAGGTTGGTCCTGGCATTGCCAGCCTACATATGGCCACTTACCATTTGATAAGTAAGCAGACATTCTGTATATAAATGACATGATTTGTTTTAATATTTTACTCATTGTTTTGCTTTTAATAGATCAAATGTGAGCAGTACTGGCCAGACAAGGGGTCTGCTGTTTACGGTAAAGTCAAAGTGACATTGGTCAGCACCGACAACTACGCAGCTTACGTCATCCGTATCTTCAACGTTGAATATAACGTGAGTGAACTTCAAACACATTCATTGGTATATCACAATGGGGTGGGGACTCCTTTCCTGGGCCTTTGAATACCAGGAATAAGTTATCAATATGTAACACATGGAACCTTCTTCCCGGTGAAATACACCAAAAGCCTGTGGCTGATACCCAGAGACCCAAATAAGTCATTATCCTCCTCATGATAAGATCTGGGCCAAGGAGAGTAATAATATAACCATGAATACTTGTGGCGTAACTTGGGCCATACTTGCTTAATTGAATGTCCTTCATATATAAGCACATTTGTAGATTTATTCATATAAATAAATTCTTGAAAGTAAAGAAAGTTAATCAATTTTTTAATGATCTGTAGGGAGAATCTCGAAGACTTCGACAGTTCCACTTCACCAGCTGGCCTGATCACGGAGTGCCTGTAGTAGCCACAGAGTTACTCGAGTTCAGAAAACGGGTCAAATCCTTTGACAAGGATGCCACAGGTCCCTTGATAATTCATTGCAGGTATGTATGAAAACAATGTGAGGAGCAGTTGAACAGTGATACACAACCGGGAGAGCATTCAATGAAAAATTTGTAGGAAATTTATAAAACAAAACTTGAAAATAAAAACCTGCAGTGTAGTTATGTTTCTATTAATTACTTGAGGTTGAAAATTTTGTTTTATTTTTACACACAAACACAATTTTTTCCCTACATTTTCGTTTTCCAATTCAGATTGAATGTCACTTAAGTATTTGGATCTTCACAATATATGGATTTTCCTTTTCAAAATACACGATATCTCATGATTACCTATTTATTACAACCTATTATTCTATGGGTACTTATTGAGGAAACAATGAAATACTAAAACAATAGCAGCCAATTGTGTAACATAAAGGCCTTTATTTCAGATGTCTTGAAATCAATTATTGCTATATTGAATGCTAAAAAGTATATAGCCTGAAAATTCCCCATGTATTTCAGTGCTGGGGTAGGTAGAACGGGAACATACATCGCGGTAGATTACTGCCTACAACAAGGTCAGCAGGAGAAGGAGGTCAACGTGTGGGGTATAACGTACCAGATGAGGACGGAGAGAGTCAACATGATTCAAACACTAGTAAGTTTGCTTTACCCCCATGTATTAGTTAAATGAAACTTGGCATCATACATTGCTTTCCCTTGGTACATTGATTAGATAAATTTTGATATGGTATTTCTTTTCCTTCTTTTATTATGAAACTAGTTTTGTTCATGTGTCATTGTATACAATTTTGATGCTCTCTGCCTTTTATTCATATGTTCAATGTAAAAGGGCTTTCCCTGTTTTAGAAATTACAATCTTTTGTCTGTGGTGTTTTTATTCTCAAAAACATAGATAATTTTAAAATTCAGATTTCTGACACACATATATATGTTTTGTTGAATATGTTGATTTCAAACTTATAAAAAAACACATTAGATTTATACAAAGAAAATTCAATTGAATTGAAATAAAAAAATGTAACAATTTCATAATATCTAATATCCTCTGCCTTTCTTGAGTTAGGAAAAATATATTTTCTTCTTCGTGTACCTGTATTAAGAGACAAAATGTTTTTATTTTTAAGGACCAGTACATCTTTGTCTATGATGCCCTACACGAGGCACTGCTTTCTGGAGATACGGTGATTCAGGCGTCTACATTCAGGAAGGAGTTCACCGAACTGTGCAAGGAGGATCCAGACACCAACAAAAGTTTACTATCAAAGCAGTTTGAGGTCAGTTGTATTCATACTTTGGTAAATCCTTTGAATATGCCTTGGTCACAATAAGGTCAAAAAAAAAGAAAACATGCTCAGGGCATGTATTTTAGATGCTAAAAATATTCTTTGGGGATAGTTGGAATATTTTTTTTTGTTTTCAACACTGATCAGGTCTCTTTGGTTAATAAAAAAAAAAGCAAATTAAAAAACAAAATTCAACCTACCTACCCTATTTTTTTTTTGCCATATGTTACCTGAACACAACTAAAAAATGTTTGGCCTAAGATAGTTGAGTGATAGCTCAAAACAAGCCCTTTCATAAGTGACTCAAATTAAGCCTCCATATGGTAACATGATGCTGGGGTCATCAAAAAACATGCACATTAATTTCATATGTTTTTTTCGTTAGATTTATTTACTTGACTTTCTTCAAGGTGTACATATCAACATTCATATAAATCTAAAACTTCCAAGGTCATATTTTGATAAAAATTTTAATGGTTCTTAGTTGTAACAGTTTATATGGTAATCATTAATGTCATTCCTTTCAGACATTGGAAATCCTCAAAACCCCTCCGCAGGACGGAAAGCCGCTTGTGGCACTTGAATCTGACAACATCAAAAAGAACCGCAATCAGGATATTGTGCCAAGTAGGTTGATAATTCAAATGTCATTTAAAACCTCACGAAACATTCTTTTTTTCATGTGCAACTACTTATTCTTCTGTTGCAAGGTTTGGCCAGTAATAACTATATTCCAGTGAATGCAAAAGAAGTTTGAGTACATCATCTAGATATTCATAATGCATTAGAAATTGACAATTGTATCAATAGTTATTCCCAAAAATTATAAGAAAATTTAAATTTTCTAGTGACATATTTTGGGGCCTGTTTTCACATAAATTATAGATTAGTGTGAGTCCCAAAACCATTTCTAGAATCCTAGCTAACTAGGACATAGATCTACATGTTACTTGCTTGTCAAGATGAGCTTTAAGTTACTAAGGCTTGATATTTATACTATGATCTTTGTAACAGTTTAGTTGCTACTTATACTCTTGGCCTAGGACACATTGTTCTTTATCTCTCCAAAATATAATAGGGGTGTTTTATCAAAGAATATGAGCATATAAATAGTAAAATCAAATTATGATTCTAAAGAATGAACATAACGATGCAATTGTTCTCATTTCTAATTGTTTGAAAATACTTTAATGTTGACATTGTATTTGTAGGTAATCGCTACCGGCCATTCCTTTCAACCACAATTGAGGGGACCACAAGCTACATCAATGCTGTGTATGCTGATGTAAGTGCAACAATAAGCCCATCCTAGTTTACACCAATATTAAAGTATACCATGAAATATTATCAACATTGCATCTATGCTTATTTTCTGAAGATTGTTGTACAATATGAAATATAAAAAAACAATTCAGTGGTAAAATGCAACTTTGTATATTGGTTTTTTTCATAGGAACGAATGTTAAAGCCTGTCAGCACAGCCTATAATGTTCAACCCTATTTTGCCCTGAAATACAATATTTTGAGTGGCTGGCAAAATTGCAAGTCTGTTAGCTGATACAATCACAGAAATCATAGTGTTTTAGCCTTACTTGGGCATATACACAAATACAATTCTTGCTTATTTCAGTAACCTAAACTCTAGGAGACAAGAATGGCTTACATGGTTATTTTATCCAAGCCCTTGTCCAGCCCTAAGATATACCCAATGGGGGATGGGCTTATTGAACTTTAGATTATTGAATGATAATATTATCAACTGAAGTGTCATCCAATAAAACGGATGAATATAATGATCACAATTAAAAAGTCGTGAAAACAAATATATATCTTAATATTGGAGCATCTAGGATATTATTTTTGTTTTAAAAATCTGTCATGACATTATAATATTCTTCTAATATATAAGGAATATAACACGTACACATTCATATATCGTGAAATTTTTTTTCTATTGGACTTCATGTTCAAGAACCCATTATTAACCTTTATAAACATTCATAATTCTATTATTGGAATCATAAACTTTTTTGTTTGTGATATTTGGAATCGTGGAGCACCACAAATGATTGTTTGTAAATATTTTTGAGTTTGACTTCAAGAGATTGAATTCAATCTCAGTTATATGTTTCCCTTTTTGCATGTGTTCATCAAAAATTCACAATTTCGCTGTGTCATTGCAGGGTTTCCGGGCTAAGCTGGCATACCTCATAACCCAGATGCCCCTGCCTCATACAGTCGTGGACATTTGGCGACTCGTCCACGACCACCACTCCTCTACCATTGTGATGCTCAACCCACTCGACAAAAATGACAAAGTACATCAACTTATTGTGTTTTTAGATTAAAAAATATAGCAATATTTGATATTGTGTAACTTATGTTATACTTAGACTTAAATCTAATGGACCGTATAACCATTTATCAATGATAATAACTATCACAACTATGTACATTTTTAAGTCTTTGCTCTCAAAGGAATCTTGTTTTACAATTGATAATTTGCCAGACTGTCCCCTCCCAATGTCCATTAGATGGAATTATGGAAAAGAACTAAACTGTATTTAACAATGTTACTTGAACACATTTTTCCTTCCTCCTCCTCACACTATGAGGATGCTGGTAGAAATATTACTTAATAATCTACACTTATATATGTGCCTATAGCAATGTTCTATTGTTTCTGAAGCTGTTGCCCTGCAGGGCCCTGCCTTGATTTGTGACACACACTTATTTTCCTCTATTTGCCTTCAAAGAACACAGGGGTGTACTGGCCAGAGGAGAAAGAACAGACGTTAGAGTTTGGGCCGTTACAAATCACAATGACATCAGTCGACACAGAACACCCTCACATCACGATACGAGACTTCAAGATCACCAACGCTAAGGTAATTCTTTCTCTAAGTCAAATAAACTCGAGGATGATTAATTCAACAGCTGTAGCAGTTTAAAAAAAAGAATTCTTCCATGACATTTTTAACAAAATGTCTACGGTGTACCATATTTGCATACATTTATTTTTATTTGGCCTATGTTCATTCAGCGTAGTCAAGATGATTTTTCAATGATTAAATTATTTATATAAGAGAGGTTTAATGGGAGGTAAATTTAAGGTAAACCGGAAATTTCAGTGATAAATTTTATATGCATTAATTAATATAAAATAATCATAAAGAAAAGCATGTACATATACTTTACTTTAAATTGATATGAGCAGTACATTTGATAACTCCTCATAGTTCTAGGTTTCTTTTACTTTGGAAGTGGATGATATTTCAACAAGGTTTTAGTGGGGGGTGACTATACGCGCGGCAGTCGCGTACGCGGCCGTAGCGTACATAGAATTTCTTACATAGGCGGATACAAAGTCCGCGCATACACATCTGCCTACATGTGCGGACATAGGTTAAGGTGATACAATAAGTATTTGTATTTTCACAGAAATGAGATCAAAATATAGAAAAAAGAAAAGAAAAGGGGGGTTCGGGGGATCAGCCCCCGATTTAAACCTATTTATAAATCAATCTGATGATATCATATATAATTATTTAATATAATATCCGCGTATATAAGGATTATTGTATGCGCTAGCATAACTCCGTGCGTACTGTCCTTCCTATCGGCGCGGAATTAACGACCCCGCGCATACAGGCCTAGCTGGGTGCGCGGACCTGACCCCCGCGCATACAAACGATTCTGTGTGCGCGGCACTCTGCTGCTGTGCCCGCGTGTATAACTCCAGCCGTTCTAGTGGTCGAATACAGTTATCTTAGACATTAAAGAATGACCATAAAAATTTACCAATAATCATTCCAACATATAAGATACAATATCAATACATTATTCTTGTTCTCAATTCTTTTTAGTCAAACTTAATGTATATAGGACTATTCCTTGGGCACATACATCTACTTTCACGTGCTACATTTTGTGAAAAAGTAAAGTTTCTTAGGTCGCAATATCATAAAAGTATTACGATGTTATCTTGTGACTTTCACAATAATTTTTAATGGAATTTTATTTTTGACTTGCAATAAATATCACAAAATTTTATGGTTTGCATCCATGTTTTCTTATAAATTGATCTTCATTTATTTTGTAATCAGTCGAAGAGGGTTCCGGTGGTAAGGCAGTTCCAGCTGACATCCTGGGCCAAAGAGGATGCATTCCCTGAGGCCAGGCGCGCCATGCTGGAGCTGATCGAAATGATCGAAAAGTGGCAAAAACAGACAGGCAATGGGCCTATCACAGTACACTGCATGTAAGTTGGATTTGACCGAATAAATTCTCCCAACCACGGATAGCCAGTTAAGACATTTTCTCCTGCAGGTTAGCCTAAACTAGGATGCATGCTGGGTAATATGTCGACAAAGCTCATGGATTTACTATAGAAATTTTCATAAATTGAATCATTACAAGACGCTTCGCGTCTCGGCACAAAGTAGATCCAATCTCCCCGATGGCAGGGCCCATGCACTACGTTTCCCCACGTTATGTGCCGTCACTACGTTGGTTGCCACGGCAACGTTGCTATGGTGACGTTGCCACAGTGACGTGGTCACGTCACGAATTTGCCAGACGATCACGATGCCGATAATATCTTTTATTAGGTATAATTATGTTAGATTACTCTACTTCTTGCTATTGAATGTAATTGAATGTAACTTTTGTTATATCTATATATAAAAAAAAAACTTCAAATACACATATCTCATTCTGCCGTGATTTCCCTCCGCTGGATGCAATGCGGCAGGCGGGCCAATGCAAGTCATAAAGTATTGGGGGAGGCTGAAACCAGCTAAAAAACATGGCGGCGCATGGAGGAAATCTCGTTTCAACAGCGTTTTTAAGAAGGGGGAATTACTAGATTTACACTTGGGAAAAACTCGTCATCAATATTTTCTAAACTAGTTTCCATATACGTTTATATTTCCTGAGCCATTTGAAAATTCATTCATTGTAGATGAATATATTACAATTATTTGTTGATTATTTATACATTTTCAAGAGATTTTGTCGACAAAAACAGTCAAATTAGCCTGCAGGTCCTTAAAATACTGTAAATCAGCTATCCGTGGTAGGGAGAATTGGTACAAAAGATTATCTCTCAGCTAAACACCCATGTTCTATGTCCTTAAAGTTTTGTAATTTTAAACAAATGAATGAAATGTGATTATCGAGAAACATTTGATTTGTTCCCAAATCTTTAGTTCCCTTAGCTTGAAATGGTATCAACAGGTCTCCTAAATACCTGATTAGATAATATTTTGTTGTAACAATAATAATCTAAATTTGATTAAAATTTAGTTGAATATCTTTATTACTAGGGATGGAGCATCTCGATGTGGCCTATTTGTGTCCAGTCTGTACGCGATAGAACAGCTGAAGATTGACCAGGAGGTGGACGTCTTCAGGGCTGTCAAACAAGTCCGCATCCCACGCCCACAGTTCATTCAGGATCTTGTAAGTATATGTTGTGATATCATTTTCAACTTAGAATAGTTTTTGATAAAATGCATAATCATGTACAATTTTATTCATTCAAATTTCTGTAAATGTAAGTATTAATCCATATTTGATAGACCATAGTAAATGCGTTTAAACTTACAAATTTATCTGTCAACTCAATGATGTCTTGGAAAAAATATCATATGTTTGCACTTCAAAAAAACACAGTAGGGTTACTAATGACAAATATTGAAATAAGTGTTCTATGTGCATTTTACTTTCATATTCAGACCTACAACTCAAGTTGTTTCAATTTTTTCTGTATCTCTATTTTTGATCGACCTCATTTCAGGACCAGTACAAGTTCGTTCACGAGATGGTGCTAGAGTTTATCGATGGGTTCGGTGACTACTCAAACTTCACACAGATGTAGATAACCGAAGAAATCATGTTAAACATCCAGAGGAGTTCTTCAAATACTATTGTCAAGACATATTTTTACGAAAGGACTACAATGGCATCCAGTCATTGAAGGTTGATGTTACTTTATGGTTTTATTGCATCCCTACATGTGCCTCAATGTAACACTAAAGAACACTGAAGTGCCTCATACACTCTTGTCAGTATATCAACTAAAACAAATTAACCAAAATATTACTTCAAGGAAAATATATTTTCATATAATTATCCCAAAGTATTCCAATGGCCCAACAACAATAATGTCTCTATGTCTACCCACCTATGCAAATTGTTAACTATATCTGAACATTGTATGATATACAGTGAAACCTTTTAACATAATATTGGTTCTGATAAGATTGGTATAGCTGGACTTACTGGGTTAGTTTGGGTTGGATGCCCCTTAGACTCTCTCTTTCCAAGGAGGATAAACACATGTAGATATGTCTCACATTGCCAGAGACTGTGTCTCCTTATGTTGCTGTATAACTTATATCTTTTATATATTGATACAAAATGTATCTATAGTTATGATGGATGGTTTCATACTGAATGTTCATACCCTCTATTGTGTTCAACTCATAGATTCTAAAGTGTGATACAAGCATTATATTTTCTTCTGAACCTATATGGTATTGTAGATCTCAATACAATAGTAAGAGAAAGATTATATCTTTGAAGGTCAACAGAGGTAGTGAAATACTTATGGTACATAATAATTAATGCTTGTTCATAAACTAGATCTTCACAAATGTTCAGATAGTTAAAATTTTTAGGTTAGCCAATATATTGATAAATGTATTTTAGTTGTTGTTTGATCGCTTCTGGAAAGCACACGCTGAAATCAGAAGTTTTTGAAAATCATTAAGTGCATAAGAAACTGTTTCAAACAGCAACTTTTCTAAACATTTTTGTTTATTATATGTAATTTTGAAATTTATGTTGTCCAATTTTGCAATTGTAAAACATATTTCTTGTGCAAAACAGTGCTTTAAACAAAAAAAAGACTTTCTAGACCTTTTAAAGAATATATCTGTACATTATACTACTTAATAGCTTGCTTGTGACGCAAAATGTTATTTTACTCACTTACAATTACGTAAATTGTATATTTTTACTAAATGTATCATAACTATTGTTATATTCATAACTTCTCCCGTCACTGCCTATTTGCACCATTTGCAGATTTGACTATATATACATAAATGGCACTATGTCTTTCATATAGTTTCTAATATTTTAGCTAGCACACGGACAAGAAATGTACATTTCATACTTAGAAACTAGACGTATATCTCATGTTATGGTACAAAACACTAGCTTGTGTAACTGTAAAACATAATTTTGTACTTACACCGAAAAATGTTTTCTCAAAACTTGTACATTGAAAGGAAAACTCCTATATCTGTTCACTTAGATATAGGATTAAAATGGTTGTGATTATAGGAAAGTGAGATTTATAAAGTGAGACTTTTATTTATAATCTTTTTTTATTGCGAAAGACTGCCTGTGATATAGTGATAAGTACGATATAATAAATCTTTTAATAAAATAAGGCAAGAAGTAAAAGCTATGTATGGGGTGATCTACATAGTGAATGAACATAATATTTTGCAGTGATCTGGTTATAATCTTCATCTAATAACAGAAGATTAATTACATATCGGTGGAAAAACAGGTCTATTATTACTATACCTTTCAGCAATGGTACTTATGGTTAAAGCTCCTTGCAAACAAGGTGTTCACAACCAAGTTGTCTGGTGCACGAGCACTGGCCATACATTTCACTGAGGCTATTCAAAATTCAGAATCCAAACAAATATTATGAAGTTTGTTAATTTTGAGATTTTCCTTCCATACTTGTTCAGTGCTTCAGTTTACTAATGTTGAATGGAATGTGGTGGTGTGACCTTTACATGATTACTAGAAAGACTTCCATTTGTTTAATGTTGTCCCATTCTGAACTCGTTCGCTTTGTCATTCCTGACACTCACATGACAGAACTTTTGCGAAATATCAGTGTCTATATCTTGTTATTGTATAAAGTTGTTTATATACAGACTCCAAGACTGGCTGGTACTATGTTCCTGGGGTCGATCATTTTCAAGTTCATACTTTTACCTGTGAAGGCTCAATTTAGCTGTTGAACCAGACATATTTTACTCAGTACGCTTACATGATTTTGTATCTGAAGACTAATGCCCTCTATTTTTATACAAGAAATTATTATGATGTATATTCAGATGGTAAATAAACAATGATATGTTAAACTCATCAGTATGTGTTTATCAATAATGGACAACAAATATTTCTAAAAAGGGTGTTTTACATGATTAAAATGTTGTTGGAGTCTATGGTTCGAAGATTTATTGTAGAACTCTTTTCGATTTTTATTAGGTTTTAGGAAATCAATGTTAAAATCTCCTCAATGGTAAAGCTCAGAGTCAACTATCTTCTATCTAGTATTTGAAAAGCAATAGTTATATTGCCATTCGGGGGTATCATTCATATTAGTAACCACCCTGTTATATCTAGTAAGATTGTATCCTTCAATTTCTACTAGTTGATGAATATTACTTACTAGACTACAAGCATTTAGGTGAACAATGTGCACTGATAATCCTAGGTCTCCAGAAGTTAGTACGGAGTTACTACCTTATTTTAGTCAATGGTAAGTTAGCCCTTTTGACCAACTTTATTGATGATGTGTTAGTCATAAGGACAATATCATTCGTCAGTAATGACTAACATGTCACATGACCAAATAAATAATCACATGACCACCAGGAAAAAGGCATACAAAAGGAAAGAGAATTCAAAAGCTTGGTTAGTTTATCCAGTCTCATCTTGAGTTCCTAATGGGTGGGAGAGGGCCCTACCGGACGGGAGGGGGCCCTAACAGCCAGGAGGGGGCCCTAACAGCCAGAAGGGGGCCCTAGCAGCCAGGAGGGGGCCCTAACAGCCAGAAGGGGGCCCTAACAGCCAGGAGGGGTCCCTAACAGCCGGGAGGGGGCTCTAACAGCCGGGAGGGGGCCCTACCGGACGGGAGGGGGCCCTCACAGCCAGGAGGGGGCCCTAACAGCCGGGAGGGGGCCCTAACAGCCGGGAGGGGGCCCTACCGGACGGGAGGGGGCCCTCACAGCCAGGAGGGGGCCCTAACAGCCCGGAGGGGGCCCTAACAGCCAGAAGGTGGTCCTAACAGCCAGGAGGGGAACCTAACAGCCAGGAGGGGGCCCTAGCGGCCGGGAGGGG
Source organism: Lepidonotus clava (assembly GCA_936440205.1). Classification (NCBI taxonomy): domain Eukaryota; kingdom Metazoa; phylum Annelida; class Polychaeta; order Phyllodocida; family Polynoidae; genus Lepidonotus; species Lepidonotus clava. Next base: position 4,752,849 of record OW387134.1, read on the forward strand.
GCCCTAACAGCCGGGAGGGGGCCCTAACAGCCTGGATGGGGCCCTAACAGCCGGGATGGGGCCCTAACAGCCAGGAGGGGGCCCTAACAGCCGGGAGGGGGCCCTAAGAACCAGGAGGGGGCCCTAACAGCCAGGAGGGGGCCCTAACAGCCGGGAAGGGGCCCTAACAGCCGGGAAGGGGCCCTAACAGCTGGGAGGGGGCTCTAACAGCCAGGAGGGGGCCCTAGCGGACAGGAGGGGGCCCTAACAGCCAGGAGGGGGCCCTAACAGCCAGAAGGGGGCTCTAACAGCCAGGAGGGGGCCCTAACAGCCAAAAGGGGGCTCTAACATTCAAACAGGGGCCCTAACAGCCAGGAGGGGGCTCTAACAGCCGGGAGGGGGCTCTAACAGCCAGGAGGGGCCCTAACGGCCAGAAGGGGACCCTAACAGCCAGGAGGCAGCCCTAACAGCCAAGCAGGAGGCCCTAACAGCCAAGCAGGGGCCCTAACAGCCAGGAGGGGGCCCTAACAGCCAGGAGGGGTCTCTAACTGCGAGGAAGGGGCCCTAAGAACCAGGAGGGGGTCCTACCAGCCAGGAGGTGACCCTAACAGCAAGAAGGGGGCCCTAACAGCTGGGATGGGACCCTAACAGCCGGGAGGGGGCCCTAACAGCCAGGCGGGGCCCTAACAGTTAGGAGGGGGCCCTAACAGCCGGGAACGGGGTCCTTCCGGCCATGAGGGGGCCCTAACAGCTGGGAGGGGGCCCTAACAGCCGGGAGGGGGCCCTAACAGCCGGGAGGGGGCCCTAACAGCCGGGAGGGGGCCCTAACAGCCGGGAGGGGACCCTTACAGCCGGGAGGGGGCCCTACGGGCCAGGAGGGGGCCCTAACAGCCGGGAGGGGGCCCTAGCGGCCAGGAGGGGCCCCTGGTGACCAGGATACACAAGGAAATAGAACCTAGAGCTGCTAAGTTTATCTATTCTCATCTTTAGCTCCTCATTGTTGAGAGGGAAACTAGAGCTTGGTAAGTTCACCCATTCTCATCTTTAGCTCTTCATGTTTCGGAGAGGGCCTTGACAGCTTGGAGGAGGCCCTGGCAGATGGGAATCAAGCCTGATGACTGGGAAGGGGCCATGACATCTGGGAGGGGGCTCTCCGGGGGCCCTGACTGCTTGGAGGGGACCCTAAAGTGGGGGGTGGGGGGGGGAGGCCCCAACAGTCGGGAGGAGATCCAGACGGTGGGTAGGGGGGCCTGACGGCTGGGTGGGGACCCTGACAGTCAGGATGCACAAAGAAACAGCGTGTTTCAGATTTGTTAATTTAGGCCTTTTGTGCATTATGTAAATGAATGTAGAAAATAATGATTGAAAACTTTACAAAAAGTTTCCCGTTTTTTACAATAAAATGAAAACTATGAACTGTATCAAAATTGTGAGACACTATCCTTTACAACCAAACATAATGTGTTCTTTTATACAATGTACTCTATGATAAACTTTCTTGGAGTGTGTGCTATCCAGATTACCACAATGGATACTCTAGGAGATGTCTATTCTTGAAATTATTGTTAATTGCAAATGTTCTGAAGACAGGAAATATTATCGTCATTAATAGCATATACAATGAACCTAAGCAATCACTGATAGATAACAAGCATCTCTAATCGTTCATACCCCATATCCAGAGTGGACATTTTCCTATACTGACATGTCATAGAACGTTCTAATGGCACAAGATGATCAAAAAAGGGCAACAGTAACAATTTCCTACCAAAAGTATTGAGAATGAAATAGGGTCAAAAACACCATATTAAAGTATAAAGTAATCCATAACAAATTAGAAATGGTGAGTTGATCCCCCCCTCCCTTGATGCATATGTACATAATGAGAGAGAGAGAAGAGAGAGAGAGAGAGAGAGAGAGAGAGAGAGAGAGAGAGAGAGAGAGAGAGAGAGAGAGAGACAGAGAGAGAGAGAGAGAGAGAGAGAGAGAGAGAGAGAGAGAGAGAGAGAGAGAGAGAGAGAGAGAGAGAGAGAGAGAGAGAGAGATAGGCCAAAAAAGGTGTTCAGGTAACAAAGGTCGAAAAAATAGGGTAGGTAGGTCGAAATTGATTCTTTTTTATGCTTTTCTTTTTACTTACAAAAGAGACATGTGGCCTGTTACACAATGGGTTTCGTAACAACAGAAATAAAAAAACAACGAAACATTTTGTTGTTACTATTATCGTAACAACGATGGTTTTGCACAATTTTTTTTTTATATTTAGAATGTCCCCACAAAGCTGTAACTTTTACTGCATTTTTTAATAATTTTTTCTTATTTCATAACACTTTACTGAATTTAATTTCATTCATTAGAACCCGAGATATTGTATTTTAGTTACAACGAAACTTTTCTTTACAAGCAAAATTTAAAGTTCATTGTGCTTTCGTTGTGCTTTCGTTGTTACGAAATTCTATTGTGAAACGGGCCACTCTGGCCCGCTACACAAGGGATTTTCGTTGTGAGGATCAAACAAAGATATCTTTAACAAAGGTTTCGTTGTTATGATTTTACAACAATAGTAAAATCTCTGGTTCTAATGAATGAAATTGAATTCTGCAAATTAATGTAAAAAGGAAAATTCAGTAAAAGTTACAGCTCTCTGGGGGCATTCTAAATATAGATTTTTTTTACGAAAATATTAACTTCTTTAATAAAAAAATTTTCGTTGTTACGAAACCCATTGTGCAACGGGCCACTGGGCAGTGTTAACAAAAATCCAAGTATCCTCTAAAAACATTTTAATCATCTTGAATATATCCTCTAAACATACTGTACTGTTTACAGGTTTCCATGCTTTTTTAAGTCAATTCTTTTTGGATTTTAGAGATAAAAAATGAAGTTAGGGTAGAGCCCAAAATTTAGGCTTGGTAGGGTTACTTGAACACAACTATTGTTTTTTGCCTAGTGACGCTAGCAACATTTTCCCCATAGAAACCAATGGTAAAGGTAATTTTTTTATTTAGTATATGTTATTTTCTTACCCTATTCATTCTTTCTGTAGACATGAGTGACACAATGATCCAAATTGATGTGTTTTGGAATAGGTAAAAACAATTATATAATTTTCTAATTTAGGCTGTAACTTCTATCAAAAATAGCAAAAGATGAAAATTTGTCTCTATTTAATTCTATTGTATAAGCTTTGATCAAAATGATTATGTAAGAAATATGGCTGGTCAATACCGAAGATGAGAGTCTGGGACTCACCGGGCGACCAGGGGATCAAAACTCCCGCCAAACAATTAGTGTCACCGCAAGACTTTTCTATGAGTCCGCAGGATGTTATGGCGATTCTCAAAGACAGTTGGATACTATGGTAGCACAGATGGACAGATTAGCTTTGTTGGTAACGGCTAAAGTAGCGACGCCTGAGGCCGTAGGACTATTCCCGCCAAAGTCTGGAGTTGTTCCGGTGATGACCATGACTGCTACTTCGGTGTCAACTACAACGGCTAGTATTACCACTATGGAAGCAGCAGCGTCTACTGTGACTCACACTTGGTCATTCCTATCACAACCTCAGGTTTCAATTTTGCCATTGAGTGAGGGTTCTGCTGCACGAGCTGAATTACCTCAATTACCCCCTGCTCATTTATTGGCGTCGGGGGTCAATCCGTCATTCAGGCCGGCCCAACCTGGTTTTCACGCTTGGTAGGTTACGTAGGCGATCATACGCTCGGCTCGTTACCGCAGCCGGGGTCGGCGGCGGTCGGAGGGCCAGCACCAGAAGTGGGTCTTCATGCGTGGCAGGGATCGGCACTCGGACCGGGGCTTCACACAGGTGGTCTCCTAGGATCAGGCGTGGGGATCGGTCAACATACATCAGGCGCGGGGATCGGTCAACATGGATCGGGCGGCTTACCTCCAGCAGCTCCTCAGCTCTTATCGTCTGCCTCCAACCCTTGGGGGGCCTCCCGTCAACTTGGTTGTGGATCCTGCGGACATCAAGTCAGCGGCCAAAAAGCGTAAGTGTGTGGTTTATGACATAGAGCCTCATTTATACATGGAGAATGTTAAGTCGGCTACCATTGAAGACGTTGTTTCTGCTAATATGTCGTTGCTGGATAGTATGATTAGTCTAGGTCTCCCAGTCAGTCATTTTGCTAAGCATGTTAGATTCCTCGCAGATAAGTCGAAGGTTTTCACAGGTAGCTCACTCATCGAGTATGATTTAGCCATGAGGGAGAAGGTGGAGTTGTTGGGTCCACAAGCCTTTGTCTATGGGGACCATGAGTTGTACCATACTTTCCTTGGAGTTCAGAGTCTTAAACCTAAATCAAAGCAAGCAGGTTCGTCTTCTGGCAAGTCTTCCAAGGTCAGGAAGGGGTTGTGCTGGAGATTCAATCGATCGGAAGGTTGTAAGAAAGATCCCTGTAAATGGAAACATGAGTGTAAGGAATGCGGAGGTTCCCATGGTTTTGTTGACTGTGATGTTAAGAAGTAGGATGAGGCCGCCCTTCCTCTTGATTTTTCTGGTCAGGCTTTGCCCGGTATCGGGGGTTTTGAAGTTATGGTTGATATGTCTTTTCAGACGATTGATTCTATTTGTGACACTGGTGGTAACAACGGGTCTTTTGGTTCACAACATCTTGCGGGGGACTCTGAGGAGACTGGAGGCCTGCAGCTTTCCGGCGCAGAGGGGATGACGCACGATGCGTCTTTTAAAATTTTTTCTGGTTTTTCTGCATCGGATTCAGTTTGCCCATCGGATCCTATGTCAGATCATCTTTTTGCGGAAGATGTTTGTTCTCAGAGTATTATAGAGGATTATCATTCTGAGGTTTCACAGCGCGAGTTGGTAGTGAACTGTGATTCCCCTGCGGGTTTTGATTCTAACGTTAATATTTGTTCCGCACCTCCAGGTATATGCCACACAGTGTCATATTTTTTCGAACGTTCCCCAGTTTTTTGTACTACTGAACCAGTGATGGATATTGTGGTGAATCGTCCATGTCAAATTAGTTCCGAAACAGTCTTGGTGTGCGATATCTTTTCTGATAGGTCTTTTAATAGGCACTGTGGTTCAAATTGTTCAGGTGTCCATTTTTTAGGTGGTTATCCTTTACAATTAAATCCTTGCGTATTTTTGTATGAGATTGTGTCGTATGGTTCATGGGATATCTGTCTCGTTTTATTTTTGACGCTGTTACCGATGGTTTCCATATAGTTGATGATTCATTCACGGGGTCGTATAGTAGTAACAATTATGATTCAATTCTACATGGCAAGCAGAGGTTGGAGATGGATGCTACGGTCAGATCGGACTTAGAGTTGGGTAAAGCTTCGAGGGTTTTTTCACCCCCTACTTGTTTTCATGCATTGGGAGCGGTTAAAAAATCTGATGGCAGCTTGCATCCTATTACAGATTGCAAGGGGCCACTTGGCTCCAGTATTAATAGTTTCATGGAGAGTGTTTGTTCGGAATTCTCTTACATATCTATTGATGATGTCATGGAGGTGATGACGCCGGGTTGTTTTTTCTCTGTGTTGGACATTAAGTCAGCGTATCGCTCAGTCAATGTTCATCCCGATGACAGGCAGTATCAGGGTTACAGTTGGGATCTTGATGGGGTTCCGTGTTTTTTCCAGGATCATTGTGTAGTCTTTGCTCTTCGTTGTGCGCCCTACATTTTCACCCAGATTACAAATTTCATTGTCACTTCTATGAGGAATAGGGGTTTTGACATTTGGATATTTGGATGCATATGATTTTCTGGTAATAGGTGATAGTGAATTGGAATGTAAGGCACATATGTCGGCTTTAATTGATTTGTTACAGAATTTAGGTTTTGTCATTTCTTGGAAGAAAGTTGTACCCCCTGGACAAATTGTCAGATACTTGGGCATTGAGTTAGACAGCATTTGTATGGAGCTTAGGTTACCGGGAGACAAGTTGTTGAAGCTGCGCAATTTAGTGTCTGAATTTCAGTTGAAGGTGGTATGTAGCTTGTAGGAGTTCCAAGTTTTGGCTGGTTACCTGGCACATGCAAGTAAAGTTATTCGTGAGGGCCGTACTTTTTCTAGGAGAATCATTAATTTAGCTAAATATATGAACTCTAGATCGGTGTTTGTCGCGTTCCTCGCTGGTTGAAACAAGATTTAGACTGGTGGCAATCTTTTTGTGAAGTATTCAACGGTAAGAAAAAGATCATTGTAACGGCTCCAGACAGTGAATTTCCCCTTGAAACAGATGCTTCCTTAACCGGTTTTGGTGCGCGCTGTGGTCCGCTATGGTTTCTGGGTGTCTGGCACCTTCCAGGCCCCCCCCCGTGGTATTCCCTTGTCTCATTGGGAGCCTTCTCCTGCAGAGTATTCTGATGACACACACATTAATCAGTTAAGAGTTGTGGCCTATTGGGTGTCTGCTAGATGTTGGGGACATACATGGCGTGACCGTAAGATCAGGGCTGCTATCAATACAGGCAGGAGTTGCAATGTTAGCTCGATGTTTTGGTTAAGAGAGCTCTTTTGGCTGAGCTTTGTTTTTAATTTTCATATTGTGGCTAGTTATGTTAATACTCATCTTAATTTAGTTCCCGACTTTTTGTCTAGATTTTCGGATGCCAAAAGGGTTTTGTCTTTGTCGTCAGACTTATATCAGCATCTTTGCTGTTTCAGGGACAGAAGAATTGACGACCCGGTTGCGAAGCTTACAGCTTAACTGGTTGGCAGATTCTTCAAAGTCAACTAGGAACTCACAGTGGCGTCATCATCTACGATTCTGTTCAGAGATGGGTCTTGTTCTTTTACCGGCGTCGCTGGAAACTGTTTTGTTGTATTTGTCACAATTATCTATGACCCACACTTATGTTAGCATTATTAATTATTTGTCGGCGCTTTTGGCCTTGCATAAAATTGACGGTTTTTCGCATCTTGAACCGAGCACTTTTGAAATTCAGATGACTTCCCAGCAAACACACAACGTTCAGAAAACGTTTTACAACATAACCTTTTTGCAACATTCAAAGAGAAACGTTGCAGGAGCGTTGCTACAACGTTATTTTACAACGTAACATTGCAACATTTTCACCATGTTTTTATAAAATGTTGTAGAAACATTGCAAGAGACAATGTTATTTTGCAACGTTGCAGCAACGTTGTAGAAAAACCTAAAAGCAACATAAAGGTGGCACCACTGTTCAAAAGGTGACATATATCCAAAACGTTTTTGGTAAAATGTTATCAAACATAAATGTTTTTATTTAATATTTAGACAGTATACATTAACAAGGCATTTTGTATCAGGTAATATTGTTCCTTATCAAGATTTATTGATATTCCTAATAAAGGAAATGGAATTAGAACAAATACTCAAATTTGACACCTTTTTTGTATGTCTTTAACATGATACTCTATTTTAAAGTCTTGAGAGTCTAATTTTAAATGCAACAGGTCATTAACCTGACATGATCCAACCTTAAAGAACCTGAGGTTCGTTTCTGGGTGGAAATGCGCACAGGAAAACGAATTGTGTGCATTAACAAAGCTGATAGTTAATCTTCTTATTGTACATCTTTGCAGATATTGTTGTCATAAAAAAGGTACAGAATTCTTATGGTTACCAGGGTGGTATTCATAAAAGTATCTATCTTTAACAAAACAGATATAAATTATTAAGTGGAAAAAATATTTTAAGGAAAACTACTCGCATATATGTGTATATTTTAATGTTGTGATAAGGTTGTAAGAAGGTTACAATACAATGTTGTGAACAACGTTGCTACAACCTTTCTGGGAGTCCACATTTTTACGTTGTGACAACATAAATTTGCAACGTTGTTACAACCAAAGTGCAACGTTGTAGCAACGTTGTAATAACGTAAAATTGTTTGCTGGGTTTGCGAGGTATTCGTAGAACTCTGGGAGATGTCACTCGTCAGGCTAGGCCAATTTCGGTTGATGAGCTTAGGCTGATTTTTACTTCTCTGGATTTATCTAGTACAGAGGATCTAGCTTATTGGTGTGCTTGTTTACTAAGTTTTCGGGGTTTACTGCGGAAGTCTAATGTTGTAGAGAGGGATCTAGCGTTGACAGTAGATGACTGTTTCTTTTTCCCTTGGGGCCTATTAATTCGTGTTAAACGTACTAAAACTATTAGATTTCAAGAGAGAGTCTTAGAGATACCTTTTGTTAAAGTCTCTGATTCTTGTTTTTGTGTGTATGATTTTATTAAGGCTCTCTTAGAAAGAGTTGGTCATGTAGACAACAGTCAGTTGATTACGTATATTCATGATGGTAAACTGGTCCGTGGTACTTATAAATGGTTTGGTAGCCGACTTACTAAATCCTGTAAAATGTTGGGTCTTTTGTCATGTACTACGCACTCACTTCGACGTGGTGGAGCCTCGGCCATGGCGGATGCTGGGTTTTCCATTATAGACATCAAGAACATGGGAGATTCGAATAGTCTCTCTGTTCTTCATTACCTGACAAAGACCCCGTCCAATCGTTTAGCCTTGGATTCGCATATTGTGTCGGCTATATATACTTGATTCTTGGCTTTGACTCATAGTTGGGCGTTGGCCGTTTCTTGGTTCCCAGTTCAGATAGTTAATAAACTGGGAATTGCTCAACTACTTGTCATGTTATTATTATGTACGCCAAGAGGCCAGGGTTTATAGTTCAAATATATTGCAGACTATATTTAAGTATAAAACCAACCACCAGGGTCGGACTGCACTGCCACCTAGGATCAATTGGACCACACCACACACAGTGGCAAACTCCACTCTGAGTGGACTGGACATGTACCCCTGAGGAGTGAAGAACATTGTTTACATAATAATAATAAATTTTCTTTTTTCAGGGGCCGTTTCTTGGTTCCCAGTTCAGATAGTTAATAAACTGGGAATTGCCCAACTACTTGTAATGTTATTATTATGTACGCCAAGAGGTCAGGGTTTATAGTCATGGTTATAAATAGAACTATACTTGTATGATCCTGATGAAGACTGTCAAATGCCGAAACATGTCGGTCTGCCGCAATTCTATCCAAATGCTTTATTGAATAAATAATCAACAATGTCCATCAACACTGTTGTCAAGTTGAGTGTATCTTCAACATCTTTATTTTGTATGATATACGTCAGACATATTATTACAAGAAAAATTGATGCAGATACTTATGTCCGAAAAATTGAATATATATGATATCTATCAATCATCCTCGTAATCTAATGCTTAAACTTTTATATGTCTGTGGTAGGAACAAGCTGTTATGCGTTACCCATTCTTGTTGCAGTATCCATCCTCATAGTTGAATTAAAATGAGGTAGAACTACAATGGTTATGGAATCGGATATATCATTCACCTCCAGCAATATAACTATTTCATAGGTATTGATACACAAACTCCATTTCATACAATAAAACACGATGTGCAACAGGCACTTCAAAGTGGAAGCTGTAAATAAGTGTATAGATGGTTTGGCTAGTATGACAGAGACAATACTAATTATAATCAGGTGTTAGTTGCAATTGATGATAAAGTACATAAAGTCTGTACATGAATTAAGATGGAAGATTCTAATATTAAATCAGTGAAAAACTATTTTAATACGATTATTCTAAATAAAATATTGACTCCTCAACATACAAGAAATTAGATAGATAATGCTTGCTCATGTGCATAGTTATGTACGTCACTCTAAAACTGTATTAGGAGATTTAAGGTGGAACAAGCTACCTAAAAAGCAGTAGATAAACCTCTGTTGTCCTCATCTCCTTCTTGGACTCTTTGTTGTCCCTCATCGTCATCGGGTTCGTATTTATCAATCTCTTGCACGGAAGACACACGGGAGCTCATGTTTTCAACTCCTCTTATTTCAGCCTCTGACAAACGCATTTGTTCAAGCAGATGTTTCTGGCCAGTTGTAATTATACATTTCAAGAATAACCGTTTATCAATCACACTGCGCTGCTTCAACCTCTTCACCAAGGACCAACATTTGGCACCATCAGTATGATTTGCCTGAAACACAAATACTATTGTCATATATCGTATTGAAAACATGGTCGTTTATGGCCGTATTCCACATACCGATTTTGCAACCAGTTTTAGAAATTGGCAGTGGGAATTAAAGTTAGATTGAAACAAATATACCACTAGAAAGGTCTTACAACTATCTTTCACATGGTATATAGAATATATGAGGTTATGCCATATCTACAGAGAAAATTAGACAAGTACATAATCGGTAGCATCAAAATCTGTATGTAGAGTACGGTCTTTAGATTTCAATATCATGTGATGATTTTTCTGGATGAGAAGCTGATTGTTAAAAGTAATATATAAACCCTCCAGTGTTTATATTGAAATTGTTGTTAGGATTACTATCACACCCATTACACATAATCAATATGTATATTTTTGGACAAAAGTAAATTTCAATTATGAGTTCTTTCGAGAAAATTAACATTACAGAAGTGCTTTTTGCACCTTTAACTTGAGAATATTGTGGTCCTATAGCACCATGTTTAGGATCTGCACATATAAAATGTGAAGTGATGAAAGGGGAAGGACATTTGCAGATATTCGAAGACATTAAAAATGTTTTACACATAGACATAAACTTTTAGGCCTCTTCCTTTATTGTATCTGAATATTTGAGAAGTTCCACACACACACACACACACACACACTTATCATACGCATGACTTGTGTGGTGGACTCTGCGCATATAAACATTAACCTAAAGCTAGTCTTTAATTTCCTTAGACACTATATCATATATCTTTATCTTTATGTTTACCGGTTTGCACTTGTAATTAATAAATTTGCTATGAATAGGAAATAACAAGTAACAAGTGATTAAGTTTGGACAGATAAATATGGGAAATATTTATTAAATCCCAAAACCTCGAAACTAATCACCTAACATAGTGAACACATTTTTTGTTGATATGCCTTTTGAGAAATTGAAGGCTTAATATATTTATAAATACAATCAGAGGCCCATTGTCCCCGCTCCTTAGTAGAAGTTATAGGAGCCCCTGAATTCTATGATTTTGTGGTACCACCCCTACTAAGTGAGTGGGTAGAAAAACTACAACACATTTTTTATTCATTTATCAGGTTTTTGAATAACTTATTAAAGTCTGAATAAGTCAGATAACTAATGTTTTTTGATGAAAATAAAGAAGCCTTCTCCTTTTTTGGATGGGTTCTACACAACATCTCCAACCAATACAAAGTGCATGTGACTTTATTACTACTCCTATTTACAGGAATAGTGTGACATACATCTTTAGTAGATTTTGAAGAAGTAACCATGACAACCATGCCCCATTTATAAAATTTTCCATTTTTATGGAAGAGCATGTGGGTCGATTTTACAGAGTGACCCACTCTCAACAAGGTATTGAATAGAAATATAATTATTAACCACACCAGCATCCACTTTTCGGATGAAAAATTAACCTTCCTATACATCAACTCTATATGAGACATTTTAATTGGATCTTTACGGTCCAATTTTACATTTTCTGTATTTTTGATAGCCTTTAGTCATTTTGAGGTGCTTATTGGACCAATCGAGTACAGGAACGCCCTTGACATTGTGATAAAGAATTACCACTTGATAATCTTATGTGAGATGATAAAAAAGTCACATAACGACAAGCCTGCTTTGAACTAATTTTATAGATAGGCCAATTAATTTTTTTACAGACCTCCTTGTAGCAGGGCCATTGCTTCCTCCTCAATTTTAGAGTATTTGTTGAGACTGCAGCATTTTTCAGCACCTTTGCTCTCATTTCTAATAGTCTAGTCGGATTTCTATGAAAAATAAGTTTAGGCGGCATTTTTGAGTAAAAGTTGGGAACAAGGCTATTTAAGACAATTTGGACCTGCTGAATCTGAATATGCTTGTTCCCAAGCTGGATTTTGGATTTTTCCTCCTGTTTCCATGGTTACTGTGGATTTTTTACAAATTATAAGGGTAAATCACTTAATTGTTAATAACTTGAAAAGTTTTCATCGTATCAGTACCAAATTTTTATCGAACATGCACATGTGTGGTGGACTTATTTTAATTTTGAAAGTTTGACATTGACCCAAGGTCAAGGTCACTGTTTGGAAGGTCAAATATGGAAATTTGACTAAAATGAGTCAGAGTACCACAATTAAGCCTTAGTGACAGATATATATTTTAACTTCATATATTATTTCAAGATGTAAAAAACTTCTGTAGGCCTATAGGTTACATATCAAAATGGATGCAATAATTTTAATGACATTGTTACCATGGTAACCAGGACAAAAACCTGAAATAGTGAGGTTTTCGGCAGTACCGTGGAATTTAAAAAAATTATAAGGGTAAATCACTTAATTGTTAATAACTTGAAAAGTTTTCATCACATCAGTACCAAATTTTTATCAAACATGCACATGAGTGGTAGATTTGTTTTGATTTCAAAATTTTGACCTTGACCCTAGGTCAAGGTCACTGTTTGGAAGGTCAAATATGGAAATTTGACTAAAATGAGTCAGAGTACCCCAATAAAGCCTTAGTTACAGGTATATATTCTTAACTAACATATTATTCCTAGATGGTAAAAACTTGTGTAGGCCTATAGCTTACATTTCAAATTGGTTTCAAGAACTTTAATGACATTGTTACCATGGTAACCAGGACAAAAACCTGAAATAGTGAGATATTCAAGAGGACCATGGAATTTATACAAATTATAAGGCAAAAATCACTTAATTGTTGATAACTTGAAAAGTTTTCATCACATCAGTACCAAATTTTGATCAACCATGCACACTGGTGGTGGACATATCTTGATTGTGAAATTTTGACCTTGACCCAAGGTCAAGGTCACTGTTTGGAAGGCCAAATATAGAAAATTAGCTAAAATGAGATAGAGCACCTCAATAAAGCTTTGGTTAAGGATGCATTTTCTTAATTCATATAACATTCTAAGATGTAAAGAACTTGTGCAAGCATATAGCTTGCATTTCAAAATGGTTGCAAGAATTTTAATGACATTGTTACCATGGTAACCAGGACAGAAACCTAGAATCATATTTAACGCGATATCTGTCTTGACCAAGGGATCTGCGTATTTGTTGGATAGCCCATAGTTGTAAACATTTCCTGAGTATAAGTCCAAAAGAAATACTGTTCTTTCAGGTTGGACCGGCATATTATATTTGTATTTGTTGCATTTGCTCATTTTGGAATTTTAAGCCTGTTGCATTGGCAACAGCAACTTTTGTCATATTTTTCAGTATAAATGATAGACTGGACTATAACCCTTTAGACCCCACTGATTACGAGAGTGAATTGCTGGATTTCCCCAGGTTCTCCCAGGATTTCCCCAAGAAATCCCTTAAATTTGTTTTCATTGAGAACTTTCAAAGGTTCGCCCATCCTTAAATATTAAAATTATATTAATCTAATTTGAAGTATTGAGTAGGGAATTGAATCAGCTTTAAAACTATATATTTGCAATTTCTGTTCGCTGATAACTATTTGGAGTTTTCTCTTTTGGAAAATTAAGGAAAAATTAAGGGAAAATGTCTGTTTTTCCGGGCGGCTACAGCTGGATCGGGGAATACACCCTAGGGCGGCCATGGCCAGATTGGGGTCTAAAGGGATAACTTTGGAAGTATTCCTCACAGACTTTTGAAATTGTGTAACATCAAAGATCCCTTTCAGACCAAAACCCCGAGCTAGTTCAAGGATTTTCAGCTAAAGATCAAGGTCATTCAATAGAGGTCAACTTTATAGTAAAGGTTGGAATGTACTGACAAATAGTCAAATTCTGACAATTTCTGGCCTAAAATTGCAAAAATGTTAAGGTGAAATGATCAGAGAAAGTAGACTAATGGCTCTTATGTTGCTAACTTGATCTTCCAATCGAACATTGTATTTTCCGAGTTTAATTTCCACTTTGTTAATATACTAATTTATTCTTTAAAATCGTTACGAATATAACATTGATCAATCACCTGGCTCTGACCTGCAAGAGCCGAACACTAAGGGCTGTACATCTTCATCTAGATTTTTGATATTTGCATCTAAGGTTCTCACATTTTTGTTTGAACGAGCCACTTGGAATGGGGTCAAGTGACATCCGGAGAAGCTCTAGTCCTAATTCTTCAGGTTTTGGAATTTTGGTGTAGGACAAGTAGCACTTTTCAAGATAAGAGTCTGATAATGTGTCTGCATTGTGTGTAAATGCAACGTACGGCGTGATCTTGAGAACAAGATTCAGGGGTTTTCCTTAACTATTTTGACTACTGGTCCATCAGGCTAGTAGACCTATCTTTGCACTAGGCCTGTTCAAAGTTCCTCTTGCCCTTGTTAAGTCACTTATTGCAATTTTTAAAATTTTCACTGGCCCACCGGGCTAGTTGTTGATAAATTCCACTAGCCCGAGAGGATTTTTACTAGTACCCGGTACAAGCAACTTTATGTTAAGGAAAATCCCTGTAAGATGCGGTGTACAGTATCAACAATCTCTCTATCTAAAATTTTAAAGTAGATACAAGAAAGCTGCCACACACCTTATCGTATGTTCTGACAATTGTCCTGTCCGTAATCCATAAATAGATTGTGTTCGTCTTTGAAGACTTTCCATGCTGAATTCTTTTTGTGATTGGACAACTATGAGGTTATGTCACACATAATTATTCAGTGCATTTCAGGGTAGCAATGATGTGACACAGTCCTGTGGAATCACATGAAATGTCCTTTTGTATATACCATAACTGTCCTGTAATCACCTTTCTCAGTATGCAGTACCAGCCTGTTGTCTCCATCTTTATGGTTGGCCCCTTAAGTGTGATACATCTGTTGTTTGTTGGAATAACTAAACTTAAAGTTCATTTGGTAATCCCCCTATAAGTACAACTTCTTCATTTTCGGGAGCATTTACCAATCAACCATGAGAAAGTTTTGTTGTCACAGCATGGCAATGAATTTGACCAATTTTTTGGCAAATGAACATTCCAGCCTTCAACCGTGTGTCTGATAGGTCTGTAACTCTACATACACGGGTTGTTGCATGAATTCTTTGGGATATCTATCAAAAAGAACATCAATTCAGATCTGAGATTTGGGACCAACTGGACAAACACACCTACTAGATCATTTAGCGTGCTATCACTTTCAGGCTTGCCAATTCAAACAACCAATGCCTGTCCTTCAATAATAAGACAAGATGGGTTTTCATTATGATCAGTCTTTCCTGGACATTCACTGCCAATTGTCAAAAAGGTTCCCACTATCTGTGCTAGTGATACTGGTACTAACATAAGTTCGTGCTTGAGTATTGAGGATAAGTCAGTAGCATGTCCTTCTTCATAAGCAATTATGAGGTGCTGGATTGTGTTCTTTTTAGTTTGCATTACTGCCTTTTTATCTTTGTCCTTGCTGCCTTTGTCAACTTCATATAGGGTCTTAAATATTGGAGCCTTGTTCTTTTGGATCCAACATGGATCACCCAATCTCTCATGAATAAAGACATCAAACTATTCGTGTCCATAAACCTATTCTTGTAGCAATGACATTTGAATATTCTCACTTGCTACATCCTTTCTTGCAATGTTTGCCTGACCTGAAAAGATACCAAACCTCTGAAGATTGGATATGAGGGCTTTATACCTTGTTCTCCAACTTTTGCCTTCCTGGAGTGTTCTCTTTGTGAGTAATTCCAGTGTCTATGTGGTACAATTCATGAGTTTCATTTCCCATGTGAGATCTCGGATTATAGGACAATATCCACCTCGATCATCAGGCCCAACAATACCACCTCCTCTTTTTCCTTCCCTATTCATCCATTCTTGACATGATCTGGATCTACCTTATTGAATTTATACAATGTCAATTTCAAAATCAAGTTTCTCTTTGGAAATTCTTCTATGAGCAGATAGTTGTTTCATTTGAGCTGGTAGATTACAACCCATCTGGCAAAATTATCATATGTCATGAAGTATGCAAGCATGGCCTTAAAAAGATCCAAGATGAAGCTCCCATGAACCTTCATGTTGAGCTCTGGTGAACTTCAAAAGGGTAGAGATTGTTTCCATATATTGCCACCAGAGAGAGAAAACTACATATGGTTCACACCTTTTTGTCACGACTCAGCCAGAAATAGCTGAAACTGATCCCTTTTTGAGCAGTGATACTAGCTTTGCAATATTGCTCAACTCTGTTGTAGCAACGAGTAAAAACAGAAGAGATGTGCAGTTTGCAGAATTAAATTATCAGGAGCTATTTATCTGTTTCAGCCCTGACCATGGCCCAGGGCCCCACCAGGGACCCTGGAGGGTTGGGTCCCTTACAAGTCCAAATTTAATTATGTTCGCTGGATTAACAGAATTTCCATATCCCCATCAGACCTCTGACCTGTATGATTGACAAAAATGGCCAGTACACTTGATAATATCAAGTGTCTCTCTGAATATAATATCATATTCAGAGAGACTTCTATCCAATTAGGATGAATAGAGTCTGTCATATGCTTTGGTATTACATAAAATTGCATTCCTACTGCCTACATTAATTCATTCAAATTCACGCAGGACTGGTAGGCAGGCTAGGAGCATTGGCTGAATGGGTTGAGTTGATTAAAGGTTCAGGACTGAACAAGAAGCACGAGCCCGGCCATCTAATAGCCTAGCTACCCAATCGTCAATCCCTGTACTCAATTTTTTGTCATAATTTTAAATCAAAACAAAATTTTGATTTTTTTTCCTGGGCAAACCAATTCATTTAGAACTCAATATTATAGGCCTTTGACTTAATAGAAAATCTTGTACCACAGGATCTAATGTGTTTGACTGGAATTGCTTGGCCAGGTAGCTAAAATATTAAATATTATTAATTTTTGGTAATGAATTTTAAATAGTTTTGACCCACTTAAGTGGGGGGGGGGGGGTGCAAAATTTAGTTTAAACAAAAGAACTTATGAAAAAGTAGAAACAAACCAACAAATTTCACATGTCAAAACCATGCAAAGTAGTTAGATAAGTAAATGGTATTGGCTGATTTGGTTGTCTAAACTAAGTTATTTTCAGTATACATGTTTACCAAAATTATGACCATTCACTAGGGTCATTGTTTGTATAAGATAAACAGTGTAAGCATCAGTAAAACACCCATGCACCCATTGCAACATGTGCCAGATTCACTAGGATGATTGTTTGTATAAGATAAACAGTGTAAACATCAGTAAAACACCCATTCCCCAAGGGCAACATGTGCCAGATCAATTGCCCCCAAGGGCATCATGTGCTAGATCAATTAACACACATGCCTTCCTAATTGTTGATAAACAGTCTGGGCCTTTGATCTACTGAAACCTGGAAATGCTAACATAAAAGCAGCAAGAACGTTTAAATTCACTAACAAAAAAGGCTCATTTATCATGCTTTAAGAAAATAGTTCGTTTCAGTATGCCCAAGTTCAAACGTTGAAGTGTTTTCCAATAGTGCTTTTATGTTTTCAATAAAATTGTACAGTAAACTTTACCTCCGAATTTGGTGACAAAATGACATTACAGACAACCAATACTATAGGAAAACCACTGTCCAAAAAGGTCTGTGTGACATCACAACTGATGCAAGTGACTTAAGGCCCAGTAATAGGCTCCCGGGGGATATTGTCAACAGGAGTCTTTGCGACTGGTAATACATTCTTTCATTTGAGTGTTACTTCATCAATAATGTGGAACTACGTTATTTGATGGCATTGCAGTTTTCACAGAGAAAGACAGCTGTTTGAGCTAGCTAAGACTTACTATAATTACATGGATCATAATGCATAAACTATGCATCTTATGATTCATCAATAAGTAATCCCCAGAGTTCAATATGAAGGGAATGGAGGTCACCTATCCCCTCATCAGGTTGGTAGATAGTAATTTGACCCCATGTCCGGCTCTAAGGGCCATCTATCCTTTGAATCCCACCCCCCAGGGCCCCCCTATATCTCAGATAGGTGCTAATGTTAATTGTGAATGTTAGCTCAGGCCTAGTGTCCTCAAAAGGGCCCCTCTAGCCACACCTCAATCTCTTCTGTCTATACTTGTTGGTTGTAGATAATGATAGAATCTCATCATGTCTATTTTTCTCAGTTTCTGCTACAAAGGTAAGCAGACTAGGCAACAGAATAAACCAGAGCTTGCCAGACCTACATTTACAAGTTTAAGACAAACCCCATACATAAAGAACTTTTCTTTACATAAGATGTGATGTAATTAACCTCAGCAAAACATGGCATTTTGCTCAATATATCATTTGATTTTCATTTCCTAAACAAATCAAATTTGAGACCTTTGTAAGACCTCTTTCAAGAAAAGTGTGACCTTTTTAAGCCCTTGAATTTGAGAAAATGAATTTAAGAGCTTTAAAGACCTTTTCAGACTTGCATGGGAACCCTGCTAAACTCAACTCCTCTTTTTCCTATCTATTTCTTGCCATGGCTTAGTCCATAAACAATATCGTATGCAGTAGTCAGTCCTTTGCAATTGGTACCTTCTTCATTGCTATAATTTTCAAGACTACCCTCTCATTATATAGAAGTTAAGAAACATATTCACACTTTCTGGCATACATTCTGGTGATCAAATACTCCAGAAGGTTGGTGGGATATGTGTGACGCAAGTGTTTACAAGACCACATATGAACCAGCTGGTTGAAAGATTATTTCACAGTGATCTTGTATCCCTCAATTTCTTTCTCACATATGTTGCTTTATGATAATGTATGATGACTGTCTAAGACTGTTTGAGCTTGAGATGATATTAAGGTCACAAATTTAGAAGTTAAACAATAACATATGCCAAAATAAGATAACATAGCTGACTAAAATCATTGGCGACATTTATATTTTTTGAATTTG
The DNA here is from genome assembly GCA_936440205.1 of Lepidonotus clava. Classification (NCBI taxonomy): domain Eukaryota; kingdom Metazoa; phylum Annelida; class Polychaeta; order Phyllodocida; family Polynoidae; genus Lepidonotus; species Lepidonotus clava. The sequence goes on from OW387134.1 coordinate 4,771,724, forward strand.
GGGCAACATTTGAAGTCAATATGTATGCAAAGATACCTTAAATTTAATTAGATTTAAGAGATTCAATTTCCTTTTCCTATCATGAGTAACCAGCGTGGAAATGAAAACAGAGAAAATGACTTTCCTTAGTTTTACATTATTACCAGTTACCAGATGCTAGACACGAATGTGAGGTATCAAATTTATTCTGGTGAACTAGAAAACACTTTCTTTAAAGGCAAAATCTGGTACAGGGAGTATGTTGAAGAGAGGTCCATTGCCCATTTTCAGATGTTTGACCTTCTTTCAGACAACCTTGCCCTTTGCCTAAGGTCGTGGTCATTATTTTATCTCAAAGACCATGTAGCCTGGCAAGTTTTCCCAAAATAAAGAGCTCATATTAAGGAAACACCTATGTGCAAACCAATAAATATGAAGATTCATGGGGCAAAACAGACATCTGGCTAAATACCTCCCTATTTCAGGTTTCTGTCCTTATTACCATGGTAACAGCATCAGCTAAATTCTTACAACCATTATGAAATGTATGCTATAGGCCTACACAAGTTTTTGACATTTTAGAATGCAACTAATACAAAGATAATCCGCTGGTCCAACCTAAAATAACAGCATTTCTTTCCAAATTTTATTCAGGAAACGCTTACAACTATGGGCAAGGGCCCTCCCATTAAGTATGTAAGCACCAAGGGGGGAGAGGGGGTTCTGGGATTTGAAAAAATATATATACGTTCCTGTACAAATCCTGTACAATGCGCATTTTGGCCCTGGAGGGAGGGGGGTCTGAAATGTGCGTAGGTACTAAATGGAAGACCCCAAAACCAACAAACCTACAGATTTATTGGACAGACCTACTCCTGAATACCTCTCTATTACAGGTTTCTGTCCTGAGTGACCTCAGTGACCTTGACCTTGGCACAAGGTCAAAATCTCAATCAAAATATGTCCACCACCTGTGTGCATGGTTGATCAAAATTTGGTACTGATGTGATGAAAACTTTTCAAGTTATCAACAATTAAGTGATTTACCCTTATAATTTGTATAAATTCCATGGTCCTCTTGAATATCTCACTATTTCAGGTTTTTGTCCTGGTTACCATGGTAACAATGTCATTAAAGTTCTTGAAACCAATTTGAAATGTAAGCTATAGGCCTACACAAGTTTTTACCATCTAGGAATAATATGTTAGTTAAGAATATATACCTGTATCTAAGGCTTTATTGGGGTACTATGACTCATTTTAGTCAAATTTCCATATTTGACCTTCCAAACAGTGACCTTGACCTAGGGTCAAGGTCAAAATTTTGAAATCAAAACAAGTCTACCACGCATGTGCATGTTTGATAAAAATTTGGTACTAATAAGATGAAAACTTTTCAAGTTATTAACAAATAAGTGATTTACCCTTATAATTTTTTAAAATTCCACGGTACTGCTGAAAACCTCACTTTTTCAGGTTTTTGTCCTGGTTACCATGGTAACAATGTCATTAAAATTATTGCATCCATTTTGAAATGTAACCTATAGGCCTACAGAAGTTTTTTATATCTTAAAATAATATATGAAGTTAGAATATATATCTGTAACTAAGGCTTAATTGTGGTACTCTAACTCATTTTAGTCAAATTTCCATATTTGACCTTCCAAACAGTGACCTTGACCTAGGGTCAAGGTCAAAACTTCAAAATTAAAATAAGTCCACCTCACATGTGCATGTTTGATAAAAATTTGGTACTGATACGATGAAAACTTTTCAAGTTATTAACAATTAAGTGATTTACCCTTATAATTTGTCAAAAATCCACGGTAACCATGGAAACAGGGTGAAAAATCCAAAATCCAGCTTGGGAACAAGCATATTCAGATTCAGCAGGTCCAAATTGTCTAAAATAGCCTTGTTCCCAACTTTTACTCAAAAATGCCGCCTGAATTGTTTTAGAGGCCTCTTTTCAAGAAATCCGACTAGACTATAAGGCCTTTTTCTCTGTAAAACTTTAGATTTCATGTAGGCTCTATAAAATTGATCCTTCAAGACATTTTCTGGCCTCCCCTCTGACTTATATATGAAATTCTAGACAAAGTGTCTGCCACCAGATTATTTTTTTGTGCTGATGTAATAAGGGACTAAGCGAATTTGATAAATTTTGCATATCCAAAATAACTCTCTCAGCCATGCCATACAGGTTGGGTTTGAGCTCACCCCTTTTTTGATCCTATAGAATACCTATGTATCATCTGTGAAAACATTTACACTGCAATTTTTCAATTCATTTAACCAAGTCTTTAAGAATAGCCGATTTTTATGACTTTTAAATTATTATTAGAACTTCTTATAAGTTAAATATTCTTCTGCAATATTCATTTCCTTCTGTGACTACATCGGCACAATGAGATAACAAACCCCCTAAACTTTCGAGTTCTTTCTTAGGAATTGTAGCTTTTTCAGAATATTTACCTAATAAGCTTTTGAGCTTGTCTAGCTTATCTGATGGTAGTCTGAGTTCCATTTCAATAGAATCTATATCTAAACCAAGATATCTGCATATGAGATGGTGGGGTCACCTTACTCCATTATATATAGAAACCTAAACATCTTAAGGTCTGTATTACCCCCGGGTATTACCAATCTTTGAGTGTACTCAGTATGTAGTAGCGACAACAACGAAATCACCTAGATAGTTTACTACTTGTAAATTATACAAGTCTGTTAAAATACTGTGAACAAACTCTAATATCTGGTTGAAGTACATTGGGCCTAAGCAAAGGCCAAATGCTAACCTATTATCTTGGATATAGACTTCTTCACCATTAATTTCCCATCTAAGGCCCATGTATTTTTTATGACCTGGGTATATGGGTACTGCCCGGTAGGCTGATCCTATATCTACTACAGCCATGTAGTCACCCCTTTTTAACATTGATAGAACATTTTCAACACTTTTTTACTTGAATTCTTTAATTATATCATCACAAAAATTATTTACAGAGATGTTTTGTGGCATACTACAGTCTGTAATTGGTCCCACCCCGCTGTAAGGTTTTGGAACTGCCCCCAGACTATGAATGCAATTTGGCTTTTTTATAACTCTCTTTAGATAGCCCTCCGACATCTCTTTATGAATTATCTTGTTCATTTTCTCAAAATTTGAATCTTTGTATACGAACTTGTAGTTGCTGCAATCACAAATTAGTTTTGTACTGATTGCTCTATCAATTTTGAAACCATCTGTTACGGCGTTTATCATGGGTCTGAATCTTTCTTTACATTCTCCCGATCCAAGTGATAATATATAATGAAAGTGACAATGCTTTGAGTGGTGCTAATGCATCATCAATAAAGAATTTGCACTGGCAGATGCCAAGTGCACTGTCCTCACGAACCTGGACTACTTTGCCCTCCGACAAGGTGACCGTAAATAAGATTTTTTCAGCAAAATTTTCATATTTACACTTTTCAAGTGAATTCCTAAATAAATCTACTACTGGCTTGTCCGTGGTGATCTCGTCGACACAAATATCACTATTATGAACATGGATTTTGGTGAAATCCTTACCATTTTCACAAAAATGAACCTTGCAAGTTGAATTTTAAACTCTCCGTATCTGCCTATGTACTTTTGCCCCCATTATCTGTGACGTCATCAATTCTCATACCGGCATTCGCCGAGCAAAGAAGGTCAGGAGGATTAGCTCGAGGGCCGTTCGCCCACTATCTATATCCCCCGGGTATGCATACCCAGGGTATGCAGCACTATAGTAGAGGCAACAGCCAATCAGAGGCAAGGCAGTGCCTAGATGGGTATGTCAATGTATCCCACCACTACAAAAACATAGTCCATCTATAAGGAGCCTACTAAACGGATTTTAAGTAATCAGAGCAACATAGAATAATTAATTATAGAGTTTGTAGCTTAGAAAAAGTGGAAAACCATGAAATTTATATGAGTAAAGATGCATTCTAATAGAAAAAATGTTGTATGGATGGGGTATGGGGGTTAGAATACCCGGGGTATGGAGGATAGAATACCCAGGGTATGGAGGGGTTATGGGGTTATGATGGGGTAATACTACCAGTAGTGGGTATATATATATATATATATATACATATATATATATACATATATATACATATATATATATTTAATATACCCAGGGTATGGAGGGGGTAGTGTACCCAGGGTATGGAGGGGGTAGTGTACCCATGGTATTGAGGGGTAGTATACCCAGGGTATGGAGGATATAGTGTACCCAGGGTATGGAGGGGGTAGTGTACCCAGGGTATGGAGGAGTAATATACCCAGGGTATGGAGGGGTAGTATACCTAGGGTATGGAGGGGTAGTATACCCAGGGTATGGAGGGTAGTATACCCAGGGTATGGAGGGGTAGTATACCCAGGGTATGGAGGATGGTGTGCCTAGGGTATGGAGTTCCAGAATGGAGCCAGGTAGCGCCTTGGGGAGCTGCCTTGAGTTACTATACACCCTTCTTTTTAAAGGTGGCACCCCCTCTTGGCAGAAATGTGAACCCTAGTGAGGGGAGTGCAGTCTGCAGCACTGGTCACTTGGCTTGGAGCAGAGTTGATTGAGGATTGGTGCCTATTTAGATAGTCAAGGGTCTGTATTTGTTAGTAGTGTATAGAATGTATGTGTGGGGGAGGGGTGGGAGAGGGGTGGGAGAGGGGTTAGTTGTGGTTGTTCACACCAGTTCAGTTCCACAGCCCAGGACCCCTAAACACCCACCCAAGCTGAGGTGCAAAACAATCCCTGTTGAGTACCTGTAATTGACTTGTGCTAAGAATTGACCTCCTTTCAACATAAATGTCAAGTAAGGCTGAAAAATTCCTTAATGTATCTAAACTAAATCTTTTATCATAAAATTATGTTATTTGTAGCTATGAACAAATGTTTTTACATACCAATATGAGTGCTAAAAATGACACTTTTGCTTTCTTTTGAGTGTATTGATGAGATTTAGAAAAAAAGTTCAAAATGATCCCACTGTTAGTCTATATGCAGTGCAGTGACTGCAGAGTGGTGGGCTCCTGCCACCTTGATCTGGTGGCCAGTAGGTCCCCTCTGCGCAGGGTCATAAGAAGGGTGTATACCCTGGGTTTTAACAGATTATATCCTGGGTCTTAAGTTGAAATTTAACTATACCCAGGGTCTTTGGTGAGTGTACCTTGGGTTCACTTCCAAAAAGCGAGCCCTATACCCTTATGCTGGCATGCCCTTCCTCTACTATATACTGTACACTACACCGCATACCCCTTCCATACCCTGGGTATACTACCCCTCCATACCCTGGGTATACTACCCCTCCATACCCTGGGTATACTACCCCTTCCATACCCTGGGTATACTACCCCTTCCATACCCTGGGTATACTACCCCTTCCATACCCTGGGTATACTACCCCTTCCATACCCTGGGTATACTACCCCTCCATACCCTGGGTATACTGCCCCTTACATACCCGCTCTATACTACCCCTCCATACCCTGGGTATACTACCCTTCCATACCCTGGGTATACTACCCCTTCCATACCCTGGGTATACTATCCCCTCCATACCCTGGATACACTACCCCCTAATAACCCCTCCAATGAACAACCCCTCCATGGCCTCTACATGACCCATATAACCTCTAAATAGTAAAACCCCCTGGGTATTCAACCCATTTTTATCTGTTCTGTACCCTGGGTATCTAACCCACCTCTAGAATGCCAACATGTCACTGCTGTGCGTAGGAAAATATCCAAATGAAATACTTGCTTCTGATTGGCTGCTCGAGATGTACACCCTGGGTATGCATACCCGGGGGATATAGATAGTGGGCGAACGGCCCACGAGCGGAGGATTACAGCAGACATTTGTGGAGGCGCATTTTGATGCATTTCATTTGCATCAACAACAAATAACCTAATTACATGGTTAGTTTCAACATCGGGACAACCCTGGATTACCGTATTGGGCTCAGAGTGATGTAGTTTCACTGTAGGAGGAGGATTACTACGGTCTCGAAAGACTAGACACGACTGGTTTGCTAACCCTTGGGGGTGACGTCATCGTTCTCAGATAACACAAGTTTCCTCCGTTACGCAGTTTAACTCTCACATTGATGGGCAAACCAGATTTTAATTCCCCCTCCTATTTTTGGTCCTTCTTAGACCCTTTACAATAGCAATCTTTCCAAGGGTGGCCATGAACCATGTTGCTCTTTCTCTGCCATCCCTGATGTGAATCGTATCGAAATCATATTTTTTTGCCGTCCCCCTGCTGGGGTTACGACAAGATTTGTTGTCTTTGAAGATGCTTTTCCCTGTGCTAGCTTTAAAAGTAACCCCTAAGCGGTTAGCCCACTCCCTGACTGCTTTGTCATACTTGCTGAACGTCTCGAAGGCATACATCTTTTGTGTATCCTATTCGGTTGTTACTTTTAGATGCTTTACAACTGGTGGTGGGTCTGATTTTTCGACAGTTAAATTCTCAATAGTCTTAACACCCAGAAGAAGTACATCTTCTATGCTTTTAGGATCCTCACCCTTAGCAAAATATTTTTTCTGCACACATTTCTTTGTGGTCCTTTTGCCTTCCTCAGGGGAGCTGTCGATAGAGGAGGCGCTGCTACTGGTGGATGGAGATCTGTGTGACGGGGTCTTCTTAATCGCCTGTCTCTCAGGGTTTGACGTCCTCCCATCCTGAAGAGCTGCCCTCATCAGATGACGGTTGGGCCGTCGCGTTGGCTATCGCCTTGCTTCTCCCAGCCGTCACAGCCTCCACTTAGATGCTAGCATTTTCAGACATTCTCTCAACCATATTCTACAACTTGTCAATCCACATTCCCTGTTGCTTGAACATCTGCTCTCCCTTTAGATGTATCTGGGATACATCTGAGATGCTGCTCCTGTATCTTCACACCAGCATTAGGTCGTGCCGCTTGACACTTTTACCCGTAGGAGCCACATGCCTTAGACCACATTTATGGCAAAGATTAAACCCTGCCATTCTCCAAAAGCTTGTGAAACTAATAAAGTGCGTAACCGTCCTCTCACAAGGTGAGTAGAAACCTTTCTACTGTAAATAACCACTAGCCTCAGCCAGTTGCACCTTCAACGATGTGAGCAGGTTGGTGGTGTGGGAGCAACTGAAATCAAACAGTTATACCCCCAATTTATATAGTCACATGTCAACGGATCCACATAGTCACGGTGATAGAATGGATATGTCACCTCCCTGCTCCCGGAAATAACAATTTTAAGGTATCGGAACCCAAAATATTACATAGTAATATTTTAACTAACCACACTCATTTACATTAAACTTTCTGCTATAAAGGTAGGATGTTATGGTTAGATATGTAGATAACAATACAACTGTTTGAATGGAAAGTAGGAGTTATAATTCTTACAGTACAGGGGCGGATCCAGGGGGTCCTGATCCCCCCTTTTGGTGGGGACTCAAACTTGCCTTAAAGAAAAAAAATGTCGCGCGTGTATGCGTAAATGCACATCATTTTAGTATTTACCTTATATGTGGTCCCCCCTTTTCGAAATCCTCTGTCTGCCCTTGCAGTAATTTGTTGTTTTTTTTCCATCTAGAATCCTTTTAAGCACATAATTCACATACATATAATGATGTTTACTGCACTTCTCTTCCTCATGAGAGTAAATGTACTTGAAATGTAGATGACATTAGAGATTTTTCAAGGTATGCAATTTTACATAATATAATATTTAGGTGGTTTAAATGGTTGACGGTGTAAAATCAGTGTAAAGAGTGTAACAGGCTTACAATGTAAAAGGCACTTATTTTGAAAAACCTATATATAAAGTAAAAGTGTTAAAATCAACATGCATATTTTCGTTGACATTTGTGATAAAACCAAAGTCTGAATCATTAACAATAACTCACTTTAGATCCTGTCACTATATAGTGAAGCTTAACTTTAAGTTACCTTGACTTGATTAGCAAAAAGACTGATTGTTCTTGAACTATTTAATCAATTTAAGACATCTTGGTATCACTTTGTAGCTATTAGTCTGTATTTTGAGGATATTTTCCTTTCCAATAATTTGGAACATTCAAAATGGCACTTAAAATTAAATTTTGTCAAAATTCTCATTTTTACTTATTTACAACAAGAAAATACTAAATACAATGCCCAAAAGGTAATTTTATGAGGATTCTGATGAAATTCCTTCTAGAAAACTAAATTTGTAATTCAATTATGTAAGTAGTATGTAGGAGGGGGTGGTGCATTGCAAGTGGCTTTAAATGGGTCAGCCAGAAGTCTAGTCTGTCGTAGTCAAACCCACTGTTTCCCAAAGGGAGTCTGTACACCAGCAACCATTTTAGGTGGAAATTCCCACCTAAATCCCAGCATGCTTTGCAGCCGCTGGTTTATGGCAGGGAGGATCCATAAACCAGTCAGCCGGCCAAGAACCATCAAAGGGATTCCCCATGCCATTTATAGAGGGCCAATAAAAGAATTCCTTGCAAATTCTAATTGACCAATAAAAGCCATGGACTGTTGTGGGTGTACGGACCTATTACGTAAAAGCTAAGTAGGTCAGGGACGGACTACCAGAAGTCCTGAGTGAACCGGAAGTCAAAAAAAGTTCAAAGTTTGATCTAAGGATTGAAAAGCTAGGTCATGATGACCAACTTCATTTCCATATCACATGACATGATTTGCATATTTGGCCACACTCCCTTTTCCCCTCACCCCTCTCGTAGACCCTGTCTAAATATAGATTGTGGGGGGGGGGGGGGGCGGAATCTCAGTCCACCCACTATGTGAGTTTAAGAAGGTGTCCTTGTTGAAAACCCAATGTCCCAGCGATGCAATATCTAAACTACGTGTGTGTGGAAGGCCCTGCTACCACTGGTATTAATCTCTATTGGTCTCCTAATTATGTAAAAGTGTCCTTAAGGATAGCATTATATGAACACAGACAAGGTCTGTGGTAAACGGTTGGTAACTGAGGTCCCGATGACCGAAGGAGGATAGAGTCATGACCACCCCTTTGTAGTGTGAGTGAAACAGTAACTAAAACTTGGAAAAAACCGGAAGTAGGCTGATGGCTGTGTATCCAGATGAAAGTTAAAACATTACGGAAAATGTTTTAAAAGTAACCCAAGTATCTATTATTTTTAAATGAATTGATGCATATTTTGACAGAAAAGCTTCCTCAGCAGCATGTAACACATTTCCCATTTACTTCGACATTTTGAAAAAGAAAATGATCGAAATACCGCCTATTCTCATCTCCTCTGAAGATTTCTTGGAGAAAAGGACTATTGTGAAGATTTTCAGTGGTTCCCAATGGATATTCCTTCAGCTGGCATTAAACCAATATAACAGCACTGTGCAAAATATTTCATACCTATGAGAGAGGGACATGGCTCATCCATTACCGGGAATAGTACAGTTTACTTTTCAAATATGGGTGAATTAACTTTCCTCTTTGGTAATTCTCTTCATTCCTTATCATGAATAGCTGTATAACTTATGTCGAATAATAAGTCACAAATGTTATTGAATGTTAATGCGGTCTACTGTGTTTGGGAGGTGTATTTGCACTTTGTTGGGATTACTTCCCATATGAAGTTTCCTTCACGTCCAAAACTGCAGCAACTTTGATATCTAAAGGCTAAAGCCTGTATTCCACATACCGATTTTGCTGCCGATTTTGAAAAATCGGCAGTGGGAATAAAGTTCAAATAATTATAGGTATGTAATACATCAGTAGAAAGCTTTTGGAATTATCTTTTGAATGGTATATGAGATGTAAGGCCTTATCTCATAATCTCAGAGAATACAAATACAAAATTGGCAGTATCAAAGAGCGGTATGTGGAATAGAGGCTTACATAACATAAATTTTTATTATTTCTTCACCAAACATATTTTGTTTCTCTACAGTAGGATTTTGCAAAAAAGAGTATGTTTGTTGTTTTTAGAGGTGTACTGGAACATATGAACTTTCTAAACCAAGACCAAGTAGAGAAAAGTGAAAAGTCTGATACAGATTTGAAATATATTGGGACAATTTGGGTGTGTATGATTTTGAAAAAAACGAAAACGAAAATCCACGATTTTTTTTGTGTCTAAAATCCCATCATAGAAAATGGAGCTATCGTAGGTAACTTTTTATGGACGCAATTTTTCGTAGTTTTTCTTGGTGGCCTCCCCAGATTGGGTCTCGGGTAGATGCTCTTACCAGGGCATCGCCTAGGTTTTTATTCTGACAGAGCCCAATATAATTTTGGAATCTAGGATAGTGCGTGTGGTTTTGAACCGGCCTAGGAGTTACCAGTTTTCCCCTATGATTTCTGCTAGGGGAGGGTTTTAGGGTTGTGGGTGGGGATGCAGTAAAATACATCACCCATTTCAGTCCTGGGTAAAGGGCCTCTGGTCTTTGTTCAAAAGGGTTTCCCTGTCCATTTGAGATGCCTTTGTGAGCAATTGTTTAATGAGGTGTTTAGGATAACCTCGTCATACAAAATAGTGCTGAGCATTGAGGAGTTTTGGAAAAAGTTGGTTTCAAATGTGCAGATGCGTTTTAACTGGAGGAACTGGGAATAAGGGATTCCTTGTGACTGTCAGTCAGTTTGCAATAAAGGGCGGTTGATAGGGAGCCCAATGCAGCCTTTTTAATGGTAAGATCCGAAAAGTTAACTTCCTCAGTGGAAGTTTCCACAGTGAATTTAATAGTGGAGTGTTAGGAATTTAGGTGAGTGATAAAATTATCTAGTGATTCCTCCCAATAAGTCCAAATGAAGAAGATATCATCAATGAATCTCTTCCATAATAAGGGCTGAACTTTATATGAATAAACATATTTTTCTTCAAACACCCCCATAAAAAGGTTAGCAAAGGATAGGGCAACTTAAGTACCCATGGCTGTGCCGCCTATTTGTAAGAAGTGTTTCTTGTCAAGGTTGAAATTATTTAGAGTTAGTACTAATTGTAACAAGTTTGTACACAAACATCCCTTATGAGGAAGGCATCATGGCAGTCCTCAAGGCTCTGCAGACCCATAGAAACCCCTTTGACAACCCTACAAACAAATCTATTTGTGATTTATTAAGGTTTGTACCAAAGTGTCATAACTTCCAATTTGATAACAAACAGTATCTACAAACAGGAGGGACTGTCATGGGGACCAAACTAGCCTCATCATATGCAAACATCTTCATGGGATGGTTTGAAACAGAATTTGTACCTACCTACAAACTAAAACCATTAATCTGGAAAAGGTTCATTGATGACATCTTCATCAATTTGTTGAATATTTGAATCAACAATATAACAGAATCGAATTCACTCTGGAATACTCAACCAAAAGTGTCAACTTTCTTGACACTACCATGTTCACAAATAACACTGAAAAATTACAAAACTACTGAATTTGCTTGAACATGTTCAACCCAAGACAAAACCTGATATAGCGGAAAATGCTACAGACCACACCGAACAAAACACCCCCAACACAGAAAAGTTCTATTTGATTGTAACATACAATCCCTTGAATCCTCCTATCAAGGATGTAGTAACTGAAAACTGGAATCTACTTTTAAAATGAAAAACCACTCGCCATGTAACGAGTGCAGATATAATCTTTGGTCTGCGTGACAATCAGAACTTGTCCGATATATTAAATAAATTATTATAATAAATAATTTAATTTAATTTAGTAAATAATCCAATTTCTGATAGAACACCATACCACCAAAATCGTTGAACCATATTTGTCATTTTCTAAGAAGAGATAACATCTTTTCTTAAACATCTTAATAAGGTAGGTTTTTATTTGTTTTTCACGTAACAATTCTTTTTTATATTTCTTTACATTTTTGATATCGAAAGAAAAAAGGAAATTAGTCTTACTAACTCATCTTTATCAGGTGATAGATAGAGGCAGGTGTAGATGTCATTGATTTATAATGTCTTTTGGGTTGGATGGCAGCTGTTGGTTGTCTGTGGCAAAAGTTGCTGGCAGCAAAGGTTCCAGCAACTTTTGCTGTAAATTTACAGCACTCTTTGTACTGTAAATTTACAGCAGGATGTACTGGATGATCCTACAGCAAAATATGCTGTAAATCTACAGCAGTAAATTTACAGTACTTGCTGTATTTTTACAGTGTGCTAAATCGAACATTTTAACACTTGATCTTTATTTATTTCCTTTCCAAAATCCAACTGAATGTTGAAAAAAGGTTTGATTCTAACCTCAAACCAATGTCATTTGGATGAGGGATGTATTTATGCAAAGTGTATTAGCAAATACATGCATGGAATGATGTTACGATGAGGGACTGCCAATCTAACACAGACCTATGAAGGCAATTTGCTACCAAAAAGGTGTCTATATCAGATGATTATCTCTGTATCTTGAAATTATTAAGACAGAGTAGGGATATCTATTATGTGATATATTAGATAAATATTTGGATCTCTTCATCATATATAATTTTAATGAAATATAGATAATTCATCTTTAGATATAGTTTTAAGATAAAAACTGCCAACATTTTACTGATGATGAGTATTTGCCCCACCTGGTGGAGAATAAATGTACAGAAAAAGTACTGTAAAATTTCAAAGTTGCTGTATTTGAGTAAGTTTACAGTACTAGCACTGTAATTTAACAGTGGATATTGCTGCATAATTTCAGACAGAAAAAAGTGCTGTAAATGTACTGCAAGAACTGCTGTAAATTAAAAACAACTTTTTACAGTGTGGTTAATCATTATGTCAAACACATTCACCACAAAAGGTCATTAACGAAAAGATTTAAGATTCTGCGTAACTGTCATCAACTGCAACGGGAAAATAATCAAACTCACATGAGTTATAGAAAGTAAACACAATTGACACTGATCATTAGTGGGATTGAGACTTAAAGATTGCTCGCATGTAAATATCTATGGATGGAAGGAATAACTCGGGTAGACAAGTTCATGCGAGCGACTGAATTGGCAAATTAAAGAAGAAATCTACCCATTTTCTTTATCAAATTTAAATCTCACGTTTTATTTGTACTGGGCTACCCCTAAGTTATTTTTGTAGTTGCTGTTGTTTGTAGCTATTTTAGTGTATAATCACTTCACTGAAGTTTGCATGTCTAACTACATTAACAAGTGAATGACTAAGAATGACGGGCTTAGGGACAGACAAGACAGAAGCGGCAAGTTGGCTAATAACTTTTATTTATCCCCTTTTGTAAGGTAAGGGGAAATAATAAAATTGAGATAATGATAAAATTGTAGATTTGGTAATTTAAAATGTAATAGTTATATATAATTACTAGCCAAGAAGCCAAGGAGTTAGTAAGCCACTTACGATTGGGAAGGAGGTGAAGATGGATGGACAGCGGTAATAAGAGTTCTATTAACTCTGGATTGAGAGTCTGAGTGGACATAATTATGTGCGATAAGCCTGAGAGGACCAGGCCGCCGAGCTCTGGAGGTCCAACTCTGAGTGGCCGGCGTGGAAGGCTGTAGTAGTAGCCGTCCTACGCAGGCTATGGAGCGAATAGTCCGCTGGGTCAATGCCCTGGGCATGTATGGCCTCCCGTAGGCGAGCGGTCACATGAGTAACCAGGACCGGGGTAGCGTCTCTGTAGCGGAAGGCGGGCGTAGTTAGAGAGCCCGGGGGTGAGTGGATTAACATGTCTGTGTAGAGGGTAACGGGGCAAGTAAGTGGGTCACCCGTAGCATGAAGTACCACCTCTCTACGTTGGTTGTTGGCGTTCATATTTTTGGCGTGCTTAATTCGGAGCACTAGCCGTCCTTGGCTGATCCAAATGTCATTCGTGGTGAGTTGTCGTGTGTAATCAAACTGGGAGGCCAAGTGTATTAGAATCTCACTCTGACGCAAGCCAGTAAAGTGCAAGGCTGCCACAATGAGCCTGAACATGGCTGAGTATGGCTGCCGGGCCATGTATTTCAGAACCTGGTAAAGGACATGGGGTTGTATGCGCGGACGCTGTCTGGGTGTGTGTGATTTGTCCCGAACCAGGGCATCTAGTGCCAACTTGACTCTGTGATGGTACCATGAAGAGTTGTCATAAGCGCAGTCCGCTGCGTACCTTCGGAGGAGAGCCATGTAATTTATGGTAGTCGCAGGGGCGAAGAAGCGCTCTGCCAAGTACTCCACGAAAATACATATCTGCTGGGGCGATGGGGCCGCTGGGGGGACCTTAAACAGGTTACAGTAGTTAATGTAGTGTCGCACTGCTGTCTTGTAGTTGGCATTTGTTCCCAGTGCACGCGCCTGGCGTTGTCGAAGAGCTGCTCGGGCTACGTAGGGTTGCTGCCAGCCTGCAAGAGTTAGACGGGGGATATGTCATTAATACAGCTAGTGTCGGGAATACACCTTTCATAGTTGTTGTGGTTGACTAGGTCGCAGGTACTCTGAAAGTTCTTATAAGAGTTAAATGTGCAACTAAGGATGTCTGCTGCTTGGTTGTGTTCACCTGCAATATCAATAAATATCATATTAATATGCAGTTTTGCTTGAAGAAACCACAATTTACGGGCGGTGTCAAGAAGCACTAGGTTATGACCCCGCCCTGTCGCAAAGACCTGTACTGCAGGTTTATTGTTGCATCGTATGACGACCATAGAGGCCCTGTTGCTATGATTAAGTAGAGTGTTGCAGGCCAGGAGGACATTCATCCCCTCGATCTCGGTTATGTGATAATCCTGCTGGACCTGCGGTGCTACTGTGGCTGCGTAGGCTTTTCTGCCATCCGTCACCCCCACTCCCCTCATGCATGCGTCGGTGTATATGGTTGCCGATACTCGTTCCGCCGGAATGTATGCGACCCCATTCCACTCCTTGAGGTAGTTTATGAACCAGTTTAGGTCGGCCAGGATGTTGTCCCCCACGGTGTAGTGTGCTACTGGGGGACCTCTTATAGCTTCCAGAAGTCTCGCTGCAAAGAGTCGGGCTGGGCAACGCATTTTGCGACATGTACAATGCGGCGAATCACCGATTGCAATTGGCGACGGGAGACGGTCTTAAGCCTTTTAACTCTCTTGACCTCCTTAAGGGTCTGGCTAACCTTCTCTTGTGGGATAGAGAGTGTCATCTGACGTGTGTCGATCTGTATCCCCAGGAATGTCACCCTATGGGATGGCGGTTGGGATTTTCCGGGCGCTTCTGGCAGACCCAAGTCCTTAAACAAGGCTCTTACCAGGTCGTATTGGTAGTAGGCAGTAACAGGGTCCGGTGCAACAACGATCAAGTCGTCGAGGTACATGTATGACCGTACACCATGCTCCGCCAGGACTCGCGTGATAAAGTTGGCGGCGCGCTGGAAATACAACGACGAGAGTTTTGAGCTGAATGGCATAGCCGTGTCCAAATAATGGACATCTACGGCAGTGTCGTCCGACCAGGTAACGTTAAGAAGGGGCCAGTCAACGGGACAGGCCCGGAAGTTTTTGTATGCTCTATGAACGTCGATGGTGAAGAGTGTAACTCCATTGCTCATCCGTTTAATTCCTTCCACAACGGCCTGGACCGTAGGGAGGGAGTGGTTATAATTTTTTCCCATCGCACAATTTTTCTTTATGTATGCGTTAATGGACGTATCACTGGGGTAGGACAGATCGGTAATTATCCATCGCTTACCAGGGTCCCCCTTCGGACGTGTCATTAACGGGGATGAGTGATGCCACTGAACAAATAGCGGTTCGGGATAGGGGCCGACCATGGCCCCATGGGCTAGTTCTTGGTCCAAAAAGTCCCTTACATGGTCCGGATAATTGACGGCTGATGCATGATTTGTAGGGGCGAGTGAGGGAGCCAGGGGTCCATTATAACCGAGTGGGAAGCCGAATTCAATAAACCGTATCAGTTCCGCCTCCCCTAGGGACCCATCTGTTCTATCTTTCCAGGCCTGAATATTAATGTCCGTCTTCAGCGGTATACGCATGGACAGACAATTTGGAAGGCCTGTCTGCTTGGTAGGTGTCGCGTATATTCTGAGGGACATTTTCATTCATGTCTGGCCAATTCTCTCGCCTGTACTGTGCGAGGTCTTCTGGAGCTAAGTTAAAATCCGTAGGGTGATCTACATTACACCATTCAGCAATAGCCAGGAAGTCTAATTGGTTACTCAAGTGAGGATCGATAATTACCTCTTCCCAACAATGTGGGTCCGGCCGGAGGTGAACCTGGCCCGCACTCGTGAAGTCGCCGGGCCAGTCTGCGCTGAGTTGTCGTCGGTGTGAGGAGGGGAGAGGGGCCGGGAGGGCGGCCGCGTCGTCTACGTGGGCGGCCGGGCTGCCTCGGCAGGTGTGGGGCGGGAGGCTCACCCCCCGCGCATGGGCCACCACGTCCCGGTCCGCGTCGAGTGAAGCGCCGTCACCGTGACTGTTGTTGTAGTCGTCGGCTGGTGCGTAATTTACAGGTAAATGGGGCCACCGGGCCTTCGCCCTCCCATGCTCAGGGGAGGCGCCGCCGGTGACCGGTTTGATGGGGGTGTGGGTGGTATGGCAGTCGTCTCGGAGCAGAGCAGGGTTGTCCTGGTTGTTGTCCCGGATAGCCACACGTACTTCAACACCACACTCTTGCTCCAATGTAGGTTTAGACTGGCACTCACGGCTCTCCCGGCAGCCGGTCGAAACCTCTGCTGTCGGGGGCGGGCCTTGGGGGGGTTGTGTAATAGCAGTCGTAAAGACGTTGCGCTGCTGTTGCTGCTGTCGTCTCTGGTATTGGGACTGGGTGTGCTGGACGGGGGCCTGTTGCTGGGGCGTGTAGAACGGCTGGCGCTGTATGTTCATCTGCTGCTGCTGCCCATTGTGCTGGCGTGCGATCCTTTCCTGCCTGGATAGGCCCAGTTTGTTCTCACACTGTATCACGTTGTGAGGGTTTCTCTGATTATTAGCTGTGAAGCACCAGGCGCACGCATGGAAGAACGTAATACCTGACTCATCATGTGTTGCCCGATGTCTACATCTCCTAGCATTAAACTCAGAGCATACCACTGTTTTGATCGATTGGGCATTGGCTGAACTCGAGGCTACCATGCCGGGGTTTACAGGGGCAATTGACAGCCTCATACGGTTGTACTGGATGTCGGCGGTAGAGTGCCAGTCGATGTCCCCCCGTACATTGTCCCATGGGCGCAACGTGGCGTCACACGCCACCTGACTCAGGTGCTCGATTATTTCGGCCATTGTTCTTGGGTGCCGGCGCGGGGGTCTCTTAGCATGTTAGTGAAACCTGCTACATATTGGACAAAAGATAGTTTCTCGCGCTGGGCAACTTTATCTTTCGTGGTATTTATTCCCGGGCCGTCCGCGAACATGTATGGGTGGGGCAATAATTGGTTTACAAAGAAGCCTTTAACTGCATTCATGTCCTTACCCTGGTGTGCCTGGAATGGTGGGTCGGCCCAACACAGCTCCTGTTCAAAGTCCAGGTACCTAAACGGCGCCGAATGTGAGTGTTCATGGCGTCGGTGCGGGGTACTCGTGCGTGACGCAGCCTTCTGTCCGTCCAATAATTTGTCCAATTTACCACTTATACAACATATACCGTTTTCTAGAGAGTTGACCCTATGTGACAGGTCGGCTGTACGGGTAGAGATTGATCCTTTGTCTCCGTCCTCGGACATGGCGTACGACCGCGTGACATTTGTGGCCGATGGTGCGTAGCTACGTGTCCGGTTGGACCGGTGGGTTCTCTGTGCCGGAGTAACCCTAGAATCCTCCATATTCCCGGTTTCTCTCGTACTAGTTGTGTGAGATTCCTTTCTTCTAAACGTACGGTCCCGGGGTGTGCTCATTTTAAAAAGTTCTCTGGACTTCTCAGTAAAAGCCAAGTTTTGGCCGTCCAAGAAACGTGTAAGCAGGTCGGGTGTTAGAAGAAAAGTGCGGGAAATAGGTAATGTCCTGTATGTTGGCACGTGACCGGTGAAGTGATCAGAGAGGAGGAGAGGCCCCAGAAGGGGGTAGCAGAGGGCGTCCCGCCGCCCGCCATTCCGTCCAAAGACAAACATGGTCAACATTAACTTTGCAGACACATTTATATATAAGGTAACTGCTGGTATCTCAGCCCCATCTAAATTATCAAGTAAACCTTAATGACACCTACACTTAGAGGGAGGAGCCCGTGAAATTCATGACATTTGTATTGGCTGATGTTACTGCTTTGAATGCCTTAGGGGCCCTGTCAGCGTGAACTAGATTTTTTATATTCAGAGTTGCATAATCCATATAAATTACTATTTTAACATTTTTGTTGCAGTCAAGGACAATGATTTGGAATTAGAAGTGTGTGTGTAAAATCTAAGATGATCTAATATAGGAGGGTTTCTTTCTATTTTACAAACCAGACATTGAAAGAAATCTGATGAATAACTTAAAGTATGGGAAGGTACACACACCCTTTTCATCAAAAACCATTTGAGATTGTGGAGTAGAGAAGTGTAATGGTATGGTGCAACTACCGACAACAGGTTGCCTTAATTTTTTCGGGGTGCCATGAGCATCCAAATCTATGAAGTTTTCCAACAACTAAATTTTTGACCCCCCCCCCCCTCCCCGAACCCGACTTTCAAATGCTGATTGGCCATGGGGTAGGTAAAATGGCCAAATTTGGAATGAAGCATCTATTCTCTTGTCCTTAATATTTTGCCACTCAGGTGTGACACCTTTGGGGCTGTTGAATATTCCAAGAAGACCTTCAAGCTAACGACCCTACACTAGACACCGATGGGGCATGTGCCTGTGGCCCGTGTTCAACACTCGAAGGGGAACTTCTGCTTTAATAAATGTGTTAATAACAATACTGATTAAGGAACTTACTTTGATTTTGTCCAATGCAGGCATAGGTAACACGTTAGCCTTATGCATTTCCATCAAGAATGGTTCATCAATACCTAGAATATTTAAAAAGGTACTGTTTATTTTTAAGACAAAATAAAGCTTATATCGTGACTAATTGATAATGTCTAAAGTACATACATACCAACATGTCATTACCAAAATTATTTACGACAGTGTGATAATTTACTGAAGCTCAGTTGGCATTTGACCACGACTATACTGCATAATTCCAACATTGTATGACTGTAGAAGAAGGCTTACGCAATTTCTTGTTAAGTAATGATATTTTGGATTGAAGTATTTTGTCAATTCTATCCTCGGTCAGCAGTCCTGAAAAAAAAGACAATAAACTTTCCATAAAACCTGGCTGATTATTTTCTGCAATAACGAGAAATGTATTGAAGAATTTATGGATATTCCTTGTCTATGAACAGTTATTATTGAACTTTTTTTTTCAATACAGGAAACTTTGTTCTACCATCGTAGAATTCTAATTTATAAGGACAGGGGAATCCCACGATTACAACATGGAAAGGGGAATATTGAAAAGGTCAGAATCAATTGGATTCCTACGTAGAATGCACATAAATTTGCATTTTATTTGCTGTGAGCACTTTAAAACATAATAACGTTATAGTAACAAGCAGTCAAGTGCTGTCACTTTAATTTGACTGAATTGTAATGGAGGTCAATCGAGCCATTTTTTACAATCACAAACACAAAAGGAAAATTTCCGCACATTTTTTTTGTTGGTTTTATGTTAAACAAGTCATGATAAAGTCAACAATAATACAAAGGATAGTTTAGCAACTGTATTACATTTTGGTGTGAGGTCCTCAATAGTGGCCCCGTCTAGGAGAATCTCTTTTGCCGTTTTCGGGATGTTTATGAATGACGTCACGAAAACGGTCAGATGCGTCATAACTGTCTCTTTTGCGGTTTTTGTGACGTCATTTATAAACAAAGAGGCTGTGACATCCCGAAAACGGCAAAAGGGATGGACGCGTCATAACGAAACTCATAGACGTCGCCACTATTGAGGGTGTCAAGAAAGTCTGGTAGGCGGTGGTCAGGCTTACGTATCTTTGTATAGCTACAATATTTTTGATAGAGTTAAATTTAGAGATTGATAAAGCAGGCCCGTATCCAGAACTTTTCATGGGGGGGGGGCGGGGGTGACCATTTCCCGAAAGTGGACTTTCTAGAGGTAAAATAACTTAATTAAAGCTAAGGTATTGTCCATCGGTTGTGAAGGTTAGGGGCTCTACCCCTTAGCCGAGCAGCATCATATTCATAGCCAGAGACGTATCTTGCCATGTTTTTTAGAACATAATCTCGAATCTGGCATGCTCATAAAATTCAGGGAGCCATAAAAAATAAGAGATAATTACAGGGATAGCAGAGGGCCGGCAGAGGCAGGGATGTATCTTTCAGGCAAAAGAGGGGGGTGGTGAACTATATTATACACCCATAGAACAATAATTTATAGGGGCAATAATTTGGAATCTAACCTTATTGCTACCAGGGTTGGATCCATGAATTGTTTAGGGTGACCAATATTTGAAAAATGTGATAGTAATAATTTAATATGAATAAAAATTATATGGTAGCATAGCTGCCCATAGGCTAGGTATAGGGGGGGTTCCACCTCTCATTGTGGGGGTATGGGGTATAGTCACTGGGGATGGGACGGACTTGTTACTTTGGGCCACCATATAGAACTAGTCGCAGGCATTTAGTTGCAATGTGGGGACCCGTGTCTTTAGGATATTTAAATTTATTTTGTTCTAAAAATTTGAATATTTCGTCTTTTCTGTTTATAATGCCACTTACTGACCAACACTCTGTGCATGGTGCAACTGGAATAGGGTTTTAAGATGAAATGCATCCAAAATAAAGTATATATATAAACATTAAAACGATGACTTTGCAGGTTGTACAGATCATCTAAAGTAAAAGTGTGGATGCTGCACCAAACCCAACGAAGGAGTTATCTCATACAACACATGCTAATTTTTGTATTGGTGTAAAATGATTTCAGGAACTTGAAATGAAATAGATTTCAATGACCAAGGAAAACGTATTACAAATCATACTGCAACACCCATCATCAATATCAGATATTGTAATTGTATAAAGTAACCTTTGAAAACTACTTCAAGTTAAAAGTACTTACTTTCTTTTGGCTTCCCTTTCAAGGATCTAATATGATCTGCTGCAATGTAATTTAGAAAAAGATCCTAAATTATAAAAGGATACTTATTTGTAACTTCTTACCTTGTAATTATATACCATATATCTTTTTAGAGAATGATTAGCCTTTTTGTCTCACAGTTTACATTCCTGTTCAGTTAAAGTCTTATTCTATTTTCCGCCATGCATGAGGTATTTTGACCTCAGTGCAATAATAGGAAGATTAATATGTTGGTTTAATATTCAAATAGAATCAGGACATATTTGATGAGTTATTATCAACGTTATACTAGTGTAGTGGAATACGGCCTTTAGAGGCATTGACTTTGTGCCGGATCAGTCCTATATAGGCCTAGTGCTTATGTATGCATGTTGGGGGAGGGGGGCTGTATCCCCATTTCTATTTATATCTGTTACACTAGACAGTTTATGGAACATCCTGAATGAATTGACCTTTCACGGAAGCAAACAAAGAATAATAAATGTGTATATTGTTTAAGTTCCAACCAAGATTTAAAGATAAAACAGCAGCATGGGAATAGTTTGAATGGTCTATACCTCACCTTTTTTGTCGCCTTTCCTTTTTGTGAAGACCGATTCTTTTTCTTTCTGTTTGCCAACAGTTGGGACACTGCAGGTAATTTCAGTTCCTGCTGATTATGAATATTAACAAAAACTGAAATTGGTGACATTGGTAACTCTTTGCAACCCAATCTAGCAAAAGCCAGTTGGTATCATTCCTGCTGTTTCCATTCTTCAATGATTTTATCAAAAATTTACTTACCTGTCGAAACATGTCGATTCAGCCAATCACTCACTAAATTTTCAACTTATACTGTCGTCAAGTTGGATGTTCATCTACACTTCACACAATTCATTAAACTGTGCCAAGAATATATTATCCAATACTTCTACATGTAATATTGTGTCTGCAAACCTTTATAAATAGATAATTTGAAACAATTTTGAAATAAAATCCTAAAAGTCCACATTAAATTGCATCTGGCACTGCCGTGAAAGCTTCAGAAAGTTTAAAAATTGTACATAATAGATGTTGTTTCCTTTCACCTCACACCTTGTAATTCCCTATATTTTCAACATCACAAGCTACATAAGTCGTTCTAGTGTATTTGATTACCAAAATTATCTGATATTCATAACCACACACACAAATATAATGTTTATCTGCATGTACAGCAGTATAGAGAACAATAAAAACCCATTTGTGTTTTGTAGTGTAATCTAGTGTTTTAATATGGCTTGAATCTGGGCAAAAAGGTGGTTTTCAGAACTTTTATTTTTAGCAATCAAAACTGAATCACTTTTGATTGGTCCTTATTACACTAGCATATAACATATCAAAATTATCCTTATAGCATATCCTTTTTGAAAATGAAGGTTGCACTAACAATTGGAATGATTAAAAAATAATTCTATAGTCCTTAATATTGAATGTCAAACATTTTCAGCAACTTTCTATAAAAATGTAGGTCCCATTTAGTTCTATAGAATGAAAACGTTCCATTCAGGTTATCATCTGTTGCTTCCTTAAAACAGGTAAATTCTTAGCTTTAAATTCACAATGTACCCTTGCTAGTCACCAACGAGTTTACAATAGTTAATATCAATTTTCTAAGGACTATAATACTAATTCTTTTGCACTGGACTTCAGTGCAATATTAATGTACATGGACACTGATTTAAAAAATAATGATGGCTAGTTTTTTATAATGTTAATTTTCAAATAATGATACAATTTAGGAAGATTTGTATACTAAAGCCATGAGTTTTGAGGAGGAAGGATCATACATACGTTTACAACATAACGCCATGAGTTTTGTTGACATATTACCCAGCATGCATCCTGTTTTAAGCCCCATACCCACTAAACAGCTTTTACAGAATCAGCCAACGGATTGACACTAAAATCGGCTGACCCTACTAGAAGAGTCGGCCGATTTTAGTGTCGACTCATATCAAACACATACATTCATTATTGTATACTGACAGACAACCTTAAGAGTCAGCCAATTCTCCTAATTACCCGTTGCCCGTCGCAGGTAAAATCGCCTAGTGGGTATGGGGCTTTGGGCTAACCCCCAGGCAAAACTCACAAAACTGGCTATTTGTGGTTGGGAGAATTAAGTCAGTTATCAATTTCTACAATAAAAATATTGAAGATTTTTAAGAATATCTATCAACGAGTTGTCCCGCCGTGCTAATAATATGTAATAATAATAATAAGTGATTATAAGTGATAAGACAACAAGCGGGTGGTTGGGCGGCCAGTTCCCTGGCAGTAACATTATATGTTTATTACTACCAACATAGGGAACAAACAACGGGCAAAAGAAAAAATTTCCTTTGTGGGAACGTGTGAGAGAGTCCGTTCAGTCCAGAAGTCCAGCGCCCACTGACAGGGGAGTGTGGTGTAGGTCCCGCAGTGAGGGGTGCAGACAGTGGCCCCTACTGAGAGGCAGCTGCAACACATATCCCCCACCAACTGTCATGCAGGTGGCGCCTCTTCTGGTCCTTCATTGATACTTTGATAGGCCTGGCCTGCCTATCATCCCATCAACGAGTTGTCCCGCCGTGCTAATAATATGTAATAATAATAATAAGTGATTATAAGTGATAAGACAACAAGCGGGTGGTTGGGCGGCCAGTTCCCTGGCAGTAACATTATATGTTTATTACTACCAACATAAGGAACAAACAACGGCCAAACCGCCCAACCGCAGGCTCAAGTTCCATAATATCTCTATGGCCATATGTCTTAGTTCAACCAACATCTTCGTGGAATACTGACTTGCACATCCTCTTATCCAAGTCCAGTCTAGCTTGCCAAGACCGAGACAAGTACTGAAGGACGGCCATACTAGACCAGTCCCCCATGTCCCTGATCTGGAGTAAGGAGAACCCAGCCTCCGACAAGGCTGTAGCACCTCCCCTACGAAGGGAATGAGTTGACATCTTAGACAGTTTCAGTTCACGAGACACACCAGTTAACCTGTCAGAGAACCATTTATAAGAACCTCTAATTAGTTCATCTCCCTTCCGATAGGAAATAACCTGGCTTGAAAAGGATTCATATCGAACAAGTGTAAACAGTAACTTAAAGAAACGACAAACACAAAATATTGAATTAGGCATAATAACGAAAGGGATAGTAAGGACCCTCTCCTTGAATGAAATAGTTTTGGATCGACAAACGCGGACTACCAAACCCCAGTCTTCCAAACTAACATCTGAAAGAAGTAAAGCTAACTCTGGCTCTACCACATTCGATCTCCTAAGTAAACCTCTGAAACATAACAAAATTGCTAACCAAAAAGCAACATCTTCAGAACGGTCCATGTCTAAACATGAAAAAATAAGACGAAGCTCTGGTACTGACACAGGATGAGCCTGGGCCCTAGTGTCCCCGAGACTACGACGGATACCTTTCAAAGTCATTTGTATTTGAAAAGATGAAGGGTCTACATGCGGAACGTCATTTACTTTGTGAAGCAGCCACACCGCTGACAGATAATTAATAATGGTTACATAAGACCTTGATTCCGCTAGGTAGGCTAAGTAAAGAAGAATAGTATCCATATCTGCTGGGAGAGGTTCCCTCTCATAATCGGAGCAGAATCCCAAATATATCTTCCACTGGCTGATCCTAGTAGAATGAGATGAAGGAGCTAACTAATTCCTTTGGTAACGACCAAGGGCCCAACGAAGGTCATCCACTCCTGAAAACAACAAAGGCCATTCGTTAGGGACAGGGGTGGAATAGACTGGGATTTGTCTGAAAGACAACGGGACAGGTAATCGGGAATAAAATTAACCTCAGTCGGTATATGCCGAGCTACCAAATGAAAGTTATACACGAAAGAGACCCAAAATATCTCCCGAATCCAGAACATACAGTCTGAGCTAGTGCTCCTACCAGAGTTTACCATATGCATCACCTGGGTGTTATCAGTACGTAGAATCACCTTCTTCCCAGACCAATGGGAACCCCAGCGTTTGGAAGCTATCACCACTGGCCATAACTCTAGAATGTTAATGTTCATGTCATCAGTGTAATCCCTGGGAGCCTCTGACCAATGATGGTCAAAAGAGTCCACAACCTCCGGAGGCCTACCTTTCCACGAACCTATGAACCAGTCCTTCCCCCATGTACCACCAAACCCTGACATGGACGAATCTGTTGCAAACTCATTATCGACTACTACTTCAGGTCGGATAACCTTGGCCGAACCATTGAAAATTTCTAACAAGTTGTGCCACCATTCTAAATCCGGTTGATACCACAGTGGTAGATGAACGGGACGAACACTATCGGGAAGGTACTTGATAAGATTTAACAATCTACGAGAGAATGTCCTACCTCCCCGAACCACCGTGCTGGCACGCGATAAATGGCCAGCAAGAACTTGAAGTTGTCTCTTAGTAGCATAAATCTTGGATCTGAATTCAGATACTAGTGACTTTAAGGCAGCTAGCTTCCTAGCGGGCAAACGGAACTCCATTTTAACACTATCCAACTCAATACCCAAATAAGTCAAACTAGTCGTGGGACTTACTACCTTGTTCCAAGCAATACTAAAGCCTAGACTGCGCAGCACTTGAATCAGAACATGCAATTTTTCTGCACACAAATCACGAGACTCAGCAACTACCAAGAAATCATCTAAGTCACCATAGACTCCATCATAGCCCCTTTTGTTCATACAACGAACGATAAACTCAGTAAGCCTAGAAAAAATGTAGGGGGCACATTTAAGGCCAAAACAGAGACAATTATCTTGAAAGTATCTCTGCTGTTCCTCCCATTCCCACATGAATCCTTGATGAGTCCTGTCCTTGGGAGCTACATGAACCGTTCTGTACGCTGACTGCAAATCTAAGACTGCAAAATAACAACCTTCTGTCATATAAGAAGATACATCGTCCAATTTGGTAAAAGTAAAATCACTACATGTAGTACTCATGAAGTTATTTATACTGGAACCCTCAGGCCTACGACAATCGGTGATTGGGCGCAACTTACCGTTACTTTTCCTGATTGCGCCCAAAGAATGAACACAACGAGGCCTGTCCGCTACCAAAGACACTTTACCATGTACGAGCTCACTAGCTATAGTAGTATCCATCTGACTCTTAAACTCAGGGTCTAAAATAGAATGATAATTTGAACAAAAATATGAACCAGAGAAACCGGTATCCACAATGTCAAAACCATTACTAACACCCGAGAATATATATTCTGCATTTTCATCGACCCCCGAAGGATGTGAAAAACACTCTTGGTAGAAACTACAAGGGTTTAATTGTATAGGAATACCACCTACAAAATGCACACTTGAACAGTTGTCCTCACCACAAGGCCTTGAGTAAGTAACTCCGTGAATATATATACTAGTATATGAAGATGGACTATTCACATCATACAAAAAACACCTGCTATCTGAAGCGTCAAGATAATCAGGGATGTTAGACGAAGAATCTACAGTAGAGTTAGGATCGAACTCACATGAATTCCCAACTAACAATTCATGACGACGGGTACTATGAGCAATATCAACGGGATCTGCTAAGTCAGGAATGCCTAAATCACCATAAGTACTCTGAAGCTCTATTTTGCCTACAGGAATATCACATGGAAACAAAGAAGGGACAGTTTCAACATCTTGAATAGTTTCATGATCTACCAAAACGCAAGACACATCCCTATCCAAGGTCGGGCTAGAACCTGGAAGGGCAGACAACTGAAAAGAAAGGAAAAGAGAACGATCACATTCAAGACCGTCGCGACATAAGCGGGGTCCGAGTCCCCCTTCATCAGTGTTAGTACAAAAGCCCGAATCATCATTGGGGGATGCCGACACATCGAAGACGGCACCCTCCATACCGAACATGGCCCCAGCAGTGGGAACGACCACTGAGGCTGCCGAATCCTATTTGACTTGTTTCGAACTCCCTGCACCCTGGGCCTTGGAGGGACAATCAGAAGCTTTGTGATCCCCAGAACAACTCGAGCACACATGTTTGAATTTACATGGAGAAGCCTTACAAGTCTTCCCCTCATTCCAAGCCCAACAGCTCCCGAATTTCGAAGAACGAGTAACCTTTTTCTTAGCGACCTGGGAAGTTGACTGACCAGAGGAAGCAGACTTTAGAGAATCAAACCCTAACCATCTATGGGTCAAATCGTGATCCCCGTAAATGAAAACTGATGGACCAAAGAACTCCGCCCGCTCCCGCATTTCTGTGTCATAGCCTATCAAAGAAGACTGACTGTAGACTTTTGACTTTTCCATAAGGAACCGGATATGCTTAACGTAACCCGTGGCATCAACCCCCTGTCGTAACATTGACTCTAACAAACTCAAACTGGCTGTGATAGTGTCCTCTATCTCATATGAACTTCTAAGTCGAAGATGGTCAACTTACGTTTCCCAGTGGAGCATGAAGGTTTCGGGGGGTGCTGATGGTCTACTTCACAACGGTACGGCACATGAGCAGAGTATTGCTGAGAAGCCCCGGGAAGCAAGTACGGAGGCAAGTATGGATTGGCAGGCGTCGTCCCAGCCCCAGCCGACCCAACCGTACCCTGCTTGACACCCAGCCATGCTGTCGTAGGTCCGGACCCGGACGGGTTGATGACCGAAGTTGCAGAATCAGCAGCCGGAGGAACAGCTGGTAGAAATGGAGACGTCCACGAAGCCCTGGGTAAAGAAACAGGAGGGGCAGTATACACAGTTGGGGAAGGAAAGAATCCTTGTTGAGGAAACCCTTGAGGTGTTGGACCCCCCCTGTCAAATACCACCCCTGTGTTAACCGGCACTGCAGCAGCAGGCGCGCCGGCCGCTTGGTCACGGCTGGTTACACCGGCGTCATTAGGTACAGTAGTAGTGGGCAACGGTTTCGAAGCAATTTTCAAGTCTAACAATTGTGCCATCATTCGTTCAATTTGTGACTGACTGGACTCTAGTAATCTTCTACTCTGCACACTTTCGTCAATAAGTTGCTTAATGAGACTATTATCTTCAATGTTAATCGCAGAACCGTCACTCAACGAGCGCGGTTTTGCAGACAATTTACGGCCCTCTCGGGGGTCAATATCTTCTGGAAGCAACTCCGGTAAATACAAATTATACTCAGCAGACGAAATGCCCAACTCAACACATTTACCAACCGCAGCTTTCATGTATTCGCAGCGCGTGTTGCATGGTCTTTTGTGTCTCCGCATGCAGCCGGTACAATCTGCAAACGCCATGTCCGTGTATGGGAACGTGTGAGAGAGTCCGTTCAGTCCAGAAGTCCAGCGCCCACTGACAGGGGAGTGTGGTGTAGGTCCCGCAGTGAGGGGTGCAGACAGTGGCCCCTACTGAGAGGCAGCTGCAACACATATCCCCCACCAACTGTCATGCAGGTGGCGCCTCTTCTGGTCCTTCATTGATACTTTGATAGGCCTGGCCTGCCTATCATCCCATCATTGGATCATATTTATGGTGTTGAGAGGCCTAATTCTTATTAATCATTAGAATCAGGTAGCATATTGAGGAATTAGAGCATACAGTTTTGTAATGATAAGAAGTGTTTATGTTACCAGTTGTGCCAGATATAATAATACTTATAAATGTAAACCGTTGCACAAATTAAGACACAACTGCAATTAGTTAGAAAACTAATGTATGCATGTAGAAATAAAATGTTCTGTGGTGCAAGTAATTAGAATAATTATCACAATCTGATGGTTGCAAAAGATTAATGAGAGGCTTTTAATATTGGCTTAGTTTTGAATTAGCAAAATAGGTTACAAACGGCGCATGTAATATATATATACACATAATATTATACTAATACTTGAGTAACTTGATCATCCTAACTTGAGTAATGCAAGAGAGGACGCACACATTCTCGTTTATAAATGTGTGGAAAACATTTTTAATTATAGATATATTGCTTTTCTGATGCTTCAAAATGTATTATTTCATTTCCTAAATGTTTGTGCAAAGTATGTCCTCACACTACCTAATTTCACTGATCTCAACATTACTGATGCCTTCTGAACATCAGTGATGCCTCTAATGATATTAGTTTTTAAACTTGTTTAAAAGTTTGTATGCTAACTGAATTGGCTAAAGTATGCATTCGTTGTCTAATCATTTCACATATATTTGTAAACTAAATATGTTTCACCTCTATTGCATCAATCAGGTAACTCATAATAGACATCTGTAGCCCAATCCTTTTATAATTTTATCACAAAACTAATTCTTCTTGCAATATAACAATAACCATGTTATTATTTAAAATCTATTGATGAATAATTCCATCATTGTCTGGGTGTCTCTATGTACAGTTGTTTACTTATGGGTGTTGACGTACTGAACTATAGAGGTTAATTATCTGTTATTCGTAGTATGCTTTAGTAGTTGTAATTAAGTCGTAGATAATAACTAGCTCCATACGCAGTCTCCTCCCTGTCGACTGCTGTTGTCCAATACATGATCATAGTTCCCACATCATGTAAGACTTGAACACTCGCGTGAAAGGATATTGTTGTTTATTATATCGTGTATAGTCGTTCTGTGACAAGAACTCAATTGACCATGATCAGTCCCGAGGTAGGAATCCCCTCAAACACATTCTGCCAACGCTCCCGCACTCTTACACAATTTCTATGCCTCAATCCAGAACCAAGACTGCAGGTTAAAGGTCCAACCTTTCCTGGATGTTACTCACACAGCGTTACAGTGAACTCTGGCTGGCTGAGAGCTATTTTAGAGTGGTACGTCACACCGTGACTCCTCCCCCATTTCACTACTGTCAAAGTGAAACACAGCTTACACGTGTGCTTCTAAAGCTCACGCCTTACTGCCTAAACATGGACTGGCCACCCGCGTCAATACAGTACAAACTTTACTATTTTTGCAAACTAAATGTTTTTTGGTGAATTATGGTAACTAAATGGTTTTAAAAATGGAAATGTATTCACTTACATCTAACAGTATAAAAACCTGTTTCCTGACATCATACAAATACTTGTCTAAAATCTGTGATGCAGATTTCAGAAAAGGATGTAGTAGTCAAAAGATTTTATTCATTTCTTTATCATTTTTGGTTGATTATCTTGCATTTGTAAACTTATTTATGTTTCTGTACATGGCGTGTATTAATAAACTAAATGTCTCTTTCACAATGGTAAACGAAATATGATGTTGTGATACCCTACATATATAATTGTGGGAGGTGGCTTGTGACATAACCATTCTGGAACCATTGTTCCTCAGGTCGTTGACACCTCACTATTTGACTAACGGTTATATTTCAGCTGCTCATGCCACTAAACATACATAAGACCATACATACAATGAGATTTATAAACTAACTAATATTGCTGTCAATAGTAGGTACAATGATACTAATATCATTTTACCAAATTTATTGTTATAGATATTTACATAAATTCCCATAATAAACAATGCCAAAGGTAATTTTCTTATTAAGAGAAAAGTGTTTTCACAAATGGTAAAAGAAGGACATTTCATTCTCTAACTACTTCTATAGATAATTATAAACTTTGACAAAAATAATTATGTAAGAGATTTGACTGGTCAATAAAATGAGGCTGAACACAGCCAAGTACCTTTGAGGTCTACCAGGATGCTCATGTTGCAATTGTTTAACAAATGTATAATTGGGGCAATACAATAATTATTGATAATCAAGTTCCTATGCTTAAACCAAATAAATATCATAAAAAAATAAGTGGTAAATCAACATTTGTGAGTATAGGCTTTTAAAAATATATTACAAATTAGCTTACAAATACAAACTATGTAAAGAAGCATTTGTTAATATTCAATTCAATAATAAGTAATCCGAATTATGGCAGGAAATGTCCTGTCTTCTCCAACGAACTGTAAATGGAATCCATTTCATACCCATTTCCCAGTAAACTTAACTAGTAGAATATCACAAAAGGTGTAACAATGATGTTTATGTTTTAATTTCAATGTTATTTTTAAATACAAATATTTTATATTCAGTTTACAAATATGTGTTAAATCATTTACACATAAATACAAGCTTATAAGTTAATATGTAAATTCACAATTTGACTAACTCTCTAAATAGATTGAGTGAGTGAGTGCTGAATGTTTTACATAGTAAACCCTTCTACCAAATTGCCCACTTGAAACAAAGCACTGCAGTGACACATCACTTCAATCAGCTGGACCACCAGAAACTAAACAACGTGAAAATACACATCCTAGACTTCATTCACCATGGTCTAAACAATGACAACTCAGGAGAGATCAGACCGTGGAAGGAATTTGACTGGATACACAGGATAATCAACCAGATTCCACTTGGACTAAGCAGCATTTTGTGGTTAGGGTTTTGTGGTTAAGGATTCTGGATTTAAATAAAATAGTAATGTAACTGTATGATAATCTCAATTAGATATTTGTACATGTATTTACAAGTTCTAACCTTGTTTGCTTTTAATGTTTTTATGGAGATGGACAGTAGCAAGCTAAGTTAAGCAAATTACAAATGGGCACCCATGCAAACACAGACAATAATGGAAAAAACGTATTTTTGAGTGGGATGTCACATTATGTATTGTGGGTAATTGAATCTGGCACATATTGTACCAAAGAATGTGGATTTTGTCATGTTGACATCACTTTCAGAATAATCTCATTTAATTTAGTACTTATATATGCCTCTTACATACCTAAATATATTCATCGTAACATCAGGTATTCAAATGTGTGAGACTTTTTGACAATTCTTCTGCTATTCACTCATCTATAGCAAGTAATCACATGTTATCTCATCCTTAAGAGATTTGGCAATGCCATGGTAAGCCTTAACCATGGGCTAAACCACCCCTAACTTAAGTCTAAAGGAGGGTTAGCAAATGTGTGGTTAGCAGAAAAAAAGTGCATTGGTTACTGTTACGAAAATATGGCTACATTTGCCTTGGTTAGCCTAACCACGAATTTTGATGACATTGGTTAATTACTAAGATATGGAACCTGGGGGTTTGGATTGGTGCCAAAAATATAGGGGTGGTAACGTTTCAGCTGGTACCCCATAATCTTGTCCCTAGTGATGGCCCCTCTTGGGTTATGTGCTCTTGGTCCTCTCCTCCCCATTTTCATACCCTCGTGTCACTATCACCAATTTCATCTAAGTCCAGATTTCTCTTTATAGGTTAAGTTTGCTTCTCTAATCTTACTTCGCATACCTCTATCTCTATCTGACGTCTTCTAAGTCACCTCATGGTTCATTGCCAGGATAATGTCTATTCTATTCATCAATTATCCTTAATGGGGTCAAGCATTAGCCTGTTCTTCCCCCACCTTAAACACATATACAAATGTAGCGTACAATGATCTTCTTAGTGAATGAACATGGTCAATCAGAAATAACTAATACAATACAAGGACATTACAACTTGGACATTACATAAATGATAAAAATACAGACACAGTTGTTGCAATTTCAATTCACTTTTGGTTTAGCATGTCTTTTATGGTTCTCTTAAATTCAAGAGGACAAAAGATAGCTCTGCAATCTACGGGTAGGTTATTCCATAGTTTACATCCACGATAAAAAGGTCTTTTTTCTTTTTGAATTTCCGTAGCTGGTTCGAGCAGTTTGACCAAAGGGCCCTGGTGAATATGTGTATATCTAACAGGCACTTGTAGTGTTTAAGTATTATTTCTATCAATACTTCGTTTTATATATGCAAGAAGTTGATTGGCTCTTTTCCTTTTTAGGGATGGAACATTTGTTTGCTTACCTGCTGTATTCCACATACCAATTTTGATGCTGCCAATTTTGTATTTGTTTGATTTTCTCTTAGAATATCACATGTGACCTTTCATCCTCTATACCATTCAAAACAGAATTGTAAGACCTGTCTTTTGATGTATGACACATCCATATTTGACCTTTATTCCCACTACCAATTCTCAAAATCGGCAGCAAAATTGGAATGTGGAATACAGGCTTTATGATTGGTCTTTTCTTATATTTCTAGGATTATATATATTCAGACTGCAATGGAGTGCCCTGTTTTGTATTAGATCAAGTTCCTTCAAGTCAACTTGTGTACATGCAGTTAAAACATATTACCATAATCTAATACCGGTATAATCAAAGATTTAGTAATATTTAGTGCAGCTTCAATTGTAAGTAGATGTCTAAACGAACTACAAAGTTTCAGTTTATATTAAGCTTGTTTTTTTTAAAATCTTATTTACATATGGTTTAAAGGTACTTTGGGGTGTTTGGCTTAAATTCTTATTGGCAATTTGCTTCAAGTTTGTAGGAACTTTAGCTTCTATAGGGAGGAATATATATAAACAATATAAACAACTTTCACTGTTTCTAATCAAAGTTACAGCCTTATAAAGAATTTGATATCTACTATTGATTTCAATGGAAGATATCAGTTTTTTTCTATTTGAGAAATTTCTGGAATATTTAGCATTTGTCTCAGAGTAAGCATTTAAACCAAAAGGTTAAATATTCACCTTTGGTGAGAAAGATTACACTGAAAAATATTGATAGTTATTTTTCGATGAAATCAGTGCAGGAGGTTCAACATATCTTGCACTATGTACATGAGAGACATTGAAAGATTAATTTGGTCAATATTAGGGAACATTAAAAATCTTGCTACTTTCTTCATTTTTTTAAGGGAATTCCCCAAAATTGTGACATCACACGGTGAGGTAATGGGGAATCCCCTAGTATAGAATGTAGAAATTAAGGAATTTGCACTTTAAAAGCAAATACATATATTCGACCAGAGAAGGGCTATTATTGATGATAACACTGAATAATTTGTAATAAATCATGAACCAGGAATTCCCAAATCATATCTAGGTGGAATTCCCCTCATTATGACGTCACACTGTGAGTACTGAAAGGGCCAGAAATTAGGGAATTCCCTTATTTCATTTCATTTCCTTGATAGCTTACTCATACCTCAATATTTTCACTATATTTGTTTTGTAATGGTTTCACGATACTCGAATTAAGGTTTCTTCATAAAACATGACAATTTGAAAATGTATGTGCTAGGGACCCTTTAACTTTACTTCTCGTAGCATTACTTGAAATGTAAGAAGTTTAAAACAGCTTTAACAAAATATTGTTTTGTAGTTCTTAATCTAAGACCCAGGTGGTGGTGCTCTGAACAGGATATGCACCTATGTATGTGTTGTGCCCAAAATCTTTCCTTAATACTCACTGAGAATATACTTTGTTCAAACCACTTATGCAGGCTTGTTAAGTCTACCTGTATGTCAGCCAAACCGCAGATCAGTTTGACGTTCTATTGACTTATACACCACCAGATCATCTGCATATAGAAGAATTTTAGAATATAATAAATTATCTGAAATGTCATTTATGTACATCAAGAACAGCAGAGGGTCAAGGTTACTACCTTGGGGTACTCCATTTGTAATTTCTCTACGTGTAAATCTTATGTTATTTAAAAGAGTACTTTGTGTTCTATCAATTAAGTATTGTCAGATCCAGTTTATTACAAGGTTATTGCAGTTTCGTGTTCTAAGTTTATGCAGTAAGATCTGGTGGTCTGCAGTATCAAAAGCCTTTCTGAAATCCACATAAACAGCCACAGAGTCGCATATTTTATTATTAGTTTTATTATTGAGTGTTTAGGTCGAAATCCATTCCGAGATGGTAGTAATAAATTATTTTTATTGTGATGTTCTCAGGGAAAGGTAGGAGCTGGGATGAGCGAGTGACTCTTCCACGGTTTCCCTACAAAGATATTTGTACTCTTGCTGGTTCTCGTACAGGTCCCGCTCAATCTCTCGAAAGCAGGAGTGGGATGAATCATGCAAGTATTGGGAGGTATGTCTTTGGGACGTGTCTGAAATATCAGGTCCACTCACATGCAACGAAAATTCATTGGTTTGGCCTTATAGGAAACATGAAACAGTGGAGTAGCCACACCCAAGCAGATGATATAACCATCACTGCCATAGTAATATAATTAGAAACAGGGATCCTGATGGGCTTGGCCTTGATTACTGACCAATAGGTAAACAAAGGCTCAGTGACGTAGGGACAGGTGCTGGCTGCTGGAGCTTGGAATATAATACCGGGGAGTGAAGAGAGAGACACACAGAGACAGAGAGAGAGAGAGATCGGGGACTGTGGAACTGGTGTTGGTCAGGGCTGGTAGTGCTGTGTGCACCCAGCCTATAGGATCAGGCTATGGCTCTCCAGGCTATATCAGAAATGGTTGGTTGGTCATCATTGCAAGGCTATCACTAGGCTTTCCTATTAAGGAGGTAGGTAGGGAGATGCACACCATTGGTAATGGAGGCTCTCTTTTCCCTTTTATGTATTTAGGCATTTTGAGAACATAAAATTGATATTATCATGATTGACAAATAGAGGCATGTGAGGGGGCTTGGTGAGTTAAGAGAGATTCAACACCACGTGTGTCCTTGCATAGGTGGTGTGTGTAACCTTAAGTAAGTTAATGACCCCTGTGACCTTACACAAGCACTCGTCCAAGCCCGCTGTGAAGCCACAGGTTGGGGGAGTGGTTGTATGGTATGCGCATGGGGGTTGGCGGTGGGTGGAAAACAGTTTGTTACACTCACAGGTGGGGCATCAGGGCCTTTCATTTGGGATGGGTCAGCATGAGGCAGACATCGCAGCTTAGGCCGGGTCCAGGGACTGGGTCTTGAGCGGAACGTCTAGCAGCTGCTTCTGACTGACGATTCTAGGCTTAAAACGGGGACCATGTCCAAAAGTATTAAAAAGGTGGTAGTGTGTAGGCCGATGTTCCCATGTTTTCATCCCTAAAGCCAATGGTAGCCTGAGCTCATTGTGGTTGGTTCATCCGAGTCTATCCCTTGTGTTCTACTACCTTATTTCGTCTAAGTCTAACTTCACCTTTTTGACTAAACTTCGATCTAATCCTATCTCATGGACCTTTATCTAT
This sequence comes from Lepidonotus clava, assembly GCA_936440205.1. Taxonomy (NCBI): domain Eukaryota; kingdom Metazoa; phylum Annelida; class Polychaeta; order Phyllodocida; family Polynoidae; genus Lepidonotus; species Lepidonotus clava. The sequence goes on from OW387134.1 coordinate 4,807,778, forward strand.
AGCTGTCCTTTTCATGGTCCATTCCCAGGAAGAAAGGAGGTGTGAACACAGTGAGTACCAAGACAGGACTGTATATTTTCATGCAACTACTATCTTATACAGCCATAACCTGGCTCCTGATTGGTTACATCACGTGGTCACTTATTTTGCCGGGGTCACTTCCAGTCACCAATATATTGTGTATTACGACTTCGTGTTTCATAACTTGTGCATACACTTTCGTGCAGCTCGTACTGCACAAGCTCGTACTACACGATCTCTTGTACTTTGTGATCACGCCAAAACATATAACTTTAACCATAACCTATTGGTCTAAAATCTCCCAGCTCCCCAGCCACAACGGGCCTCTGATTGGCGAATCAATATCACGTGGTCACTTTGACCTCTAATGGGTTCTCTTATTTTCCCGTTCATTTCGACTCTCTTACTATTTGATTTTGTATACTCATGTTACTTGTACAATACAATTTCTTATACTCATGTTACTTTGTGATTACATTTTTGTATTAACATTTTATTCAATACCTTTACTAATTTGTTGCAACAAAGAACTGTTTGACCTTTTATTCATAATTCGGCCCTTAAGAACTCATACTAGAATCATGAATTGATCTATAAAAATTCATCACACTGCCATCAGCTGTCTGATAAAGTATTTACTGAAACTGTGGCCACTCTGAGTGCTCCACTATTGAAGTCGCATTAGTTGGACTGTACAGGACAACTTTGGGAGCACATTGGAAAAGGCTGACCCACAATTACCAACCACTACAAAGACTGGTTCGACTCCCCTAAAACCAGGAACCCTAAAACTGAGGCTAAATTACTCTTCAAGTTGCACCTAGATTGTATGTGTGTCAGTTACACATTCACGGTTGCTGCTTGAGAGAGTACATATGTTCCAAGTATTCATTTCAGGATCTGTAATCATCAGCCAAGAATCCATTAAAAAAATTAACAAACTAAAAGATCATAAGAACTTATATTTACCTGCAAAGCTGCTGCCTGATGATGCCTGGTTGACTTCGTTGGCCGTTTCTTCACTTTCTTTGTTTTCAGTTCCAGTTTTGGTGTCATTGGCTGCATGCAGATGATTGTGATCTGAGGAAATAAGGCAGTGAAAAAAATTCATCAAAAACCTTGTCTGGAATCCAGCACTTAAGAATTTTGTCACAATTTAGTGACTAAGATATGTCTATAGAACATCAAGATGTTTTTTTGATGGACATGTGACAAATTATCCCATAGAAAGATAACTTTTAATTGCAATTGAGCACCAATATGGCTGCCAGTCAGTCTTTGTTTACCATGACGTCATCTGCAAGACATCTATACTTTACATAAAAAAATCAAAGCAAAATGATTAAAGGTGCATTGGTGCATATGAGGGCATTTTGTTCAACATGTGTATTGCTGGAGAGGGGGTAAAAACCTTTTAAACAGAATAGTACCAGGTGACTGCTCTTGCCCAATTAACATCAATATTAGGTAAAGAAATAATATATCAACATTTCCACTGCTACAATGATATAACCGATGACATTGCGCTTGTTATTTATTCTGCCATGTATCTGTGACTGCTCCGGTTTGTATCCAATAAATGAAATAAAGAAGAAACATTTATTATGTAATTTGTTAGTCACATTTGTTAGGACGCTAAACCACAAATGGGTGCTATCCCACAAATACAGGCTAATTGTCACTTAACATCCATGTCAGGACGCTATCATGCAAATATTCACTAAACCACAAAGCACTTTGTCAGTTAGCAGCACCCATATGCTGCTAAGCTACAATCAAATGCTATCCAACAAGATGCTATCCTACCAATGGATGCTATCCTACAGATTTATGCTGAAAAATAGCAAACAAATTTGAAAGTTATTTCGTTGGGGTTTGGAAGAGAAGTGTACTGCAAACTCCTAGAGGATATAGGACTAACCTTTTTGAATTTTCAAACATATCATTTATTTAGGAAAATTAAATCACAGCTTCATTTTGCAATTTCTATTCTGTATCAAAAGAAATTTGAATATTGATAAACTATTAACAAAATAAATTCAAGAAGCAAAAATAAGACTTCAGTTGTTCAGCCCCTTGTCACTTCAGAGCAATGAAGGATAATAGATATAGATAAACAAATATTGTTTTATTTAGAATGATAACTCACTCATCTTAATTGATTCCCATTTGCAGGACATAAAACCTTTTTTTGTATACCTAGTTGTTACTTGTTGCACACAACCCTTTTTTCACAAATTCTATCAAGATCCTTTGAAGGTTAATATATATCACCTCTCATATAGTGATTACTAAAAATTGTCCCCTGAATCATCCCGCCCCACTGAGAAATGGTTTCTCATCCCCCCTTTCCCCCGAATAGAAAGCTAAAAACGTTTAGACAAAAATACACTGTCCATTTTATTGGACATTTTATTAAAAAAAAGATAATGAACTTAACGTTTTGGGGCATACTACATAAAAGACCTGACACCCCCTTTCAATCCTGCCGAAAAGGTAACTTTGCTGTATAATACTTTTATTATAGCTTTGTGCTGAGATGCTATCTCACAAATATTTGTGACTTAGCAGATCTGTTTGTAGCTTAGCAGTGTGTGGTGATGCTAAGTCACAAAAGGATGCTAAGCTACAAATATTTATGACTTAGTGTCTATTTTTGGAAAGATGCTATCCTTAAAATATTTTTGGTTTAGCGTCTGTTTGTAGCTTAGCATCCTGTGGCTATGCTATCCTGCAAAAAGCCACTAAACCACAAACATTTGTTGGATAGCATCTGTTTGTAGGATAGCGTCCTAACACATGTTCACCTTTGGATTGAATTTGTACCTTGGCCTATAGGCCATGGTCCAGTCTATCTAGCACTGGAAATAAATCACCTCATATTCAATAATATTATCTGTTTTACTTTGATATTTACCTGCAAAGCTGCTGCCTGATGATGCCTGGTTGACTTTGTTGGCCGTTTCTTCACTTTCTTTGTTTTCAGTTCCAGTTTTGGTGTCATTGGTTGCATGCAGATGATTGTTATCTGAGGAAATAAGGCAGTGAAATAAATTCATCAAAAACCTTGTCTGGAACCCAGAACCGAAGAATTCTGTTACAACTGTGTGATTCTGCCTGGTAATGGCATAGTGTTGTATGTCTGATGCCAGAATCAAATTGAACCACACACCCTTGATGAAATACAGTGTGCAGGTTCCCAGCCTGGTGATTATCTATTCAGTATAAAATATCATAAGAACTTACATTTACCTGCAAAGCTGCTACCTGATGATGCTTGGGTGAATGTACTGGTTATTTCTCGAGCTTCTTGGCTTTCAGTTCCAGGTTTGACATCTTTGGGTGGGTGCTTACGCTTATAACCTGAGGATATGAGGAGGTGAAAGTTGATTAATTAAACAGTAACCTTGTCCCTGAGCCAGCACCTCAGAGTTTATATTTCTGCCTAGTTATTGTGTTGTATGAATGAAAATTCAAACCAAGTTTTTACCTTAAGATATTTTAGAATAAGTTATGCATCAGAGTCTATTGTAATTTGCGGTCTGAAAAATCAGAAGTAAAATCCATAATTATGTATTTATCTTTAAACTAAACAAAATAAATCAATATCCCATACGTTGAAAATAGCTATTTATATTTCAAGAAATTAAAAAAGTAATTATTACTGAGGCAAATAAAGGAAATACAATGTATCATCTACTTACACAAGATGGAGGCAACAACAATTAAGAAAGAGCAAAGTATGACCACAACTACTATAATGCTAATCATGGCGTAAAATTCTGTTTTATCTGAAATACATAAGAAATGTTAATATTTACACTGAATGTTTACACTGAAGTTGGAATGAAAGTGTGTCACAAGAAGTGCTAACCGACAGAGGAATAGCAAAATATACTTTATATGTTAATTAATCAAGGTTATATTTGCAGAAATATATAATTGTTCCATTATTCATCACATCAAAATTACAGGAACATTTCTGGAGAAAATTTAGTTTGTATTAAAATATCGACATGCTTATGATTATAACATTGTAGGTGATGAAAATGAGAAATATGAAAATCATCGCCCCATTACTGTTTAAAAATGTATTTCTTTCTTTAAAATTGGAGAATAAAAGATAAATGTATGTAAATAATAGAAATGCTGAAAATTGGCAGAACTTTTGTAGAAAGTGTATTAGCAGTATAGCCAAATAATTTCAATTCATTCAATATCAAAACTTTATGCAGAGATTGTTAAATAATTTTCATGAAATTATTCAAAGAGTTAAGCTGAGTTTCCACTGAAAGACTTTCATGACCATGACCAATAGTTGTTCAGAAAGGAACAATTTCTTGATATACTGATATCTGAATGACTCTTGGACAGAAAGGTCAGGGAACAAAAGATTTAAATGGCAATCCCAGTGACAAACTACAGCAGAAATATAAATAGACCATGTCTTTCTGATATCATCAGTCAAAACAGCATTGAAATTGGATAAGCGGCATGTACTTCACCATCAAACCAAATTGTGATTCCTGTTTAGATTTCTGAAGGCTTAGCTACAGTATTTCATTTATTTTTAGAATGCTTTTGTGAAAGTGTTTTTTGACAAAACATCATGAAACTTCATATCCTACGTGGAGATACATTGTGTCACATTAAAGGATTTGATAGGGAATTATGTCTAATATAGTAAAATTGGCATGGCAACATTAGTTTGTATAGCAACCCCACCACAAGTCTAACAGCCCCTATTAATTTATTTATGGGGTATCTAATCTTACAAAAACCAGTTATACCATAAAAAAGAAGATGTAACAATATAAATTCAATGCTTAAGATTTAATGAATTGTTACTTGTTGCGTATCAACTAAAAGTTTTCATTCTATGTAGTATAGTTACCATTGGTTCTGCCTAGCAACAGCCTGTTGCTTAGTAACCAACCTCAGAATTTGTTTCTAAGCAACCAAGAAACATTGTTCAAGTTTTGTGTGAAGGATTTTCAGCATTCTGATAGTATTAATGATGTTTAAATGACTGGTTGCTGTGGTAATACCAAATCCTAAAAAGACTTGCTAGGGTAAAACAACAAGGTAAGAAGAAATTTGCTCACTATTATGTGAAACGTGGCGCAAAGAAATCAAACTCACATTAGGGGAACTTTCGCTACCTGAATATAATTTCGGCTTCATTTCATTAATCAATGCCCCTGAAACTTCTGACCTCGATAAGCCTCACATATTCAAACACCAAATGAAGAGATCATAGGGTATGATTGGCAGGACGTTTGGAACTGGTTGGAAGAGGTCTGTACCTGGGTGGCTGAGGGGAGGGTCACATGTGATGATAATTATAAGTTGGACTTGTTGAGACTGAAGCTCTCCCAGGTTCATTGTAAGTCCTCGGCTTTGGCCACAACCAACCACTTCCAGCACGGGGAGCCATTTATAGAGATGGTAGATTATTCATAATGAAGTCTGTTGTTGAGTTGGCGTAAGGCCTCATTGATGTAGTCCTGTACATCTTGAATCACTATGGCACCCCCTTTGTCGGCCGGTTTAATTATAATTGAGTGGTCCGATTGTAGATCCTTCAAAGCTGTGAGTTCCTCTGGTGACAAGTTTGAGGTGGGTGGATGAGTAGTAATATGGTTGGTGAAATTACCGATATACTGATATACAGGTCCTTACCGGGTGGAGGAGTCCATCCAGAGGACAGTGTAAGAGAAGAGTAGGTGTCCTGTGGAGGTCTAGGGTCAATGTTTTCGATGAAATGACGGGTAAGTCTGATCGGTAAGTCGAAAAGAAATTCATCCTTGAGGGTATGGCAGGGGTGGTTGAATGCAGGAGTGGAACAAAACATTAATCCTCTTGATCAAAGTTTGACAAGGTGGTTATTTAACGTCTTTAGACTGAGGTTGATGACGGAGATGTTCTCGGTACCTGTTAAAACTGGCGGCTTCTTGAAGTGGCGACCTTTCGTTTGGCCTTCTGTGTTGTTTCTGGATTCATCGTTATCTTGGACAACAGGTTGTTGATTTCCTTCATTTCGTCCTCTTTGCATGTTGTGCTTAAATCATCCAACAGTTTGGTCATGGTGTTGATCAGGGTGACCATTCTTTCATCCTAATACTCGTGGAGAATTTTGATTAAATTTGTAACAAATTCCAAATGAGCTGTCCCGCTTGAGTTTGAAGTCTGTGGATATCTCCGGTATCTGTGTAGTAACAATTGCCTGGAGACCCCTTGGTGACTTTCCTTGTCACAGTGTTGTTTCATTATATTGGCATGGTGACAGGCTTTTAGAATTCCTTTCTGAATCTTGTGTAAAGTGTGGTAGTAGACCAGGTTGGTATCTCTTAGGATAACCGGGCTGGTAATGTTCATGTTGGGTATTGGCAGTTGATGTTGACAGGTCGGGACTGCGCCTCTGTCGTTTGTCTTCCCTCTCAGGGTTCGTATCCTTGTCTGTCATGATCACGCTTAGCGACTTGTAATGGTCTGGTTGGGGAGGAAGGATCCACAGGATGCTAACAGTCAGAAAGTAGTGGTTCAGCTGGTGGTAGAGTTAGACTGTAAACACCCTGTCCTAACACTCCTCCATCAACGACCACCTAAGACTTCCAAATGCTTTCTACTGGACATTCCCTTTTCAGCCCTTTCAGCTGTTTCTAGGTACCAATTTTTTTTATTACGTTTATTGTCAACATTACATAATAAACATAGTCTTCCTGTTGATCACAAAGGTTATGAAAAGTAGATACGTGAAGATAAGGGTGAAAGCGGTAATGGTAGTGAGTGACGACGTTTGATGCAATGGTTTCTATGTCTAGCGCTCATATAGGTCCGTTTCATGCCAAATTCGTCTAGAAAGGCACTTTACCGATTGCTTGAACTTCACTTTAGTAACTGATTGTTGGATCTAGACTGGCAACCTATCCCAAAGGGAGACTCCTCTGGATATTGAACCTTTTAAAAATGTCTCGCATCTTCTTTTGGTTGTTTGGAATTTAACACGCTTTCTATTTCAAAGCCTGATGACTGGACAGACATGACATTGTGATATCTTTGAGGGATCATTACTCAACCTATACATTAGGGAACAATTATGCTCGGCTCGTCTATAGGTTAGTGTGGCTATGTTATATAGTTGGCCTATGTCATCTATGTCCAATTCTGGGTGTTGGTTATTATCTATTAGCCTATATAGCTAGTGGCTTTATTTTGCAGTGACTCCAGACGTAGACGTTTAACCCGTGGTCCAATGTCTGAGATAGTCAAAGTATGGCAGGATGGTTTGTTGATATATAGTCCTAGTCGTTTCTGCTTTTATGTACTTTCGCAACTTACTAAATTGGACAATTTTCCTAATTATCTTATTGCATTTTTTACAAAGAAATTTTTCAAACTTAAGTCGATTATCTATGTAGACCCCTAGGTAATTGTATTGTATTTCAATAGTTAATCCTAATGTCCTCTTTACTCTTACACTCATCCTTTCTTCCATAATGTTCCCTAACAGCCTTTCATTGCACTACTTCCTGACACCTGCATTTACCTGTATCAACTCCCCTCCTACATCAGGACTTACGAGTTAACTTCAGTTACAACAGCGTCCGCATGGGCGCCCCACCAACTTATCTTCTCATACAGTATATACGACGATAACACTAGCACCACCTGGCACTTTTTTACTGGAACACGAGCTTCACAGATTCACAACGTCTCCTTGCCATACTCAAGGGATTTATAATATTTAGAAGAATATACTTTAACTTCAGTGCAATCACACTAACATTTAGAATAATTTACATACCCCGTACATTAAGAGGACGTGTACTTTTCACCTTGAATTTTGCATCTTCCTTTGATGTAACGGTACATTCTATGTTTTTTCCATCATCCTCTTTTAACAGCAGGAATGTTTCATACTGAAAAATCAAGATACTTGCTTAGAGTCATTTTCTTAGCCATAATCTTATCTGTTCAGGGAATAATATTGCGAACAAAATACTCCCAATTTATGTCTAATGAAGATAGCTACAATTTCTTTTTTTGCATAATGTAGCTTGAAAGTTCTTTTTTTATGTTTTACTAATCTTAGAATAAATTTCACAAGACCTGGTTTCACTGGAAACCAAGTTCTTCATAATATCAGTAATTCTACGTTTTGACGTTTGAGAAACATTCCAGTTACCATGGCAACAAAATGTAAAATTGTAGGAAATTTGAAAGTTTCGTATAAAACTATACAAAATTTGATTTTTAGTCAAAATTTGGCTTTTTCAACATTTTTGGTCATTTTCTGTGTAAATATTGAAATAGACCTATAGAAGTGTTTGTTAATAGGCCCTGAAATTGCAGAGCTGGTATAATATTTTATAATACCTACACTAATATAACACTACTGATCGCCATAGATTTCCGTGATTGAAAGCACCAGGAGAAGGGAAAATTGATGAACAATAAAATATTTTACAGTTCTGTATAGGAAATGTACTGGGATCAAAACTAGTCTAACAATGACACTTATGAATGACACTTTTTGACGTTAGACTTACTTTACTTTTCCTCTTATCTATGTTGCTTTGTTTCCTCAGCTCAGGTTCTACCCCAGGTATTTTGATGGATATATTTAGGGATATCTTGATGTCCCGTGTTGGGGCATACACAACATAGCAAATGATCTTAGCTTCTTCTTTGGCCCAAAACCAGCTGAAGCTGTGCCAAATGCACAGTAGTTCTGGCTCTTCTAAAAAGGAAATATTTGAAAACCAGTATTCAGTGTACCTAGTTTTTGGCTAAACCAAGCGGGGGACAGCCCTCCTACCCAAAATTCCCTTGTATATATGTTTTACAGCAAACTGCTGTGTGAATCTGTAGAATTAGCACAGAACTTAAAAATTCTGATGATTAACCACGCTGCTATTGTCTTCTGTAATTTCTAGTTCTATGACTGATGCATTCTGATAAATGGTCTTTCCATTATCCATTTTGTATGCTCTAATTTATAAATTAATTTGCTAGAACATGAGTCCATCTGAATATATTTCAACTATTTCATGCACTACTCGTTCAAAAGATAACACTTTGGTTTTGTCTTCTGTGTAAATATTGAAGATAGACCTATAAAAGTGTTTGTTAATAGGCCCTGAATTTGCAGAGCTGGTATAATATTTAATAATACATACACTAATATATAACACTACTGATCGCCATAGATTTCCGTGATTGAAAGCACCAGGAGAAGGGAAAGTTGATGAACAATAAAATATTTTAGTTTCTCTGTATAGTCTCAGGTTTGACCACTGGACACTGCCATGAGATGTCGAAATCGGGAGTAATTAAACGTGATTTGGGCTGACCGGTCGCCCTGCCCTCTGAGTGCTGCTTCTAGACTGAGTGATCAGTGTGGAGGCACCCAGTGATGATATAGCTTACACTGAATTCGAGGAAGTCGGGCCATCCCCACCTTTGGTAAACCATTAGGTTTCTCAAGTAATAAAACTGTGGGATTTGATGTTATCTCTATTATAACCAGAGCACAGAACATCCTTCATGTATATGTGACGTAGAAACTTGAATAATTATTATTATATTTATTTGAATTATTCAAAAAAGCCAAATAACATCACAACCATACAGTATTGATCACAATGAACGCAAGTAAACTTACTGACAACAGAGACAGCGGTTTCAGACAAAATTACGTCCGGTAAAACCAATGAACATCGATATTTGGTAGAACTTGAAAATGTAGCCTGGTTTATTGTATATGCAAAACTTTTGTTGCTCAAAATAACAACGTTGTCTGGAGGAATATCTCCATTAAGGGTGTACAACGTCTGGTATTCACCACTGGGCATCAGCTTGGATAATTCTAGCACGTGGCTCTGTAAGGTAATTTACATTTAAATTTGTAACATAAATCACTACAACAAATCAATTCACACTAAGTTGGTTGTCGTTTTCAACAGCAACTGCATACATATATATGAAACCTCAAATAATAAGTAACCCTCTTTTTCTTATACACCTGTATATGTTTATAGACATTAACCTGGAGTCCCTAGGTGCTATCCAGCAGAAGCTGCCAGCAAAGACCGCCAAATTTCCATTAATTCTCCATTTTGTCCAATTACAAGGAGTCTAAGAGGTTAAGATGTTCATATGTGTGTATGATCAAGCTCATACTTTATATGTAACACCTAAAATAGTTTTACTAGGAGTCATTGATATCAAATATATTAATCATGGTAATTCTTTCTATCCAGATTTGGATTTGGATCTATGTATACACCATATATTATGCTAACAGATTATATTGTTGTGCATATAAGGATTTCAAAATAAAATCGAATATATTAAATGATAAGATCTTCTTCTATAATGGCGTCCAAATGGATAGGTTATTCAGATAACTATTCTAAAATCTCCTCAATCTTGATCTTTTCTGTCAAACCTCGAATGAGATGCGAGCAAGCCTATGGTTATGATTGTGGATAAAATTCTAATGTATATGACGAAAGAATACATAATACTATAAAAGAATGTTGACATTAACTTATTCTTTGAATTAACTATAATGGCTTTATCTTTTAAATCGAAAGTATATCCCATTCGAAGGGGGTGTGCAAAGCATGACTTTTCTAAAGCAAATCAAGAAGTCATTATTGTTTCCGTTAGCGTACTGCTGTTATGTAATCTCTAAGTACACACGTCTATTGCATTGTGACATACCTCTGTTGTGTTGTAAGTACATGTCAAATTGAAAGGCTGGTTTTCTTCCACGGTTGCAAACTTCATAGCTGCAGTTATGACTGGCCACAGCATACCTACAAAATGTAACCATACCTAACTGCTAGGTTATAGGAAAATATAACTAAATATTTGAGACTGGGGGTGTCTAGTTCTAGGTGCAGGAAATAGATGCTTTACCAAACTTTATGGTGATTGACAGTTCACTTTCGTAACCATAAAAACCGTTACAAAAGAGTGTAATAACAAAAACTAATAGAATAGGCAATATTAAGACACAAATGCCCATCATTTCATTCAATAGATAGACATATTGGCAGCCATTCAAAGACTCAATTGCAAACTTAATCCTACCTGCCACCAAAAGAGAACCTCTTAGCCGTTTCGCTGCCATTACTTCTTTCTCAGATTTCCACAACGAATAGCCGAGAGATAATGAACTAAGACTTGAAATACCACAACCTCCTTGATCAATCAATACGTTTGAAGGAGATTTAGAAAAATGGATATCAAAGGGAGCGACCTTATCTTATGTTTACAAAGTGCTCGACTTTGCCCTCTATTTTCTCTTACTCAAAACATACATGGGTTACTAGGAATGCTTTGTCAGAATAAGGTCAGGTGGACGGCACAAGATGTTTGAATATTGCAATGTTGTGGTTGATGGCTACAAGCAACACCTTAATGCCTGGTCCCCACTTTAGCGACTAGATTTCCTTGGTCAGCTGACGACTAACGTTCTTAGTAGCCCGGCGACCAAGGACACACTGGCGCCGTGATGTCTGGTGACCAAACCATTACTAGGCATTAGTCGCTGTGGTTTTCTGGCAAAATATTTGACATGTTATATTTTTCTATACACACTGTGGACAAGTTAATCGTCGGGCGACATACTAATGTTTCCCTAGTCGCCCAGCGACCAACTACAAGAGCGTCCCAACGTGGGGATTAATATTTTAGTAGCCTGGCATCTAGTTAGTCACCCAGCGACCAATATTTCTTCCTTGGTCGCCGGGGGAATGCACTAATCGCCGTTGTTAGTCGGCAAAGTGGGGACGCGGCATTAGATATAGCCTCTACCAAAACGTAATTATTTTACCCAAACCTGCAATTCTTTCCAAAGAGCATATTGGTGAAATCTTTTAACAAAAAAAAAGCAAAAAAAACTGCCCCGCTACCCTACGCCCACCTCAAGCCCCCCCCCCCCCCCCCCCCCCCACCATCTGACCCACCCCCCGTCCAACCACCATGTCACGTCTTTTGATGTCTCCTTCAGATAAGGTTGGTTCAATCAATATAGATATATACGCCTTTCAAATTGTTTATATTGATATATGGGGTTCTTATCTTGAGCTAAGACAATCAATTATTAGCTTATGATGATAGCATGAGTGGTTTTATAAACGATAACAGTGCATTTTCAGTTTAATGTGTAAGTAATGTTTAAAATTTCTCCTCAACTGCTATCAGTCGAATTTGTCCTCAACTGTTATCAGGCTGACAAAACTTATCCGAACACTTGTGGCTGTCATGACAATGCTAAACACAAACATTGTTATGTCGAGTCTTCATGGATATGAATTATGGCTGTTATGTGCTCATAAGACATAACTTATTCTGATAAGACACTCTCGATTGCACTTTGAAAAAAACATATGGTTCTTGCCCAAACGATCACTTGACACAGTCAGATAGTTTCTAAATACGTATATAGTTGAGGCTTGAATTGTCTATCTAACCTTAATGTACATGTTAGCCTAATCTTAGAAACGCTTAATTTCCAAATGGTAAAAATCTGCTATGTCAAAGCTAACCTTGAATTTACGTCTTAGCGCAGCAAAGTAAAATTTTGATAAATTTATGGGCTTTGGCTCCCTTTCAGTTTTGTGTCATACTTATTTTCAAGTGATAAAATCCTACATGAAAAGTAGAGAAAAACGTTTTTTAACATGACAAATGTAAAAAAATCATTTTTTTGTCCAGATTCTCTTGCATTTTAATTGACCTATGTGTCTTCAAATTAATTGACTTTCATTTTGACAAGAATATTGTCATTTTTTTTTTTTAGTTTTGGAATCCCCAAAACATCTTCCCTATTAAAATGCCAGGCCATAAAAGTGCTTTTTGCAGAGGATGTCAAATATATCTAAAGGTTGATTATAGCAATGTGTCATATAAACGCCGAGGAGCTGTGTATCGTCATGCCCCCTGGTGCTTCTGCCATGCACTACAATTGCTAGTTTTGGTTGCTGGGGAAACACCAGTCATTAGGTTGAAATAATGACTATAGTTATAGTTGTAACTGGAAGTAAGTAAGATATATATATATATATATATATATATATATATATATATATATATTAGATGTACTATAAATAAAAGACAAGTGACACAGATACTTACATTTGAATATATATATATATATATATATATATATATATATATATATATTCATTAATCATCCTCCTTGTTACAATGAATTAAAACTTAAACTTTGATATTGTCTGTGGTAGTCATACATTACCTTTTCAAGATTCATGTCAACAAGGTAGAATTACAATGGTAATGTAACCGGTTATATCCCCTACCTCCACCTAAATTTCGAAGGTTTTGCCACACAAATGGCATATATCATACGACAGGCAAAGACATGCATATTTGTGTGGACAAATGATAAGTATAATAAGGAAGTGAAAAAACCTATCAAATTATATTATTCTTCATGAAATGCTAGCTCCTCAACACCAGAGGCTCAAGTTTTGCAAGCTACTCACGCTAGGAGGACTTGGTGTGAGAGACTGCAGGTACAATCCATTTTTCCTAGCCATCTGATTGGTCGAGAAGTAGTCACATGACACCAAGTTAGCTAAAATCTGACTAACTAGGTGATGGGCTTTACCTGCGGCTTATCATTACGTACAGTGAAGCATAGCAAAGCATGGGTTGATACCATGGAGCCCAGAATACTCGAGTGAAAAGATACATCAATCCACATATGACATTGTATTTGGAGATTTACAAGTATCAAACTTATCTTTAGGCACGGCCTAACCTCTTTCTAATAATCACAAATATCTATAATACCTGTTTCGTGAAATGTATTCATACATAAGCAGATGTAAAGACCACACATGTACACACTAATCTCCTTATAATTATGCAGACACAAATTCCATACATACAGGCCCCATATAATTTGTATATGCGAGATATTTATCTGAGTTGGTGTATTTCGTATTATTGCTGTGCTTACAAAGGCAAAACATTTCCCCCTACTTTAGATAAATACTATCGAAATATATATATATATATATATATATATATATATATATATATATATATATATAAGAAATAGGGGGTTTGGGTGCATAGCCCTTAATTTAGATTCAATAAGTCCACGTGTATGATCTTTATCTATATACGCGGGCACAGTCCTACATGTACAGGGCCCCAAGTATTCATAAGAATCCACAAGAAACACTACGAGGGCAGGATCCTGTTGTTGTGCCCGCGTGTATAACCTCAGCCGTAAGGGTCACTCTGGGTCTGGCAGTCGATGAAGGAACAATTAAAAAGCAACACACCTCAGGGCCCACTCCTGTGATATGGGAGAAATATATTATACATGTAACATCGACTATGACTGGAGTTTTCATGCACAAGAGATACCCAGCATCTCATGTTTTTCAATCTTCTGATTTCAGCCTTTGACAGAAGCATTTCTTCAGGGATATGTCCCTGATTAGTTTTACTAAAACCCGTTAAGAATAACTATTTCTCCAATAAACTTCTCTTCTTGAACTTCTAAGCAGATTTTGTTAATCCTTTTGTTTATACTGGTAAATACATTTAGTTCTCACCAATTTTCAATGATATCCAGTTTTATAGACGATTATTTCTGGATTTGTATATCATAAGTAACATATTTACACCATTTAAAATGATACAATGAAACTATTATTGCATGGCTGGTTTTTCTATCAAACACTCATTCCCTTGGTCTCTGTAACAGACATTTTTTAGATAATATTTATCTATTTTCAATGCAGAACCTTAGCTAGCAGGCATCTCATTCATGAAGAAAATGCTCTTGTATGATCACTTTTTTTTGGCTGATTCCGTCTTGTTTTATCTGTATAGTTAACAGGTAATTGTTGACCCATTCAGACTGGCAGCAATAATGAGAGGTTTGTTTTAATAGGCAGTTTTTTTTGGCAAACTAGGTTTTCAGCTTCCACATAGAAAAACAAACAAACAAATAGAGGCTCTGGGGGTGAGTGGACATCTAGTACATAAACTGAGTGGCCAGGGAGTGCTGGAAGGAACTACTGGTGAGTGATCACAAATAGCACAAAGGGAGGCAGCAAGGAATTGTCGAGAAAAATCTGAATTACAGTGCTATTGTTATATTCTTGAAAGAAAAAAGATAGAAAACTTACACGGTGCCTTGAACAGTTTTAGGAACCTTTAATAAATTATGCAAGACAATGCCCAAAACAGATGTGTGATACGAAAGAAAAGTGGTTTAACTTCAATAGTCTGCTGTACAAGTTTTGAGTGCAATTTCAGTAACCTACTTTAAAGATTCCATTCCATTATAGATACTTGGAATTATTTGGAATCTCAATGGAATCTCTTATTCCTATAACTAACCATACATATCCATTCATAGAGACCTATACAAATTCTCTTAAATCATTTGAATGCAAAGTACAAGGATATGATATCGATTATTTCCCAACCACCTGTGAGTATGCCTAAAGTTACTCAAAGTCACTGTTCACATCTTCGGTTGGTACGGTTAATATTGCCTCCTGCTCCTTGGCATTCTGTAGGAGTGGGCTCTTAAGACGACGATAATCATCCTTGGGCTGAGCGGGATTATGGTAGATGCAGGCACTAATGCCTCCTATGATGAGCTGAACGACAAAGACCGCTATCATGTGCCAGGCAAACATGAGATGGAGCAGCATCATGTGATCTTTGTTGTCTGGATCCCAAGTGTGGTCCCATGGGAACGGGTTGGCGATGATGTAACCCACCTGCCAAAGCCACGTCCCCTGAAGTAAGGTGAAGTAGGACCTCCCCAGGCCTGCCGTAATGCTTGCAGGGAAGTTCATCTCTACAAGGACGGCCAATGTACCGACTATAGCAGAGTAAGCAGCCAGCAGGTGCAAGCTGGTGTCTATACCATTTCGACCATAAACATGGAAAATAAGAATCATACCCTCTACGATTGTGGTCAGGGCCATTGACACATAGTTGGTTGACTTTGGAAGGGGGACTTTATAATATATCAGTATATCAGTCAGGCCATTAATGAAAAAGACAGCTTGTATGGTTAAATGCTGGCCATTTCCAGGACCATAAGGCAAAGGGTGTCCTGGCATAAGCAATTCACCAACAAACATAACAAATGTTATGAGCATTTTAAACAGACCCTCAAGTTCCCAATTAGCTAGACATCCAGGAAGAAAGAAAACCTTGAAGGTTGGTGAGTTGTAGTAAGGTGAGCTGTTTGCCACACGGGATAGATGAAACCTGCGGAACTGGTTGATGGTCCACCAGAGGCCGAATATCAGGATGTAGCTGCCTGGAAAAGCATGACCGATAAAGGAAGGCATAATTTTTTTTGTCAGATCTTAAAGCACCTAGCAAAATTCTTGGCCTCCTGCTTTTTAGGTGTTGCTCCAAATCTTTGGATGATGAGAAGAAAAGGAGTTTAGCATTAAGTTAAAGATTAATGAATAGCCACTAAGGGTTGAGGTCTTTAGGCAAGATCTTGATGAGTCTTCTGTTGTCCAAAGAATGCCTTCTCTGAAATAAAAACAAAGAACATTGAGTGGGTATATGTCTCTCTAAACATTCTAAATGTTCTTGCATGCAGTTACCATGGTACCTCAAATGTTGAAAGATGCCCAAACTTGCCTATGCTATAGCTATGCGAGTTGGTCCAGACTCTCTAGATCTTGCATTTATCTGATCTATGTGTCTTCAAATGAATTAACTTTTGTTCTAATAAGAATATTGACATTATATTTTTCAGTTTTGGAATCAACAAGACATCTTCCCTATTCAATATCCCAGGCCACAAAACTGTTTTTGCAGAGCATGACACATATGTGTAAAGATTGATTGTATCAATGTGTCACATAAATGCAGAGGAGGTGTATGTCCCCTGGTGTTTCTGCCATGTACTACCATTGTTGGTTTGGGTTGCCAGGGAAACAACAGTCATTAGATCTGAGCTACTACCAGCCCAGGCAGTTGCTCATGATTCTCAGCATTGACACTGAATCATTAGTCTAGGGATACAAATCTTTACCAGTACCAGACTATTTGTAACCTGCCCCCTCATTTGTGGTTGGCTGTTGGGGCCGGTGGCATCACAGCTGTTACCAGGGGCTGTGTAGTCTGATTGATCAGTGCATTCTCCCTCACGAAGTCTTGTTTACCTGTATTTATTTGTAGTAGCAGTATGACTATAGGGAGGTGCCTTGGACTGACAAGTAATTTACCTCTACCTATCTGCCAGTTCTAGGTATTTGGGCTCGACAATCAGAGATTACTAAGTCTTATGAAGAATTCATACACACATACAGACCCTCTTTGTTTCAAAATTGTTTTATTTGTTTTTTGTTATAATTTTTTTCAGCTACAGGTTAATTGTTCCAATTACATACTTAAAACACATAGAGTGAGGACAAATTATTCAGGGAACCTTGGAATTCTGAAATTAATTTGATAAAAGAGAGGAAAAAGTATAGTAGAGTGAATTTTTTTCAAATCCTGTTAATTATTGAAATATATTCTATGACCATAACCCAGACCTGTGGTAAAAAAAGGTGTCTGATATAGATTTAAACTTTAAATACATAAAAACTGGTCCATGGTAAATTTGCCCTACACATAAAAAAAAGGGTTAGAAAGTTAGTCAAATCAGGCTTTTGCCATGTGAATTGAGGGTTAGACATGGCCACTCTAACTTTCTAACCCCCCTTCTGAGACCTAATGTCTAACACCTTAATCAAATTATCTAAGTTTCTAACTTCAGGGTTAGTCAAAGTGCTATCTCTCACACTATCCAAAGTGCTATCTCTCACACTAATAGCAGTACTAATTTTAGATGAGTTAATTATAGAATTAAGATGAAATGATTGTTCTTTAATATCCTAAGTGTCCCATATGTTATAAAACACATAAGAATTTAATCAATATTCAGTTGAAAAAAATTGTCAAGTCTTGAGAAAATTTGAATGAGAATATAATGATAGTTGCACACAGGTAAACACCTTTCTGTAGCCAATGTCTCGGGTCAACCCATTTCGGGATTTCTGGCTGACATGACACCTCACTGGAGCAGTAACTGCTGTGAAAACAGGGGCCTGACTTCTCCCTTCAGAGAATCCTCCATACCCATGGAGAAAGCTCTGAACTGCAGGCTGAATCATGCATCCTACAACTGAATAATTGTTTTTGCTGACCATAAACCTTTAAATAACAAAAGAATTGTATAGGGATTGAATCTAAATGTATATGGATATAGTAATTCATTTATGTGAGGATAGACCAATGCCTTAAACATATTTGAACTTGATTTAACTTTGACTGATTGTCATTTCATGTATTTATCATATTTAAAAATATATGTCGGGGTAAACATTCCATTAGCAACAAAACAATTGAGGAAAGGTAGGTACCGAATAATTATTATTTGGCAAACCATTTTCTAAAATCAGTCCATAATCAGTCCAAAATTGTGTCATGGATCATCAGCATTAGGCGCCTGTTCAAAGAATGGCCCACGGTGAACCTTCTACTGGAGGGGTTGTCGGGGTGATGGCATCAATGAAGGCTAAACTTTGCCAGCTGTTTCACGTCAATAATAATGCACATGTATGCAGGTGACACTGGTCATACTGAATCACATTGGGGCAAGATGTGCGGCAAACTAAAGCGCCATACCTACTAGGCGACTGAGTGACAGATGTCGACGACGGCTGTCGGTGCCAACGTCGGCCGTTGTCATTGGCATAAAGTTATCAAACATGCTTAATATGGATCGGCATACTCATCGGCGTACTCATCGGCGTACTTGTCGGCGTACTTGTCAGCGTACTTGTCGGCGTACTCGTCTGCGTACTCGTCCGCGTACTCGTCTGCATACTCGTCCGCATACCCGTCCACATACTCGTCCGCGTACTCGTCCACATACTCGTCAAGGAGTATGCCAATTAGTAGGTGAATGTGTGTGGGTATTGTGGGGAGAGACGAGGCTTAGCTTAGCTCACACGACCACAAATGACCTGGTGGTTGCAGTCAGTGCACCCACCCCCTCTCTGCTGCAGGGGTTTGACCAAAAAAAAAATTTTTTTTCTGAAAATCTTGGGCTTAAAGAGAAAAGACAGTCGTAGTCTATACTCACTATCCCACATCAATGAAAGAAATTAATATAAATGTGTGTGGGTATGCCTTGTTTTTCAGAGTCGGCCGTGCTGACGTTGACGCCGACGTTGGCACCGACATCGGCGCCAATTGGACCAAAATTGCCTAGTGGGTATGGGGCTTTAGTTCTAAAGGGCCATACCAACTTGCCTGGCAAAATCACCCAGTGATCACCTTTGCTAAGCAATTTCTCATAGTTACGGTGTGCATTCTAAGCGACGGAAGATGAGGATCAGGATCGCTAGTAAAATTGGGAGTAAAATCCATGGTGGGTCGCCCAGCGATTGTGAGTCTCCCAACTACTTTACCGGCTATTCTCCCAGTCACCCGAGTCCGTCGTCCGTCAATGGCAAGATCGCCTAGTCGGTATGGGGCTTAATTGAAGCCAATGATGGCATATGGCGCAACTGGGCCTGGTATTTTGGCAATGGCGATGCCTGGTTTTGTACTGTTACAGATAAGTCAATATAGTTATAATGATGGCAAAAGAAAAAAAGTTATTGTGGAAAGTGACACACATCAAACATATGCCACTCCACCCAACCAATCTATTGGCATAATGTTTGATTTGCAAATGTGGCAGTATCTGTCATAGGCTGTCGATTCCTATCTTGGAAGTGGATCAACATAACGAATGCAACTGACTGTTAACATTGTAACAGCTGAACAACTCACTATTCATGAAAACTCCCCTGGTGAAAAAGATGGCCTCAATTCTTTTGTTTTTTTTCTTAAGAGTTTTTTTCCTTGGGAAGGGGGTAATTTTGTATGTCATTTCAACCTGTAATGCATAATATGCAAGTGCTATCCTTTACACTCAATCTGACCATGGCAGCCTGAGGGTGTACATCTTTTATAATTTTACACACTACAGTTTGTTGATTATGAGTGTTGGAGTTAAACATTTAGCTATTTGTCATCTATATCAGGACGACTCCCTTTGTTGACTTCCAAGTCTATGATCATACCTGAACGACGAAAGGCAAGGTGGTATATCAGGTAGCAACAACTCTGTCCAAAAATGTTAAGACCTTTGTCAGAATACAATCATAGGAATAAAGAAAAGAAAATAATAAGTTAGCCTACCACTATCTTTAAATTCCTTCTTTCAGTTTAGATTAAAAGTTGGGTAATATCTCACACTATCATAGGGATAGATAAAGACCAGGGGGGGGGGGCCTATTTAGGGACATTTTATGTAAAATTTGTATTTCAAAATCATCATATTCTTCAACCAGGGAAAATTTACAAAGAATAAAATTGTATTTTTCGTGATTCATAAATTTTACTAAGACCAAAAGACACATCGTAAATGCTAAAATAATACAAATATGAATATTGGGCGTACATTTTTAATTGTTAAAAATATACATAGAGACTCTTCCAAAATTATAGAAACATAAAATCTTATTAAATTTTGAAGTGTACATCAAGATTTATGAGGTTCAAACTGGTTGTTTTTATTTTTCAAATGTTCAAATTCTGATTATAAATTTACAAAGTATTTAAAAACGTTCCTCCTGCCACTTTAGGAATTTGGCCTCTCCCGGGTGGGAAAAACATAAAATATTTATTTCGTATATGTGAGATACTAAGAATTTCGTAAAAGTTCTTAAATTGGCACCAAGGTCAGCTTTTCTCAGATATGGCAGTTCTTACCTGATCAGTGGTCAAGTCTTACGACTGGATGATGTATGATTTCAACTGTTGTCCTGGAGGGATACTAGAAGTTCTGACGTATGAAAGTGGGTCCTATGTCATGCAACATGTGTCTCATATGGGAAAAACGTACTGTTTATGTATGAAATGTGTGAACGAATGATGATAAAAAGTGTGTGCGTCCTCTCCCACCCCGGCTCTGTACACCATGATGTGGGCTGATAGGGAGGAGTCAGTCATGCCTGGCTGCTCACTTAAGCCCTATTTACACTATGTGTCGGGTCTAGGGTCGCGTTGGGTGCAATTGCCCAACGCGAACAATTCACATTCAGGCTATATTACAATACGCGTTTTACCCAACGTGTAATATATTACACTATGTGTTTTTGGGTAATTTACTATATTAAACTTTGCGTTTGGTGTCCTGATTCGCGTTTTTAATTCGCATCGACAAAAACGCGAATTAAAAAGCCCCAATGCGAACTAAAAACCGCATAGTGTAATATGGCCTTTAAGCCAAAATTATACTACGCGTAGGGTAGATAAATGCATTGGGTCGCGTTGCCCAACGTGTCTGGTTTGTGTTGGGGCTGTATTAAGATTGATTAAGACCATATTACACTATGTGTCAGTCCCAACGGGACCAAACACGTAATATATTACATTACATGTTTTGGCTGATGTTGGAGTTGCGTTGGGGTCGCGTTGGGTAGCATTGAGCTCCGTTGGGTCGCATTAAGTCGCATTGAGTCGCATTGAGTCGCGTTGGGTCCTGCTGAGGTGCTTTGGGTTTCACAAACATGTCTGTAGAATAACACAAACCAGACGCGTTTTGGCTCACATTGGAGCTGCGTTGGGGTCGCATTGGGTCGTGTTGGGTCGCGTCGGGTTTTACAAACAGGTCTGTAAAATAACGTGAATCAGACGATTAAATAGACAGTGTCAAATAGGTAGTATCCTACAAACAGAATTTGGTGATGTAAATATATAATGAGGTCTAGCACTATGGGGCTGAGTTTATATGCGCAGACTTTCCTGCGTAAATTAGCATCCTTGCATGTGCGGACCCACCCCACTAACTGAGACATAAGTCGCTGTTTTTTAAAGCTTCTGAAAAAATAGTAAAATAAGGGAAAATGTCAAAAATTACAAAAAATTAGTTTTCTTCAAAAATCACTTGAAAAACACTCCAAGAATTCAGTTAACTAAGAAATGTATTGAAATAATCTTTTGTCATAAAAGTAATCTATAGAGATTTGCATTGCCATGCAGTTGAATCCAATCTTTAAGTCCATTTTTCTCTAATTAGCTGTTTGTGATACCTTATACTTCAAACACTGATAACTTAGGTTCTATAATGATAGAAACATAATTCTTTCACCATTATAAAGGTAATGTCATCTTCTCCAAGGATCTACCAGAAGGTCAAAGTCTGTGACTTATGCCTCATAATGTGGTGGGGAGTCACAAGTATGCATGTGTTAACCACACCGTATGCGCAGACACAGAAACTTCGTGCGCGCGGATATTGTATTAAATTATGGAACATTTTACACGTGGTTTTTTCCCTCCCCACTGCTAACGTTACCCACTGCACAGTGAAATATGGCATAAATGGTTTGTTGTTTTTACATCAAATCCATTGCATAACTATTGCATTTGGTTTACAAATAAGGTAATGAGGCAGAGCATGTGATTCACCAGTGGATAAATGTAATACTAGAGGATTCAAACATAGTTTCAATTCTCTATTTAGTAGTTTTGGAGTCTATTGAGTTGTTTATTATTTTAATTTTGGAAGAAAATTCACCATAATCCATATGAGTTAGAATCATGGTTTGGTTTACAATAGGATAGATTATGTAGTTAGACATTTTCTGATCTTTTGCAGAATACCGATTTTACAGCTTTGATTGTATAATTTAGGTGCATGTGAAAAGATAGAGAGTCGACAATTATATACCCTAGATATTTGTATTTCATTTTACAAAATTCAAAGGTTCATTGGCTACAAAAAGGGGATTTGGATTATAATTTATGATTCTATGTTTTGAACCCGGTGTCATACATTTTGTTTGCTCGTTATCAATAAACAATTGATTATACATACAACAGTTAACTGATTCAAGTCAGTCTGCAGGTGCAGATGCGCTTTTAGTTTTTTTTATGGAGACAAGCTGAGACAACAGTTACACTATCATCTGTGCTGCATCACATAATGGGACTTGCTATTGCGATGGTTTGAACCAACAACAAGTGCAGCAAGGGGTTGACCACCTGAAAATGATACCTGTATCCCTCAGCTTAAAAAATATACAAGGGGCAAGTGGCGGAAATGTATTTATCAATTGATTAATTGTGTTCAAAATGGGTGCAAAACCATCACAACAGCAAGGGTTTGCATTTTGAAAAACTAAAGGATAATGCTGTTGTGAGACCCATATCTAAACCCCCACTGTACCCTTGCTGCTGCGAGGACTTGGTTATATGATAGGCCACTGCATACATGAATATAGAATAATTCTAATTCATGTCATTTAGATCATGTATATACATCCAAAACAATAGCGGACCTAACACGATTCCTTCAGGAACGTCACAATGTATAAGACTGAAATCGGAGTAAGAATTATTTAAAAGTAACCGTTGGTTTCTTTCAAATGAATCATTTTCAAACCACCATAATGGCTTCTTGTGTACACCTATGTATTTCTTTTTTTTTGTTTGGAAAGAATAATGGAGGAAGAGAACTACGTATACTTTTCTGGGCTACTGGGTACCAGCTATAGGTATCAGTATACAGGGTTTGACCTTAACATAGAGTTACTAGCACCGGGTACTAGTTAAAACCTGGTCGGGCTAGTGCAAATTTTGTGCAGCTAGCCCTGTGGTCTATTGGAAAACAGAACATCCTTAACAATAAAGTTATGCGTGACCTGTTTAGTAGAATTACTAAAATCTCCAAAACTGTAGACAGGATCTTAACATGTAATACATCAATTGAAATGTTTTTTGGTCAGGCTCTATCACGGGCTAGTGTAAAATCTTAAGCACTAGCCCGGTGAACTAGTGGGAATTTTTTTTTAAGGAAAACCCCTGGTATAATACGCCAGGAACTTTTTTAGCTGCTGGTGCCAACGTGCACACCAATAACCTATGGCTGGTACCCAGTGGCTCTGAAAAGTTGTTCTTCTCTTAACTCTGCCCTATCTAAATCTGTTTATCATTTGTGTTTAGTTGTTTACTAGGACAGAAACCCTACATAACCTACAACAAAGAAAATGAATTCATATAGACATAATTTATTCAAATGTAGTTATGCTATTTATTTCTAGATTATATATAAAAAGCACAATTACATACACTAACATTCTTTTTTTTTTTTTAAATTCGTTTTATTTATCCTGTATTCATCTGATATACAATATGGTTTTCGTTTAAATACAGCATCTCCATGTCACAAAAATGTGTAATTTATAACAAAAAGGTAGAGTCAGTTATACTGACAAAAGGTATGATGTTTCATACCAACCCATCCCCGTTTGAAATCATTAATACACAGCACATTAAATACATCTCCAACATATCACATCCTGAACATAAGCAAATTAACTATATAGGTATAAACATTCAAAGTAGTCCCTTCATTTCAATAAGGGACTGGCCCATCTACTGCTTGATTTAACATAGTTTTTAACAATAATTTTTGTTTTGACTTAGATTTTGAAAAGGTTTGAATATTGTGTAAATCCACAGGCAAATCATTCCAGGCCACAGCTCCTTTGTAGTTTAAGTGTAACTGGGATTTACTTTTTACAACATCGGGTACAATAACAGTCCATCAAATCTCCTTAGTGGTAGCTCTCTATCATCAATATACTTAGGATCCCTTGATCTCTTATACATAAAATTCAAAAGATGAGCATTTCTTCTGTCTACCAAAAAATTCAATCCTGCTAATTTATGTGTTATAAGTACATTAGTTCTTGGATGTAATCCTAGACACAGTCTCAAATTATGATTTTGCAGGATTTGAATTTTCTTTCTCTTTGTCGCAGAAGCATGTGAATATAAAATATCACCATACTCAATAATTATGAGGTAGCAACATTGCCTTATATACAGCCAAACTCGCATCCTTTGTTAGATATGGTCTAATTTTTCTTAAGAGGAAACCTTTATTAGTTATCTTATTTATTATATTAGATAGATGCAAATCAAAAGTCAGTTCTTTATCCAGAGTTATTCCCAAATATTTATAATGGTCCACCACCTCAAGAGGTGATTCTCCCATTTTGACCATCGGGTTAGTCATTTATTTTGTTATTGATTTAGGCCCGAATACCATAATTTTTGTTTTTTTGGAGTTAACTGATAATTTGTTACTGACACACCATTTCTCAAATAGTATTATGTCAGTTTGCATATTTGCAACAATTTCCTCTTGTACAGTACCACTACTAATCAAGACCGTGTCATCTGCATATAAGGCAATATCACAATTCTTAACAATATCTGCCACATCATTTATATATATCAAAAATGCTAGTGGGCCAATTTGACTACCTTGTGGAACGCCACACACTATTGGTTCAGTGTTTGATAATTTATTGTTAACTATTACCTTTTGGGATCTATTAGATAAGTAATTTAAGTACCAATTAGTAGCTTTAGCTCCAAAACCAATATGTTTCAATTTTCCGATAAAAATGTCATGATCAATCGTATCGAAAGCTTTGCTAAGATCCACATAGGTAACCAATGAGGCCCTACCTTTATCAGAGTTACTATTGATGATGTCGGTCACCTGCGCAACCATAGATATGGTCAAGTGGTTTGGTCTAAAACCACCTTGAGTATCAGATAGAATTTTCATTCTATCCAGATAGTTAAAAGTTTGTTTATAAATTACTTTCTCAAGTAGTTTGCCAGGTAATGGGAGCAAGGAAACTGTTCTTAAATTATCTAATGTTTTTTTGTGACCCCCTACAACATTAATGTGTGATACAAGCCTAGCTTTGGCGAAAAATGTCCTTAACTTTTACCTAAATTAGGAAAACATGATGCCTCATAACTCTCCCCAGACAGGGCTTCATTCAGAGATTTCAAATAGGAGGGCTGGGGGGCTTATGTAGGCTACATATTTGAGCCACTCCCCTCAGGAGCTAGGATCATACTTGAATTAATTAGATCTAAAGTGGCCGAAATTAAGGCGGGGCTGGGGTCCCTTAATGCCATTTTAGATATGTAAAACATATAAACAGGTATGTTTTGAATGATATCAACTCCGATTCAACATCATGGGGAGAGTAGTGCTGACACCTAACGGCGTATTGAACTGACAGGTTTTCCCACTAGGTGTCGCAACAGAGGCACATTATTCTGTTTTCGGTAATCCTTACAGCGCCATAATACCCTTGCTGTTGCGAGGGTTGTCCACAACAGCGAGACCCCTCGATCCTTGTTTAACCGCAAGTATATCCAACTTTGGCCATAACAGCGAGGGTTGGCACACCCAAATCTTTAACATATTGGGGGGACATTTTTGGGTTGTCAATTTTACATTTTGTTTTCAATAACTGTTAGATGTGTCCCTCAGCTCTTACAATTTGTGCAGGAGGCAAGTGGTGGAAATGTATTTGTCAATAAATTAAGTGTGTTCAAAGTTTGTACAAAACCATCGCTGTTGCGACGGTTGGCACATTGAAAGCCTTAAGGATATCACTGTTGTGAGACCCATATCTAAATCCTTGCTGTGATCTCGCTGTTGTGAGGGTGGGCTTATGCAATGGAGCACTTACCTCTGCTTCTCCAATATCATTATTACTGTAATTTTCTAGTTTATAAATTGCCTCAATCCCAGTTGTTAAGAATGCCTAATGAAATACATGTTTATATCTACACATGTGACATTTAATATGATGACATCGCCTGTGCAATAAAACACCCACATGAGCAACCTTTCAAACATTATTTGTTCGAGTTAAAACATAATTATGAATGTACATCTTTATATCAATTCAAGTCCGCCCATTATACTATGAAACAATTATATACGCCGACATTATAAACAGCTGCATATATTACACATGCTCTTCATGCAGACTCTAAACTCTTCAGCCTTATTCATTCTTCCTAATCTAAATAAGAAATGGTTAAAATAGTAAATACTTAAGGGATTGTAACTTTCTTTAAAATACCATTGTAAATGATAAACATATCTAAATCTCAGTGTACATACGCAAGACGTATATAGATGACCTCAAGAGAATGATGAACTGGCCTATATTGATTATGTAGAAAGTACTCGTCCTATGTTGTCCTGATATTAAACTCTGATATCAAGTCAGAGAGATGGTAACCTTATCTTTAGACTTGGGAATGTGAGGCCGCAAACTCAGACAAGTGAAACTGGTATATTACATGCATTCTAAAACAATGGGGCCTAGTGTTATGAATGTGATTTGTGAAATGCAATGAAATTAATTCATTTACCATATTCAATTACCGGTTCGGTCTTGTTATTATCAAATTTGCTATAAATAGGAAATAACAAGTAACAACTGTAAATTATTTTGGACATAGATGAATATGGGATATATTCATTACATCCTCCTATATTTTACAACAAGCTAAAATTTAAGATTCAATGAAGTGAGTAGGTCGGTGATGTGGGAGCAACTGAAATCAAACCGTTATCCTCCCAGTCTATGCTGTCACATGTCAACGGATCCATGTAACCACAGTTACAGAACGGTTACATCACTTGCCTGCTCCTAGAAATTAAAATTTAAAGGTATCCGAACCCAAAATATTGCGTAGTTTCTACATTGTATGTCCATAGTTCTATGCTGTATGGGCTCAATAGAAAATCGCAAATCTCACAATAAAAATTGAATATTTGCCATATCATATATAATATAGGACACTAGTAAAATATCAATGTTAATGCAAAGTTTGCACATAAGTGTGAATTAATGAGGGTATGTACATGTAGAACCTGGATGCACATTGTGCTAACCACTAGCAGAGACCTTGTATTTATATCGAGACTGCAGGCCTCCCATGGCCACCTGGACTGTGGTTGGATTGGATTCGGATTGACCAGTTTGTCTATAGTTAAAATGGTCTGTGTGATATACCAGTTGTTCCAAAAATACACTGCCAATGATCAGACCATGGCCATGGCTGACTGACACACTATTGCACGGTTTACCTTATATGGGCATGTGACGTCATTTGGCGAGTAAATTTCATTCTCTCAAGAGCGTCCTGCAAGACATTAGTCCAGTGTAATCACCAGAGTGGCTTCTTGTGTGCTCGCAAGTGCGGAACCATGTAATTGTGTATTGGTTCCAACTGACCACCAGGGGAGTGGGCACATAAGAACATATATAGAGGAGCCTTCCAGTCTTGATATATCTTGGTCACCTAACTTCATATAGGTTAACTATATCAGGAAAGTTAAAACATTGTTTCAAATTAAATTCACCAGAGGGCACCACTTTATTGATACAGACACTTGTGGAAACGTTCTGGAGAGAACAAACCCTATCACACTGGCCAGAATATCAGTCCACAAAACCACAAAACGTAGTCCCCAATAAAACATGGTTTGGGCTTCATAGAATGAAATTATATTATACATTTGCTTGATTTCATCCCATTTCACTGTAAGAATACTATGTACGTACTAATATAAGAAGACCCGTGGGGGTCGTCAGAGGGCAGAAGGACGACCAGTCGGGAATCATACAACCCAAGGGTGAAGTCCGCAGGGTCGTATGCTGCCCAGAGGGTTGTCTGTATGTACGAGGATGACCCCTAAGGGTCTTCTATATTTTATCACCCAAACAGTTATGTAAATATGTGTAAAATACTGTAAACAAGGAGCGGTACGTACAGCCAGTCCAGGCTTTCGGGCCATTTCGGTCCCCTACTCTTTTCGTTCCGGATTATGTGCTAAATTACTTGAGTTCAATTGGTTAATTAACTTCTATCTTAGCATATCTTTGGCTTAAACCCATTTGAGGGTCATATTACTGGAAGAAGACATGTGAACACAAGGAGTACCAAGATGGGACTGTTTATTTCGGGCCTTAACACCCCTTTTACACTCTATCACTCTGACTCTGATTGGTCACTTCAGATCAAATGACTACTCTGACGTCATATCCGGTTTACAATACATTTTCGTACTTGCATACTTTCGTACTTTCGGGACTTCCCATCACACTTTTTCGTATCTTATTATTTACCACATTATTTCGATACTTGGTTACTTTCTAATTTACTTTCTACAGATAAAGGGGCATTCATCACAATTGTTTATGACCGGAACCAGATTGAAATGCTGATTTTTTTTAAATGTACCTCAGGGAATTGTAATTTAAGATACCCAAATGGATATTTCCAGATTCGAGAAGTAAATACAAAATCACACTAACCCTCTTACTAATAAGAAGCCTTGATACAAATACCCATACCAAGGACAAGGAGGCGGAACCCTCAAT
The DNA here is from genome assembly GCA_936440205.1 of Lepidonotus clava. NCBI lineage: Eukaryota > Metazoa > Annelida > Polychaeta > Phyllodocida > Polynoidae > Lepidonotus > Lepidonotus clava. The sequence goes on from OW387134.1 coordinate 4,837,165, forward strand.
GTATGTATAGATTATAATCACGGTGAATAGGGTGTAGTGGCAGCGGTCTGCAGGGGCTTACGTAACCAGGCGCCTCGGAGGTAAACTTTACTTTCTGTACCTTAGCCCCCAGGAGCCAGTCAGTCACTTAGTGGGTCCCCCGGCCACAGGACTGTGTGCACAGGTACTGACCACAGGTGGGGGTCTACAACACTAAATTATTATAAACTGCTAGACGGCCATTTCTTAAATTATCCCACCGCGGATAGCTTATTTCCCATATTATTGTACATGCAGACAAGCCTAGATCAAGGTGCGTGCCGGAAAATCTGGAGACACGTCGCAAGGGTTTAATACACAATTTTTTGGCGAACATGAAATCATTTTGTTTTAACATAATGGAAAACTAGCACTGACTATCTTTTGGTTTCATATCAATGTATCTACTATTTTTCAAGTCAGTGTGAAAATCAAATCATAACAGATACAAATATAAGAAATATTTCCGTATACAAATATATCAAATATTTGTATATTTTCTGTAGAGTTTCATTTGTGTTTTCCAACAAAACCAGTCCAAAATAACCTACATTTGTCTCAAATACTCTTAGCTATCTGCTATCCGCGGAAGGCAGAATTCAGCAACTCCAAATCTCGTTGAACATAACTATATACCTAGAGCCAACACTTATCAGGTAGTCGGGGATTATAACATGTATGTAATTCTAGTTACTAGTCTACATGAAATTATGTGAGATATATATTTATACACAATTATGTTCATATATATATATATATATATATATATATATATATATATATATATATATGCAGGCTACATAATGCTGGATCTTCCCTTCTATCAAGCTTTACAGTTCATTAGGGAGTTCCCATTCAACCAGATCCTTATCATAAGAGGTATATTTTGTTGTTCATCATATCAGTTTCTTTTCTTTAAGGTAATCTGCATGGACAGCATTTTATATATCTAAGTACGCGTTTATGTGTAAGTACACTTTCTATGTTTACAGCCGTTAACTTTCATAATTTTTCCTTTCTTGAATTCAACACACGACGTAGGAACCCCCACCCAGGGCACCTCATTGCTCCTTGAGTGGGTTGCCAGGAGGAGAACTCGCCACAACAGGTGTCAACGGTGGACTGTGGCCGGATCAGAGGCAGTGAGGATCCAGTTCGTTTCACCGACCGGCCGACCGCCGCGGCTAATCAGTAGCCGTTTGGCGGGTATACCGTAGCGTTGAGTTCCTGTCCCGGCGGCGGCTGCCCGGGGGGACGTATCGAACTCACCTTGGGACCTTGTCACCCAGTGCGTATTGATCCCCGTACGGCCCGCTCTGGGCCACTGGACACTGGTCACTTTACTCTCGCTTCACTCGGACTGACGAAAGGTAGGGACTTCTAACAATATCATACAAGAACCTGGGTGCAGGCAGGGGAGGATCCAGCGGGGAGGTTCCTGGGGGTCCTGACCCCCTCCACTTTCTTTTTTGGGTAGACCCCTAAACTGCAAAAAGAGAGGAAAAAGTCGAGAGCGTATCTGCAAATGCATGCGGTTTTAGTACTTAGCCTTTATAGTGACCCCCCCCCCCCCTTTAAAAAAAAAAATAAAAAAAAAATCCCATATCCGCCCCTGGGACTGGGAAGCCCCCGCAGTTCTCCTTATCAAGAAATATTCCAAATACTTTTGTTGAAAAAAAACTGAGAATGAGCGCGCGGTACGTACGGCCTGTCAGTACGCACTCGTCCCTTCACGCACCGCGGCAGTGTGTGGACAACTTCACGTGTCCAGACTCAGCTGGGGTCGCGTCTAGACTTCTCGAGGGTCTAAACTTGTTACTTGATGTTTTCTAAGGACGGGATTATCATTAATTATTATAGAAAGGAGGGGCCGGGTTGTCCAGGGCAAAGTACTCATATATGTCGCGCATTCCTGATCGGATTTTTTTTTTTTTTTTTTTGAACATTTTATTTAACCTGGTGAGGGTAAGGATAACCTCCTTGTCTGCCCCCTCATCCAGCAAATATTTACAATATACGGATCCATCGACGAACATAAGTCATGATTTAATAAAAATGTTAAGCAAATCTTATCACTGCTTTCATATAAGTCAAAATATCCCATTTCTATTTATGTGTCCGATGGATCAAATATACACTATCATAATCACTCACTCATTCATTAAATGATATAATCAACCTTGAAATGATATGTGATGAGATGATACATCCTTTTCGAGCATAGAATCATGACTGGATATTATCCATATATTTACTCCAAAGTAAATCCTTTATTCTAGACTTAAAATTATCTTTATTCAAGATATTTCTTAGATCTGCGTCTAGCTCATTCCATAGCTTCCCCAATGTATACACTGGTGATTTCATCAACCTTGTATTTTTAGGTGTGAACATCTCTATTCTCTATTCTTTTTTCTCTTTAACAATTCTTCAGGGAGGGGCCCCAGGGAGGGGGTTAGGACCCCCAGACTCCCCCCTCCCCCCTCCTCTTGGATCCGCCCTTGACTCTGGGGGGGGGGGGGGGGGTTTAGGGGACTTTGATTGTACGTGGGTGTACGCCTATTTTTTTTTTTTAAAGAGAATGCGCAGTTCTTTTTCGTTCCTCCAGCCCCCCTTCCCTCTTCCTGCTGTTCAAGATGTTATATATATATACATATATATATATATATATATATATATATATATATATATATACTGTACGTACATTAATATAGTTTTTACTGAATTTAGTATGAAATCACTTATAAAAAGAAACACACTGCAATGCGTCGAGGGCTTTAGCGTCGAGGGCTTTAGCCCTCGACGCATCAATGCACTCAGACGAGGGGAAATAATTATTGCTTCGTGCCCCCTTGGTTAGTTCTGTGTATATGCACAACGGTTTAGTGCTAGTCTAAATATATGATGTGTGTGGTCCCCCCACCCCCCGACCCCTTGCCGAAATCCTATATCCACCGCTTCCTAATAATAATATTATGTTCTGGGAAATCCTCAATAGATTATCAAAGTTCTATCTTATAACACATTAATGACCAGGGGCGGATCCAGAGAGCAGGGGTCAAAGGGGTCCTGACCCCTTCCCCCTCCCCACACTTTTGTTGGGAACTTATACCCGGCGATTAAGATAAGGGTAAGCTTGAGAAATAAGAGGTAACTATGCCTGAGTTTTGAGGGTATGGCTTAAATTTGGGTTTTACAGAACCTTGAATACGATGGCAGCTATTAAAGAATGTTATTAAAAAATCATCTCACATAAACCAAAAGTCGGGGTTCAGTTTATATTGTGCAATTTACGGTAGCTGCCCTCTTTTGCAGATCCCCCCCCCCCCCCCCCCTCTATACTTCAAGTTCTTAAATCCTTCATCGACCCCTGAATGGGGACAACAGGAGCCAGTATTAACACGTCGCGGCCATAGTTATAGACCAAACAGTAACCCGATAACAGAATTCAATCCGTATTTCTGAATGGGAGGCAAACTAGTCCTTTGCAGGATTTGTATTTGGTCGAGAAATTACCAATGGACAAAAAATGACTATTTTTTTCCATCATAAATTCTTATTTCCCTGAATCGTTTGGTTGTACATGTATATCAATTTATTTCATGAGTAGGGTAGTTGATTCTGTAGATTCCTATTTAAACGTCACGTTTTTCAAGCAGGGGAATAACAAGAATGATATTCCCCTGAATTAAACTCATAAGTAGAGAGGTTACTATCTCCGTTGATATTATATCAATTTACACATTTTAAAATTTGTATTGAAGAGTAAAAAACGTATCTAATGTCTCTTCAACTTTATAGATTATGGGGAGATGAAATAAATCCAGTACAGTACAAGTCCAGGTCTCTGGCTTCCGCTGCGTTTCAGCCCTCGATCTTGGACTACCAGGGCTGCATTCCCAACTCAGACTTGTGGACTCACAAGTATTCCATAAGTGGTTTTGTGGGAAATTTATCATGAAGATGTGGGTAAACTGTGGGTTTGTAAGGTTACCTTTTCTAGCTTGTGGTCTAAGGTACAACTGTGGGACAAATGTGGGACAAATGTGGTATTCTAGGTAGTCACATGATATTTGTGTGTTAAATGTGGAATTTTCCAGTTTCTCAGTCACTTGTGGAACAAATGTGGGGTAATTATGGAAATGCCTTTCCCAACCTATGGAAAAAGGGACTTGTGGGCCCACAAATACACAGTTTTTGTGGGAAAGTTATAGGTGCTCAGAGCACCTGTAAGTGTTCCACAAGTCAACAAAATTAAACAAAAACAGGGTCTTTACACACAGGTGCCAACATGAATATAAAAAAACAGTCTAAAATTTATATGGCATGTGACACAGCCTTTTCTTAAAGATAATATGCCAAGTGGGGACTGCCCCACCCCTGTCTGCACACTTACATGTGGCCCATAAGTATCCCATATGGACACCACAAAAAGCCTGCACCATTCTCACAAAACTAAAATTAACTTATTGCACTATTTAACAATGATACTTCATCACAATCTATTCAACTTAAAACAATATAGGTTGTACATCTAATTTTCAATGTCATTTGCTTGTGAGAACAAACTCAAGACATATGGACTGCACATGTACAATATGGAATACTTACAGAATATTCCAGCAAGGTCCACATGTAGGGGAGGTGAGTTAGAAACAAGTTTATTTGTGGAGAATGGACGGACTGAGAGTCCCATAGGGGATATGGAAAAGCCGTCCACAAAGTTGGGAATGCAGCCCAGGGCAATAACTTTTTTGGTATCACACCGAGGTCAGTACTAAGTAGATACTGACCGGGCTGGGATCCTGGACGCCGTATTTCGTCTCGGGCTGTGTTGGGCGAGTGGCCGCTCAAGGGCCGCATGGCCCGAGAGCGGCCACTCGCCCAACACAGCCCGAGACGAAATACAAGGCTCAGGATCCCAGACAAGGTCAGTATCGGATTTATTTCACCCCCATGTGCACTAATTGCCAAAATCTAATGTCGTCTGCTCCAGTGAGAACAGTGTTACGCGCGGGACCCGGGCTTGACGTCACGCCCAGGCGATACAAACCTTGTATTGCTCTCAGCTGTCCGTGCGTGTTAAAAGATAGGCGACTTTGTATCGGGGGTGAAATAATATATAATATTCTTCTGTAAAAGTGCTTAGATTCCCTCCCATGTTGCAAGATACATTTGGTTGGTTGATGGTTTTTCTTTTGGTTTAATGTCGAAGCAGCATCTGTGGTCATATCAAGGCAAGAGCAAGAGGTTTGACAACGTTTGATAATCAAATCTCTGAAATCATGTCATATTCACTGACCATCGTTCTTGTCATCTGTGAATGGGGGAGGCAGGAGCCTTGACCTTTTATCACCCGCATGGCTGGTGAACAGTGCGTATAAGGGGCAGTGAATATTGACTGGCTGTACGTACCGCTCCTTGTTTACAGCATTTTCATGAATTTTGGAATCTTCTTTGGGTGATAATATAATAAGAAAGCCCGGGGAGGCCGTCCGAGGGTGGCTGTACATACCGGGCTGCCCTGACTGTCAGGGCAGCCCGGTACCCAAGGACGGCCTCCAAGGGCCTTCTTTATTTTATTACCCGACACTATGAAGTAAAATATTGTAAATTTTTGTAAAATTTAAGTGTCTGAGGAGCTTGGTTTCGCTAGTTCTCTATGGGACACTGCCTATACCGCAAGAACAAGTTCACTTGGCAAAACGGAAATGATGCAAGGCGTATGGCTTGGCAATACGCCCGGCACACAATATGCCCAGCTCGTCGATCCAGAGGGTTATAAACACTCAGACGCCCCCCCCCCCCCTCCGCAGTTCTTCTTTAATTAGTACGTAGGGACGTGGTAAAGGGAGCTTTGGGAAAGGGAGGCCGTGCCTCATGCATGAGGGTCGACTGCACAATATGGCAGGAGGAATTGGAGGAAGAAATGGGAAGTGAAACGTGAAGGTTAGATGGTTGATAGATGGCTAGGAAACTACACCTCCGTAGTTTGTGGAAAAGAATAAAGTGGTAGGGTGCTGGCCTAATACCCGATGTCTTGTTCCATGTCATGTTGATCTCTCATACTGGATTATAAGCAGGTGTTCTTTGATGTTCATGGTCCCATAGACAGGGTCATACTCACTTCCTTTGTTAGCACTAAGCATTTGAAATCTCTGTGATTGACATACGGAGAAACGTACAGAGGTACAGCACTTAAGCCCGGCCTTGTGCTGAACCTGGGGGGCATTCCCTAAAAAGAGATTGCGATAATCGCGTTAAGGATGCAATACGATACCAAAAAATGTTATTGCCATATTGACTTTTTTGTTTTTCAATTTTCTCCTTAATCAAACTTGAACTATAAAGTATCCTTCCTCAGTCACAAACATACATATTTTCATATGTTAATCTTTGTGAGTTTTCTTTTAAAAAGGTTGCAATATTGTGAAATTATCATCACGTTACTACCGGTAATTTTTCTAGTATCGTCAAGTTTTTATGGACATGCTTTGACTTACGATAAGTAACGTGAAACACTGTGAATACTGTGGTGTTAACGACTTCACGGCCCCACACCCCTAATACCATTTTCCCCCTCCGACCCGTCATAACGTTAACGTCACAATAGCCGCAGAGTAAACAAGTCTATATATTTACCTTAGGTCAATTTTCCCTCCATGCATTCACTCCCAACACTACATGTTCAATCGAAGTGCATTCTGGGCACTTGTAACCCGTATCCACAGCACGCATAACAATGTTCAGTGTTATGGACAGTGTTTTGAACTGGATTCCCTCTAGTTATATATATATATATATATATATATATATATATATATATATATATATATTATCACAACTTCACATACATAATGTTTGTGTTCTTCCAGCTGTTTTCAGTGATGAGATGATGTACAACGAGATGAGTTTTGGATGATACACTTATAAACAAACATATAATATATACAAGTACAAATACAATTTTACAGTTTGTCTGTTGGCGCATAATAAATATATATGTACAAGGATATATTGTAGAGTATATTGTAGGATCACCCAGAGAGTCGCATAGGAGGAGGGACATTCCCAGATATCACATTATAATATATCATAATAGATATTTACTTTCCTGCAACTCTCTTTCTTTCGCCCCAGAGAGTTCTCACAATTAAAGGCCGTATTCCACATACCAAAAGTACATTTTCACTACTACCGATACATATCGATGGCTCTGCCATTAAAATTTACCAACATTTTTTTTTTCTGCTGATTATGTGCCGTAGCCGAATTTACAGGTGTAAATTGGCAGGCTGCACTTTCATTGGCCGATTTTGCACTTTTGGCAGCCAGTGGCGGCACACACTTTCAGTATGTAGAATATGGCCTTAAGAGTGTAGATATATGATCTGTGAATATAGACCAAAATGATTAAAGCACTTGTTGACTGTTCTGTGAATATAGTTTAATATCATGTTTAAGCAAAATGTATCCATCCTCAAATCCTCCTGCGTAAGAATTAACATAAAACTGTTGATTCAATACACAAGAATCCATGCATTATACATATAGCAAATACTTTATTATGAATACACCCCTATGATTGTCAGCACAGTTAAGTGTGGTTACACTGAAGAAGCCAAACTTTTCCTATTGTATTTACTCGAATGATGTCCAAAACTAAAGGCAACAATTATACATAAAAATATACTTAATACCAAATGGCTAGCATAAGGAATGAATACTATACACATTAGCTTATTGCTATCAGGAGGGTGATTAATATATATCAATACAATATCTATATTGTCCAAAAATAATCATGCATTACATGTTCTTTCTCTATAATATTGTATAATACATATTTTAGTTAATACAATGACATGGCTACAACTGTTGTTTTTTGCATTTCAGCAAAAGACATCCTGGCAAGATTTAACTATGGAAGGTGACATCATGTAGAAAAGACCACTGAGCTAAAACATGATGATGAGTTCAAGTTAATTTGATTTACAAAAAATAAATAGGTCACATAGGTAGTAAATGACCACAAACCTGAATATACTGTTTGATTGAGCATTCTGGTAACTTTGGTTGGAAAGATAAGGTTAGGTAGATCTATTCTTTTTATTAACAAACAAGGAATAAAGTCTATAGATTTCAAACAGAGTTTTAGGCTTGCATTCTATCAAACTGTCATGGACTATTAAAAATAGACATTCCTCCCTTGTGTTGGATGAAATCCTTGGTAATCAGTTGACCCTTATATGTTATTGCAGCCTTCAGGTTTGGACTCATGTGAGTAACTCAAAGCACCAAAAGAACAAATATAATTCATATGGTAGAGATAAGGATATCAAGCATACTAATCATTGTACCTCTATTATGCTGCTACATGTTGGCAGTCAGATACATGATATGTCCATGTGGCTATATATTAGGGCGTTCTGGTGGTACAGTGGTAGGGTGTTAAGACGTTGGCTTGGTTATCTGAAAGTTGGCGGTTCAAGTCTCTGTCCTGCTGATGTGGCATCAGGCATTCTCCCTGCGAAAATGACAGGGTCATCAAAAGTCCCTATAGGACCACCGGCTGTTGTGTATGGCCCCTTCTATGGGACCATGCACATTAAAGAACACCTGCCTTGATAAAAGTGTAGGGGTGTGGTCTTCATACTCATAGATTTGATCACCCAGGAGCAAGGGCTAAATAACCCAGTGCTCCAGAACCACTGAGTCTGTTTGCTCAAACCAAGAATCCAATAGGGGGCACGGGGTGGTGAAGTGGTCAGACCATTCACTTGGCATGTGGGAGAGCCAGGTCTGATTCCCAGCTGGGCCAAGGTGGCTGCTAAACCTCTCTGTGTTCTCCCCAGTGGCAACAACTGTGTTATGAATGGTCTCTATAGTAGACCACCGGCTGTTGTGTGTAGGGCCCTGCCTATGGGACCCTGCAGATTAAAGAACACCTGTCTCGGTAAAAGTATAGGGGTACAGTCTCTACCCTCTCATAGATACAATCATTTCATACATGCAATCATCAAACAGACAGAATTGCCAAGATCTTGTTCTCACTGTGATATGACCATAGATGTTGATATGGTGTAAAACCCCAATAACCAACAAACCAACCAACCAACCAACAATCCAACAATCTGATATAACCCTCTAGAATTCCCTGACCAAGTTAGAAAATGCTGGATCGGAACTGTTAGCCTGGTGATACATTTTGGAGTTATTCATTTGATGTGTGGATGATCGAAATCCTGATTTTCATTCCCTGATAAGAAGCATACAATCTTGAGAAAGAGAACCAAAGTTATACTTTCTAGGATCCTGACCTATCGTAACAATTTGCCTTGAGCTTATATTCAATAGGATCTTATTTTGTGAAATAAGAAGATATTTCTGAAAACATAGGAAAAGACATAGCAGGAATGTAGGAAAATAAGACAGTTTCTGACCTACTTTAATTAATATGGCTCTATGTGGAACATTGTAAAAACGATTCTGAATATGTACATTGAGTTGTCTATACACTGTATACCACTGCATCTTTTTGTACCCTGACACAGTCACTGTGAAAACCCGGCTTAGCTTTAGGCATAGTGGTCATAGTTAATCCTGTGTAGCCTCGATACCGTCAACATTCCGTGTAATAGGGAGTTTCACATCTTTCAAGATGTGACGTAACATAAATGTATTTTTTCTCAGCCTTTTAAAAAAATATTTCAAAAATACTTCTTTACATGTATCATATGGCTATCTTTCAAGTGCCCAAGAATTTTGGTCACCAAACTGAACATTCATACTCTGATATGTACTGGTCCCAAGTATCTCCATTGGGGATATCATTTACGAATAAATATTTTAGGTTCATATGTTACAATTATATCGTCTTTTTTTTTTGATGATTCTCCTAAATTGTAAGTAGGATGAGTTTACTTCTCCACAAGAATATATTAAAAGTTTCTTACATTTATCAAGTCATTCAGGTAAGAGCTATAATTTCAGTGTTAAATACCAGGCAACAAACATGATATACTCTAGGCTCAACGTGTTGAACTAGTTTGTTGCATTGCAAAACCAGAGTGACTTTTTCACATTATTCAGTTCTTATAGAGGATGTTGAGAACTCTTATTGCAATACATTTCAGATAAAATGAGAGCCTCGGGAAACAGCGTCGGAAAGGTGAGGACGTTTTAAGTTATCTTACCAGAGGGGTAGGCAGAAAGCATGTAGCAACTCCTGATTACCATAAAACCACTAATTTAGGCCGCGGCCTAGGTAAGGATTAGTTATAGAAACGAGAGCCTAGGGCACATTTAAAAATAATTTGGTTTCCGGTGGAACGGCCGGGTGAGTATTTTAACCCCGGGTAGGACAATTTCTTTTCATTTTTGCAAAAAGATCTTTTTTCCCAAAAATTTTACGTTATACCCTTACCAATAAAAAAAAGAAAATTAGGAAATATAAAATCGCAGCCGCCCAGCTCATCTTTTCCAACCCCACCCGCTGGACAGGAAACAGACAATTTTTTAAGTGCAGCCCTACTAGGCTTCCAACGGCAGTTATAAACAATCCTTATGAAGAAATATCCAAAGATAAACCCAAAATTGTGGGTGCAGCTTGAATTAGGGTGGGGCTTAAATTAGAGGTTTTGTGGTAGTTCCTTTTCACTTTGATGGTGACATACAGGAAAACAACATTGTAAGGGACTATTTCAAATTCTGGTTGAATACTTGAGGTAAATACACAAGAAACCATCGGAGATGACAAAAAATTTACTTTCCATCCAGCAATGCAACCAAACACCTTTTTAAAACTGATCAACCAAATGAAAGATATGTGATAAGTAGTACATACAGCACAAGTTTATGTCTGTACACACTGTAACCCATGGGGCTGTAGCCGAGGGGTTATATTAAGTGCATACATAAACAACTGTAAACTGTATCTGACATAAACCATGGGACCTACTTTTGCACCTTTGCTGATAACTCTAGAAATATTCTTTGAATCAACATATAGTAAGGAATTAGTGTAGCTATGAACCATGTTAGGTTTATTTCTTATTGTTTTCAATTTCGTATGATTTAATAAAGAATAAAAGAAATTCATTTCCACAATATCCAGGATGAGTGTATAGAGTGGCAATTGTATTTAGCTTTGCTCCAAAGCCACCATAAAGTATTAAAAAGATCTAAATTGCTCTAAATCTACCTTTTCTCACTATGAATTCATTATAATTAAGTATCCTTAAAGAAATATATCAAATGTCATATCCTAAATGCACAAACCTTTATTGAAAGTGGTAAAACATAAGTATCATATTGAAAATACCCAAAGTTGTCATGTTTGCATTTCATTTAATAACTTATCCCAAAACCAAAATACCAAATACCAAATACCAAATACCAAATACCAAATACCAAATACCAAATACTAAATACCAAATACTAAATACTAAATACCAAAACCCTTTTCCTGTGAAGTAAATGCAAGTGTACCTTTGGCTTTCCTGGGTAATTGGTTTGTGCCATTTAGTATTTACTATTTGCCATTTAGTATCTGTTATTTAGTATTTGGTATTTAGTATTTTGTTTTGGGGAGAGGTTATAAAGGTCCGATTTCTGCTAACTCCGCCTCACGTGACCACCTCTCGACCAATCAGATGGCTAGAAAAAATGGCCTGTACTTGCACTCTCCCACGCCGAGTCCCCTAGCTGAGAGAGCATAATGGCTTTCCTAGGTAATTGGCCATGCCTCTGGATGTGACCAATCAGTATTTTGTTTGTCATATATACTGTAAATGGTTCCAATGAATAATTGTTTAACCATTACGAAAGGTGATATTGCATTTTGTATTTAGGTTTTAGGTTTCTGTTATATAAGTGATGGATAAAGGGAATTGCTTAATGTGAATTGAAGACTTGTGTATATGGTATTTGGTATTTAGTATTTGGGTTTCGGCAATATACTAATGTAAATAATATAATTAGACCTATAGGAATTGGGAGCATTTTGTATTTGCTATTTAGGATGTAGTTTAATGGTGATAACTTTTGTGAATGATATTAAGTATTTCATATCAAGTATGTTATATTTTGTATTTTCCATTTACATTATTAGAAAAACATGTACAAAAAAGGGGTATTTACAGGTATTTGACATACGTGAATGGTATTAGATGAAAGCAAAAGTGCATATTTTGAGGTATTTGATATATTGGAATGATATTAGATGAAAAGAAAATACAATTGCCGCTCTATACACGCATCATCCAGGCTTGCACAACTGCAGATAGGCCAGTAATCTGAACATGGGTTCTTGCAAAGTATACTGGAGAACTCAGTCTGCAGGAGAACTCAGTCTGCAGGCGAACTCGGGCCATTGAAGAACTCGGGCCATTGTGGCTGGAACAGCCCTACTAAAAGAAAGCAAATCAAATATATATATTCCTCTCTTTCAATATGATATAGTGTACTGCTCCATTGCAAAGGGCAGTGCACTATATATTCACTGCCTAGTTCTCCCCATCCACCATGGTTTATTTTTGGATATAGATCACTAACAGCTTCTTATTCAACCTGATTATAAGTTGCAACCCTAAATTGGTGTGTAACAGAATGCTAAATCTTTGAGCAATTAACTCTTAACCCCAATGACTAACATACACCACTAATTAAACCAATGTAAAATTATCACTGTTTGAGAATATCTCTAATCCTTATAATAACTATTTAAACAGTTCATGTTTTGTTTCATTATGTTACGTGTATTATTTTGAGACCTTTGCCACTTTATTTTAAAGGTCACTTGAAAGGCTCTTGCTTTGGGCTCTTGCATCCTTTATTATAATCAAATGACCCTTTCTACACAATTTTGATTAATCAAAGGTCACATTTTGCATACTTAGCATAAGGTAGTCATTCAATATATTGATTTCATTTTAGACCTCCAGCCCAGGAAATCCTGGATCCTGCTGTCTACCATCCGATAACAAGTGAGATTTTTTAAAACTTTTGTTCATTTAATTTCATCAAAGCTCACGTGAAAAGAGGTATTTCTGGTTTAGATAATCTTCAATAATATGGTACACTATATAAGTGTCATTTCTAATGTATCCCATGGTGACAATTGGCACTAGGATGCAAACAATAGGTCTATTTCTGTAAGTGTGAACCTCATGTGAGCCACAGGGCTCATTATTTTACGCGCAATACACACTAACCGATTTTGGGACAAATTGGCGAGGCCGTCAGCCAACTCGGCTTAGGCAAGGCATACCCACACAAAAACGGCCATGCCATCAATGTCATGGAGATAGTTTAATTAATTGGCTAATAATTCTGAAAGGTATAAAAAGAAATTACAAGTATAGATTTTAGATTAGTTTTTTTTATATGTGGGTAAGCCTTGTTTAAAGGGAGTCAAAACCAATATAATTGACAAAATTTTCAAAACTGAGATAAGTATAGAAATATGTTAGATGAGTCCAGTTAATGTCAGTGGTAAAGTATTAGCTGTGAAAACTAGCTAAAGCTGAAGCAGAATGCCACAAGAGTTGGTAATATTTGCATTTGTTTGTAAACAAACCCTATTTTTGCAGATCCACATTAATTGATTCAAGTAAGAAAAACGTGTTCTTAATGATTGTTCACCATATTTCATGGTTTAGATTTAACAAAGGCCAGGAATAGGCTCAAGGAATAGATTTCCATGATTATTTGAGTTTTGAAAATTTCATTGAATTTATTGGTTTTGGCTCCCTTTAAGAAGAGTCGGCCGATGGCCGTGCCAACATCAGTGCCAATTCAACCCAAAATAGCATAGTAGGTATGGTGCTACAAGTGTAACTTCCACACCAGCATCAGAGGCCTTGCATGGGAGGACCTACCCTGCAGGCTCAAGTGGCAACACAGGACCCACTGCTCCTGCCACCTAGTGAGAATTCTTGGCACCAACTTTTGCATTTACAGGTCTCACGGAACCAAATGTTTTCCTGTATAGTTTAATATAGCATATCTTGAAAAAAAATAAATATCCCAAACATTGCAACACCTTAAAGTCACTCAGTAACCTATTGAGACCTTTTTGGGAGACAAAATATCAAAATTTGAGGGTAGGTTGACCGTGAAAATTTTTCGCAACAGTCCCAGATGTTGACCTACCCTCATTTTAGCAGTTTTGCAGCGACCAAATTCATGGAGCACAGCGCCCATTTTAAAACCCCACTGACATTTACCAAACACCCCATATCATGGATCTTTTTTTATTAAATAACTCAGAAATAGTAGGGGGTATCATATGAATTCTAATTCTGCATTATCATTTTATCTTATCCCATTATCAGCCACTCAGAGACTGGCATCCCCTTCACCTCGGGACAGAAAGGTATATGACACTACAGATGGCGCCACATTTAGTTCCGTGAGACCTCAAGGGAAAGGCAGAGGAACATATCTGTAGTCTTATATAGACTCTGTGTTGCCACTTCTTTTATTCATAGACATAATAGGCTCTATTGTACCACTATAAAGTATAATAGCTTTAGAAGTTAGAGGTATGCACAGGCTTATAGGCTCTCTAGCACCACCCAGGGGAATACATATACTTATAGGCTCCCTGGCACCACTTGGAGGTATACATAGGCCTATAGGCTCTATGGTGCCACTAGGAGGTATAAGTAGCCCTATAGGCTCTATGGTGCCACTAAGACTACGTAGGCCATAGGTGGCCATAGACCATATGAGCCATGTGGTACACCTATATAGGCTCTATGGTGCCACTAGGAGGTATACATAGTCCTGAAGGCTCAATCATGACACTATAAAAATATTACATCATTAGTAATAATAAGTATAGGAATTATTATTGGTCTACAGGCTCTATCATGCCACTGGGAGTTATATATATATAGGCCTATAGGCTCTATGGTGCCACTTAGAGATACACGTACACTGAAAAAAGTGAACATTAGGAAGTTAGTCAAAATGCCTAACTTTTGGCAAAAACCTTAGGACATTTGACGGTGCATTTTTGTCCGAACTTTCTAACCCTTTTTTGACTAACCCATAGGATGATTGACTAACCTTAGTGTAAAAAGTTAGTCAAAAATTACGAAAAACGTCAGGGCTTGATGGGGATTCGAACTCAGATCTCTCATGTGGGAATCTAACACTCTAACCACTACTCTTTAGAATTGCTATTAGATCAATGATGTGAGAGTACTAGTAGTGTGAGTTTCTGTCAGTGACTGGGACTTGTTGGAACATGTGAGGTTCACAGACGTGACCTAAAATGGCTGATTTCATGGTTTTGTGTGAATCATAGTATTTTGAATGATATATTGGGCAAAAGTCATCGAAAAATTGGAATACTTTATGCTTAAAAATACCTAAATTGACAGTAGTCAGGCCCGTAGCCCGTCTTTTTCAGAGAGGGGGGGGGGTTCTTTTTTAGTAGGTCTAGTAAGGGGGATTTTGGCAATTTCACGCAATTTCACGCACTTTATTGATGAAATTAGCCAATTGTTACCCTATCATAACCACGTATACAACAGTGAAATAGAATTACCCTACTTTCCCATTTAAAATAACTCATTTATTTCATCCTGATCTATGGGGCTTTAGGGGGGGGGGTCAGATATTTAAGAAGGGGGTCACATATACTATGTATCTATAGCCTAATAATTTCTATGACGAAAATCAAAACAAAGGAAGGTGGAATTCCCTGCCTCCTTGCAAAATGCCCTTCATTTTTGACTAAGCCTGAAGTAAAAGTTAGTCACTCTGACTAAGGGGTTAGTCACATTTAGAATATTCTGAAATCATATTTGTTAAACAATCTCTAGGTGTTTATATATAATTGTATTTAAGGTGATCCACTAGTGATAATTAGGCTGATTAATCTCTTGACTAACCCTAGGGTTGGAAAGTTAGTCAAAATGACTAAGGGGTTGGATTTATTATACTTTCAGAGGATTAGAAAGTTAGACTTTCAATGACCAACCCACAATTTTAGTGGTAAATGCCTGATTTGACTAACTTTCTAACTTTCCACTTTTTTCAGTGTAGGCTTCATGATGTCACTAACAAATATACCCTACATAGGTAGGCCTATATAGGTGCCATGGTGTTGCTAATCAATTATATTTAACACTTGTGTCTCCATCATACTGCATCTATGTATCAAAGTTTATTAAAAAGAGTTCATGGTATAGTGCATTGGCCCCTGTGGGGGTTCGGGGTGAGTGTTCCTTCTGGAACTCCCTGGGAATGTTCTGATCATCCCCTGGCTGGTCATAATTGGCAACAAATGGGGACCCTGTTCCCCCAACAAGGTCATTAATGGCCAGGTGTGTGGTGCCCTGTCTATGAGACATTGCACAGAAAAGACCTATTGCCACTCTTCAAAAAGAGTAGGGTTGTGATCCCAGTGGCAGGTTTCTTTTCAATCGTATCATATATATGATCACCCAAAGATGAAAAACATTACCTTATGCAGTCTGGAAAGAACTATGAAGCATTGGCTGGATGTTAAACTACCCCAACAAATAAACGGAGCATTAATTATATTGTAATGAGGCCTCATAGATAAGAGGTACTACCTAGCATTCAGCTTCGCCTTTATCATGTTCAATTAGTGCAATACTGTGAAGTGTGCAGCATAAACCTTACTACCATAAACACTAGGTCCTAATGCTAAACAAGAAGTGACCAACAGGCTCTTGTGCAAAGAACACTTTGTTTTATAATAAAATTTCACCTTCTTAAGAGCAAAGTGAAACTCAAGAAAATCACCAAGAAATAATTTTTACAACAAATCACATGATTTAAGTCCTTACAACAAAGAACCAACAACATGAATTAGAGGAAAAAAATAAAAGAGAAATGTAGTATATTCAATTTAAAGATAGCAAGGAACAAAATGGCACACTTATTTAAAAGCACCTTGTTGGCACTTTTGTTGTAATATGCCTCACAGGGTATTGACTTACTGTATATAACAATAATGATGAGTGGATACATTAACTCTTTTCTCTGACCAAACTAATGGAAATAACATGCTGGGAATTTACATAATACTACCATTTTGCAAATGTTTAATTTCAGGATTTCCCCTGAAAAAATGATGAAACACACAATTTTGTAATTCTCTTTAAACTAACAATCTTCCCAGAATTCTGTTGTATTTTTTTCCCAGTTTATTAGTGCAATGAATATGTTTTGTATAGTTATGTGCACGCTTGGTTTCCTTCTAGTATGTTTGATAATTTCGTTTTCATTTCCTTCAGAAGCTGTATAAAATGGATATTTCTGGTCGTGCTGCTGATGCTGCTACCCTCTACATACCTGGTAGGCAGGATACAGGACATCTCTGCACAGTCAATCATCTGGGAAGACGAAAATATGTACCTGAGAAATTTCACTGGAAAAAGTTTGCAGTCATCTAAAACCTGTTCAGTCTTGTGGTGGCCCAAACTGACCAGCCCCCCTGACCTGCATGTCAATGAGTCCGAGAGGTTGACTGGGACTGACTGCATCTATGCGAAACATGTTAAGCAAGGATTTATTGACATGAAAAATTACCTTCTACAGACAAACCTGTTTTTGAAAAATGCAACAAGAGTGAATTATCCATTTAAAAAGCATCGATTACGACCAAATAAGAAAGTGAAATTCATGCCTGATTTTCAACCGATAGACTTCACTAAAGGTTATGTAGTCTCTGCATTTCACACTAAAGCCAAACAGTATTTCTACGTCAAAGTCATGTACATCATTCCTCTCACCGCTCCTCAGCTATACTGTCAAGCTTTATGCAATGGGACATACCTCTTTGTTAAAGGCAAAACTGAAATACTGAATTATTGGGGGAGAGAGCAATCTCAGTGTATTTGGCGTCAGTTTATGCTACATTGTAAATTGCCTTCGACTTGTAACGTAAAATATATCTCTGTCACGTCCCTTCCATGTATAGCTCCGACGAACAACCTGAGCATCATAGAAGCCTACTCTCACTCTAAGCCTAAAGCGGTTCTTGGTGTTTGCTTAAACCATATTTTCAAATCTAAAGATCTAAATTTGAAAAAATTAGTGAATTTCTTTGAAAGATTCTTGTTTTTTGGAGGTGAAAAGGTGTACCTCTATGGTACTCACAATCTTAACGGTGAATTATTGAAAGTGCTGCAACATTATAAGAAAGAAGGAGTGTTAAAGATTTATGACTGGACAGTCCCAAAAAATGTTACTTCTCTTTTCTATTTTGCTCAAAATATACAAAACATGGACTGTTTATACCGGCATAGGAATGAAGTTCAGCACCTTGCTTTTGTCGATTTAGATGAGGTTCTCATTCCATTACGATACAGTAACTACACAACCCTTTTAAGAAATATATTTAGTGCAAAGTCTCGAGATGCCAGTTTAGGCATGGAAAGAATACAAATGGTGCCTTCTAAACTACAGTCAAAGCAAGTGAAAACAAGTAGAGTATGTTTTCAAGTAGAACATAAGCCATTACTTAGACCCAACCTTGTTTCATCAATGGGTATTCATTCTGTGTTGGGTGTTGTACCTGACTACAGAGGAAATGTAAAACTGGACCCAAAAACTGCAGTTATTCTCCACATAAGGGATTACTACTTGAATTGTGAAAGTAAACGAGTCCTAGGAAAAGGCTATGTAATGACAATAGAAAATGAAGTTTTAAAAATGAATTCAGAAGTAGAAAGAAAAACAACGGCAATTTTTAAAAAGATAGGAGAAAACAGCAAATTGAAAAATGCAACGGACGTTGTTGTATTTTACTAAAAATAAAGCATACAATGTTGAAAGAACACTTTGAATTTATTCATGGACAAGTTCTACTAATGGCAGATTTGCAAAAGAGAAGAATTGTTAGGATGCATTTTGCTACACGGGTAACCAGAACAAATATGCACAGATACTTGATCTTCTTGATGTATCTCTCCTTATTCTAGACAAAGGTAACATGGATTTTAATAATTGAATTACTGCACATCACTATCAGGGTGATACATACAACCAACTGAGAAGAGAGGTTACTATAAAAGAAAAACTCCACCAAGCAACCACATGGCTGGTGGGTTATAATGTAGTGAGGTTAGAAACAGGGAGAGCAGTGGTATTTATAGTCCAACTACTAGTTGTCCCTGGTGTGTAACTTGGTTTGCCTATATCAGATGGCAGAGGGCAGTTGTGAGTCCATGGGTCCATAGCCCAGCTATATTGATATAAGCATGGTTGCCTATATCATACGTAATAAATCCATAACTGATCGAGAAGGGAGTACGAGGGAGGGTATCATCCAGAGCCGGGACCTGGATATCAGCCTCAGGCCAGGGCCCAAAGGGCCGGTTGAGGGCTGATATCGGGGTCTCTGCGAGGGGTGTAACTGCCCGAGTACTCCCTTCGAGGTTGATTATGGATTTTAATTTTGGTTATGGATTTTTATTTTTCTAACATATGCATTATATGCATAATGTTCCTAGCTATATTTTATTGCTTACTCTTTGTGGATTTCATGGATATCAAAAGAGTTATATGGAAAAAAACATAAAAAAATTTGCAGCATCACCATCCTTCCTTGGGAGCTCAAATCTAACAAAAAGGTTTAATAAATCCTCGAAGGGATAATAAATAGGTTTAATAAATCCTCGAAGGGAGTACTCAGGCAGTTATCATCCCTTGCCAAGAGCCCGATATCAGCCCTCGGCCGGCTCTTTGGGCCCTGGCCTTGGGCTGATATCGGGGCTCAGGGTGATCACCTCCCTCGTACTCCCTTCTCGATTGGTTATATGGTTATATGTATGTATCACCCTGTAGGGTGATACGGGGTTGGGTTTGATATGGCGTGCATTCAACTCTTAACTACTAGACCTGTATCACCCTAAGGTATGATAAAGATTCAGTAATTAAGAGCTTAAAGCATAAAAGTGTAACTCCTGATACAGGAAAGTAGTGCAGGCAGTGAAAAATAGTTCTACTTGTTCGGTTATTCTAAGCTTTAAGGTTTTACATATAATATTGCCAGGGTACAATAAATCACTAACTGGCTGGGGAAAATTTCCTAGGTAATCATCACTCAATGTGTTGGAGTAATGGCCTTCTAATATCAGCCTTTGGGCGGCCCTGCAGGTCCTGCCCTCAGGGTCATATCCCTGACACACCTTGGGGATGTAACCCACCTAGTACCTTCTCCCTGGAAGGTTAGACCTATTTATTTCACCCCTAACACGCCCATCCTACATTAGGTATATCCTAGGGTTGGACAAGGGTTGCAGAGAATTACTAAATTTATCTTTGTCTTGTCAAGATTGGCTTGTTAGAAAGCAATGCTAGGCTGCATTGCAAGGTCACATTATCTGGATGTTTTTTTTTACAATTTGTAGTAACTTTTATCTATTGATTTCCCTGGTGATATAACACAATTTTCACAATTCAAAATATGTGATCAAGAGAATAGAGCTCATATCATATCCTTTTGGGTTCATAGATTAAAGTGATTAAGAGATGACTGCACAAGCGCCCCCTGGTGTGAAAATTTCAATTCCTGAAAATTATTTTTTAGCCAAGAGCATTGGTAAGATTATAACTTATGTCAGTGTTAAAACAAACAGATATAGCAATGACACAACAAATTCAAAGGTATATTAGTCTTTGCTCGCTAGCATCACCTGGTGAGAAAAATAAAATTTCTTAAAAATTCCAAAATTTGCCATCATGCATTGGCAGGGGCCTGAGACCACTCAGAATATGAAACATCACTCCTCTGGATGAAAAATTAACAAAACCAGAAAGAAATTATTTATACTTGAATGTAGTGAAATCAGCCTGTCATAATGATTCAAGAAGCTTTAGCTATTTTATTTCACTGGTAACCTATACTTATTTTGGTCTCTAAATTTTGGGGAGGTCCTAATGCACATTCTGACCAGTTTTGGTTGGGCTCTAATGGATATTGAGTCTCAAAGAGAAATGTCTAAGTGTGGCAAATTTGCTAATTCCCATAGACTTCTATAGTTAAGGCAACTCTCTTCCTCTGGCATTTACTCAGAAATAAGCATGGTGACATCTGCTTTTTTGGGAGTCCCTAGTTATATGTATATAGTATAGTAGCTAATGGTGGGGACTCGCTCAATCAGTCATGTCGTTAACCATTTAATTCTCTTTGTTCTCAATGACCGGTTACACAATGTCATGTTCAGCTGTTGAAGGGCATTGTCCTAAAGTGGTTGTTAGAGTCAGGCAGTTTGAGAAGCCAGAGGTGGGTTACATAATCAGTACCTGAGCCAATCAACCCTCACCCCTCCGCATTAAGACCTCCACAGTCACCTGCAGGTGGGCAGGTCTAGGTGGGTGAGTGACAGGTCATTTAGTACTGGGTCCCTCACTGAGTTGTGTGTGACAGCAGGAGGGGTGGTGGTGATCACTACTCATAGCCCATATAGCCTTCTTGTTGTAGGAAGGCCTTCAGTTTATTGAGGGACGACCACCGCTCATGCATGAGCGGAACTTTGTAGCTCTTTTGCTTCTTGTTTTGTTTTATTATGTTCATCTTGGTCTAGTGTACCCATTTAGACTTGATTCAGACATCTCCAATGGATTTTTACTTTTGGTGAAACACCTCTTAATCCCTTTAATCAGGATAGAATTAAATCCAGTACAGACTTCAGATTGATAGGAAAAATAAAATGTTTGGGTAACCGAAGCTCTGGATGGGCTACACTACAGCCTTCAGTTCTATGACTCAGGGAAATATTTTTTTCTGTATTTTTTTTCTTTTTATAGACAAATTCATTTTCCTGAGAGAAGTACAAGTAGGCTCTCTTTTTTTGCAATTAACTAATGTGCCCTTTTGTATATCTACAAAAGTTATGTTCCCGTAATCAAAATATGGTTGGATTTGGCGTTCAAAGAGGGCCATTAATTGAAATTTATTTAAGAATTTGTTGACTTTGCTCAATAAATAGAATTTGTGTGAGACGATTCTAGTACATTCTGAGGCAAGCAGTTCAAAACTTAGCTTAGAGTCTAACTTTACTCCCAGATAGTTGAAATGTGGAACATATTGTAGTGTTGTATTACTTATTGTAATATCATAGTAGTTAGCCTTTTTCAAAATGCTTTTGTTCCAAAGAGCATAAGTTTGGTTTTCTTCGAATTGATCGTCAATTGATTTTTTTGCTAGCCATTTACATAGGGACTCAAGATCAGATGAGACTCTACCATGAGCAAATTCTTTGCATTTACTGGTACAATAGATCATGGTGTCATCTGCATAGAGTCTCACTTTACAATGATGTAAGGACATTGAAATATCATTAATATACATTAAAAATAAAGTTGGGCCCAAAATAGACCCTTGGGGGACTCCACATTTAATGTCAAGTAGTTGGAGAGATAGTACCATTAGCTAAACATCTCTGGTTCCTATCTGTAAAGTAGCTGGATAACCATTTTGCAGTAGTATCATGTAGTCCAAAATTGCAGAATTTTTTAATTAATATTATGGTGTCGACGGCCTTCTTTAAATCAATGAATGCAGCACCAGTGAACATCTTAGAATTAAGGCCTAGAATTTAGATCTATTTTTCCTAAATCCATTTTGTAATTTTGATAATAAATGGTTATCCTCTAGGTGACTTATTAATTTTGTATGGACAATACGTTCTAACATTCTTTCCAGGCAAGGGTAGAAGGGATATAGGCTGGAGATTATTAACGTCAGTTCATACATGCTGATGCGAATCTCGCCGACACTGCAAAAAAGAGACTGTAGAATTCTCTTGGATTCAACGTCTCCGTACGCAGATTCCACGCAGATTGAGCTCGTTGGACAGTGCCTATTAAATATAATATGGCAATGGTTAGATTCCAAACTTCTCCTAGGTAGGAAAAACCACCCATGTACAACACCTATACAACAAAGTAAAACAACATCTGTAGATCTCGCCTTTGGATCTTTTTGGATAAATAACTTATAGAAATCAAAGAAAGATGGGTAAGACCACACCAGCCTCCGCCAAACCTTCAATAACCATAACATGACATTTAATTGGAACACCTTGGAAACCAACACCCGGAATTTCAGCACCAATTACGATCCCTAGTTGAGGACACCGCGCACATGATACACAGCCTGATGAGGTATTGTGCCGAAACCGTAGCAATGACTCTCCTAGACACTTTCCATAAACATGGAATGCACTGGTCCCTCACCTGCATACAGGTTTGGACACCACTAGGAGATCCTCATAAAAGGTCTACTTGCTTGGTATGCGAGACTAACACCAGGTGGCAGTTTTCCAGGATGGTGGGAAGACACTGTTATTTATTGAACAGTTGAACATATGTGTCAAATGTGTCAAGTAAAATATCACACCTAGGTCAGTACTAACTATATATCCCCTTCTAGGGTAAATGTATCAACACAGTATTAATGAGGGTGTGCCAGGTGGTGAAGTGGTTAGCACAACCACTTGTTGCGCAGACGGCCTGGGTTTAATTCTGGGCTGGTGCTGGCTATTGCTCTCTCTGCATTTATTATACCTTAGGGTGATACAAGTTTAGTAGTTAAGGATAGATAAGGGGTCTCAGGGTGGTGCACTGCATTCAGGCACATACTTTTCAGAAAGGGGTATTTATGATGTCATATTATACATCATTGGAAAGGAATAATTTTTCTCTACATGATGATATATTTCTCAAAATAATCGGCTGGGAATTAGAGAAATTATGAATTTTTAATCATTTTTTACACTTTATCTTTTTTGAACATTGATTTCTCATTACCTATTCAAACAAATCAACTAAAATTTTGAGTGTGTATCCTTAACATTCTTGCTGAGGGAAGCGTGTCTTAAATTGTGAAGGCCTTAGTTTTCCTTTTATGACAAAAAAAGGGTAATTTTTTGTGAATTATTCAAACAATATTTTCTACATTTCATAGAATGAAAACTAGGAATTCAAACAAAATTCTGAGACACACTTTCCTCAAGAAGAACCTTATGAAGACGAAATGAAAACTTCAAGGTTTTATGTCAGATAGTTATTGAGAAATCAATGTTAAAAAATTTACCACAAAAAATGTAATTTTCGTTTTTACTAACCTCTATTTCAGTGAATTTTCAACTCCTTCACATTTGCTTAATATCCCCAGAAAACTCTCAAACTCTACTTTTGAATTCCATACAATACATGTATGTCAATTTAAACCTGAATCTTTAAACCATTAATAAGTGCAGGTAGAATGAATCACGCACCATCCCCCCTTATCAATCCTTAAGAGTTTAACACGGGGCGATACAAACCTGGGTGAAAACCAGCCTTGTAACGCCCTGCAGGGCGATACAGAAACTTTTTATTTT
This sequence comes from Lepidonotus clava, assembly GCA_936440205.1. Classification (NCBI taxonomy): domain Eukaryota; kingdom Metazoa; phylum Annelida; class Polychaeta; order Phyllodocida; family Polynoidae; genus Lepidonotus; species Lepidonotus clava. Next base: position 4,861,560 of record OW387134.1, read on the forward strand.
TCTCAAATTCATAATAAAATTAAATCATTAAGAAATAAAAAATCTAACATATTCATTATCTGCACATTGTTCGTAGCTACATTTTATTTGCTTCCTTTTTGTGAATTTGATGGATATCAAAAGAGAAAAAAAGATAAAAAAAATTGTGCAGCATCACAGCCCCACTGATTGCTGTGAATCCTTCCTTAGGAGCTCAGATCTAATAAAAAAGGTACCGGTATAATAAATCCATAACCAACATCGAAGGGAGTACTTAGGCAGATATCAGCCCTCTATGGGACCCCGATATCCTCAGGCTGATATCGGAGTCCCGGCTCAAGGGTATAACTGCCCTTCTCGGTTGGTTATATGTATGTCTCCCAGTGGTAACAACTGGATTATTAAAAGTTCCTAGAGGGCCACCAGGTGTTGTGTGAATGGCCCTGTCTATGGGACCAGCACATTAAAGAACACCTGCTTCAATAAAGGTGTAGGGCTTTGACATGTTGTTATACTGTGCATTGATATTGAGGGTATCATCAATATCTATTCCTAGATAATTAAATACGTTAACATTCATGAGAGGGGTTCCATCTATCTTCAGATTCATTCCAATTGGGTGTCTTTACGGGCAGGAAAAAATTGGGTTTTAGTTTTACTGACATTGATGGTGAGTCTATTTAACATACACCAGTTAAAAAGAGAAGTAACATCCTCTTGCACAGCAATATAGTCATCATGTGGGGTGCAGGCATCAATAGGTTTATACAGTACAATGTCATCAGCATATAAGAATAGTTTACAATTTTTAATCACCAACTTGACATCATTAATAAATAATATAAACAACAAAGGTCCCAGAACACTTCCCTGTGGGACACAGTATGGGACAGTTCTAGTAGAGGATTTAACACCATTTACTTTAAGGAGTTGTGTACGGTTTGAGAGATAAGATCTAAACCATTCAATTATGGTATCAGCAAAGGAAAAGTATTTTAATTTAGTTAACAGAATGTCGTGGGAAACCGTGTCAAACGCTTTCTTGAAATCAAAGTATACAGCCAGGCTTTTATGTTCATTTAGGTTGAGGTTATTATAAAGATCAGTCGTGAAATTGTATATTGTTTGTATAGTTGACTTATTTTTCCTAAAACCATTTTGCTCAGCTATTAATAGTTGATTTTCTTCAAGAAAAGATATAGCTTGATCATGAACAAGATGTTCAATAGTTTTACTATATATAGGTAAGATAGATATTGGTCTAAAGTTGCATGGTGACTTTGAGTTCTTCACTTTCGGTATTGGGACCATGTGGCCATCTTTCAGGTCTGGGGAAAAGACACCCAATTTAGGGAGGTCTGTATTATATCCAGTAATATGTTGGTAAATTTCTTGAAGACAAATATCCAGATTTTGGTAGCCATTAAAGGGAATCCACTTGATTTATAAATTCTAATATTGTTAATGTGTTTACTAAGGTCATTTATTAAAATTGGTTTGAAGGCAAAGTAATTATTGGCTTTGTTAGAGATTGGATTGGGTGGAAAATATTTTTTTTGATTGATTTTGTTTGCCAGGGTTTCACCTATTTCTGAGAAAAAATCATTTAGTGTATTTGCTGTGTCAATGTAAGGTAGTGGGGAACCAGTTTGGTCTCATAAGTTTATAATATCGTTTGTGTGGTTTGGCAGTATATTCCTAATTGCTTTCCAGATCTTTTTTGGGTCTTTCAATATTTTTTTCAAGCTCCTCCTTGATGTAATCAGATCGAGCATTTTCAACAGCCAAATTCATTTGGTTTCTAAGAATTTTGGCCTTGTTTTTATGGATTTGTGTGTTTGTTTTGATAGCAAGTTTTAAGGCCTTGTCTTTATCCTGTATGAGTTTTAGGAGTTCTTTAGTCAGCCAGGGCGGTTTTAAGTTCTTTGAAACAAAGAACTTTAGTGGACATTGTCGATCAATTTCTTGTAGCACCAAGGAGTAGAACAGGTCCCATTTCTCATTCGTATTGTTAATTTCAAGGATACGATGAATACCCTTTGATATAAGATTTTCAACAAATAAATCTTCATCCAGGTTTTTGTATGATCTACCTGTGAAGAAAACCTTATCCAGTTTGGTTTTCATCTTTTTTATTCGAATTCACACTTGTAAATGATCACTTACATTCCAGTAGAGTACTGAACTTTCCTGGCATTTAGTTGAATTCGAAAATATTAAGGCTATGGGACCATTTGTCTGCTGGTTGGTATTTAGTGGCCTAGTCGGGCCTGTAAATTGTTAGACAATAGGTAGGTCTTGTACATTTAATAAGTATTCTCGCTGTGATAATTTCAATGTCTAGATCAGAAATAAAGAATGGTGCAGTGTTCAAAATATTCACGCTTAGTGACCTTTCCCAATATATTATTATACCACCACCTTGTTTGGTATAACCATTTGGGTTTACAAGTGTTCTGTCATTTCTAAAGAAGGTATAGCCTGGGATGTGTAATAGGTTGTCCGGAAAGTTGGGTTTTAACCATGATTCTGTCAATCCAAAGAATTGTATGTCAGAATTTGTAACATAATTAATGATAGAGTCAAGTTTGTTACAGATGCTTCTAATATTCCAGTAGCAAACCTTGATCCCTTTTGCCGCTTGCTGATTATACATAATTCGGCACATTTAGTAGGGCATCATGTGTCATTCCGTGTGACTTTTGTGATGAAATTATGACACATATCTAGTTATGTTGGGGGGACCCTTAGGTACTAGAAAATGGTTGGTGGCAGTCTGGGATATTGCTCTGGTTGCCATGGCAACCATTTGAAGTAAAAAATGGGGGGAAATCAGGAATATGGTATTTTCATTTATTTCAGGTATATAATTAAATTAAAGCAGGAATCTAACTTTGGAATCATAAAGGGGCACTGGGGCCCTAATATCTAACATGGTTTTTGTTTGAGTCTGAAGGTTGTTTCAAGGTCAAAACCCAAGGTCAAGGTCATTTTTTGGCCTTTTTTTCTCTTAGACTTGATAACATTCCATTCCACAGTGAGGGATATGAACAAAAAGGGATATATTATAGTGAATATGAAAGCCAGGGTCAAGACCTTTAATTTGATACCTCACTGATGTCCCTAGCTATAGTAGAAGTATCAGAATCTCTACTGCGAAAGAGGTATGTTCCCCATCTGACTGGGCTTTTCATAGGCAAGATGACCTTGGTAACCATAATGTATGGTGTCATAATGCACTCATCAATAGTGGTTTTCATGCCACAGCTTTGGTAATATCTAAGATAGAAATGCAACCAAGCTATCAAATTGAAGCATTAAATTAGTGTTATTGCCTGAACAAGTTAAATTTGATTTTAGGGTGAGATGGTTGCCATGGTTACCAGAATAGTTATGAAAAATGCCAATTTTTTCCCCATTTTTCTACTGAATGCCCCATATCTTCACTGCTTATTAAGATAGCAATGCAACCAAGGTGTCAAATTGAAGTATTTGATGAGTGCTATTTCAAGGAAGCACAAAATTTGATTTTAGAGTGAGTTGGTTGCAATGGTTACCAGAATTCTTGTCAAAAATTGCTATTTTTTCCAGTTTTTTCCTTCTGAATGACCGATATCTTCACTGCTTATTAAGATAGCAATGCAACCAGGGTGTCAAAAGCAAGTATTTGATGAGTGCTATTGTAAGGAAGTGTACAATTTGATTTTAGAGTGAGTTGGTTGCCATGGTTACCAGAATAATTATGAAAAATGTCATTTTCCCCCCCATTTTTCTTCTGAATGCCCCATATCCTCACTGTTTATTAAGATAGCAATGCAACCAGGGTGTCAAATTAAAGCATTTGATGAGTGCTATTGCAAGGAAGTGCAAAATTTGATTTTAGAGTGAGTTGGTTGCCATGGTTACCAGAATTCTTGTCAAAAATTGCTATTTTTTCCAGTTTTTTCCTTCTGAATGCCCCATATCTTCACTGCTTATTAAGATAGCAATGCAACCAGGGTGTCAAATGAAAGTATTTGATGAGTGCTATTGTAAGGAAGTGTACAATTTGATTTTAGAGTGAGTTGGTTGCCATGGTTACCAGAATAATTATGAAAAATATCATCCCCCCCCCCAATTTTTCTTCTGAATGCCCCATATCTTCACTGCTTATTTAGATAGCAATGCAACCAAGGTGTCAAATTGAAGCATTTGATGAGTGCTATTGCAAGGAAGTGCAAAATTTGATTTTAGAGTGAGTTGGTTGCCATGGTTACCAGAATCTTTGTCAAAAATTGCTATTTTTTCCTGTTTTTTTCTTCTGAATGCCCCATATCTTCACAACTTATTAAGATAGCAATGCAACCAGGGTGTCAAATTGAAGTATTTAATCGGTGCTATTGTATGAAAGTACTAGTAGTAATTGATTTAAGAATGAGTTGGTTACTATGGTTTCCAGATTTCTTTTGATTGAAAATAACCCATTTGTCCATGTTTTTCTTCTCAATGTTCTATATTTGAATTGTTGATTAAGATAGAAAAGCAACCAGGGTGTCAAACTGAAGTATTTAATTAGTGCTATTGCATGGAAGTACTTATTTCAATTTTAGAGTCAGTCGATTACCATGGTTACCAGGTTTCTTGTTAAAAATGGCCACTTTGTCCCTATTTCTTTTCTCAACAAACTGTATCTTCGAATTCACTGATAATTAAGATAGAAAAATAGGTAAAGTGTGGTTGTACCATCTTTAAATTCATTAAAATTCTCATAGTAGTTTAGATAATTGATCAATCTAACAGATACCTTGTTTATATGAGTAGGAATATGAATATTTGGATTTAGTTCATTATCTTCACTGATTTTGATCTGGATTCATTTTCTATCAGGTATTATTAGGTGTTACTTAGTATTTATTCCTCCTGGCATCTTATAGGGCAACTTTAGGTACAAGTATGGTACAAATGGTACACATCATTGGTATATATGTACATGGGGTCAGGAAAGGGTTAATGAGTGCTTTTATGGAAATGCTAAGTTTGTCTCAAGGATGATTGATCATACTTACCAAATTTATTTTGTTTCCCTATTTTCTATCAGAATTTATAGGGTCTCCAGCATATTATTTACTATTCCTAAGAATAGTATCTACATAGCCTGATATATAGATAAAGTGACATACAAATAATCCTTTCTGTAAAAAATATTTCTGGCTTGTAAAATAAAACATACCCACAACACATGTATATAGGAATATGGGGTCTTCCATTAAGTACATATATGCACCAAGGGGGATGGGGGGGGGGTCTGAGAATTTTGGAAATTGGCATACGTTCCTATACAAATCCAATGCATGTTCTAGCCTAAGGGGGGCTGGGGGTCTAGAATTTTTGGAAATTTTGCATGGATACTAAATTCATTCCAAAAGTTTACCCCCCCCCCCCGTATAATATGGACTCCTGAGAACCTGCTCATTGTAGCTACAAAGTTTCGATATTGCTTATGTGAGTTTGGGAGCAATTACATGAGTTTGGGGTAGCCTTATGAGAATTTTGGGATGAATTTTTGTAATTTTTGTTGTCAAATACAATTACTGGAGTTTCAAACCCCAAACACTTTCTGTAAGCAAACATAAACTCAAGTTGCTACAAGTTTGTTTGGAAAAAAGCCACAGGGTATTTTCCCTCTTTATGTACTTTAAAGGATACTTTTGATGACAGCTAATGATAGATTAATTAACAAAATATTTCCATGTTATAATAATGTTTTCATTGCCATGGACATAACATCAATATTGGACAAATATGTATATTATTTAACATTAAGCTTAATGTAGAGAAGGAGAGATTGCATATTTATTTCACCCCTAATGGCGTAGTGTCTGTACATTTCCTATTTAAACGTCACAATATTCATCCAGGGGAATAACGAAAATGATATTCCCCTGATTCAAACTGTAAACTACAGAGACCAGGGGAATATCAAAAAGTTATTCCCCTGGAACACCAAGGAAACATTAAGCCACGCCCCTTTATTAAGGCTAAACCAATAGTAATCCACAGCACCAGTGGAATAACTTTTAGTAAAGCCACGCCCCCTTATGCTATCATCCAATCAGAGGGCACCAGTTGAATATCTAGGTCACGTTGCTAGGTCGCATTGCTAGGTCGCGTTGCTAGGTCGCGTTGCTAGGTCGCGCAAGTCGTCCATTTGTTTACTTTTTGTCGTAGCTTTAACTAGTGATATCTCTACTGATAACTCACCGATTTTCACAATTTAACTTGTGCAAACACAAGAATGGGGCCCATATTATATTCCCATTGTTTTATAGATTCAAGGGGCTTGAAATAAATCCAGTACAGACCTCGGTAAGATATCAATCTAGTTATTCCCTGGGTGACTACAGGTCTCGGGACTACGCTACGCTACATCCCTCGACCCTATAACTCTACAGCTACATCACATTCACGGATACTGTAACAATAGTTCCATAGTTTAGAAATTCATCTTTTAAATGAAATACGAACATATCTGCAAATGCTTGTCTTTTTAAAAAAAAAAAAAATTCCAATATGAAAAGGTTGAATTCAATTCTAGTTGATGACATGACACTAGAGAGGCCTTATTCGTATAAGATAACAGGTTTCCTCAACCACCCACTGGTCATCGTCCATTGGCCCTACTAAGCCCCAGTCAAGGCAGTTTTGCTCTACCCGTACCATATAGATTTGTCTGATCAACCTCCACTAGCCCATGATGCCCAACAGAGCAATCTAATAATATGGGCCTATATAATCCTAAGATGCTGGCCATTGTGTCATTGAATACATAACTTCACCAACCTTATCCCTTGTGCATTCTTTGTTGAGTCATATGATATCAGAAAATCTAGATTTCTGTATGATATACACAACATGCAAGGTTATTTGTAAATGCAGTTAATGATAAACCTGCCATTCATATTAAAGAAGGAAGAGATCTTTTACCAATATGTGGAAATATACTCTTTATTTTTACCAACCTGTGACCAGTTTCATAACAAAGTTCCGTAGCTACGGGAGGTTATGTGAGCTTAGTTCTGAAACTCACATACATGACAATTTCATAACAAAACTCATGTAAATCAACCCAAACTGACGTAAGCAACAATAAAACTCACATAGCTATGATGAAGGTATAAGGTGATCGTAACTTATGAAATGCAAAATTTACAGAGGTTTGTTATGAAACAGGCCACTGTTTAGCCATGATTTTTTTTAGTTGACACAATATTATCACTGATCTTTAGAGAATATGTGTCTCCCCACACAGAAAGGATGCTCTATGCAGGAATTGAGCATTATAAAGCGTAATTTCAAGCTTTCGAGGGATACCAAGCACATCAAAATTGGACAATAAAAGTTGGTTTAAGACATTTTCATCCCTATTTTTCACAAATCTACCCATATCTTCCTTAAAATTATCTGTAGAGTTTAAGATATAACCCCTTGGTGCATCCTTTCTGTGCAGGGAGACACATATTCTGGTTGAATAAAGTAATACAACATGGCCTAAAAAAAGTAAATAGTTGTGTTCGGGTTTATTTGATCCTTTTTTTAATTTTTTAACTAATACAAAAAGATAAAGTTAGTAAAAATTCAAAAATTACTCCAGACACCCCATATAAGAATTCCTAGCATCTGAAATGCATTTCTTGATCAAATGTATACCTTTTGCTGCCATAAATTTATTTAGCAGTAATTACTCTGTCATCATGGTCAGAAGCTGAATGAGATGCTGCTTTTTTGACAGTTTTCAACACTGTGTAAATGAATATTGGCTTGACATTGAGATACACTAGCTTGTCGCATTATATTGTATTTCACTATTAATTTGTTTATAATTACAGGGTTCCTTTGCAGGTCTTCAAATGTCTTTAAAAATGTTAACTTGATCCAAAAGGTCCTACATCTTATTGTTTTGTAGCTTGAGGGATTAAATTGAATTTGTGTAAAGCAAAAATAAAGTACTAACTAAATTTTATGTGCCATACTTAAGCATGGTCAGGTACTGCAAATTTACATCAAGCAGTGTTTGTCATTGTCTTTGATTCTAATAGATTTTTGGGGACCTTCATCTTCAAATAGTCTTATACAGGTCCCTTATTGATTTCCAAAGATACCAAGAACAAAGCAAATCAGAAGACTGTAAATTCATTGAATTTTTAGGCTTGAACTTTGGCCTATCAATTTAACATTTTAAGACTTTCAAGGCAACAATTATCAATCTTTGGGGATAATCATTTGCCATGAAATCTAGTTCACCATGAAGTTTTTTTCTAGATTTTGATACCATAAGACTCATTTTATACCTTTGTTTCATTCATAATGGTACAACAATATGACTTAATCAGATATCATAAATATACTTCTATTACAAACGGAAGCTAGTGCAAAACTCTAGAACAATTTTTTTTATGCAATATATTTAGAATGTTATTTGGATCAAGATCAAATGATCTATAACAATCTGAGGTAAATGCATAGGTAATACACAATTATGGGACTGTTAAAAGTTTACATTTTTTATTTTCTTAAAGGAAATCCTGAAATCTGTGACATCACAAGGGGATTTAGGGAACTCTCGTCTATCTATGAATGGTCATCACCTATTCTAAAACATGTAGAGTAAATCAAATATTTTTTAATACAATATATATATATATGTGTCTCCCCACACAGAAAGGATGCTCCAGGCGGGAATTAAGCATTAAAGAGGATGTTTTAAGCTTTCAAATGATACCAAGCACATCAAAATTAAATAATTTTCAAGGAATTTAAGGACTGTTGAATAAAGGAAGGTCAGTATTCCTGAAAATGGCAAAAAGCCCGGATATTGAATATTTATCTTAATATTTAGTAATGAAATAAGATTTTCTCCATAAATTAACAAAAAGTCATAAAAGCTATTAAGCTTATAACTTTTGTTCTACAAAAGATAATCTCTTTTAGTTTGGATTGGTAATACAATCAAGTCATGTTTTTCCAAATGGGTTACAATTTTTGACAAAATTGGCAAAATTTTGTTGTTTCCATGGTAACCAAACATCTGATGTTCGGTAATATTTGGTGGGAAACATTCTATTAACATTCCAAATAGAACGTTTTTCAAACAAAATGGAATGTTTATAGTAGGACAACTGAATTCTACTCAAAAAGTTGGTTTAAGACATTTTCATCCCTATTTTTCACAAATCTACCCATATCTCCCTTAATATTACCTGTAGAGCTTAAGATATATCCCCCTCGGAGCATCCTTTCTGTGTGGGGAGACACATATAGGCACAATAGGCATTCCTTAATGATAACTTTACAAATCTACAAATAATCCTTTACCTGGGAATCACAATATACTTCTAGGGAGAATTCCCATTCTTATGATGTAGGAAAGTTAGTACTGAAATTCCCAGAATATATAGGGAATACCTGAATGATATTTCTTTCCTGAATAGTTTGCTAATGCCCTAATATTCTTTCAAATTTTTTTTTGGAAACATTTTACAAATAGCAAAGTCAAGTTAAATTTACTGAAAATAACAATTGACTCTTAAATAAATATAGCATATCCATATGGCAACCCAAATTGAATGCTTCAATTTGAAACTTTACCTCTTTTTCTATCTTAGTTAGCAGTGATGAAATAGTACATTAAGAAGAAAGACAGGGACAAGGTGCCTTTTTTGTTCAAAGAAATCTGGTAACTATGGTAACCAACTGACTCTGAAATCAAATTTAGTACTTCCATGCAATAGCACTAATTAAATACTTCAATTTGACAGCCTGGTTGCATTGCTATTGTAATAAGCAGTGAAGATATGGCACATTCTAAAGCAAAATATGGAGAAAACAGCTATTTTTAACAACAAATATGGTAACCATCGCAACCAACACACTCTAAAATCAAATTTTACACTTCCTTACAATAGCACTCATCAAATGCTTCAATTTGACACCCTGGTTACATTGCTATCTTAATAAGCAGTGAAGATATGGGGCATTCAGAAGAAAGAACAGGAAAAAATAGCAATTTTTGACAAAGAATCTGGTAACCATGGCAACCAACTCACTCTAAAATCAAATTTTGCACTTCCTTGCAATAGGACTCATCAAATACTTTCATTTGACACCCTGGTTGCATTGCTATCTTAATAAGCAGTGAAGATATGGGGCATTCAGAAGGAAAAAACTGGAAAAAATAGCAATTTTTGACAAGAATTCTGGTAACCATGGCAACCAACTCACTCTAAAATCAAATTTTGTGCTTCCTTGAAATAGCACTCATCAAATACTTCAATTTGACACCTTGGTTGCATTGCTATCTTAATAAGCAGTGAAGATATGGGGCATTCAGTAGAAAAATGGGGAAAAAATTGGCATTTTTCATAACTATTCTGGTAACCATGGCAACCATCTCACCCTAAAATCAAATTTAACTTGTTCAGGCAATAACACTAATTTAATGCTTCAATTTGATAGCTTGGTTGCATTTCTATCTTAGATATTACCAAAGCTGTGGCATGAAAACCACTATTGATGAGTGCATTATGACACCATACATTATGGTTACCAAGGTCATCTTGCCTATGAAAAGCCCAGTCAGATGGGGAACATACCTCTTTCGCAGTAGAGATTCTGATACTTATACTATAGCTAGGGACATCAGTGAGGTATCAAATTAAAGGTCTTGACCTTGGCTTTCATATTCTCTATAATATATCCCTTTCTGTTCAAATCCCTAGCTCTGGAATGGAATGTTATCAAGTCTAAGAGAAAAAAAGGTCAAAAAATGACCTTGACCTTGGGTTTTGACCTTGAAACGACCTTCAGACTCAAACAAAAACCATGTTAGATATTAGGGCCCTAGTGCCCCTTTATAATTCCAAAGTTAGATTCCTGCTTTGATTTAATTATATACCTGAAAAAAATGAAAATACCATATTCCTGATTTTCCCCCATTTTTTACTTCAAACGGTTGCCATGGCAACCAGAGCAATATCCCAGACTGCCACCAACCATTTTCTAGTACCTAAGGGTCCCCCCAACATATCTAGATAGGTGTCATAATTTCATCACGAAAGTCCCACGGAACTGGATATTTGACATCATGATGCCCTACTAATTAACCTTCAAGTGAGTGAAATGATGAGAGTAGTGTGAAATGATATGACATGTTTCAAGGGAAGGGGGGCTGGTGCCACCAGGGCTAGCCCCAGTTCCACGGTACATATAAGAAAATCTACGATTGTGAGTGGAAAGGTTGGAGATAATCCAGCCAGGCACATGTATTATAATATCTCCCTGTCTAATCTATTGTCAAGTAACATACTAATTTAACATCTTGTGTAAATATATGAACATCCAAGGTAAACTGGTGGCAAAGTCCGACTGAGCAGCCAGTACTGAGCCAAAATCTTAGGGTCTAGGATGTCATCATAGTTAAGATGTAAGAACACTTAGGTTTTTTTTAGTCCTGTTGATAGAGTCTCGTCTGGTTGGGTTAGTTTGTAGCTACAGAGGTATGCAACGTTGATGATTTGTGATGCCCAAAATTCCAAGGACGCCTCAGTTGGGTGGAGACCATCCTCCAGGAGATGGTGAAGTGTTGCGAAGTAGTTGTTCCCTCGATTTCTGTGAATTAGCCTTGATATCCATGGGGTCGGCAAATGGTTTCTCTCATTTATGTTGGCGATTTCGGCATTTATGAGAGGAATGCCCCGATTGATGTAGTCCTGATGATGAAAGTCCGTGTGTAGGCACCGGTCGTATCGATCGAGGTCCTTGCCAGGGAGTTGGGCGTAAATGATGTTTCCAGAGGCAAATACTTTGTGATATGCAACATCTGTCTCGTTGTATAGTCCCATCATATGTTCAGTAAATTCGTCCTGTGAGTTGAAGGGGAATCAGTAATGTTTCATATCATTGTCCCAGCGGGTAATGTCACAGGCTCCTGCCATTATGATGCAAAGGTCATGGGGGTACCTGCTGGAGTGATTGAAGACGTCCGACACGATACCACGAATGCCACCTCCTCCACGGGGTTTGGCTTCAATCCTAGCTTTCGTGTAGTTAGCTTTGTTTATGTAAGATTGTAGAAATTTCACGTGCGAGTCTCCAAAGACCTTAATTACTGACATATTGCACAGTATTTTAGCTTTGGGGAATAGCAGAGAGGTGGAAAAAAAGCGTGTTCGTGTTTACAAATAAATCTGCAAGTCATTTGTGGTGCGCATGTGCGGGGTTTACATCCGCCGGACAATCGTAGATTGTAAAACTTCTAAATCCTATCCGTTTGGAAGAGGGTACTGGGAGTCGAGATTAGAGAAAACGAATTGCGCATGCTCCAAAGAATTAAACTGGAAAAGAAACCAGTAAGTAGGTCAGACAAGATGGCGATCACCGTCTGCTTGTGGTAATTTTGCAAATGTTTGCGAGTCGATATGTCCTCTAAGAGGGTTGTGTCAGTTTATCAACATTTAATGATAGATCAATCTACGTTGATGCAACACCTGGGAAAACCTGTCTCTCATGTATCAACCCTTTGTGAGACTCATCTCTCAAGTATCGACTAGGAACGACCGGTCTACTATGTATCAACACTGGACCCATTTAACATGTTACAAGAGAAAGTTGGACCCATTTAACATGTTACAAGAGAAAGTGGGACCCATTAAACACGTAACAAGACCACCTTAAACCCATTGACCATGGTTGGTTGAGTATTAGTTGCTCTACACCCTAATAAACTGCTAGGGTTATATCAAGGGTTCAGATGATGGTTGAATCTAGGAGAAGGTAGACATGATAACCCTACACTTTTACTGAGGCGGGTGTGATGCGCATGGTCCATTATGTCATACCTCAAAATTGGTATTACATATCTATACTCTAAAACATATTATTTCTAGATATATTTATGTGAGAACTAGTATAAAATTATACACAATATATTCAAAATTAACAAATACTAAACTATACCCTTAAAGTAGGTCTAACTACCCTCGCAGGGTCCAGGTGGAGCCACCTTCCACCTGGAGCTTGACCAACCAATCAGAACCTTGGAGGCCTCTGGAGGGAACTTTGCATGCTCCACTCTGGGCAGTGGGGCTGGAGACACAGAGCTATGTACATGTGAGTTTTCATGGAGCTTTGGCCTGAGGCCATGCTCTAACCTGTGACTGAAGAAATAATACAACATCATCTCAACTCTACTCCTGTCTTCAACTCTTCATTACTCCCCTAAACAACATCCACAATTAGAAAGTAATACCACCAGTACTTCAAATAGATAGGGCAATTAACAAAATAGCTGGTTGCACAAGGACTTTGATGTCCATGTTGTTGGCACAGAAAGAAATAGAGTTGATATAAAGCCAAGGCCATGCCTTATGATTTCTTACAGATTTACAATGGTTAGAAACCCCAGTGGAAAGTTTTTAATCAAGAATGGAAAACATAGTGAGAAACACAAAAGAACCTGTAAACCCAATTGAATTTCTTTGACAAAATAGTCAAATCTGTTGTATGGCAAGACCCACCAACAACTGAAAAAGAGGTACATTTGGTCCTTTATTTGGGGGAAAAACATAAGGTCGTATATCTGACGTAGGTTAACCTATGTCAGATATACGACCTTATGTTATTCACCCTCCTATATATGTCTGACTGGAACGACTTAAATGACTATTACATATTCATCATTTCTTCTTCAAATAAATCATGTTCACCTACGTTCTTCGTTTTCCTAATTTTCTCTAATGATATTCATGAGCGTCAGTTGTAAAAGTATGTATCTAGGTGCAACCACCACAAATGTATTACGAGGCTGCCTTGCATAACCAATTCCCTGCTGAATTCTCTTATAAATATGTTATGTTCAGTTAATAAAGAACCACTTGATGAGGACGCTAGACAAGGGCGGACTTTGCAGCAGACTTTCCTAGATCAAGTGGCATGCTTGGAAAAAACTACAAGACCTAAACATATCCATTTGCATTTGCCTGTTCAGGCTCGTTATTAATAAATTTGCTATGAATAGGAAATAGCAAGTAACAACTGTAATTAGTTTGGACATATATAGATATGGGAAAATATCTATTAATCCTCCTATTACAACAAGCTAAAATTTAAAATTAGACGATGTGAACAGGTCGGTGGTGTGGGAGCAACTGAAATCAAACCGTTAGCATCCCGATTTATATAGTGACCCGTCAACAGATCCGTGTAACTCGGTTACAGAACGGCTACGTCACTCACCTGCTACCGGAAATAACAATTTTACGGTCTCGCAACCCAAAATATTACATTAATAATGGCATAATCTGTGGTCTAGCATGATAGAGAACTACCTTTGATTACTTTTCACTGTTACTGTATATGTTTGTATTTCTAATACTTGGTTTGAAAATGTATACATTTCGGATATCTATATCAATTGAAAATTGTTATATATTCTATTGATTTCATTGATTTCTTCGGGAAAAATGAGTATGTAAAATTACGAAAAAAAAGCTTTTCAACTCAGTTTATAACTAGTATGAACAAATAATACAAAATGCTAGGAGAAAATTGACAACATTAATTTTAGTGTTTGTGAGATTAGTTAAAGTGAATACATTTTAAAAAGATATGTAATTAAACTCTATTTGCTTGGATCATTTTAGGAAATATTATTCAATTCGAAAAGAGATTGTGCATACTGTACTTTCTTGATCGTCCAAATACCTAAAATGGCATTCAGATAGTTAGGGTAAGACAGGGTTATATTGCGCACAGTGTATATCACGCAAATTTTGTTAATCACCCTTATATAGAGTTTCTGTTTGAAATTAATCACAAGATAGCTTTATAGCCTCCAAAATTACTTAGTAATAATAACAATTGTGTTTCCGCAAATACAGGATGTAGGATACAACCTTGTTTCAATATTTCTTTAAATTTCAATGATTATTATCATTAATTTTATGGGGGATGTTATGATAATAATAACTGAAAAAGAAGTCAGGTGTGAAACAAGCAAAATGAATCCCACAGAGACTAGGTCAGTCCTGAGTGTGCTGTCTGATCGGTCTGTTCTGCCTCACTACACTCGTCACCTGTTGTCATTATGCTTGTGTCCGCCACCTGCATTTTCAATCGAACCAGTCTTTTCTGCCATGGTGAATATACGCAATAGTGCAGCATATATACTGATATAGGACCTCCATTAAAGCTTTTGGTTTTGCAACAGGGAACAATACTAATGGCTAATATTAATGGACACTGCTATTCACACAGCAAATTCTTCTGAGGACTAGTTGGACCATGGCTCACAGACATAAATTAAAGCACAGTATGATGAAAAGTTAACATATGGCAAAGTGCAATAAAGATTCATCTTACACCAGATAAACTACCTGCACCAGTTTGGTTTATAATTTGTGTGACATATAATTTTAGAGCACTAGAAATTAACAAAAATAAATAAAAGCCTTTTCATCTATGGAGACTAACCACTTGATGGCAACAAGTGGAGGAGAGGGAAGGGATGGGATCCTGACCACCATTACACCAACCCACCTCGCTGATTTTAGTTTGAGGTCTTGATTAAAGTTTGTACTATGTAGTTATTCTTTGAGAACTTCTCAATTGTATGGACTTTTCATGATCTTCTTGCATCTTCATTTGCACTAAAATCACAAACATATCTTAAATTCAATTAATTATAATAACCTATTTAAGGCTATTGAAATGTATCATTTCATCTGAACATTGCTAACGTGATGGTATACTTGAATAAGTGCTATTAACCCCTATTTAAAGATATTGACAATAAATATTGTTGATTTCTAAAATAAATAACAACCAGGGGTTAGAATTCACATTATAAATATGGTCCCATTTTAATCTGACTTTGATTTATTTTTGTTAGAATATGTTACTTGATTCAGGATTTCACACAATTATTTTCATACTTAAGTGTTTTTGAGATATATTTGAAATTCAAAGTAGTGTGTATAATGATGCAAAACTGCAACACTACTTCTTGATATGCTTATAATTTTAAAGGGAACTAAAATGA
The DNA here is from genome assembly GCA_936440205.1 of Lepidonotus clava. NCBI lineage: Eukaryota > Metazoa > Annelida > Polychaeta > Phyllodocida > Polynoidae > Lepidonotus > Lepidonotus clava. The sequence goes on from OW387134.1 coordinate 4,877,611, forward strand.
AAACACAAATTGTTGGGAAGAGATTGCCACACTGAGAATTAATGCTTTTTACAGGGAATCCAGGATTTTGAAAAGGCTGGAAAGAGTTGAATAAGTTTCATACCCTCCATAACCTCCTTGCATTCTAAGCTCTATAAAACATAAAAAGCATGCTTTGTGAAAGTAGGATGACTATTTAATACTCATCTATTTAATATCTAATGAAGTTGCTATTCAATCTGACACAAAGTCAATACATTTCAGACTTCACCAGAGCCTCTATAAGCTGCTGAGGAAAGGAGAGAAAGGTTTGACTACTCTAGAGTACTACTTAGTGTAGTAATTCATAATGCTATAGCTTGAATTTTTGGAAATCAGTTGGATAACAACAATAATTATATTTTGATAGAATTTGATGTGATTATTTTGAGATCAATATGAAGTAATTTAAGATCTACTTTTTTTGAGTTGATAATATACTTCTAAATACACACATATGATTTGGTTGTCTTTTGTTACATCATGGATCAATACATATACTAATATAAGAAGGCTCGCTGGGGACGTCCGAGGGTGGCAGGACGGCCCGGAGGCGGCAGGACGGCCCAAGGCTGAAGGCCGGCCTGCCCCCCCTGGGACGGCCCCAAAGGACCTTCTATATATATTTTATCACCCAATCAAAGCTCTAAATATTCTCAAAATAGTGAAAATCACGGGCGGGTCGTACAGCCTAATTATACTCACTGGCCTCTGTACGGCCCGCTGCTCGGCCGTGCGGGTGATAAAACTAACCAGGGGGTGCCAGTAGGAGATGGGTTATCAAACCTCAGGTGTGTCTGGGATATCAGCCTGATGGAAGGAACAGCAGAGCTACCCGAAGGCTGATATTCCTGACACACTTTGATAAGCACAGCAGGGACCCTACACCATTTGGTTATTGATTTATCATACCTTTGCAACACTTTAGAATTAAATCTCAAAGCTTAAACTCACTTAACTAAGGGAACTAATTTGTCATGCAGGAACAGTTTCTTGTGTCACCCTCCTGGGTGATAACACTTTGATCATCATCTTCCCTCGTCTCGGTGATGCATCAATCTCTTAAATACTGTATCTCCCTTTTGTATGATAATTAGTTGTACAGTGTATTTCTTGTTAGATGTACCAGAAATTATAGCTAGACTAGCAATAAATCATTATATATTCACAATTTACAAATTATATAATGTTTAATGTTACAATAAGAAATGAGAGACTAATGGAATAATTCATTTGTAAATGTGAAAGTTGATGTTTCATAATAATGCATCATACAAAAACCTGTTTCAATTACGCCTTTCTCAATAAAGATATCGTATTCCATTCATTTCAGAACTTACTGTGTCTACTAAAAACTTTTGTCCACGTTCAATAAACAGGTAGGTGTTGTAAAGAGTCTTCATTCATCTCAAAGTATATTCTGACTATTATCTAAAGACTTGTCTCAAGTGGCCTGTTTCACAATGGATTTTTGTTGTTACAATCACTTTAAGATCGTTTTAAGATCATTTGCTTAACAGTGAAATGTTTCATTGTTACGGAAATCCTAAAAAACTGTTTCTAATGGATGAAATTACATTCCGTATATACCTAATTCTATATATGAAGGGAATTCTTTTTTTAAGAATTAGTAAAAATTAGAGATCTTTTAGATTATTCTGAATATATTTGTAGTGTCAAAACGATTTTTGTCACTTTCTGTTGTTATGATCGATATTGTGCAACGGCCCAAAGACCTTGCAAGTAAGGGTCACTTACCATTAACATTGCTGTTGATGTTGACAGTTATCCTAACAGTGTCGGTATGAGTAATTATTGATTTTGTGTTTAACCATAGCAAGCATGCTTTGCATGTGAACTTTCACAAAGATGAGGTTTCATACTATCAAGAAGAATTGTTGAACAGATAACTGAAAATGGTGTATATATATGCAAAATTTTTCTTGGGCCTTTACAGAAGTATTAACCTTCACCTGTAAGATTAGTCACAGGCACCGAAGAAACAATTGCTAATAAGTTTACTGCAAATATTCTATAGACCTTATGCATATGTGGTCACATGATCACTTTTTGGTGATCACCACGTGGTGATCATGAATATATGACAATGAAATTGATCAAACATTTTGAATTGTAAGGGATGAGAATTGTTGACTATGATTGAATCACTTTGGTTTTATTAAATGTAGTTTAAATTTCTGTTCTAAATGTTGCAGAATTGATAATAATATAGATGATAAACTGATCACCAATATGGCGGCCATCCCATTTCGGATGATGTGACGTCATCTGCACAACGTCTATAAAATCATAGAAATCTTTCTGGGAGCTTACGTCTCTAGTTAGTTGTGGACAGTCAAGAAACAGTTTTGTTGTTCCAAGAAAATGAAAGCTTATTGACGTATGTGATTTTTTCAGTAGACGATACCACAATATAACATTATTCTTTGGGGAAAGTCGTGGTTTTTTAAAGCACACACTCTAGAGAAAACTGGTTCATATGATTGTAATACTACTGACTTGTTTTCAGGCTAAAATGAGTCGTAAACCAGATAACACTACCAGTAGATCTGGCCTTTGTCAGTTGTGGCATAAAGATCTTAAAAAGAGAGCTTTTATGTAAAGGTTGTGAATAGGTTGTAGGCATTGTAAACATGTTGTGTATCTGTTGGGTATTAAGTACCAGAGCTTGGAAAGAGCTTATGGTTCTCAAATAGGCAGAACAACACACCCTAAAAAGCATGTATCTTCCTCATAAATCAGCTAAAATATTATTTGAGAGCTTATCTTATTTCGAATCCAAATCAACAAACCACATTTCTATAATGTTCATTAATAAAGGTTGGTCAGTTTTTCAACTTCTTCAATTATACATAATTTAGGAAATTACTGAGGGATAAATGAAAATCATGGAGAAATAAAGCAATTAATGAATGCAAACTGTGGGGTCTAAAGGGTTAACATTATATCCATTGACTGCTCAGTACCGATACTTCCCAAACCAGTAGATTCTAAGAGATATCTGGCCAGCTGCCAGTTCAATTTGTATTATTTAAGACCCTTAATGTCTCTGGTTATTTCTTATTAAGAATACAGCATCTATTATCAAACGTGAAATATATATTCTAAAATGTTTTCTATGCAGTGGTTCTGACTGCTTCACCTCTTTGTGCTCCCCCAGTAGCATTGACAAGGATATCAAAGGCCCCTACTGGGCCACCAGCTGTTGTGTGTGCGGCTTTGTCTATGGGACCAGGCACATTAAAGAACACCTGCCTTGGTAAATTCTCATGGAATTGATCATCACTGACAGATTGAATTGTCAAATCTTGTCCTCGCTGTGATATGACCATAAATGTTGCTACGGTGTTAAAGGCTAATAACCAACCTTGATTTATGTACATATTTACAGAGGAGACATGTCCGACCACTTCAGATTGGGTAAACCTATATACACTACGTATGGCAATATCCGGTTCGATGCTGACAGAGATGAAGAGATCATACAGCAAACCTGTAAACATACCTTCGACCCAACGGATATATTGGTAGCTTCCTTCCCCAAATCAGGTATTTATGAGAGCGCATTCCAGCAAATTATTATTTTAAAAAAGTTCAAGTCAGTAATACCTCAGCATAAGGACTAGCTTTTTCACAGTGGCCAAAGGATTTCTTTTACACTGACCAATTTTTTACCATCTCTAAGACAAAATGTCAGTTTTACTTGTTCCTGAATTTTTCTGATATCTTCAAAATGTACAAGTTTTTTTTTATTTATTAAAATTATTATAGTTGTTATGCTTCCCTCTGCCTATCCTGAGGGAATTTCAAAAGCTTGTAACAGTTTTCAAGAAATAAATAACAACAAGACATCTGTATGTATCTAAGACACTGATGTGGTCACACCTACCAACAAGTTTTTATAAAACAAAATAAATTGACATCTCATAATTAAAGTGTAAATTAAGTGGGTTTTCTTTTCACTAGTGTACAAACATTATATATCATGAAGAGACATGTGCACGCCCTCTAAGATTTTAAGGTGATTTATCTATTTCAGTCTTACCACATTTTAGGATATTTACTCCATCATGTTTAACTGGACTTTCTATGAAATCTTATAATAAGAATACAATTCTCCCTACCACTCTGATATAGGCTAACCTGCAGGTCTAAATCCAGAAATTGGCTATCTGTGGTTGGGAGAATTACACCAGCTGGCACTGTAGTGGTCACTCACATTTCCCTTTAAGACTATATGGATTAGTTTTCCTTATACTTAGAAATAGCTAACATAGGCACCATCTGTATAACTTTTGTGTTGAAAACTTAGAAATGGCTGACATAGACAAGATCTATATAAATGTTCATGTTCAGAAGAAAAACAATGCATATATATACTCATTTATATTTGACTAAAATATTGACTTGAATGATAATGTTGAGACAACTCTTAACATTTCAGGAACATATTGGATGATGGCCCTTGTTACACTCGTTCTATCTGAGGGAAAGGAGATAAAACACTCTTTCTTGAATGTCCCAAAGAGAATTGGAACGGTATCGACCTTAGATGTAGCACTGAAAAAGCAGCTTCCACATTATTTCTACACACACCTACCTTTCAATTTCCTGGAAGATTGCTTCAGCAGAAGTCAACCAAAGGTCATCTACATGATGAGAAACCCGTTTGACCAGCTTGTATCACTCTTTAACTTCTCAAAGATATACAAACCTTATGGTCTGTATACTGGTTCATGGGATGAGTTTTATAACGATGTTTACAAGAAGAATGAACTGTTCTATGGTAACAACCTTGACCACTTGGCAGGCTGGTGGAAAGCAAAAGAGGGTCATAAGGATCACATTTTGTATGTAAAGTATGAGGATATGGTCAAAGACCTTCAGGGTACCCTCACTCAAGTAGCATCTTTCCTGGGAAAGGAACTTGATGAACATGTCACATGTAACATTCTTGAACAGTTGTCTTTCAGGAGCATGCAGAATAATGAGAGGGTAAACAAATTAAATGACGCAGTTTCTGGCCCAAGTGTTCCAACTTTTATAAGAAAAGGCATTGTAGGAGACTGGAAGAACTATTTCAATCCTGATCAGAAGAGAGAAGTTGAAGAAGAGTATCAGAAGAAAATTGCTTGTCTTGGTTTGACCTTAGAAAGCTAAATTACATTTCAATCTTGAGCACAGCTTTGACTGGATGGATTTCTGACTTCTGTAAACCCGCTCTCTAACTATATTTAGCTATCCACCTTTTTCATAAGTGTGTTCCCCTCCTAGCTTAATAGGCCTCCGCTAATTTATTCCGATATGGATTTCTATTGGCTGGAAATGTCTTGATCAGGGCACCTTTTGGACGGTCAATTAAGAGTCATTGATAGATAACACTGTATTGTTTCAGAATATTCAAAACATAGCCAGTTCCTGTTCCAATCAGTCTTATTCATACCTGATTCAATGTCACCCTGGTACTTTTAGCAGTCCCCCACCTACCTTAATGCTCTTCACTTTCTATGTATCAATTTAAAATTCAAAGTCTTTGGGAACTTGTAGAAAATTGTCCAGTCCCCCCTAAATATCCAAACAAAGCTTTCCTAGTTTCCTAAGTGTGGCCTCAACCCCTTAACTAACTACAAATACATTTTTGTGATTGTGATGAATTTTTTAATTTGAAAATACCTAACCATACATACCCTGCCGCAACTGCCCATTGCTAGTCAATGCTAGGTCTGCAGCCTGCCCAGCTGAGCTTTCTCTCAAAATCCTAAAGCCTCAATTAGAGGTCAAGCTATACATTTGTAAAATTATTGTATTTTTTTCACATGACTTGCAACAATTTTGCTGAGTTTCAAAGTCTATCCCAGCATTTTTATTTTTATCTTTTTTTTTTACAAATTGAAGAATTCATCACAATGATGATAAATATTCAATGTTAATTAAGGGGTTGAGGCCATAAGGTTTAAGATTCGGGAGGCTGGATAATATTCTATAAATTCCCAATGGTTTTAAATGTAATATTGATACATACAAAGGTAATTGAATCCTTTTGGTTATATTTTTTTCTGGAAGAAAAATACTCCTTTCCCACCCTTGATGACTTCCCCTGCCTTACTTATAGGTTTCCCTTACCCTGCCTGTTTTTACACACTATCTATAAACTTCATGGAATGGAAACCCCTGAGAACCAGCTTCTAAGGTTAAGAAACCTGTAATTCATCAGGTTTTCATCTTTGAAAGTGATGGTTACTGATTAGGGAATTCTCTTTTTCTGTGTTTCAACAAGGGAGAGTCTTGTTTCATCTAATAACTTAGTCATAGGTTAGCATCTCGATGCAAGCACTAATACCACTAATATCAATATCAATGAAGGTATTCCAATGATTATGAGTGTTCTTCTGTACACAAATGTGTTTTATATTCTTTTGTTTTAATGCAGTTAATGTATTTATTTAATTCAATAAAATGGAGCTTGTCAGATTATAGTGTATACAGTGTGTTTCAATGTATCACAATACAATTATATTGAGGTGATGCATCTGAAAAAATGGTTGTATAGAATTATAGTCTAAGGGAAAATGTTTTTTTTTTAAACATTCAAAAATAAATAACCGTTACGTTTACTTGAAATGCTGAAAATGTGTGGATAGGACCCCAACGAGTATTTTAGGCCAAAGAAAACCTAAGGTCACGATGGAAAATTTAATTTTATTCCTAAAAATAGGGAAAAAGGTGAAGAAAAACTGCTTGATCAACCACTTATGACTGTTTATCTTCATATTTTTTATTTTACAAAATGACATTCATCATTCCTAAGTGCTCAATGAAATATTTGTGAAATTTCAAGGAAATCTGACAATAGAAATAAAATCACACCAGATGGCGCTGCTATGGTCACCCATGTTTTAAACACCTTTAACACCTCCCAATAACATGTACTTAACTGAACTTACATCCTTGTACTTCACAAAGGTAGTTAGCAAAACACCTTGTGCATGTAATTAGTAGTGTATAAACAACATGAAGGAACAGTCACAAGATTATATCATAAAGGGTATTTGAAATTATACAAATTACTGCGTTATGTAATGTAAACATGGCAGGGGCTTCTGGTAGGTGTAACATACATGTTCAGCTAAGGCAGACAGGCTACGTCTCCTAGTAAGCACCACCACAGTAGTATAATGGAGTCGCTGGCGCGCATAGTCAATGCTACTAATTAGGTCACTAGGTCAGTACGAGTGAGCATCGGGCATAAATAGGTTCATAGACTAATAGAGACTTTGAATAATTAGGTCATTACGACCTACTTTCGTGACCTACTTTTAAAAATACGTTTAAGGAACGTATGTGTTATTTCGTTATTTTTTCATTTTTTTTATATATACTTTCTACGTATATTTTACCGGATAATTTTACCGGATGTTCTATTATTTTCGTTATTTTTACATTTTTTTTGTATATAGTTTGTATAAGCTTATGGCATTTATTATTCATTACATATAATAAATCAAACAAAACAACATTTTTTTAGTTATTTTTTATTAAAAATCGTAAAAAGCGGATTATAATTCATATATACATTGCTTTTCTTTTAGATTTTTAAAAAAATTGTTAAATATTTTATGTTTTTTCATATATTTTATACTTTTTTTGGTTTTTCATACATTTCCTATATAGTGAAAATGTTTCAGTTTTTTTTAGCTATAGTTCATTGTCCTTGGGCAGTCATTTTTCAGCTTTTTATCTATAATTCATTGTCCTTGGTCAGTTATTTTCTTAAAGGGCGAAGGAATTGTTGGAGCATGAGAAACCACAGCCTCTAGATTGCGCTGAACGTTCTGTGAGTTCTTCCAGCTTACTTTGCAAGTTGGTAACGGCGAAGAGGAGTCGGTCAACATTAGACGACAGGGCCTCCACACAGTCAATGGTGTTCTCCAGATCACGTTGCATGCGACCTAGTGATATGGGACGTCTCTTAGGCATGTCCAGTATTACATCTTCTTCTTCTGATGACTCTCCTTTTTCCGCTGTATCTGTAGATAACCACATTTCTAGCGTTTCAACATCTGGTGTTTCCGTCTTCTCCATTTCCACCGGTTTAAGTTCATGTAAGAAAGAACTGTCTTGTCCGTTAGGTTTGTCATGGCTGGGGTACCTAGCGCTGACAGTGCGACGTAGGGGTTGAGAGTGCGACATGTTTCTATGAGAAAACGAACACAGTGCGCTCCGCAGGTGGTGGTTGTGAGTGCTTGTAGTTGTTGTCGGTTATACTCCCAGATACCGTATGACGAACGTTGGCAGAACGAGATGTGTTTTATAGCTATTGGTGGTAACCCGAATGAGTCAAAATAGAAAGTTTTCCCTTGTGGTGATACCCAAAATGCTACCCAATGTTCCCCTGGTTTATTGTGAGGATCTGTGTTGCTAATGAAACAAGTGAAGGGTTGTGGTTTTTTTGGTATTCTATCAGAGGGAAAAGTTCCAAGGAAATATCTATTTGTGTGGGGATGGTTGCGTAGAATTTTGTTCAATTCTGAGGTTTTGAGAACCATCTTCAGTTCTACACCATGGCGTAGTCAGTGACCGGCAATCGGTCGGCTGTGAGCTGGATCAAGCTGTCATAAGTGCTCAGCATAATTACTGAAACCGCGTGACCCAGCGCTTCAGCAAACTTCAGGGACACCGACAGCTTTCCCTGTCGCAGCAGGTTGATTCGGGCGTCCTCCGGAGTTCGGTCGGGGGTCAGGTCGAAAGCAAACAACGTGTACCCGTTCTTAAAATGATGTAACTGAATACCGCAGTCGTGACCCGAAGCTAATAGTCCAGTCTCCTTGAAGAGTTGACTGTAGGCTCTGCTAACGTTTCCGTTGACAAAGTCTGTCTTCACGTGGAACTTCTGATCGTCGAACTGCAAGGCTACTTCTGTTACGTCGTAGTGCTTGAAGTTGAACGGATTCTCCGTCTTGCTCCCTGAGCTGGCCGACTCTTTGACGAAGCCAATAATCACCCCCGTGGGGATCTGCGTTGTGTCGGGGACGGTCCACGTGTACTCCGATGAACCTTGCGTGAGGGTGTGCTTTGTGACCTTGCTCCTGGTGATCGGGTAGTTGAATGGTCCCATCTTGGGGTCGCGTACACTTTTATTGTGTACCTCCACCACCTCGTCCCTGACGTGAACTTGGCGCATGGTCATTTCGGCCTTCTTGATGACGACTTTGTAACTCTCGTTAGCGGCCATCTGCATGTAGAAGCTGGCGGGCTGACGTTCGAAGACGAGTTTGATCTCGCAGTGAGAGGGTAGGAGTTTACACTGAGTAAACAAATCGAGGTGTGGTCTTGCTACCATAGACTTAACACCTCCGACATGGACTGTTCGTCGTGAGTTCCAACCTGCGTTGGCTGCACCTCTGGTGTCCATTTTTTCCGGGGTGTCCATGAACCAGTTCTGGCAACCTTGGAGGCGACACTTTCTGGCCCCCTCCTCCGTCGTCAGGAGGTCGATGAGATAGGACTTGTAGGAGTACTCTTCATTGTTCGAAGTTACCTTCTCCCCGTTGACGAGAAGCTGCACGCTGCTGAAAAGTGAATGAATTAAGTTGTTGACTGGAGCTGCATCGTGTGCCACGGTTAAGGCAGCTTCGTCGTTTGCTTGAACTACATACTCTAGGTAGAGTTCAGCTTCGCTGAGGTCTGTGTAAAGATTGCTCGGTTCGAAGGTGAAGTCAAAACAAGTTGTGGTGTCAGTGAGAGCGTTGTTTGTTGTTTTCTTGACGAATTGACTTCGGAGAATATCTTTCTGTGATATAGGTAGTGCGTGTAAATCCAATTCACCTACGGCACATGTTGCCGCACAGGGGTGAATGAGACTCATGATGAACCCTTTAGAAAAGGGTAGACTTACGTCTACCTACACTCTTCTTCTTCCCGTTACCACGTCTTGCACCTTGCGTTGCTCGGCGTCGTTTGGCTGGAGGGCCATCGTCGTCAGTGTTTAAGTACCTTCTGGCTGCACTGAATGCTGTGTCCATTAAGGAACTTCCTGCACTCTTTGACCTTTTTACGAGGCTCTTCTTAAAGTTTTTTCCAGCCACGACATCGTCAAAAACACCTTTTCCTGTTTCGACGATGGTGGGGACGGCTGCTTTAAATGCTGACGCACCGAGCTTCTTTATCATCGGAAGAGCCGATCTCATTATACTTCCGAATATTCCGTGGCCACGTTGTCTTTTAGCTCCACCGAAAGCAGGTAATTGTCCACTTCCAAATTGTGAACGCTTATAATATTGGCCATATTCACCTCTTGGTGATGAATACAAGGGTGGCACATTCATATAGTAACTCACCATTTTCCAATGTCTTCCTTCTTATACTAATGTACTATAGGGATGAGAGAGAGCTCTAAAGGTCAGTACTACCGACACTTCCCCGTGCTCAAATGGTATAGGTTCGCCTGCACTGTCTCTTAAGTACACTCCGATCTCTTTGAAATGTGTTATTCGTAGAGGATGGAAAATCAAATTGGGAAAGTTTATTGTGTCCATTGTTTTTTGAGAGTAGTTGTTTACAGCCATACATCGAAGAAGTGGCGCTTCAGTATCTCCTACTACCCCGTTGTGAATAATGTCAGAGTAGACATAGACTGTATGGTTTCTGTAGTTGACATCTGTTATTTGTTTTGCTTGTGTGCGCCTACCCATGTATATTTTTCCTTCGAAACCAAGTTGATAAGAAAGGTTTTCTGGTATGACGAGCATTGTGTTGGAAGGCAGTGCAATAAGTGTTTTCATTGTGAATTCGTTATAAGAGAAAATTTCATCTGGACCATTTCCTTTATTTTTTCGCTTTTCTTCTTTCATTTTCTTGATGACTTTTGGTATATTTTTCTTCATTATTTTATTCAGGAGTTTGATCAGATCTTTGTTGGTTTCCACTCGCCCGCTTTCCATTGAGAAACGAGCGTAAGACCGTTTTCCTGGAAAGTGCTTCCTTGCTAATGAATCGATGTAACTCAATGTGGGAGGCAGCTTTTTTGGTTCATCAGCATCAGCTTCTTCGAATACTTCTGTGGGCTCTGGTTGGTCGTCATCGTCATCGTTTTCTTCTTTTTCAATTCCCTCCATTTCAACTTCTAGTTTTCTTTTCGGGGGTGTTTCATGCATGTGTGTTACCAAATCAGTATCAAACATGTCTGTTAGGAACGGTTCTCTGTCACGTTTTTTCCTACTGCTCTCTATTTCACGCTTTAGTCGAGTGATAGCTTCAACGGACCTTGTCGGAGGTGTTTGTAATGGAGTAACTCCTTCTCTAGGTTTTTTAGGAGGTGTAGGTCCGTCGGAAGTGTGAGAACTTGGTGTCGGAGGAGCTATACTCTCACTAACTGTTCTTACAGCTGACACTGCATCTGAAATAAACGCTCCAGAAGACTCTTCATGATCAGGGTCTGGTACTGTCGGTGTTTCAATTGAACCAGCTGCAGTTCCAGGTGTAGTTGTGGAAGTAGCAGGAGATTCAGAAGAAGGCTGTTCATCAGAACCGCGGGAAGTTCTTGCCCTAGTTGGTGCGGTGTTATGTTTCTTCTTTTCTGACGGTGCTTCTGCGCTGAGAAGGTAGAAAGTTGATTTTCGCACATTGTACCATTTTACTGGAAGCGTTATTTCAGATAACGCACAGTCTGTGTCAGCTGGTAGTACCATATACTTTTGTAAAAGAACTCTGTAAGTGCTCAGAGTGTTGTCTGGAAAGGTCTTAGTAGATGAGTTACTGGGTAGGGTGCAGGTTACATCCATTTTTGTATGTTCTTGACTGGTTCCCAACTGTTGAATTTGTCTCCGTATCCTTTCCACTTAATGAGTGCTTCTCTTTTAGCACCTTTTCCTCTATATTTAAGGATGCTCTCGACAGTGTACTGCTTCCTCGGAGTAACTTTTACCTTCTGAACCTCTTGAGGATAAAACCACCCCTTTATTCTTTCTTGAAGGGTATCTTCGATTTCATACCCCTTAATATAGTCTGGGTTCTTTACAGTGAATATTTCTTCACTCCAATTTGGTTCATATCCACGATTAAAGGTTTTCTTTTTTCTTAGAATTCGTGCTCTATCACCACTTTTCATTAAAGGTTTTCTTTTCGTCTTTAAATCTTTAGCTCTCACTCTTTCATACAAATGATAGAACAATCGATCGGCGTTATCTTTATTAACGTCTACCGGTCGACCTCCTATGGTAGAATGAAAGGTGTGGTTGTAAGAATGCACTAGATCTTGAAGTACATCTATGTATGTGTAGGTTTTCATGTGAGTGAAGTATCGCCACATTTTCTGTTGTAAGGTCCCGTTGAACCTTTCTGCTATAGAACATTTTATGTCATCATTTTCTCCAGTGAAAAAAGATACACCTGTCTCTTTCAAGTAATCCTGAAAAGTTTTGTTCAGGAACTCTTTACCTTTATCTGTTTGAAGGTATTTAGGACATCTTTTAACTGTCATAACTTTGAAAGCTTCCATAACATCTGTGGCTTTTTTACTTTTTATAGCTTGTGCAAATCCAAATCTGGAGAAGACATCTATGGCAACCATTATATATGAATAGCCTTTGTTATACTTTTTGAACTGTTGCATATCTATCAAGTCCATTTGCCATTGTTTATCTATTCCAAAAGTCTGTGTTTTACGTCTAGGAAACCGCCTCTTGAATGGTTTATGTTTAGTATAAGCATCAACAGATTCAAGTGCATCTTCAATATGCTTTATGTCAGTGTTTTTGAAATAGTGTTTCTTTATTTTGGATGCACTTGTGAAGCTTGCTGGCTGTTTAGGATCAGTGAAGTGTTTAACCACATCTTTCTTCAGAGCCTTGTAGACCATTTTACAAATGGTGTTACTGTAAAGTGTCGATGTCTCTTACTTCGGCCGTGACCTTCTTGTTGAGGAGACTTCTCTTTCCGCCTAGGTGTTTCCACCTCTTCATGTTCCTCTTCACTGTCGGAACCCTTCATGTTGTAGTTCCTTATATATTTCATTTTCGGATTTAACTTCTTAACAATCTGGACGAATTGTTTCTGCCCCGGTAAGCTGGCTCGCTTCTTAGTAGTCGGTCGCACTGCACTCGAAAGAAGATTCATTAAATGTGTTTCATCTATAGGTGTGTCTCCTAGAATGAGCCGACCGTCCTTTGTGAACTGTTTTCGTGATTTGGCCAAGGTCTTGTAGAGATTACGCACAGAGTTATGGTAAGAACCCGGAACTTTTTCTAGTGCTTTTTCCATCTTATGTGGTAGTACCTTCGGCATAAGTAGTCCTCTCGGTTTTGTAGAAACTCTTTTAGGTTTCATGATAGTCGGAGAAGGTGGTGGAGATGGTGAAGGAGAACGTGAAAGGTGCGATGTTGAAAACAACATACTTTTAGCTTTAGAGGAAAGGATGGAGGACCTGTTCATGAGATCATTGTATGTGGCTAGTTTCTCCTCTCTGCTCATCGTTGGATCGTTCAATACACGACTCATTTCTTTTTGTAAACGAGCTAACACCTCCACGGTAGGCGCTGTAGGTTCAAGTTTTTCTTTTACCATTGACCTTTCGAAAAAGGAATCCCTGTCACTTTCTTTGGCAGGAGGTGGAGAATCAACTTTGCCAGAAACAGTTGAACTCTCCATTTCCACTTTGTTAGAACTTTGCAACACATCTGGATGAACGAGCAGCATTCGTTTATAGCTTGTCATTTTCTCCTAATGATGTCTTGTAAGGCCTCCGATAAGACTGGATATGAGTGGAACAGCTAATCCCAATAGAGTACCAATAAAACCACCTTCTTGTTCAAGAATCTTACGTTTGTGTCCTACTGTAGTTGAAGGCTTGGTAAGACCCTTGAGTTGTGTCTTGTACCTCGATAGACGACCGACTGCTTGTTTATTGGAGATGTGCAAGTTTTTATTCATAATATTCACACCTATTTGCGCTATCAACCTTATCACCTCATTAGACATTCCCATCATTATATGTTTACACTCCTTACCAGTGCATTTAGACAGATGTCTCAATAGAGGAAGATGTTTCTTTATGAGAGCGAGTTGTTTAGCCTTCATTGTTTCCGTGTAGTAGGAATGAATACAGTTGTCTTGAGAGGTGTAGTCACGCTGTTACGCACCCTTAGTGTATTGGGTGTAGTCTGCTTGAAGTCTAGCACTAGATATGAGTGTCTCGCCGATGTTTCTTCGTTATATACGTTGGTAAGAAAACGTGGATGAGTTGGAAACACTTGACGTGATAAAGCGTGAATTTGACTCATATCTCTTGGATTTTTGAAAATTATCATGTAATGAGAATTCAAACTAAGTGTTCTGAAATCCTTATTAGGCAGAAATAAATTTTGAGTTATGAATATAACACTCATATTTCTATGGTGAGAACCTTTTATGAATAGATCTCTTATAAGAGGTGCATCTTCTTTATCTAACAGATCATCTATTATAAGTAGAGAATGTTGAGATAAATCCTTTTTCTTATGTAAAAGTTCTTCTCTTGAAAGTAGACCTTCGTTGAATTTCACTTTTCCCTGATACTTCTTGAAAACGTCTTGCCATTGTCCATAGCAATATATAATCTCATCGACTGGTGGGTTTATTACAGTTTTCGCCTTTTCTATAATTTCAAACACTAATTGTGTTTTACCACATCCTGAAGGTCCAGCGATAAGACATGTGAAAGGTCCTTGTAGTCTTGGGTCAAATGCGATTTCCTTTACACTTTCCATTTTTTTTCTATTTAAGTTATAACACGTCTTACCCAGTCGAAGGTTAATGTACTGAATGACACTTTAATGAAAAAACAATCCTTTTTGTTTGGTTTCTATAACATAAGGGTGTTTTTCCTGTAACGAAATAAAATAATGACAAATGAAAAGAGATGTGGTCATAACAACATTTTATGAGGATCAAAATAAAATAACGTCAAATTAAAAGAGATGGCATCATAACAATCTTTTATGCGGAACGAAACAAAAGAATACCAAATTAAAAGTGTAAACTGTGATAACATGGGTTTTTCTCTTTCACAAAACAAAAGAATAACAAATTAATGAAACCGAACCATAAACGCTCTCCATACGTTTTGTTTTTTATTTGATCAGTCTTTGTTATGGGACAGCCCCTGGATGTCGGGTGCAAAACGCACCCTCCCACCCAAAATGCACAGACCGCCGAACCGCGCCCGCCACGCGGATCACCCGCGAGCGGAGCGGCGCGCATTTTGTTTTCTTGAAAAGAGAAAAGGGGTGAGCTTTATGCACCCCCTTTTCTCTTTTCAAGAAAAGCGTTGAACGCCGTTTCAGGCGTTTGTGTTTTTATTTTGATTAAGTGGTTATAACCGTTAACGTGTGGTTAGAGTTACAAGCTTGATAGTATCAACTTTATTATCAGCTCGTATGTCGCAGGAGATAAACCTAACCAGCGTCTAATTCATCACTACATAAACGTTTTGTTTCAATGGCAACATAAATAATGGCATGATTTATAGATCTGTATAGTAAATAAACGGACGTCTTTACGTTATAAGTGTGAAAATAAAAGAGATTGGTTGAAGGGTGGTTTTCTACCTTTTGGTAGAAAACCGAATAGTCTGGAGGAGCATAAGAGGATCTTTGTTTTCTTTTTAATATTCGATAGTAGGAGTAGGAGTAAATCTAGGAATAGAATAAGCCGTCACGAGACTTGATTCTTTACCATTCCTTCCGACAACCCTCACAATATGGTCACAACCCTCCTGACCATGTCCAATTTCTGTATCGAACTCTTTTTCTTAGAAGAATTTGTTGTTGTCAAGGGTGTTCACTATTTTGTCAGGATATCGGATGGTTGCGTTGATAAGGGGAATAACAATATCAGCGTGCAGAAATATAGAGGGTTTTCCATCAGGATCTGCTTCTGATTTACGCCAAAAACGTCTCTGCACTGTTTCCTTGACAGAGTGTCGCGCAAAAATGTGGCTCAAGATACCTTGTGTTGTCGGTAAACCGACAACACAAGGTTTCTTGGTTATCATATCTTTGAGCGTTAGATGAGATTGTTGGGTTAGCCGAATGTTTTTCAGAAGTTTGCAATTTTGAAATAAAATGTTTAGATGAATTTCACCCTCAATTTGATACATTCCATCTCTCGGACAGATGTATTTCACCCAATGATGCTCTCCACAGATACCTGATGCTCGCGCAAAAGGCACGTTGACCAGCGCATTTCGAAAATGAGATGGTCTTCCAATGAGCGGTGCCAGCGGTACACGGTGCTGAACCGAGGGTTGTGCGTTCATGTACATGATGAGACTGGTGCGATTGGTGACAAGTCTAGAAATGAATCTCAGAGGGTCTCTGAGAGCGTATATTATCATTTTTGTTAACGACCACAATACGTATCTCCAATGAAACTGATACATGTAAATTTTGAATATTTTGTTATGGAGTGCACGTGTCAGACTCTCGCGTCGCGTCACTAATGGAACCATGTACTCAGTGATATCTGCTTATCGGTAACAAAACAAAATACGAATAAAATAACGGACGACGCTCATGAAAAACTTTGTGAAAATGGAAAAACCGTCCTACGTTTAATCGACGTTGATAGTAAACTTTTGTATAAAAGACTCATGGGCTGGAGTCTTCTCAACACTCTCATGATGGGACGTAGAAGTTTGACTGCTCGTGGAAAGACCTCAACATCTTCCTCCGCTCAGGAGGGACTTCCGAAGCAGCCCCCTCCTGGAAATTCGGTCATTGATGAATACTTTGATCAATACCGAGTGTTTCCATCGAGAGAAGACGCCGGTTACGTTCCTGTTGCAGTTGGGGGTTATGCGACAGATTCGTCCATGGACACTCAATCTGGCTATATTACAGATGTAGGCGAAGGTACGTCCATCACCGTCAACGCTGTTGATGCCAGTCTATACAACGATATTTCTGATCTGTGGAATCCCGAGCCACCTGCATCTTTGACTGACGCTGTCACTGCCACAATCGCCACCACCGCCGCCGCTGCCGCCGCCACCTACCCTCCAAGACGACTCCAACAAAGAAAACGTGCCACCACCGAAAGACAGTGAAGCTCTTTCGGTACCGATCACCATCGAAGAAGAGTCGGAGGGAGAACCAACAGACAAGAAAAAGGCACCGCCGAGAAAACGGAAGCCTGCTGGTGAACGGAAACCTCGTGCAAAGAAAGGTAAAGTAGTTCCACTGGACGTTGCACTAGCGCAGCAGTATGCTGATGCGGTCTTGAAGGAGCTAGAGGCACAGCAGAGTAAAGCCGCCCCTCTCTCGCCTATATTGGACCTGACCGGCTTGTTCTGGCCACTGGAATTGGACGTCGAGTACAAGGACGGTTACATCACGCAAGCTAAGAAGGTGTATTTCCTCAACAGTGACGCCTTCAAGAACACCTGCATCCACGTGTATGGGCCACCTGATCCTGTAGGGGTAAGTACGATTTTAAATTATAGAATCATTATTTTTATTTCAGGTAACATGTACTTCGTTTATAGTTAACTTTCATTGTAATTATTTAATGTGAAATAGAAGTAAAGAATACATAATAGTTTAAATAGAAATAGAATGAGAGAGAGAGAGAGCCCCAAATTTATACATATAACTCAAAACAAAATTATGCTTATATTTTTCAGGTCGCCATAATTCAGTACCCTCAGCGAGCCTACGAACGCCGGATCAACTTGAGTAAGACAGGTTTCCAGAACCTTCTCGACGCCGCAAGAACGATCATCCAGCAGTACGAACGGGCCTCAGGTGAAGCAGAACAGGGCATCCCGACTATTAAGCCTTACGTCCAGGAGGTCAACAAGACGCACAACATCTGGGTCATCGTGACCACCTACCAGGGGAAGGCCAAGATCCATATCGGGTCCCGCTACTACGTGGAGCAGCTGGAGAAACGGGTCAACTTGGGCGGGGTGCACGACGCACCTCCGAAAGACCAGGGACACACCGTGCCATCCGCACTGTTCTTCGACTTGGTCAGCACGCTGGGACCAAAGATCCTGAATGACTTAAAGCAGTCCGAATAGATCACAGAAACATGATGTAATCACCAAGGGCAGGTAGGTGTGGTCTTAAAACATATCAGTAACTATACATGGTGTGGTGTGGTTGCCTATATACTTATATACACAGAAAACATTTAATCATGCTGTAGATATTATATTAGCTAGCTTCAAAGAAAGTATTTAGTCAGCTTTATATATTCACCTAGCGCATAGTTAGTGTAGCACATAGTTAGCTTCAAACAAAAATATTTAGTCAGCTTTTTAAATAACTAGCTAGAACATAAGTGTATATTTATATAGTTATTAAGTCGAAAAATAAGAAAATGAATCAGAATATAAATTGTCCGATGTGTAACGTGCCACGTCGTCCTCGCAATTTTTCTTTACATTCTGGAAAGGTGATCTGTTCTTCACCTACATGCGTAAGAGAACAGTATGATATAGAAACAACAGTAATGCCATCAACTATAGGTAGTTATTGGTGGTATCACGACACTTATGTTAAAAACTTTAAGTCAATAGCAAACGGTTTAGTTCTCCTAGGAAGTGTTCAATCAATTTTCAATGTCAGACTCTCAACTCTGAACATGAAAGAAGCAGTTGAAGAGATAATAGAGGCTATTAACAAAATACATCAGAACCAAGTTTTCGAATATAGACTAGCTATATCTTTAGGTGCATTACTTGAAAGACTTAATGGAGGAACAACAGAAACTGCTGAAGAAAAGATTTATACAGAAGATCGAGAAGTTATGTATTACCATCCTTCAGTGAATAACTCCTCTTTATTTTGGTTAGAGCACGAACAGCAAAGCAATTACAGACATATTAAAAATGATTCTGACTTGCAAGATGTAATAAGTTTTTTACGCGATAAAGAATGGAGTGTCAATAGAGCTGACACAAGTTGGAGACTAGTGGGTAATGTAAACGCAAACATTTACATAGTAAGGGTTCAAGGTAGAGAGGATGGTCTAATAGGAAGATTGGATACAATTCCGAATTTCCTACGTAGACGGGGTTTACATTTTCATCGTAATCCAAAGAGCAAACGGGTGTACAAAGACTACCTGTGTTTTTTTAGGTGTCTGTCATATTTTCTTTTCAAAAACACATCCCACTGTGAAAGACTACTTCAAGAATGTTTTCCTGATGAAACTAAAGTATCATTCAGAGGCATTTCAATTAAGGCATTGACCCAGATAGAAACCAAATACAACATTATGATAAGAGTCTTTTCACTCATTCCTAAGAAGAGTACTACTTCCAAGAAAAAGAAATTTAAAAGGGGGACACCTTGTACATTAAAATGTATAAAGGGAAATTTAATGAGTGTTGAGGATGAGTCTAAAGTTATGACACTAAATCTATACGACCATCACTTCAGTCTAGTAAACGATCTAAATAAATATTCACAGTTCCACATGTGTCGTAAGTGTAGAAGACTCTTTGAAACAGAGTATAATCTTAAGCGACACACTAACATTAAAAGCGACTGTACGCAAGTTAAATTCATCTACAAAGGTGGTATTTACAAAAACAAACCATCTGTATTTGATAGACTGGAGGAGCTAGGTATAAAAGTACCATCTGAACTTCGAATATATCCATACAAAATTGTGTATGATTTCGAAAGTTATTTTTCTCACAAAACAAAAGGTGATGTTCAGACAACTAATACAGTAGTCGAATCACATCATGTACCGCTTTCATCTAGTGTAGCAAGTGACTTTCCAGAGTGGGAAAAACCAGTTTGTTTCATAAGAAAAAGTGATGGAGAAAATGATGAAATAGTTCACGACACTCTGGATTACATACAAAAGTTAGCTGAAAAAATAGGAGCTGTTGTAGAAACACGTTTCTCTGACATAATAAAAAAGCTTGAAAAGTATAAGAAAAACGAGATTGCCGAAGGAAAAAAAGTGCCTAAATCACTAATGAAGAGTATAGGAAAAAAGAGTAGCAATAAAACTTCGCACAGAATAGATAAAATCAAAATTCGTCTTATGAACTATATTTACAGAGTACCTGTCATAGGTTTCAATTCGGGTCGCTACGACTTAAATCTAATAAAGCGAGATTTCCATTCCTTCTATGCAAAGAAGCAAACAGCTGAGATGAAAACCATAAAAAGGAGTAATCAATACATAGCTGTCTACACAGAGAACTGTGTTTATTTAGACATGTTAAATTATCTAGCTCCCGGATACTCGTATGCTAGCTATTTAAAAGCTTTCCTACAAGATGAAAGTAAAGGGTTCTTTCCATATGAGTGGATGACATCAACTAGAAAACTAGGGAACTTAAAACTTCCACCTCGCTCAGCTTTCTATAGTTCACTTACGGGTACTTCTATATCAGCGGAAGACTATGCCAAGTGTAAGAAAGTGTGGAAAGATAATGGAATGACAACTTTCAGAGATTATCTAATATATTACAATAACAAAGATGTAGAACCTTTTGTCAAAGCTATAAACCAACACATGAAATTTTTCAGTGAAAGAGGAATAGATATGTTCAAAGATGGTCTGACTCTTCCAGGCCTTACACTAAAATTTCTATTTGATAACACATCATCAAACAGCCTTCCTTACATTATATTCTCAGAGGCAGACAAAGATGTACACAAATTAATTAGAAGCAATTTGGTAGGTGGTCCATCGATTATATTTCATAGACATCAAAAAGCAGGAGTGACACGAATACGGGGCAGATCATTCGGACCATTAAGTAAAGTGTGCCGTCATATCATAGGAGTAGATGCAAACAGTCTTTACCTTAAATGTATGGGTGAAGAACACTGTACGGGGTACTTTGTAGTCCGCAGAAGTAGTAACAATTACAAACCTGAACAATCTCAAAAAGTCAGTCGCGCTGCAACAGAATGGTTGCGGTTTCGAGAGATTACAGACAAAGTTAAAATACTACATGCTTATAACCATGGGGAAGTTAGTGTGGGTACCAAAAGAGTTCGAGTGGACGGCCTGGTTCCAGATACAAAAACCGTGTATCAATTTCATGGTTGCTACTGGCATGGGCACGCGTGTCACATGAATAAAAACACTCTCTCTACTGATAAAGGTCGTAAACTAATGTCAGAAAGATGTCGACAAACTCTTAAAACAACACTGTATCTAGAACTAATAGGTTATACTGTCATTGAGAAATACGAATGTGACTGGAACAAAGACAAGAATAACAACAACAGTGTTATAGCATGTAAATCACTGTGGAGCATACCGATTCCAAACACACACAATATCCTTTCTGAAATAGATATAATAAACGGTGTAAAAAATGGGACTATTTTTGGACTAGTATCGGTGGACATACACACACCTGAGCACCTTAAATTCAAATTTGAAGAAATGACGCCCATTTTCAAAAATACAATGGTGTCAAGAGATGATGTAGGAGAACACATGAAACAACATCTATTAAAGAACGATAGAGTCAAAAGGCCACAACGTCAATTAATCGGAAGTTATTTTGCAAAAAATATTTTATTAGGTTCACCACTACTTAAATGGTATTTAGAAAAAGGCTTAATCGTAACAAAAGTTCACTTACTAGTTGAATACATACCACAGAAATCGTTTCTCTCATTTGTTGATCAAGTAACAGAGGCACGAAGAAAGGGCGACAAAAACCCTGACTGTAAAATTCTCTCTGACCTCTACAAACTCCTAGGAAACAGTTCATATGGAAAAACGATTTGTAACAAACAAAACTTCACAAACACTCGATATATGACACCAGAAAAAGCCGCTAGAATAGCTCTTCACTGGACAGTACAAGATGTCCAAGACTTGTGTGAAGATACATGTGAAGTCTCATCACTCCCTACGTCAATAACATACGACCTTCCAGTTCAAATAGGTTTCATGGTATATCAATACGCAAAACTGAAAATGTTACAATTTTACTACGACTTCTTATCAAAGTACATCGAAGAATCTGACTTTGAACTCTGTGAAATGGATACAGATAGTCTGTATTTCGCCCTCAGCGCACAGACTTTAGATGAATTAATAATTCCAGAAAAAAGAGAAGCCTATTATAGAGAACGCCACTTATGGTTACCATCAGAATCTTGTGATAATGAACATCACAGGGAACAATATATAATAGCAAAAACAAATAATTTACCATGGTTTCCACAACCATGTTGTAAAGAAAGAGAAAAATATGATAAACGGACCCCAGGACTATTCAAAATTGAATGGGAAGGAGATGAAATGACTTCACTAAATTCAAAATGTTATATCGGTCATGGAAAAGAAAAGAAAACTAGCTGTAAAGGTGTCATACAGAAACAAAACATACTTGACATGGAATCTTTTAACACCGTACTCGAAACACAAATCACGATGGACGCCGTTAACACTGGTTTCAAAGTTGTAGATCATCATATAATAACATACAAACAGAAAAAGACAGGCTTAAGTTATCAATATATAAAAAGAAAAACTTGTGAAGACGGAGTGAGCACGATACCCTTAGATATCTAGGAATTCGGCAATCATGTTGTAAATATTCTTTAATTCTGAAAAAATAACAGACTTATAACTACAAAATATATCATTTATGAAGGAAATACTCCAACAAAAAAATATAAAAAATATAAAAAGAAAAAGAAAATTAAGCTTGTACATATCATTTATCAAAAGTTGAAATTAAAAAAAATATTCAAAAGTTGAAATTAAAAAAAGAAATAATTGTTTAAAAAGAAAAAAAACTTTAAAATTATAATAAAAGTAAAAATAAATTATACAAAATCTCACATAGAGACAGAAAAAAATGCTTGAAATATAAATATTTGTCTAAGAAAATGAAAAAAAACTTTAAAAATTAGAAAAATATTAAAAAAAATAAAAAATTATACAATATCTCAGAGAAAACAAAAAAATGCATGGCTTTATGCATGGCTTTATCTAGGGTAGAACTCCCGGCAGCGAAAATCTCAGCGAATCACAGAGAAATTTAAGGTGTCTACCCACTACCAGTTATTTTCTTAGTACATACTAAATAGTAAATACTACAAAAATAACTGGCTACCCATATTTTATTCATCTAGTTGCTTAGTGTAGCCATAGTTTCCAGTATTATATTACAGCTTCAATATGAGCGACAGCAGCTATTCGGATTTTCTAAGCGATTTGGCAAGCAATGATTCATCAACAAATGATAACGAGACCACACTTAGTTGGGGTCTCGATTTATCATTTCTCAATATTGCTGAGTCACGACCTGAATCTCCGGATAGTCCTCTCGACTCTAACTATCCATCAGCAGACATTAATTTTCAACTTATACCCAAAAATGATAAAGTGGCTGTACTTTGCGGATGTAGTGGATATTTCTTTTGGGAGATTATCCCCGCACAGTACAGCGACTTTTATCTGAAACCACACCATGTTAGTACTGTAGACCACACCACTGGTACGACGCGATCCTGTTCCACTTTTACAGAAGCTATGTGGGACGGGTATAGTTTCGCAACGAGCCAGCTTATCAACGGCGATAACCACAAGGACTACTGTTTGGCGGTGTATCAACATCATCAAGACTCATGTTTCAGAGTTACTACCAGATACACCGTCAACAGTGTAAAGTCACTTATGGTTTTCATTGAGCAACATAAAGTGACAGCCGTTTCACAGGCCTTTTGTAAATGTCGAATCCGTGATTCCGATGTCACTTTTGTTGGTCCTTTGTTCTGTTTTACATGTATACAACTACACTGTGAGCTGAAATCAATTTACATTCAGGCCATCGAAAATTTCTTTTCATACCAGGTGCAAATGAATCCTGTTTTCGGTCACAATGTGTTGGCGACTGAAGTAGACCTTAACTTTTTCAAAGCACAGTCTCTCTTTCACCATACCATTGCTAAATCCGTCAGAAATCCTCATCACACATATGTATACACTCACACATGGAACAAAGAGAAACTGAAACAGCCGAAGATAAGGACACTTGCCCGAAACTGTTCTCATTGTTTAATTTGTTTATTACCAGGCAACGGAAACAATGTTTTCTTATGCCAACAGTGTAAATGATTTTGTATTATATATTTTTCACTTTGTGAACAGTTTCAATGGAAATAAAAGATTACACCATGTATCTGTGACACTGTAAATATGTTTCTATATATGTTTCTAATGAATAAAACTTATAAACGAATTTTATATGTTGTGTTTTCTATACGCATATTATTTAATCAATATAAACACGAAAACTCTATATTCAGTTTCTATACGAATATTATTTAATGAATATGAAGACGAAACTTTATCAAAATCATATTAAATGAATACATACACATAAAGTAGATATAATCGAATCGAATAGTAATAGTATAAGTGATAAAATTGCAAAGGGGGCGGTGCGCGCAGCCCATGGGAGGGTTTGTTTTAGAAATGAGGTGGAGACCTCCGGCTGTGCCTCCGGTCTCCACCTCATTCCTAAAACAGCCCTCCCATAGAATGCCCGCACCGCCCCCTTTGCAATAAAAATATCAGAACATATGTAATATTTTAGCCGTAACCAGAATATAGGGTCCCTGAGAAAGCATGCCAGGGGAAGAGCGCGTTGAGGAACGACGTGCAGACCTCCGGCCTTACGGCCTCCGGTCTCCACGTCGTTCCACGCGCTCTTCCCCTGACATGTTTTCTCAGTGACCCTGTTTTCTAATATTTCTAACCTCTGACCTCTGACCTAATTACAAAAATAGCTTTTATAAGTAGGTCGTAATGACCTAATTATTCAAAGTCTCTATTAAGCTATGAACCTATTTTAGACCTAAACTCGGTCGTAGTGACCTACTGACCTACTTAGTAGCATTGACTATGCGCGCCAGCGACTCCATCATACTACTCACCACTCAGGAGAAAATCAATAACTAAACTAATATATAAAGGTGGGAATCGGCGGTTAAGAGCAGAGCAAGTCGATACATGTTTGGAACAGCACAAGTCTTAGGGATTTGGGTGTTTGGATAGCCATATACGTGGCATCTGGTGACTAGTTACGAAAATCTTCTAATGCATGGCTGCATGAAGTCGGATGGACTTAACTGAGGAACCTTGCCTTCAAGCAGTGTTGTTTGTGAACATAGGATTAAGATAGGCTGTGACTACACTGGTAATTGTAACCCAATTGATACAACCACTACTAAACTTGACCCTGAACCAAGTGTTGTCTGTGTTATGGATATGAGCGCCCATCTCGCGGATCAGTCTGCCAATTGGCTAGCAAGGATAAAGGAAGATTAACTAAGACAAGTTCGCCTCGTCCCCCCCCCCCCCAACCTCCCCACACACACACACATCCTCCCTGTCCAGTGGAGTCGGCGTATGCACTCGGGGGCGGGGGAAGGAGCTGTCACCAGAGTAGTAGTAGTAGTAGTAGTAGTAGTAGTGGAGTGTACACTTTTTTTTCAAACTTTTGCATATAACTTTTTTTGTATGCATTATAACTGCATATAGTAAGCGTGTGAAATGTTGTCTTGTGGAGACGATTTCATGAAGATTTTGATTTTTTTACAATTTAATGAAGAATTAAAGTGTTTCGCTGGTTGCTGGTGTTCTGCCATTTATTTCATAGTGATATGTAAGAGTTGAGATACCAGCTTTTATTTCAACTGGCACTCTGCCTCTGGCCCTTACTCACACTGTGCCAATGGTAGCTTGCATTGAGAAGGTGGGTCTTGGTGAAGATTGGAAGCAACCACGATTTAATATAAGGAAGGTAA
Source organism: Lepidonotus clava (assembly GCA_936440205.1). Taxonomy (NCBI): domain Eukaryota; kingdom Metazoa; phylum Annelida; class Polychaeta; order Phyllodocida; family Polynoidae; genus Lepidonotus; species Lepidonotus clava. The sequence continues at coordinate 4,903,440 of OW387134.1, forward strand.
CTATTCTGTAATAAGTAATAGCAGTTCCCCATCTAATAAGTAAACACCCATAACAGCAACTAGCCTTCAGTACATGACCTACATTTTAAATTCTTTTTAAATCCATTTCGATTCACAGTAATAGAGTCAACATTTTATAATATATGTTCATGGTAAAGTTTAAGTATATTTTTTTAAACCAATACGATATATATAGTGTGATGAAAGTCCATTCATCTGTATAAATTAGAAAAGTAACCAAGTATTGAAATTATGTGGTAAATAATAAGATACAAAAGAGAGTGTTGGGAAGTCCGGAAAGTATGAAAGTATGAAAATGTATTGTAAACCAGATATGATGTTACAATAGACACGTGATCTGAAGTGACCAATCAGAGTCAAGTGATAGAGTACGAAAGGGGGTGTTAAGGCCCAAAATAAACAATCCCATCTTGGTACTCCTGTTGAAGTAATTTGGTCTAAGTTTAGTAAATAACTCAGAACGAAAAGAGTAAGGGACCAAAAGACCGGAGATGGCTCGAAAGCCCAGATTGGCCCGAAGATCGACCTGGGACGGGAAGACCAGGCAGGCACAAAAGCCTGAAATCATGAGTGGCCGACCCGTGACTGCCGGGAAGAAGGCGTGACCCGCTTAGCCCCGCGCTACCAACCACTAGGCAAGCGTCGGCCCAACCTCCATGGAAGATCGGATCAACGGTAGGAACGGCTAGAATCCATCCTTCCACCACTAGCGTAGGCATGGGGCAGTGGGGCAGTGGGGTGGAGGAGTGGAGAGGCAGTGGGGCGATGGAGTCATGGAGTGACATTGCAGAGGAGGTGGGGGATGGGTAGCATTAAGAAAATTATACCTCCAAATTATACATAAATTGACATCATTACATGCTTAGCCTACATTTCAATACTTCATTAATCCAAACCATCCAGGTGTATTTCTTTGAAAACAAATTAGATTCACAGTATAGAGCTACTTATGAAGTGGACATAATAAAAGTGAAGGAAACATGATATAAAATCTGTCATCTGACCAGTTGTGTGTTTGCATATATAATGTACATGATATATGAATCTTCAAGGCTTCAAAAAGAGGAGTGACTATCTGCTTCGCTTATCCATAGGGTAACCAGTGGCCCGTTGCACAATGGGTATCATAGCAACGAAAATGATATTATTATGGAAATATTTCGTTGTTCAATAATAAACGTTTTGCAAATATTTTCGTAACAAAGATTGTTTTGCAATAATCTTTTTTCTTTATTCAGAATGCCCTCAAAGAGCTGTAACTTTTACTGATTTTTTTTTAATTTTTGTCCTTTTTATATCAATTCACAGAATTCAATTTCATTCATTAGAACCAGAGATTTTTACTATTTTCGTAACAACGAAAATCTTCGTAACAACGGACCCCTGTTAAGCAAAAGATCGTTAAGCTATCTTAATTTGATCCTCACAATGAAATTCTATGAGGACAAGATTGATAATTTTCCAGCAATATCCTAGACAATGTTCGTAGCAATCCCATCGGGACGATGATGGGACGATGATGGGAGCACAGGAAGAACTGAGCCTCGTGTCGTTTTCGCTATTTGCTGCCCAACAGCACATTATGTACACTGTGCATCAGCATGCGTCATTACTACTGCTGCACAAGTTTAAAGTATGACTGATGCCAGAATGGCATAAATACTACTACCCAGCAGCAGGCAAAGTTTGGGCAAAGTTTACCTGTGCCCCCCCCGCCCACCCCACCCATCCCGCCCAGCCGCGCCAGGTTACATAACACCCTGGTCGCGGCCAGACCTCTACCCCTGTCCCAGTGACTGGTCCACTAATCTTTCACCTCCTTAAGTTGACCCAATGACCTAGATAATATTGTATTATATATATCTGTATGTATGTATGTATACATGTATACATGTATGCCATCCCCCCTCCTGTATGGTTTTATAACACCTGGAGGCCGGGAAATGAGTAAAATAACTTTAATTAAAGAGGGGAAACCGGAGGCATTGAGTGGAGGCCGGGAAATGAGTAAAATAACTTTACATATACAGTGTGGGGGCCGGGATATGACAGGGATATGTCCAGGTAGGTCCCAATAATGTAACAGGCCGGGGGTGCCAGGGGAAGGGTGTGGGGGCCGGGATATGAAGGGGATATGTCCAGGTTGGTCTCAATAATGTAACAGGCCTAGGGGGCGTGCCATGGGAAGGGTGTGGGGGCTGGGACATGCTAAAAATAGTGTGGAAGAAAAGAATCGTTTAGAAGGGTTTTTAGGCCGATTTGAGCACTTTGAAAAATTTCCAAATTTGAAAAATTTATGGCTCCCATCATGGGTCAACTATGGTTCAAAACTGACTCTAAGGTTGTAGCCCCGAGTCAGAATGACAATTCTATACATGTCAGAAAATTCTGTGATGATTACAACATTATCTAAAAAAATTGAAAGATTTTTCACCTTATTTTTATACTGAAAGCCTCAACCAATGGATTTTGCTAAAAACTTGCATAAATGATAATTAGACCCACCTAAGGCCAAAAATGTCCTCTCATTGATAGAAATCATTTTACATATTTCCTGGCCTTTACTCCTTACCCCTGGCCTTCTCTTTATAGATAGCCACCCCTAGCCCCCTGATATTCTCAGGTTACAAAGAGGAGACCACTTGTGGCAGGAGAGAACTGTTTGAGACGGTTTTTATGTCGATTTGAGCACTTTGAGAAATTTTCATATTTGAAACATTTATGGCTCCCATCATGGGTCAACTATGGTTCAAAACTGACTCTAAGGTTGTAGCCCCGAGTGAAAATGACAATTCTATACATGTCAGAAAATTCTGTGATGATTACAACATCATCTAGAAATTTAGAAAGATTTTTCACCTTATTTTTATACTGAAAGACCCAACCAATGGATTTTGCTAAAACCTTGCATAAATAATGTCCAGGCCTATTTAATGGTAAAAACATTGTTGAAATTGGGGGCATTATCAGGGGCCCACCTCAGGGGCTCAGTAAAGGTGCCCAGCTAATACATTATAGTGGAGAGTGGAGGTGTCCTTCCAGTAGAGGTCTGGGCTGCTTCCTATGCCGATTTGAGGCTCACGCCTACCAGAAGTACCCATCCAATAAAGCTAAGATATATTAGGCTGGGCACCTCCACCCATCCTTAATCAATGAGATGCCCCCCAGGCAATTTGATGCCCATAAATCCAACAATGTTTTTGGCATGAGATAGGCCTAGATACCATTTATGCAAGTTTTTAGCAAAATCCATTGGTTGAGTTTTTCAGTGTAAGAATTAAGGTAAAAAGCTGTCTAAATTTCTGACTAGTTTATAACAGTCATTCTCATTCGGGGCTACAACCTCAGAGTCAGTTTTGACTCATAGTTGACTCATACTGGGAGTCATAAATGTTTTAAATTTGAAATTTTTTCATAGTGCTCAAATCGGCATGAAAACTCTACTAAAAGGTTCTTTTCTTCCACAAGTCATCAGGTAATTGCATTCCCATCAGAATGCCACAACAACCTTAACTCCATCAAATAGAGGAAGCTGAAGGGAATGGCTGGAGGCCGTGAAATATATAAAATGATTCCCATTAAATAGGGGACATTTTTGGCATGAGATTGGCCTAGATATCATTTTTGCAAGTTTTTAGCAAAATCCGATGGTTGGGGTTTTCACTGTAAGAATCAAGGTAAAAATCTGTCTAAATTTCTAGAAAATGTTTTATTAGTCTCACAGTTTCCTGACTAGTTTACAATGGTCATTCTCACTCGGGGCTACAACCTCAGAGTCAGTTTTGACTCATAGTTGACTCATACTGGGAGTCATAAATGTTTTAAATTTGAAATTTTTTCATAGTGCTCAAATCGGCATGAAAACCCTACTAAAAGGTTCTTTTCTTCCACAAGTCATCAGGTAATTGTATTCCCATCAGAATGCCACAACAACCTTAACTCCATCAAATAGGGGAAGCTGAAGGGAATGGCTGGAGGCCGGGAAATATATAAAATGATTTCCATTAAATAGGGGACATTTTTGGCATGAGATAGGCCTAGATATCATTTATGCAAGTTTTTAGCAAAATCCAATGGTTGGGGTTTTCACTGTAAGAATTAAGGTAAAAATCTGTCTAAATTTCTAGAAAAATGTTTTATTAGTCTCACAGTTTCCTGACTAGTTTACAATGGTCATTCTCACTTGGGGCTACAAGCTTAGAGTCAGTTTTGAACCATAGTTGACTCATACTGGGAGTCATAAATCTTTCAAATTTGGAAATTTTTCAAAGTGCTCAAATCGGCATGAAAACCCTACCAAAATGTTCTTTTCTTCCACAAGTCATCTGCTTGAGGGATGGGGTAGCACCAGCCCTATACTCATCCTACTCCCATCAGAACACCAGAATCACGCACAGGGGCCTCAGGGGCAACCCCCTTAACCCTCCCCGGCCCTATACTCATCCTACACCCGTCAGAACACCAGAATCACGCACGGGGGCCTCAGGGGCTTCCCCCTTAACACTCCCCGGCCCCTAGTCATCCTACTCCCGTCAGAACACCAGAATCACGCACGGGGACCTCAGGGGCCAGGGGCCAGGGGTATGCAGGGATGCTAGGGCTGGGGTTGTGGAGTTAAATACAGGCCAAGGCTAAATATAGATACTGCCTCAGCCCTGACACCCACAGGTGTACAACCGGCCACGGCCTTGTTATGTAACTGGTCGCGTAGGGGAGTGGTCAGTAAGGGGCCAGGGGGGGGGGGGGGGTGTTATGCAACCTGCGCGAAAAGACCCTTCACGCTGCAGTAGTGAGAACTGCGCATCAATACAATTTACGCACAGGAATTGACGCACAATCCAGCACAATTGAGCACAGTGTAACTGTACAAACTTTGCTGTTTCTACACAATGTGCTGATGCGCAGCAAATCTCGAAAAAGACACAAGGCTCAGTTTTTCCCGTGGAGGATGTTCGTAGCACTCCCATCGTCCCATCATCTGTCGTCCATAAAATTTCAAATGTTACACACCATTTGGAGATGGCCTCACCACCAATTAACAACATGCATTATCTACTTAAGGACCTTCATAGCGCATCTAAATATGTAATGATTAGTTAAGAAGCGTTTAATCACCCTGTGTCCACATATAGAGGTTGGGACTAACATGATGAATAGGAATAACCCATTTCGCATAAACTTTTGAATATCAAAATTTAATTTATGAAATGGGATGCTGATAGTGGAACACAACATGTGGTTAACTTTCAATGTTTTATACAGGCTCAGAAAGCTTAAAATGATATTTTCTCTAGTTGCTATAAGGCTAAGTCTCTTTGCCAACTAAATACATCTAATGTCAGGAAATGTTAATCATATTTATTCATGTTTAATAGTTATAAAAACCAGTGCTTTCGTCACTCTAGCCTATGCTTGAAACATGTTTACTCATATGATAATATATATAAGAGTTTCCCCTTTGACCCCATTTTACTAGGTTTATATTTGGGTCAAAATAATCTCAAATACAATCAGTCATTGGCATGTTATCGTGTTTCATACCCATGTTAATTGGTATAATTAGTCTACTCACCTCCCCATCTCCTTCCCTCTGTGAGATCTAATTGGGTCATCTTCACCCTCATTGCTCTGCCCCCACCCGCTCATGATCACCTGTGTGATTTCATAATCACTGTATGCCTTGACATACACGAGCCTGACACCAGCAAGGAACATTGCCTCCAGTTGCAGAAGGTATGTTTTCCATTTTGAATTATCATTTAGGTCAGATGGTGTGTGGAAACTAACACAGATATGTTCAAAGAGTAATAAGTCATAACTTTTGAAAATGTGTGTATGTCCTCATCTTCTCTAGATTCATTTATGAGACTACCATGCTATACATTTGACTAGTATATATCTCAGGTACAATTTGAAGGATGATCATGTGACGTTCCTCAGTTGTTCGGGGTTTCCGGTTTCTACCGACGAGGAATGTGGGGGTTATTTCGGTTCTCAGCTGGGCATGGAGGCCGAGCAAGAACCCCGAGATGTGAGATCAAGAGTTGTACCTAGTGCACGAGGGGGGCTGAGTGGGTCGGTCGGGGGATTGGTATCTGTTGAAGGGGGGAGGGTGTGCTGGTCAGGTCGGGCCGAGGGGTTGCAGCCATCAAGCGTGGATGACGGCGAAGGGCAGAAGTGTTGTTGTGGTAGGGGTCCGGGCCGTTTCTTCTATACCTCTCTCAGGCCGGAACTAGGGGAGCTCTACTCCTTCATTCCCTGACCGGAAGCCTCGGGCCAACGGTCGCCTATGTTTTGGTAGCTTGGGGCCGAGCCGGTTGCCCCTTAATGCCTCCGGTCAAGGGGTTACCACTGGTTATTTCGGGCTTCTTCATCTGGCCGGTCTTCCTTCCTCGGGCCGTCGGTCGGGCAGTTTCGGGCCTTCGGAGCTTGTACTATTTTAAGCCTAAGTTCTCTAGAACTTTACCAATATTACTTCTATTTCATATTTTTCCAGTCTATATTAGATCATCTTATCGATTGGAGTCCTCCTAAGGAGCTATCAGAGGAAGAAGACACATGTGAACACAGGGAGTACTAAGAATGAACTCTTTATTTTCGGGCCTCACCGCCCCTTTTATACCTTAGCGGTCAGCTCTGATTGGCTATTTCATGTCACGTGGTCATAGTGACGTCACGCATTCATACTGACATCATTTCATGTTTACATTATATCTCAGCTTTTGGGTTTTGGGTTTTGGGTTTTGGGTTTTGGGTTTTGGGTTTTGGGTTTTGGGTTTTGGGTTTTGGGTTTTGGGTTTAGGGTTTCGGTCCCGTTACATAACAATATACTTAAAAATCTACCACATCATTTTACATTCACATTCTTGCTTTGACACTTGATCAATCCACATTCATCACAATCAGATGAGTCCTTATTGACATTCATACCTCTGCCACTCTATTGAGCATGTTAGTGACAAACTAATTCTCATGATCTGAGTGACTAATAAGTACTCTGACCCAGTGGGTAAAATAATTCCCCTGGGATAAACTTGGCTTAGTAGGGGCATAAGTGCACCACCTTGCATTATTAATAATTAGAACACTCTATAATAATAAAGTATTTTATATATGAGATTCTTGGCTTTGTCAGAAAAGATGCTATTCAGAGTCTGTTATTAAGCAACATAATTATAGATTTCATTGAATCACATTAGTTTCTTACTTCATAAACCATGCTTTGCAAGGCTTGTACATCATCTTTTTTAAACTACATCTTTATACATACTCTTTATTGAAAAGTAAACGATGCTGGTGGAGTTGCATGCAAAATGATTCAAACACTGTATATATAGTATTTTGGATTTTCCAAGTGTCACTTCATTTTAATCAAGAAATGAAGAAAAATTACAATTGGTGCACATGAGCTGGGCATCTTGGGAGCTAAAATTGCATTCCTGCCTGTAATTCTCTTAATTTTCATCCAGTGTATTTCCTGTTAGATGTACCAGAAATTATAGCTAGACTAGCAATAAATCATTATATATTCACAATTTACAAATTATGTAATGTTTAATGTTATAATTAGAAATGAGAGACTAATGGAATAATTCATTTGTTAATGTGAAAGTCGATGTTTCATAATAATGCATCATACAAAATCTTGTTTCAATTACGCGTTTCCCAATAAAGATATATCGTATTCCATTCATTACAGAACTTACTGAGTCTACTAAAAACTTTTGTCCACGTTCAATAAACAGGTAGGTGTTGTAAAGAGTTTTCATTCATCTCAAAGTATATTCTGACTATTATCTAAAGATTTGTCTCAAGTGGAAATGTTTCATTAATATGAAAATCCTACAAACTGTTTCTAATGGATGAAATTATGTTCTGTATAATTATACCTAATTCTATATATAATATCTGATTTTTCTCAGTAGACGATGCCACAATATAACGTTATTTTGGGGGAAGAGTCATGGTTTTTGAAAGCACAAAATCTAGAGAATATGAACTGGTTCATATGATTGTATTACCGACTTGTTTTCAGGCTAAAATAAATCATAGACCCGATAACACTACCAGTAGATCCGCCCTTTGCCAGTTGTGGCATAAAGGTCTTATAAAAGGGAGCTTTTGTGTAAAGGTTGTGAATAGGTTGTATGCATTGTATACATGTTGGTTGGTTGGTTATTGGTTGCTTTACGCCCTAATTAACAGCCAGGGTCATATCAAGGGCGGTGATGGTGATCGAATCTATGAGAAGGTAGAGACCATACCCCTACACTTTTACCGAGGCAGGTGTTCTTTAATGTGCATGGTCCCATAGACAGGGCCACACACACAACAGCTGGTGGTCTTCTAGATGTATACATGTTGTGTATCTTTTGGGTATTCAGTACCAGAGCTTGGAAAGACCTTATGGTTCTCAAATAGGCAGAACAACACACACTAAAAAGCATGTATATACATGCTTTTTAGTGTGTGTTATATCTCCCTCATAAATCAACACATTTTTAAACAATTATAAGTGTCAGACAATCACCAATTTCATCTCTGTCATGAGTCTCATATTTGGAAGTTTTTTAATGATAGTTGATTGAAACCTAGATTGGAAGCAGGATCTATTTCTGTCTTTCCTTACTTTGTTGCTATGGCAACCAAAATGGTCTATTGGTAGTTCAATTTCCCAAATGTTTGTTCTCCTCAGCATTGCCTTCAGTTTAATGTTAGGGTGAAGCACATGGATCGACGAATGGGACAGAAGAACAAAAAGATGTTTGAATTTAAAACTCAGTCCAAATTGTGCTAGCCAAATGAGCACCGGTCATCAAAGTAGTCCTCTGTGGTTTGAAAATGTTGTTGAATCCGAAATCAATAATAGTCTTTAGTCATTCAGCCTGGATTTCCCCATGGACTGATTATTGCCTGGAAACCAAAAACATTTTGCATGTGCAATATAATTCATACTCTAAACATTTCAGCCAATCAATTACTAAAATAACTCATAGAAAATTGGATGTACACATGCATGCACCACTAGGCTATTTTACAATCAACAGGCAATGGGTGACAGGCAGTGGTCGACAAAACAGTAAGACGACTGGGTTATCAATGGAGCGCCATGTGACTCCCCATGGATATGCTGTGCATCCTGGGAGATGGGCAGCAGGCGATTGGATTGGCAGTTATATCATGGGTAAAATTGGCTGTAAAGATTTCGGTACAATTGACAGTAGAATCAAAAGTATGATCAACTGTAAAGTATCAAAATCCGTTGATATTACAGATGACTTTACCAGCGATTCACTGGGAGAATTGCCCATCACCTTTCCATGATAAAATCACCTAGTTGATATGAAGCTTACACCCTTTAGACCCCAATCCAGCCATAGCCAGCTAAGGATGTGGCCCCCGATCCAGCCATAGCCACCTGGAAAAACAACCGTTTTCCAATATTTTTCCATTTTTCTCAAGGAGACCACTTTTATATGAATTTTCAACATACAAGGTCAGCTAAAATATTATTTGAGAGCTTATCTAATTTCGAATCCAAATCAACAAACCACATTTCTATGATGTTCATTAATAAAGGTTGGTCAGTTTTTCAACTTCTTCAGTTATACATAATTTAGGGAATTACTGAGGGATAAATGAAAATCATGGAGAAATAAAGCAATTATTGAATGCAAACTGTGGGGTCTAAAGGGTTAACGTTATATCCATTGACTGCTCAGTACCGATACTTCCCAAACCAGTAGATTCTAAGAGATATCTGGCCAGCTGCCAGTTCAATTTGTATTATTTAAGACCCTTAATGTCTCTGGTTATTTCTTATTAAGAATACAGCATCTATTATCAATTGTGAATTACATATTCTAAAATGTTTTCTATGATTTATGGAGGATGTTTGTCCAGTCCTAAGTAACTAATTCTTTACATTGTGATTGCATAGTTAATAACTGATAAGCATTGCAGTAGCTGCCCAAGCAGTCCTGATAACAAGAAAATGGGGTAATCACCCCGGAAAAATTTAATCACCCCGGAAAGTGATTGAAAAAAAAATTGTTTTGGATTGATTTTTGCATTTGGTACTACAAGACGAATCGCGTCTAGACTGAATTTAGATAAAGTAAAAAAAAAAAAAAAAGAGTAAAAAAGAGAAAACAAAAAAAACAAAACAAAAAAAACAAATTGTAAGTAAAAGGTCGCATTTCAGGCACTTTTTAAACAAAAGAGCCTGGTGACTCGGACCGTCGATTCGGCCCCCAACTTTTCCCGGCACATAGGGCACACCCCAGCAAAAACGTTCGTGAAATCCAATATTACTAGTAGCAACATGGGGCCGGCCCTGGCCACCCTGATGGCAGCTAGCCTGCACCGCATCCCCTCCCTGCTCCATATGTCCGCAGAGCCTGAGGCAAATACTTTGTCTAGACGGCAACTAGCGCCGGGGGTGCCGTTGGGGCCGAATCGATGGTCCAATCACCTTTTCCAGGTAGCTTGGCCCGCACTCGTCCACTTCGCTCCATACTTATTCTTGAAAGATATAAAAGACAGGCGGGCTGAGGCTCAGTCCGGGACTTCAGTGACAGGAACTGGGGGGGGGGGGACTGTCCAAGAAAATACAGATGATTGACCTCCCTGCGCCGCAGCGCGGTAACGACATTGGTCGCCCTGGCAACTGGTCACCATGACGACGTGTCATTACATAACGTTACGAAAATGCAGCGGCCGTGGGTTGACGATTGCCCATCACGACATTTGCAGTGATCATATTAGGCTGGACGCATTTTAACTTGTAACTTGTTCATGCTGGCTTTATAAAACAAAATAATTCTGAGCATATTAAGCAGTATTATCAAGCATAATTACGGTTTTCTTACATTGCCAATTTTCGGCACACTGTCGTAATGAACTATGTAAAGTGACTACGGCATAATCCCCCTGGCACCTGGCCTGACGGCCAGGTGGCCGCTTCGCGGCGGGGGGGATTAAAAAATTATTAGATATCTTGTATGTGTCACTTATACTGTAATTTTATAATCTTTGTGCAATTTTTATTCATAACATCCTCCTCCATCTGCCTTTACTTTTCCTTTCAGAGGAACAATGAACCTGTATGTGTATGCATATGACCTCCCTTTATTTAACATGAATCCTGGATAATGTAATGGACATTTATTCATGATATTATGATTAAGTTATCGTAATGTTTCATAGGATAGGCAATTCAGCACTACCTTCATCTATACAATACTTATCTTGATGTCAAGTATAGATCGGGGCGCGATGGTGGTGTAGTGGTTAGGACAAAATCCTCACGTGTGACTGTAATCAATGCTGCAGTGGTTCTGACTGCTTCACCTCTTTGTGTTCCCCCAGTGGCAATGACTCAGATATCAAAGGTCCCTAGTGGGCCACCGGCTGTTGTGTGTATGGCCCTGTCTATGGGACCAGGCACATTAAAGAACGCCTGCCTCAGTAAATTCTTATAGGTTTGGTCATCACTGACAAAATTGTCAAACCTTGTTCTCATTGTGAAGTGACCAGAGATGATGACACTGCAGTGTTAAATATTAATAACCAACCAACCTTGTTTTATGTACATATTTACAGAGGAGACATGTCCGACAACTTCAGATTGGGTAAACCTATATACACTAAGTATGGCAATATCCGGTTCGATGCTGACAGAGATGAAGAGATCATACAGCAAACCTGCAAACATACCTTCGGCCCAACGGATATATTGGTAGCTTCCTTCCCAAAATCAGGTATTTATGAGAGTACATTCTAGCAAATTATTATTTAAAAAAAGTTCTAGTCATTAATACCTCAGCATAAGGACTAGCTTTTTACACAGTGGCCCAAGGATTTCTTTTACACTGACCAATTTTTTACCATCTCTAAGACAAAATGTCAGTTTCACTTGTTCCTGAATGTTTCTGATATCTTCAAAATGTACAAGTTTTTTTTCATTTATTAAAGTTATTATAGGTGTTATGCTTCCCTCTGCCTACCCTGAGGGATTTTCAAAAGTTTGTAACAGTTTTCAAGAAATAAATAACAACCAGACATCTGTATGTATCTAAGACACTGATGTGGTCACACATACCAACACGTTTTTTTATAAAACATAATAAAATTAACATCTCATGATTAAAGTGTAAATTTAGTGGGTTTTCTTTACACTAGTGCACAAACATTATATATCATGAAGAGACATGTGCATGCCCTCTAAGATTTTAAGGTGATTCTTTTTCAGTTTTATCACATTTTTGGACATTTACTCCATCATGTTTAACTGGACTTTCTATGAAATCTCATAATAAGAATACAATTCTTCCTCTTCCCAATTCTCTTAACATTTCAGGAACATATTGGATGATGGCCCTTGTTACACTCGTTCTATCTGAGGGAAAGGAGATAAAACACTCTTTCTTGAATGTCCCAAAGAGAATTGGAACGGTGTCGACCTTAGATGTAGCACTGAAAAAGCAGCCTCCACATTATTTCTACACACACCTACCTTTCGATTTCCTGGAAGATTGCTTCAGCAGAAGTCAACCAAAGGTCATCTACATGATGAGAAACCCGTTTGACCAGCTTGTATCACTCTTCAACTTCTCAAAGATATACAAACCTTATGGTCTGTATACTGGTTCATGGGATGAGTTTTATAACGATGTTTACAAGAAGAATGAACTGTTCTATGGCAACAACCTTGACCACTTGGCAGGCTGGTGGAAAGCAAAAGAGGGTCATAAGGATCACATTTTGTATGTAAAGTATGAGGATATGGTCAAAGACCTTCAGGGTACTCTCACTCAAGTAGTATCTTTCCTGGGAAAGGAACTTGATGAACATGTCACAGGTAACATTCTAGAACAGTTGTCTTTCAGAAGCATGCAGAATAATGAGAGGGTAAACAAATTAAGTGACACAGTTACTGGCCCAAGTGTTCCAACTTTTATAAGAAAAGGCATTGTAGGAGACTGGAAGAACTATTTCAATCCTGATCAGAAGAGAGAAGTTGAAGAAGAGTATCAGAAGAAAATTGCTTGTCTTGGTTTGACCTTAGAAAGCTAAATTGCATTTCAATCTTGAGCACAGCTTTGACTGGATGGATTTCTGACTTCTGTAAACCCGCTCTCCAACTATATTTAGCTATCTACCCTTTTCATAAGTGTGTTCCCCTCCTAGCTTAATAGACCTCCGCTAATTTATTCCGATATGGATTTCTGTTGGCTGGAAATGTCCTGATCAGGGCACCTATTGGACTGTCAATTAAGAGTCATTGATAGATAACACTGTATTGTTTCAGAATATTCAAAACATAGCCAGTTCCTGTTCCAATCAGTCTTATTCTTACCCTGGTGCTTTTAGCAGTCCCCCACCTACCTTAATGCTCTTCACTTTCTATGTATCAATTTAAAATTCAAAATCTTTGGGAGTTTGTAGAAAATTGTCCAGCCCCCCCCTAAATATTCAAACAAAGCGTTCCTAGTTTCCTAAGTGTGGCCCCAACCCCTTTACTAACTACAAATACATTTTTGTGATTGTGATTAATTTTTCAATTTGAAAATACCTTACCATACCCTGCCGCAACTGTCCATCGCTAGTCAATGCTAGGTCTGCAGCACGCCCTGAGCGTTCTCTCAAAATCCTAAAGCCTCCACTTGAGGTCGAACCATGCATTTGTAAAATTATTGTATTTTTTTTTAACATGATTTGCAACAATTTTGCTGAGTTTCAAAGTCTATCCCAGCATTTTTATTTTTATCTTTTTTTTTTACACATTGAAGAATTCATCACAATGATGATAAATATTCAATGTTAATTAAGAGGTTGAGGCCATAAGGTTTAAGATTCCGGGGGCTGGATAATTTTCTATGAATTCCCAATGGTTTTAAAAGTAATACTGATACATACAAAGTTAATTGAATCCTTTTGGTTATTTTTTTCTGGAAGAAAAATACTCCTTTCCCACTTACAATCATCGATGACTTCCCCTGCCTTACTTTTAGGTTTCCCTTACCCTGCCTTTTTATACACACTATCTATAAACTTCATTGAATGGAGACCCCTGAGAACCAGCTTCTAAGGTTAAGAAACCTGTAATTCATCAGGTTTTCTTCTTTGAAAGTGATGGTTACTGATTAGGGAATTCTCTTTTTCTGTGTTTCAACAAGGGAGAGTCTTGTTTCATTTAATAACTTAGTAGTAGGTTAGCATCTCGATGCAAACACTAATACCACTAATATCAATATCAATGAAGGTATTCCAATGATTATGAGTGTTCTGCTGTACACAAATGTATTTTATATTCTTTTGTTTTAATGCAGTTAATGTATTTCTTTAATTTAATAAAATGGAGCGTGTCAGATTATAGTGTATACTGTGTGTTTGAATGTATCACACTACAATTATATTGAGGTGATGCATCTGAAAAAATGGTTGTATAGAATTATAGTCTAAGGGAAAATGTTCTTTTTTTAAACATTCAAAAATAAATAACCGTGACGTTTACTTGAAATGCTGAAAATGTGTGGATAGGACCCCAACGAGTATTTTAGGCCAAAGAAAACCTAAGGTCACAATGGAAAATTTAATTTTATTCCTAAAAATAGGGAAAAAGGTGAAGAAAAACTGCTTGATCAACCACTTATGACTATTTATCCTCATATTTTTTATTTTACAAAATGACATTCATCATTCCTAAGTGCTCAATGAAATATTTGTGAAATTTCAAGGAAACCTATGTTTACCTTTAACACCTCCCGATAACATGTACTTAACTGAACTAACATCCTTGTACTTCACAAAGGTAGTTAGCAAAACACCTTGTGCATGTAATTAGTAGTGTATAAACAAAATGAAGGAACAGTCACAAGATTATAGAAGACATATCATAAAGGGTATTTGAAATTATACAAATTACTGCGTTATGTAATGTAAACATGGCAGGGGCTTCTGGTAGGTGTAATATACATGTTCAGCTACGACAGACAGGCTACGTCTCCTAGTAAGCACCACCACTCAGGAGAAAATCAATAACTAAACTAATATATAAAGGTGGGAATCGGCGGTTAAGAGCAGAGCAAGACGATATATATTTGGAACAGCACAAGTCTTAGGGATTTGGGTGTTTGGATAGCCATATATGTGACATCTGGTGACTAGTTACGAAAATCTTCTTATGCATGGCTGCATGAAGTCGGGTGGACTTAAGTGAGGAACTTTGCCTTCAAGCAGTGTTGTTTGTGAACATAGGATTAAGATAGGCTGTCACTACACTGGTAATTGTAACCCAATTGATACATCCGCAAATAAACTTGACTCGAACCAAGTGTTGTCTGTGTTATGGATATGAGCGCCCATCTCGCGGATCAGTCTGCCAATTGGTTAGCAAGGTTAAAGGAAGATTAACTTAGACAAGATCGCTTCGCTCCCCCCCCCCCCCCCCACCAACCTCCCCACACACACTCGGGGGTGGGGTGGGGGAGCTGTCACCAGAGTAGTAGTAGTAGTAGTGGAGTGTACACCTTTTTTTTCAAACTTTTGCATATAACTTTTTTTGTATGCATTATAACTGCATATAGTAAGCGTGTGAAATGTTGTCTTGTGGGGATGATTTCATGAAGATTTAGATTTTTTACAATTTAATGAAGAATTAAAGTGTTTCGCTGGTCGCTGGTGTTCTGCCATTTATTTCATAGTGATATGTAAGAGTTGAGATACCAGCTTTTATTTCAACTGGCACTCTGCCTCTGGCCCTTACTCACTCTGTGCCAATGGTAGCTTGCATTAATATTGAAAAGGTGGGTCTTGGTGAAGATTGAAAGCAACCACGATTTAATATAAGGAAGGTAACTATTCTGACAATAAGTAATATCAGTTCCCCATCTAATAAGTAAACACCCATAACAGCAACTAGCCTTCAGTACATGACCTACTTTTTAAATTCTTCTTAAATCCATTTTGATTCACAGTAATAGAGGTAACATTTTATAATATATGTTGATGGAAAAGTTTAAGGATATATTTTTAAAACCAATACGATATAGTGTGATGAATGTCCATTCATCTGTATAAATTAGAAAAGTAACCAAGTATTGAAATAATGTGGTAAATAATAAGATATAAAACAGAGTGTTGGGAAGTCTGAAAGTACGGAAGTATTAAAATGTATTGTAAACCAGATATGATTTTACAATAGGCAAGTGATCTGAAGTGACCAATCAGAGTTGAGTGATAGAGTATGAAAAGGGGTGTTAAGGCCCAAAATAAACAATCCCGTGTTGGTACTCCTGCTGAAGTAATTTGGTCTAAGTTTAGTAAATAACTCAGAATGAAAAGAGTAAGGGACCAAAAGACCGGAGATGGCTCGAAAGCCCAGATTGGCCCGAAGATCGACCTGGGACCGGAAGACCAGGCAGGCACATAAGCCTGAAATCATGAGTGGCCGACCTGTGACTGCCGGGAAGAAGGCGTCACCTGCTTGGCCCTGTGCTACCAACCACTAGGCAAGTGTCTGCCCAACCCCCATGGAACATCAGAGAGATGGTAGGAACGGCTAGAATCCATCCCAATGGAGTCACGGAGTGACATTGCATCCAGGTGTATTTCTTTGAAAACAAATTAGATTCACAGTATAGAGCTACTTATGATGTGGATATTATATAAGTGAAGGAAGTATGATATCAAATCTGTCATCTGACCAGTTGTGTGTTTGTATATATAATGTTCATGATATCTGCATCTTCAAAGGCTTTAAAAAAGAGGTGTGCCTATCGGCTTCGCTTATCCGGTAACCAGTGGCCCGTTGCACAATGGGTATCCTAGCAACAAAAATGATATCATTAGGGAATCATTTCGTTGTTCAATAATAAATTATTTGCAAATATTTTCGTAACAAAGACTGTTTTGCAACAATCTTTTTTCTCTATTCAGAATGCCCTCAAAGAGCTGTAACTTTTACTGATTTTTTTCTAATTTTCTGCCCTTTTTATATCAATTTACAGAATTCAATTTCATTCTATAGAACTAGAGATTTTACTATTTCTGTAACAACGAAAATCTTCATAACAATGAAACATTTCCCTGTTAAGCAAAAGATTGTTAAGCTATCTTAATTTGATCCTCACAATGAAATTCTATTGTGCAACAGGCCACAGTGGCCCCTTGCACAATAGATTTTTGTTGGTACAATTGCTTTAAGATGATTTTAGCTGTTGTCACTGATGTACAGAAATAGTTCAAATGAAGACAATATTAAGGTACCTGTTCTACTAAACAGAAATGTGAATATAAAATTGTTTAATACTGAAAGCATGAGTAGCAAGAAATATAGTTAATAGTTCACCATATGTTTGTTGTATACCCTTATGGAATTCACATATCATACATACGAATTACATATATACATGTTAGCCATTCAAACATTCATTTAATTAGCTGAACTTACATCATTAAAGTTATACTACAAAAATTGACAAATGATAAATATCTTGTCCATTTCAAAGTTCAGTATTAGGTATCATACACACAGATTTGTCACATGAGAATGTAAGAAATGCATTTTTTACAGCAAATTTTGGTTTAGTTAGCTTGGCCATGTTAAGGGCCATACCCACTCAGTGACTTTAGTGATGATAGGTGACGGGTGACTGAGAGGATCGACTTTGCCGCCGCAGGGAGACAGGCAAGATTGATCATTTTCCAGCGATTTTCTAGACGGTTTTCGTAGCGATCCCAAATTTCAAATCTTACACACCATCTGGATATTGCCT
This sequence comes from Lepidonotus clava, assembly GCA_936440205.1. NCBI lineage: Eukaryota > Metazoa > Annelida > Polychaeta > Phyllodocida > Polynoidae > Lepidonotus > Lepidonotus clava. The sequence goes on from OW387134.1 coordinate 4,921,241, forward strand.
TACCACCAATTAACAACATGCACTATCTACGTAAGGACCTTCATGTCATAGTACGTCTAAATATGTAATAATTAGTTAAGAAGGGTTTCATCACCCTGTGCCCACATATAGAGGTTGGGACTAACACAATGAATAAGAATAACCCGTTTCGCATAAACTTTTTAATATTAAAATTTAATTTATGAACTGGGATGATGATAGTGGAAGGCAACATGTTGTAGAAAACGAGACCCCTCCTGCTCGTTAACTAGTCTTCTAATTAGCCTTAGTGGTCGCCAGTGCAAGTACATGCACGTCTACCTGCTGGAACTACCAGCACTGATCCAGTGACTACCGCTTGTCACTGATTCAATCTGAACATGGCCCAAGTTCCTACCAGCATTGATACAGTGACTACCCCTTGTCACTGAGTCAATCTGAACATGGCCCAAGTTCCTCCCTCTATCCGTCGGTCTCACTCCTGGCCATAGAGGTTTCCCCAAAGGAACAAGTCAAACACACAGCTCTAGATCAACAGGTAGAATGATTATCGCTTTAATTCTGTCACACATATTTATACGATACAAGAAGGTGGCGCTCCCTGGTCACCCCACCCTCCTCCGGAAACACAACTTTCCTCATCAGCCTTCAGCATCCCGGATCCCCCTTTCTTATATAAATTTATGGGCAATAAACCTGCCAACAGTGCTCGGGAATTGTATGGGTTGTAAACCTGGGTATGGGGAAAGAGGGTGATGTCAGCGTCATCTCCGGTACACCCCCATCTCTGGACACCTGTGGGGGGTTCTGGGAAGGGAAGTAGGTAGCTTCTGGTCAAGCCCTTACCAATTTGGGGAGGTGGGAGGTAGGGGCAGTACCAAGAAGGAGACAGGCCACACACCCTCCCAACCTACGTATCGGAAGTCAACCCACGGATGGCCATGAATGGATGCACCCCTGCCCCAGTTACAGTCCACTGCTTCCCAAGCCCTGCTGTATATACATCAGCAGCCCAGTATAAACCCATATCGACATACAACTTCAGGTTTAATTATAATATCATAATCAAGACATAATTAATAACATAGGAGTAAATAATAAGAAGGCTAAAAAGTTGTCACAACTTTACAATGTGGTTAACTTTCAATGTTTTTATACATGCTCAGAAAGCTTAAAATAATGTTTTCTGTAGTTGCTATAAGGCCAAGTCTCTTTGCCAACTAAATACATCTAATATCAGGAAATGTTAATCATATTTATTCATGTTTAATAGTTATAAAAACCAGTGCTTTCGTCACTCTAGCCTATGCTTGAAACATATTTACTTACTTGGAGTAGTTACATATGATAATATATATAAAAGTTTCCCCTTTGACCCCATTTTGCTTGGGTTATATTTGGGTTGAAATAATCTCAATTACAACCAGTTATTGGCATGTTATCATGTCTCATATCCATGTTAATTGGTTTATTAATATACTCACCTCCCGATCTCCTTCCCTCTGTGAGATATTACAATCTAATTGGGTCATTCTACCCTCATTACTCTGTCCCCACCCCCCTCATGATCACCTGTGTGATTTCACAATCACTGTATGCCTTGACATACACAAGCCTGGCACCACCAAGACACATTGCCTCCAATTGCAGAAGGTATGTTTTCAATTTTGAAATATATTTAAGGTCAGATGGTGCGTGGAAACTATTACAGATGTGCTCAAAGAGTAACAAGTCTGAACTTTTGAAAATGTGTGCATGTCCTCATCTTCTCTAGATTCATTTATGATCAAGAGATTACCATGCTATACATTTAACTAGTATATCTCAGGTACTATTTGAGGGATGATCAGATGTTTACATATTGAACATTTATACCTCCTGCACTCTATTGAGCATGTTAGTACTGACAAACTAATTCTCATGATCTGAGTGACTAATAGTCTTTTCAGATAGTTCTAAGAAATAAGTACTCTCACCCAGTGGGTAAAATATTTCCCCTGTGATAAACTCGGCTTAGTAGGGGCATAAGTGCACCACTGGCTTGATCGGAAAAGATGCTATTCACAATCTGTTATTAAAGGTACTTGGGTGTGTTAAACCTGATTTTTATTGACCAGTCAAATTTCTTCGATAATTTTTTTAAAGAGAGGGGCCAGTGAAATTTTAATTTTGTAAAATTCTTTTCTTATACAGTAGATATGATGCTTAAATATGAGTACAAAATGATTTTATAACTATAAATTGATATCTTGCTTAGATAACCTGGTCTATACATCAGATCACACACTGAACCCCCTGCACACCTGACGCAGGACGTCTGTGTGTGACGTCACATAAAATGACAGTTATATTCAAATTTCAAAATTAAAAATTCCAAAAAAATTTCACATTTTCTTCTCTAAAAATTAATTTGGTAATATGAAATACCTTTAGGCTCATAAAGAACACTTATGTAAATTAAACATTGAGTTTATCATTTTTTAACTGTTCTGCTTGTGACGTCACATGCAGATAAATGATCTGTACAGGCAGTGTCAGATGCAGGTAGGGGAGCTCAGTTTGATACACATAAATCTCCGTTAAAAACAGAAACTATTGGAGATAAAAGTATGAAATTTGGTACGTTTACTCTCTGAATGGTAAGGAGTGTGGCAGTATACTAACGTAGGGTCACTGGCCCCTCCCTTTAATCAAAGCTTATATCTATAGGAGTAAATTGAAACTGAAATTTTGATCTTTTACCGTTTGTGAAAGAAGTTACAGCCTAATTAAGAAAATTGCTTTTACCATTGGTTTCTATGGAAAAAATGGGTATTTTTAAAATCACACAAAAACTACCAGTGCAATTCCCACCAAACTGAGTGTACAACAAGAATACGCAATTGTACAAATTTTAGAAAAAAAATAAAGAACATTAACCGTTTGTGAGATTAGTTATAGTGAATAAACCTAAAAATGGGGTATTTGAGCACTATTTGCTTGATTAATACTAGTAAACATTACTTGATTCAAAGACAAAATTTGTGCATTGTATTTTTTTAAGTGTCAACATACTTAAGATAGCATTGAAGTTGACTTAAAACCAGATTTTTTTTCTAGTTCTTAACCCAGCAAACAGGACACATGTATTTACCAATTAACCACGTGTTAAATTTATGTAAAACTGGTGTTGCTGTAATCTCTGTGTAAAGTTAGTATCATAGTAGGGTTTACCACGAGTTTCCACACAGTAATACACCATGTAAATTTCATCAATACAAAGTCATTTACGTAAGGGACATGATCATTTCTATCATGGAAACACTTATTTTAGTTTTTCTTATGTTTATTAATCATTATACATTTTGGTGTCATCTTGGGTACGTTCTGGTGTAGTGGTAATCTCTGAGTAAAACATGTCTATTACACTTATTATTACATATGTTATTTTGATGTAATACTGGTGTTGTATAAAACTAGGAGTTTTACATGGGAAAAACTTCTTTCTCTGACACCAGTTTTTACCATGTGTAATGTCAGGGTGTAACATGTGTTTCACACAGGTTTAACATGAGTTTTCACTGAGTTTTCAGTGAGATATCACACAGATAACCTTTGGGAGTTGATATCTTTACACCAGATTTTCACAGTGTAAACTCTTTTGATAGTAGACTGATTTTATTTTTCAAATTTTAATGAGTAAAGAGTATGATGAAGAAATTAATTGAAATATATCCTGTTAGTGGGGTCAATAATTAAAAGGATTGTCCATGAACACAAAGTTTCCACATCACATAAATGCAATGGAATTGCCTGGGATCCCAACTGATTCTGCATAGCTCATTGGTAGAGCACTGGAAATCTGTGTGAGAGGTCCCAAGTTCGAACCCCACAACATTTTTTAACCACAAGAAACAATAACACGAGTTTTCTATGTCAAAACTCGTGTCAAAAACTTGTGTTATAAACACGTTGGAAACACCAAAAATGGGGTCCACAGAATCCCGTGTAGAACACGAGTCTCAGACACGTGTATGGCTATCTGGATCCCGAGTTACTACCGTTTAGAACACGGGTCTTTGTTACCTGGGAATACACCTCCCAGGTGACACCCTGAACGCACCCCATTACCTTTGAAGACAATCGCTCCATTATAATTCTAAAGCCTGTATTCCACGATGCATTCATGAACTTGTGTTCATCATTTTACTTGCGTTGATACTTGCATTGATACTTGGGTTCATGGAACGCAAGTATGAACGCAAGTATAAGGCTATATTCCACGATGCATTCAGTGATACTTGCGTTGAGTCAAACAAGGAAACCAAAGGCTATATTCCACAGTGCATTCGGGGGCACTTGTGTCCTATAATCATGGAAACGCAAGTTTTATTTCACAAATTTACCAACATGTTGGTATCTGAACGCAAGTAAACTTGCGTTTCCTAATTAGAGGGAATGCAAGTGCCCCTGAGAATATAGCCTTTAGATTGACATTTACTTAAAATTTTGGGAAAAACAAGTTTAGGGTTTATAAATTCCAGAAATGAAGAAAAAATATGGGGTTATCATGCTAACTTTTGAATAAAAAAATATCACAAAATTAGGAAAAAATGAAAATTTCAGTACTTTCACAAATCAAAATTACCTTTAACCACATTGATGAAGATAATTGATTATGTTTTTAACTCATCTGGATATGAAGTCAATATGTTAGTCTTTTCATATAATGAATTATTTGCCAAAAATACGAAAATAAAGTTATTTTGGGGATATTTAATTGGAGGTTAGGGTCGAAAATAACACTTTTATTGCAAATAAATTCAAGTCTAAGGATTATATAATGATTACTGAGGTTCTGGACTAGAACTTTGCCACTTACTGTATGGTGATTGGATGAATACTAACAGAGATAATAGCAAAAACGCATTTTCCCTCCATAGACTCCTATAGTTAAGCCCCTCTGTGGTCATGGTCCACTGAACACCAATACAGCCAGGCTGCGCAGTATGCATTTGCAAAGATCTAAAATACGCTACGCTATAAGATGGTCCAGTCACAGTATCCATTATTGAAATGTACTGTAACTTCGAAACACCCATGTAAAACATGTTTTCTACCTGATGCAACCATAATGGTACCCATGCAAAAGTATTAATGTAACTGCAACCTGCCGGCAACAGTTGCAATAGGAACCAAGTGACTGATCACTAGTATGGAGCTGGTTCCCACGTTCACAGTGGTGTAGGCCTACAACCAGCCGTCGATTCGGACAAAAACATCATCATTCTAAGTATTTGTGAAGGGATAGCAAACAATTTTTTTTTGTAATTTCAACAGCAAAAAGTGAGTTTAATTCAAATATATCTTTGACAGGACCTAGATTAAAGCAGAAACACAGATTTGAGCATGTTTAGTTCGGACCCCCTATCTCGCCAATGCTGCCGCTGGCCGACTGCCTGATGGACGGCAGGAGGCATCCTAGTCGGCCGTTACAAGTTTTGGTACGCTGGACCCTCCTATTCTTCTTTCCTTAAACAAATGGCACAATTGCCCTTTAGCAACAGATGCATTTCATTGAATCACATTCTTTTCTTACTTCATAAACCATGCTTTTCAAGGCTTGTACATCATCTTTTTTAAACTAAATCTTTATATATACTCTTGGTTGAAAAGTAAACAACGCTGGTGGAGTCACGTGCCAAAGATTCAAATACTTTATATACAGGTTGGGGCTAACATAGGAAAACCGAGACGTTCTAAGATTAAAGGTAAATACGGGTGACCACTGCAGCGCAACCTGGTGGAATTTTATTCTGATTGAAAAATGTACTTTAAATTTCAATTAAATATGATGGGAGTACTTCTAAATGACAAACATGCAAATTTAATTGAAAAATAAATACATTTGGCACAGAAAAAAGTAGGAATACATAGCTAACAAGGTAGATTTTCTGAATTTTTTCCATATTTTCAGGCATAGAACACGATTTTCCACGGTGACCTAACCCTTTTTTTCATCTTAATTACTCATTGTGACCCTATCTAGATATTTTCAGAGTTTAAAGTAAATGCCACGGTTATTTATTTGTAAATGTTGAAAAATGTCCTTTTTGCCGTAGGCCCCAATACTAAAGAGCCATTTTTTCAATTGCTCATATCTCTAAAATTGATACGGTAACATATGAATTTTAAAGATCCTTTGTGGTCCTCCTGCATCCCTCTAAACACTATGTGAATTTAAGAATTTTTTGACGTTTTTTAGGAAATCATGTCAAACACCCGTATTTACCTTTAATCGGGACGTCCGATATACCTATTGCGTCCTGATAAGACAGGCTATAATTGATATTCCCTGCCTTTTTATTGTTGAATCTGACTGCTGTGGACCCGCACTCGACGCCTGTCCCCGGGAGGAGTACCTATAAATAGCCCACCAAGGGGGCGTCAGGAGCCAGGGACAGATTATATAACTCATCCCCGGCCCTATCTGCTGGTACTAAGTGATGCAGTTCGACTAGATTTTGTGGTTTGCGAAAAATTGCGCATATTAAACTTTTGATTATATTTTGTGAAGATGTAGCAGAGTTAATTCCTAATAGATTTAATGATTTTGAATATTTAGCAAATTTCTCTATTGTTCAATACTCTTAGTTTTATCACAGGACGCTCTGTGCCCCAGGATTACAGGACGTCCCGAATCGTCCCGAATCGTCCTGAATCTTTGTGTTAGCCCGGACCTGATATACAGTATTTTGGATTTTCCAAGTGTCACTTTATCTTAGATCAAGAAATGAAGAAAAGGTTTTTTCAATGATGCTAGTGGGCCCTTTTTCAATGATGGTAGTGGGCCCCTATTAATTTTCCGGAGGGTGCACGCACCCTCCGGGCTCGTGCACTAAGATTTTTTACTACCAGCTCGTATTCTGGTGCATCCTACATCCTCATGCAGTTTTGCTTTCATTATATGTCAAATTTGATTGTTTATTCGCAAAAATAAACAACATTTTACAAAAAATCATAGTCAACTGGTATCAATGAATACTAAACGGGCTGCAGAGCTCTGTGTGGGATGGAAAATACTCACTGGGCCGATTGTTCTGCTTTAAGGCATAGTGAAATGTGCAAAATGGTGCATTCATATACATTTTTGAGAACGTGTTGTACATCAAACGTACAGGAATAACATTCTTGTCATAAATTGACAAAAAAAAAATAATGAAAATCCGTTGGAAAATGCCCAAGTTATCAGATAAACAACCTCCGATGTTCACTGATCGCTGCGCGTCCTTCACCTTGGTCCCCTAGTGATGGGCGTTGTTAGGTATTCTGTCCACGCAATACGGCGTGACCACTCTGTCATGGCTCTCGGGCTGTCTGCGCGCAACGGGACTCGGGAGGGCCTCAGGGAGAATGACGGTGCAGACCTGGCAGTAAACACCTGAACATCCTGTCCCTGCTACCAGCTGGTCAGCGTGCGATGGGGTGCCTCAGGGAGAATGCACAGCAGCAGCCCAATCAGCCCGGTTAGTATTCTATCAAGGCATGCGGTACACTCTGACATACCAAATCGATGGTAACATGGGATGATCGCCTGGTACACGTGCACCAACGTATAATGATATGACTTCCTTGGTGTGCAAGCTTTGATCTCTATGAAATACTGCTTTCATCATGGTATGGCTCAAATATCTTTTTCATCTCAAGTTCAGAGATATTAACAATATTTTTAATGGTACATTTACATGTTTCAGAAACCAAGATGCAAGTCTGCCTGCAGATTCTACTCATTATACTGTTCAATCATGTTCATGCACAAGCAGGTAATTATGATGTTTGTACACATCAATTGGTCAGAATAATTTAGAGACAATGAGACACTATTTGTCAATTTGATGTTAAATACCATTTTCTATTAAGTCTTTCCCAACAATATCTCCAACAATATATGCAGGCACTTCAAGATGATTCCATCACTGGTTGTATTGGAATTCAGCCTTTAGCTCTATACAAGCACCGATCTGTTCCGCATTTAGCTGTTTTGGCTGCATACACGGGAAGAATTTGAACTCATACATTAGACAGGCTCGGGCGTGTCTGAAACCACTTCCTCTAAAACGTGTCAAGGAGTCTAACTCTTACTCCACTCCTAACCCTCCAACAGCAAACTATCATTATACTCTCGCTCGGTTTAAAACGACTATCCTAAACTTTTACAACGGGCGTGGAAGTTCTACCCCACCAATTTATGCTTTGATGTGCGTTCATGTTACAGGCCCCCATGCAGGAATAGTATTATACACACCTTCCTACCCCATAGTAGAGTTTCACACTATTGCATTGCAGTAGGTGCGGCTTTAACAAAACAATCCCCCTTTCCAGCTTCAACGTGTTAATTCCATTAATGCACCTACCTCTAATCTGACAACCTGTATCCAAAGGTATGCTACCCCGGTACCCAGGTACCCCAGGTACCCTAACTAGCGATTTTTTTTTTAAACGTGTTTATTTAGCTGGATGAGTTTCTGTTTAAGCCACTTGTTTCCGGCCCCGCCCAGCGTGTTGGTTTTTACATTGCGGCGGTATACAGGAAAACAATGGAGATATATACATAAATAACTGATCATACCGTTTGTCAGCATTTGTCCTATGTGCGTTTTGAACAGATCTTTAGACTCAATTTGTCTAATTATAAGATTTAGGGGAAGTCCTCCACCCCAAACCATATTTGTCAGAAAAGAGAAAGAACAAGACTGATTCATCTCCTTTCCTTCACTTAAGGCCAGTTCGAGAGGTATCCTGGTTAGCATAATCGGGTAATAAAAAACAAGTTGTCAAGATTAACACACAGCCCTATCAACGTCACAGGTGTTGACAGCCCTTATGCGGGGGTGCTACATAATAACCGTAACCAATTCTCTTTAACACGCTGAGAAACTTATATCACATATAACAAGGCTGCTCTAGTATGATATAAATGGTTAAGAAGTAGCCCTATCAACGACACAAGTAACATCAATCCCTGTGCAGAGGTGCTGTATGGAGCCATCCGCAGACAAAGAGTTTACCTTATCAGGCTGGGAATTTAAGTATCACGTGAAAAATGTTTAGAAATGATATCAGAGGTGTTGTACGGAACCATCCGCAGACAAAGAGCTCTCCTTATCAGGCTGAAAATCTAAAATTTCACGTGAAAGAAGAAATGCTTAGAAATGGTATCAATGACTAAAGCATAGCCCTGTGGCACCGGTAACATCAGTTTCTTATTTAACGATATCAAGCAACTTTTCCCTATGGGATATGCGATATATAGAATTATTCATTAAACCAAATTGATTCCTGTCAATTTCAATCTACACACAAATCTTGGCAGTTTTGGGACCCCCCTCCCCCCCCCGGCCAGCGACACATGTAGGCTACATGATTACAGAAATGCCAACATTCTGTAAGTGTAATTAATGGAGGAAAGCGGGGGGGGGGGGGGGGGATATTAGAGAGTTTTTGCAACACACCCCGATCTCAGTCCCCGTTCCCTATACGGATCTGCTGGGTTCTAGATGAATAGCCCCTATGTAAAATGACAGTTAAAGTGAAAATGATTATGAATTACATTTTCCTGCAATCTTATCCATCAGAAATGTGGATTTCATTAATAAGGATTTTTTCATAGGTAAATCTGAAAATAAATAGCAGTATCACAAGTTGAAGCTGTGTATGTATATTTTGATTAAAGATGATTTAGTCAGTGAGGGTAGACCTGACTAGCCCTGGGTCACGGTCTGCTGCTCCCACCTGTGTTCTCACTGGTCAGGGACACACAGGCAAACAATGTATGAGAGTCTGCGAGGGGGGGGGGGGGGAGCAGAGTTAGATCCGTAGGGGCACTGTGGTCAGCAGGGCCAGTGCTGAGGCCTCCCCTATCATATGAATGTACTTTTCCAATGAATCCTTTATGTTAGTTTCTTAATCAACTTTCTTGCACCCATCATGAATATAGACATGTTCATTACAAATAAATATGAGATTAGTTTTCTTCTTATTTGAGACATTATCTACTGGTAAGTAATGGGTAGGAGATCCGTGTTCCTGTGTGTCCCTGATCAGACGGCCCACAGCTGGGAGCAGCAGACCATGACCAAGGGCCAGTCAGGTCTGCACTCAGACACATTTATATTTATCAAAACATACAAACACAAAATCAACCTGACCAAGCCCTTTCTTTTCAGATTTATATCATAACTCATTATTCTAAAATAAGTTACATTTCTGACATATTTGATAAAGGCAGAATTCAAATAAATAATATTGTTTCCCTTATTAATAACATTATCCATGGGGACCATTCATCTATAGCCCCAAGATCCGTTTCGGGATCGGGGGAATGAGATACGTGTGGTTTGCAAAAACTCTCTATTGACATGTTTTGAATCGTACAGATTTATGTCTCAAACTTATCAACGTATATATATATCTGGTTTCAATACATATTATAGTAAAAACTCACAAAAGTGGTGAGTGTCATGTTGACGCTGGGGAAGGACAATCGTTTTGTTAGGCCGGGCCTAACGAATCTAGTGGGGGTCGAACCCACGAGGGGCTCGAATAATTCATTAGTCGCCGAGCGTCACGGCTCACCGGACGGGTGTGGCCGATAGAGGCCTTTTATATCAGAACCACAGGACTGATGCAATACACGGCGTCCTACTTCTAGTATAGTGTAGACAATCTGCGGCGAATAACCCCTCCGCGCCAGAATCGACATCCATGATTCGCAGTTAGCGAGCGTCGAGGTGGCAGAGTGATAGTGTAGACTGATCTTTCCTCCAGCGACACCTGGTGGAATAAATTGAAACAAGGACGACCATGAACGAAAAAAATGTACTCAAATGGGGATTCGAACACGGGCAGGCCACCATCCAAATACCAACCGGTCTCAATGTTGCTTAACTTACCCGGGCTAGGGACCATCCAAGCAGAAACCGGTATGAACGGGGCTTAACTATGCGGTTAAATATATATATGAAATGGGTCGAGTGATTCCCCCATCGTGATCAGATCATAACTTATAGATTAGTGTTCACTGTAATTGACTGTATGGATTTAAACATATCAACCAAGAGCCATCAAGAGATAAGGGGCCGTGCATAAATGATGTCACACTTTTTCAGGGTATTTGTAGGACCCACCCACCCCCCTGTCACGCTAAATTCTCTGATCTAAACATGAAAATAAGGCCTGTTTCAGGCAGTGTCACACTTTTCACCCTACCCACCCACCCCCTAGTGTGTGACATCATTTATGGACGGCCCTTAAAGTCTAGTATTGATAGACTTGGATACCTGCCAAACTGAATTAAACCTTCTGCATACCGAGGATGATTATATTAAGCAGTTTGGGGTATTTAGGCATATTTCCTGGTACTGACATGTACAGAACGGTCAACCAGTTTTTTTTTTTGGGGGGGGGGGGCGGTTATGTGAGTCTTCCCTGACAAACAAGGGGTGCACGTGGTCAACCCTGACCCTGAGACATACCACCCGTGGTTTATGGCTTATCAAAGGGCCGCCTGGAGGCATCCTCGCACACCAGTCCCCCAGCCGCTCCCGCGATCAGTAGGCCCTGGTCTCAAAGGCTCCAAAACTGGGGGACCTCATGAATATTTAATTTATTTCCCTGTAATCAGAACACCCTTCTCAGGTTTCCCTATCTCCCCCAGATTGGGCGCCCTTGAGGTCAAGGCACTGATAGAGCGGTAGCGGCGACAGGGGCCTTGACTTGAGAAGATGCCTGGAGGAGGCAGGGACGGATTTAGGGGGGTGCGCCCCGGGCGCGCGCCCCCCCCTATTTTTGGCCAAATTTAGATTTTTTTAATGTAAAACTCTTGCCCCCAGCTGGGGCGCTGGGACATTTTTAATATGGGCGCCCCCCCCCCCCCCCCTTTCTTGAACTCCTGGATCCGCCCCTGGGAGGGGTGTGTGTAACGGTCAGTGGAGGCCCTCAGACACCAGCCACACAGGGAAAATGAATGAAGATTTCCTCAGATACACGCTATTTTTGAATGGTTCTCCTGCTTTTATTTCTGGGACCTTTGTAACAAGGGGTGCACGTGGTCAACTAGAATTCAGGAGGGATCGGTGAGAAAAAGAAGGGGCGGGCGGTAGTTTGGCAGTGGGTAGTAACCTTGAAAGAGCCCCCTTCCCAGTATAAATTGGAAACGGAGAAAGACAGTTTAAGTGGAGGATCGGATTCATATGGGGAGTCCCATTGGTATTGCAAATATAAATTTATACAACATTTTGTTCACACTTTAATGTCAGAAACAAATTTCACATCACAATGTACTGAGCATTTGTATATATTTTTCATTCTTAGTCTTAACACCAAGGAAAATGTACTTATTATGTGTTTTTTCCATATGAAATATTTATAGTTTTACATTCTGAATTTGTAGTCTTATCCCCGTCATGGGTAGCGCTGTGGTCAGGGGTGTCTGGTGACCAGCTGCAGATGGTTATGTGATATGGGGGAAGAACTGGGGTTGGGCGTGTGGTCTCTCTTCTTGTGGAGCATTAAATTATTCCGACAGTGATGATAGAAAAGTCTTGAAATGATAAATGAAAGTTGGATTTTTTCTAAGGAAAACATTCTTTAACATAATTGTGAACAAATTGATATGTTAAAAGTCCAAAATGAGCAATAATTAAGATAAATACAAAATTCGGAGAATTAAACAAATAATAATATTTTAGTACTCGACCCTCCCTTTATGCATGCAATTCTTCGCGCATGAATTTACTGGTTTTTTTTCTCATGGACCACTTTCATCTCTGGAAATCCCCTTAGCTTATTACCGGGGTGCTAAACACTGGCTTTCCCTACCAAGACATATTCGTGAATTACATAATATTGATATAAAATAGTACTGACGATGACAATTAAAAATTATGAAAAGAAAAAAGGCGCACGTGGCTTATTGCCGTATGACGGACGATACGTCAAGTTTACCAAGGCATTTACAGGATTCGAACCCACGGAGAGAAAACACATCAGGTCGTCAATGAAATGACTTATCCATTTCACCGCCGACCTGATGCTGCAGGTGATTGATTTTCAGACGGGTAGGTTCCTCCACGGGCCTTACAATGGGGTCAAACATTGCCATTTCTCCACGTCTTCACAAATCAAGGCTCCTGCGCCGGTAAAACTAGTTATCTGTCAGGATAGACTGGGAGGGAGGGAGGGAGGGAGAGAGCCCTGCGTGATGGAGGATTAATCTCTAGGGCCCGACCCGGGGGCCCGACCCAGAGACCGCCGGATGGTGGAACCCTTACCGGGCCACGCCCCACCACGCCCCGTTGCACTGCGTAAGTTATCCCCGGTCTCAACCGATGATTGGGACGGAATCTGAGGTGTGTTGCAGTTTGCCCCATGAGTTTGCCCCAGTCTGAGAGGCGGTCTCTGTGGGTCGTTACAGGGGTGACAGGGCGGATCCAGAACTTCGTATAGGGGGGGGGGGGGCACAAACATGAATGTACAGGGGGAGGTGGGCCCCCCTAAACATGATTTAATAGGGCAAGGGGGGGGGGGGGGGGGGCGGCCGCCCCCCCCCCCCCTTGAATCCGCCACAGATTGGTAACTATAAACAAATAACGGCTCCCCCCCCCCCCCCCCGCGAGGGTGGTCCCTTCCAGCCATTATATAATTTAGGGTCATGACTTACCGCTCCTGAATTTTAGGCGACCGCCACCTATTTTTGGACACCAAAAATCACCGCCCTCCCAAATAAGAATGTGTCAATGGAGGGGGGTAGACCGACCCCAGGGGCGGATCCAGGGGGGGGGCGGACGGGCCTTGCCCCCCCCCCCCCCCTTGCCCTGTTTAATCATGTTTGATTGGGGGGGGGCCCACCCCCCTTTACATTCATGTTTTTGGCCCCCCCCCCCCCTCTACAAATTCCTGGGTCCGCCCCTCTCACCCCGTCCGTTTCTAACGGCTATCATAGAACAGACCAGTATGGTGATTCCCCGCCAATTATTTTGTAACATGAAGTCGATAAGATGGCAGTTTAAGTAGTTATGCCTTTTAACTTATCTCGAGCTCTTTGGTCTGTGAACATAATCTTTGAACAAGAGATTATATAAAACCAGTGTATCTTTGCTGATTCCTTATTGTGTTTCGATAATATGTTTTTTAATTGCGCTATTTATCGCGTGTGAACGTAAGTGTGTGAGATAAAGAGTGTTGATTTCCGCTAATTAACTAAGTTGTCACGCTCGCATCGCGCTAGCTTCTACCTGACGTCGTACGTCATGACGTCAGATATCAGAATAAGTCGACGTCTTGGACAAACAGATAAGCGGAATTTCAACCGGGGCGCAGAAGGCTCCAGACCCCAGACAAGGAAACACCTTGATTTTGAGTGTCTAGGATTACGGTTCAGGATTACCACACAATATGGCACATAGACCCGCGGCCGGGCATCAACAGTAAGTCTTTATTTGTTAGTTATGTTCCCTATTTTCTCAAGAACAAGGGTCTATAATATATAGCAACCCGTTGTGTTTTCGATGGTTTTTAGTTGGCCGTTTGGGCAAAGAGATGATCTGGCGGAGGCAGTGGCTGATTTAGAGGGGGTTGCGCGGGGGCCTTTTTGGGACCAATTTTACATTTTTTTAAATTTAAAACTCGTCCAAAAGGTAATTAAGAAGCAAACACTTCCAATAGCGCGCACCCCCCTCTTTTCGACACTTATTACAGACATGTCCACTCTAGATCCCGTGAGTCTCCTGACCTCCCCATGCGCAAAATCGACCCCCCGCCCCCCCCCCCCTCCTCAACTGGATCCGCCCCTGGACAACGCAGGGACGGGAAGGTGGGAGAATGCCCGGGGAGAATGTCTTATGCCCACCCCCAGCTACCGCCAGGCTGAATGGCCGGCCTAGGTGGCCCTGCCCCTTATTTACCCCTCCTTGCATGGTTTAATGACCCTTAAAGCATTGGCGGATCCAGGGGGGGGGGGCCAGACGGGCCTTGGCCCCCCCCCCTCCAAAAAAAAAAAAAAAAAAAGAGAGAGAGAGAAAGAAAGGGAGAGAGGGAAGAGAAAGGAAAAGAAGAGAAAAACGGAGGGGGCCGTTCCGGGGTAGGTTAGATCTAAAAAAATTGTTGTGTTCAGGCAACCCGACCTACCTTATTTTATTTTTGCTCTACCCTAATTATTTTCATAATTCTTTTTCTAAAAGATACTAAAATTCAATAGAAATGACCTAAATGACAGGGAAGAGCATATATTTTACCAAAAGATGTATTTAAAACTAAAGATAAAGTAATTTTTTCAACCTAAGTTGCACAACTATTTTTTTTCTTGCCTTAGAGGGAGGGGGACTGACATGTGAGGGCTGGTAGACCTTGGATGGGTTCAAGGGAGGGGGCCGACCTATAAGGCTGGGAGACCTTGATTATGTATTAGAGGGAGGGGGCCGACCTGTAAGGGCTGGTGGACCTTGGATTTATGTTAGAGGGAGGGGACCAACCTGTTAGGGCCGGGAGACCTTGATTATGTGTTAGAGGGAGGGGGGCCGACCTGTGAGGGCTGGTAGACCTTAGATGTGTTAGAGGGAGGGGGCCAACCTGTCAGAGCTGGTGGACCTTGGACAGGGGCGGACCCAGGAATTTTCAAAAGGGGGGCGTGCTATAGTAATATTTTCCCCCGGGCCCTCCGGGCTTAGGAATTTTACATTAAAAAAAAATCAATATTTTGGCCAAAAAAAAATGGGGGGGGGGCATGTGCCCTGCATGCCCATCCCTTAAATCTGCGCCTGTTGGATATATATGTTAGAGGGAGGGGGGCCGAACTGTGAAGGCTGGTAGACATATGCTTCCCCTGCCAGTCCTTTGGTTCCCCTCCTGATCCTGTGCCTCCTCTGTTGGCCCTGAGGATCCCCTGTCAACCCTCTGCTGCCCCTGTCGACCCTGTACCACCCCTGCAGAGTGAGACCTTGTGCCTCCCCTGTCCAAAATGCCCCAGAATGCCTCAGATTACATGAATGATAGGTTATCTTTTCCAAAAGTTCCTGAGAGTTTAGGGGCATTGGATTTGTATAGGAACGTACGCAAAATTCTTAAAATATCAGACCCCCCCACCCCCCCTTGGTGCGTACGTACTTAATGGAAGGCCCCTTATCCTCCTGGGGTTATCATCATGTACACAAAAATTCCCTGGAAAAATTGGTATTCAAATTAAAATAATTATTAGGAAAAAAAATTATCCCTTAAGGTTACCAAAGTACCTCAGAATGGCTCAGATTGCATGAATGAAGGGTAATCTTTTTAAAAATTTCCTGGGGGAGGCCCCCCATACCCCCCCAATGGGAGGGGGGACCCCTCCCATACCCTCCCCGTGGACGGCTACGCCGTCCACTAATTAAGCCTTCATATACTACTAGGAAAATTGCAAATCTTGGCCCCCCCCCCCCCAAACAATTCCTGGATCCGCCCCTGTAAAGTACCATTTTAAATAATTTACACGATAAAATTAATGTTTTGTCATTTAGCATCTCTTTGTAGTTCAGCATCATAAGAAGTCGCTAAGTGACAAAATTAATGTTTTGTCACTTACATTAGCAACAATTTTGCGGCTTAGCAGCTTGTACATGTGCAACCGCTATCCCATAAAATATGGTTCTAAGTGACAAAGTTTTGTTGGATAGTGTCTGTTTGTAGGATAGCGTCTTCGGCTGGAGCTGATTACTATTGATAGACATGAAATGACCTTAAGCTTCACTATTGAATTTTCAGAGGCCTGGTGTACACCCAGCAGGTGGGGCCGGGGATTGTGTTTCTTGTCCTCAGCGGTCCAGCCCCACGCATACAGTGAGTCTAATAATATATAGTTATAACACTCCATTATTTATCTAAATATAACTTCGAATTCCATAAATTAGTATTAGAATCAATTCTGATCCATTCATTTCATTTGTAACTTTTTTCCCTTGTAACAAGGTAACGCCATGCTACCTCACCCTTATTATACATACTCTGCATACTTAAAAGTCAGTGGACATGCATATGTAAATATCTTCGTCCAAATTTCCCATGAATAACTTTCACTTTACGAGCTTACATCCTTATTTAGAAAGCAAAGGCAATATTTGTTAATTTTGTAAATTTGTATTTTTTCTCTTAGGGTGGTACGACCGCCCGCAGGGGCCGAGGTGGTCATGCTGATGCTACCACCCCAGCTGCCACCGCCGCCCCAGCCCCAGGGACCGTCCCCGGTACCAGCACCGTCGCCCCCGCCGCCCCCGCCACCCGCCCACCCCCAGCTACCACCGCCGCCACCCGCCCACCCCCAGCTACCGCCGCCCCACCCGTACCCCCAGCTGCCACCGCCGTCTCAGCCCCATGGCCAGGCACCATCACCACCGTCACCACGTCCGTCACCACCACCACCACCACCGCCACCACCGCCAAGCCCTGCCTCTGTTTACTCTCTCTCGTCCGACTCAGGGTCCGACTCAAATAGCTAGACCAGAGAGTCGGACGAGAGAGAGTAAATTTTTTTGGTTTTTTTTAACCACACTCTTAACAAAGTTCTCGATGTTAATGAGTAAGGGATATTGTGTATGTTAAGAATTTATCCCGGTTTATATTATTATAATAATTAAATATATTATGTCACTTGAAAAAAGTCAAGTAGTTATACAAAACGAGTAAGCAGGACTATGCTAAGCCTGCCTATCTCAGGTGTTAGAGTCACGTTACATATTCCTCAATACATATCTTTACCATGGTTTGAATTGTTGTAGACTTTCAGCTTGATATAATGTGCATGGCCAATTGGTTCCATGCCAACGCCCCTATAGAATAGGGACTCTTACGATATAATTGTAAAACCACTTTATCTAAATGGAATTTCAGGGCAATAGTACCTCGTGTTACCCTCGTTGGTTGAACTTTCCATGCAATATTTGTTAATCCTCGTCTCCATGGCTAGACCTTACACATGTGTGTTTGTGTGTATGTGGGGGGGGGGGGGGGGGGGGGGCAAGGGGGACAGGGGGCAAGGGGGCCAGGGAATGGGGGGCAAGGGCAAGAGGGGGAGAGAAGGTGTTTTTTTTTGTACATTTTGTAAATAGTTTAGTTTAGTTTAGCTTAGTTTCTTAATTTATAGTATTATACATAGTTTGTTGTTTTTTTGTTTGAGTTGTTGTTTTTTATGGGATTTTTGGTCTGGGGATGGGGGCAAGCAGGACAGGGAAGGGGGAGGGGGCAAGAGGGGGATTAATACCAACACCTAGCTACCTCCTGGTCTTCAAGGTTTTGACAGCGATGCGGAACCAGTCCTCGTACATTTACCGATCCGATGAACCACAGACGCAATTAGGGCCGGTCTGTGGCGTCGGATCGGTAGCTGTGCGAGGTCTACCAACGGCAGCTGGGCCAAAAAGTTAGTTGCCAACACTGTATACATAACATGTCGCAGGGAGAAATGCATCCATACCAACACCTAGCTACCTCCTGGTCTTCAAGGTTTTGACAGCGATGCGGAACCAGTCCTCGTACATTTGCCGCTCCGATGAACCACAGACGCAATTAGGGCCGGTCTGTGGCGTCGGATCGGTAGCTGTGCGAGGTCTACCAACGGCAGCTGGAAATTACCGCTTGAATTCCCCAGACCGAATGGGCCTATCCTAACAAGTAAAAATCAGGGCTGTCAGAATTCTCTCAGGACTGACAATACTTGGCATAGTCGGCCCTGTTGGCCCACAGGCCAAAAAGTTGGTCGCCAACACTGTACACCTAACATGTCGCAGGGAGAAATGTGTTTAATCTGCAAAGTACAGTCTTGTAAAGTGTCAGACCTAGTCCTATCATAAGTATACACGTGCACTGTGTTGTATTCGAAATTTTGTTTTTTCTGTATGTATTATTAGCTGGTGCATTTAGAGCCGATGTTTGTGTGCACGTGCACAGCACGTACGTGTATGGTGTGCAGCCGACTGGGCTATATCTATTACAATTTACATATATAGGTTGTCGTGTGCAGGTTGCAATTGAATTGTTGAAATGTTTACTAGTACTCGGTCTCTGGTACAGCTGGTACACTGTACCTAATTGTCATGCTATTTTACTTTTATATAAACCACGGTTGACGGGGAGAACAAAGGATCTAGGCTGTGAATATATCACGTATTGGTGAGTTCAGTGAAGTGGAACGGTATAATCTCATAGCGTACACCTTGCTGCCACAGGGGATGTGGCCCTTATTTTTACACGTTTGCGTCTAAGTTTTTTAATTTTCATTATAAATGTGAACAGTAAGCGAGTAGATGTTGCTAGGAACCTTCTGAACATAGCCCATGTGTCACATATCTTTTGTCTAGTAGATTTCAATTTTGTATGATTTATTGAAAAATAAAAGTAATGGGAATGAACCACTTTTACTTTCCATTAAATCATAAAAAATAGAAACCTTCTAGAAATTAAAGATTTGACATATGGGTTATTCTCACAAGATTCCTGACTGCAAGTCACTCCATATTGTTGGATGATTCAATGAAGATTTCAAAAGTTATGATGATAAATGCCAAAGAATGTCCCGTGGTTTATGTTAGATACAACACTCGTGTGTGTCTGCACTTGATATAATCACTCGGCTAGCGCCTCGTGATTATATCGCGTACAGACACACACTCGTGCTGTATCTACCACGTAGCACTTCTGATAATATATCTAAAGACCGACAGAGGATCCAATTGGAAGTTTATTCCTAAATCATGGTAGTCGGCTAGAGTGATGTGATATTTATATTTACAAATATAGTCATCTTTTGAGATAGAAGTTACTCTTTACTCGTAATTTAAAGTGTGCTCTATTCTATTTCATTATTATATACATTCTAGTCAAGGAAAAAATCATGTCATCAAGCTAGTCCTATTAGTCTTGTTAATTGTGGTTTTACGATAATAATGGAGTGATGATGTGAAACATTTTAAATGCCTTTATATTGGTAACCTATAGAGTGTACCTAGATTGTACCGATATATTTTTAAAAAGTCAGTTTTACATTTAAACAACCCTGCTTAGCAGGCAGGGGTAAATAATGAGATTGAAGTGAAAACAAGAAGTGCCAAGTACTTTGGAGAACAGTTTTTATAACGAATTGAACAAATTATGGCAAAATGGCTGACTGGCGGGGATAATGTCTGGGCAGCTGGGGTGTTAGGCCTCGCCTCCCCCACACCGATACGCAGGCTTCACTGCCCAGTCTGGGGCGCCGGGAGGAGGCTGTTGGCGTTCTGGTGCTGGGTCGCAGGTCGGCGAGCGCTCCACAGCTAATCGGACGGACTGCTGACGTGTGGTTGTTGACAGAGTGCTCTTTGTCGTCTAGGTGCGCTTTAGAGGATCTGAGGGCGTCACTTTCCCACACCAGGGTTTTGATTAGGCGGTGGTATCGCGGGGAGTGTTCATCAAGGACGCGATCCTCATCACTTGTATAGTCTGGTGTGAGGACGGCCCTCATGGCCGACCTCCTATCCTCGTCCCACTCCTGATGAACAAGCTCGTCCAGTGGGACACGCCGTCTTTGTATCTTCTGCAAAGTTATTAAATATATAATATAGTTAAGACATACTTGGCCAACAACATCAAACACAAAGAAGTTGTTTAGCATTGGATCTTACTTGCTGGAATTTAAATAGCATAGTGCAACTCAGTATTAACAAGGGTTGCAATATTAATTGGTCACTCTAGATCTAATAATAAGTGTAAGTTCAATTGTGAGATGGCAACTATAAGAAAAGTACATGCTTAATAGGATCGGGGCTTCACGAAATAATGCCTGCACGAGCGCGCATTCTCTTTCGACCAAAATTGATTTACCTGGGTTATATGGTGACGGAGGTTGGCCTTTCTGTTTTTCTCCTCGATCTCCCCGGCCCGCTCTCGCCTCGCCCTGGTTTGCTGAGTGCGGAAATACGTCTGGGTAGCGACTATATAAATAATGATTTGAAATCAGCTTACAATTCAAGCCACTACTTGAGAAAGGATATAAGGGGTTCTTACATGTTAAATCAAAGCACGGGAAAGGACAAAAACGTTCTATAGGAATGGTAGAGGAAATATATATGAAATACTTTGACATTGTATGGAATTATTCTACCAGGTTTTTAATTAGTGTCAAAGCGTATTAGCCCTAAGCTTTCTTCTTTGTGATACACACTCAGAGGTGTGAAAACACTGTGATAGGACTTTTTATGAAGAGAGACCGCCACTGTCACATTTGTTGTGACCCTTTATATTTTGTAATACCTTATGTTGTCATACTTTATATTGTGACACTTTACATTTGCAACACTCAATGTATATGATATTAGTTCTACATTTCCTATTTGTAATAACAATATCTCCTCCGGGAGTTAGCCTTTATTAATAAATTATGGATTAAACCTGTATTAACTCTCCAAGTCATCTTTCATTTAATAGACAATTATGGACACGCATAAGCCAAGCGAGTAGTACAGTTACATCATAATTATAACATTTACATAGGTATATCAACACTTTTTCCGATAACCTGACTTTAGGTATTAAGTCAAGATGACTAGGAGGAGCGTGATCCATCCACTCATGTACCTGTACAGGTAATTAGTTAACAGGGAAACTTGCTACCGATCAGACTTACCTAATACCTCGGGTCTGGGGGCATCTTCGCCGGTGCTGACGTTATTAACCAAATCCTGGATAACCGCAGCGTTTTGAGGATGGTTCATCCCCGCCCTGAATGTAGGAATATAATCATATGTATTATAGTCATGAACGGCATCGCTTGGGGTGCACGTGCTCTATCACTACAATTAGATTACAATATTAAGGGAAAACAATATTAAGGTCTCCACTATACACATCGATCGTTATCACCTTATATGATCTTCGAATTCATGAACCTACCCAGCAGTAAGCGTGAAGCCAGCGTTTTCCCTGCACCTGCCCTTGTAAGCGGAACGAACAGAATACTAGAAACAACAAAAGAAACCAAGCATTAAGCAGTGAATTGTAAATATATTTAAGATGGAATTCGATTACTTACTAAATGATATGTCGATAATTGATAAACCAAGACTATGTTTAATATGTACAGTTTTATAATATAAGGAGCCGTTGAAACATATTTCGCAACTTACAGCTATAGCATTACTCGGCTTCGGTTCGTATGCCAAGGATGTTTCGGCAGGCGCAGGCTTGGCTTGCTGCATACTGGCGAACTTTTCGGCCGTTGCTCTTACCGCAGACGCTTCACACTCGACCTTTCGGCACTCCGCCTCCAGGCGATCCATCTTAGCCAACACATCGGCCATGGTTGGTTTTGAAATGGCGGAGGTGCGTGAAGAGTCAGACGCTTCCAGGTTCTCGTCAAAAATATTGCTCACGTGAAACACATCCATGGGGAACAGGGAATCATCCGAAGACAGATCAAGATCTGTTATTTGCGTGCCACCCAATTTTGGGCTGCTGGTGATCATCCTGCACGGGCTGATACTCGGGTCACCGTTGGACAGGACAGAGTCAGGACAGTCATTTGATGCGTTCATGGTGGCAGCAGGTTTTCCAGTGATCTATAGCCATATGCCACGCCGTATTTATACATCCCCGGCTGGCTCTCCTGTGGACACATGATCTGGCGGAAGCGATCTTTTATCGATGAGGCAAGACTTTTACCGTAAGTTACGTATGTCCCAGGGGTTTCAGCGACACCATAAGTTACCATAAGTTACGTCCTAGGAGTATGAGCGACACCATGACCGCCGCCCCTTTTGAGGCCTGTTACGTCACGTGTCAAGAAGTGGGCCGCGGTACTCCCATGAGGGACCTGACACAGAAGCTAGTTGAAATGCGCCGCCTCAGATGGCCAACAGCTGGACGCAGTCATCATAGAGGCGTGTCCCGGTGTCAAACCTGTCATTTCCTGTCCCATCAGTTTCATTACTTATTCAACTGCCAATCCCTTGCCAAAGAGATACCGATGTACATATCTCTTACTCACACATGCCTGTGACGTGAAAATGCCCTAACCATGGAAGCGCTCTTCTGAGCTCAAAACCATGCAACATTATACAATTTGACAGAATTAATTTTGCAGCATTATGATGGCCAAATTCAGACAAGAACGTGGCAGAAAAGCTGGACCACAAAACAAAAAAAAAACTAAATCCTCTAAAAACAAAAGCATGCGGCTCCATGCCAGAGAAGAGCGCAGGCCCGAAGCCTAAGGGAAAAGCATGAAATGCACTAGCCTGCGATGCATCCCCTCCCCTGCTGCTCAACCACCTCCGCTGTATAGGAATGGCAATATCCAGGGACGAATACTTTGTCTACAACTATGGGTAGTGCGGCAAGGTACACCTCTCGGGGCGTAGAATCTCAGCTCTAAACAACTTAGTCGACATGTTAAAAGTATTTTAGTCTCAAGGTGCTACCTCAAAATAACTACGCTGCCCAAGCCATGTCACTATATGTATTCAATCCCCATCAAAGGGGATACTCTGGATAACCATTACACTTAATTATTTTATGGTGCGGGAGGAGATTTCCAAAATAGCACGCCCCTCCCCCCCCTTTTGAAAATTGATCTGTTTCATAGTCTTTAGTGTTATCATCGAGTAGCTAGCTGACTCTAGATCTAGATCTTTCTATTCTTAATCGGGGATTCCAAGTAACTATATATCGGCTAAACGATCTCTTTCCTTTGCCTGAATTAGGGCTGTGAATAAATTATTGTATTGTATTGTTGTATTGTAAGTCGTTAACGTTTGGTAGGAACCCCCCATCTGATGTGGGCTCGATGAAGTAATAGCATATAGGACTTGAATAATATTCGCCATATCGCCATAGACAAGTCAGGAAAATGAACCCTGAATTCTAATATATTGAATACAATATCGTTCAGCCCGGCAGGTGCTTTGTCTTATAGAATGAGTCAAAATTCATGGCTAATCAATAATTGTGAAGAAATTTCTAGTTATCAACAGGTGGTGATTCTGTTAAGTATACGCTAGCTGGCATTTCATTTACTCACTAGATGGCTCAGACTTCAAGTACTTGAAAGATAACGCTAATTTGGGTCACGTAATTAAGGTTAACGCTATCGGCAAAGTTAACACAAGATGGCACTATTTACTGCAAATGACAACGTTGATGAAGTCGAAAGGTATATATGGAATGGAATATGTATATTGTTCTTAAAACATTTAGTCTACAGTAATGCCTAAAGACTCTTAGCGTTTAATAATATGATTTAATATGTCAGGATGTAAGCATAATATTCTGAATCTTTGTACTTGAAATTGAACTTTTATAAACACCTTTTCCATAAAGTTAGTGTTTCACTTGAATTCCTTGATGATAAGACAATTCCTTTAACAATCAATTACACTCGATTACCTCTCTTTAGCCAACCGAGGTTCATTTTTGTAGGCTTATCATGCTGGAAGTGTTGCAGGACTCCACTTGGTTGCCCTTTACACAACCCATGAGCCGATAATTAATCAAAGATAATTTAAAATAGCACTCTTATTACTAGGTAAACACTTCACAGTATTATGCACAAATCAATGCAGTGATTGATGAGAAAACAATGATAAAAGGCACTAAATCGCGAGAATACTTTCTTTTATTACGATAAATTGTTTACACTAGTACTATGACATATGTTGAGAGAGTTGATGAGGTAAATGAATTGAAATGTACCACCGAGAACTGATGATAAAGGGCCGATGACAGGGGGGGGGAGGGGAAGGGGGAACTTCACCCCCCCCCCCCACCTGTACATATTCCGGGATCCGCCCTTGGCCCTGATCCACCAGGTAGCGACCAAAGGAACAATTGCAAAGCAATGTCGACGAGGACCAGCCAGGTTCAGAAGAACTAGATATTCTGATCAATTCGGAAGCCCTGACCATGAAGCGCTATCTCAGAGGACGGGCGCCACTGAAATCATTAAATAGAAGGTGATTAGGACTAGACGGAGAAGGAAAGTCGATTCTGGCACAGACTGCTCGGTACCGGGAAAAGATGTAATTAGGATAAAAAGTTAGCACCCAATCAATAATTAGTAGGTTATTGAAAATGCAAGTATACCAGAAAAGGAATGATGAAACGGTTTATTAGATAATTAAAAGAAACATGTACACGCTTTACAGGGATGTTGCTGAAAAAAAAAAAGAGTTTCTTTCTTACCTCACTTGGATGGAGGGGGTGATGGGTGGCCACTCTTTTGGGTATGGGCTCCCAGCTGACTAGATAATGCCCGCAGCACGAGCGGAGAGAGGGAAGCCCGGGCCAGGGGAACAGACTGCCGACGATCATACACGGTAGTGGTGCTCATTGCGCGACAGTATGGATGAACGGTTACGCGATGTCTTTTCAAAGGAGGCCTAGTGTCAGCACAATCTTTAGTGATTGTCGCGGGAGGATTGACCTCCCGAGAGGGTCCCGGTGACTGTGGACTTTCGATGGTTTCCAGAGGAGGGGTCGACACATCCTCCATCATGCAGGGCTCTGTCCCTCCCTCCCGGTCTAACTGACAGAGTGGTAACGGCGCAGGAGCCTTGACTCGTGAAGATGGGGTCGACATGACTCAGATGTTTCTTCTCTAAGTTTTATGTGTGAATGGGCGCTAGGTCGAGTACATTCAAGTTGAAACGAACGCAATGTGCCTGCACCCTAGGCCTGTTGATGAGAAAATGCAACACATGCTCCGAAACTGAGGGTCACGTTGTCGGTTACGTGAAAAAATGTGCCCTGGTGAGTGGAGCAGGGTTGCGATCGATGTAACTCATGATCATAGAGATATACAGTGAGTTGGTAGCTAATCACCAACAGGATGAATAGCTCAAGGATAATTATTTTAATTTATTCTATACCAACTTCGTAGCGCCTATACGTTCGAATTCATCAGTGTCCTTTCCCGCTAGCAAATTTGGGCTAATGCATATGGTCAGCGTTATTTCCCTGCAAGAACATAATCCAAATTTTTTTCCCCCGCTTTAATCCCCTCTTCATGGGTTAATAGGATATTTTCCTGGGTTATTGTATACAATAAAACAAAAACAGACCTCGGGGATGACTCAGCCAAAGCCGAAGCCCTGAAGGCATAGAGTCGAGTACGTCACACAGAGGCCGCGCGTGGCGGGTGGTTCCATACTCCAGGGCCGGGTCTCATTAACAGGGCCGGCTACTGACCCCCCTGCCAGCCCTGTGGCCAGCTAGACCAGGGGGGACCCCCGACAACATACTGGAGGGGTGTCAACAGTCAAAATATTTCACTAATTTATCCTATTTTCATAATATTTTCTCAATTTCTTTAGTATGATGGTTTTCGATATGATATACCCAATGTGTAGGTGGCTCCGTTTCTAAGTGCAGTACCTTGGGTTTGAAAAGGTAACCACTGCAAAACGGAACCACCAAGCGGGGGCGGGGAACGTAAAAATTTTGGTTATTTATGTATATTTTCTGGTATTGACACACTCGTATTTTGGAGGGCGGTGATCTGTGGTCCCCAAAATTAGGGGGACCTAATTCAGGAGCGGTAATTTTGGCAGTGGGGACAACCTTCAAAGAGTCAGTGCCCCCCCCCCCCCCCCCCAGGAGCGGGAGGGACGGGCCCCGTTGTGGGAGGATGACCCTAGCTAACCCAGGGGGGGCTGGGGGATGAGGGCTAATCAGTTAGACACTGACCACCGCCTACGACACACGAACTAGCTCCCGACTCATCAACATGTCTACAAACGCACCTTCAACCCCAAACCAAGGGGAAACTGAACCGCATAACGGCCTCTCTGCTCAAATCCCTAAGAGGAAGAGGAAGAGGAGCACAGTGGCAATCAACGCTGCCTCGATTGACTCAGTGAGGGAATCAACAACAGCTCAGTTCACATCACTGCACGACCGTTTCGACCGGCTAGAGGCCATGCTCGGGCAACTAGCCCCCACCAACGACCATTGCTGCCGGGGGGCTTCCCCGTCAACCAGCCGGCGCACTTCTTCGGGATGTGACACCTTTTCTGACCCCCTCCAGTCCGAAGAAGAGGAGGTGGAGGATGACCGGGACACCCAGTGGGCGCGCTTTCTCCTTATGAACCTTCAGGACATTGGTAATCACGACGTCAAGGAGAGGCTTAAGCGGCACTTTGACAACCTGACGGTTGAAGCGCTGTGGACTGGGCAGGCGCCGGCAGCTGTAATAGCTGAAGAAAAGGACTGCGAAATCCCCCAGGCGTGTGCACGTGGATTTTTCCAAGGCATTGACGCCGATGGATATCTGATAACGGGGGAAATTGACTATGAGTCAGAGTGACCAACGGGATCTACTTAAGGTAATTGGGCTTAATTGCAAATTGAGCCCGCTC
Source organism: Lepidonotus clava (assembly GCA_936440205.1). Taxonomy (NCBI): domain Eukaryota; kingdom Metazoa; phylum Annelida; class Polychaeta; order Phyllodocida; family Polynoidae; genus Lepidonotus; species Lepidonotus clava. The sequence continues at coordinate 4,948,606 of OW387134.1, forward strand.
CCAGGCTACTGCCCTCATCGTCTATGCCGTACCTCACTCCCCATACTGCCCAGTCTCAGCATGGAAGCTCGCCTGCGACCAGGTCCCTGCTCCACCAACAGCCCCGGCCTTCCTACTGCCGGGACCACGCCCCCTCACAGCTCCCCCACTAGTGGCAGTGATGGGGGAGGCCCTAACACGTGTGGGCAGCCCCCATGCTGCTCGTGTGACCATGCACTCCCTCCGCCGGGGGGCTGCGTGTGTCGCCGCACAGGCCGGGAGCACCCTGGAGGAGCTGTGCCATCACGGAACGTCGTGGGCGGGGCGCTCTGGCCTCTCAGCCTATGTACCACCTGAGCGCCTTACCTCTGTCCCAGCCCACCTCGCGGCGGCCCTTGGCCCCATAAATCGGGACAGAGACGGCACCACGGCCAGGACGGCCAATACCGCCTCATAGTGAACACTTAGACTTAGGACTCATATTTACTCGCATCTACTCACTTTTGCTCGCTCCTACTCGCATATAACCATGTCTCTTAAGTAATAAAATGCCAAAACTTGTATACCATGTGTTGCTCTCAATTACTCAAACTTGGTAGCTCTAATAGCTGAAGAAAACGACTTCGAAATCCCCCAGTCGTGTGCACGTGGATTTTTCCAAGGCATTGACGCCGATGGATTTCTGGTGACGGGGGAAATGGACTATGAGTGACCAACTTGTTCCTTGGAAAATTCTGTATAAGAAAAAGTAGACTTTAAATATGTAAGATAATACGCAGCGCTTCATATAAAATGCACAAATTTATGCATCCCAATTGCCACAGAGCCTTTTTTTTGCATGTATGTTATTGTTTCACAGTATTTTTAAAAGCTTTTTTGGTTAATCTGACTATAAATAGCATATTGCAATGGTGTATTGAAGATATATATAAAAACCTATGACAATCGTTTGGAGCAGGTATATTAATTTTCTAATCTCCATTTTCACTTGTTTAGTGACATTTCATAGCCTAATCTCTGACGTTGGCAAAAATTTTTTGTCCAAAATGCAATTATTGAAAAACAGGATGTGGTTCCTCTATAGGCTATAGAAGAACCAGCTGTCAGACTCAATCATTTCCTTATCAAGTATTGATTTATAAACGGAGCTACCTAAATATTGGGGATAACATATAGATAACCCTCATACCCTGGAAATTATGAAAAAAAGGGTTGATAAGTGAAGTATGTCGATTGTTTACACCCCTCCAGTCTGATGTCGGCCCCCCCCCCCCCCCAGGCCCGGCCGGTCAGAAGGCCCGGCAGGGGGGTCAGAGGACGGGCCTGTAATGAGAACCGCCCCCCAGTGTGGAACCACCCGCCACGCGCGGCGTCCTGTGTGACGTGAGCCTACTGGAGTCTTACACCACAGAAGTGCCGCGTTATCGGGGGCCGGACACGCGTCGGGTGATTCAAATTAGCCCCCAGTCCCCAACCACTGGAGTGACGTGGTCACTCCCGGCACCCGGTGCCCTGAGTGCCGACAATAGACCAGGGCAAAAAACCCAAGCCGATTATGTCCAAAATAAACCTATTTATGAAATTTTGATATGACCATGCATGTTATGACATGCTTCTTTCTATATGTTGTGAGTTTCATATGTAGGAAATGAATATATTTAGAGAAAAGCTAATGTTTACAACCGATTCCCTATGGTGCAAAGAGGGCCCACATGGCACCGTTTTGAACCATTGGGACCCTTGAATGACATTTTTAAATGACATTTTTACTACAGAAGGTGACTAAGAGACCCTTGAATAAGAAAAAGGATTAAGATAGAATAATAGGTTTCTGCACAAAGCCACTAAAACTGGAGGGCGTACGTGTACACGAAATTATGGTGACGGAACAACATATACGAATTTGTTTTGGGTAAATAACTTTTTTTATTACAGAATATGAGTTAGATGCGCTCGATAAAATAAAAGGAATATGATATAATAATTGGTTGGTCGTTCGATATGATTTACAAGATTAGGAATTATTAACAGATTTGAATTGTTGCTTGAATAAAAAATAACGCCGAAAATTTGTAGCGAAAAAATTGCCCTCCCCGGGGACAAGTCTTTCTGCTAAGGCTCCAATCTCAAGAATGGTACTCTCTGCCTCGTCCTCCGTCAAATTGCACGTCTTATACGGCCGCCTGCAATTGGTGGTTGGGGACGTCAACGGATTGCCAAGGTTGCAACTGAAGGTAAAAAAGACGAAGCGAAGGGGTAAAACAAGGAGAAGCATCCAGAGATTTTTAAAAAAAAACGAAGGGGGGGGGGGGAAGGTGCCTACTTAATTGTAAGAATTGAGGAGCACATTCAGGGATTAGAATTTTTACATTAAGAAACGTTAATAAATTAATTAATCAATGTTTATTAATTTTTGCATTTATAACGAATGTTATACAGCCGTAAACAGATATATACATATCGGACATTTGGCTCAAAGTTTAACTGATTTAGGGTAAAGGCAGACTCACCTTGGATTGGTTTCCGGGTTGCATTCGGCTTTCTTTTCATATTGAGCTCCCGCTCCCGCGGGGGGCTGAACATGGGTGGCAATTGGACGATTATCATCCGAGATGACCATCGGTTCGATGACCATTGGTTCCTGATCAGAGAACTGAACTTTGGGACATGTGGGTGCCTGGCTGGGACTTGTTTCCTGGTTGCAGTCCACGGCTTTCTTTTCTTCCCCCTTTTGACCGTCATCGTCCAAGATGACCACTGGTTCGCGTTCAACTACTTTGGGACTTGTGGTTGGCTGAATATAGATCGGATATATATAGAGTGCGTGAGTGTGTGACAACTGTAAATTAAATGAAACTGAAAAACGCTACAAAACCCACCCAACGCTACGGGATGTGGTGGGTAGGCGGTAACAAAAACAGGCTATTACAAATTATCTTTTAAATATCTTTAGCAAAAGAGAATGAACTATTGAAGTGGTGTGATTTAAATGTAACTTACACGGAGCTTAAGCCTTAGGCTGCGCTTGCCCTTAGTCGGAGCAAGATTCCAAGAGCTCGAGGTCATCCTTGCTCGGCTGTTGATAGATGGATGAGCTACTCGCTTGGATGAGTGCTACCAAGCGCCATTTGCATAAGTGCAGAGATTACACACAAACCAACCTTTGTTCTACTAGATTTAGGGGAAACCAATCTTTCAGGTCGCACCACACATGCATATGGCCAGAGTCAGGAGAACTGCGGAAAGACGCGCCCATTAAATTGGTGCTTACATGGAGTGTAGAGGGTCTTAAAAGTATTATGAGCTACACGGACTTTGGTGGAACAATATAGTTAACACACTCTGATCAACACTTCTTGACACCCCAGAAGGCGTAGGGAAACTTAGAAAGTAGGAGTAAAATAGTAGCAATAGTACAATAAACACTGCGTGTGCAATAAGTCAGATTGTAATACTATGCATTTGCGGGGTTAATGGCGGGGGAAAACTTACACTTATTGAGGCGGTATAGAGCAAAGCGATTCAACCAGGCCCGAGATTGTCTAATGTATGAGATCAAATTCTTCCCGTGATATCTACGGGATAAATGAATCCTGCCCAGGCAAGTGGCAATGTAACAAGTACGTTCTGTGACTGTACCTTTTTGGTTAGTCTGTAATCTGCTCAATTTTCATATATAACAGTTTCATTTAAAAATATAAAAGTTGAGACAAAGGATGTTATAATAAGATTACAATTTAGTGAGGTTGAGCCCTTATTAATAAAGAATGTTGTAACAATATCTTTATAACATGGAAGAATGTTACAACAATGTTACAATAACATTACAGTGTAACATTGATAAAGCTAGGTTCTAAAGACGTTTTCGGGTGCCATCAACATAACGTAACAAGAACCAAAGCAGAACTAAACAGAACGTTTCTGCAACATTATAATAATGTGATATTCTTGATGGGGGTCAAATAGTTTAGTTGCTCATCTAATCAACGTTAACTCTAGTAGTCTTCCATTTAGTACATATGCACATTTTCAAAAGTCTCAGACCCCCCAACCCCCTTGGGCAAAAATACGTATTGGATATGTACTAAAACGTATGCACATTTTCAAACATATGCACCTCAGTCCCGTCCTTCCTCCCTTGATGCAAACGTACTTAATGGAAGGCCCCCTATCTAACCACGGTGAGTAGTGCTATGAACAGGCCTTATAGTCAATGCCAATGGAAAGGGTTCCCAGCTGAAGGTATGACGTTATAATGATGTTGCAGTAACATTCTATTTGGTTCTAGTTTGGTTCTTGTTACGTTCTTTTGATGACTCCCAATTACGTCTCTGCGACCTACTGCTGCGATGTTGCACTGTGACTTTATTATAATGTTCTGGTTATGTTCTTTGACCTAAACAAAATGTTCTTATGAAGCTCTGTTTTGGTTTCATCCTAACCTCACAAAAAATTAACATTATAAGAACGTTCTAGTTTGGTGAGGTTTCAACCTCACCATCAATAACGTTATTGTTACGAGCAGCCTTAGTCAGTAACAAACTGACTAAAATAGTATGGTTGCAGAATGTTTCTGTTACGTCACAAGCTGGCTGGGTTAAACACTAGTTGGTCAGAATGCTTCAGGCCTATTTTCTAGAGTTCATTTGCCCCATGGAAACCCAGCTTCGGGCTAATACATAGGGACACCATTGCCAGGCGACCAGTGTTAAGAGGAGTTTCTATAAAGGGAATAATCTGCATTTAGTCATCAACAATGAAGGCGAAATGCGCTAGCACAGTAATATCTGGTGACTAGATGTACTAGTAGTCAATGACAAATTATGTGGAAATATTGGACATGTCTAATATTTGTGAGTCGACCAACGCTTATTATTATACCAAGACTTATTGTGATTTTCTAGTTGCTTTTGATTAAGGCAGCTGTATGTTGAGGAATGTTTGAATACATATTTAGGAGAAAATTGATCTATTAATGCAAAGTTTGCAATTGTCGTTATGTTCATATTAAATATACTTGTGAAAGAAACCTGATATATTGCAGAACATTATAAAACTATTCATAAGTTTCACTTGGGATTCGATCCCACCTGCAGGACCTTCAAAAGAAGTCTAACATCACAACCAATAAGTTATATGCTCATGCTGCTTGGCTTCAATGGTTTTTGAGTGTTCTATGCTTCACTAAATATGTACACTTCAAGCTTATGATACCTTCCGTCAACACAATATGATTATAATATATATCTTATTCTACCTTCCTCCAACCAAGTTATATAGAATTATAGAGATATATGTAAAGATTTCTGTAGTTATACATATGTGATTACATGTATGTAAATATGGAGACACATTGATATACAAATATATATGTATAATTATACTCTGTTGAGGAAAGGTAATATAAGCTTGAAAATCGCCTTGGAGAAGGAGGTCATGCTATATAACCTCCCTGCCTGCCTGATTTTGAGAACATGTAACAGGTCTCTGTGAAGGAGAACTGATCCACTGGTGGGGTCTGGGAGGAAGGTGGGGAATAGCCACTCCACCATTGTGCCACCTTGTAGATTACACCCAAACCCTTATTTGGGCATATGTGAGACTTAAGGCCGTATTACACTATATATGCATCGGGTCTGTGTTCGCGTTGGGTGATGTTGCCCAACGTGATTCCTTCGAGGTGGGTCTATATTAAAGATATATTACAGTATGCATTCACACAATGTGAAGTATATTTTATACTATGTGTTTTGGGGTCGCGTTGACCCAATGCGACCCAACACAAAAGCCTGAGAAACTAGTTTTCTATATTACACATCGCGTTAAGTCTCCTGATTCGTGTTTGCTATTCACGTCAGCGAAAACGTGATTTAAAACGCCCTAATGTGAATCAAAAAACATGTAGTGTAATATGGCCTATATACCTCCACATACAGGAGCAAAGGTCACATAGTGTATCCCCCTTCACTGCAGAGAAGTAACCTTCACCTCTAATACTTCCTATAGGATGCAAATTACATGAAACACAAAACCTCTATGTTAACTCATAACTATGTTACATAGTCATCCTCACATGTGTATAATTTTCCCATGTGATTGCTTTTCATTCAGAAAATATTGCCTTAGGAAAACCTGCCAGACAGCTTGCTACAACAGATGGCTTTGGACCGGAGAGAGCTGTAGATGGAGGCACAGAGCAGGTTCTGTTATCACAAGAGTGTGCTTCTGCTAACAATCCAGATGGAAATGATGTCTGGTGGTCTGTAGACCTCTCTGCAGGAGACAATACCAAGAGATATCTCATACAGAAAGTAATCATCTATTTCAGGACTGATTGCTGTCCAGGTTTGAGTCTTAGATTTTAATTAAAGTTATTTTTTTGTTCAAATGCTTCTCATGTACTTCTTCTTAATTTACTCTTACCGTGAAGTCAAGGTGCTCCTAATTTAAGGGGAGACATCAAAATTCCCCACAGCCAACCGCAGCCTACAGTCAGTGACATTGCAGCATGTAGCCACTACTCTGGGTTGCTAAGGGTCGCAGCCTGCTGCAACAGGGCTGAAGCCTGATAGGAAAGGGGTGGGGATACTATCTTAATGTCCTCAGATGACCTCATTAACTAGTTAATTAATTAGTTAATTAGCCCTAATGAGGTGATTAGGTGTGTAATGTATACTAACATGAAAGAAAAGTTAACCATTATATCTTTCTCTCCAATAATATATGGATAAACAGGGATGTCTGGCACCCTTAATGAGATATCAATGGGTTGTGGAAGGCTGCAGCCAACCAGTGGCACATAGGGGTTATAACTAACATTTGGCTTGAGCCTGTCACAGCATCTCAGGTTCACAGCCCCTGAATTTTGACGTCACCCCTAAGCCACATCCTAACGTTTGGTTCTCTTCAAGCCAACTATTCTCTTAAGTTGGAATAATAGAAATAAAACAACTTTATGGATTGACACTACTGGTTGACACTAATAATTTACTGCACCTTTATTCGTACATATTTGCTAGGTTTTCTTCCAGTTTCATAGATGTTGTATATTCATCATTGATAGCTTCTCCTCTTTTTGTTGAAAACGAAAAGCTCCTACATCCTCCAAACGGCAACCGTGAAGTGGGGGTAGTCCACTTTCCAACACAGCGCTCTGCCTAGTATGGCTCACCTGATTGGTCAATGGGGGCTCATCAATATTCATGAGTGGGGCTCTGAGTTATGTGGGGGGTCCGAAGGAGTGTTCGGCAGGCGGGGTGGTGTTTTCTTTAAATTGGGGTTTGTCGCGGGATAACCTGAGCAGTGTATTTTAAAAGCCAGGTTGTGATGCAATGAGGAGGCAAGGGCCATGCTGTCCTTGATTTATTTGGAAAAAAATAGATGCAGATGTCAAGCGACACACTGTTGTATTGGATTTGGCGTATTGGATCAGAAATCGATTCAGCGGCGGCAGGGGCCACTCGGCATGAACGTGACTGACAGGCCAGATTTTATCCGTGGTGGTTTGGGGCTCGGGGTGAACTCAGATTTATATTTTTTTGGTTTTGACGAGTAAGTATGTGGGGGTATTTTCACTGTATGTGCATCTTAAGGTGTAAGTCATACACGGTCCTTACGGCACCTTAAAAATGACATTTTGCTGTCCCCGTACTGTCCTACACGGTCCAGATAAGGGCTGGGGTCCCCCTAAACGGGCTGACCGACAGGTGGGTGAAAAATATTTGGGGTAAAAGGACCAATACATCGACCCAAAGTCTGTCTTACACAGTCCGGACTTTCGGGGAATGGGTGATGTCAGGTGGCTGTCACGGTTTCGGTAAAAACCTCATCAGGCCATATATGTTTGGACTTCACGGTGTCCACATAGGATCTTTTTGGGTAATAAGAGTGACTGGAAAAACTGGCTCGAGTAGGCCGAAGAATCCATGTCCAAATTACTAAAGGTCCAGTGGGTCGTACTAGGCAGTGCGTTGTTTCCATCCTCTTGGTGATTAAGTGTGCATCGACTTGGTTGGTCCATTGGTGTTTGGCTGACGGGTTAGGTCAAAAGTGATACGTATGGTGTCAAGGGGCCAATATAGTCGAGTAGCGGGTCTAGTAGCCGTTGTCGATGGAGTTAAGGCCCATCGGTATCTGGCTGCATAGGTGACGGATCCAGTCAAACTCGGCATTATGAATAAGGGCCATCGGCTTGTCGGGGGTAATCTTACAAAATTGTAAAACCCAAATCTCCAGATCATCCAGACGGTTGTGGTCTGTTGAGTTGAAATGTCTGGAGACTTCCGTTTTTGTCGAGTCATTCATGATGTAATGGAAGTGGGCCTGAAAGTGTTTCTTGACGCTGTTCTTGGTTTGTCCCACATATTGCTTGCCGCATTTCTTACAACCTATGGCATAGATCAGGTTGTTGCTATTGCAATCTACCTTCTGTCTAATGTAGAAACTTTTGTCCGTCGTGTGTGATCGGATGTTGCCCGATCGGTTGATTCTTGGGCAGTATCTACATGTTTTGGTGGTGCATTCCTTGCGGGGACTTGGGTTGATGACCACGTCTTCGTCAGTGGGATTCCGAAGTTTTGCTCTTACCAGAATTTCTTTGAGACATTTGGGTTTTCTATGCCCAATTTTGAAATTCTTGGTGTGCAGGTGGCAAGTGGAGGCCAACCTGTCAAGAAGGTCGGACGTTTTTGCTATCTGCTCACCCAGTTGTTTATTGGAGGGGCTATACGTGGTCGTCAGGAAGAAAGGGAGGTCTTTCTTATCTTTTGTGGATTCAGGAGGGTGTTGTAGAGTCATTCTATCTGCTTGTTCTGCTCGTTCGAAAGACTCTTTGAGTAGTTGAATGGGGTAGCCTTTCTGTATTAATAAGGCAGCCTTTTTGCGGAGGTCCGAACTGTCACTGCAGATCCGGCGTATCCGGAGGAACTGGCCATAGGGGAGGCCTTTCTTACAGTGGAACGGGTGGGCTGAGTGGAACGGTAGGTAGTTGTTCCGATCGGTGGGTTAGCAGAAGAGGTTGGTTGTCAATGAACGCTCCCCTAGTTTTACCGTCGTATCCAGGAAATTCATGTGCCTGTTGGACTGTTCGGCTGTGAATTTGATGGAACCGTGTACCTTGTTGAGGTATGAGATGAATTTTTCTAGCTCTACCTTGCCATGTTGCTAGATGCAGAAAATGTCATCAATATAGCACAGCCAGATTTTCGGCCGGAGGGGGTAGCTATATACGAACTTTTCTTCAAAGTCACCCATGAAATAGTTGGCGTAAGATGGGGCAACTTTTGTTCCCATCGCGGTGCCTCCTATTTGGAGGTAGTTTTTATTATTGAACTGGAAGGTGTTCATGGTGAGTACCTGGGTCAGGAGTTCTAAAAGAGACAGGTTGCTTGGTTGTATGCCTAGGGGTCTGTGGGCGCATAGTGCTTGATAGGCAGCCTCGCAACCCTCTTCGTTTGGGATGTTGGTATACAGTGAACTGACATCTAAAGTGAGCAGGATCTCCGTGCCATTGATATTGTGTATCGACTGTAGTTTGTTGAGGAAGTCAGTGGTGTCGCAAAGATACGACTTGCCCTGTTGTACAATCGGGTTAGGAAAAAATCTACAAAAGCTGAGATTCTTTCGGTGGGGCTCTCATTGGCTGAGACTATGGGGCGACCTGGGACTGGTGTTGTGCCTTTATGGATTTTGGGCAGTAGATAAAGCTGGGTTCATCGGTGTACAGAGAGTTTTTTACTTTCTGTGTTATCTCGCCCCGTATCCGCATCAGTTCTAATTGATGGGCTATTCACTGGTTATGCGAGGTGGTCAGGTCGTTGGGTGTCTCTCTATAAAATCTCTGATCGTTGAGTTGTCTTTCCCCTTCCTTGATATAGTCTAGTTTGTTTTGGATTACTGCAGTGCCCCCTTTATCTGCTTGTTTAATGACTATATTATCATTGGCGGAAAGTTTCTTAATGGCTTTTCTCTGATTTATGGGAAGGTTGAATTTATTCAGGGCGTAAATTCAGCCAAAAGGATACCTAGTTCATTCATATTGATTATGTTTTCTAGGTAAGTAGGTAAGTGGGGCCTGTTGGGGGATTCCATTTTGAGTTGGATTTGAGTTTAACATTTGAAGGGTCAGAGAAAGGGCCTGGACTGGTACCTTGGTCCGTGTTATGGGGCACGGTTGATTTGTTGAGCCAACAATTTATTCTAAGGGAACGATGAAATTTGTCTAGATCTCGTCTTACTTCTCCGAGTTGAGGTTCCCCTGGCGTGGGACAGAATTTGAGACCATTATTGAGAAGCATTATTTCTTCTTCATCTAGGATGTGATCAGACAGGTTAATCACATTATCCAATTTTGGTATTGTGTCCAATGCTGTTTTGGTAAGATTGAGGAAAGTCTGAACGCCCGTTTTGGTAGTGGGTGGGGTGGAGAGGGGCGTTAAGTCCTCGATCTCATATTCTGTCTCTTCCGGGGGTATCTCAGAGGTGAAAAAATCAGGGATGGAGCTTTGTGAGAGGACACTGAACGGGTTTTTATTCAGAAAGGGTGGTTGTCTGGGTTGTTTCTCGTTAGTGTCATTGGGACTGTTCAGTAAGACTGGTACTGTCCCTGTTGGTACTGGCAGTCCTCGGGGTACGCCCCCCACTGGTCGTTGTTGTTGTTCGTCCCTCGGCCTCTCGGTTGGCGGCTTCCGCGCCTTCTGGTCGGTCGCCGAGCAGGTCCGCATGCTCGGGGCCGGGGTCGAAAATCCTGGCTGTTTTCCTCGTTGCCCTAGTGCCAAGGTGCGACACTGGCCGTGTGGTCCACCCATCGTTGGTTGGCATAGGCCAGGTTGGGGGCCTTGTGGGTAACAGTGCAGGGCCGCAGTCCCGCTTGGCCTGGGCGAGTACCACGTAGGGTGGCTCGGCGGGTCTCAGGTCCGCGATAAGGGGTGACCGTCAGCGGCGGGTAGTTGTTACCCATAAGGGGCAGTGGCTGTTGCTGTGGTTGAGGCTGGTGACTGTAGGATGTGGTCCTAGCGAGTGGGTGGTTTTGAGTCGCCTAGGTTGGCTCGCCACGGGTTTTGGGCTTTTGCTGTGCCCTCCTGGGCTGGAAGACCCTTTGTTCCGGCTGGACATCCGGAAGGGGCTGGGGTGCGGGTAAAGGTTGACGGGCGGTGGTGGCGGCTCGCTGGCATTTGGCAGGTGGTGCACTGGCAGGGGTCTTGTGCTCCTGTCCTGGTTGGACCCGTCGCTCAGGACGCATGTTTAACATTTCTGTTAAGGTTGGTTGATTGAGTAGCATGTACTCGCGTTTGTGGGACAGGTCCTTCATCAGTACGGCACGTTCCTTCTCAGTGTACTTAGTCACATCGTGTCGGCTTTGAGCCCGCTGATTGTGGCTGAAATTGCCCTCCAGCTTGGCCAGCAGTTTGTTTCCCTTGGTTTGTGCGGTCAGGGCCTCGTCGAGAGAGTGGGCAAGTACAGCCTGGAGGACTTCGCTCGCCGCCCTTGTGCGGATGTCGAAAATCTCCTCCTCCAGTTTCTCCTCTTTTTATAGTATAAGATATGTGTAGGTCTCACTTGATGTTCTTAGGTTATGTAAATTTTATTCACTTTAATTTTTCAAACAAAGAAACAGTTTTGAGATGTTATTTGTTTGTTCTTAATTCTAATTGGGGGAAACATGTCTCAAACTGTGAATATAATACATATAATAGTACTGACCGAGTTTTGATATCAAGAGAGTGCTACGCTAGGGCCCTTGAGTCTGTAAAACCAGGGGAGGTCTGTACTGGATTTATTTAACCCCTACAAATCTGTCATTCAAAAAAGACATTTAAAGCAGTTTTATCTCTTCAATACAGTTTTTGAATCATGAAAATTGATTGAATGTTGAAGAAGATCTTGATTTATAAGAGTTTCTACAAAATGTAAACAAATGGTGGACCTAATGACAACTTGACCTAACGACATGACCTGGCACACAACCTACTTATAGTGATGCTGCATTCTCTTTGGTTGAGGGCTCAAGGAGGGCGTGGCCTAAGAAAAATCCATGCGAAAAACATAGTATTATTCCCTTGGCGTTTCATTTAGTTCGTCCATAAAAAGGGCGTGGCCAAATGTTTTCTTGTTTTTCCAGGGGAATATCACTTTGGCATTCCCCTGGCTGAATATTGTAACCGTTAAATATGAATCGATAGGTGCTACCAAACTAGGGGTGAAATAATTGACATTAAAATTTTTTTTAAAAAGAGGCATAAATGAAAAATATAATATATCTATACATGCATTGGTAGGTTCTCAATATGCATGGGTATCAAGCTAGAAAAGACCATGCAACTCAAAACTACCAAATACACAAAAACCTCACCAGTGAAGAGGGCACTGCTCTTTGCTCCTTAGCATGTAATTCAGATATAGTAATAAAGCCTGCAGACAAAAGGGGAGCAACTGTTTACTAAACCACATAAAAATTACGTCATAAAAGGTGAAAGACAGCTAGCAAACCAAGATTTCTACCTACCAAAACAAACCAACTTGACTTTGGATCACAACCACAAGGTATCTATTCAATTGGAGAATATGAGACTTCGGTGAGAAATCACAGGGAAGAAAATATGTTGTCACTGATAACCCCAAGACACCTCAACTTTACCTTCTTCCAAAGATCCTTAAGAACTTCACACCGGTCGCTGGCCACACTATCATTTCTGCCAATGAAAGCCCAACAGAAAAAGTATCAGCCTATATTATACTTTTCCGGAATGGTAAATAAGCATGCAGTGAATGGGCGGACTATACTGATACGGATTCTGTATCAGTAGACTTAGTAGACTCTACTGATATGGAAAAGTAGTGCGACCTGACCTCTGACCTATGCTGACCTGACGTTGACCTACTCTGTGTCATATTTGATCATTTAGATATGAAATCCTTGGATCAAACTGAGAGAAACATGAACTCTAACCAGGTAGTAGAAGCCATCTTGTCAATCTGTTTATTCCTAACTCCAGCATAGGAGAGTTCCACTCCCAGGTATCACTACACAAAATATTATATCATGACATCTCCCTCCTTAAAGAGAAAACACTATAAACTCCTTTTACCAGTTACATCATTACACAGTACTTTTTAGGTAAGCATATTCTGTTTTTCTGTTACTCTAGGATAACACAAAGTTTTCTCTGATTTAAACCTCTATAAATTTACTTACTAAGTAGACACATCAATAGTTCAGAGACCCAAACTTTTAGCTGGTTTACTCACTCATCCAGACCTGGTAACAGTTGAGCCATTTTGCTTTGAAAAAGAAACAACCTTTGGGCTCTGAGCCACTTTCAGACTACATGGAACTTGGGGCTCTGTTACCACATCTAGGATGACATTAGTCTCAGTTGATGGATCAGGAATTTTCTGCAAATGACGACGATTCCCTCTTACAACAGAACCATTCGGTGACTCTACAATATATGACCTCGGAGTGTCTGTCATCACAACCACTCCAGGATCACCCCAAACCTTCTGTGCATCGGTTTTCACTCTCACACTTTGTCCCCTATCCAAGCTAGTAAGAGGCCTAACACCATGTTTCTGATTGAAAAACTGTGCATGAGATTGCTTAGCCACTCTGTCATTTTCAGAAATTACATCAGGACTTAGGCTCTAACACACTCGACAATACAGGAAGAGTAGCCTGTAGGTTTCTACCCATAAGAAGTTGAGCTGGGCTAAACCCAGTAGACGAGTGCGGAGTCAACCAATACGCAAGAAGTGCTAACATAGGATCGGGTTGTCGCAAGACACTTTTGGCTACCTGAACAGCTCTCTCAGACTGTCCATTAGCCTGTGGATAGTGTGGGCTAGACGTCTGATGCTCGAAACCCAAAGAGTTCGCAAACTGCCTAAACTCTCTCGATCTGAATTGCGGACCATTGTCTGATACCAACAGATCAGGTATACCAAAGCTTGCGAAAATACATTTCAGCTTCGCGGTAACAGCATGAGTACTAGGCAAATAGACAAGCTTGATGTACCTAGAGAATTAATCTACGACTACACGGTTGCCATCCAAGGAGAGAGGACCCTTCGTTTTTCACTAATCTACCACAACCATGTACTGTTGGTTGTTGAAGTCAAGTAGATCTACCCCTAACATTTGCCAAGGTCTTTTCGGTAACACAGTAGGAACCAATGGCTCTTTCTGTGCTGTAGCTTTGTACTTCTGACAATGGGAACACTGTTGCACAATCTGTACTATGGCCTCACCTATTGCTGGCCACCATACAGACTGGCGCTCTCTTTCACGACATTTGGTTAGGCCCTGGTGTCCATCATGAAGCCGTGAAGGATATCGGCTCTCATGTTATGTGGGACGACCACGCGGTCATCATAGGTTAGTAACCCATCATTGACACTCAGGTGACCTCTCGCATGGTAATACGGTTGGGCTATCAGAGCCGCAGAACTTGTATGAGCAGGCCAACCCGAGTTTGTGTACTTGAACACTACGCTAAGCTCTTCGTTTGCTTGGGTTGCCTCTTGGATAACAGATAGTGTCTGGCTGGTTAATGGCCAACCTTGCTCGACAGCAGCAACACGGGCAGCTACATCACCTTCGAGCTCAGAAACCTCACCAGGTAGTGGTGATCGCAAGAGTGTATCCAGCCACAACAAGTTGTTTACCTGGAACATAGACGGCTTCAGGGTTGTATCACATAAGACGAATTAGCAGTCGCTGACATCAAATTGGAACTTTGTCCAGATCGCGTTTGTTGATCAAGGGAACAAGTGGTTTGTGGTCAGTGAGCAACATGAATTTTGAACCTCAAAGATATTTGTCAAATTTTTCGCAACACGACACACCTGCCAAACACTTCATCTCAATTTGGACATATCCCTGTTTGGCCGGGGATAAGGTACGGGATGCATACACAACTGGTCGCAGGTCTTTACCATGGTATTGCAATAATACACCTCCTAGCCCATAACCACTAGCATCAGCAGCAACTACAGTAGGTTTGTCTGGATCAAAAAAGGCTAGCACAGGTGCTTTAGAAATCATATCTTTGACCTTTACAAAAGCTTTTTCCTGTTCTGGTCCCCAACACCAAACTACACTACCCTTCTACAAATCATTCATTGGCCTGAACACAGTTGACAAGTGTTCTAAGTGGGAACCCAGATAGTTGATCATGCCTAATGCTCTTTTCAACTCAGTGACATTTGTTCATGATGCCAGGTTTTGTATTGCAATCACTTTGTCCTTTGCCACACTAACACCTTCCTTGCTGATAGTTTGTCCCAGGAACTGGAGTTCAGTCTGTTGGTAATTACACTTTGCATTTTTCAGTTTCAGTCCTTTTGACTTGAGCACGTCCAAAACCTTGGATAAAGGTATGTCATGCTCTTCCATGGATGAACCAAAAACAAGGATATCATCTATGTACACAACAACACCTTTGAGTACTTTTAGGAGTTCATTCATTTTATACTGGAAGATTTCAGGTGCTGATGTGATACCAAAAGGAAGGCAATTGAAGCAGTATCTACCAAAAGGTGTGATGGAAGTTGTCAACTTCACACACTTACTGTCCAAAGGAATTTGTCAAAATCCACTAGCAGCATCAAGACTACTGAATACAACACCATCAGATAGTTTAGAGAGAATGCCTTCTTTTGTCTAGATGATGTACTTTGGTCGAACAATTGAATCATTTAAGCGCTTTAGATCTACGCAAATTCCAACATCGCCTGACTTCTTTATGACCGGAACCATGGGAGCACACCATTCAGTTGCCTTGGATACACTACTGATAACACTGTCGCACTGCATACGCTCTAACTCAGCTTTTACCTTCGGTAGAACTGGTATCGGAACTCGATGCGCTGTCGCTACGCTATACGGCTGTGCGTTTTCTCTGAGAATGATCTTAACCAGATCACCCTTCAGTGTACCTACACCTGGCTCAGGAACCACTTTAGAACTACCCAGGGCTTTTGATTCCACTGCGAGTATTCGCGAGATCAAACCTAAACAAACACATGAACCTCTGCCTGACAGCAAGTGGTTGTTCCCTGAACAAGATAGTGATACATTTTATTTTTGTATTTTGTATTTTGTATTTGGTACAAGCCACAAATTGTCCTAAATTACTGAGTTCACCTCCGAGACTATTCAGCATTACACTACTTTTCTTTAATTTTGGCTTATTTGGCATCTTACAGTACACTTCTTCAGAAATGATGGTGACATCTGCACCGCTATCTATTTTGAAGTTGATTACATCCCCATTGACATCCAGATCAATGTACCATTCTGTCTCATCAGGAACATCACAATCAATAGACTCTGCATGAAAATCACCACTGGTATCTTCTTCTACTGACTCTTCACAAAAAATGGAACCCAGGAATTAACTCTCATCTGACTCAGCAAACTCCTCTGAAACATCACTTAGATTTCTGCGACCATAACTACCTTGTTGAGAACCTCTATACCTGCCTCTATGTCCACCTTTGTAACCTCTACCTGAACTAGAACTACTCCCTTTCTGACTTGTACTTGATTGATCCCTCTGCTGGGATTTGCAACAACGACCATAGTGACCTTTACTTTTACAAATGTGACATGTTTGGTCTTTTGCAGGACACTCTACATGGCATGATCTAGCAATAAATTACAATCGATACAACGTTTACCTGGAGGCGATCTACCACCTCAGTGAGAACCTCCATGCTCAGAACCATCGCGCTTACCTCCACGGGACACATAACATACACTTTTCTCTGTAGACTGTTCATGTTGCTTCTTGACCATCTCAGAGTTCCTAACGCGCTGAACACAGTTCTTGAGTGTCAAGTCAGCTTTTAACTGTAATTCGAGGGAAAGTTCCTTGTCCAAGATGCCTATGACGAGTCTGTCTCTTATTTCCTTGTGTTCATTGCCGAAGTTTACTGGTCTCGGACATCTCCATGAGGAAGCTGTAGTAGCTCTCGATACTCTCACCTGGCTGTTAAACGCACAGGTGAAATTTAGCATGCTCATGGATGCGGTGAGTTTGGGAATGAAGTATCCCTGGAACCGTTGGAACACGATGTCAAAGTTGTCTGTGTCGGAAGCAGCTGGAGGAGCATTGTCACCCACCACCTGTGGGGCAACCATGTTCAGCTGGAAGCTGCTGCAGATCTTCTCCTCTTCGCGTCCCATCACGTAGATCAAAGAGCTAACCTGGACAGCCGGGGGCTCACAGTCCAGTTTATTAGTAGTCCTAAACCTGAGAAATCTCTGTTTCCACCCCATATACTGGGCCTGTCGAAGGAGAAACTCTCTGGAGGGTTGAACTTAGGCATTTTCAGGCCTAGGAGCAGTCAAGGTAATCACAATGTTGCAGGAACCAGTCTTGGTAGCAGCAGAAGAGGCACAAAGGTCACAGATCCTAAGTAGGTCAGACAGCTCTTCACCCCAGCACATATTTGATCACATGCGTGAGATGTGGTGCATTCAGAATAAGATCACAAAACAAACCCACCTCATGTCGGTGAAGTTGGCGAGTAAAATATACAGTGTTCTGGAATATCTCCAGATCTAGCTGATGACACGTAAATTTCTTGTTCATATCTAGTACGAAAAGGTCCTCTCTCCTCAGACGACAACCATGTAGTGGGGAGCTCCCCACTGTTCAACACTGCACTCTGCCTAGTGGCGCACCTGATTGGTCAGTTGTGGTCATGTGTCATCAATATTCATGTCAGTTCTCACCCACTTGTGGGGTTGGTAAGGGGGATTGGGATCTGTGATGGTGGGGTTGGAGAGGGGGAATGTAGGTGGCAAGGGCCACACCGAGCATTCCGTGTGTGTAGTAGCGGCGGCAGGGGCAACTCTGCTACTAAAATGTCATGAATAGGAATCTTAGATTAATTCCCAATAGTTTCCAACCCATACCCTATCATGGTGAGACTGACATATACCAGCAAAGGTCGGATAAATGTCTGTCCTACACGGTCCGGACACCTACTAAAGAAAATTTCATGTTTACATACTTCTCCAAGTAGGCCTATTGGTCACCTTCTCAATGTAGTTTTCCAGTATTTTGAAGCATGTTGAAGAGGTGGCTTTGGCACCAGCCTGCATTGTGGGCAGGGGAAGCTAGCGAATAAAATACCAAACGTTGTTCACCAAATATCTCAAGATTTAGCCGAAGACACCTAAATTTCACATGTCCTCACAGGTAATGGGTATCTTATCCACGTGCAGCAAGCAGGGTTTCCTCGTACATTCAATATTTTCTCCAGAAAATGGAAAAATCAGGACTATGGGGACCCGACGGGGACTTTGACACCCAACCACCCTCATTCTAAATGGAACTAGTCCTTTCATGACCCAGATAACGGGAGCCGATAACCAGAAAGTGCATACTCCAGCTCCGATAATGCTACATCCGGAAGCATTTTTGTAACGTCGGGTACAGAAAATCACTATTATTTTCAAAATAGTAAATATTCATGACACTTTTCATGTGAATGCATGATAGCTAGTTTTTGTGCCTAGCTGACTTGGACATAAAACGAAACCAGGACAGATAGCTGTTTCACTCGCTGCCAATCTTCACATGTAATTCAACGAGTATAAAGTTCCAGATGAATTGGGTAGATTGAAAAGAGGTTTGCATCAAAAAGCATCAAATTCTTGTAACTATGCATCATTCAATCTTCACAATTCCCTCAAAGTATAATAAATACAAAACTGCACTTGTCCTGCAGACTCGTCCTGATATGACTTCCCGCCAACGGGAATCTGGCATACTATATCATACAATTTTGTTTACTTATGGACCACTTTTTGGCCCTGATTAGATGGAATATCCATAGCCGACTATGGTGCGGGGATGGAGAGCAGGCAATAGAAAAAAGTTGAGAAAAAGCATTGGACTCTGGGAAGGTGAGCACCCTTTCAGCCATAGAGGAAGCTATGTTGAAAGTAGCCCAAGTCAGTCCACTTCATTGGTTCAAACACTGAAATTGGAGTAAAGAGCATGCTGTTCACCACAAAAACAGGTGTGCATGGTATGAAAAACAGTTCTTGATATACACAAAGGTGTAATTTATGTGTGCACATTGTAGGACTTGAGTTGGGTTTGCTCAAGTTTTGAATGGGCAGTTGTAGCAAGCCCCGAACAGGGGAGGGGCTTGCGGTGCAGGTTAGACAATCCTACATCAGGGATGAGTGACTTCCGAGAAAATTATAAACTGTAGCGCACTCAAAATTTTGCCTTGATTTCTGGAACATAGGCCTGTAAAACAATTTAGGTGGCATTTTTGAGTAAAAGTTGGGAACAAGGCTATTTTAGACAATTTGGACCTGCTGAATCTCAATATGCTTGTTCCTAAGCTGGATTTTACATTTTTCACCCTGTTTCCATGGTTACCATGGAATTTTGTCAAATTAGAAAGGTAAATCACTTAATAGTTAATAACTTGAAAAGTTTTCATCATGTCAGTACCAGATCTTTATCAAACATGCACATGGTTGGTGGACTTATTTTAATTTTGAAATTTTGACCTTGAATATGGGAATTTGACTAAAATGAGTCAAAGTACCCAAATAAAGCCTTAGTTACAGATATTATTCTAAGATGTCAAAAACTTATGTAGGCCTATAACTTACATTTCAAAATGGATGCAAGAATTCTTATGACATTTTTACCATGGTAACCAGTACAAAAACATGAAATAGAGAGGTGCTCAGTAGGACAGTGGAATTCATAAATCATGGGGGTAAATTACTTAATTGTTGATAACTTGAATAGTTTCAATCATATCAGTACCAAATTTTTATCAAACATGCACATGGTGGTGGACATATTTTGATATTGAAATTTTGACCTTGACCCAAGGTCAAGGTCAAGGTCACTGTTTGGAAGGTCAAATATGGAAATTTGACTAAAATGAGTACCCCAATAAAGCCTTAGTTACAGATATGTATATTCTTAATTCATATATTATACAAAGATGTCAAAGACTTGGTTAGGCCTTTTGCTTACATTTCATAATAATAGCAAGAATTTTATTGACACTGTTACCATGGTAACCAGGATTCAACCTGAAATAGAACAAGATAACTGCTCTGACCAATGAATCTGTGCATTAGTTGGATAGCCCATATATAGTTGCAAGTATTTCCTGTGTTTAAGTCCAAAAGAAATACTGTTCTTTTAAGTTGGACCAACATATTTTATTTGTATCAGTTGCATTTGCTCATTTTTGAATTTTAAGCCTGTTGCTATGGTAACAGCCACTTTTGTCATATTTTTCAATATAAATGATAGATTGTACTTTTACTTTGGAAGTACTCGTGACAGACCTTTGAAGTTGTGTAATATCGAAGATCCCTTTTAGACCAAACCCCTGAGCTAGTTCGAAAGACTTTCAGCAAAGGATCAAGGTCATTCAATAGAGGTCAACTTTATGGAAAAGTAAGGAAGGTACTGACAAATAGTCAGATTCTGACAATTTCTGACCTAAAATTCCAAAAATGTTAATATGAAATTATCCTAGAAAGTAGATTAATGGCCCTCATGTTGCTCACTTGATCTTCCAACTGAACGTGGGTATTTCCCCAATATAATTTACACTTTGTTTCTATACTTGTTCACTCCCTCCTTAAAATCATTATGAATATAATATTGATTAATAACCTGGCTCTGACTTATAAGTGCCAAGCACTAAGGGCAGTATATCTTGATTCAGATTTTTGATATTTGCATATGAGGTTCTCACATTGTTGTTTAAATAAGCCACTTGGAATGGGGTCAAGTGACATCAGGAGAAACTGTAGTACTGATTCTTCAGGTTTTGGAAGGCTTGGTGTAGGACATGTAGCACTTTTCCAGACAAGAGTCTGATAATGTGTCCACATTATGCAGAAATGCAAGGCACAGTGTAATCTTGAGAGTAGGATGTAGTGTGCAGTATCAACAATCTGTTTATCTAAAATTTTAAAGTTGATACATAAAAGCTTCCACACACCTCATTGTATGTTCTGACAGTTGTTCTGTTCCTTATCCATCAAATAGATGGTGTTCTTCTTTGAAGACTTTTCATGATGAATGCTTTTTGTGATTGGATAACTATGCAGTGGTGTCACACATATTCAGTGCATTTTAGGTTAGCAATGATGTGACACAGTCCTGTGGAATCACATGAAATGTCCTTTTGATTATATCTCCTACATTTTGATGTCATCCATAGGTCAATGTACTGTACGTAGTTTAGGAAAATAGGAAACCAACAACAAGAGAGCATTTGTATCCCTTTATACAACATAACTGTCCTGTAATCACCTTTCTCAGTATGCAGTACCAGCCTGGCGTTTCGATCTTCATGGTTGGCCCCTTAAGGGTGATACATCTGTTGTTTGTTTGAATAACTTGACTTAAAGTTCATTTGGAAATCCCCCTGTAAGTACAAATTTTTCATTTCTGGGAGCATTTACCAAACGGGAGAAAATTAGAAAGATCAGTTTTGTTGTTGCAGAACACCAATAAATTTGACCAATTTTTTGGCAAATAAACATCCCACCCTTCAACCATATGTCTGATAGGTATGCAACTCTACATACACTCTTTAACAGCTGTCCCTTCCTATCCAACTCAAATCCCTTCTTTAAGGAAGATTCATGAAAGCCCGCCATCTGGGCTTCCAGTCATGGTGCGTGGAATAGACCCAACTGTTTGACCACACCGGGCACATATAGTACTTCTTCCAAGCCCCCTCGTGTTGGTTTTGGGTGTGTTTTGCTAAGTCCTTGTACTCCTTGCCGCACTGTATGCACCATCCAGTCTGATCTAGCATGTCGGTGGCCTCCGTTTTCGCTTCAGTGTAAGTCTGTTCTTCTTCCTATCTGCTCGTCTTGTCTTATCTCGTCTTATGCGTGATGAATTCTGATCCGCAGACCAAAGTGACCTGCTCCGGTGAGCGCTCCGCCTTATATACTCGCTGTGGGGGGAAGTGGGTGTGGCCTCCGCCAGAGTCCTCTAGCGGCCAGCTCACAAACTACTTAGCAGTGGCTCCCCCTACAACTTTTTTTCCGGGCCCGCAACTGTCCACAGTTCCACCTGCCGGTCTCCCATTCACTGTATTATGGTTAACCAGGTCAGCATTGTTCCAAGGGTTTCACCAGCTTGCCACTGGGTCATTCCTTTGTTGCAATCCAACCATCTATTCCACGCTGTGGCCTCCACAGACCTGACCGAAAACCAGCTACGTAGAACTGTTTGTGCATCCGGGAGCGTTGTGATCCCGAGACGTCGATCAACTCTACCAGCCGTTTCTCCCTTTTATGTCTGCGAAATAACCATTTTCAGCTAGGTGCCATCTCTACAGCCTCACAATCTCATGCCTGCCGTAGTGGTTAACATGCCTCCCTGCCTCAATCAAGGTTGATCAGTCCTCTAGTCAAAGCCTTTTTACCCAGCGCCTATTCGGTCATTCCCACGGCTATACCTCACTCTTGAGGTAAGGATAGGGGTCAGACTTATCATGAAAAGGGGGTTTCCTGTGTCGTTACATGTATCAACATGCCTTGCCCCAAGAATCTTAATGTGTAGACTTGTGTTTGCGTTGGTAGGCCACCATCCAAGCTGGCACAGCGTGTCCTTGGAAGGGTTCCAGGCGATCTACATGTATCACCCCCCCCCCCTCCAGTTTCCCTTGTTCTTTTCAAACTACCACCTGGCCTAGGTCAAGTACCTTGGTGATCAGATTGGGACCAATCCATGGAAACCTCAGTTTTGTACATTTTTCCCGATCCACCACCATATCTTGCATCCAGACCAGCTCCCCCGGTGTGGTATTTTCTCTGAGCAACCTCCCCATCGTACTCGTGTTTCTGATGAATAGTGGCTTGTTTTAGCCTCCTCCGGGTCTCCAAGTAAGCCGCAATCAGTCCTTCCTCCAGATTTTCCACATAGTTGCTGACTCTTAGGGGCTCATCCTCCGGCTGCAGAGGTCTTCCATATATCGCTTGTTGCAACATTATCGTCTGTCGTCCCAGCATCATCATATTCAGGGTTACTTCCTTGCTGGCCTGTGGCGTTGCTCAATAGCTCCTCATTATCACATCCCAGTCTCGGCCCGTCGTCCAGCAGCTGGCTTTCAGGCAACACCCGAGAGTACCAAAACTTCTATGTATCTGTCACTTCAGGGATGGTACGATGTCGTACTTGTCTTGTGGATCCCAAATAGCTCACACACCTGCACCACCACCTCGGATTCAAAGTTCGTGCCTTGGTTAGAATGCAGTTCCTGAAATGCACCGTACCTTGCCACTACCTCCTCCACCAGCTTGTCCGCAACTGTCACAGCCTTCTTCTTGGTGAAGTAGCATCTGACTCTCAAACAGTACTTGTTTCCCCATATGCATGCCGTGACCAGGTGCCAGCCTGAGACATCCATAGCCAGTCGTTCCATAGGCTCTCCCACTATATATACTGATGCAGCGGTTCTCTCTTCCTGTGTCCTCTTTTCAGCAACACACAGTCACATTCCCGACACTCTTTCCACACTTCCTCTCGGAGCCTTGGCCAGTAAAACCCTTGTTCCAACAGGGCCGTCATTCTGGCAACTCCCAAGTGCCCTCCTGCCACTCCTCTGTGGTATTGTTTTACCAACTTGGTCCGTTCCTGCTTCGGAACAACTAACTGATACCTCCAGCCATGTCCTTCTAGCTCTTAAGTACTTACGTTGCAGCACTCCATCCATGAAGCTCAGTGCTGGGACAATCCAGGCTCATACCCCGGCATGCGTCACTGCTCCTACTCTATCAGTGCCTTCGTACTCCCCTCCGCATTGCCAGCATTTCCATGTTTCTGCCCTGGTCGATGTTGAAATGACACGTCATGTGAGTCAATTATCTCGATCAACTGGGCTGCCTGTCCCATAGGCTCCTTACTCCTCTGCGAGCAACTCAACACTCTATTGTCTGTTGGGATGATGCCATGCTGCCCACAGTTGTATCAGCGGAAATGTTTCAATGCCCATACCACCGCTAAAAGCTCCTTCCTCGTGGTGCAGTATCGTTCGTTCGACTCCAAATCTTTGCTTGTGTAGGCAATCGCAAGTTCCACACCTTTTTGCTCTTGTGATAGCACGGCTCCCATTCCCACATCACTAGCATCAGTGTCTAACCACCACTGTCCTTCCTCTTCTGGGAATCCATGCACTGGGGCCTTCTTCATGGACTCGAACACCTCCTGCCTCCTTTTGTTCCATTCAAAGCGCGTGTCCTTAGTTATAGAGGGGCTGCCAGTTCTGTGAACCCATCTATATGCCGCCTGTAGTATGAACACAGCCCCACTAAAGCTTGAACCTCATGCAGGTCTTTCAGGACCGGCCACTCAGTCACCTGTCGGCATTTTTCGGGGTCGGGCTCGATTCCTTTTAATGATACCATGTGTCCCAAAAATGGATTCCACTTCTGAAACAGTTTGCATTTTCATCCCTTTAGCTTCAGTCTCGCGGCCTTCAGCCGGTCTAGGACTCGCACTAACCTCTCTAATGTCACCTTGAACGTCAGTCCAAACACTAGTATATCATCCAAATAGCGAGACACTCCTCCCATACTATTCCTCTGAGGATTAATTCCATCAGCCTCTCAAAGGTAGCTGGGGCGTTAACCAGTCCGAACAGCATTACCTTGAACTCATATAACCCTCCTTGGGTCACGACGGCTGTCATGTCATGGTCTTCCGGGGCCATCTCTACTTGCCAGTAACCACTAGCTAGATCCAAACTACAGAAGAACAGACTTCCTCCCAAAGTGTTGAGGCTGTCCTCTTTTCCAGGAAACGGGTACGCGTCTACTTTAGTAGTTTGGTTCAGTTTTCAATAGTCAATGCAGAACCTCGTTCCTCATTCCTTCTTCTTCACTAGGATGGTTGGGCTACTCCACATGCTCCCACTCTCCCAGATGATTCCTATGTTCAGCATATCCTCTACCAGAGCCCTCTCTTCCTCTCTCTTTTGGCAGGATACTGTTGGACCCGTTGTTTTATCGGCACCTGGTCCCTCATGTTGATTTGGTGCTGAACCAGATCTGTCCCTCCTAATTTGTGGTTCGAGGTCACAAACATGTCCTCTCATGCATGAACTGCCATCTCCAATTCCCATGCTTCCTCCGCCGTCAAGTCCTTTCCGGCATCTCTCAGCATCTCAGACACTGCTCAGGGCTGTCCTCCTACATCCATTCCGGCAACTCGTGCATCCTGCAGGAAGGTAGCTTCACCGATGACACTCTCTGCTTCCATACTGCTTCAGTCCTTCTGTTGGCTATTCAAACCACATTTTTGTCTTCTAGCATCACTGTTCCCACAATTACTTCCAATCTCATCAGTAATTTATTGTCCATCACAACAGCCAGCTGCCCGTCACAACACGCTTCTTCGATGATCATCACTGCCAACCGGGTCACCTGCAGCAGGGGTACTCCACCATTCTTTTGATCCTACCCCCGTGTCCCATTCCTCATCCCCTTGTCCAACGATGGGCAGGAAGATAGCACTCTTGTGGGGTTTGGCTGTCAGTTGATATCTCACTGCGAAGTCATTTCCCGGCATCCCGTTATCCTGGCCAATATCGGCCACAATGAACGTCCATTGCGGGGTACGAGTCCTGAGTTGGACCAACAACATCCGTTACACTGCAATGAGCTACCATCCCACGAGCAGAGATCTTCCCATTTCCGCTCCCACTCTTTCCACGCTCGGGCCCACAGCAAAACAATCATGGATCCTGTGTTGACCAGGAAGCAGATAAGGTTCTCTCCTACCTTCCCGGCCACATAGAGTCCACAGTCACCCGTGCTCCTTACTTCTTTCGTCTTGCTTGGTGGAGGCCCCATGCTTATTGCGACAGTGGCTGTCCATTTCCCTGCCTTTGTTGGCATTCCCTCGCCTTTTTGGTGACATTGGTGGCACTCCAGGTCATCTCTGTTCCTCCAGAATGCCTTACATCGAACTGCCCTTTGTCTCTGTGCTTCCTGGTCTTCAGCCATTTTCTTCATTATCCCCTTGAACTTCATGCTTAAGGCCACGATTTTGGCATTTATGTCATCCTGGACCAATGTCACCAAAAAGGCATATCTTCAACTTAGGCCCATTCAAGGGCTAGGTTACTTAAAGAAGACACGTGTGAATACAAGGAGTACCAAGAAGGGACTGTTTATTTCGGGTGTTCATGCCACATTTTATATGCTATTACTCAATTCTGATTGGTCACTTACATCACGTGACTATTCTGATGTAATATCCAGTTACAATACATTTTCATGCTTTCGTGCTTTTGGGCACGACCCCATATACTTTCATACCTGATTTGTACTTTACACCTTTACTATTGTTTTGACATTGATTACACTTCTAGTTCGTACCTAAAAGACAGATTAATGGACAATTCATCACATTACCATTGTTTCCAGATTGCCAGAGAATATACACATTAATATATGTCAAAATGACCTACTTACATCACACAGCTCAAAACGTACGTTACTTATGTTTGACATTATCATAATGCATGTTGAAGGGCCATGGGGGAATGGTTGCTAAGCCATTTTGTTGTGTAAAAGGCTGTTGCTAGACAACGTAAAACCATAGAAAACCTTACATAATTAGCAAAAAAGTCTTAACATAGGATTCATCTTTAACGTATACAATTGCAAATGTTTCTAAGATTGTAGATACCCAGTTGCTAAGGAAATGTGACATTCTTGTGCTGTTGCTAGGCAACCAAATTGGCAATTATATAAACCAGTTTTAGATCAAATGGATAATTAGTGAATACAGTTGGGTAGATGCTCTCAAATTTTATCTAGAATCTAAAGAAATACTAGTTTCTTGCAAATAAGCAATATTCAAAGAAATTCAAAATATGGTCACTTGAAACCCTGATACAAATTACCGATTTTCTTAAAACATAATTTCTCAAAAACAAACATTCCAAAACTGTCTTCAGACCATATTAGTTCCTCAGAAATAACTAATGTATATGACAAACCATAACTATAGGCCTATATTTCTATTTTCCAGTATTTTTTTCAAAGATGGCTACCAAAAATAATGTTTTCCTTGTAAGATTTTTGGGCAACATGTATATTCATAATGTAGAAGTTTCAAGCTTTCAGAGACTACCTTCACAACAACCTTACCCCTCCAAAAACACCTAAGCCATTTTCTGACATAAGGCATACCACTATTCAGTAAAAACTCATTCTATAACATGAGAAGAACACATCTATATGACACTTTTGTTAGTATACATGTAATCTCAGTATACATAATGTGTTTAACAACTGTCCAACATGTGTTTGCCTGTGTATTAAATAAATAGTTCCCGAGTAACCCAAAGAAAAAGTTGGGGTTTGATCTAGTTTTATACATTTTAAGCCGAATGTTTAGTGGTAGGATTTAATTGTTAGTTATAATGAGATAATGAGATCTGAAATACAAATTGAATGACAATGCAATATGTGATCTTTCTTGATTTTATTAAAATTGATAAACCTACTTTACAGCTACTTCCCAACTAGCTCAATGTTAGATATCTGGAAATGAATGCTTTTGTAAATTCAAACAAAACACAAGATTTCATGCAGAAAAATGACTTGAAACTAGTGTCTGAAAAACGTTGGAAACACCATAAATAATGTTAATAAAATTACTAGTTGTACACAAGTATCTTTCAAACGTTTCATCTAAAATATACCAAAATTTGAAACATTTCAATCACGTGATTATTTTGGATGGTATCCTCTTAAACTTCAAGGTCCATTGATACTAAGAATAGTATAGTTAAGGGATTTGTGTTCAATTAGAATAATAGAGTGTCAAATTGCCATAGTATCAATAACCAAGATACCTCAATTTTTCAATGTTTTTCAGTACAACTATTTTTCACAAATGGTGAATATTAATTTTTTTGGCTTAGATATTCCCTCTCATGTAAATGCTAAATACTCCAAAGGTTTCATGTGAAATCCATTGGTAGCTTTTTACACAGAGCAAGGGGGGGTTCGCCAATAGCAGTCGGAAGTGGGCCAAACTGGTCACCGAACTGCCAGGTGTTCTAATTACAGGTACAAGCAGTGGTCACTTGAGCCATCCCTCAGTGCACAATTCACAGGTACCAGTGGCCCCTGGTCAAGGTGTGTCACCTGTAAACACCTGACTGGTTCCAGGGAGGTCTAGTTGCACCACTATTTGGCCAGCCGTGCCCTATTGATATTTCCCATTGAAACCAATGGTAAAGACCAATATTCTTTATTAGGCTGTACATAATTCCTATTACAAACGGTGAAACTTGTTCATATTGTTTCTATTAACTCCTCTATATGGAAGCTAACCTTTCTATAAATCTGCAGCAGATTGCAGTGGAAATTAAAATTTAAGTTGATCACTCCCAAGTACCTTTAAGCCTGTATCCCACATACTGATTTTGATGCTTCCGATTTTGTATTTGCTTTTCTCTGAGAATGTTTTATGAGACCTAACATTTTATATTATTTAAAAGAAAAAGGTAAGACCTTTCTATTGCTGATTGAAATGTCTATACTTGACGAAATTGCCAGCAAAACTGGTGTGCGAAATAAAGCCTTTAAGATTTAAGTTTTGGCACATTTAAAGCTGAATACACATTGTATCTTATTGTACAAATTTCATATAAATTAGAACAAATTGGCACCAGTTAATCATATCTTGTATTGTTATGTTCAAAAAGAAACTCTCATTTAATATGTTAGAGTCTATAATCTGATTGTTATTTACAGAGCAATTATCCCTACCATGGATAGCTGATTTTCAGTATTTAAGGCACCTGCAGGTTAATTTTGCCTCATTTTGTCGACAAAACACCTAGAAAAACCATAGAAAATCAACAAATAATTACTATTTATCCATTTATCATGAATGAATTTTCAAACAACTCAGGGAATATAAATGTATATGGGTACTAATTAAAAAAAATGATGGCTAGTTTTATTCAATGTTAAACTCCAAATAATGCAGAATTCATGACAATTTCTATGCTAAAACCTCGATTTTTGTCGACACATTACCCAGGATGCATTTTGTTCTAGGCTAACCTGCAGGTAGAATTCATGAAAGACTTAGACTAGGGGTTTCACTGTATCCTTTGATGTTGAATAACGAATTGAGTACAATCAAAAGAGACTCTTTTTTTTATGGAATTTCATGTTTTCTCCAGAACGATTCCTAGGCAGTGCTGTTTTGGTTGGAAATAGGAGTGATGTGAATGGGCATAGAGAATGTGCTCGTGTAACAACAAATCAAGTTTTCATCCAGGCTTTGAACTGTGCCTCAAGGACCTGTTTCACATCTGACAATTAGACAACCAAATAGCCAATATATAACTATATGTGAGGTAGTGGTGGAAGGCTGCCAATACCAGGGTGAGTGTAAAAGCTGTTATACTAAATTTTAGAGAGAAAAACAGCAAACAACTGTAAACAAACATTGTCCTTATGTTATCTGCCTTTAAGGCATTTTATGAATGATTAAATTTGTTTTAACTTAACAACTGAAATAAAGGTGCCTTGACGATTTATGGTCTTGAGGGGCTGCTATTTCTAATTAGAGGTAGTAAACATAATAAACAATCAATCTAATTGCTTAAAAGACTCAAAGACCATTCATGAAAACTGAATCATAAGATATCATTCCTTCTACTTAGCTCAAAGTTGCTCGTTGGGAACTGGGTTAAATTGTAGAAAAACACCTATAGAGTAGGTGTTCAATCTGGAATATTCTGGTTGAATCCAAAGAAATTCACATATGAAAACATTTAGATTCAATGTTCACGAGTCAAGTTTTGCATTTGCTACAAATCATCTGATTAAAAAGAAGATATTCAAATCCTGTAATAATACTTGTATCTGACCTAACTTTCCATTGTTTGCCAAATTTATACCAGCTAAAAACGGAAAATATTTCCGTATATTTCTGCTATTTCAGATCAAACTGTCAATACAGCCATGATATACAGATATTATGCTTATGTGAAAAATATTCAATTTACATTGAAATTTTGTATAACCTATATAAGCTTATTCTTTTCCAGGAAACATTGGAAATTTAATGTATTTCATATAATGTATTAACAAAACCTATTAAAATTAAAGTATGATGGTTTCACAGGTTAAACAACAGAAATCCTACTCCTTTGCAGATTCTTAGATAAGGAAGTAGATACTACACTGTATTAATTCATATTTTTGTTACAAATTGAAACATACCAACCTTTGTTCTGGCTTTGTAGTAAAGTGCTAATGTGTAGGTCTTGGTCTAAGCATTATACAGTATGGTATAAAAAAGTGATTTTTTTTCATTTTATCATTCAGCAAATTGGTAAGTTACTATAAACAATTGTGACAGCTGTAATTACTTAGAATTACAACCTGGCATTTTCTGTCTGATGCTGATCTAGAATATACTGCATGGACCAATTGGGGAGCCTGCAGCAGGACATGTGGTGGCGGTCAACGAACAAGGACTCGTAGCTGTGAGGGCTGTCCTTGTGATGAACATGATCAGGAAAATACAATCTGCTCCCAGGAACCTTGTTCAAGTAAGTTAAAATCCTATCTCTATTAAGGTTGCATACTGTTATCCAATGTTTGTCTTGTTGTCCGTTTAAAAAATCAACATAGTCAAATTAAGTAGCTAAGAGGGTTTTTTTTGTATTAATGTCTAGATACAAAATTGTAATCTTATCATATGTTCTGTGTACCAACTGTCAATACAGCCATGATATACAGATATTATGGTTACGTGAAAAATATTCAATTTACATTGAAATCTTGTATAACCTATATAAGCTTATTCTTTTCCAGGAAACATTGGAGATTTGATGTATTTCATATAATGTATTAACAAAACTTTTTAAAATTAAAGTATGATGGTTTCACAGGTTAAACAACAGAAATCCTACTCCTTTGCAGATTCTTAGATAAGGAAGTAGATAGTACACTGGATTAATTCATATTTTTGTTACAAATTGAAACATACCAACCTTTGTTCTGGCTTTGTAGTAAAGTGCTAATGTGTAGGTCTTGGTCTAAGCATTATACAGTATGGTATAAAAAAGTGAATTTTTTTCATTTTATCATTCAGCAAATTGGTAAGTTACTATAAACAATTGTGACAGCTGTAATTACTTAGAATTACAACCTGGCATTTTCTGTCTGATGCTGATCTAGAATATACTGCATGGACCAATTGGGGAGCCTGCAGCAGGACATGTGGTGGCGGTCAACGAACAAGGACTCGTAGCTGTGAGGGCTATCCTTGTGATGAACATGATCAGGAAAATACAATCTGCTCCCAGGAACCTTGTTCAAGTAAGTTAAAATCCTATCTCTATTAAGGTTGCATACTGTTATCCAATGTTTGTCTTGTTGTCCGTTTAAAAAATCAACATAGTCAAATTAAGTAGCTAAGAGGTTTTTTTTTGTATTAATGTCTAGATACAAAATTGTAATCTTATCATATGTTCTGTGTACCAACTGCAATTATGTACTTGTTCTTCTGCAATTATGTACTTGTTTTCATATTATTTGTCAGTAATTATAAGAAGGAAAAGCAGGCCTACAATCATAATTCTGCAATATTTTGGTTATTCATGTAAAATATCCTTTGCATTCGTAAATATTCTGCGAAAGACTGGACACTTCAGGGATAGAATTGGAGAGGGACCTGTGCCTTAAAAGGTGATTAGTAATGAGTTGCCCATAGACTTTGGATAACCCATCATCAGTACAGTGGGTCTAGTCACTGCAGTGGACCCAATTGAATGTAAGGCCCTTCAAGGCTACCAAGTCTCCCAGAATTAACCCTTTAGACCCCGCATCTTTCCAACATGAATAGCTGTATTTCCCCATAATTTTCCCAATTTTTTCCAGAAAATGTCCTTAAATGATACTTAATTCCATATTTCAAAAGAAAACCAAAGTTTAGAAAGAAAACAAAAATCTGGTTTTCATTGATTAACAAAGGATTTCATTGGCTTATTGACTATTTTGATGTATATCAATTCCTCTGGTCCCAGGAAAAATTAATAAGAGTTCAGAAGCAACAAAATCGGGGACTAAAAATGGTTTTTGAAGGTAGTAAGGGTATGAGTTGCACATAGATGCTGAGGCCAATTTGAATCTGCTCAAAGAAAGGAGGCAAATGCATCTACTTAACTTAATGTATCTAAGATCAAAAGAAGTAGATCGTTTAGATGTAAGAAATATCAGAACCAGACAATTTGACAAAATAAAATTTAAGGTGTTAAGACCCTATATTGCATGTGCTTTGTGCCTAATTATTGTGACTCATTATTGTGGGATAAGTTGCCCAGAGAAGCACAATGTTCAGATACACTGCAGGAATTTAAAGGGAGGGTTAAAAAGATTTTTGTGGAAGGACTGTTTGGAAATACTTAGTGGAGAACCAGGCCTTATCTGAATCTCCCCTTTTCTCCTCTGTCTTTTAGAATTATATGTAAGAAAAGATTACTGTTATGGTTGTAATAGTAGGGTACACCCAAACAACAATGTATCTGTATTTAAATAGTTCAATATATGTAATCGCTATGACCAAAGAAAAAAAGCTGTTTTCAAAAATAGGCTATGTCTCTACTGTGCTTCCCAGGCTGTTGAAGATGAACACCACTTTTTACTACACTGCCCTCTCTATGCCCAGGAATGCAAAGTCCTTCTTACAAAAGTAGAAGATACCATTCCACAATATGATCTATACTCAGACGATGAAAAGTTCTCAACCGTAGTGATATGCAAATCTATTGATGTAACTAATGCACTGGGTAAATATATCTACTGCTGCCTTAAGGAAAGAGAACATAGTCCTATGCAACAAAATGTCAACTAGACGGTAACAAAAATATCTGCTGGTCTGCAAATCAGACGTTACAGCAAAACTTTTGGTGTTGTTTCTAACCTAAACTGTTTTAATAGTATTACATTAACATGAGTATGTCTTTGTATACTCTATCTAGTCTGCAAACGTACTAGATACTGGTTCTCTAGCCTACTATATAAACTTAGAAACAATAGTTCTATTCTACAATGTAACTTTACTAGTCTTTAGTCGGGATAAAGATCATGGCTAATAACTGAGATGAAATCAAAGCTCCCTCTATGTCAAGGTGCTATGATATGTTATTTTGTGTTATGTAATACAATATGTTATGTTTGATAATGATCATGACTAATGGATCTTATTGAGATGAAATCAAAGCTCTCTCCATGTCGAGGTGCTATGATATGTTATGTTTTAACTGAAAAGATCTGTATAACTTATCATTATTACCTAAAAAGATTCACATTGTTTCCTGTACATTGTTTGACTGACACATGAGATCAAAAAGTATGACTCTAAGATTGTCAATAAAATTACTATTACTACTACTACTCCGCAAAGAACTTGTACCACTGGTATAGTATAATTTTGTTAGAAAGAACATGTAACACCATTGTAACAAGTATTATGTATTTTAGTAGTTTCATTCCTGTTACATTTAAGCTGTTAACTTAATTTTTGTGTACTCAACTTCATAGTCTGTAAAGTGCCAATTGGCACTACATTCAGTCAGTAGACCAGTGCTTATTCTGCACTGAGAATATACAATTCTGTATAAATTACTTGAATAAATAACAAACACAACAATATCATCTCCTCAAGCCCTAACCTGACATTGTCTGACTCAACAGGTGATGGAGGATGGGGCTCATGGACACTTTTTGGAGGCTGCAGCACTACCTGTGGTATTGGTCACAGAGTCAGAACCCGTTTATGTGATAACCCACCACCACAAATTGGTAGTGATCCATGTGACGGAACAAATGAGGAGGTTAAAATATGTTATCGTCAACCTTGTCAAGGTAAGCATAAAGACTTTAGTACTGAAAAAAATCCCACATAAATATGTATGTATAGATATATGTATAATTATATATACACTGTTGAAAAAATCCCATCAAATTTAAGGTAAAGTACTGGCAACTATGTTGCCGAACTTTTACCGTAAATTTAACGGCTAACCGTAATTCTGTGTGACCGTATTTTTTACAGGTGAACACCGTTTAGGTTAAACAGTAACATACTGTAATATGTACAGTAGACTTTCATTCTTATGGATCGAAACCGTTTAAGTTAAACAGTAATATACTGTTATACATACGGTGGACTTTCTTTTTTAAAGATTAAAACCATTTAAATTCAACAATAATACACTGTAATACATACTATGGTACAACACCATACAGTTTACACTGGATGTAATGTTAACAGCATTGAAAGTTTTTTTCTTCCTGTAATCACACTACAGGATAATTTAGCCAATAACCAAGTACATCTTTCCTTCTTGGTTTAGCCTTGTATGGGTTGTTTGATTGTTGGAGGTAAAACCTACAGGAGTATAGCTGATAAAGTTCTTGTACTAAAAAGGTGTCTACATGTTAATCCTACAGAAAAGGTGTTTTAAAACATCTTGTAAATGTTTTAGGGGTGTTCTGGTTGGTTGGCCATACCAAAAATAGCAGGCCAATGAGGTGATTATCTTAATAACGCTACAATAACCTAAAATCCAACATTTTCAATCACAAAGTTCCAAATTTCTGAATGTTTGAAAAAAATATTCTACTAATCATGGCCAAAAATTCAGAGGGCATGCTGCAAAGCACTACTACTAGTAGTAGTACCACTACTGCATAGCAGTAATTTGATAGCATGACTAGCCAAGGATCAAACCTCTGACCTCTCGCATATGAAGTCCATACTCTACCACTGAGCTATGAAGGCCTGTAGGTAGACAGTGCCTGGCTTTGCTACTTGACTGAATAAGTATTGGTATGAGAGTACTGACTTAATGTCTGTGTAATGTTGAACACCTGTATAGATGTACTGATCCTACTCATTGATACTGACCATGAGAGTGTGCACTGCATGCAGTCCAAGTTAGCTCAGTTGGTTAGGCTTCTACCTTGAATGTGGAGAATGTGGGTTCTAATCCCAAAGTGTCCATTTTTCTTTTCTATACCAGTATACAATTCCCAAATACGGTATATTACTGTGAGGCTAATTTCAGTAATAAATACAGTTATATACTGTAAATTGCAATGATATTATGGTAGATAGCCATAAAATAAAATACGGTATTATACTGTTGAGGTTTACAGTATACAACTCTCAAACTTACAGGTTTTTTTAACAGTGTACATACACACAATTCAACTGGATCATCTATGAATAATTATTATATTGTAAGTCTATTTTGGGCATAAGAAGAGAAATGAATCACAATACAAAGACCAATGCACTCAAATCAATGACTGTGGCCAAGACCAAGCTGTATGTTACCACAAAGGATTGCTATTTTACTTGACAGCCTTATTATACCAAACTTTGACTATGCCATTATCACCTGGGGATCAGCTTACAACTTCTACTGAAAACAACTGCAGCAGATTCTGTTCAAAAACATTAAGTTGCGCTCATCCTTTTAAAAGAAACCCTTAAATTTATCAGGATTCATTGTTAATTTCATTCATCTTGATATTTGTCTAAGGCTGGGAATGTGTAGAATACAAATCTGAACAAGATGTGTTCCAACTGTATATTCCAAATAATTATAGTGGGTTGATGTAAAACAAAACCAGAGGCATTCAAGTTGGGTTTAAGCGATGCTTTTATTTGCTAAACGTTTTGTCCAAGGATGGACTTAATCAGGAGCGATCGTACAATACATTGGTCGAGGCACACACATTTTTTCTTTCACAATCATTGTTAAAGGTCAAGGTCAATGGTCAATGTTTACATGTAATAGGTCGAAAGTTGTGTATAAAGTTCAAAGTTTTAACAACAGTGCTTAAAGGTCAAGGTCACAATACAATTGGGTATAATTGGCTACTTTGCACTATTCATGATGACTAAACAACTTTTTTTTGATACCTTTTAATTTTGAATGTTATGAACGTCTGGCAAAATCTGCTGACATTTTGTATCTTTCCTGACTTTAAACAGGTAAATTTCAAATATAATCTTTAATTTAAAAGGACACATCATCACTACATCATATGTTATAGAATCTTCAATTATATGACATTGCAATTATGTTCGATAGGGGTTTAGATTCAAAATCTGATTATGTATCATTTACTTTGTCATAATGTATGCCAATAATTGATGATAAACTTCTCCAGTTCACTTTAAAACCTCAGAAAATCTTGATATGCCCATCGAAGGCTATTGCTGTGCACAGCACAATGATCTATAGACTGTCTTGAAAAACATACAAACTAAGATATTCAGAAATTGACTGAAGTTGTCATTTTAGAAATCTATCAAATCATATGCAGGGATACCAAATTTATTTGTTATCCATACTGGGTTGGCTAAGTTTAATAAGGAAACAATTGACCCTTGTCTATGAATTTACACACAAGTCACATTATGAAATTACAACAGAAACTGTCAGAGAATTCTGAATAGAACATCAACATGTGTGCCAAAGGAAAATAATGAATTCCATTGGATGAGTGATGTATCCTTGGCAACTCACTCAGTCAATTGTATACAAATTATTGTTGGTGTGTAGTGGTTTCACCTTAAATGGCGAATCAGGTGTGAGTTGGTGGGAAATATATCATAATAAATTATGAAAATAATTTCCACCTAGTAATTTTGTCAAAGTGACAGAAATAAATTTATCATTTTATAAAAAAAAAATACCAATGCAAGCCCATTTCAATTCTTAAGAAATATCGGTGAATTTTCCTGGGGGTAATTCAAAAAAGATTTTTGAGGAAAAATGGAGGTTGGTCAACGTGGGAGGACCATGTCCAGTCACTGAAAAATTCAATTAGAAATGTCAGGGTTCGTTGTGGTATCAGGAAATAAAATTTGTAATTGAAGGGATTGATATGGCGATGACACAGATTAGTCCATTAGGTTCAGATCCTTAGGGATCATAGATGAGAGTCGTTGCATCCATTGTTTTTCTTCTCTATTCGGTTCAAGTTGGGAAATAGACGGATCAGGTTGTAACCTTTAGTTAGGCCCAACCTAAGGGATATATCATGATTTATACAACAACGTTTGTGTTTGATAGTGTGTCTGAATGTTGCATATATAATGTGAAGATTACACTGTGCCAGCTGTAATTGCTAAAACTTGTAACCTGATAATCTTTACCTAAGCAATTGATGGAGGATGGAGTAAATGGACACCATGGAGTGAATGCAGCCCCAGCTGTGGTGAGGGTACCCAAAACAGAAGCCGTGTGTGTGATAATCCAACACCCAGAAATGGTGGTGCTCTGTGTGATGGTCCCAAAAGGGAAATCAGAATGTGCTCTCAGGAACTCTGCCCAATTGCAAGCGAGGAAACCCCAGGTATGTTTTCAGAACATCTCAGACATTTGATGTCCATAAAACTTCCAATTAAAAGTATCCTACTAGTGAAGATTCTTAAACATTTTCCAGAAATGTTGTCTGTAAAACACTCAATTTTGACTATTTCTATAGGCTGTACACATCTCAGATAAAGTGATACTCTCAACATGTTACCAGTATAGAAAAAGCAACTTTGGAAAGACTTCCCATGGTTTTGAACTGTGATAGAAACATGCATCATCAATTATTTCTAATTTTCATTGCTTATTGAACATTTTCTTCTCCTGAAATCATTTGGTAAGAACTTATTGACTGGGTGAGGGAAGGGTAGCGTTGGGGTATGAGTTAGGGTCTTGGATTCTGGGAAGTTGTGGGCAAGTATAATTTTTACTTTAGGAGTGAACTGCCTTGCAAGAAAGCATAGCAAACAGTTACCTTTGTGAAAGGCAATAACAATAAGGGAATGATTTTTAATTCATTTAGTGAATTTATAATATTTGTCCTCTTTTTTCCCTTTTTCCAGACAACACTCAACTGTTTGTGATATTAGGAATAGTTGGAGGAGTTATGATGATATTGTTCGTTGGTATGGGCATCCTAGTTGTTATTGATGTGTATTCAACAGCAAGGCCAGTGTATCCAAGGGCAGCAACGTATCAGCAGAGACCACCAACTAGAAGGGGGATCAGGTTCTATCCTAGACCCTACTACTGACCTGGACCATGCGGTGCTTAGAACATAAGTATCTCCTTCTGTAAATCATTACTTCACACCAAGGCATGGTTGTTTTGGTTTGAGTTAAGAGTCAGCAGAGTTTATCTCTGAATGACAGAAATGATAACAGTGCACTACCAATGTTATGACAGGAAAGGACTCCTTATCAAATGAAACTATTGCAGGAAAAGAATAGCATGGAAATTAAAACAAAATGCTAAATATTGCTCAACCATTTCAAGAGCAAGTAAACATTGCCTTCGCGTAATACAAACCTAAATGCTTTCATCATACTTGCAATTTTCTTCATAATGACATATGGACGGACCTTTTTAAACTTACATCTACATTTGGAATACATTGCCTAGTGACTTACAATTAGTTGAAAATGTAGAAGTTTTTAAGAGTAAAGTGAAACTTTTATTACATAACGTGTTCTTATAGATCAAGTCCTAAAGGATCAACCTGAAGACTTGTTCTGTAATGTAAAGTATGTAATGTTATATGTTGCACTGTGAATTGTGAACTTAGAATCTTTATGGTAATTTTTCTAATATATTTCATCTGTGTGTCAAAGATGTTTCCATGTATGTCATAAATAGTGTCATTCAATTCATCCATCATCCATACATCTTATTACATCAATATCACCCTTAATTTTTGTTTTTCCATTTATTATAAAATATTCTCTAAGGGCTGGAAGATCTCGATGTCAAATTGAGAAGCAATAAAGAATTAAAAGAAAAAAGAAATTAACTGTATAACTTTATTATATAGAATCATATGTTGCATACAACAAAGGGCTGAGTTTATTTACTGCTTGATCTAAATAAATAGTAGCTACCTGCCATTAAAACAAAACAGACATGAGAACGATCTCTATATTAACAGTTTATAGTGTTCTTATGGACATTTTAGAAGATTATTTGTGATACAAATATTTCATCCAAGTCTGTTCGGATGATTTTTCATTATGTTTGATAATTTTCAAAAACAGTTTCATGGAAAACCTTTTTTGAAAATAATATATATATATATAATTATATATAATACCGAGGTGATGGGCCTCGTCACGTTGACGACCGTTGTCATGTCGACGACCATTATCATTGCTATGTTGCATCGCTTTGACAACTATCACTGTCAGACAGGGAATGGTACAAGTAACGAGACGGTATCATAGCATTGCTGTTTTATTACCCCTCTATATGAAACGGTACAAAAACGAGATTTGCCCAATGAGCCGCCATATTTTTTCGCTGGTTTC
Source organism: Lepidonotus clava (assembly GCA_936440205.1). NCBI lineage: Eukaryota > Metazoa > Annelida > Polychaeta > Phyllodocida > Polynoidae > Lepidonotus > Lepidonotus clava. Next base: position 4,988,007 of record OW387134.1, read on the forward strand.
AGCCTTCCGCCCTCCTTTTTTCAATATACAAACTATACCTGCCGAAATCCAATACAGCGGGAGGAACTCACAGGAAAATGAGATATGATTATCAAGTTGTTTCTTTTTCTGTAATGTTTCCAGATGGATTTGCCAATTTAAATGCCTTTCTGAAAACAGATCTAAAAGTTAAAAAGAATTCGTGCTTAAATCAAGTGGCATTGTCAAGGTGATGGGCCTCGTCACGTTGATGACCGTTGTCACGTCGACGACCATTATCATTGCTATGTTGCGTCGCTTTGACAACTATCACTGTCAGACAGGGAATGGTACAAGTAACGAGACGGTATTATCTTTGTTATAAATTATCAAATATGATTAAATGTGGATGATTTAGCCTGATCCGCAGCCTCAATGTAGCTACTCTTCGTTGGCCCGTGCGTCCAGGCTACGGATGATTCACTTTCATGATGTTACGGCTCGACCCTCTCCAAGCAGAGCACTGCGGAAAACCCTTTGCTGTTCAGAGAGTGAAGTCTGATGGCGCCAAATTGAAAGGCCGGTTTGTTTCTGTAGTATTTTGTGTAGATGTAGGCCTATGCTTTGTTTAGGCCGAGACCTGAAGTGTCTTGTTTAGACATAAAATGATTGTTAGAACAGTGTGATTGACATATTTCAACAAGCAATAGTCTTCTCTACAATTAAGTTACACAAGGCTTTTAATATTGAAAAAGCTGGCCCATTTTTTCCATAAAAGAAACAAACTAGATTAAAGTGAATTGATTACCTAATAATTAATAATTCAAGCAGTATTCTGCACGGATATCTATCCAAATCCAAAAGAAAACATTGTGTTATACAATTACAGGTGAAAATAGGATCACATTAAATATCATTCCACATATAGATTTATAAAATGGCAAGGGGTTAGCAACATGACAATCTAAATGTCTGTGTTCTGAAAACAACATTATTATTGTAGTTTAAGTTCTTCAACCACAATCAAACTTTGTAAATGAAGTTGTACTAATGATAATATATAAAACAAGTTGATAATTTGTTCTAAATAAAAGCATTTTAAAGTAATTTTTATGTTGTCCCCTTCCTGTGCATCCACCTTGAGCTAGAAAATACCTCATCCAATGCTTATCTAATGAGAGCAGATTATTTCAAATCCAGGTCATGTGACTATGCATTGCTAGGTTCATTGCTAGGTTGCAGAGCATTGATTCCACTGCCAGATCTCCCAGTAGAGTGCATGATAAAATCAACTTCCTGTACATTTTTTCATAATATTTTTTTCGAAAAGGGAACGTTGCATGTTAGTACAAAATTGTTATTTTTCACTGATATCACTCGTAGCATAACAGTCACATCATGCACTATTAATTTGAGGAAGATCTAAAGAAAATCAAATTTTGCTTAAAATTAGGGGACATGAAAATATTGAAGTTTATTTCATGTTTAAGGGAGTTCCAAAAATGTGTGACGTCACACAGTGAGTTAATGGGGAATCCCATATAACCATCAAAGGGAATTCCCTACCCTCAACAAGAAATGGGGCAATGACCCCAGAAAAAAAATATTCAAAAAATAATTGTGCGGTTTAAAAAAACAGTTAAAAAGTAGTAATGTACTTCTACACCTCCCACCTCAAAACACTCACAGGCACACACACATGCGCACACACACATGCACACACACACACACATATATATATATATATATATATATATATATACATGCACATACACATATAGACATACACAAACAAACATGCAAGTTTTTACGATGTCCATGTCTACATTTTGCCGTATACATTTTTATAGTTGTTTGAAATATCTGTTGTAATCGAAAATGGAAAATGACTTTAGCATAACCAACTCCAACTGCCCTGACTCGCCATGGGGTGCTACAGGGTTATCTAGGTATCAACTTCCTAAGAAGCATTGTCAGTCCAGCAGACGATGCAACAGTGGCACCCTGCATGGCATCACTGCAACATGACATTGCACTGCACACCACCATGACAACATCATCATGACAAAGTCATAAAAAACCACTACCCTCACTTCCGATCGTTTCAAAATTCATCCAAATAAAATTTTGTTTATTCATATTCCTCATAAGCTTAGAAGCAGAGCCTCGTGTGGCTTGTGTCTGTAAATAAAGTGTATTTGGATATGTTTTAAGTTTAGCCACTCATTAACCAGACTCATGATGTGACTTCGGCACCATTTGACGTTGTGATTGTGCCTAAAAAATGCCCCTACCAACAAACATGCTGTAATTTTGCTACCAAAAAACTTAGATTTCTCTTTGAATAGGTGATATTAGTTATCATCAGGCATATATTCAGTGGTGTATTTAATACAGCCATATGGATCAGAATCATAAATATTTGATTTAAACCTACTTTGGGCACTGGTTGCCGTCATAATCAACCATGGCAATTGACTACTGCATAATCCCACTGACACATGGCTTATGACCCAGGTAGCCGCCCCGCGGCAGAGGTGATTAAAAATGCATAGAAAGGAAGCAAAGGTTAGGCTAAAATAATTGATCTTTAGGCCTATGCAGGCTTTTATTAAATTTGTACCATTTACTAACCAAAATGTATTCAATAACCGTGGATTATCAAGTTGTATTTTGAAAGGGAATTCCCTCTATTTTGATGTAGCAAGGAAAGAACCTAACATCAAGTGTCTGTTGTTACTTTGCAAAGTTTACACACTTTGTGCTTTGCACACTGTTGAACACTAGTGTAAAGTTTATGGTTAATTGTAACTATTGGGGAATTGTTTAAGATGTTCACTGTCGTCGATATTGATATTCCTAATGGTTGCTAGTCAAGTGGTAAGTTAGTTCACGAGATGGGCGCTCAATCATAACATGAACAACGCTTGGCAGTAGGTTAAGTTTATTTGTGGATACAATGATGCGTACATTTGCCAGCGTAGAGATGATAGTTCCTCTAAGTGTCACAACCTTAATCCTATGGAGAGTAAGCTTTCTCCTAGAAGTCTGCCTAGTCTCACGCTCAACAGTAGTGTGGTAATTCTCATATAAGTCACCAGATGTCCCTGTGGCTTGCGCAGCTATCTAAACCCCTCGAATCTCTCGATCCGTATTGTCCAAACATTAATGATTTTCTCTCTATCCTTACATCGTGCTCTCGCTTCTTATAGCAGTCTGGTATTAATTTTACCCTAGCATCGACGCCTGCTGGGAGGTGTACCCTGCTGAACACTGCCCATCAGGTATATTTACACCTACCAGTGGGGCATGCCATATGTATACTATGTAACCTCATAAGATATATAATTTGGAAGAATTCTGATTATCCCCTCATGTTCAACTGGTGACCTTCACATCATTTCAACTGTTTATATGCGCAAAGTGAATGAGTTAATTTCTACCTTTGTGCACTGTTGCAAATACATTCAATTTTCCTATTTATAATAGGCATACAGTGAAACCATAGACTGTATTGATATGTGATCTGTATCAGTACTCTGTACTGATCTGGACAAGTACTGTGCCTTAGTTTTTGGATCAGAGGCGTCTGTTGACATCTCCTGATCTTTGACCCAAAAGCAACCTACTTAAGACAACATTGGCAAAGTTCGACTGATTCTCATGATTTTAATACCTAAACTGACCAAAAGCAGGCCTAATTAAGACGCCAACGGCAAATGTTGATCAAATCCCATGATTTTAAGACCTAAAATAGCATAAAATGTGGGGGGACGAGGACTAGGTTCCCTTGTCAAGACCACAATGAACAAAGCTCACCTGTATCCCTTCCCTGGAAAAAAATGTTTCAGGGTGAGGTTGTGTCCTGAACTCCTATTGGTCAGATTTTCTTTACTGACCTGTGTCAATTCTAAACTGGCCTCTGATTGGGCAGCTGGTGTCAGTCACCTGTCTGGCTAAGTTTTTCACGTCCAAATTAAATTTATAATTCCAATTTTATTTTTATTATTATTACTAAAGAATGTGAAGATAAAATATAACTTTTACTAGGGGGTCTTATGGAATTGACTGGAGATTGTTATCCATTGTGGTTTCGCTGGATTAGGGCTCATCAGTTGAACTTGGGAAACACAAAATTATTTTATATTTTTTATTGGCCTGAGGTTTCAACCTGGCTCCATTGTAAGGACCTCTAGTGGTGTATGAACTAACCACTATTTTTGTTTTCTCAATGTGGGATAAGTGCTGATGTTTCATTATTTTGTAATGAGAATCGTATCTGGATGGGAGTATATAAAGTCAAGTATGTATACTTTCATATCTTGTGAGCAATTATGTCCATCCGTGTTGAAGTGGTAAGATACATCTGTATCTTTTTGCTTTTTGATCCTATAGATGTGTTCACGTAGGTGATCTTTTATTTTTCGTTTGGTTTGTCCTATGTATCTCTTATTGCACTTGGTACATTCTATGCAGTAGATTACATTTGAGCTATTGCATGTGATATCTTTTTGCAAGTGTAGTTTTTGTCTGGACCTTTTATTTCTCCTTTGTGTACAAGCAGTTTGCAGTACAAACAATCCCTTTCATACTAGAATAATAGCATAAAATCTTAAGAAAATGGCCAACACATCTGGCTGTATTATAAACAAACAGCATCACCACTGACACATTATATAGTCCCACACAAAATGTAGTTTACAAAGAATTGACAAGATTAGCAATAATCATCACGTAAAGAGTGGTGAATATATATATCATTTAACCTCCTTAATTCTGTGAAAGCGTAACAGATAAAAAAATATGCTCGTATGTAGAACCAAAATGGAGCGCTGCGAGTGAACATTGACCGGTGCCTGCTCTGCTAACAACTTAAACGCAAATGGGTAGTACAAACATATAAAGTGAATGTCTACCTGTTGAAACCATATATATACATGGTTTTTGCAGCTGGAAATATGGTATTTATGTGGAAAATTGCAACATCTATGCAGTGAATATTCCGCCAAAGAAAACACGGACGAAAGGGTCAAGGATGGAGGGCAATGTCGACAACACGCCTCAGGTAAATAAACAGCCGCCAACAACTGACCAGGACTCTGGATCAGACTATAACAATTGGAATGATTCACTTACCACCTACGATGTCGATGACACACCAGATGGTGAGTTATTGCTGCAAATTTTACAAAATCGAAAATCGGCATCGAAATCTTCAGATAACATTTTTGTAAAATCGAAAAAATGCTGAAGACAACCCAGTCATCGTCCGAAAAACTAACCACTGAAACTGAAGAAGCCTTTGAGAAACTGCAGACTGAGGTAAAATCAAGAAAGGAGCATGTAGTTGCCTTAACAAAGATACTGGATAAGATGGCAAAAGACCTAAAAGAAAGTAATGCGCAAGTTTGTGAATTAAATGAAGCATTAAAAGCAACAAATGAAGACCTAAAAATGGGTACAGAGGCTGATAAATTATAGTGTTATATAGACCAAATTGGTGAAAAGAACTCAATAAGTTGCAAGAGGATTGTGCGATGACCCAAGGAATATCTATTCATAGCATAGCTTTCACTACATGAGTAGATTTACTGTACCTATTTCTATTGAGTTATATATAGATAGAACTGTAATTGCAGTACGGGGTTAATTGGTCATGGTAGGTGTAAGGGTGATAAATGATCTTTATGTACAGCTAACTGCTTTGACCCAGAGAGTGATGGGTGTACCACTAGTATGTGTTTCCCTTCACAAACCTTTAACCTCTACCTGCAAGTCTATTTGATATATACTGCTGTGTGTTTTGTTGTGTCAAACGGTTCTTATTGTTTAAAACTTCATTGTATCCCCAGCTCTATAGCATATTTATATTCTGAGACTATCAGATTAATGGACTTTCTCTTGTTACAGTAGTTGTAATCCAATGTTGACTTGTATAGATTGAGTTCAGGATGATTACTGTGGGCATGATAAGCAGACTCCATATTGATTTAACAGTAAATTATGAATTGATTAAAAACTGGTTATGCTTCTATTTGTGTGTTTTATATGTCAATTTTATTTATGAATGATAAGCTAGATAATAGTGTGCATGGAAGGGGTATTCAACTAGGTCATTTGAATGTTAGAAGTCTATGTAATAAGTGGGATATTTTTCATCAAATTGTCTAGATGTACTTGGAATCTCAGAAATATGGCTAACCAAATAATTACCCAATAGACTTTTTGAACTATCGGATCCGTACGATATGCTAAGAAATGATAGAAACTGGCATGAGCATCCAAATGATAATGATGTTAAGGATGACGGTCGTCTAGAAATTTTTATTAAAAAAGAATTAAGTTATTCTGATTCTATTGGTTAAAAGTATGATAGAAGTACTAGGGATAAATAATGTCAATGGTTAACTGTATTTCATCCAAATACAAGAGACGTAATATTTGGAAACATTTATCGGCCACCACAGGGTGATATTGATTTGTTTTGCAATTCATTAGAAGAAACTATTATTGAACTAGTGACTGACCATAAAGAATTGATTTTAATGGGAAATTTTAACATTGATATATTAGACAAGAAGAATATTAATACTATGAAATTACAATAATTGATAAAGCCCAATGGACTAAGACAGTTGTTTAATACTCTGACTTGATTTGATTTTCCAGTACTAAGAAAAGTTACATTGATTTATTTATTACAAATTCATACAGGATACTGATGTCTAAAGTCTGTGATTTGAATATTAGTGATCATGAGTTAATAGTATTGACACTGAAAAAACTAACATTAAAGAAAAAGAAATGTAATTTTACTGGATGTAGTTACAGAAATTATAAGAGGGAGATATATCAAAATTTGATTTTACATGCAGATTGGTTGAAATTTGACAACAGTAACAATGTGGATTTTAAATGGAATGTTCTACTAGATATTATACGATCAAAGCTGGATGCAATGTGTCCACTAAAGGATTTTAAGCTTTAACGATTTATTTATTCAGTCAATCGATACTTCCAAGATTGAGTTGTTACTAAACTTTGCTACTTTTGCTTTTGTTAGATAATCAGTGAATATTTTCTGGGAGTGTCACTCCTCTATAATTTGTACAGTCTATGGATATATTTCTATTAAATGGGCCGTAGTAAGTTCGGCAACATAGTTGCCAGTAGTTTGCCATAAAATTGATGGGTTTTTTAAACAGTGTATGAATAGTAAAGAATGCTCCTTTTGTCAATATGATTAGCAAAATAATAATTTCCAAGGCAAAAACAATTACATTGGGACGTCATGATAATACAAGGGAGTGTGGCAGTCTATGAATCTAACCAGTCCAGGTTTTCTTTGCAAGGATGAATCACTCTTAACCCAGACCCAGTACATCCTCAAACCATTAGCGATGGTATCAAACCCCGACCCCCCGGTCTAATAAAACACCCATTAAAGGCTCGGACCTGACATCTGAGACAGGGTGTGGGGCTCAACACCGGTCAATTCATCAGGCACACATACCATTTTATAAACTCAGTGGCAGGGGGACTTGTGAGGGGAGGGGAGGGGAGACTGTCCCAGTGATGATGTCAGGCTAAACCTGGGCCAGGTTGGGATGGGAGAAGGTCGGGGGGGGGGGGACTGACCACAGCTGTGGTGGGGGTAATTTAAACCAGACGCCGCATGGCCACGCGGGGATGACGTCCCATTTCGGCATTCTTATAGAAAGATGGGCCATTAACACTTCTGTGGACTCTGGAGGCCCAGCCGATGGAGGCTGGTTATACACGCGATGGTCGCGCACACGGTAGTCGCGTATATAGAATTTTGTACACATGCGGATACAAAGTCCACACATGCACATTTGTCTATATAAGCGAACACAGGTAAAGTGGTTTCTTATGTATTTCCAAGACTTTATATGTGCAATAATTAGATCAGATATCAAAATAAGAGAAAGAAAAAGGGGGTTCGGGGGCTTAGCCCCCAATTAACAAATAATAATAATATGATAAAAGGAGGTACGTCCGCCCTTATAATCATTGCTATATATACGCGGGCACAACCCAGCGTGTACACACCTACCTGTGTACGCGCATACAGGGTAATCAGTGTGCGCAGACCTTATATGCGCGTAAATAAGTAATTCTGTGTGTGCGGCTATCTGCTGCCATGCCTGCGCGTATAATTCCAACCGGTTCGGGGGCTTAGCCCCCGATTTACTAATGATGTATGATGAAAAAAAAAGTTCATCCGCCTATATTACTTAACTTATATACGCGGCCACAACGTCTGCGTACATAACCAGATCTATTTGCGTGGACCTCAAGCCTGTGTATACAAGCAATTCTGTGGGCGCGGCCATCGGGTGCTATGTCCGCGTGTATAACTCCAGCCTGTCGGGCGGACCGTCCAATGGTTGGACGGTCAGAACGGGGTTTGCAGGGAGACTGAGACCTACAGCCTTGAGGAAAGGATGTACTTAGGCCAGTCAAATCAAAGATTCTCCTCTCCTCTTTTCACTTTGCAATAGTATTGGAAGAATGTATAGGTTTTTCATAAAGAACACGTAGGTAACAATTTTTGAAATTCAAAATTATTTTATTTTCCGAATACATTTTCACCCAAAATAATAATCCAATACATTTTCACCCGAAATGATAATCCCCTGATGAACACCATTTTGTTATAACATATTATCTCAACAAATGTGTTAGTCATTTACATGTAATATGTCTTAGTAATACTTTCCAAATACATTTTCACCCAAAATAATAATCCAATATATTTCACCCAAAATAATCATCCCCTGATGAACACCATTTTGTTATAACATATTATCTCAACGAATGTGTTAGCCATTTACATGTAATATGTCTTAGTAATACTTTCCAAATACATTTTGACCCAAAATAATAATCCAATATATTTCACCCAAAATAATCATCCCCTGATGAGCACCATATTGTTATAACATATTATTTCAACCAATGTGTTAGTCATTTACCTGCAATATGCCTTAGTAATACTTACCGAATACATTTTCACCAAAAATAATATTCCAATACATTTTCACCCAAAATAGTAATTCCCTGATGAACACCATATTGTTATAATATATTATTTCAACCAACGTGTAAGTCATTTACCTGTATATAAAATGTCTTAGTAATACTTACATATTGTTGGCTGAGTAATAAAAGGTCGTATCTGACAAATGCTCATTTTTAAGGGGATTTGAATTTTGGATAAATACTAATTAAATTCGTTTAACCAATACAAATTACACAAAATGATATTTCTGAACTCTAACCAATATGGTAGCATTGAATTCATTTGATTACTCTACAAAAGTAAAGATTTATGTGATATCTAAACTATCAGATTCAATTGCAGCCCAGATACGACTTTTCATTACTCAACACATGCACCAGAACTTCAGCAAACAAAGGTCGTATCCAACATTTTGCAATTATAATTCCTTTGTATGCTGTTAGTTTTCTAAAATTGATCCATAGTATTTTTACAATAAAGTTCATCCGATGGTTATAAAAGAAATCAAAACCATAAGATAAGTATGTTCATTTCGCATTAATTATCATTTTTTATTAAGAAAGTCAAATGACCATTCTCAGATACAACCTTTTATTACTCACCCCAATGTGAAATTTTAAAGTTACACCCTTTGTTAAATGGGTCATAACATTCCAAAGATTTGGAAAATTTCAAAAATTCCAAATTTTCTGGATAACTTAGGTGGAAGGGAAACATATTCAAAAATAAAAATAGTGATAAGATTGTGGGCTTTTTATATTTTCAGTCAAACTGTTTTTAAGACGATCAATATTGTAAAGATTGGTCATCATTAAGTTTAGAATTAAATATAGTATCATAAGAAATGATATCAAAAGATTTCTAAAAGGACTGTAACCACTTTTCATAGAGATTACCCTCATGTCTGCTATAATGGAAGGTAACTGGAAGTAAGGCAACTCATTCCCTTGAAGTATTAAAATATAACATATGCAGAAAAGAATATAAAGAAAAAAAAAAATGAAGAAAATACAAAGAAATCTGTTCTCATACTAAGAGAACTGATATTCGTCCATTTTGTGTAAATAGTTTGGAACAACTTTAACAGTGAGAATTCACTGAAAGAGAGGATACTCATGACCTAGACACTCTCAGTCTTGGTCTGTAAAATGATCTCGCATTGAACCTGATCCCTCTTCTAAAAGGTGGTGGCTGCTGAAAAGTTGTCCTCGAAAAGCCCAAACTTGCTTTTGAATTCACATCAAATACAACATAGATGCCCATACCAGCAAATAGGAGCAACACCACCCCAACAACTAGTCCTATTATCGCAAATAAGGTAGCGTTGTCTGGAAAATAAAGGTCAAAAATCAGGAATAGATTAAAAATTAGTCTCCTCTTTTATGTGACTACAGTAGTCTTTTATAGACGGATCAATTTTATTTAGGGATGACTTATGTTCATAAAACTAATAGATATATAATGACACTGATGAAAAATACAGATGACATGAAACCTGAATTTAAATTCTCCCCCTGTTCAAGTTTTTTTAGTTATAAACAATACTTATTCAAAGATGGGTTTTCATTTATAAAATGAGCGGAGCAATCAAATTTGATAGAAGATGGAATCCAACTAGGTCAGCTTTCTGCTATTATCGGAAACTTCTAATAAAAAGCCATGAAAAATGGTGAGAAAATTAAAACTTTACCTTTTCCTGTTTCCACATACCCCCAATAACTCCCTCAAACCCCTGACCAACCCTCACACTCTTGCCTTCCCCTCAACACCTCTGCCAACAATTTTACACCCCTGCCAACCCTTCACACCCCTACCTACCTCTTAGAGGGAGGAGACAGTGTCTCTAAGATATTGTACTGCCATTATCCTTAACATCCGTTGAATTAATATACCAAATATTATCTTTCTTTTTTGAACACTTAAGTTTTGAACCTGTTTTTGTAATCAAAATTTTGTGTCCCTGGCTTATGCTGGCTCAGGTTACACATTGAATCTTCCCCTGTGCGATGTCACACATTTACAAAGTTGAAAATAGAAAACTAAGAATAAAACAAGACAGAACTGTCTTAAGGATAGACACCACTGGTTGAGGTGTGAATGGCGTTCTCTCTTTGATCGAAATCGCAAGATTTGATTCAAATAATATTACTTAATAGACAACATCATTGTATAGCCAATAAACAAACACATTTACTGATATAACTTATATAAAAAGCGGCAAAACAATTGCTGAAGAATATGGAAGCAAACTTGAAAATCAAGATTTTCAGATTTATTTTTTGAACATTGATATCTTACCTAATATTTAACCTAGAGCTTTGAAATTTTTAGTACATCTTATTGACATATAAAGAGAGGGAAGAATGTCTCAAAATCTTAATATAGGTCTTAGTTAAGTTTTTATGAAATGTAGAAAATGAAAATGCATAAAAATCTAAAAAAAAGTCCCGTTTTTGGACATTTTTGGCCATAAAATCAAATCTAGGACCTAAATACAAAATCTGAGACATGCTTCTCTGCATATGATTGTTGTGAAGGTGTCTGTGAAATCTCATCCCTTTAGGTTAAACTTTAACCAAGATATCGATGTTCAAAAAAATAAAAGTGAAAAAAATGGTTTAAAATTGATGAAATCTCAGTTTTTAATCACTTTATAATTCTTCTATGATCAAAAGATAGAGAAAAATATGAGCTTTTAAACAGTGCACAGTTTGTTAGGATCAGACCAATATTAAAGAATTCATTGATGATTTCTTGAAATCGCTGTTGACCACTGGTGTCTATCCTTAAATGGTCTCAATAGGGTTTTTCCTTAATAGAAATGATAGGAATTAATGATTTACAAAAAGAGAATGACAGCCTTGCTGTATGATGTCACACAAAGATATTAGGAGCACAGACCAATTAAGAATTTGTCTAAAGACAAGCCAAATTCTATATCAGAAGTAGCTATTTAAAATCATGGGATTGTGATGGACTTTTTGTTAGCATTAAACCTAGATTGTAAAATGTAATTTTTAACAAAAGTTAATCCTTACTGGCTCCTCTCTTTAACACCCTGCTGACCCTTTCACACCCAAACCTACCCTCTCAAGACATTTTATTAAAATATAATGGGGAGACCATAACAAAATATGTGTCTGTACTCTCTCGATGGGGAACATTTTATACTCACTTCCAAGCAGGCATGGTTCCTGAGAGCATATTCCAATTTCCTCATCTGGTCCATCACATGGAGCACCACCATTTTCTGGTGTTGGATCATCACATACACGGCCCCTGTTTTGCTCACCATTACCACAGCTGGTGCTGCAGTCACTCCATGGTGTCCAAGTACTCCATCCACCATCAACTGCTCAAGTAAACAACATCAGGTTACAAGATCAAACACAATTGCCACAATGTAGAGGGAAGCAAAACAATAGAAAATGATACAGTACACTGAAAAAATACATTTCTTTTGTAATATTTAGATAAGGGTCTCATGTTTTTCATCAACTGACCCAGAAATTTGGTTTTTATGAGTATAAATTGATAGCTGTTGACAAAATTCGAGTGGAACTTGTATTGAATGATGAATGGAACCAATCTCTTTACTTTCATCTTATTGTACTAATTTACATTTTAGATAAAATAATGATAAGGGCAAGTCAATTTAAGTTTCTAAAGGCTTCAACACAAAAGTCTACCAGCTTACTTGGACAAGGTTGAGTAGAGCATATTTGAAAGTCATCGTCTGCTCCATCACATTGTGTACCGCCATTTTCTGGTGTTGGGTTGTTGCATAAACGGGTCCTAACTTGCTCACCTCCGCGGCAGGTATGGCTGCATTGTCCAAAAGATGTCCATGAACCCCATCCGCCATCTACTGCTCAGATAGAGAGGTGAAAGAATGGACATTTAAAACAGAGGATAGTGTTGTCTTCTTAGTTTGATGATATGAAATAAATTACAGAACTTTTTTTTCACTTGTAGATATACTACACAATTTACTCTTGTTCAGTTATCACTTGTGAATTATGCCAATCTTGAAATGTTCCAGAATTTGAAACGAGGTCATAATTACATTTCAAATGTGGAGATTTCTCATACTACAAATTGAACTACCAGAATAATATCCATGATCTATTTTAGTGATGTGCAATAGGTTTATGGACTCTTATGATTGATGAATGGCCTCTGGAGCAAAAGGTGAAAAATAAGGTGATGAAAAAGATGTCACTGATTGAATGGCCCAAGGTATCTAATTTCTTTGCCATTTATATACTTTTAACGTTTAATTTATATATTCTTTAAGAAATAAATAAGCTATATTTTGAGCTATGGACTCCCAATTACTGACTCAAGGTAAAGGAACGTTAACTCAGAGATCTAGAGATCCTAGTGTAGTCACAGGAGTCACAGAAACTGGAAGGATCTAGGTTAGGTACTGAGTAGTTACTTGTTGGGTCTATAGTGTAACAGAGTACAACAAGGAGACAGGTTCCTTAGGGGATGAGAATGGATTTATTGGTTCCCAAACTTGCAGAACCCATGAGCAGCTTTGTTTCTCTCAGCTATCATACTTTTAAAGGTAAATATGGGAATTCACTGCAGCGCCACCTGGTGTTAATAGTTTTACATTGTTCAAACTCTTTTAAATGTTACCAAAATGTGATCTAATTATCATAAACTCAAAATATTTACAATAATTTGCCCAAAATATATATTCTTGTTGATTTCTGGAACAAGTATAGGCTATTTTTGTGGGTTTTGGGGTCATTTTTGGTATTTTCAGGAATATGTTTTGATTTTTGACGGTGACCCTATGTTTTTTTAATCTTAAAATGTGTATCCTGTTCCTGTCTAAAAATTTGGAGCTTTTGGTGTCAAAATTATGGATATTTATTTTTTTATGGGGGAAAAATTGATTTTTCCCATTGAAGCCAATGATAAACTGTCATTTTTTCAAATGCTAATATGTCTTAAAGTGATATGGTGACATGTGGTTTTTAAAGTTTTATTACAGTCACTATGCATTCATCTATCATCTGTGTGAGTTTCATAATTTTATTATGGTTATCAAGAAACCATGTTGAATACCCATATTTACCTTTAACACATTGGGCCCCTACCCCACGAGTCCCTCCCTTAGGATAGGGCCCTCTGGTTTTGTAGAAACCCTTTAGTCACATGGCCTTTGTCGAAACCCTTTAGTCACAAGAGTGTGGAATTAAAATATGTTGACTTTAAGGTACATACAATACTGTTTAACTTGATTTAGAGTTACCATTGATACAACATTGATATCTTTACCAGGCTTTTTGTATGACTACAGATATACAGTACAGATGAAAAATTACTTTCAAGTACTTGTGATAGATGATATTATCCTTTGAAAATTCAAGACTTAACCATGCATTTCAACAAGAAAAAAGTAATAAATCAACCGAATGAACATATTGCCAATGTGTTTCAAAAGAATTGTTCATCTATTCTTTGATTTTAAGGATAGACAACATCTATCAGGGGCCAATTTGTGGGACTCTCTTATAAAAAGGCTTATATTTTTCAGTGTACGTAGCATAATTGTAAGTTTTATATCACTAGATACCCTTTTGATTGTACTATCTACCCATATAACTCATATTTTGATGTATAGATGTATGCCTATATGAGAATGCCAGGAAAACAAAAACTGCATTTTAAACTTATATATTTTGATCATAAAAAAGCATCACATTTTCACAGCCTATAGAAAACATTCATTTGGATGGAAAATTGTCTCAGATTTGGTATTTAGGTATTTAGGTATTTAGGTATTAGTTTTTGTTATTTGTTTCTCCCATTTTTTTTGCCTAAATCAAAACTATGACCTAGATTTGAAACACACTTCCCTGCATACATATGTCATTAATAATCTCACCGAATTCTGTGTTGATTCATTGAGCAGTTGAGAGATATCAATGTTAAGAAAGTAAAAGTTTAAAAAATAAAAGTTAAAAATTTGCTTTTTTATCCCTAATTTCACTAGTTTCAACATGATAATTATATATTTTATATCATGATATAGATAAAAATATTTTCTACCATTTGATGCACACTACATAACCATAGTCTTATTAGAGACAGATCTTGAACGATGTTGAGTGTATCAATTAGGGCGTTGTCTATCCTTAAGAAAGCACAAACTGAACATTTGAAATCTGATATTCATCATTTGTGACAGCTAGAAATTGAGAAAAGGGAACAATTTGAGTCCTATTACCAGTTATCATTTGAAAGTCTTTTCTGGATATCCTAATACTTCTAAAATGTTTGAAATCACCCGAAGATGTACAATCATTTCTAGTCCGTAATCTGTTATCCAGATGGTGTTCTGAACAGTATTAATATTGTTTATCTTCAAGCAAATGTTTAGCAAATACAGATGCCAACTGGGTTGTGCATTTTACTAACATTTTACATGAATCAATAAGAAAATGAAAGATAATTATTTAACAATGTATTAGTTGTCCAAAATAAGAGGCGTTCTGAAGTTGTAAGTAAATATTTGGCAAAAAGAGAAAAGCTTAGTCAGGGATTCTCTGTGTCCTTACTTGGGCAGGCTTGCTCAGAACATGTTCTAGTATCTTCATCTAGTCCATCACATGGGGCTCCATTATTCTGAGGAGGTGGGTTGTCACATATACGGGTCCTTCTTTGCTGACCACCACCACACCCAAGTTGTCCACTCACTCCATCCTCCACCAACTCTTATGTCATTGATGCAAAATTATGATCAGAGCCACACAATGCTATATTCATATATACTCGTGGCATTAGTTGTACATGGACCCAGGCAAAATGTTTGTTTTTTTTGCTTTGGCTATAACTACCATACAGATAATCTCTTACACCAATGAAATATCAATGTACCCTGACCCTGACCTTTGATGCCTTAAATGACCATTTAGGAGCCATATTTTCACTAAATTCACTTTTGAAATAGCAAACAAAATCTGGCTGATGGAATACAGTGTAAATGAAGGTAGGATTTGTCGTTACTTGGGCAGGGTTCCTCGGAGCAGATTATATCATCCTGATCCTGCTGTTCATCACAAGGACAGCCCTCACATGTGCGAATTCTTCTTTGCTGACCACCACCACATGTCCTGCTGCATGCTCCCACATTCGTCCATGGAGTCCATTCTAGATCAGCATGGACAGCAGAAATGCGTTTATTGTGAAAATTTCATGCAAAGTTGTTTATGTTTTGTTTAACTCACCCTAGCGTGAACTGGATCACCAAGGCGTGACCCTGTAGAGTCCCGGCCAGCTCACAGGGGTCCGCCAGTGTTAAAAGATAGGCAACTACAAATCGGGGGTGAAATAATAACCAATACTTGGCTACTTTCTTATAGAATTTCTTAGATAGCAAGAAGAAAAGTAGGTAATCTTTAAATCAAATCTAATTATCTTTTTATCTGAAGAAATATCAGTAATGTATCAATGTACCTTATTACCAATAAATTGAAATACAGCAAATTATTTGGTACTACTGCCCCAATAATTTAAAATAATGAATGCACTTTTCCATGGGTCAGAAGGTAAGGTGAATCCACTTGTGAGAATAATATTCAAGACCAAAGCCAACACTTGTGAGAAAAATATTCTAAATAAAATGTTACGAATGATTGAAAACTTTGAAAAATTATTTCAAAGTTATCACCCACTTGTATGGCTTTGTATAGGCTGATATGTACAGTGGTAATATATGGGGAGGCCTAAAAGGTTTTATACTCACCTTGGTACTGGCAGCCCTCCACAATGACTTCACATAAGGTAAGAGTTGTTTTGGTTAATTGTCTTATGGTCAAATAGCTAATAGGTTCATCAGGCATACAGTCAAGCGTCTGGATAATGCTTGTATCTGTTGTTCGGGCACATTCAGTATGTGTATCTACATCCCTGCTATTTCCAACCAGTATAACATTGTCTATGTTTCTTTCTGCAAGGAACATATGCATGTTGAATTTACAGAGCCTATATATTTTCATCTACATTGAGAACCTTCCCAGACAAAGAATGGTCTCTCAGATTTTTTATCAAGGCCATAGTTCTTATGGTTTATCAAAACAAAAGTATTATTAACATTCTAAGATGCACTTTACGCAATTATAATGCAAAGTGGAAATTACAGAATAATCATTGATCATAAAAGAAGTTCAAAATAATACATTTTTCTAATTCTGCGACAATATATCAAGAGCATATAGACACTCTCATAAATCTCATCAAAAGGGCAAGAAATTATACGTTTATATCATGGGTATTTACTTGGGAAAATATACTTCAAAAATATATACTTCTATAGGTGGCACAGATCATGGCCCAACCATTAGTGTTGGTCCTTACAGGGTTTCTTGCACATAAAGTTAGACATTTCCAATTTGTGTATATATCACTTCAGTTACATATTATACAAATATTACAAATGAAAACTAAATCAAAAGGACAACATGTTAGACAACTATTCAGCTAAGAAATTTCAGAATTGTTTACTAAGTATAAATATGTGACATTATTATAAGTAAGAAGTAATCCCTTATAATAGAAAATTGTGTTCCTATGTCAGATCACACATTGAACCCCCTGTCCGCCTTAACAAGGACTTCTATGTGTGATGTCACACAAAAAAAAGCAACATATTTATATTTCAAAACTAAAATTTCTGTAATAGAATTCTCTTTTCTCTTTTCTTTAATAGATCAGTCAAGTCGGTTGTGTCGATACTTTTAGGATCATAAGAAACACTTATATAAAGTAAATATTGGTATTTTTTCAGTTTTATCATTTTTGAACTGTTCTGCTTGTGACAAAACATACATTTTCTTTTTTTTTATTTCATAAAGAACAGTAAGACAATCCTCAACGCAAAGCGCTACTTTTCAGTATCGTACACTGCTTATATCTTGATGTTACATACAATTTGTATTTCAGCGACATAAGGACTAACAAATGACATATATAACTTATATAGCTTTGTAATATTATTCACCACAGCTAACAGTGAGGGGGCAATAAGGGGAAATATAAATGTTCCGTGCAGTTAGTGTCAGATGCAGGCAAGGGACATCAGTATGATATAAGCAAACGTGTATACAACAACAACTATTTGAGATAAAAGTATAAACTTTGGTATGTCACTGGCCCCTTCCTTTAAAGATTTCTCTCATATTGATGGCACTTGATGAAAACAACATGCTGAATTGATTTCTAAAAGAAATGTGTGTCCTGTAATAATGTGAAAGGTACCATTGAAATATTTTTTATATAGTTATAAGTTTTGGAAAGGCTGAATGATAAAACTGTACTTAACTTCCAAATCCTGATGAAGGCAGTAAAACGCCGAAACTAGTTGATTCACCGTAATTCACGTCTATTTTATTAATAAACACAAGTCAACAACATCCGGAGTTGGGTTCGATGTAACTTCAAACCTTTTAATTAACTTCCAAATGTTCGGTGGACTTCTTTTGTAAATGAATTAATGTCTGTTAGATAAACATGTTTAGGTTCTTTTAAACCTTCATCAGGATTTTTTTTTCAAAATAGAAATACATTTGATTACAACTAAAGAACCACAAACCTGGACAGCATTCGCTTCGGTAATAAATGGTAACATTCTCTATGAGAAAGCTCTTGGTACTGTCCCCTGCAGTTAGGTCCACAGACCACCAGGCAGGTGTACCTTGGAGAGCAGGGTCCAATGTGCTATCTTCACTGTATGGGTGAGCACAGGATTGTTGAGTCAGGAGCTGACTTAGGTCTCCATCCACAGCTCTCTCTGCAACGTCGTCCTGCCATGTTCCCAGTTGTCTGGCAGGTTTTCCAAGGGCCACATTTTCTGGATGATAAAAAGAGTGAAGGCCTTATTACACTATGCATCGGCCCCCAATAAACTTTTTAAAAATATTTTTGTGGGACTGAGTGGGTTGTAGGTTGATATACATTTTTGAATCCTTGAACTAAGTGAGGAATAGGTTGACTTACGTTTCATTGAGAGTGAGGTCCCAAGTGCTGGGAGCGACTGACCAGGCCCCGGTTGTGGTTTTGATTCATAGATCGTCTTATGCTTTTGTTTATAACTTTTTTAATAATCATCAATACCACAAAGAGTAAGAAAGTTAAATGTACATCTGGATCTTGTCCATCACACCAACGTATCATATTATTTCTTAGAAGTTGATGCTTTGATTTATGAAAGATCTAATTTACATGAAAATTATTTCCTCGTTAGTTCCTTCATTTTCTAACATTAATATCTCAATTTATATTTAGACTTAAGGCCATATTCCACACAGCGTTTTGCTTGCAGTGGGCAATTTACTTGCTGTGTTTGTGGTCACCGCTAGTAAATCATGGCACTGCAAGGTGGAATATAGAATTTGCTTGTGTTGGTACTTGTGGTAGTACTTGCATTGGGTCAACGCAAGTAACACAGCAAATGATTTTATATTTCTATATAGACCTTTTAATTTTTTTTTGACATTTTAATGATTTTATTTCGATTTGTATGACTTTTTATGACTTTATATCTATAATCTATAATGATTTTACGTAATTTTCTTTCGAATGCTTGCGGTGGCAGAAACAAACATGTTCGTTTCCTCACTGCAAATAGCTTGCGGTGGCAGCTTAGCCCACTGCAAATACCACCCCACCGCATAGTGTAATAGAAATATGATTGATCACCACTTAATTGAAAAATAAGGCATTTCCTAGGAACCTTACCTGTCCCTCCCCGCCACAGCAGAACCTCCGTACAGACAAGTAGATATAATAGTTATATTGTCAAAAATTGGGAAGTTTTTAATCCTAAACGAGATAGAGGGACTATTGTTAAAAAGTGGACTGTCCGGTGCAATTCTTATTCTTGCCTGGGAAACTGCTTCATCCCACCCAACACCCTCACAAAAAGTTTTTTAAAAAAGTTCGACCTTACCCTACCTTTTTCATCCTTATTTGAAAAAAACAACTCATGCCAATCAGTTAGTAACATATCCAAGGGCTTTCATACAGGTTCATGCTTCTTGTTTACAAATGCTGAGATTGTTAAGTCACAGTGTACTTTTTTTTATGTACAAGTATATTTTAGATATATTCATACATGGTCAATTCTCAAGAAATGTGCAGACTTGGTGGATTCCATGTTTTTGTCCCACAATTTGAAATATATGGACTTTTTTTTTTGGTCAAAATACAATACAAATACTCTTTACCTCTATTAAGGAACCTTCTTAGGCATATATTATTATGAAATTTAAAGAATTATTGTAAAAATGTGATATTTTCAGATAATCTCATATGGTGTATTTTCTTCATAATAGTATATCCATGCTCCTCTTCAAGAATGAATGGGTGTAAGGGCATAGTTTTTTACCACCATTAATTGTGTGTTTATGTGTATACGTCTGATCTCAAACAGTCAATTTTTAGAAATATTTTCCAATAGTTTCTGAGCATTGTCATAGTTCGTAGGGGTCCTGATTTCAAATATGTCACAAATATTCTAAAAATTAAAATTAAAGTTCCCAATTCCGTAGACAAATACTCAAAGTCCCTAGATTACATTCACCCAAACGTGCTTAATTCTGAAGAAATACAATTTTTTGAACCTATTTTGTTGCCAATTGGGCACATTTCGTGAGAATTGACCATATATAGACCACCTTTTTTCCATGGTTAGAGAGGTCAGAGACAGCTGCTACTTTTGGAAGAGACCATATACATTTTTAATAATTTCGCCTGCTTAAAAAGTAGCGATACTCATGGCACGATTATACATGGTTTATTGACAGGGCTTGAGGGGGGTAGGTTATATGTGTTGGTTTTGGGTAACCATAAATAGTAGCTTTCTTAAAGGCAGGAATATTATGTGGAGGCTCCGATTGGCATTGAGTAATAGTACTTTAAACAGGGTATATACATCTGTGTTATTAAAGTCAGTGATCAAACTATGTGAATGATTACTTAATTGTTAGATCTGAAAAGCAACTCCATCCAATGTCGGGCAGAACAAATCTGTACAACGCTCTGTTGTATAATTATCCATCCCTCATACCAATGGTTGCATATGCATTTACTCTTGTGAGGAAGATATGTGAGATCAAAGAAGCAAATTCAGGGCAATTCTTCCAGCCAAGTCTGTGATATATATATTTGTTTGTGATACACAAGTCTGTGTAATTTATATAACCGATTTGTATAAGTGTTCGGGGAAACAGTGTTCAACTGTCTGTCATATATCTGTCTGTGATACAAAAGTCTGTAATTGATTTGTATAAGCATTTGGGAAAACAGGGTTCAACTGTCTGTCATATATCTGTCTGTGGTACAAAAGTTTATGTTATTTGCAGAAGGAATTTGTATAAGGGTTCTGGGAAAAAAGGTGGGTCCTACCAGTAACTCTGGGGTCACGAGTCAAAACATAAACAACAAACATACCTGGCCCCTCAAGCCACCACCGATACAAAAGTCTGCTATGGAACTACTACTTCCTCTGCTCGGCTGCATCTGGTACACCTAGTACTTTATCCTCATAGTAACTAAACCTATAGACTTACAAGGAGTTTGGTTACCCAGATGATCTAATTTTCAATTTTTTTTTGCAGGACCTGATCTTTGATGCATTGAAGATAGATTTTTAATTATCCATAAGCTTGTCTTTACTAAGGGAGCTTTGGGAATGTGCAAATATGAGCACTGTCATCCCTCCCCTTCCAACTTGTGTTGTCAGTGTTCTCTTCAAGATGTGAAAAAAATCTAAATCTACTTCAATTTCATGCTTATGCTCCGAACAAAGTCTCCAGGAATATATGTAGGAATGTCTGTACTGAGTGCCACACTTCATGCCCTAGGCGATTCTAAACAAATCATAATCATACATCCACTTGGAAGCTGAATATAGAAACCCTGGTCAAGGTACTGTAACGTTCCTCGGTAGGTTCGGGTTTCCGATTCCTTCAGCGAACGGATGTGGGGTTGTTGTGGGATCTCGAGCCGAACAAAGAGTTCGAGCAGGAAACCGAGGTGTAAGATTAAGAGTCGTGCCTCGTCCACGAGGGGGAACGAGTGGGACAGTTGGGGAATCTGTATTCTCGGATAGGTTGCCGTGGGTGCCAGTTTGTCGGGCCTGGAGTGTTCCGGACATCTTGCGGAGGTGGATGAAATTTGGTTAGGGGGAAGGATTAATCTTTGACATTCTGACTGTCCAATCCGGTCTTCCGTGGGGGTCGGGTCGCTGCTTGCCTAGTGGTTGTTAGGATTGGGCCAAGCGGATCACACCACACCGTGGGAAGGGTGTGTTAGGCTTTGTTTGTTTGGTTTTTGTTTGTTTTTATTTTCGAAAACATCATTCAGGGTTACTCCTGGTCTTCCATGATAAACAATGCATCGAGACAGAATAATATACAATATATCATTGCTTTTTATAATGTCAAACATGCAATAAATCCTCACATTTTAGATATTGGTGCCGCATTTGTGACATAAAAGTATGAACATCTGGACTGTTGTACATCAGCACTGAGCTTATTACATAATATTTTACCATAATAGAATGGCCTTTTGTTGTCTTTCTGACCAGCATATTTCTTAGTTTTAAAATAAAGTTGTCTTGTGAACGTGTATTACGAGTTAGTTTTTTTTTGTATACCAGCTTGTTAAGAATGAGAATAGATCAAACTAAAAAATATAACTGAATTTGTCTATGCTGTTCCAAACTGATTATCTTAGTCCTTTGATGTAAATCAGGAATTCTCAAATGATCCTCTAAGAAAAGATTGCAACAAGGTTAATAGTCACATTTTTATTTAAGGAATTTATATGAGGGACCTTTTACGGTAAATCTAGACCATACCTTTCACAGTCATCACTCCCCTCCCTCAGTCATGGTTGGGTTGCTTTGGAGGGCCCTCCCACCGGCAACTCCCTCATTAAGGCTAATTGATTGATCATTAACTAGTTAATGAGGTCATTTAGGTTCATTAAGATAATATCTCCACCTTCCTCATGTCAGGCTGCAGCCCATGGCAGCAGGCTGCAGCCTTTAATACCCGTGGGTGGAGGCTACATGCTGTAAGTCACTGATGTTGGCTGCGACATGCTGTGGAGAATTTTGACGTCTCCCCTGAGCTCCAATTCAGATTCAGAATATCATATAATATATTCATACATATATATATATATAATTATATATATATAACCGTTAAAAAAGATCCCATTCAAGTTTAATACCAAATAAAATAAGTCTAAACTTTGCAAAAACTAATCCTTATGACAAGGATTTGGGTTTCCTTAGTTACTATGGTTGGAGAAGTGAAATTTGTGGTCCCAACTATCATTTTGCCTTATGATGAATCATTATGAAATGCAAATTTTGCCATTTTCTGCCAAAACAATAGAAAGAAGTTTAAAAAACAGAAACCATATGAAGGTGGTTATGACGGTTTCTGAAATAATCATAAACTATTATAAAACACCCAGGAACAGTTACCCATTTTTGAAGTAACGAATGCATATAGAGATTCATCACTTGGAAACAAGCTAGCAGGCACAAAATGCCTTTGGGTGATAGTGTACATTGCATGAATGTATACCATGAAATATTAATTTTGGAATCTTTTGAACGTGCGAGGCTACATGAAGAAAATTTTGATTTCAGGCAAATTTTGTTTGAAAAATACATATTGAAAATTAAAGAATCTGATGCATGTTTACCATTCACATGACATAAATGTGCCTGTCACTTGGTAACTTCTTTTAAGTGAATAACAGATAATAACAGGCAAAAGCATTAAAACAAAATAAAGCATTGATACCCCAGGATGAAAATTGTGAGCATAGACACAACGAATCCATTGTTGGTGGGTGTGTCATGCCAAGCCAAGTTGCGACATAACAGAAATATTTTGTAGCCATTCTTTTTTAGTTGGTCTGTTACTTACTCATAAGGCACATAACAATTATGTTATTGAACGTGAGATTGAAACCTCACCAAATCAGAATGTTACTGTAACATTATTTTCTGGTATGGTTAGGACAAAACCAAAACATAACATTAGAACATTCTGTTTGCATTGAAGAACATAACCAGAATGTTATGATAACGATGCAGTGCAACTATGCACTTCCGGCTGTCAAAATTGCGATTAAAACTGATGCTCCTGATATAGAACGTTTCCATGGTTTGCTTGTGAATGTGTATTATGCGCATACACTTTCAGTATATGGAACACGGCCTTTAGAATTTCTCATAGTCTCTGATAAAGATAATGGATCATATGAATGCTATGTAAGAGAAAACCTGCAGTTTTTGTATTATCAAAATTACAAGGGGGAATTAGGGGTCCTTCATAAAAAAATTACCTTACACAGTAATCATCTTACATTAAGTAAAACCCGTTTTATGATCAATCAAGTAAGTAACATGTGTTTAATACTATTGGTGACATGGTCACCATAGGCATATACTGTCATTTCCTAAAGTTATGATTTCATAAGGGGAGGCAATGCCTACTCAAATGTGATAGGTGTTGGTAGAAACCAGTTCACACACATTTTTGTGTTTTTCCCAAATAATTTATGCTGAAAAGTTCTGAAATATTTTTGTCACTTTTTTCTTGCAAAAATATTGGTTCTATACCTTTTTGAAACATACCAATGTAGATTGAAAAAAAGAAGCAGATTTAGACCAAGTTTACAAAGGCCACATATTGAGTCCAAATATTACCTTTTGCAAGGTAGAGTTTCACGCCACATTATATTGAAATTAGGGAGGGGATGCTTTTGTAAAAATAAATGAGAGGTATAACTAGGTATACACGTATAATGGCTTGCAAGGCGTAAACATGGGCTCTGACGTAGCCTAGCAACCAACATGGCTATGTATTAGTCACCTAGCGCGATGACGTCATTCACCCGCACCGGACCCCTGCCGCCATCATGGGAAAATGAAGGAGCAAACATTTTTTTCTGATTATAGAGGCCCAGATCTTGTAACAATCTCATTGTGAGCCTCGTTGGCTTGGTTGTGTTGTAACTTTTTATGGCGGGATACATAATTATCATAACATTGCCCAAACCTGCCTCACTTGTTACCTGTGTTACCCAGCCGCTTATATGTTTGTAATAGATTTTGGTCTCAAGTGTTTATTCTAAAAATGAAGATTTTCTGGGGAAAGAGAGGGTCATATGCCCCGGCATTTCCCCTTGGAGCCTCCAGAATAAAACTATAAAAAGGGCAACCAAACACAAGTCCCATGATATGTGATTTAGTGCTTCTCCTTCTGGGAAAAGCTTCTCCCCCCCCCCTCGAAAGGCTAGGGACAGTGGGATGGGGCTAACTTGGAGGAGTGCCTCTTGTCAACTCCCACACACAATAGGTCAATTACCTGCCATGACTCCTGGAGGTGAAGCCAACACTGCCAGAAGGTAAAATCCCATAAGGAAAATCAGTGAATGTTGTCTGTCCATTTTGTCAGCTCGTGGCTCCAACCTTTCCATATGGCTACAGGACACATGGGGAGTCTGTGGACGCGGGCACAGGGGAGGGTACATTAAGACATTAAGAGCAGTAATTATGGTCGATCAGTGTCGCAGTAAAACATAAAAAGTCCATATCTAGACTGCAACAGAAATTGTGTCGAGCACTTAACAAACTAGGTGAGGCAGAAAATGCCTGAAAGACGGCCTGCAAACTAATAGAAAAAAAGAGAAAAAATCTTCAACAGGATACATCTAAACCATCGCAAAGGGTCATATTTTTCACTCTATCATACTCTGCCTATAGGTCTACCACGACCAGGCAAGAAATAGCTGTTTTTTATTTCACCCCTAATAGCGTATTGTCCATACATTGCCTATTTAAATGTCACATTATTCATGCAGGGGAATAACAAAAACGATATTCCCTTGGTTTAAACTATTATCTATGGCACCCAGGGGAATAACAAAATGTTATTCCCATGGAAAACCAAGGAGACCAGAGCCACGCCCCCTTTTTCAGGCTAAACCAATAGGAATACAGGGAGCCAGGGGAATAACTTTTGAGAGACCACGCCCCCAAATGCTATCTTGACTGCGCTATGCTATGGCCCTATTTTTGGTGATTGAATTATCATCATAAGAAAATATTTGGTGACAGTGTTTTGTATTTTTGAGATGATGAGACATTGCGATATTTACAAACATTACTATATATGCAGTTAATATAATCTATTTTACAACTTGAAATTAACACTGCATGGCAAATTAAATCATTATTTTCCGAAATTGGAGTTTTCAACTCTCAACTAGGAAACACAATTAAAATGATATCATTTTTAATTATATGAATTAGGAAAGAAAGTTGTCCTTCATAACTAAACTGGTGTTAAACAATCATGGAAACATTGAAATGAAGGATGTATACCCATGAGTCGCTGGCACCTACACGAAGGGTCCCAGCCCACTGAACAGGTATGGGGAAAGTGTTTAGGGAGGGGAGGGGCCACGATGTCACCGACCTATCCCTTCACCTGACACGGCCCACTGCCCACTGACAAGGATGAAGGTGTGTGTGTGGTGTGGTGTGGAGGGGGTGGTAATTCACTCCCTCTGACCCATAGACAGTAGTTATGTTGAAGTCCGCTAGTAGACAGGGCGACAAGGGCTTTTCTTAAATTTGACATGCAACATGAGGCTTTGAGACATAAAGAAAAGAATCAATGATATGATATTGGTCATTATGTTTAATTCATAAAAGGGGGATATTTTATTAAAGGATTTATATTATATTAAGGAGTTTACGGTAGACACTCCCAGCTACTCTGATATCAAACCTTCCTCTCCCTCAGCTATGGTTGGGTGGCCACACAGGCCACCCTCCCACCATTAGCTGAGAGACTGTGAAGTCCTGGTGTAAAAACGGGGACTCCAAGCTAGAACTTTGAAGTGAACGGACGGAGTTGGTCGGGTTCCAATGCCAGTATAAGTATTTAAAATTATCATCTTAGTGGTGGTCGCAGCTATTGAATTGTGTCTTAAAAGTATCTGCTTGTGTCTGGTTCTACATTACCTGTTTAAGCTCCTATAGTTTAAACATTCATAGAGAAACGCAATATTGCAACTATCCACACATAAAGATAACACATAGAAAAATGACGTGAAACAATGTCGAATTTGTTAAATTTGACATGCTACATGGAAGGTCCTTAGAATTGACATGGAAAATGAAAATTCAGAGACTAGAGACATGTTCATTTCCTAAGTTTGACACGCGACACAGGGACCCCTCATTAACACCGCTCAAACTAGGACTGGGAATTCCTACCCAAATCCTCCACCCCCCCCCCCCTACACACACACATCTCCACCACCATCCCGCGTCAGGTGAGGGCATAGGTAGGAGGGGTGACTTGGAGAACTTCCAATAAAGGGCCAATCACTGCCTGTTACTGTAAAGGGCCATGCCCACTAGGCAATGTTACCATTGCAAGACAATGGGCAGCTGGGAGAATTGGCGTTGTCGTCGCCAGTTGCTGGGCAGCTCCCCATGAGTGTGGTGGAAATTCTGGACGTTGGGCGATGGGCGACACAATTCCCAGGAAAATCGCTGGGAAAATTGTGGGAAAATTCTCAAACATGCCTGATATTCCTGTCGCCAGGCAACTGGGCGACCTGGACGATAGCCATCGTCATGGCCAGGTAAAATTGTCTAGTGGGTATGGGACTTAAAGGGCTATACCCACTAGGCGCTTTTACTGGTAACTTGCGACTGCATGAGAGAAAAATCTCCTGCCAAAATCGCCTGGCTATAACTGTTGCTGGGCCATTTCCGTAGGTATGATGTGCATTCTCAGTGAAAGGCGACAGGGATCAGAATCACTGGTAAAATCTGTAGACAAATTACCCAGAATCCATACTAGTACTATACCCATGGAGAGCTCGAGTCACCCAGCAATCCTGAGTTGCCCAATGACTTTACCGGTGATTCTCCCAGTTGCAGTTGCCCGTCAATAGCAAGGTCGCCAAGTGGGTATGGGGCTTAACGCACAGCCTTCCAGTCCACTAGTCTAGCCCACCATGGAAACAGGTGGTTCTGGTAGGTTTGGTTACATAAACGCCCATTAAACTACAAGACACGAGCTATGACAACCGTGCAATATGATGATCATCAAAAACAATTCACATACAGGAACGATATGAATGTTTAAAACTGACAATTTGTAGTATATTACACATGTGTAACAAAAAATCTTGTCTCTAATATGTGTGATTTCTCTGCAAAATTGTCATGTGGCAGCACATGTCGTGTAGTGTAATACCCCCTTGACATACATGTCATGTAAGGGGGCGACTTACATGACTTCTCTGTTTGATGGGAGGCCGGGGGATGGGGCGATGGGCCATGAAGGAAATTGGGGCCGTGTCTATTCTCACATCTAAAACAAACCACACATCTAAAATATCACACATCCACGGGCCCACGCCTGATGATTTCCGTCATCCTTGGATGTGTGGATCATCGCGCATGGCCGTCGAATCATCGCGCTTGGCCGTCGAATCATCGCGCATGGCCGTCGAATCATCGCGCATGGCCGTCGAGTCAGCCGTGGATGTGTTACACTGGTTCCCCATGGTAATTAACATATACCTAGTAGAGCAGCAGCGGACAGGGGCGGGAACCAGCCTATGGATGTGTAGGTAACCCACGCGCACTGATTCCCGTCATTACGCGTGGGGTCCCGTGGATGTGTAGGTAACCCACGTGCACTGATTCCCGTCATTACGCGTGGGTTCCCGTGGATGTGTGGGCAACCCACGCGCAATGATTCCCGTCATTACGCGTGGGTTCCCGTGGACGTGTAGATGTGGGAATAGACGGTCCCGGAAATTGGGGGATGGGGAAGGTAGGTTAATCCGTCCAGCTCAGGCCTCTACCAGAGGGACGCATCCAACCCCAATAGCACTATAATGCAGGAGTGGATTTAGGGGGCACTTGGGGGGTGGCCCCTCCTCCCTATTTTGGGCCACAAATAAACTTTTCAATGTAAAACAGATGCTCCCAAAGGGGCGCCGGTTCGATTTCTTGGATCCGCCCTTGAGGGAAGATGGTGGGTATGGTATAGGCTGGGAAATATGTAAAAATTACTTAGATTATAGAGGGAAGGCTGGGGATGTGGAGTAGAGGCCTGGAAATATGAAAAAAAAAAAAAATTTGGGGGGGGGAATTAGATAGGCCTTAATATCTAATGGTTAGATGCATGGTCAATAATGATGTACAGGTTCACCACACCCTTACTTAAGATATATTTTCTATACATTGTAAATCCATTGTATTGTAAGTAAACTGACCTTGACCAAAGACCCTCGTGGACGCTTAGTGATGAAGTGATTTTGAACTTGGCACCCAAGGTTAACATAATTGTGAATCATATAAGTAGGGAAAATGTGGAAAACCACACAAATAATGATTTGCCGATAATTATTATGAATTACTAATAATTATCATGGTGCCGTTAGCAAACGTTGTTAACGGCAGCAGATAATTCTCCCAATAACATTTTCATTGTTGATAATTATTTTTGAATTATTGTGAAATGTTGTCTGGATGGATCATAATTTTCGGGAATTTCTCTCTGACGGGAAAATGATTATTGGCATGATAAATAATTATCCCAAATTCTCTCTGCAAGTCTTATGCCAACAAAATAATATCTTCACAAACATCTTCAAAGACAAGTTTGGATACTTGGTCAAAATTACCCACGAACAAATGTTGTACATATCCATATCATTACTCACTTCTCTTGGTACAGTGATGTAGCATGGATATTGTGGGATATAAGTATTGCTGATTTAGTCCACAAAGCTATCATATGAGAGATCTGGCCAGTTAGAAGCCTAACTAGAACTGAGAATGATCAACTTGGGGAAACAGTTCAGTCTTATTAAACATTATGGAAAATCATCTGAATGATGGGAAAAGATCTGCTAACTCGAGGGAAGAATTATAATTTTAATAAAAGCATTCAAATAGGCATGTGAATAAACAAGGTACTTCTCTAATTGCAAACATCGATCTGCGTCCCGGGTCTTGGGATGTCATTAGTCTTTCTGAATGGCCCTGTCTAAGTGAAAGAGGAGTATGCGGTCTGCTTAATTTGACCAGCAAGATAGCAGTCATTTCTTATACTTAACCCAACAAATTTCTAGAAGCAACCCAGCCAAACATGTGACGTTATTATAACGTTATAGCACTGTTCGGGTTTTGATCTTGATACGTTTTTTTGATGGCTTCGAATAATGTTACTGCAACATACTGCTTTGACATTGCACTGAGACATTATTGTAACATTCTGGGTAGGTTCTTCAACTTACGCAGAATGTTCTCATAATGCTGGATATGTCCTAACCTCACCAAAAATAATGTTATAATAATGTTCTGATTTGAAGAGGTTTCAACCTCACCATCAATAATACATTTGTCACATGAAAAAATGTATGGTTGCAGAATGTTTCTGTTACGTAGCAAGTTGGCTGGGAACATTGTTTAATATGATTAATGGAGATTAAGCAATGTTCTCAAAACAACGTGATGAGGTAATATGGAATAAAAGATCAATCAATAGCAGTCAGTGGGTACAATGAAATGGACAGATTAAAGCTACAACAAATAACTCAAGAGTTAATAATCAATAATATACGAATTAGAAGTATTGAACATTATGTAGTTTTAGTATATAACAACTAAAGAAACGTACCAGCAATTAGTCATTGACTTCTAAACTAAGATTACTATTCAGCTATATTCTCTTCAGTCTACTCTCATAGTCATCTTAAAAATCGATTGCGAGTGATTGGTCATTCCACTAATGTTTCCCAATATGACATTGGCAACCTAGCTATTGTCCCAACAGGGATTTTAGCTATAGGTGTTAATGTAGTATTATAGGTTCATTCATTCCATTGTTTGTATCAGATTAGTCGTGCTAAAGAGAAAGTATTTCCTGCTAAAAACAGGTGTTTCAAAGTAGTCCCTGGTTTATAAATCCAATGGATGCATATATCTCACGGTCTTTAGTAGTATGAACAAAATTTTAAAGCAACTATCAGTAGTCTGTCATGGCAATGAGTGTCTTATTTCCTGGCCTACTTTATAATAAGCCCATCCCACATTGGGTGTATCCCTGGGTTGGACAAGGGTTGGACAAAACTATGGTATAAGCAATCCTTGTCTCCAAGAGCTGGGATTACTGGAATAACTAAGAATTATGTTTTACTATTTCACCAAGTGCTGATAAAACATTATGATTTCCTAGATTTTTACCAATTAACCGATTTTCAGGTATGCCAGCCAATCGAAATGCTGCATTTTAGGGAGAATAGGGTTGGACATTATAGGTTGGGCTGACAGGCTTTAACATTGGTTCCTATGGGAAAAAAGCCAATATACAAAGCTGTATGTTACAAATTTCATGGAGCAATTTGTCAACCAAACCACCTTGGTCCATTTTGTTTCACACTTCTAACTTTGGGGATTAAGTCAGAAAGAAATTGCTATGTAATTTCATGGTAAAATTTGATGTTCATGTATACTGGGATGGGCTTATTGAAGAAGCGGTGATAGGCTGTGACAATCATAATCTCCAGTATATGTGCTGACGCACATGATCCCAATTACAGATATTTGTACAGGTTTATCTGTTTTTGTGGGTTTTTTTTACTACATTTTCTCGAATTGTCATCTGTATATTAGTATTTGGGTAGTGTGGTTATCGTGGTATAACACAGTTGTTGAGGAGGATTTTGACTTGTATTGAAAATAATGATAGTGAAATCCGCACTGGCCAAGCCATGTTACAAAACACTGAAGCAATATTGTAAGAACAAAAGATAGTATAAAGACAATAATCATTTTTATTAATTGAGCATTACTTTAACCCAGCAGGGAATAAAATATGAGGCAGGAGTTGGCGTAAAACATTTGTTAAGTGAATAAATTATTTGAAGATAAAATGATAATGTAGTAAATGTAATATTTATTTATTTCATCTCTAACTTGATTGTGTCTATACATTTCCTATTTAAACGTCACAATTTGCATCCAGGGGAATAACAAAATTGATATTCCCTTACTTCAAACTGTCAACTATGGCACCCAGGGGAATAACAAAAAGTTATTCTCCTGAAAAACCAAGGAAACATTTGGCTACACCATTTCTTATGGATAAACCAATAGAAATGCAGAGAGCCAGGGGAATAACTTTTCTCTAGGCCTTAGCCAATGAAAAAGCAGCAGTACTGTAAGTAGATCGTGTTGGTATATCTCGTTGCTATGTCGCGTTGCTGCATCACATGATTCGGCCGTTTGTTTACGTTTTTTTCATAACTTTTCAATCAATGTTCAATCAATTTCCGTGATTCAACTGTTGATAAGGGGTGTTTCGGGATGGTTGTAGTAAAATGCTCTCCATTTTAGCATCACAAATACCATATTCATGTATCATATACCACTAGATAGCCAAATGAAAACCCAACCTATTCATATACTCATATAGAAATATGTCTACGGGTGCCAGTGTATGAGTGCTGACAGTAAGAAAATTTCACTTTTCATGACTATTTTTTGAACAAGGATATCTCCCTTAATACTGCATGTAGGGATGTGAAATTCGGGATACATATAGATGAAGGCCATTTGGAGGGAAGGGTGTCTCAGATTTTGTATTTAGGTCTTAGTTTCCATTTTATGAAATTTAGAAAATTATGTTTAAAAAATAACCAAAAGTTTCCCGTTTTTTGCAATAAAATAAAAACTATAACCTAAATTAAAAATCTGAGACACCCTTTCCTGCAGAAAAACCTCATTGGGAGGCATACAAAGTTTGAAGTTTGTAACTTTTATATTAAAGGAGATCTAGATATCCATGTTAAAAAAAAAAGTCAATGAATTGGTTTTTAATTTATCATGTTGGACATATCCATTTCACTTTTACTTCATCTATGTCATTAGAAAGATAAAATTATTACCTTTCATTTGATATATAAAACGATGCTGTATCTTATCAATTAAGAAAATGAGAGAAGATAGTGCAAAAGACGTCCGGCCAACTGTTGTCTATCCTGAAAGAGATATTACTGCTTATAATGTGCATTTATAATTATATATTTTGAGGTGCTGAAATAAATCCAGTACAGATCTCGGTAAGATCTAGTCATTCCCTGGGTCTACATTGTCTCATGCCTGCTCTACGCTACCCTGTATACCCAGGGAAAAGCTAGATTGATATCTCACCTCGGTCAGTACTATATATATATATGATATGAATAAGAGGCAGAGAGGCTGTGCCGGGGTGTGAGGGGGGTGTATATAGGGTTAGATGTCAGTAATTGACACCAGGGGGCAGTGGCCATCGACTATGAATGGATCCCTCTGGGAGAGCAATGATCAGCAATGCCCCCTAGTGGAATGACTTAACATATCTGTTAAGAATGTTGTGATGAGAAACGGGGTTTGGATTTCCTTTTCCATTTTCGGTACGAGACAACGGATGAGAAAATCAAATTCCTGACTGCTAACTAGACATGGGTGATCTGGGTTGTACGTTGGGGGACGTTGGTCAGGTCGTCGCCAAAATAAAGGTGTGGTAGCTTGCTGGCCGGCTGCCTGTATGTGCTCTCGTTCTCATGCCCTGGGTTCCCATTCTCTTACAGAGGTCATTTCCAGTCACATGCTTTTCTTATATATTCGTGCTTCCGTTCCCAATTTCGTACCAACATGTTATTTCATTTCTACAGGGCAATTGGCTAGATTATTCAACAATTCAACAGTAGGGATTAATTCTACATCTTTTACCAATAATTATGACCAACCTCTAGCCTTCTCATTGTCATGCCTATAATCACGGAGTGGTCTACAATCCATCGCAATGTATATGGGCAATAGAATACGCAATTTAAATTGGTACAAAAATCCTCATTCATTAGATTATATATCTTCCTGTATTTGAAAAACCTCAACACAGGTATGTTTTTCTGGGAGTGAATAATTTTTCACAGCATTCTTTTCAATATAAGGTTTCGTTCGAAAATCGCTTATTACATATTCATCTAACTTTTTCATATCTAGATCAAGGTATTTAATGGTGATTAATCGAAAGATACCCTCTCTAACATCCTTGGTCAATGCTTCAAAGAACTTGCACCTGCAAAAGTTGCTTTCCCAGAAGAAGTCTGAGAAATAGACCAAGATTCTTTTAGTGTTCTTGATGCAATTCAATTTATTTTCAAGTATCAACTTTCCTGCAAGGAAGCGGACCTGATGGAAACAAGCTGTTGTTATAGATATGAAAACTGTCTTTGTAACTTTTTCATTTCAACTTGGTAAAATAAGTCTACATCTGTTAGTGTTATAATTTGGATGACCATATCATTTGGAAAAAGCATCTCAGATCATACCAATCTTAAGAAACATTCGTACAGCTTGAACGCTAGTGTTTATTTGGGGTGTTTACTTATTAAATGGGGAACTGCTATCACTTCACTTTCGGAATAGTCTTACCTTAATCCTCTTTTATCCTCACTAGCCAAGTGGCAGACTAGTCCACAAGATGGGCGCTCATATCCATATCCAACGCAGACAATGCTTGGTTGAGAGTCAAGTTTATTAGCAGATATCAACTGCTTCACAATTGCCAGTGTGGTTACAATATGCCTTAAACTTATGTACGCAAAAAGACACCGTCTGAAGACAACCTTCTTCAATAAAGTCCGCCCGACTGCATACGGCTATGCAAACAGTACAGTTCCTTTGATAGTCACGAGATGTCATGTATATAGCTATCCAAACCCCCGAATCCCTAAGACTCAAATTGATCCAAATGTGTATCGACTTGCTCTGCTCTTAACCGCTGATCATTGCCCTTATATATTAGTTTAGTTATTGATTTTCTCCAGAGTAGTGCTGCTTACTAGTAGACTAAGCCTGCCTGCTGTAGCCGAACAGGTTTATTACACCTATCAGATGCGCCTACCATATTTGCATTACATAGCACAATAATTTGTATAATTTTGAATACCAATTATAATAATGATGTCTTCCACAATCTGGTGACTGATTCTTCACTTTATTTACACACTATTAATTACATGCACAAGGTGTTTTACTAACTACCTTTGTGCAAGCTATCAAAGCAGTCATTTAATTGTGATGCTCTGCAATTACAAATCAATGGATTCTTAGCAATCCTCAAGTCAGTTAAATTTATTAGATTCACTTTTTTCAACTTTGAGTTGGTAACCTCTGCAATCTGTTATTATCAATGTGTAGTATGATGACATTTTCAAAGGCATTTATACAGTCAATTGATCCTTCCGAGATTGAGTTGTTGCTAAACTTTGCTACTTTTACTTTTGTTAGATAACCAATGAATTTTTTTCCGGGAATTTCACTTCTCTATAGTTTGTACAGTTTATATATATATTTCTATAAAATCGGCCGCAGTTCGGCAACATAGTTGCCAGTAGTTTACCGTAAATTAGATCCTTTCTTAAACAGTATATGAATAGGAAATAATGCTCCTTTTGTCAATATGATTAGCAAAATAATATTTTCCATGGCAAAAACAATTACGATGGGATGCCGTGATAATACAAGGGAGCTTGACAGTCTTGCAAGGATGAATCACTCTTAGCCCAGACCTACCGACTGGAGGTAAACATACACAGCCAATACTTAGGCCAGTCAAATCAAAGATTCTCCTCTCTTCTCTTCACTTTGCAATAGTCTTGGAAGAATGTATAGGTTTTGCATAAAGAACAAGTAGGTAACAATATTTGAAATTCAAAATTATTTTATTTTCAGAATACATTTTCACCCAAAATAATAATCCAATACATTTTCACCCTAAATAGTAATCCCCTGATGAACACCATATTGTTATAACATATTATTTCAACCAATGTGTTCATCATTTACCTGTAATATGCCTTAGTAATACTTACCGAATACATTTTCACCAAAGATAATATTCCAATACATTTTCACCCAAAATAGTAATCCCCTGATAAAAACCATATTGTTATAATATATTATTTCAACCAATGTGTTAGTTATTTACCTATATGTAAAATGTCTTAGTAATACTTACATATTGTTGGCTGAGTATTAAAAGGTCATATCTGACAAATGCTCATTTTTAAGGGGATCTCAATTTTAGATAAATATTAATTAAATTCGTTTAACCAATACAAATTACACAAAACGATATTTCTGAACTCTAACCAATATGGTAGCATTAAATTCATTTGATTACTGTACAAAAGTTAAGATATATGTGATATCTAAACTACCAGATTCAATTGCAGCCCAGATACGACTTTTCATTACTCAACACATGCACCAGAACTTCAGCAAACAAAGGTCATATCCAACATTTTGCAATTATAATTCCTTTGTATGCTGTTAGTTTTCTAAAATTGATCCATAGTATT
Source organism: Lepidonotus clava (assembly GCA_936440205.1). NCBI lineage: Eukaryota > Metazoa > Annelida > Polychaeta > Phyllodocida > Polynoidae > Lepidonotus > Lepidonotus clava. The sequence goes on from OW387134.1 coordinate 5,024,509, forward strand.
TTCACAATAAAGTTCATCTGATGGTTATAAAAGAAATCAAAACCATAAGATAATTATGTTCATTTCGCATTAATTATCATTTTTATTAAGAAAGTCAAATGACCATTCTCAGATACAACCTTTTATTACTCACCCCAAAGTGAAATTTTATAGTTACACCCTTTGTTAACTGGGTCATAACATTCCAAAGATTTGGAAAATTTCAAAAATTCCAAATTTTCTAGATACCTTAGGGGGAAGGGAAACATATTCAAAAATAAAAATAGTGATAAGATTGTGGGCTTTTTATATTTTCAGTAAAACTATTTTTAAGACGATCAATATTATAAAGATTGGTCATCATTAAGTTTAGAATTAAATATAGTATCATAAGAAATAGTATCAAAAGATTTCTAAAACGACTGTAAAGACTTTTCATAGAGATTAGGCTCATGTCTGCTATAATGGAAGGTAACTGGAAAGTTTCAAGTTCAAGAAGTAAGGCAACTCATTCCCTTGAAGTATTAAAATATAACATATGCAGACAAGAATATAAAGAAAAAAAAATATGTAGAAAATACAAAGAAATCTGGTCTCATACTAAGAGAACTGATATTCGTCCATTTTGTGTAAATAGTTTGGAACAACTTTAACAGTGAGAATTCACTGAAAGAGAGGATACTCATAACCTAGACACTCTCAGTCTTGGTCTGTAGAATGATCTCACATTGAACCTGATCCCTCTTCTAAAAGGTGGTGGCTGCTGAAAAGTTGTCCTCGAAAAGCCCAAACTTGCTTTTGAATTCACATCAAATACAACATAGATGCCCATACCAGCAAATAGGAGCAACACCACCCCAACAACTAGTCCTATTATCGCAAATAAGGTAGCATTGTCTGGAAAATAAATGTGAAAAACCAGGAATAGATTAAAAATTAGTCTCCTCTTTTATGTGACTACAGTTGTCTTTTATAGACAGATCAATTTTATTTAGGGATGACTTATGTTCATAAAACTAATAGATATATAATGACACTGATGAAAAATACAGATGACATGAAACCTAAATTTAAATTCTCCCCCTGTTCAAGTTTTTTTTATTTATAAACAATACTTATTCAAAGATGGGTTTTTATTTATAAAATGAGTGGAGCAATCAAATTTGATAGAAGATGGAATCCAATAAGGTCAGCTTTCTGCTATTTTCGAAAACTTCTAATAAAAAGCCATGAAAAATGGTGAGAAACTTAAAACTTTACCTTTTCCTGTTTCCACATACCCCCAATGACTCCCTCAAACCCCTGCCCAACCCTCACACTCTTGCCTTCCCCTCGACACCTCCGCCAACACTTTTACACCCCTGCCAACCCTTCACACCCCTACCTACCTCTTAAAGGGAGGAGACAGTGTCTCAAAGGTATTGTACTGCCATTATCCTTAACATCCATTGAACTAATATACCAAATTTTATCTTTCCTTTTTCATCACTTTAGTTTTAAACCTGTTTTTGTAATCAAAATTTTGTGGCCCTGGCTTATGCTGGCTCAGGTTACACATTGAATCTTTCCCTGTGCGATGAATAAAACAAGACAGAACTGTCTTAAATGGTCTCAATAGGTTTTTTCTTTAATAGAAATGATAGGAATTAATGATTTACAAAAAGAAAATGACAGCCTTGCTGTATGATGTCACACAAAGATATTAGGAGCACAGACCACTTAAGATTTTGTCTAAAGACAAGCCAAATTCCATATCAAAAGTAGCTGTTTAAAATCATGGGAGTGTGATGGACTTTTTGTAAGCATTAAACCTAGATTGTAAAATGTAATTTTAACGAAAGTTAATTTTTACTGGCTCCTCTCTTTAACACCCTGCTGACCCTTTCACACCCAAACCTACCCTCTCAAGACATTTTATTAAAATATAATGGGGAGACCGTAAAAAAATGTATGTGTCTGTACTCTCTCAATGGGAAACATTTTATACTCACTTCCAGGTAGGCATGGTTCCTGAGAGCATATTCCGATTTCCTCATTTGGTCCATCACATGGAGCACCACCATTTTCTGGTGTTGGATCATCACACACACGGCTCCTGGTTTGCTCACCATTACCACAGCTAGTGCTGCAGTCACTCCATGGTGTCCAAGTACTCCATCCACCATCAACTGCTCAAGTATACAACATCAGGTTACAAGATCAAACACAGTTGCCACCATGTAGAGGGAAGCAAAACAATAGAAAATGATACAGTACACTGAAAAAACACATTTCTTTTGTAATATTAAATTTTAGATAAGGGTCCCATGTTTTTCATCAACTGACCCAGAAATTGGATTTTTATGAGTATAAATTGATAGCTGTTGACAAAATTCGAGTGGAACTTGTATTGAATGATGAACGGAACTAATCTCTTTACTTTCATCTTATTGTACTTATTTACATTTTAGATAAATGATAAGGGCAAGTCAATTTAAGTTTCAAAAGGCTTCAACATAAAAGTCTACCAGCTTACTTGGACAAGGTTGTGTAGAGCATATTTGAAAGTCAGTGTCTGCTCCATCACATTGTGTACCGCCATTTTCTGGTGTTGGGTTGTTGCATAAACGGGTCCTAACTTGCTCACCACCACGGCAGGTATGGCTGCATTGTCCAAAAGATGTCCATGAACCCCATCCTCCATCTACTGCTCAGATAGAGAGGTGAAAGAATGGACATTTAAAACAGAGGATAATGTTGTCTTCTTAGTTTGATGATATGAAATAAATTACAGAACTTTTTTTTCACCTTTAGATATACTACACAGTTTACTCTTGTTCAGTTATCACTTGTGAATTATGCCAATCTTGAAATGTTCCAGAATTTGAAACGAGGTCATAATTACATTTCAAATGTGGAGATTTCTCATACTACAAATTGAACTACCAGAATAATATCCATGATCTATTTTAGTGATGTGCAATAGGTTTATGGACTCTTATGATTGATGAATGGCCTCTGGAGCAAAAGGTGAAAAATAAGGTGATGAAAAAGATGTCACTGATCGAATGGCCCAAGGTATCTAATTTCTTTGCCATTTATATACTTTTAAAGTTTAATTTATATATTCTTTAAGAAATAAATAAGCTATATTTTGAGCTATGGACTCCCAATTACTGACTCAAGGTAAAGGAATGTTAACTCAGAGGGATCCTAGTGTAGTCACAGGAGTCACAGGAACTGGAAGGATCTAGGTTAGGTACTAAGTACTTATTCGTTGGGTCTATAGTGTAACAGAGTACAACAAGGAGACAGGTTCCTCAGGGGGTGAGAATGGATTTATTGGTTCCCAAAATTGCAGAACCCATGAGCAGCTTTGTTTCTCTCAGCTATCATATTTTTAACACATTGGGCCCCTACCCTAGAGTACCTCCCTGAGGATAGGGCCCTCTGGTTTTGTAGAAACCCTTTAGTTACATGGCCTTTGTCGAAACCCTTTGGTCACAAGAGTGTGGAATTAAAATATGTTGACTTTAAGGTACATACAATACTGTTTAACTTGATTTAGAGTTACCATTGATACAACATTGATATCTTTACCAGGCTTTTTGTATGACTACAGATATACAGTACAGATGAAAAATTACTTTCAAGTACTTGTGATAGATGATATTATCCTTTAAAAATTCAAGACTTAACCATGCATTGCAACGAGAAAAAAGTAATAATCAACTGAATGAACATATTGCCAATTTGTTTCAAAAGAATTGTTCATCTATTCTTTGATTTTAAGGATAGACAACATCTCTCAGGGGTCAATTTGTGGGACTCTCTTATAAAAAGGCTTATATTGGTCGGTGTACGTAGCATAAATGTTAGTTTTATATCACTAGATACCCTTTTGATTGTACTATCTACCCATATAACTCATATTTTGATGTATAGATGTATGCCTATATGAGAATGCCAGGAAAACAAAAAATGCATTTTAAACTTATATATTTTGATCATAAAAAAGCATCACATTTTCACAGCCTATAGAAAACATTCATTTGGATGGAAAATTGTCTCAGATTTGGTATTTAGGTATTTAGGTATTAGTTTTTGTCATTTGTTTCTCCCATTTTTTTACATAAATTAAAACTATGACCTAGATTTGAAACACACTTCCCTGCATACATATGTTATTAATAATCTCAGCGAATTCTGTGTTGATCCATTGAGCAGTTGAGAAATATCAATGTTAAGAAAGTGAAAGTTTAAAAAATAAAAGTTAAAAATTTGCTTTTTTCCCCCTAATTTCACTAGTTTCAACATGATGATTATATATCTTATATCATGATACAGATACAAATATTTTCTACTATTTGATGCACGCTACATAACCATAGTCTTATTAGAGACAGAACAATGTAAATTGTATCAATTAGGGCGTTGTCTATCCTTAAGAAAACACAAACTGAACATTTGAAAGCTGATATTCATCATTTGTGACAGCTAGAAATTGAGAAAAGGGAACAATTTGAGTCCTATTACCAGTTATCATTTGAAAGTCTTTTCTGGATATCCTAATACTGCTAAAATGTTTGAAATCACCCGAAGATGTACAATCATTTCTAGTCCGTAATCTTTTATCCAGGTGGTGTTCTGAACAGTATTAATATTGTTTATCTTCAAGCAAATGATTAGCAAATACAGATGCCAACTGGGTTGTGCATTTTGCTAACATTTTACATCAATCAATAACAAAATGAAAGATAATTATTTAACAATGTATTAGTTGTCCAAAATAAGAGGCGTTCTGAAATTGTAAGTAAATATTTGGCAAAAAGAGAAAAGCTTAGTCAGGGATTCTCTGTGTCCTTACTTGGGCAGGCTTGCTCAGAACATGTTCTAGTATCTTCATCTAGTCCATCACACGGGGCTCCATTATTCTGAGGAGGTGGGTTGTCACATATACGGGTCCTTCTTTGCTGACCACCACCACAGGTAGTGCTGCAGACCCCCCAAGTTGTCCACTCACTCCATCCTCCACCAACTCTTATGTCATTGATGCAAAATTATGATCAGAGCCACACAATGCTAGATTCATATACTCGTGGCTTTAGTTGTACATGGACCCAGGCAAAATGTTGTTTTTTTTTGCTTTGGCTATAACTACCATACAGATAATCTCTTACACCAATGAAAATATCAATGTACCCTGAACCTGACCTTTGATGCCTTAAATGACCATTTAGGAGCCATCTTGTCACTAAATTCACTTTTGAAATAGCAAACAAAATCTGGCTAATGGAATATAGTGTAAATAAAGGTAGGAATTGTTGTTACTTGGGCAGGGTTCCTCGGAGCAGATTATATTATCCTGATCCTGCTGTTCATCACAAGGACAGCCCTCACATGTGCGAATTCTTCTTTGCTGACCACCACCACATGTCCTGCTGCATGCTCCCACATTCGTCCATGGAGTCCATTCTAGATCAGCATGGACAGCAGAAATGCGTTTATTGTGAAAATTTCATGCAAAGTTGTTAATGTTTTGTTTAACTCATCCTAGCTTGAACTGGATCACCAAGGCGTGACCCTGTAGAGCCCCGGCCAGCTCACAGGGGTCCGCCAGTGTTAAAAGATAGGCAACTACATATCGGGGGTTAAATAATAACCAATACTTGGCTACTTTCTTATGGAATTGCTTAGATAGCAAGAAGAAAAGTAGGTAATCTTTAAATCAAATCTAATTATCTTTTGATCTGAAGAAATATCAGTAATGCATCAGTGTACCTTATTACCAATAAATTGAAATACAGCAAATTATTTGGTACTACTGCCCCAATAATTTAAAATAATGAATGCACTTTTCCATGGGTCAGAAGGTAAGGTGAATCCACTTGTGAGAATAATATTCAAGACCAAAGCCAACACTTGTGAGAATAATATTCTAAATAAAATGCTACGAATGATTGATAACTTTGAAAAATTATTTCAAAGTTATCACTCACTTGTATTACTTTGTTTAGGCTGACTTGTTCAGTGGTTATATATGGGGAGGCCTGAAAGGTTTCATACTCACCTTGGTACTGGCAGCCCTCCACAATGACTTCGCATAAAGTAAGAGTCGTTTTGGTTAATTGTCTTATGGTCAAGTATCTAATAGGTTCATCAGGCATACAGTCAAGCGTCTGGATATTGCTTGTATCTGTTGTTCGGGCACATTCAGTATGTGTATCTACATCCCTGCTATTTCCAACCAGAATAACATTATCTGAGTTTCTTTCTGCAAGGAACATATGCATGTTGAATTTACAGAGCCTATATATTTTCAACTACATTGAGAACCTTCCCAGACAAAGAATGGTGTCTCAGATTTTTTATCAAGGCCATAGTTCTTATGGTTTATCAAAACAAAAGTTTTATTAACATTCTAAGATGCACTTTACGCAATTATAATGCAAAGTGGAAATTACAGAATAATCATTGATCATAAAAAAAGTTCAATATAATACATTTTTCTAATTCTGCGACAATATATCAAGAGCATATAGACACTCTCATAAAATTTATCAAAAGGGCAAGAAATTATACATTTATATCATGGGTATTTACTTGGGAAAATATACTTCAAAAATATATACTTCTATAGGTGGCACAGATCATGGCCCAACCATTAGTGTTAGTCCTTACAGGGTTTCTTGCACATAAAGTTAGACATTTCCAATTTGTGTATATATCACTTCAGTTACATATTATACAAATACTACAAATGAAAACAAAATCAAAATGACAACATGTTAGACAACTATTCAGCTAAGAAATGTCAGAATTGTTTACTAAGTATAAATATGTGACATTATTATAAGAAAGAAGTGATCCCTTATAATAGAAAATTGTGTTCCTATGTCAGATCACACATTGAACCCCCTGTCCACCTTAACAAGGACTTCTATGTGTGATGTCACACAAAAAAAGCAACATATTTATATTTCAAAACTAAAGTTTCTGTAATAGAATTATTTTTTCTCTTTCCTTTAATAGATTAGTCCACTCGGTTATGTCGGTACTTTTAGGATCATAAAAAACACTTATATAAAGTAAATATTGGTATTTTTTCAGTTTCATCATTTTTGAACTGTTCTGTTTGTGACAAAACATACATATAAATGTTCCGTGCAGGTAGTGTCAGATGCAGGCAAGGGACATCAGTATGATATAAGCAAATGTGTATACAACAACAACTATTTGATATAAAAGTATAAACTTTGGTATGTCACTGGCCCCTTCCTTTAAAGATTTCTCTCATATTGATGGCACTTGATGAAAACAACATGCTAAGTTGATTTCTAAAAGAAATGTGTATCCTGTAATCATGTGTAAGGTACCATTGAAATATTTGTTATATAGTTATAAGTTTTGGAAAGGCTAAATGATAAAACTGTACTTAACTTCCAAATGTTCGGTGGACTTCTTTTGTAAATGAATTAATGTCTGTTGGAAAAACATGTTTAGGTTCTTTTAAACCTTCATCAGGATGTGTTTTTTTTTTAAATAGAAATTTATTTGATTACAACTGAAGAACCACAAACCTGCACAGCATTCACTTCGGTAATAAATGGTAACATTCTCTATCAGAAAGCTCTTGGTAGTGTCCCCTGCAGTTAGGTCCACAGACCACCAGGCAGGTGTACCTTGGAGACTAGGGTCCAATGTGGGATCTTCACTGTATGGGTGAGCACAGGATTGTTGATTCAGGAGCTGACTTAGGTCTCCATCCACAGCTCTCTCTGCAACATCGTCCTGCCATATTCCCAGCTGTCTAGCAGGTTTTCCAAGGGCCACATTTTCTGGATGATAAAAAGAGTGAAAGCTTTATTACACTATGCATCGGCCCCCAAATAAACTTTTTAACAATATTTTTGTGGGACTGAGAGGGGTGTAGGTTGTTATACATTTTTCAATCCTTGAACAAAGTGAGGAATAGGTTGAGTTACATTTCATTGAAAGTGAGGTCCCAAGTGCTGGGAGCAACTGACCAGGCCCCGGTTGTGGTTTTGATTCATAGATCGTCTTATGCTGTTGTTTATAACTTTTTTAATAATCATCAATACCACAAAGAGTATGAAAGTTAAATGTACATCTGAATCTTGTCCATCACACCAAAGTATCATATTATTTCTTAGAAGTTGATGCTTTGATTTATGAAAGATCTAATTTACATGAAAATTATTTCCTCGTTGGTTCCTTCATTTTCTAACATTAATATCTCAATTTATATTTAGACTTAAGGCCATATTCCACACAGCGTTTTGCTTGCAGTGGGCAATTTACTTGCTGTGTTTGTGGTCACCGCTAGTAAATCATGGTACTGCAAGGTGGAATATAGAATTTGCTTGTGTTGGAACTTGTGGTAGTACTTGCATTGGGTCAACGCAAGTAACACCGCAAATGATTTTATATTCTTATATAGGCCTTTTAATTTTTGTGTGTGACTTTTTAATGATTTTATTTCGATTTGTATGACTTTTTATGACTTTATATCTATAATCTATAATGATTTTATGTAATTTTCTTTCGAATGCTTGCGGTGGCAAGAACAAACATGTTCGTTTCCTCACTGCAAATAGCTTGCAGTGGCAGCTTAGCCCACTGCAAATACCACCCCACCGCATAGTGTAATAAAAATATGATTGATCACCACTTAATTGAAAAATAAGGCATTTCCTAGGAACCTTACCTGTCCCTCCCCGCCACAGCAGAACCTCCGTACAGACAAGTAGATATAATAGTTATATTGTCAAAATTAACATATCCAAGGGCTTTCATACAGATTCATGCTTCTTGTTTACAAATGCTGAGATTGTTAAGTCACAGTGTACTATTTTTTATGTACAAGTATATTTTAGATATATTCATACATGGTCAATTCTCAAGAAATGTGCACACTTGGTGGATTCCATGTTTTTGTCCCACAATTTGAAATATATGAATTTTTTTTTTTTTGGTCAAAATACAATACAAATACTCTTTACCTCTATTAAGGAACCTTCTTAGGCATATATTATTATGAAATTTAAAGAATTATTGTAAAAATGTGATATTTTCAGATAATCTCATATGGTGTATTTTCTTCATAATAGTATATTCATGCTCCTCTTCAAGAATGAATGGGTGTAAGGGCATAGTTTTTTACCACCATTAATTGTGTGTTTATGTGTATACGTCTAATCTCAAACAGTCAATTTTTAGAAATATTTTCCAATAGTTTCTGAGCATTGTCATAGTTCGTGGGGGTCCTGATTTCAAATATGTCACAAATATTCTAAAAATTAAAATTAAAGTTCCCAATTTCGTAGACAAATACTCAAAGTCCCTAGGATACATTCACCCAAACGTGCTTAATTCTGAAGAAATACAATTTTTTTAACCTATTTTGTTGCCGATTGGGCACATTTCGTGAGAATTGACCATATATAGACCACCTTTTTTCCATGGTTAGAGAGGTCTGAGACAGCTGCTACTTTTTGGAAGAGACCATATACATTTTTAATAATTTTGCCTGCTTAAAAAGTAGGGATACTCATGGCACGATTATACATGGTTTATTCACAGGGCTTGAGGGGGGTAGGTTATATGTGTTGGTTTTGGGTAACCATAAATAGTAGCTTTCTTAAAGGCAGGAATATTATGTGGAGGCTCCGATTGGCATTGAGTAATAGTACTTTAAACAGGGTATATACATCTGTGTTATTAAAGTCAGTGATCAAACTATGTGAATGATTACTTAATTGTTAGATCTGAAAAGCAACTCCATCCAATGTCGGGCAGAACAAATCAGTACAACGCTCTGTGTATATCCATCCCTCATACCAATGGTCTTGTGAGGAAGATATGTGAGATCACAGAAGCAAATTCAGGGCAATTCTTCCAGCCAAGTCTGTGATATATATATTTGTTTGTGATACACAAGTCTGTGTAATTTATATAACCGATTTGTATAAGTGTTCAGGGAAACAGTGTTCAACTGTCTGTCATATATCTGTCTGAGATACAAAAGTCTGTAATTGATTTGTATAAGCATTTGGGGAAACAGGGTTCAACTGTCTTTCATATATCTGTCTGTGGTACAAAAGTTTATGTTATTTGCAGAAGGAATTTGTATGAGGGTTCTGGGCAAAAAGGTGGGTCCTACCAGTAACTCTGGGGTCACGAGTCAAAACATAAACAACAAACAAACCTGGCCCCTCAAGCCACTACCGATACAAAAGTCTGATATGGAACTACTTCCTCTGCTCGGCTGCATCGCGTACACCTAGTTCTCTATCCTCATAGTAACTAAACCTATAGACTTATAAGGAGTTCGGTTACCCAGATGATCTAATTTTCAATTTTTTTGCAGGACCTGATCTTTGATGCATTGAAGATAAATTTTTAATTATCCTTTAGCTTGTCTATACTAAGGGAGCTTTGGGAATGTGCAAATATGAGCACTGTTATCCCTCCCCTACCAACTTGTGTTGTCAGTGTTCTCTTCAAGATGTGAAAAAAATCTAAATCTACTTCAATTTCATGCTCATGCTCCGAACAAAGTCTCCAGGAATATATGTAGGAATGTCTGTACTGAGTGCCACACTTCATGCCCAAGATGATTCTAAACAAATTATAATCATACATCCACTTGGAAGCTGAATATAGAAACCCTGGTCAAGGTACTGTAACGTTCCTCGGTAGGTTCGGGTTTCCGATTCCTTCAGCGAACGGATGTGGGGTTGTTGTGGGATCTCGAGCCGAACAAAGAGTTCGAGCAGGAAACCGAGGTGTAAGATTAAGAGTTGTGCCTCGTCCACGAGGGGGAACGAGTGGGACGGTTGGGGAATCTGTATTCTCGGATAGGTTGCCGTGGGTGCCAGTTTGTCGGGCCTGGAGTGTTCCGGACATCTTGCGGAGGTGGATGAAATTTGGTTAGGGGGAAGGATTAATCTTTGACGTTCTGACTGTCCAATCCAGTCTTCCGTAGGGGTCGGGTCGCTGCTTGTCTAGTGGTTGGTAGCATTGGGCCAAGTGGATCACACCACACCGCGGGAAAGGTGTGTTAGGCTTTGTTTGTTTGTTTTTTGTTTGTTTTTATTTTCGAAAACATCATTCAGGGTTACTCCTGGTCTTCCATGATAAAAAATGCATCAAGATAGAATAATATACAATATATCATTGCTTTTTATAAAGTCAAACATGCAATAAATCCTCACATTTTAGATATTGGTGCCGCATTTGTGACATAAAAGTATGAACATCTGGAATGTTGTACATCAGCACTGAGCTTATTACATAATATTGTACCATAATAGAATGGCCTTTTGTCGTCTTTCTGACCAGCATATTTCTTAGTTTTAAAATAAAGTTGTCTTGTGAATGTGTATTACGAGTTAGATTTTTTTGTGTATACCAGATTGTTGAGAATGAGAATAGATCAAACTAAAAATATAACTGAATTTGTCTACGCTGTTCCAAACTGATTATCTTAGTCCTTTGATGTAAATCAGGAATTCTCAAATGATCCTCTAAGAAAAGATTGCAACAAGGTTAATAGTCACATTTTTATTTAAGGGGTTTATATGAGGGACCTTTTACGGTAAATCTAGACCATACCTTTCACAGTCATCACTCCCCTCCCTCAGTCATGGTTGGGTTGCTTTGGAGGGCCCTCCCACGGCAACTCCCTCATTAAGGCTAATTGATTGATCATTAACTAGTTAATGAGGTCATTTAGGTTCATTAAGATAATATCTCCACCTTCCTCATGTCAGGCTGCAGCCCATGGCAGCAGGCTGCAGCCTTTAATACCCCTGGGTGGAGGCTACACGCTGTAATATCACTGACTGTTGGCTGCGACATGCTGTGGAGAATCTTGACGTCTGCCCCCTACTCCAATTCCGATATATAACTGGTTTTTTTTTTTTTTTTTTTTTTTTTTGATGATTCATTATGAAATGCAAGTTTTGCCATTTTTTTGTCAAAACAATAGACAGAACTTTTATAAAACCGAAACCATATGAAGGTCCTTACGATGGTTTCTGAAATAATCAAAAACTATTATAAAACACCCAGCAACAGTTACCCATTTTCGAAGTAATGAATGCATATAGAGATTAATCACTTGGAAACAAGCTAGCAGGCACGAAATACCTTTGGGTGATAGTGTACATCATCATAAATGTATACCATGAATTATTAATTCTGGAATCTTTTTAACGTGCGAGGCTACAAGAAGACACTTTTGATTTCAAACAAATTGTTTGAAAAATACATATTGAAAATTATAAAATCTGATGTATGTTTACCATTCGCATGACATAAATGAGCCACTTGGTAACTTCTTTTAATTGAATAACAGATAATAACAGGCAAAAGCATTAAAACGAAATAAAGCATTGATACCCCAGAGCGAAAATTGTGCAACGATTTGATAACGTCACATGTTTAGCTTGGTACAATGTGCTTTGCCTCAAGCACTATACACTGCATGAACGTTACGGTTTAGTAGGTATATGGCTGTGCAACAGTCTTAAAGTTACAGAAATGGTTGTTTACACACACATTTCTTGTACATTTTCGATTATATAATGAGTTTTAAGGCCGTATTCACATAACGAAAGTGTGTTGCCGATTTCCGGCCAATATACTTTCGGCCACAATGCCAATAAAATTTACATTGCACAAAGGTAGTTAGTAAAACACCCAGTGCATATAATCAATTGTATATAAAATGAAGTCAAGGAACGGTCACCAGACTATAAGGGAAAATATCATAAAGTATTCAAAATTATACGAGTAACTACGTTGCATAATGTAGATACAGCATTGACTTTTGGTAGGTGTAAATATACCTGTTCAGCCATAGCAGACAGGTTGAATCTCCTAGTGAGTACCGCTGCTCAGGGTAAAATCAATAACTAGACTGATATATAAAGGTGGGAACATATGGTTAAAGTTGAGAACATTACTAGATACCGTTTGGAACAGTACGAGTCTTGAAGATTCGGGGGTTTGGATAGCCATACAAATGAAGACATCTGGTGACTAGTAGGATAACTAACATCATTGCATGAAAGCGTGAGGCCAGGCGGACTCTGTGGAGGAAACTTGCCTTCGTGAACTGTGATTGTGAACCTAGAATTTATAGGGTACAACTACACTGGCAATTGTACGTAATTGACATATCCACCAATAAACCTGACTCTCAGCCAAGCGTTGTTTGCATCATGGATATGAGCGCCCATCACATTAAACAAACTACTACTTGACTAGCCTATATAAAGAAAATTAACTAAGATGATTCGACTAAGAAATAGAAACAGTTTTCTTTTATTAAGTAATACCCATAACAACAACTGGCGTTCAACATGTTGGTAAATATTTCCAGCAGATTATATGCCATCTGCCGATCATGCACTTTCGGTGGCTGAATTGAGACTAAAACTGATGCTCCAGATATAAAACGTTTCCATGGTTTGTCTTGTGAATGTGTATTACGCACACACACTATGGTATATGGAATACGGCCTTTAGAATTTCTCATAGTCTCCGATAAAGACAATGGATTGTATGAATGAGATCTTAGAGAAAACCTGCATTTTTTGTATTATCAAAATTATAAGGGGGAAGTATCATCATCTTATAATAAGTAAAACCCTTTTTAGGATCAATCAATCAAGTAACATTATGTTTAATACTATTGGTGACATGGTCACCATAGGCATATATATACTGTCATTTCCTAAAGTTATGATTTTGATAAGGGGAGGCAATGCCTACTCAAATGTGATAGGTGTTGACAGAAACCAGTTTACACACACTTTGTGTTTTTCTCAAATAATTTATGCTGAAATGTTCTGAAATATTTTTTCACTTTTTTTCCTGCAAAAATTGTGTTTATATACCTTTTTGAAACATACCAATATGTAAATTGAAAAAGAAGCACACATTGAGACAAAGTTTACGAAGGCCACAAATTGAGTCCAAAGATTACCTTTTGCAAGGTAGAGTTTCATGCCATATTGTATCTATATTGAAAATAGGGAGTGGGATGCTTTTGTAAAAATAAATGGGAGGTATAACTTGGCATACAAGTATAATGGCAAGGCGTAGCCATGGACTCTGACATAGCCTAGCAACTAACATGGATGCCTGCCGCAAACATTTTTTCTGATTATAGTGGCCCAGATCTTGTAACAATCCTGATGTGAGCCTTGTTGGCTTGGTTTTGTTGTAACTTTTTATGGAAGAATACATAATTATCATAAGATTGCCCAAACCTGCCTCACTTGTCACCTGTGATACCTAGCCACTTATATGTTCGTAATAGATTTTGGGCTCAAGTGTTTATTCTAAAAATGAAGATTTTCTGGGGAAAGAGAGGGACATATGCCCCGGCATTTCCCCTTGGAGCCTCCAGAATAAAACTGAAAAAAAGGGCAACCAAACACACGTCCCATAATATGTTATTTAGTGCTTCTCCTTCTGGGAAAAGCTTCCCCCCACCCCTCGGAAGGCTAGGGACAGTGAGTTGGGGCTAATTTGGAGGAATGACTCTTGTCTTGGGAGGGGTGTGAACTATCAAAACACAATCCAATGCTCTACTCCCACACACAATAAGTCAATTACCTGCCATGACTCCTGGGGGTGAAACCAGCACTGCCAGAAGGTAAAATCCCATAAGGAAAATCAGTGAATGTTGTCTGTCCATTTTGTCAGCTCGTGGCTCCAACCTTTCCGTATGGCTACAGGACACAGGGGGAGTCTGTGGACGCGGGCACAGAGGTGGGTACATTAAGACATTAAGAGCAGTAATTATGGTCGATCAGTGTCGCAGTAAAACATAAAAAAAGTCCATATCTAGACTGCAACAGAAATTGTGTCGAGCACTTAACAAACTAGGTGAGGCAGAAAATGCCTGAAAGACGGCCTGCAAACTAATAGAAAAAAGAGAAGATCTTCAGCAGGATACATCTAAACCATCACAAAGGGTCATATTTTTCACTCTATCATACTCTGCCTATAGGTCTACCACGACCAGGCAAGAAATAGCTGTTATTTTATTTCACCCCTAATGGCGTAGTGTCCATACATTTCTAAATTAAATGTCACATTATTCATGCAGGGGAATAACAAAAACGATATTCCCTTGGTTTAAACTATTATCTTTGGCACCCAGGGGAATAACAAAAAGTTATTCCCATTGAAAACCAAGGAGACCAGAGCCTCGCCCCCTTTTTCAGGCTAAACCAATAAGAATACAGGGAGCCAGGGGAATAACTTTTGAGAGACCACGCCCCCAAATGATATCCTGACTGTGCTATGCTACGGCCCTATTTTTGGTGATTGAATTATCATCATAAGAAAATATTTGGTGACAGTGTTTTGTATCTTTGAGATGATGAGACATTGTGATATTTACAAACATTACTATATATGCAGTTAATATAATCTATTGTACAACTTGAAATGAACACTGCATGGCAAATGAAATTATTATTTATCGAAATTGGAGTTTTCAATTCTCAACTGGGAAACACAATTAAAATGATATCATTTTTAATAAAATGAATTAGGAAAGAAAGTTGTCCTTCAGAACTAAACTGGTGTTAAACAATCATGGAAACATTGAAATGAAGGATGTAGAGCTGGTTTTCCATACGGCTGCACACGAAGACACAGACACATATAATGTATAAGCTTCAGCAATGGCAATAACACATGGAGGCCTTTAGATTTTGATAGTTACCTATACACCCACTATCCATTGAGAGACACCTTGGTATAAAAAGGAGAGTAATTATGGTGTAAGAGAAGGCTGCTCTACTTCACCTAGTTTAGACTGAGAGGCGGGCTGCTGTGGTATGACTTGAAGTATTCAGTCCATGAATCAACACTTTTATGTCTGGGAGTAGTATTTAGGAGGGGGAGCTGCGCAAAAGGAATGGGTGTAAGTAGGTCAGCTGGAATTGGTAGACAGCTATGACGTCATCCAAGATGCATAGGAAATAGGAAATTTGAAATTTGAAATACGAAATGGTTCATTTGACTAACATACGGATACATTTATGTCAACAACAGGTGAAGTAATAAACACTGATAACAATGTCTCTAATACCCTAGTGGCTGCGTATATATGCTTTTAAGAAATGTACAGATAAGTGATGTCATTTTTTCTAAGGAGTTCTTATCACAATTCAGGATCTCAGGATCTTCAGAATTTTTTTGTGATAAACTTTGGTCATTAAACTTCTTACAGTATTTTAGGCAGATGGTCTCAAATCTTTTCCTAATTGAGGTCAACATGGTATTTATACAATCAAAAAAGAACATGGCCCACATCTTGTTTTGGACTGCTGCAGGTACATCTTAACTTGGTCAAAGTACTTCTGGTTTCTGGTGATACAACCCTTTCTAAGTAGTCTCACTGTTTATAAAAATTGTCATGACAGTTATTATTAATTTCACATTGTTTCCTGGGTTACTAATATATGATGTATATTTTTGGATATATATGTCATGCAGCTGACTAGTTATGAGTGCTTTCAATGATTTTTTGTGGAAAGTAGGTCATGAAGAGCTAGTTCTAAAAATATCAATACTCCTACCTAATTGACAAAATAAAGAAAGATCGCTAGTTAGTTTAAGCAAATAAGGAAAGATTTCTTGAAAGAAAAGGTGCTCAAACAATTGGTTCCTAATCAGTTAACTAATTAGAGAAAAAAGGAACTAGATCATGATGATCCTAATTGACCAAATAAGGAAAGGAAAGACACCTCTTAATGCCCTACTAGATTGATCAAACAATTGTTTCTAATCAACGAAACAATTAGAGGATATGAAACACCTTGATTCATAAATAGAAACCAACTTACTACATGGTGACTTGGGTAGAGTACAAAACTGGTGTAACCAGAATAGGCTCACACTGAATGTAAACAATACTAAGGTTATGTCTTTCATGAGTGATAACAAGCATCATAATGCTGACCAGATTAGACTTTTCATTCAGGGCAAATTGATTGAGGAGGTTGATCAATATAGATATTTGGGTATGTATTTGGATAATAAACTATTTGGTGCAATCACTATAATAAGATGATGAGTAACCTTGGGCTTAAAATAAGAGCTTTTGGTAAAATCAGTAGGTATGTTAACACTTAAGCTGCCATGACAATAAACAAATCCACAATTCTCCCCATCACTGATTATAGTGATCTATTTCAATTCCTGTGGTCTCAAGAAAAAATAACAAGATTACAAAAGCAACAGAACCAAGGGCTTTGAATTGTCTTTGATGGAATTAAAGGGGATGAATCTCAAATACATACCCATGCTAACCTCAATTTGCTCAAAGAAAAACGGCAGATGCACCTACTTAACTTGATGTATTTTAGATTCAAAGAAGAGGATAGACTCGATAAAAGGAATATTAGAACTAGACAATTTGATAAGATCAAATTTAAGGTGTTTAGGCCTCATGTTGCTTCGGCTTTTAAATCTAAAATTCTATGAAATTCAAAATTATTTTTATTTTCTTTTCTGATATATTTTAACCCACAAACATATTCTGATACATTTTCACCCAAAACAATAATCCCCTGATGAACGCCATATTGTTATAACATATTATTTCAACAAATGTCTTAGTCATATATGGAAATTCAAAATTATTTCATTTTCTGAATACATGTACATTTTCACCCAAAATAATAATCCAATACATTTTCACCCAACATAATAATCCACTGATGAACACAAATGTTTTAAGCCTGTATTCTACGATGCGTTCATACACTTGCGTGCATCATTTTCCTTGCTTTTATTGACATGAACGCAAATGAAACGCAAGCAAATGCAAGCATTCCTAGGATTTACTTGCGTTCATACTTGCGTTTGTACTTACGTTCATGGAAGCAAGTATCAACGCAAGTATGAGGCTATATTCCACGATGCTTTCAGCCCCACTTGCGTACTGATGCAAGTTCTGATGCAAGTTTACCAACATGTTGATAAATTTATGTAAGCAAACTTGCATCACAACTTGCGTCACAACTTGCATCAGAATGCAAGTGAGATGCATCATGGAATATAGCCTTTGGTCATATTTTGAAATTCAAAATTATTTTATTTTCCATATACATTTTCACCCAAAATAATAACCTGATACATTTTTGCCTAAAATGATAATCCAATATATTTTCACCCAGAATAATAATCCCCTGATGAACACCATATTGTTCTAACATATTTTTTTCATTTTCAGTGTTAGTCATTTACCTGTGTCTTAGTAATACTTACATACTTCATGATAAGATTGTGGGCTTTTTATATTTTCGATACATTTTCACCCAAAATAATAATCCAATACATTTTCACCCAAGATGATAATCCGATACATTATCACCCAAAATAATAATCCCCTGATGAACACCATATTGTTATAACATATTATTTCAATAAATGTGTTAGTCCTTTTTTGAAATTCAAAATTATTTTATTTTCCGAATTCACTTTCACCCAAAATGATAATCCAATACATTTTTACCCAAAATAATAATCCCCTGATGAAAACTATATTGTTTTAACACATTATTTCAACAAATGTGTTACTCATTTACCTCTGTCTTAGTAATACTTTCATATTTCATGATACGATTTTGGGCTTTTCATATTTTCAGTAAAACTGTTTTAAGAATAATGATTAATGTAGTAAAGATTGGTTGTCATTAAGTTTAGAATTAAATATAGTATTATAGGGAATAGTGTCAAAAGATTTCTAAAAGGAGTGTAAACACGTTTCATACAGATTACTCTTATGTCTGCTATAATGGTAGGTACTTGGAAAGTATTAAGTTCAAGAAGTAAGCCGGGTCATTCTCTTGTAGTATTTGAATATAAAATGTGCAGAATAAAATACAGTTTACTGAAGGAACAATGATTACAGTAGTACAAAGAAATCTGATTTCATACTAAGAAAACTGATATTAGTCCATTTTGTGTAACTAGTGTGGAACAACTTTAACAGTGAAAGAGTGAATTCACTGAAAGAGAAGATACTCATGGCCTATAGGATGGTCTCGCATTGAACCTGATCCCTCTTCTGAAAGGTGGTGGCTGCTGAAAAGCTGCCCTTGAAATATCCAGACTTGCCTTTGAATTCACATCAAATACAATGCAGATGCCCATACCAGCAAGTAGGAGCAACGCCACCCCACCAACTAGTCCTATTATCGCAAATAAGGTAGCGTTGTCTGGAAAATAAATATGAAAAACCAGGAATAGATTAAAAATTAGTCTCCTCTTTTATGTGACTGCAGTTGTCTTTTATAGACAAATCAATTTTATTTAGGGATGACTTATGTTCATGTAAAATACAGATGACATGAAACCTAAATTTAAATTCTCCCCCTGTTCAAGTTTTTTTTAGTTATAAACAATACTTATTCAAAGATGGGTTTTCATCTATAAAATGAGCGGAGCAATCAAATTTGATAGAAGATGGAATCCAATTAGGTCAGCTTTCTGCTTTTTTCAGAAGCTTCTAATAAAAAGCCATGAAAAATGGTGAGAAACTTAAAACTTTACCTTTTCCTGTTTCCACATACCCCCAATGACTCCCTCAAACCCCTGCCCAACCCTCACACTCTTGCCTTCCCCTCAACACCTCTGCCAACACCTTTACACCCCTGCCAACCCTTCACGACCCTACCTACCTCTTAAAGGGAGGAGACAGTGTCTCTAAGGTATTGTACTGCCATTATCCTTAACATCCATTGAATTAATATACCAAATTTTATCTTTCCTTTTTCAACACTTTAGTTTTAAACCGTTTTTGTAATCAAAATTTTGTGTCCCTGGCTTATGCTGGCTCGGGTTACACATTGAATCTTTCCCTGTGCGATGTCACACATTTACAAAGTTGAAAATAGAAAACTAAGAATAAAATAAGACAGAACTGTCTTAAATGGTCTCAATAGGTTTTTTGCTTAATAGAAATGCTAGGAATTAATGATTTACAAAAAGAAAATGACAGCCTTGCTGTATGATGTCACACAAAGATATTAGGAGCACAGACCACTTAAGATTTTGTCTAAAGACAAGCCAAATTCTATATCAAAAGTAGCTATTTAAAATCATGGGAGTGTGATGGACTTTTTGTAAGCATTAAACCTAGATTGTAAAATGTAATTTTAACGAAAGTTAATTTTTACTGGCTCCTCTCTTTAACACCCTGCTGACCCTTTCACACCCAAACCTACCCTCTCAAGACATTTTATTAAAATATAATGGGGAGACCATAAAAAAATATATGTGTCTGTACTATCTCGATGGGAAACATTTTATACTCACTTCCAGGTAGGCATGGTTCCTGAGAGCATATTCCGATTTCCTCATCTGGTCCATCACATGGAGCACCACCATTTTCCGGTGTTGGATCATCACACACACGGCTCCTGGTTTGCTCACCATTACCACAGCTAGTGCTGCAGTCACTCCATGTTGTCCAAGTACTCCATCCACCATCAACTGCTCAGGTAAAGAACATCGATCAGGTTACAAGATCAAACACAGTTGCCACAATGTAGAGGGAAGCAAAACAACAGAAAATGATACAGTACACTGAAAAATAATGATTGATCTTTGAAAAATTCTTTTGTAATTATCAAGAAAGGGTCACATGTTTTTCATCAACTGACCCATTGTGTTTTTCATTGGAAATTGGGTTTTAAATTTATGTACATATAACTTGATAACTGTTGACAAAATCCGAGTGGAACTTGTACTGAATGCTGAATGAAACCAATCTCTGTACTTTCATTTGATTTGCTTATCTACACTTTAGGACTACTAATTAACAATAGTAAAAAACATATTTCTATATTGTAATGTTTTTTCAATTTATATCAAACAAACAATGTTTTGATTTATTCTCAAGATGATTAATTAGATATTGCTAGTAGATATCCAGATGATACTAGTACTAATATAAGAAGACCCGTGGGGGCTGTCAGAGGATGGCAGCCCCCAAAGGGTCGTACGGCCATCTGAGGAGGACCCCTAAGGGTCTTCTATAATTTGTTACCCAAACAAAAGCAAAATAACCACAGATTTTGCAAAAAAAACCTAATGGACTCATTCTTTGCGCGTACTGCAATGTCGTGTGTAATGCGACAAGCTTCGCGGAGAAGGGACCTGTATTCATAAGCGCTCGAGAAAAAACAATTCTGAATTTCTTTTTAGCATGCCATAATTTTCTTTCCTATTTTAGATCTTCTCAGTTTCAATTTCAGAATTTTCCATCCAATTATCAAAGATTTGCCAACGAAATGAATAATTATATTTTTGGATCCTGCAAGAACTATTTTTCCCACACTGAGGAGCAGTATGTACATTGGGGCTTAGGAAACATGTTAAATAATTCAGTCTAACTGGATTTTGATGGTTTCAATTAATCTCTCCACATGAGTTTGATTGTATTACTGTATATCATTGCCTAAATTTGTGTGTGTTGGTTGTGAAATACCCAAAAGGAATATTTCTTTTCTGTAACAAATGTTAACATCGCAATACAGTGATGATGAGGATGGATAACAGAAATTATGTAAATGTTATACGGCAAAGTAAGGTGTCCTAAATTGTTAGTCTAGGCACCAACTTGGTAATTTATAACAACCAGCATATTTTGTTCTCGAAGCTGGCAAAAGTTGAAAACCAAACGACATATTGTACGGACTTTTACCAGAAATAAAGAATTTGAACCAAAAAAAGTCCTTATACCTACTGCTCATTGGACTTGCGGGTAATAAAGCCAAGTTAAATAGCCATCCCTTGTGGTATTATAGACCTTGTGCAGACATGGTCACGTGATTGCTTTTTAGTGCTCACCATGTGCTCACTATAACAATACGGCTGAGGAATTTATGTCTTTGTCATAGGCATTGCTTATTTGAGTGCACTGATCAGTGCACTGTGATTTTATAATTCTTTTATGCTTCAAATGTAATTTACATGTATTCAGTGATGATGGAGGTATTTTTTCCTGCGACAACATTAACCTAGATTTACCTGTATGTACCTAAAGTCTGTTAATCAGGTATGGTAAGGCATTCATCAGGATTACATTTGTAATTTTATTACCAATGTTGTAATAGTGAATTAAAAAGCTTCAAAACAAAAGTCTGTCAGCTTACTTGGACAAGGTTGAGTAGAGCATATTTGATAGTCATCGTCTGCTCCATCACATTGTGTACCCCCATTTTCTGGTGTTGGGTTGTTGCATAAACGGGTCCTAACTTGCTCACCTCCACGGCAGGTATGGCTGCAGTCTCCAAAAGATGTCCATGAACCCCATCCTCCATCAACTGCACAGTGACAGAGAGGTGAAAGAATGGACAGTTAAAACAGAGGATAATGTTGTCTTCTTAGTTTGATGATTTGAAATAAGTTACAAAACTCAACACATGAAAGTCAGAATTTTCTCATTCTCTTGTTCAGTTATCACTTTTGAATTATGCTTTTTTTTTTGGTTCAAATCTTTATTTCTGACATGAAATCGTACATTCAACAGTTTGGTTTTCATTTCATACCAGCACAAATGTTTGACAGTAATATAATCAGGTAGAATTTAACCAAATAAAGTGAAATGAAACATATACTCTATGCCCTATTAAGGGAAATGAAATGACAAAACTTCATTTATTATTACAAGCGGTAATTTTTCGGACTTAGTAATATTAGTCACTAGATAGTAATAACTAAAGATATTTATAGTTGATAATACATAAATGAATCCCGGAAAAAAAAACAATCTTTTCTTTCATGACCTATTACATAAAAAGAAACAATCCAAATGATAACCTTTAATCAAATTAGCTTATTTTTAAGTCTCTTTTTAAGATTACACTTATAAGCAGATAACATACCAATATTTCTCAGAAATGTTCCAGATTTTGAAACCAGGTCACAATGAAATTTCAAATGTGGAGATTTCTCATACTACAAATTGAACTACCAAGGTAATATGTAGAATCTATTCTAGTAATGTGCAAGGGTAGAAGCACTCTTACATGTGATGAATGGCCTCTGGAGCGAAAGGTGAATAATAAGGTGGTGAAAAAGGTATCAATGATTAAATGGCCCAAGGTAGCCATTTAGCTACTCTTAACTATTAATGTATATATTCTATAAGAAATAAATAAGCTATATTTTGAGCTATGGACTCCTAATTACTGAATCAGAGTAAAGGAATGTTACTCAGAGGGATCCTAATGTAGTCACGGGAGTCATAGGAACTGGAAGGATCTAGGTTAGGTACTGAGTAGGTACTTGTTTGTAAACTGGACACCAATTACCAATTCAGTTGTGATGAAGTTTTATTAAATATTGAAATCAATCTGGTGGTGTGGTGAGAACAAGTGGTGGCAGGCAGGGCCCAGCTACCACGGTTTGTGTAGGGGTGTGTGTACACCGCTCTCTGAGCCCAAATATAGGAGAGGAACAGGAAACAGGCCTTTACCGTGTGTCTCTGTATGCCAGCCAAAGGTTCTCTAAATACCGACTGGAGCATGCCCGCTATATGAAGCCTGGTCAGTCACTGTGACCAATGAATGACACAAATAGCCGCGCCCCGACCACCAGGCCTCACCAGCACCCATGTATACAGGTACACAGCCATAGGTACAAGTGTATTGGTATAAGTATTGTATAGGTATACAACAAAATAAATCAATTGGGGCAGCCATCTTACATGTTTGGTCTAGTGTAATAGGGTACAACGAGGAGACCGGTTCCTTAGGTGGTGAGAATGGATTTATTGGTTCCAAAACTTGCAGACCCCATGAGCAGCTTTATTTCTCTCAGCTCTCACTTTACAGATTTCAGACTTCTCAGGCCACAAACACAGATCCCCTCCCTGAGGGTGGGGCCCTGTGGTTTTGTGTAAACCCTTTAGTCGCATAACCTTTGAGTGGGGACTACAACCACAGAAGAGTTTGGAATTGGAATATGTTGACTTTAAGGTACACAATACTGTTCAACTTGATTTAGAATGGCCATTGAAACAAAATCACGTTCAATCACTTGTGATTGATGAGATTATTCTTTAAAAAGTTAAAACTTAACCATGAATTTCAATGAGAAAAAATTAATAAATCAACAAATTGAAAATATTGCCAATGTGATTCAATAGAATTTTGTCATCTATTTGTTTTTAATAATAGACAACACCTCTCAGCAGCCAATTTGAGGGACAGGCTTATAGTTTTCAATATATGTAGCATTTTTGTAGGTTTTATACAACTAAATGCCCATTTGATATTGCTATCTACCCATATAACTCTTATTTTGATGTAAAGTTGTATGCCTATATGAGCATGCCGGGAATACACAAAATGCATTTTTAACTTGTATTTTTCTAACATGACTATTTCACTTGATATTTCATAGAAAGGCATGACAATCATTTTCACAGCCTATAGAAAACATCATTTGGAGGGAAGCCAGTCTCAGATTTTTTTATTTAGGTACCCTATTAGCTTTTATTAATTTTGATAAAATCTAGAAAATTATGCCGAAAAAACACGCAACAATTTTTTCACGTTTTTGGCACAAATTAAAACCAGGACCTAGATAAAAAAAAATTGAGAAAAGGTTCCCTGCATATAGATGTTATCAACAATCTCCCCAAATTTTGTGTTGGTCCACTGAGCAGTAGCAGTAATACGGATGTTCAAAAAATAAAAGTTCAAAAAAATCAGTTTATCATCTTTAATTTCACTAGTTTCAACATGATAATTATATATTTTGTATCAAAATATAGATAAGAATGTATTCTACCATTTGATGCACACTACATAATTTTGTCTTATTAGAGACAGCACAATGCAAATTGCTGCAAATAGGGCACTGAGAAACGTTGTCTATCCTTAAAGGGAGCCAAAAGCAATGTAGGTTCCAAATTTTGCAAATTCTGTTAACTGTTGAAATATATGCTATGGCCATAACCTATATAGGCTTATGGTAAATTATAGACTGTGAATACAGGCTTAAACTGTATTAAGATACACTAAAACATGTCCCCAGTCAATTCTGTTGACCCACCAAAATTGCTTTGTTTATAAACATTGCTGTCTACAGGCATACATGACATGAGTATTATGGACTTCAAGGAAAGTTATAGCTAGTTATTGTAATTTATACTGCACCAATGACTTTAGTTCGACCCCTAGAATATATGTTTATAGTTATTGGAGTTTGCAAAATTTCATTATATTTTGACACAACATTGCTTTAGGCTCCCTTTAACAAAGCACATAATATTGAACATTTGAAATCTGATATTCATTAATTGTGATAGAAGTTACAGCAAGAAATTGAGAAAAGGGAACAATTTCAGTTGCATAAGTCCTAATTACCAGTTTTGATTTGAAAGTCTTTTCAGGATATCCTAATACTTCTAAAATGTTTAAAATCACAGGAAAATCAAGAATCACTTCTAATCCCTAAATTATCAATTTGGTGGCGTTCTGAACAGTATAGTGTATCTTTAAGCAAATGTTTAGCACCTGCAGATGCCAACCGGGTTGTGCATTCTACTAACAATTTACCTTGATCAACAAGAAAATGAGAGATAATTATTTAACCATGTATGAGGTGTCCAAAATAATGGGTTTTCTGACATTGTAAGTAAAAATTGGGCAAAAGGAGTAAAGCCTACACAGGGATTCCCTGTTGAATTTTGTCATTCGTTCTATGATTTTAAGAAAGCGCATATTGAACATTTGAAATCTGATATCCATCATTTGTGAAAGAAGTTACAACAAGAAATGGAGGAAGGGAACAATTTGAGTTGCATAACTTCTCATCCCAAATTATGATTTGAGTCTTTTCTGGATATCCTCATATATGTATAACATTTAAAATTCCAAGAAATTGAAAGATACTTATCTATCAATGTATGAAGGGTGCAAAATAAGAGGCTTTTCTGAAATTCTAAGTAAAATTTTGGCAAAAAGAGTAAAGCCTAGACAGGGATTCCCTGTGTCCTTACTCGGGCAGGCTTGCTCAGACCATGCTCTGGATTCTTCAGCTGGTTGATCACATGTGGCTCCACCATATTGCAGAGGTGGGTTATCACATATACGGGTCCTACTTTGCTGGCCACCACCACAGGTGGTGCTGCAGGTGTCCCAAGTTGTCCACTCACTCCATCCTCCATCAACTGTTAAGACATGGATGCTAAGCTATGACTTTAATGTTAAGCTATCATTTGAGATTGATGATACTATCCTTTAAAAACTCAAGGCTAACCATGGATTTTGTTGAGAAAAATCTAATAAATCAACAAATTGAAAACAGTGGCAATGTATTTCAATTGAACTTTGTCATTTATTCTATGATTTTAAGAAAGCACATATAGAACATTTGAAATCTGATATTTGTCATTTGTTATAGAATTTACAGCAAGAAAGGGAGGAAGGGAACAATTTGAGTTGCATAAGTTCTCATCCAAAATTGATATTTGAGTCTTTTCTGGATATCCTCATATATGTATAACATTTAAAATTCCAAGAAAATGAAAGATACTTATCTATCAATGTATGAAGGGTGCAAAATAAGAGGCTTTTCTGAAATTCTAAGTAAAATTTTGACAAAAAGAGTAAAGCCTAGACAGGGATTCCCTGTGTCCTTACTCGGGCAGGCTTGCTCAGAACATGCTCTGGATTCTTCAGCTGGTTGATCACATGTGGCTCCACCATATTGCGGAGGTGGGTTATCACATGTACGGGTCCTACTTTGCTGGCCACCACCACAGGTGGTGCTGCAGGTCTCCCAAGTTGCCCACTCACTCCATCCTCCATCAACTGTTAAGACATGGATGCTAATCTATGACTTGAATGCTAAACTATCATTTGAGATTCATGATACTATCCTTTGGAAGTTCAAGGCTTAACCATGGATTTTGTTGAGAAAAATCTAATAGATCAACATATTGAAAATATTGCCAATGTATTTCAATTGAATTTTGTCATTTATTCTATGATTTTAAGAAAGCGCATATTGAACATTTGAAATCTGATATTCATCATTTGTGATACAATTTACAGCAAAGCTTGACCATGGATTCCAATGAGAAAAAAACGTAACAAATCAACAAAATGAAAATATTGCTGGCATGTTTGAGTTGAATTTTTTCATTTTATTCTATGATTTTAAGAAAGCACATATTGAGCATTTGAAATCTGATATTCATCATTTGTGATGGAATTTGCAGCAAGAAATGGAAGAAGGGAACAATTTGAGTTGCATAAGTTCTTATCGCAAATTATGATTTGACTCTTTTCTGGATATCCTCATACCTGTATAACATTTGAAGAGAGGAGCCAGTGAATAGAGATAATCATAGTGCCGTAATCCTCACTATCAAAGAAATAATCATACCGAATTTCATGCGATTATCCTTATTAGTATCAATTTTATGCACAATTTCATATTTCAAATTCAGTATCCCTCTCTGCATCTGGTGCAGCATCCAAAGTGCATTTTTCTTTATGCAACATCACAATCAGATAAGGTGAAAAATAGAAAACTTCAAAAATAACTGAATTTATTTTTCCCCCTCTTTTCTAATGCGTCTCATAGTGTTAGCATGAATCAATACCAAAATAAAAATTGAAAAAATTATTTTTTTGGATTTTGCAATTTTAAAAATTGAAAATAACGGCTTTTGCATGTGACGTCACAAACAGACATCCATTTTAGGCGTGAGAGGACATCAGGCCAGCTTCTGATAATAAAATATCAATAATTATTACCAAAAGGGGTTTTCTGTATCAATACAAAGGTAATGTATGTCTTCCTGAACACTGAACCTGAGATATAGAATGGAAATTGGAGGAATATTGAATTTCACTGGCGCTTCCCTTTAAAATTCCAAGAAAATGAAAGATACTCATCTATTAATGTATGAGAGACCAACATAAGAGGCTTTATGAAATTCTAAGTAAAAGTTTGGCAAAAAGAGTAAAGCTTAGACAGGGATTCCCTGTGTCCTTACTTGGGCAGGCTTGCTCAGAACATGGTCTAGTTTCAACATCTGGTCCAACACATGGAGCACCATCATTTTGAGGAGGTGGGTTGTCACATTTACGGATCCATATTTGCACACCCCCACCACAGGTGGAGCTGCAGACGTCCAAAGTTATCCACTCACTCCATCCTCCATCAACTGTTACGAAATGGATGCTAAGCTATGATTAAGGATGAAGGGGTAATGCGGCAAGTCCAATATACATATAATTACATATTCTATTTTCTAATTTCTACATGAATGTATTAATCAAATATATCAAATGCAATAAGAATAAAATAATTACAACAGAACTTCAAATAACTTTCAACATGTATAACATTTGAAGAGAGGAGCCAGTGAATATAGATAATCATAGTGCCGTAATCCTCACTATCAAAGAAATAATCATACCAAATTTCATGTGATTATCCTTATTAGTTTCAATTTTATGCACAATTTCATATTTCAAATTCAGTATCCCTCTCTGCATCTGGTGCAGCATCCACAGAGCATTTTTCTGTATGTGACATCACAATCAGATAAGGTGAAAAATAGAAAACTTCAAAAATAACTGGATTTATTTTCCCCCCTCTTTTCTAATGCGTCTCATAGTGTTAGCATGAATCAATACCAAAAAAAAAAATTGAAAAAATTATTTTTTTGGATTTTGCAATTTTAAAAATTGAAAATAACGGCTTTTGCATGTGACGTCACAAACAGACATCCATTTTAGGTGTGAGAGGACATCAGGCCAGCTTCTGATAATAAAATATCAATAATTATTACCAAAAGGAGTTTTCTGTATCAATACAAAGGTAATGTATGTCTTCCTGAACACTGAACCTGAGATATAGAATGGAAATTGGAGGAATATTGAATTTCACTGGCGCTTCCCTTTAAAATTCCAAGAAAATGAAAGATACTCATCTATTAATGTATGAGAGACCAACATAAGAGGCTTTATGAAATTCTAAGTAAAAGTTTGGCAAAAACAGTAAAGCTTAGACATGGATTCCCTGTGTCCTTACTTGGGCAGGCTTGCTCAGAACATGGTCTAGTTTCAACATCTGGTCCAACACATGGAGCACCATCATTTTGAGGAGTCGGGTTGTCACATGTACGGATCCATTGCTGCACACCCCCACCACAGGTAGTGCTGCAGCCTTCCCAAGTTCTCCACTCACTCCATCCTCCATCAACTGTTACGAAATGAATGCTAAGCTATGATTAAGGATGAAGGGGTAATGCGGCAAGTCCAATATACATATAATTACATATTCTATTTTCTATTTTCTACATAAATGTATTAATCAAATATATCAAATGCAATAAGAATAACATAATTACAACAGAACTTCAAATAACTTTCAACATGTATAACATTTGAAGAGAGGAGCCAGTGAATATAGATAATCATAGTGCCGTAATCCTCACTATCAAAGAAATAATCATACCAAATTTCATGTTATTATCCTTATTAGTTTCAATTTTATGCACAATTTCATATTTCAAATTCAGTATCCCTCTCTGCATTTGGTGCAGCATCCACAGTGCATTTTCTTAATGTGACATCACAATCAGATAAGGTGAAAAATAGAAAACTTCAAAAATTACTGGATATATTTTTCCCCCTTTTTTCTAATGCGTCTCATAGTGTTAGCATGAATCAATACCAAAAAAAAAAATTGAAAAAATTATTTTTTTGGATTTTGCAATTTTAAAAATTGAAAACAACGGCTTTTGCATGTGACGTCACAAACAGACATCCATTTTAGGTGTGAGAGGACATCAGGCCAGCTTCTGATAATAAAATATCAATAATTATTACCAAAAGGGGTTTTCTGTATCAATACAAAGGTAATGTATGTCTTCCTGAACACTGAACCTGAGATATAGAATGGAAATTGGAGGAATATTGAATTTCACTGGCGCTTCCCTTTAAAGAGAGGAGCCAGTGAAATTTCAGTTCTAGCTATTTTACAGTTTATATGTTAGATTTGATGCTCATATAGAAGTATACCAAGTTTTATTGAAAATCATTGACTCATTCATGTGATAAATGGGTTCAAACTTTAAAAAACCTCATATTCCTCTGATCCTCAGGAAATCACACATCTGTGTGTGACGTCACACAAAAAGACAGTTATATTCAAATTTCAAATTTCTAAATTCCATAAAAACTTTATTTTTTCACATTTTCTTTTTTAAAGCTTTTAACTTTGTGATTTTAATCTCTTTTATACTTATAAAGAACATTTAAAATATTTTTTATTGCATTTATTTCAGTTTTATAATTTTTCCACTGTTCTGCTTGTGACGTCACATACAGATAATTGCTCTGTGTAGGCAGTGTCAGATGCAGGCAGGGGAACTCAGTTTGATGGACATAAAATGTGAATAAAACAAAAACTATTAGAGATAAAAGCATAAAATTTGGTATGCTTATTCCCTGGATGGTACAGATCACGGCAGTATATTAATTTATGGTCACTGGCCCCTCCCTTTAAAATTCCAAGAAAATGAAAGATACTTATCTATTAATGTATGAGAGACCAACATAAGAGGCTTTATGAAATTCTAAGTAAAAGTTTGGCAAAAACAGTAAAGCTTAGACATGGATTCCCTGTGTCCTTACTTGGGCAGGCTTGCTCAGAACATGGTCTAGTTTCAACATCTGGTCCAACACATGGAGCACCATCATTTTGAGGAGTTGGGTTGTCACATGTACGGATCCATTGCTGCACACCCCCACCACAGGTAGTGCTGCAGCCTTCCCAAGTTCTCCACTCACTCCATCCTCCATCAACTGTTACGAAATGGATGCTAAGCTATGATTAAGGATGAAGGGGTAATGCGGCAAGTCCAATATACATATAATTACATATTCTATTTTCTATTTTCTAAATAAATGTATTAATCAAATATATCAAATGCAATAAGAATAAAATAATTACAACAGAACTTCAAATAACTTTCAATTTCCTATTTTCTTTCATATTAATATTCTATATTTGACACTAATGTCATTAAATTGAAAAAATACACAAAACAGGGAAACAGAAAATTGAACCCAGTCTTAATATGCAAATTAGGTACCGCCCACCTCATTAATATTCATTTTCGCTGGTTTTCGTTCTCTTCTATGTATTATAACCAACCAAGGGAACCAGCAAAGATATGCTGGTCTTTATAATTATATTCTCTATAGTATATATTACTGACTACACGGTTGCCATCTGAGAAGAAATGACCTTTTCGTATTACACATTCTCTATATACTACTATGCCCTGCAGGGTAAAAATAGTCCGTCACCGTGACAACATCCGTCACCGTGACGACGTCTGTCGCCGTGACAACGTCCGTCGCCGTGATGACATCCGTCGCCATGATGTACTGATGCGGGTGGCCAGTCCATGTTTGGGCAGCAAGGCGTGAGCTTTAGAAGCGCACGTGTAAGCCATGTTTCACTTTGACAGTAGTGTAATGAGGGAGGAGTCACGGTGTGACGTACCACCTTATAATAATGTGTTCTGCTCTTAGCCAGCCAGAGTAGCTGTAAACGCTGTGTGAGTAACATCCAGGGAAGGTTGGACCTTTAACTTGCAGTCTTGGTTCTGGATTGAGGCATAGAAATTGTGTTAGAGCGCGGAGCGTTGACTGAATGTGTTTGAGGGGACTCTTACCTCGGGACTGATCATGGTCAATCGAGTTCTTGTCATAGAACGACTATGCATTGGATAATAAACAAACAAAATCCTTTCACACGAGTGTTCACGTCTTACATGATGTTGGAACTATAATTATGTATTGGACGACTGCAGTCGACGAGGAGGAGACTGCGACTGGAGCTAGCTAGTATCTATAAAACTAAATACGACTTACGCACCCTATCATTAATGGATAATCAACCTTCTATAGTTCAGTGACAACGTCCGTTGCCATGACGACGTCCGTCGCCATGACGACGTCTTTCATAGGAGATGCAAGTCTGAGGGGTTTGGGGGAAATCCTCGGCTGTTTAAGGACACCAAAGTCTCCCACATGCGCGAGTGGAGAATCAGGGGAGAATCCAGATTGGAGGAAGGAAAAGACGTCGCTGGGTCCTCGTTGGGCACACACAACGATCACCCATAGGGACGTTAGTGTTCGTGAGGTGGACGTATTTGATATGTTGTAACTCAGTAACGTTGGCGGATTATGTTCCAAATGTGAAAAACACATCGCCGACCCTCCCGTCGTTAGGTTAACGTTGGCGGATGTAGGCCTAAGATTTGGAGGACGAGACAGCCGCTTTAACATAGCGTCCATGCAGAATTGCAGGGGATTCCCCTTATCACCAAATCCCATGTGAGTCTTTGGTGCTACTAAGTGAGCGACAGGAAATGCTGGGTTCCTCTCCAATTAAGTAGATCTTTCCTACAACGCATTGAATTCGATCTATAGCTGCAAAATCTCTGCCTGGAGAGTGTAAAATCCCAGAAACGAGCGCAAGTAGAGCGCCGTGCTAGGATCGTGGTGCCTGTGAAACATGTACATGTTCATTTGCATATTAAGACTGGGTTCAATTGTATGTTATTCTGTTTTGTGTATTTTTTAAATTCCATGAAATAAATCTTAAATGTAAAGTATTAATTAACTAAGATATGAAAGAAAATAGGAAATTGAAAGTAAGTTCACTTGCAGTTTTTTCATTTACATACCATTTCATATATTTAACTAATATATTTATGTAGAAAATAGAGAAAAGGAAATGTTATTACATGAATATTGGACTTGCCACATTACCCCTTCATCATTAAGGCTGTCACAATACTATAATCAAATCACAATCAATCATTTGTGACAACCACAATATAGAATAAGGAAGATGTCTTAGGGATTCCAATACTCTTTCCTTGTGTTTTCTCATGTAGTCTGAATTGTGTTGCTATATGTATTTTAACTCTCTGAAAACTTATTTTAGGACTAGAACTTAATAGAGTGGTTTCATGAATGTGGAGTTATGTAGATGAACATGTGGGGGAGGAAGTATAAGATCAATTACGGGGGACTAATGTAAACAGCTTAGGGTTACACCTCTAAATAGCTGTAATTACATACCCCTGTGGCCACAGCTGGTCCTGCAGACCTTCTCCCCTCATACATGTCTAATTTGGTTGTGATACACACCCCTCTGTCATGTAATCCCAGCCCTTAGAGCCATGTGTGAATAAAGTCAGTTTTGACCTAGCCTCCAAAGAGTACAGACCTGTTTCAGATTTGCTCATTTTTACCCCTCCATATTATGGGCCCAGTATGAGCACCTATATAATTTTGGGAGTTAGAATATTACTATGGACTAAAACAGTACTTAGCCCTGGACTGAGTAGGGGCTAAGGCACTACGTTTTATAAACTGTTAAGACATGGATGCAAAGTTATGATTAGAGCCCCACATGCTATATCCATATACTCGTGGCATTATTGTACATGTAGAAGACTCAGGCAATATGTTGTTTTTTTTGTTGTTTTGCTTTGACCATAGCTACCATAATTATAGACAATCTCTAAGTCCTTACT
This sequence comes from Lepidonotus clava, assembly GCA_936440205.1. NCBI lineage: Eukaryota > Metazoa > Annelida > Polychaeta > Phyllodocida > Polynoidae > Lepidonotus > Lepidonotus clava. The sequence continues at coordinate 5,058,122 of OW387134.1, forward strand.
CCAATATAATATCAAAGTATCCTGACCCTGACCTTGATTGCCTCAAATAACCATTAAGCAACCATCTTTTCACTAATTTCAATTTTTGAACTAGCAATCAAAATCTGGCTGATGAAATACAGCCTAAATAAAATTAGGATCTGTCGTTACTTGGGCAGGGTTCTTCGGAGCAGATAGTATTTTCCTGATTCTGTTCATCACAAGGACAGCCCTCACAGCTACGAGTCCTTGTTCGCTGACCGCCACCACATGTCCTGCTGCAGGTTCCCCAATTGGTCCATGCAGTATATTCTAGATCAGCATCAGACAGAAAATACCAGATTGCAATTATATTGTAATTACATCTATATCCAAATACATATTTGCTGAATAACAAAATGACTAACAAAATTTATTACATACTATATTGTACAATGCCTACACCACTACATACCAACCAATACTTGGCTACTTGCTTATTGAGTTTCTTAGGAAGCAAGACGAAAACCATTTTACTGCCCAGGTAGTTTAGTTGAATTTTATTGTAATGAATGCACTTTTCTATGTGTTGGAAGGCAAGGCTCAAGGATATTGCCTTGATATCTTAGTTAAACTAAAAACTTATAAACCTTTTTTGGGTTAAAATGTTCATTCGTCTTACTAACACGTATTCAATATTTTAAAAGAATTCAAAATATGTGTTCAATGATTGTAGAGAACCGTAGATCCAAATGGTTAGCATTCATTTACAGTAGACGGCTCTAATCTTGGAATTATCATCGTGATGGAGTCATAAGTAATGGAGGCTGACATTTTTTCTATTGAAATAGTCTTTTCCTTTGACACCCTTTTTATAAGCTTGATGATAACAGTGTAAAGCATTGGAGAGGAAAAGGTTGTTAAGAGTATATAAAATAGATTAATTTTTTTTTCTTAAATTGCTTTTATTTGGGTAAGTAATATCGGCATTGCCGGTCTTCCAATCACTCCCACTTACATTCGTTTTACGTTATGTAGGAGTGAAGTATGCAGATTACTACATTCGACAGGGTAGTTGATACCAAATTAATAATGATATGGAATGATATATGAGTATGATATAACATCACATAATCTTATACAGTGATCTTTCGGGCTTAACATAAGGTGTAACAATACTACTATAAACATTTCTCTTGAAAGACAGCTTATTCTCACAATTTACAATATTAACAGGCAAGTTGTTCCATACTCGCATGGCCTTTAGAAATGGGTTGCGTGCAAATTTAATGTGGACCTGCTTAGGTAAATTAAATAAACGACCATTTCTTCTTCTCGTTGGGATGTCTCGCACATCCATTAATTCTTGTTGGAAAGATAAGTCATAACTGAAATAGGCCATATACAAATATCGTCTATAATATAGAAGATACAGGCGTGATTCATAATGCATCCTTTGAGAGTTCCATCTGTCCACATATGGTAAAGTATATTGGTTATAGACAATCATTAGTCCTTGTGTCTGAAGGGATTGTAATCTATCAGAAACATATCCAACATCAGGGTCATATACAAAGTCACAATACTCTATAATCGGTAATATTGTAGTCTTGTACAATAACAATGCAGTTTTTGTATCTATTAATTTCCGTATGGACCGAAATTGTTTAATCTTAGAGGTTACTGTGGCCGTCATGATTGTTCTTTGTTTGATAAAATTCAATTGTGTATCTAAATATACACCGAGATATTGGTAATTTTCTACTTTATCTAAAATCTGATCATAAATTATAAAAGAAGGCTCACATGTGGTATTGTTGACAATAGTGGTTTTAAACCATTTGGATTTCTTAATATTAATAGTCAATATATTGTCTGAACACCAATCCGCCACAGTATTTAACATATTTTGCATCGTAATTTTGTCTGAGTTATATAAAACAGTGTCATCAGCATACATTTTAAGATTTCCACCAACAGTCTCTGACAAGTCATTGATATATAAGGTAAACAGTGTCGGTCCTAGAATAGAACCTTGTGGGACACCATATTCCACTGGTAAATATGTTGAGACATTATTATCGCAGATCACCCTTTGTTGCCTTTCAAATAAATAACTTCTAAACCAGCCAACACTATTTTGTGAGAAGCCCATCATACGTAACTTCTGCAACAATCTGATGTGAGAGACAGAGTCAAACGCCTTTTTAAGATCTAGAAGTATCAGGTAGGTATCATTATTTGTATTAACATTACAATAAATTTCGTTTAATAAACTCATAATTGAAGTTAGAGTCGATTTACCTTTACGGAAACCATGTTGGTCGTCAGTTAATAGATTATGAGTACTAAGAATATCACGTAATCTATCATTAATCATTCTTTCATATATCTTCCCAGGCAAGGGGATCAGCGATATGGGACGTATGTCAGTAACATATTGAGGGTTATTTAATTTAGGCAGAGGGACAACTGTGGATAATTTCCACTTCGAAGGGAACGTTTGAAGACGTAATGATACATTGTACAATCTTAATATTCTATTCAACATGAGATTGAAGCTATCAATTATAACCACTGATTTCACATTCTCAATTGATGAAGATTTATCCACATCAATAGTTTTCAGTGCAGCCTTCAAACAATCTACATCAAATTCATCATTAGTAAAATCATATATTGAATGATAATCCTGGGGCAAATTATCATTTACAGGAGGGTAAGCTTTGGCTAAGTCTGCTCCAACATTTACAAAAAACCTATTAAATTAAATATAGTTACTCAGATCATCTCCTATAACTAAGTCACCATTACGATCATCAATCAAAGATGTAAAGTTCGAGTTAGTATTTTTAGGATAAAATTCTCTGATTTTACTCCAAAATTTTTTAGGTTGATTTTGATATTTTCTCAAATCATTTTTAATTTGTAAACTCTTTTTGGTTTTAATACGCATAGCCAGTGCATTTTTACAGATTTTTGCTCTAAGCCAGTCCTCCTGCAGTTTAGTACGCCTAGCCTTTGCATATAATTTTTCCCTATTTCTCATCATCAAAATTATATCATTTGTAAGCCATGATGATTGTGTATGCTTAGTACCAGAATATCATGGTGAAATCACCATTTGTATCTGGAATTGCAGAAATATTGAAATATAATTGTCATTTCATTGGTATATTGTTTACATGCATTAAACAAGGACAGGATGAATTTGACTACTATAACTATGGATATGGATTAAAATGATATTAAGGGCAATCACGGCACTTGTTTGTGCACATGCATAATGCGCAGCCTTGGCATACTGCTGTGCAGTGGAGGCTGACAATGCTTAACTATAAAAGCCTATGGAGGGTAAATATATTTTTGCTTATATCTCCGTGAATATTCATCCAATTGCCATACAATAAGCAACACAATTGTAGTCCAGAACGTCACAAATACATATGTAATGTCCTCAGATCTAATAGATGTCCATTTATGAATTAATTATGAATTTATTTCTAATAAAAGTTTATTTTCAGCCCCATCATGATAATTTAGCTATAGTGGCCCGTTTTGGAGAGTTGTGGATATGGTTCTGCCTGATGGATCTTGAAGAAAATTGATATATATATATATATATATATATATATATATATATATATATATATATATATAATAGGGTTTTGTATGGCCAGGGTAGGTGGTATACATGATTGGTATGTTATGTGGAGATAAAGTATGATTAGAACCTCTACAAAATTTCCAAAAATGTGGTATAAATCTTAAAATTTATAAATAAGTGTCCTAAACAAGTTAGGTTGGTGGCCCCCTAATTTTTTTGCAGCAAATGATAGCTGCCATTTGCCTCAATAAAATGTAGGCATTTCAAGAAATTATCAATGTTTTGTTATTACTATTTTTCTACTTTTTAATTATGAAATTTCAATAATTAAAATTTCATAAAATTCCATTATTTCACCAATTTTTGCAGAATTATGGATTCACTGTGAAGATTTATATATTGGCTTCATGTTGAAGAAGGTTCAAAATATATTTGGCGGGTTTTGTCATTGTTTTTGGAAAATGTCTAAATATAATTATTGTAAGGTCATGTAAATACTGAATTTTGAGTAAATCAACACATTTCGCGGTACATTTTATACTAAAGTTAGTGTGGTGACCCCCTATTTTTTCATCATTTCTGGTATGTGCAGACCCTAATCTCCTATTTCCCAAACCATAATGGAGTGATTGTCTTTAAAAGAGTGCAACAAAAGTGAGTGAGTATCAAATCTTGTCATTTAACTTTTGAATTTCGCTATGCATGTCACTTATCTTATCACTGGTGAATCCACTTGTGAGAATAATATTCAGACAACACCCAACACTTGTGAGAATAATATTCTTAAAAAAACAAAGAATCATTAGTAACTTTGAACAATTATTTTAAAGTTATCTCTCACTTGTATGGTTTTGTATAGGCTGACATGTACAGTGGTAATATGGGAAGGCCTGAAAGGTTTCATACTCACGTTGGTACTGGCAGCCCTCCACAATGACTTCACATAAAGTTAGAGACGTTTCAGTTAAATGTCTAATGGTCAGATATGCAATAGGTCCATCAGGCATACAATCAAGAGTCTTGATAGAACTGTCATCCGTTTTTTGGGCACATTCTGTGTGTGTATCTACATCACTGCTATTTCCAACCAGAATAACATTGTCTGTGTTTCTTTCTGCAAGGAACATGTTGAATTGACAGAGCCTATATATTTTCATCTACATTGAGAACCTTCCCAGACAAGGAATGGTGTCTCAGATTCTTTATCAATGACTTGGTTTTCATGGTTTTTCAAAACAAAAGTATTACTAAGGTTAATTGTTATATTGACATTCTAAGATGCACTTTTTGCAATTAGAATGTAAAGTGGAAATTACAGAATAATCATGGTTGAAAAATAGTTCAAAATAATATGCTTTTCTACTTCTGGGACTATATATCGAGAGCATAGAGAAACTCTTAAAATCTCATCAAAAGGGCAAGAAACTATACATTTATATCATAGGTATTTATTTGGGAAAATATACTTCAAAAATATATATCTATAGGTGCCACAAATCATGGCCGAACCATTGGTGTCGGTCCGTACAGGGTTTCTTGTACATAAATTTATAAATTTCCAATTTGTGTATATTTCACTTCAGTTATAGATTATACAAACATTACAAATGAAAAAAAAATCTAAATGACAATATATTGGACAATTATTCAGATAAGAAAACTTAATTTTCCCTTTTACAGAGTATTCCAATGGGGTCCCCTTGTGAAGTTTCAACTTTTTGGGATTTCCTTTTTAAAAAGCAAAAAAAGTGCAAGGTTTTAAGTTTTAAACTTGGATTTTCTTAAAGATAGGGGCCAGTGAAATTTCAAAATTATTAAATTCTCATAATCATGCCATAGATATATTGGCTAAGTATAAATATGTGACGTTATTATAACTATGAAGTGATCCCTTATAATAGAAAACTGTGTTCCTGTATCAGATCACACATTGAACCCCCTGTCCACCTTATCAAGGACGTCTTATATCACACACAAAAATGTTATTTTTATATTTCAAAAATATAAATTCCATAATAAAATTTCTTTTTTAATTTTGCCTTTCTTTTTCTCAGTTGATTTGGTAATTTCAATACTTTTAGGCTCATAAAGAACACTTATATAAATCAAATATTTGTATTTTTTTAGTTTTATCATTTTTGAACTGTACTGCTTGTGACATAAAATACATATAAATGCTCTGTGCAGGCAGTGTCAGTTGCAAGGGAATTCAGTTTGATACAAACAAATGTGTATAAAACAAAAACTATTTGAGATAAAAGTATAAAATTTGGTATGTTTTTTCCTAGATGGTAAGAATCATGACAGTATACTAATTAATGGTCACTGGCCCCTTCCTTTAAAGATTTCTCTCACATTGATAGCGCTTGATGCACACAACATGTTGGATTGAATTCTAAAAAAAATGTGCCTCCTGTGATCATGTGCATGGTACCCTTGATTTTTCTTTTATATATATAATTATAAGTTTAGGAAAAGCTGAATGATCAAACTGTACTTAACTTCAAAATGTTTGGTGGACTTCTTTTGTCCATGAATTAGTGTCTGTTGGATGGACACGTTTAGGTTCTTTTAAACCTTTATTAGGATTTTCTTTAAAACATAGAAATGTCTTTGATTACAGCTAAATAACTAGGATACAGACCTGGACAGCAACCAGTTCGGTAATAAATGGTAACACTCTGTATGAGAAATCTCTTTGTATTGTCCCCTGCAGTCAGGTCCACAGACCACCAGGTGGGTGTACCTCGGAGACCAGGATCCAGTGTGGCATCAAGACTATAAGGGTGAGCACAGGCTCCTTGACTCCAGACCTGCCTTGTATCTCCATCCACAGCTTTCCCTGCAACACCGTTTCCAAATGTTCCCAGCTGTCTGGCAGGTTTTAAGAAGGCCACATTTTCTGGATGATAAAAAGAGTGAAGGCCCTATTACACTATGTGTCGGTGCCCTGTTCACATAAACCATTTTTAATATTTTAAATGTGCATAGTAGAAATATGATCGATCACCTCTTAATTGAAAAATAAGTCATTTCCCAGGAACCTTGCACGACCCTTTCCACCACAGCAGAACGTGCATACAGACATGTTGATAATACTTATCTTGTCAAAAATTGGGAAGCTTTCAATCCTGAATGGGATACAGGGACTAGGGCTAAAAAGTTGACTGTCCAGTGCAATAATTCACAGTTGGCAGGCCTGGGAAACCAACCCCCCTCACCCTAACAGAGAAATATTTTAAGAAAGTTCCACCTGTTCTTCAAAAATTCAATCTAAAACCCTAGAAATTGAAGAAAATGTTGAAAAGTTCCGCTTGGTGAACCTGGCTACACACCTTTTAAGCACTGTTTAGGTTGGAATTATTGAAATTATGGGCAAAAGTTCCATTTGTGGGACCTCGCCTACCCCCCCTCCCCCCCCCCCCCCCCCCCCCACACAGCAGAACCTGGTAATTCCCGTAAATTTCCTCTTGTTATTTATATACATTTAAGGTTTTCTCCTCTAATTTGTTAATTAATTAGGATCTAATTTGTTAATTAATTAGTGATATTTCCTTTCCTGTGATTGGTCATTTAACTAGGGTCTTCCCTAAGGATTTCCCTGTTGCTAATTTTAGAACAAGGTCATCATGACCCAGTTTCTGTTTCCTAGGATTAAGCTATGAACCTAGTTTTGGCCAAAATCCTGACCTACTTTCCATTTCCTTGGATCAAACTTTGCACCTCGGATGACATAATCGTCCACCACTTCCAGTTGACTTACTTACACCCATGCCTTGTGCCCGCTCCCCCTCCTTATAACTACTTACGCCCATTTTACAAGATATCCAACCCCCCCCTTTAGTGCGCACATACTTAATGGAACGCTCCATATACATATAGATATATACAGTATGAAAAATATTCTAACTAAATTTATTTTATTTTAACAACATTTTAGAATAATCATGTCCTCCTGGTAGAGGTGGCGCTTCGCTGAGCAGCTACTGACACATACCTCCATGTTTATATGAGACCCCCCTCCCATCCCCACATAGTGAGCCATAAGTCACAGATCTAGATTTTGAGATTTAATAGATAACGGGAGAGGAATACTCGCCCTTTAGACTGCTGAACGAATCATGTTTCTATCATATTAAACCGGCATTCTGACACAAAGGACACAAAGTGCAACAGTGGTTTGGGCACAAGGGCACAAGAGCACAAGACTAGATGTATTAACAAGGTATACGTTTTCTGAATTATACAAAAAAGGGGTGGTGTGGATGGGGGGAGTCCCATGTCCCTTGTCGAATTTAAAAAAACGGCCCTGTCGCCTGTCCCTATATCTCAGTTTAGACCCATGTCCCCTGTCGAATTTAAGAAATGGCCTTGTCCCATGTCACTATCTTTTTAAGGCCCCTGTCGCATGTCAAATTTAAGAAAAGGGCAATATCATTTGTCCCTTATTTGCCATGTCCCGTGTTGAATTTAAAAATCGGCCCTGTCACCCTGTCGTTTTTAAGGGTCTTTACCCCCAATAAGGGAAGAATAGCATGTTTCAGTACATGATCTTCCAATATATATATACTGCTGTAGATGAGATCACAGTAAAAGTATTGACGGACAGCACATCTCTAGGAAGCAAACTCATGTGTGACACCCTCCTCCAACATTCCTCAGGCCAACTAGTGATGAGAATAAATGCGCACATGCTACTTGCCACAACTTTATATAATTATATCCAGAGACGGATCAACAGATGCGTCCCTGATACCATATTATATATTCATTTATATATATATATAGTTCGCAAAACTCTAGAAATTAAAAACTACTGCATTACAACAAACCACGGTCTGATTGCCCTAAATCGATCACTATGGGCAATAGTACTCCCCACTCCTGACACATGAATTCGATCACCTGCTATAATTCCTCGGAGTAAAACCCATAACGCCAGAAGGTAAAATCCGAATATCGGTGAATGTTGTCTGTCCATGTTGTCGCCCACCTCGTGGCTGTGCCCTTCCTGTAATGGTAAAGGAGACGGGTGAAGTCTGAAAGAGGAATAAAAAAGGTGTAGGACTTGGCACACTATGTTATCACCAAAAAAAAAACTTTAACCCTTTCCAGACGGCCCTGTAAGAAATTGATCATATATGATCGATTGGTCGGCAATTAGCCCAATATATACATATTTTTGTATATGTCAATGTTAATTTTTTAGATAAGAGAGAAAAACCCAAAGAACAACTCTCATTAATTTGTTCTTTTTCATTTTTTTAACGTGTTTTATGGTCACCATGACAACCAAAGTAAAAGATCGAAATAGATTTTCTAAACTCTGCGAAACTTTAACGAAATAAGGCTTTTTGATAAAAAAAAAAAAAGTCTAGTATATTGAAACCTTTTTACAGCCTGAAGGAATATCTTGTGTGAGCATTCCCCTTTGTGTTTTATTTAGACAACAAATTCAATATTCAAGAACATGTATGATACATTCCTCTCCCCTACCAATGGTATAATTGATAATGAATTGAAAAGTCATTATGGTTTAGGGACAACACAAACAATTATTTTTGCATTATTGGTAAACCATAATACTTTTTTAAACTATGAAAAAAAAGAGAAAATTAGAATTTTCTTTTTTATTAATTACCTATTAGTTTTATTATTCCAGTGCATTTTGCATCTGAAAACAAACACAATTATCATATTAGATCATGTCAGGACGTTTGGTTCCTTGCTACTTCCCCCCTGGTCCCGAAAGTCTTGTAAATACATGCACTTAATCTAGACTAAGTACAAAAAGAAACACTAATCTTGTTTTAAAAAACAATAAATGGAATGGCTCGGGATATTTAAAACTAACCCATGTCACTAAATTCTATGCCCCATGTCAAATTTAAGAAATACATGTGTCTCCCTGTCAATTCTAAAAACCGGCCCTGTCGCATATCACAAAAGGTGCCATATTCCCTTTCAATTGTAAGAAATTCCCATGTCTTCCTGTCGAATCTAAAGGGGGGTACCCATTTAGCGACTAGACTAACTTCTGGTTGTTTCAACCAGTTCTAGATCTGGTTGCTTATTTCTGGTCAGATACGACCGGAAATGGTCAAAATCGACAAGAAATTGGTGTTCCCATTGAGCGATTTGACTAGTTGTGGTCGTTTTTGACCCAAAATCAAGCGAAATGGTAGAGACAACTAGAATTTAGTTTAGTCGCTCAGTGGGTTCCCCCCTTAAGAAATGCCTGTGTCGCCCTGGATATTTTTGGGGTCCATACACATAGGTAGGGGCTTCCGTGGGAAAATAACCTGTCCTGAGACAATCAACGGCCTGATAAACAGTCCCTAGGAATGTCCCGGAATAACATGATGTCCCTATTTTTCAGTGAAACAATACTTTAGATATCTCATTTTCTTGATCATATAATATTCAATTTATCTTCAATTATAAGGAATGTTGTGTGTAATAGAATCTGATATTTCTTCAAATTCGTAAAGATTTTCTGTAATATACAACCATGGCCATTCTTTAAAAAAACTATCCTTAAAGAAAATTTTTTTTGTCATATTTCATAACTGTTCTGAGTGACTTAAGCCTGGTCCCCACTTGGGCGACTAGATTTCCTTGGTCGGCGGACTACTAAGGTTGTTAATCGGCCGGCGACCAACTCCACACTGGCGCCGTGATGTCTGGCGACCAAACCACTAGTCGCCCTGGGTTGGGGCAAAATATTTGACATGTTTAATATCTTTCTATGACAACAGGCATTTAGTTGGTCGCTGGGCGACGTACTAAATTGTCCTCTAGTCGCCCGCCGATTAAGTACAAGAGCGTCCCAACGTGGCGATTAGTGTTTTAGTAGTCCGGCGACTAAGTTAGTCGCCCGACGACATACTAACTTCTTAATCAACGGGCGACTACCGTTGTTCACCGTCGTTGGTCGGCCAAGTGGGGACACGGCATAAAGCCTCATTTAGTGGTATGGGGTCACATTATGTTTGTGCTATCAAAACCTAATATGTGAATGAGGTGGAGAAGTACGTTTCTGTACCACATGGTTTTCTACCAATAATACAATGACCACATTCTAAATCAGGGAGACCTGAAGTTCATATATATGTATTTGTAATATATATATATATATATAATTAATAATTAATATATATATTAATTAATAATATATATATAATTAACATATATTTATCATATATATTATGGTGGTAAGGGACGTAGTATAACCTCGTCCAGCCACATTCTAAACCTCCTCGATCTACAGGCTCAGAGGTTATACATGCGGCCGCGGAGGTTATATAACATAACCTGCTGTTTACCTTCACGTAGAGAGTGTTTTTCCTTGTATTGCATGCATATGAGGAGGAGGAATGGTATGCTTACCAATCTACGAAAGGTGGGAAAGAGCCTTGACTCATATTTTAGTAAAATTTAATATGAGAAAAAACCTCCATTCACTGTATCTAAGTACATGTCAAAGATGGTAGTACTAATGGGAAATGTTCCAGCAAAAGCTTAACACTTTAGGTTTACTGCTGGTTCGAAAGCGAGTGATTTTATGGGATTAATAGTATTTGTGACTGATGACATCAGCGCCACCTGGTCAGTTAATCTTGGGTGTCTGAAATTCCACTAATATAAGATACAAAGTAATATCAACTTAACCATACAAAATATGACTAAACATGGGAAAACCAGAGATTTAAGGGAGGTTATTTACATATGAATACAGAGTAACTGTCAACTTTTTCTGTTTCGCTGGGATTCAACTCTTTTATCATAACGATGACCCCACGTTTTTGGTTGAAATATATTTGAACAGGCCCAAAGATGATATTAAACTATGTTTGATTAATGATTGTATGCTGGTTAACTTATTTTGAGGGGGATGAAGGTCTATTGTTTTCCCATAGAAGTCTATCGTAAAACATCATTTTTGCACTCCCATATCTTGAAAACCAATATAGAGACATGTGTTTTTTCCCATGATTTTTATCCTTAATAATGGTCTAATCCCACAAATAATGTCAAGATATATATGCTCGTTTCATTGAGAGACCCATCAGAAATTCTTTAATCCCATTAAAAGATGGTAAACACACAGCCCTGCGGAAAAACAGTGAAGTGAGTCACGACACATGCTTTTAAATACCGTCATGTAGTTATGAAATGAATGAATGATGTTATGATGGTTTATACCATAGCAGTACTTCTCGTTTCATACAGTAGTTGCACTCACACCCCAGCGCAGGTGTCTCATACAGCAGACCTCAAGTCGACCTCTTTCAGTGCACGGTTGGTGAGACGCTTAAAGGACCCCTAACCCCATCCCGTGACCAAGAAGTACAGTTTTCACTCTTCACCTACTTTGAAGAACAGTGTCGTGTAGCAGGTCATTGGCGAACCACCCCCCCCCCCCCCCCATGATGAGGGATTCACGCCAAGTTAGTAGCTATATAGTACATCGATTTTGTATTCTTTCTTTGTGTTTAATATAATCAGTTGCCAACTTGGATCTTCATGCATGGTTTCACTCACCATGGTAATCATGCAAACTGTGCCCCAAAGCTTACATGTATGTGTACATAATATGTACACACACATGTAAGCTTGGGGGTACCATTACCATGGTGAGTGAAACCATGCATGAAGATCCAAGTTGGCAACCGATTATATGTATATTATACATCAGTTATAGATCTACCAGGCAAGAAACAGCTGTTTTGTATTTTTATAATACAGACAAAAATTAATTAGTCGAGGATGTCTGAAAAACAAACCTTAGTTTTTCAACATATTTTTATTTTCTGTAAAATAAAATATGTTCATGTGAGGTTTTGTTTTGATTTGTATATATTTCATAAATCATCCTAAAAGTCCATGTAGTTACAGAGATCTGTAGAAAATTTGCTCCCAAAGACTTAACACTGGTGCAAAATACCAATGTCTCTGTCATCTGGGCGATTCTTCTCTGCGTTCATTACCCGCACGCTCGAGGTAAGATTTAACGTACGAAAAGCCTGTACGTACAACTCCTCATTTCAGAAAGAAAAAAGGGATCCGGCGCTCCACTCTCCAAGCAGTACCTCAGAGAGTGGCGGCAAGTGCTCCCCAATACCAAACTCCTCGTGTTTTTCGGCTCTTCTGAGTTGAAATATCGATACCAGCATCTCATATTTTCTTTCTATCGGGTAGAATTAATCCGATGTTTCGAATTGTTGACTCTCTTCGCAACAAATATGACGGCAAAGGGACAAAATATTCAACTCTGATGAAAATATTTGTTGGCAGTGTTAACCCTATGGGCGCTACGTATTTGATATTAGATAAAATGTAATACTCGCCACTAGGCAAAGACAGTGTCAAACCAGAAGTTTGGGGCGCCACATGCGCCCACCTCTAAATTCGTCCGTGACTGGTACTCATTAAAAGTCATACAAATATATTTTTTTTTGGTTCATTTTATTTATACAGGATTCCATTCAAACATTGTGTCTGGTCTCGCATTGTGGTCCTGTGGAGCATTTGGGCACAATTCCGTGCAGGGGTCATCGAAACGCTCTTTTCTGCATGCTGCACCTATGGGACTCGAACCCATGGTGTGCCAATGCCAACGAGTGGTACCAACGCCACAAGGACGTTAGCCACCCCGACCCCGACCCCCATTTATGTTTGTTGAGTACTCTAATTGTTCATGATTGCTAAGCTTATGGAATATCTGGACACCAATTGTATGAATGACTAGAACAATCATTAGAATATATCACGCTGGAGTGGTGATCATGGATATATATGCATTCATCCTCACGTCAGAGCGACCCAAGCTCTTTCTAAAGCTGTGAGGTCTCTTTACGCCTATAGGTAGTGGCGTGATGTGGTCAACACTGGCGGATCCAGGCTTTTAAAAAAGGGGGGCGTGCTATTGGAAAAATCTCTCCTTAATTCCTTTTTGGCCGAGTTTTACATTTAAAAAACGCAAAATTTTCCGGGAAAAGGGAGGGGCACGCGCCCCCACGCCCCCCTCTGGATCCGACACTGAATGACTCTTTCAACATGGGCATGGTGTAATTTGTCCTGGTTCAGTTTCATCTAAAGTCTGTTTCATAAGGACCTCTCACTAGTAAACCACCTACCAACAAATTCCATTGCAGTTTCTATATAATTTGGGTGTAGACCCCTAAAATCGACAGGGCGACGTGACTATTTCTTAAATTCGACATGCGACATGAAGCTTAGTGACATGACGAGAAAAATAAACGACATGACAGGGACCATATCATAAATTTGACATGCGACATGACGGATTTTTAAAATCGACAGGAACATTATAAATATAGGGACATGCGACATGCCCTTTTCTTAATTTGACACGCGACATAGGGACCCCACATCTACACCCCTTATAATATCAGTCTGGTTCAGTATCTTCTGATTGCCCTTCGTTACGACCCTCTGATCATGACATAAAGACGAATCCTTCCGCCGTTATCTCTAGATATGCTGGTACTGAATTCAGATGCTGTGGATAATATTAGGTGTGTAGAGCCTCAAACGTCAATAAGTGGGAAGCCCCGCGCGGGGCACCACTCCCCGCGACCAGCCGAGGAGAGGGGTGTAGAAGCGGGGTCCCCGTGTCGGATGTTGAATTTAAGAAATATTGATATGTCGCATGTCACTATGTGTTTAATATTTCTGTTGATTTCATGAATCCTCCATACCACAAATCAAATTTAAGGGATGGACTATGTCATGTTCCTGATTTTATTCTTCATGTCACTAAGCTCCATGTCGCATGTCGGATTTAAGAAATAGCCATGTTGCCTTCTCGATTTTCAGGGTCTACACCAAAACGGAGTCTGGCAGGACCAGACCTAAGGGTGACTCAGTCTAGTGGTCCAGGGTTGGACGAGTCAGAGTATGCCATAACTGGCTTACACCGTTTGCATCTGCACTGGCATTTTCTTAAGCTCTGACAGAAAGGTTGTGACAGTAAGTTTCGAAACTAGGTGTTGACAGTAGCTTGTGACTGTAGTTTGTGAGAGTAGTTAGTGACCACAGCTTATGACAGTAGGTGGTGACAGTAGGTGTGACAGTAGGTTGTGACAGTAGGTCTTGACAGTAGGCGGTGACAGTAGGTGGTGACAGTAGCTTGAGACATTGACAGCAGCTTATGACAGTAGGTTGTGACAGATTTGGTGACAGTAGCTTGTGTCACTGAGCCGCTCACTGTTTACCCAAGGGAGTCTTCACTGTCTCGGTAGGTAGGTCCTGTTAAGGAGTACCATTTCCTGGTTTGCCTGGCTGGCATTCACGGTCCATAGACCTTGTGCAGACTCGGTCATACGACCTATCTTGATGATCACCACATGCTGATTATGGCCAAATTGCTCCGGCTCCAAATTGATTATTGATTATCATCACTGTTAGCCAAATTGGACACCCTTTTATGTTTTGTATGGTCCAGAAGTGGGAACAATAAATATTATAAATTAATCACCAATATGACCGCCAGCCCATTTTCAGAGAATTGACGTCATCTGCACAACGTCTATAGCTGTAATGCTGGGAGTGTAAATGCATGACAAGTTCTCATGTCCAGGTCTGATTCAGTGACAGATTTACTGGGGGGGAGGGGGGGGGAGTGACTCAGGGAACGAGCCTGATTGTAAACTCCTCCTTTTGAAAAGCTCTGGATCTATCTGCCCCTGGATTTTAAGAATTAATGATGTCGCATGTCACTTTATTTTCTAGATTCGTGTCAATTTTGGAAAACTTTAATGCTACATGTGAGATTTAAAGCTTGATTTTGAACGTCAAATATAGGAAATGGCCATGTCGCCCCATCTATTTCAAGGGTCTATCCTCAAAATGGTCGACCAGCCAACGTTATTGTACATCGCACAACGTTATGATAACCTTACATAACGTTTCCTCCTTTGCAGGGTAAAGCCTTGACAGTAGGTCACTCGGGATGAGTAGCCCTACAGCCCCAGACCCCTAAATCTGACAAGGCAACAGGGCACAAAATCCACAGGGCAACAGAGTCATATCTTAACGTCGACATGCAACATTAGGACCCCGCATTATGGGCCCTCTGCCTGCCCGGGGGTGTGCTGTAGCGCTGCACAATTTCTGTCTATTCTTTTTTTATTGTTTTTATTTTTTAATTTTTTTCCTTTTTAAATATTTCGACTTCTCCAAATGTGATACTTATTGAAACTACAAACTGTACTTCAGTGAAGCGTTGCTAAGTAAAGACTGGAAAAGCACAAACGTATTGTAGGTTAAGTTGGAAATTAACTAATAATAAAAGAGAACCTTATTGGAATAATTCATGTATCAAGGACTTAACGTTTCACGATTTGACTAAAATAATGCTTTCCAATACGATCCAGTACTTCCCTGATAACATGTCTAGGTCCTCCTCCTTATAGTTTTGTGAATGAATATTTTATTCAGGCACACAATGGCAGTTACCGAAGCTGACATAGCACAACTTTTCAACAACCATCGGGAAACTTTCCACCTCAGATTTCGTAAGTTTTCAAACTTATCATCTTTCCCTGTCTTCTTTTATCTAAAAAGTGGTTTTAGAACAGTTCTCAAATCAATTCTCCCTACAATGAAAAGCAGATTTACAGTATAATTATATTATTGACACCTGCAGATTGGTATTGACTGATTTTCTTGAAAAAAATACTGGAAAATCTATAGAAACCATACAAAATATTTTGATGCTTTTGCTATTATATCGATTTGCATTTCTCTGTATGTGACTTAACAAGCAGAAGAGTTGACAAATTATAAAACTGAAAAAATAACAATATTTAATTTTCCTGATTGTTCTTTATTGATCTAAAATTAATACTGTTGAAAGTTACCCAATTAGATCAGTTGTGGCAAAATAAAAAAAGGTTACTAAGGGATTTGATATAACAGCTTGTTTGTGTGACGTCACAGACAGACGTCCTGTGTCAGGTGCACAGGGGATTTGATATGTGACCTAATATATAGACAAGATTTTCTATACTGATACTAAAGCATCATTATTACTGTATTAAAGTCATAATTTCACTGGTCTTAGTAGGTCATCATAATGTCAAATATTGTGTTCCGTGTGACTTTCGTGATGAAATTATGACACATATCTAGTTATGTTGGGGGGACCCTCAGGTACTAGAAAATGGTTGGTGGCAGTCTGGGATATTGCTCTGGTTGCCATGAGCATCATGAAAGTCCCAGGGAATTACACATGATGCCCTACTATCCCTGTCTTTGAGGTCAGGGATAGGTTTTATTATTACGTTTGTTCCTGTTTAGTACAATGGATATTGAAATTCGACACCATGCACATCACTACAGGGGCAGATTTAGGGAGGGGGTATTGAGGGTCCTGATTCCTCCACCCCCCCCCCCCCTTTTTTTTTCTTTTTTTTGGTGGACCTCTAAAATACAAAAAGGGGGAAATTGCCCTGCGTGTATGTGCAATTGCATGTGGTTTTAGTACTAAGCCTTTATGCTGACCCCCCAGCTACCCCCCCCCCCCCCCCCCCGTTTTCGAAAATCTGGTATCTGCCTTTACCAGGATATTTCCTTTTTTTCTCGTTTAAGGAGTCTCCGAAGAACTGCTAAGTGCCTTAAAAGCCCAAGGATTGTTAGATCCAGCAGCAGAACAACATTTTCAGGTAGGAAAAAAACTTTATTTTCACAAATGTTTATCAAATATATTTGGGGACAGTACGATTTTTCTCACATCCATGAAACTCATTAATCCTTTTCGAGGACATACCCAGCTATAAAATCTGAGGGGGTTTCATGCAAAACTGAGGGCGTTCTGACTAGTTATTGTCATAAAATTCCTATATTTGTAGTTTAATATCACAGGCCCGTAGCCAGGTGGGGCTCTGGGGGGTTCGCACGAACCCCCCTTGGAAGAACCCCACAGGATAAAATGAATTGTTCAGTATGAGAATTCTAATATTTCTGTAATGGATGGTCTGATCTTAACATACAAAATCATATTATTTTAAAGATTGGGATTTTCTCCAGCCACTACTAAACCCCAAGAATATTTTAGTCTTATCTTATAAGTATTACTCAAAAAACTACCCCACTCTTAGAAATGCTGGCTAGGGGCCTTCCATTAAGTACAGTTCACAAAACGTACTTTGTACGTACTTAATGGAAGGCCCCCTACGGGCCTGTTACATGAACCTTTGGTGTTATTTCAGGACTTCCAGCCCCATGTGGTGTCCAGCCCTGAGGACATTGACCACGTCCTGAGGAGTGTCCAGGGTAAAGGGGTGACCGGCTTCCTGGACTTCTGTATCCTACTGGAGCAGCACGGTTACCGGGATGGTGTGCTCCTAGGAATAATGGGGCTCGACATCAACGACATCAAAAACCAACGGGGTAAGTAGTCCGTCACTGTGCAATGACTGATCATAGAAACAAACACTTAAAGATCATCAAAGCACCCTTAAGCACATGTGCCTCTTATCCGGTTTACATGACCCAACAGTCACACATACGTCAATGCTTACGACAATAACATAGAATAACCAAGATAAAATGTTAGAAAATTTAATGTAAAAAATGTAATAAAAAAAAAAAAAAAGTAAATCCTACGTAAGATCATATACTGTTGGAAATCTTATCGGGACTGTCATAAGGCCGTCGGGGCCCTTAGGAAAACTGTCGGGACTGTCATAAGGCTTAGGATAGCATAACGATTTGACGGTCTGCGTAAACCCCACTTTACAGTGACATCGCGTTACGACAGCTTCTGTAACATCTTTCCTACTTGATCAAATTAAATTATGTGAATAGATAGATAGAGGGATACTGTAATCATTACAGCTTGCTCACAACACTGTAAATATACAATATTACAGTATTTACACTTACAATGTCCATCGACATAATTATCAATTTGCATAATGTAATTTGATTCAGCAGAAAACAGGTTTTAGAGGTTTTGTGAAAAAGACACGTGCAATGACCCACTGGGTGAGTATGTAAATGTGTGATGTTTCATTAGGCCAAAGGAAAAATTTACTTGTGTTCAGGTTTCCCAAACGATACTATTTTTGGCCCGACCCTTATGTTTTTTAAAGAAAACATCGGGGGAAATCAAAACAAAGATACTAAATTGAGCAAATAAAAATTAGATTGCCTATTCATTATCGCAATATGTCATTATCATTATAGTTAAACAAACGTAACAAAAGAAAATCTACCGATTGACCCTTTTTCGTTAACCACAAAACATGAACTTGAGAACCTGTTTTTATTTTTAGGGGAGGGGGCTTATTTAATCGTATACCATCGTGTGATTCCTTTTATTATCCTTCATCACTTGACTAATGTTGTTTCCTGTAGCTGATGAGGCAAAAAGAGCACAAACGCAATAAGAGTCAGAGGCAGAAATGTAAGTAAATCAGTTGTATTACAAATTTCCTGTACAAGAACTTATTTCCCGAATTTCATGCAAAGGCTCTTTAGAAGCCCTCAATGGAGATTTGGAGGTACCGCGCTTGGGGAATCATAATATGGCCCTACTTAACTTAAAAAATCGTAATGTCACTCTGTCAAAGCTAAAACGTTCCCATGGGTCATGTTACCATCTTTAAAGTCCTGTGGAAATATCAGTAAGAAGGGCATACGTCCCTAGTCAATGGAACGTGAAATGTCAATGATGATATCATCCATATCTTATTAGAATTTTCTTCAATACATCATAATTGATCTGAAATGCAGAACCAGAAGGAGATCTCACCCATCAATGTATATTCTTCAATCTTATACTAAGGACGCATGCACATTTTTACAATCTCTGAATCCTTCACCCCGTCCCCTTACCCCCACGCACATGAGGCCAACGTATGGGATGGGTTGAACAGTAACATACACATATTTTTTTACAAAATGTCATTACTTACCCTGTTGGTGGACATACTCGTATTCTACCAATGTTCCTTTGTTGCAGATGATGCCCCTTATTAACCAGTAGACGGTTCAAAATAAGAAACCAGGATGCATCTCGAGGAAGACTTTGAGCTTATAGGGCGTACCAGAAAGGACGTTTCTGTTTATTTAATCAAATTTAATCCAGATGATTTTGTCTGCATACTTAGGAAATTCATGTTAACATCAGGGGGCCGACCAACAAGATCCACAAAATATCACGTCCCATGAAAAGTTTTATTATGCACAGGGAGTGCATTTTCCTATCATGGAGTTTAAGCATCCAAGAATATTTGTGAATTTTTCTTTCAATTGTTTTCAAATTTCTCCATTCCAAAACTGTCCTAATGTCCTTCATACACAAATCAAAAGGTATTTTAGATAAATAAACATATATTGTGTATGGTTTTAGTATGATTTCTCACCGAACTTTTATTTCCATGAAATTTCGCGGATGTTTTCGGTGCGGGATGATCCGTCGTAGCTATGAAAAAATAGAAAAACCACCTCTACAAAATTTTGGGATGTATTTGGTTGGCCCCCCGCAGCATCAACCATCGTTTCTATCATTGACTATAATGACCATAATAATGACAAAAGCGTTTATGGAGCATTAAAGCTTTATAATGTTTAAGACCATCTTGGGAATTCATACTCGTCAGGACAGCGATTGTTCAGCTCAGGCCCAAAAAAAAAAATTGTTGTGTTCAGGTTTCATGCCTCCAAAAAAATAGGGTCGGTAGGTCGGGATTTTTTTTTTTTTTAATTTTTTTTTTAAACTGTAATGATAGACTGGGTGCTTATTTTAGCCATATTTTGATGAATTTTCCCAGCATTTTCTTCTAAAAACTTTAGGGTCGGGGCTAAACACTAGGGTCGGTCGGGAAACCTGAACACAACTATTTTTTTTTTTTGCCTCAGCTTGAAGTATATATGTTGTATGTCCTGTTTCCTCTCAATGAGGTTACATTCATTGGCAAGTGTGATGACCACTGTATGGGTGTATATTGCAATTGGCAGTGCAATGACCTTGTGTTTTGCAACATCTAATGGTTTAGATTTTGTAAAAAATTGGGATCATGGAAAAGATTTCCATGATCATTTGAGTTTGTACAAATTTGTTGAATTTATTGGTTTTGGCTGCTTCTTAAAGGGACGTTCTCGTCCTCCCGTCGTTAGGCTTACATATGCCAACGTTAGCCTAACGATGTGACAGCCGGTGCCCTGTTTTGCACTTTCAGGTCGTAATTACGCAACGTTATTGGTCACGTCGCGAATTAAATGGTTACAATATAACCAGCAGCGACGTCGTCAGTGACAAAAACGTCCCTTTTTTTTTTTTTTTATTAAACCGTACTCATTTACATGATCTTCCGAACAGGTGACACCTTTAAAGTGGTGGGATATGGCGAGTGTGGTCAAGATGTCAGGGTGGTTCAGCCATGTCTCAGAGGGCTGAGTGCATGGCCCTTGTAACCTCTATCCCCCAGACTGCTTTCTATGGTGTATAAATGTAAATGTGGAGAACATCTAAACAAGCCTAAAATGTAGCTTCTTGGTGGCTCGACGGTCCTTGAGAAAGGCCAGTTTGGTAATTGGAGTTTCTAAAAAGATTTTGTTTCCATTCCCTAGAGAAAGAACAAAAGTTATTGTGGGGAAAAACATGATATGGAAATAAGAAAAAAAACTTTGAGGTTTGAGTGATGTAGCCAGATTGTTTTAGCCTGACCCTATAGATATGTCTGAAGAAATTAATGTTATATATATATATATATATATATATATATAAACACTATATATATATAAATATATATATATATAAACACTATATATATATATATATATATAATTCTAGGCCTTGAAGCCCTTATTGGATACTAGAACTATGAACATAGAGGTGTTTTCCCTTAAGTATTTTATAGTTGCATGTTGTAATGTGCAGTCCATCAGCAAACCTTGGCTTAAACTTGTAAACCATTCCTATGCTATAGCATTACATCCTGGCAACCAAATCTCTGAGGGCTTTGACTACTATGGAGGTTTTGCTAACGTGGTTCCAAATAAATAGATATTAAGTACTTTCGAATAAAAAACATGCACTTGTGTTTCGTTTGTTACATCTTATGTTTATGGTTCATGAATTATAGTTGGTGCTACAGGGTGAGTTACAAGCTCTCCCTAAATAAATTTTCACTCGTCCACCAAAAAGTAAAATGGCGTTGAATTCTTCCTACTGGTCTGTTGATTAGTTATGGGTTCAGATGCAGAACGAGCAGACAAGATGACGAAATGGGGTGGAGAACTTCTTTATAAGTATACTGTCAAGTCATCTCTTAGTAGTACAAGTCAAATCCACCAGATGGAGGTACCTTTTATGTTGATTTATGTTAATTAGGTTAGTTCTAGTTTAGACCACAGATGGCAGCATAGGTTGCCAACATGGTCTTTTTCACATTATGAGAAACATAATTTCCATTAAAATACGGAGAGTCAGCCTGTAGATTGGTTTATGACGAGGGGATGGGCAAAGGGCTCAGCAAGCAATTTCAAAAAGGGAAAGGGAGTTAGCAGTGGTTGATTTAGGTTCGGCAGTGCAGATAGCATGCCTGCCACAATTTTCAGCCAATTTTTATCTTTTTTAATGTAAAATTCTCTGACCTGGAAACTCAGGTAGAAGTGTTTACAATTGGACTTTTTTTTTTAAATCTATGGATCTGCCCCCCGGGGGGATTTCCCATTGCTCTTTAATCTGATCTGCCCTGCTGCATTCTTCTACCATCTGACACTTTTTACATGTAAGATCTTCGAGCAGTTACCTTTAAGCAGAACATGGTCATAACAAGTATACAAAATAATAAATCATATCATCCAACATAATTTCATCTCTGTGAACATGAGTGTTGTGTGTTACTGGTTATATGCAAAGAGTAGAATAAAGCTATAATAGTAATTTACTTCCATTCATTCTTTAATTCTTGTTTTTTTTTTTAAATAAAATTCAGCATGTGCTAGCTGAGGGTACAGTTACTTCTTCACAGAGTGTTCAGTTCTGAATGAGGAGACTCACTTTGCAGAGGTTCAAAGTTAATAAAAGTAACAGCAGACAATAGAAGTACAGGTATTCATCATACAAAGTCCAGCTCCTTAGATTGTTCCCAATTGTAACTATGATGACATTTCAAAGAATTTTACAATGTAAAATGTAATAACACCAGTGGCCCATTGCAAAATGGGTTTCGTAACAACGAAAATGAATCAAATAGCGAAACAGTTGTTGCTTAATAAATTATTTGCAGTTATTTTCATAACAACGGAAATCTTTTTAACAATTCTTTTATATATTCAGAATACTCTCAAAGAGTTGTAACTTTTACTGATTTTTATCTAGTGTCTTGCCTTTTTATATCAATTTACCGAATTCAATTCCATCCATTAGAACCAGAGAGTTTTCCTATTTAAGTAACAGTGGATTATTTTCGTAACAACGAAACATTTCTTTGTCAAGCAAAAGTTTGTTGTGCTTTCGTTGTTTGATCCTCACATCCTCACATTTGAAAATCTATTGTGCAATGGGCCACAGTGGCCCGTTGCACAATAGAATTTTGTTGTGAGGATCAAGTTAACATATCTTAGCAAAAGGTTTTGTTGTTATGATTTTACAAAAATAGTAATATCTCTGGTTCTAATGAATTCAATATAGAATTCAATTTCATTCATTAGAACCAGAGATTTTACTATTGTTGTAAAATTATAACAACGAAATCTTTGTTAAAGATATCTTTGTTTGATCCTCACAATGAAAATCCATTGTGCAGCGGGCCATGGTGGCCTGTTGCACAATAGAATTTCGTTTTGAGGATCAAGTTCAGATATCTTAGCAAAAAGTTTCGTTGCTACGATTTTACAAACAGAGTAACATATCTGGTTCTAATGAATGGAATTGAATTCTGTAAATTGATGTAAAAAGGGAAAAAAAAGTAATGAAAATTCAGTAAAAGTTACAGCTCTCTGAGGGCATTCTTAAAAACATTGTTGCAAAACGATCTTTGTTACGAAAATTTTATAACCCTTTGTGCATCGGGCCACTGTGGCCCGTTGCACAATGGGTTTCGTAACAACTAAAATATTGTAAACAACGAAACATTTCGTTGTTACTTTTATCGTAACAACGATGGTTTTGTACAATTTTTTTTCTATATTCAGAATGTTCCTAAAGAGCTGTAACTTTTACTGAATTTTTTATATTTTTTTCTTAGTTCATAACGGGCCACAGTGGCCCGTTGCACAATAGAATTTCACTACTAAGATAAAACAACGAAAGCACAACGAACTTTTGCTTAGTAACGAAAAGTTTCGTTGTAACGAAAATACAATATCTCAGGATCTAATGAATGAAATTAAATTCTGTTAATTGTTCTAAACTAGAAAAAATTAAGAAAAAAATCAGTCAAAGTTACAGCTCTTTGAGGCTATTCTAAATATAGAAAAAAAATATTGCAAAACCATCGTTGTTAAGATAAAAGTAACAACGAACTCTTTCGTTGTTTACAATATTTTCGTTGTTACGAAACCCATTGTGCAACGGGCCACTGGTGACGCTGCAGTGAATACCCATATTTACCTTCAATCTAAGAATAAAAAATGATCTGTTAAAATAAACTCATTTAAGAAAAGTTGGGTAGGTAATGTCATCAAACAATTTGAAAATAAATCGAAATAAACAGAGAGCAACGCCACTTGTCTGATATCAAGCTTTTTCTGATAGAATTGGTAGACTTTATTTACATTTGTTAGATAAGTCTGATATCAACTAGGTGAATCATTACAAATAAACAGCTGTTAGTTAACCTGTTGAGACCTCTCAAAAAAGAGGTTATCTTTCTAAGTAGCCTTCCTGTACGTACAGATAAATAGCGTTATTGCAAAGGGGAGGTAATGTAATCTTGGATAGTGGCTGCAAACATATTATAGATTCATAAAGATATGTAACTCGGATTCTCGCCTACACGTTTTTCATGATGTTGTCAATAAGGGCACCACCTATGAAAGTATGTGCAAACCGTTTCAAATAATAAGACGCTCATGTGTTTTATGTTTTTCAAAAAAACAAAACAAATGTCAACGACGTCATGAAAAAGGCAAAACAGACGACACGTTGTACTGGGTTGAACATTCATAGGGGATGCCACCTTCACCACGTTCACGGTGAAACGTCACAAATTACTAATCTTTGCTCGCTATATGATCGTTGGTGGTTAGCAAGGAGTAAACATAGTGTCAGATTGAGTCTCTGTGTGGTCACTGTTCAACTGGGTCAACTTCATAAAAGTTTTCCTGTCAAGAGTCTTTAAGTTTCTTTTGATCACCATGGCCACCAAGCTGCACTACCCATGTATGCTATTCAGCTTTAAAGGTAATATGGGTGACCACTGCAGTGCCACCTGGTGTGACTTTTTTCTTATCATAGGATTAACTTGAAATTTCACTTAAACGTGAGGAAGTACACAGGATTGACAAATGTGCAAATGTAAATATGAAAAAAAAAACATATTTCCAGGAAAAATTGTAGGCATACATTGTTAAAAAAAAGATTTCTCAATTATTTCCTTAGTTTCAGGAGGTCACCAGGGATTTTCCACAAAGTTTCTCAAGATATGTATTTGCAATTTATAAAGTTATAATAGCTAAAAGGAATAAGAAAAGGAATTATGCTTCAAAACTACTTTAAGTGTCTCAAGAACCACAGAATAGTCACAATTATCTAAATAATGATAAACTACTTGAAACATTTGAAACTCAATCTCTCAATCAAACTCAAACTCAATCTTTCCATGGCAATCTGCATACTCACACCGGTTGAACCTTGTGTGGAGATTTAAAATATGTGTTGAATTTCAAATGGTCAGATGGATGGAAAGAAAATGTGGTCGATTTTTATTGGATGTTGTTGTTGGCTATCCGTCAAATACCAAGAATAAACAAGTACCCCTATCTGCTGTACT